>QNUK01000009.1:1082500-2492500 GCA_013621035.1 Clarias magur | reverse complement strand
CAAGTGCTTGAACAATCAAGGTGGAAAGTTTTCTCAGGACACCAGACCTGGACTAGACCTTAGTCTGGAACGTCATTCATGGACGTACGGCCTTCTTTAAAGGCTCATCAGTTTTTACGCTTTCATTCACTAGAAAGTTCATCACAAATCCCGGTTTGACTTGAACATCCCTTGTAAATATTAATTTTAAATAACAAATTTTAATACTTCATCGATTCTAATTCTAATTCTAATACTAGGAGCTCATTTATAGGAACTTGACCTACAGACACTACACATAAACAGATTAAAATTGTGTTTGCTTGTTCATATGGAATTGTTTTCTGTGAATAGATCTTTCTGTGTTTATTCACCCTTGATGGAAGGAGTCTCGAGTGTCACTGCTTTGTAACTGCACTGTAACAGTTAGAGATGAAGCTGCTTGTTTTGTAAGGTTTTGTGACATCTTCGGTACAGAGGCTGTGCTGGGTGTTAGAGTACTTGGATTACTTTTTTTAGTAGCTATTGTTAACTATTAGTAGTTAACAGATTATGGGCCAAACTTCACTGAGTGATGATGGTAGAATAATTATAAAGGTCTTGACTAAAAGAACATGCATGAGGAAGCACAAAGGAGTTTTCATTCACTGCAATGGAAAAGTACTCAAACTAGTTACTTTTATCAGAAAGTGACACAGTAATGTAACTGATTACTTCTTGAAAACAGAAATTTTGTAATGTAATTAGTTACTTTAAAATGTATTTTTAACAATTAAGTTTAATTAAGAGAGAGAAAAAAGAGAGGGAATGACTGTTTATTGCTGCTGTAATAAATGTGTGGACATGAACGTATTTCATGGATGTTGAACAACGTTCCCGTTCCTATAAACAGAATTGTTAGAGTAAAATTGCTGTGGTATAAAAGCTATAAAGTGCATATAATAATGCACACCACTAGATGTTTTAATCTGTACTTACAGTACTGTGCATTATCATAATTGTGATTTCTTGAAATGTCTTTGTGTTATCAGATTGTGTTTAGCTGTGTACTTAATTTTATTTATTGTTTTATTTATTTATTTATTTATTTATTTATTATGTTTTGTATATTATTTTTTTGCCATTATTGTTAACAGGTCTAAATTTACAACCACTGCCAAGTCATTTCATTAGTGTTTAAGGTCCAGCGGGCTTTTTCAGGATCATATCTCCTGCTCGAAATAGGACAGTCTCGAAAATGGAAAATAAAATGTCTTAATACATGTTCGAGCATTTTTTCATTAAAATGACTCTGTTGCTGTGGCAGACTGCCAGTGATATTATTCATTCCCATCTTGTCCATAATGCTCCCCCGCTCTCTGTTTTCATAATCTGATTTTCGTGACCGACCTCACTTTCCGCCGCCTCTCAAATTGTATTTCGGGTGTGTATGTACGTATGTGTGTGTAATACTTGAAAAATTCTTGTGTACAAATAGCAAATACAGCACAAGATGTTAAAAGCACTTTCAAGTCTCTGCAGGAGGCATAAAGGAATGACACTAAAAAAAAAAAGGAAGCATTTAAGTTGCTGAGCGACTTATCGAGTGAAGATAACCTTGTAAGCAAAGGCTATGGACTGAGTAGGGATTTATGTAAGGAATAAAACACTCAGTGGTGTCCTGTTAAAGACAAATAAATAACTTAAGGATGCTATGATGATGCGAGGATACAGCTACTAACATGAGGTCGATTTGTTCCCTATAAAATCATAACAGCAATTTGTCAACAATTACAGTTTCTTGAGTTTTTTTTTTTATCCATTTAGAGTTACTTTTAAAATTGTGTAATATACAAGGGCTGTTCAAGTCAAACTGGGACTTTTGATCACTCACTCACGCATCATCTATACCGCCTAATCCTGTATTCAGGGTCAAGGGACCTGGAGCCTATCCCAGGAGGCTTAGGACACAAGGCGGGGTACACCCTGGAAACAGTGTGCCAATCCATCGCATGGCACACACACATACACACACTCACACACTCATTCACACACTACAGCCAATTTGGGAATGCCTATTAACCTAAGCTACATGAAACCGAAGTACCCGGAGGAAACCCATCAAGCACGGGGAGAACATGAAAACTCCATGCACACAGAGACGGGAATCGAACCTAGGACTTTTGATGATGTACAAAAATACTGTAATGGAGCAATTATGAAAAAATTAATTAAGTAAAAAACTCCAGTGTTTCAATAGTGCTTGGATACAAACACATCAAGGTAGAAAAGAGCCATGAGCCAGAGCCATGATCAGACCGCCTGCATCACATCTGAAATGCTGGCCTCCCTGGAATTCCTTTAACAGCCCAAACGTGTCTAAATGGCTTGGAATGAGGTCAGGACCATATGGGGATGTGGCACTTCTTCTTTTAATAAGACATAACACATTGTTCACAGGTCTAAATTTACAACCACTGCCAAGTAATTTCATTAGTGTTTAAGGTAAACACGTTTTGAAGGAAAACTTACAGACTGTTATAGCGCTCTGCATTTGGAGACTCCTTCCATGGATGTTAAATAAATGTCTCCTTATGGAAAACTAAACAATCTGCAATTAAATAATTAGATTTATTAAATAAAGGCTTTCATTCAGATTTTGTGAAGTATTTATAATATGAGTCCCTATAAATGAGCTGTTACTATGGAAACGATAACACATTAGAACAAGCACAACGATATAAACCTGTAAAACTACTGTTAGAGCTGCTGTCATAGACAATTAACTTGCTACCTGATCCTTTCTGATTCACGTCACGGCCATGTGTGTTGTATTTTACATTCGAAAAGAATCAGTATAATAATGATTCTTGAACCATACTATGAATGAGTCCTGAATGAATCCTCTTTATGATTCCCTATGAATCACTGTGGAGCCATGAACGGTTTATAATTGCACCAGATTGCTTTCATGCATGATTGTACTTTGACTGATTAAAAAAAAAAAAGGGAGAAAAAGGACACCTTTTTGGTAGTTAATAGAAATGGAGGCACAGCTCTATTTGAGAAAACACAGAATACTACAGTATAATAAACCTGCTACCAAATAATGGAGCAACTCTTACAGTGAAAGGTCAATCACTGGTCAAACCATTTTCTCAAACTTTTACACCCACATGTATGGAGCTACAGCTAATTGCTAGTTTCCTTTAATAAGGATACATTTTTGCAAGGATAAAAATATGAAAATGGAATCGCAATCGATTTTAAAGCAAAACAAATGTGCATGGAAATTTTATTCCATGGTTAGACGTGCTCTCTGGTAGCTATAGAAGCTGGTTCCATAGTATAGTGGTCATCATGTCTGCTTTGCACACAGCAAGTCCTGGGTTTAATCCCCAGTGGAACCACATGTGACAAATAAAATGTTGAATTTTGAAAGAACCCTCACATGTGATTCTTCAGTTAGTGCTGAGGTTGTGGAGCTCTGTTTCTGCAGTGTATAGTTTGCATCCTGATCTAAAATGCTTCAAGACATGGTCATCCACTTCATCAGCAACACATAATTTCCATTACAATCTTCCATCAATTTCCTTATCCTTTCACTGAATACAAACAGTGCCGTCCTTTATTTTGTTGTGACGCTGGATAACGATGATGGCACTGATATATATGTGCAGGAAATTGTTTGCACATCAGCTCCGAGATAAAACTCAGATCTGAATGGCAATTAAATTCCTGGTTGTTTGTCTGGTCATAAGGATACACACACTCGTTGACTTAATACCATGATTAGCATTGGTAGATTTTTCAATGGTGGCACGGTGGCTTAGTGGTTAGGTAGGCCTCTATTATACGAACCAGAGGCCAGGAAACAAAAAAGAGAGAAACCCCCTGAAGGAGAATCCCCCAGTGGTATTATGGAAGAGGACTCTCCTTCCAAACACGAGTCTCCCTAAGAAAGGTGCCTTAACAGTACATGTACAGTACATGGGAACAATTTAGTGTTTGCTCTCTCCTGTACAGCTTCTTTTTATTTTTAGGGTTGTATTATCTGTGTGTGTGTGGAGTTTGAATGCTCTCCCTGTGTTTGGTGGGTTTCCTCCAGGTACTCCAGTTTCCTCCCACAGTCCAAAGACATGCAAATTAGGTTAATTGCCCATGGTCAAAAAATTAGAATAAGATTCATAGAGTAGGTTACTAGATTGGAATTTCCCAATGCAACACGCAACCCTGATCGGGAAAATCATGGAATGGCTCCAGAAATGCATTCAAATTTAAACATGTCCAAATAAGGATTTAGAGTCCAGTGTAGAGCAGATTGGACATTTGCTGTGAAATCAGTCTATACACAGTACAATCCCCAGTCTTGATTTAACACTTGAGTTTATTTGAGTGCAACTGAACTTGTACAGTATAGACACTTCTTGGTGTTAATTCAACCCTCTTGTTGTTAATTTACCTCTAGAGAATTTTCTGTGAAGGAGCACAAAATAATAACAACCCAAGGTTCATTCAATGAAAAATGACCCACTCGGAAAACTAGCCCATGACTGCATCCAGCGAATGTGTGAGGTTCGAGTTGTAACCAATCTCTGCCTTTTAGCTACTACTGTATATCTTTCAAACTCGTAAACAGCACCAAGGGACACAGTGCAGTTTATTGCAAAACAGGCCAACGCCTGGGGAGAGTTTTTAACCAGAAGTTCAGAGATGACCTACTCTGTACCCCTGAAGCCGTGTGAGCAACAGTATTCCACAGTATTTATCGACCTGTTCTCTTCCTATGACTCATCTTGCAGACACACACACACATACACACACATAAACACCCACGCAGGCTTTAAGTACCGGGAAGTCTTCTAGGACAAGTAGGAAGGACATAACGCAAAGTAAATATTGTTTCTTTATCTTTATACAGAGGTGATGTTCGATATCAGCGTTATCTGATGCGAAGATTGCCTCATTAAACACACTAATATAACTCAAAGCAGCATATGGTGAGGGGCTAATGTTGCAGAACCGATGTGGCCTGTGCCAGATTGGGTTAGTTTTGCAGTATTTCACTTTAAAGTGGCACCAGGTGCAGGGCACCTTATAAAAAATAGAATAGACTAGAGGATGCACCGTCAATGCACCTCAATTCCGCGATTTCTTTATGATGGTAATCCGGCATGGTCGGTCGGGTTGGGGAAAGATTAGCATTCAGGCACACAAACACAACTGCCGCAAGGAGTCAGAGCAACTCCAGGAACAGCCAATAGCGTGGTGACTGGCACCACCTGGTATTAGCCGGGGTGCAGTGTGACAGGCACCACAAAGGACGGAGAAAACCTGACAGCGTATTTTAAAGTCAATATTCATTCTCGCTCAGCTGTAATGAAAGGGTCGCACTGCTACGGTGACAGGGGTGCAATCAGAGTGACTTTCTGGCAGGCTGGTACTTAAAAGGGCCACATGAGATTCAAGGAACCAATGTCGAGTTTCCGTCCATCTAGTTTCCATGTGAAGCGTAGAAAAGTTTAACCGGATAATTGAATTCGGAGGACAAAATGTCAGTCAAGTTAGTTAGTTAACATAGTCTTAGTTAAAATTCTCAAGCAGAAATGGCATGTCCAAGTGTCATGCACACTCATAACACGACCGGCACTAGGACCCGGAAGTAATACGGTCGGGTTTCAGGAAGCATAAAAGGAAACAAGATGACGCATCACATCGCTCAGTCATTGAGTTATGCCCGTGCTATCGCCGTCGCCTCGCTCGTCCAAACGTGAGTACTCACTTTCTTGGGTTATCGCTTCTGATTGGGTGTGTGTATTTAGAACGCGGGTTTATTTGTGTAAACTCTTGCTCTCGCTTCGGGAGAGTTCTAAGAATAACTGGCGTGGTTATCCTGCCTACTCGCGCTACTTCCGCGTTTGGGTTTACCATCCACGCTACAGGGCTAACTGCTAAGTCTTCTGCTTCATCTCCGGTTAGTCCGTGACAGAATGACTGAGCCATCGGCAGTAAACCCAGCGGAGTTTGCTCACCTCTGCGATGTGGTTGGCCAGCATGCTAAGCTGATCGATCAGCTCCGTGGTGAGGTTGCATCGCTCCGCGCGGAGCTCCAGGGCGTCGCGGCCTGGCGCCGCGAGGTGGCGGAGCTGCGACGGGAGAATGCGGTCCTCCGCGGGGCGGCCGCTCAGCCGGCTGTGGCCACGCCCATCGCAGCGGCTGCTGCGCCGCCAACTCCCTCTCCACCTTCTGATGTTTTCTTATCTTTACCGGATAAATGGAATGGCACGGATGGGAAGTGCAGTGTTTTTCTAACTGCGTTGGATCTTGAGTTTGAGTTTAATTCCACCAGATACTCCACAGACCGACTGCGCATTGCTCTTCTCGTCTCGTTGCTATCCGGGCAGGCAGCTGAGTGGGCCACGGCGGTTCTTCGTTCGGATTCAGATGTCGCCTACTCCTACACCGAGTTCACCCGCCAGCTCAAGCTCACCTTTGAACATCCAGCTGCTGAGGTGGAGACCGACTCCAAGTTGTATCATCTAAAGCAGGGAGGGTCGTCCGTGAGCCGTTACACCGCGGAGTTTCGTACTCTCGCCGTACAGACCGACTGGGGAGACTCCGCACTCCGGACGGCCTATTACGAGGGACTGGCTGCGCGGATAAAAGACGAGCTCGCCGGACGAGAGCTTCCAGCTACCTTGGAGGGTTTAATTCAGCTCGCCCTCCGGATCGACCAACGGCTGCTCGTTCGCCCCAAGCCAGCTCCTCGAATCCTGCCACCCACCATGACTGCACTACCACACACCACGCCCTTCCTCTCCCGCTCACCAGTTCCAGAAGTTCACGCCCCATTCACTGCAGCTCCCACCAGGACCGTCGGTACTCCACCTCCCGCCGTGGTTGACACAGGAGTCGGGGAACCCATGCAATTAGGGCGCGCCTCCTTGACCGCTGCAGAACGGGAACGCCGATTCAGAGAGGGGCTCTGCGCGTATTGTGGATCTTCTGCACATCATCGGGCCATCTGTCCTCTGCGGCCGGGAAACGCGCAGCCCCGGTGAGAAATGGGAGGAACTCACCGGGTCCCATGTCCCTCTCCACCACCATGACCAATGATTCCCGTCTCACGGTTAAAGTATATCTCCAGTTTGGCCACAAACGGGTCGGAAGTACCGCGTTCGTCGACTCCGGGGCAGCAGGTAACTTCATTGACTCTTCCTATGCCAAAAAATTGGGGATAAAGATTGAGGCGTTATCCCAGCCTGTAACCATTACATCAGTCGATGGTCGGCCTCTCTCCTCCAGCCCCATATCCTTTCAAACCCAACCTATCACCCTCATCATTAACCAACATCAAGAACAGATCCAGTTTCACACCACCACTATCTCCTCACCACCTATCATCCTCGGACACCCTTGGCTGCTGCAGCACGACCCGCTCATATCCTGGACCCAAAGCCGGATCCTCCAATGGGGGCCGACCTGCACTGAGCTTTGCCTACGGGCCGAGGCTGGGACGTGCTCTAGGGAGTCCGAGGCCCCCGATGTCGACACAGATAAAATCCCGCTAGACTACCGGGACCTGGCTGAAGTCTTTTGTAAGAGACGCGCGACCCATCTACCACCTCATCGCTCATACGACCTGGCGATCGATCTTCAGCCAGGTGCGACACCACCCCGCGGCCATCTCTATTCATTGTCCAACACCGAGACGCAGGCGATGGAGGAGTATGTTTCCAGTGGACTTCGCCATGGTACCATCCGGCCCTCCTCCTCACCTGCCGCTGCGGGGTTCTTTTTCGTGAAGAAACGCGATGGTAGTCTACGTCCCTGTGTCGATTATCGGGGCTCAACAATATTACCATAAAGAACCGACATCCATTGCCTCTTACCAACTCTGCCCTGGACGCCCTCTCTGGTGCCACCATCTTCACTAAGTTGGACCTCCGGAGCGCCTACAACTTGGTGCGCATCAGAGAGGGCGATGAGTGGAAGACGGCCTTCATCACCCCACAGGACATTACGAAAGTCTGGTCATCCCGTTTGGTCTCTGCAACGCACCTGCCGCTTTCCAACAGTTCATAAATGACGTTCTCAGAGACATGTTAGGCCGTTGGGTGTTCGTCTACCTGGACGACATCCTCATCTACTCCCGAACACTCAACGAGCACATCCAGCATGTCAGAGCGGTTCTAAAGAGATTGCTCGCCCACCAGCTGTACTGTAAGTTGGAGAAGCGCGCTTTTCACGAGCGCTCCACCACGTTCCTGGGTTTTGTCATCTCGCCCCAGGGTGTGGCCATGGACCCGCAGAAATTGGAAGTTGTGAGTCATTGGCCCCTACCCAAGACTCTTAAACAGCTCCAGAGATTTCTCGGGTTTGCCAATTTTTATCGCCGCTTTATCCGGGACTACAGTACCGTTGCAGCGCCACTAACCGCTCTGACCCGCCCATCATCTCACCCTTTCAATCTCACCCCAACTGCTGTCTCCGCCTTCCATGAGCTCTGTCGCCGCTTCACCACTGCTCCCATCCTCCTTCACCCGGATGCTGATAAACCATTCGTTGTGGAGGTGGACGCTTCGGATGTGGGCGCCGGGGCTGTTCTCTCCCAGCGAGGTCCAGACCAAAAACTGCATCCCTGCAGTTTTTTCTCCAAGAAATTTGACGCCACTCAGCAGCGATACGGAGTGGGGGACCGCGAGCTGCTGGCCATAAAGTGGGCCTTGGAGGAATGGCGACACTGGCTCCAGGGCGCCAGAGAGCCGTTCATCGTCTGGACCGACCACCAAAACCTCATTACAATCCGCACGTTAAAACAGCTGAACCCCAGACAGGCGCGATGGGCACTATTCTTCGAAAATTACAATTTCCACCTGTCATACCGCCCGGGGTCCAAGAACACCAAAGCCGACGCCCTCTCCCGACAACACGAGGAAGACGTCCCCCGGGCGGACCCCGCGCCTGTACTGCCAGCCACCAAGATCCTCGCACCGCTCAGGTGGGACCTGGAGACGAGGGTTCGCCAGGCACAAGCTACGGAGACCGCACCAGCAGGTGTGCCGCCTGGCCGACTCTACGTCCCCAACGCCATCAGGGCCGAAGTGCTTCAGTGGGGACACTCCTCCCCCCTTTCAGGACACCCCGGGAGACGGCGGACCCTACTGTTTGTACAACGTGCTTTCTGGTGGCCCAGTATGAAGAAGGACGTAGATGAGTTCGTCCAGGCGTGCCCAGTGTGTGCCAGGTCCAAGGACAGCAACAGACCATCACCCGGGGAACTTCAACCACTCCCGGTTCCCCGCCGACCCTGGACACACATTGCCGTTGACTTCATCACGGGCCTGCCGGTTTCGGAAGGAAAGGACACCATCCTCACCATCGTCGACCGGTTCTCCAAAGCTGTTCACCTGGTGGCCCTCTCCGGACTCCCGTCAGCTAAAAGGACCGCTGAGCTGATATTAGAGCACGTAGTCCGCCTGCATGGGTTCCCAAAGGACATCGTCTCGGACAGGGGGCCCCAGTTCACGTCCCGGTTCTGGAAGGCCTTCTGCCGTCTGATCAATTCCACCTGCAGTCTGTCCTCCGGTTACCACCCACAGACTAACGGTCAGACGGAGCGAACCAACCAACAACTGGAGCGCTACCTGAGATGCTTTATTGCTGATCGCCAGTGCTCCTGGGCCCGCTACCTCATTTGGGCTGAACTGTCACACAACCTCCACCTATCTTCTGCCACCAACCTAAGCCCATTTGAGGTATGCTACGGCTTCCAACCTCCGATGTTCGATCATCAGGAACCGGAGGTGGAAGTGCCGTCGGCCCAACAGTTGGTTCGCCGGTGTCGACGGCTTTGGAGACAAGCAAACCACGCCATTCAAAAGGCCAATCGCCGCTACACCCTGCAACATCGCCGTCGACACCCACCGGGACGAATGTACCAAGTAGGTGATAAGGTATGGCTCTCAACAAAAAACCTACACCTGCAGACTGAGTCAAGGAAACTGTCACCCAGATTCATCGGACCATACCGCATCAACCTCCGGATTAACCCTGTCACCTACCGGCTCCAGCTGCCTGCGGCGCTCCGGATCCATCCGTATTCCACACCTCCCAGCTCAAACCCTTCACCACCTCACCTATGGTTCCACCCACCCACCCTGCTCCTCCTCCCCGTATGATTGAGGGTGGTCCCGCCTACACCGTTCGCCGGATCCTTGACTCACGTCCTCGGGGCAGAGGGCTCCAGTACCTGGTGGATTGGGAAGGTTACGGTCCCGAGGAGAGATCTTGGATTCCGGCTCGGTTCGTCTTAGACCCCGAACTCATCCGGGACTACCGTCGTCGGGTATCCTCCACCCCAGGACCGCCGAGAGTCGGTCCTGGACGGGGGGGGACTGTCATGCACACTCATAACACGACCGGCACTAGGACCCGGAAGTATACGGTCGGGTTTCAGGCATAAAAGGAAACAAGATGACGCATCACATCGCTCAGTCATTGAGTTATGCCCGTGCTATCGCCGTCGCCTCGCTCGTCCAAACGTGAGTACTCACTTTCTTGGGTTATCGCTTCTGATTGGGTGTGTGTATTTAGAACGCCGGTTTATTTGTGTAAACTCTTGCTCTCGCTTCGGGAGAGTTCTAAGAATAACTTGCGTGGTTATCCTGCCTACTCGCGCTACTTCCGCGTTTGGGTTTACCATCCACGCTACAGGGCTAACTGCTAAGTCTTCTGCTTCATCTCCGGTTAGTCCGTGACACTTGTATAATAATTGTGCAATGTTGGAATAAAGAAATGCATGACAAACTGGTTAGTGGAAACGACTTATGCAGTTTTGTAATATCTCAAACATTAACATAACATCGTGAATGGGACCGGCACTGCATGCGGTGGCTGGGTAGTATGGGGTGGGGGGGTGGGTGGGTGGGGTCCGAACCTGGATCCTTAGATCATAAAATCAACAACCTATAGCGTTAGCCACATGAGCCACAACTTTGGTTTTAGCCAAACTTCCTTTTATAATGAAACTTGCTGTTCAGCACACCTGGTGGTGTTTCCTCATCGTCTTATTATCCACATTGAATGTGTCATAATCACACTCAGGTGGGTCACAGCGCTGTGATTACGGGACACCATTAGGGTCAAACTTGGTCATATGATTAATTTGTGGTAAAGAATAGTAATGCATTTAAATTTCTAGATTAATCACATGCGTTAAGGTGTTAATATTGACAGTACTGTAGATTTGAGA
Source organism: Clarias magur (assembly GCA_013621035.1). NCBI lineage: Eukaryota > Metazoa > Chordata > Actinopteri > Siluriformes > Clariidae > Clarias > Clarias magur. The sequence continues at coordinate 2,481,288 of QNUK01000009.1, read as the reverse complement.
TTAAGCCAATAGAAAAGTTCGATTAAACTTAATAATAACAATAATAACAATAATAATAATAATAATAACAAAACACAAACAATAGTAATGGTCACAGAACAGTTTTATAGATGGATATAGATTTAGATCGCTTTAGAGTGTTAATTTAGGAAACTCTGATAAAACCCTTTTGAGAACTGATAACTCGATTTTATAACACATACACAGTAATGTGCTTTATGTTTAGATTTAATTATAAACAATAATAACAACAACAACAAAAAAGCACCATTTTAAAATGGATCATTTAGTGGCAAGTTTAACTTGGCTTGAATTGGTTAATATTATTTTTTTTTTTTAATTTGAGTAATGCAATTCCTTTTGATGGTGCTGCTGCACACATTATTGCACGCTGCACTGTTATGATAATGCCCACGTAATGCTTCACTGTGTAAAAATGTCAGAACAATCTAGATTAATAATGTAATGTATGCGCACATTACCATAAATCTCAGGGTATTGTCTTTAGTCGGAATCAATAAATCATATAAATCGAGACCTTTTTCTTCACAATGGTTCCTGGCGTGTGCGCGTGCAGCTCGGCGTGAACCGTTTTGTTTAGTGCTGAAACCATTAACATCGGGGCTTAGGCCATTTGCATAATCTAATATCAGCCCGTGTGAGCTGCGTGCGAGAAGACGTGTCTGGAGAGACCGCTGAAAACGAACGCGTGCCAGCGGAGGCTACGGCCATGCAGACCGCATTTCCACATGCCTGTGCGCCGAGACACCTGCTGTCACGTAATGCGTTCTGCGTTCCGCGGTCGTGCTGGCGAGGACGACGGCGCATGTGACACAATGTCAGCATGTAGCCGATAAGCCACACAAAATCCTCGAGCATGAACAAGAACAGACATGGGTTATGGAACAACCTTACAGAAGTCACAGATATAATACAGCTCCATCTGCAGCAGTGTAGTACTAGGAGACCTGTGCCAGGCTGCTCTGCTGTGCTAGAGCGGATCTCTGCCAAAGCCTTAGCACACGCCAGCTAATCAACTCACAACCTCGCGTTATAGCAGCTTCGAGACAAAATGGCCCTGATTGCCTTCGTCGCCGTGCCATTTGCGGCCTGTCTCACAAAAGGACAAGTGGGAGGGGCATAGAGACTATGTTGTTGTTGTTGTTTTTCTTTTACCCTTAAACCTTTATCAGTGCAAGGAAAATAAATCCATTCAGTTCCTTTATCAGATTAAACAGCTGCTCTGAAAATCAGACAGCCTAACTGAAGTAACACAGCCAGAGGGATAGGGCCTTTCTTTGCCATGATAAGACCCATGTGCGCATGGGCTGACATGAATTACCTTGCAAGCACTGAGCGCTTTGCGCTTTGAGTGGCAGGCCTGACATTTATCAAGGACAAACACTTTTGTACTTCAAACGGACCGTGCCGATTCGCCACGAGAAAAAAAATATTGATGTGCAGACATTAGAATTTTTCACATCTTTTTTCCCTATTACAATAATTTTCATATTACAATAATAAGATCCTATCATGGTTTGGCAAATTATCAGGATAGAAGTTAGTTACCCAATCGGCATTGCTGGAGTGTTTTGCAAAGTGTTGTTAGAGGCTTGACAACTGAATCATCTCTACATGATTTTATACTCCCACAATATCCGGAGAAGGTTCCTCCGATTTGTGCATTACAGTATGTGTAGAACCTCCGTAATTTAACATCAGAGTACACTAGTGCGGGCTAAAAAGCACTTCAAATAAGCAGGATCTTCTGCCTAAGATGAAAGATACATGTGCTGGAATGACTTAACATATATGATACTAACTATACACTAAAGTTAACAAATCCATTTTGACACCAGCAGGGAGCCACGCCTTCCAGTTTACCTTTTATCTCACACACTCTTTATTGGACTCACTTAGTATCTCTACATTCTAGGAGGCTTTGAGTTCATTAATGGAATAAAAAAACGTTTAACGTTTAAAAACGTTTAAAACACTGATTACTAACCAATAAACTGGTGGCAGCATCACAGGCACCCAAGGCTCATCCATGCACGCAGGGACCAAAGGTCTGACAGTCTGATCCCACAGAAAAGCCAAGGCAGCGCGAATCACCAGAAAAAGTTTATTGCTGGTACATGGGCCAAGCAGGCAAAAACCCGGCCTCCAAAACCCCCAGATCTCAAACTGAGTCACACCCCGAGGTGTCAGAGCTGCCCTGCTTACACAAGGTGAGCAAAAGACCTAGATGGTTTTAATGTTTAATGGTTTTAATACCATGGCTGATCGGTGTACATCAGGATTTCTCAGGGTCCGGACTCCAGTCCAGATCCGGACCGCGCGATAAGTCAATACGGACCCAGCCCACCTCAAATTAGGAATACAATAATGCAATGCAATAAAGTGTATGTTTCTTATTTTAAAATAAAAATTGATGAATAACCCAAGGTTTAGGCTGTTATTTGAATGCAGACTCATTTTCCAGACTAGGCTGCAATGCATTTTGACTGTCTTAGAGGTCATTTACATTTACCGATTTTCTCCCTAATTTAGTCGTGTCCAATTCCTCCCCGCCATTAGGGGGCTCCCACATTAAGGCTACTACTACCACTCAGCCGGGAGGACCAAAGACTATCACGCTTTTCCTCAGAACCATGTGACCCCAGCCGACTGCCTTTTTTCGATCTGCTCGCTCACGCACCGTTGGGGGCGGCGTAACACACTCGGAGGACAGCGCTATCCGCTCCTTTACAGAGCTCACAGACGCCCCTGACTGGCTGTAGAGCCGTGATTAATGTGGGAGCACCAAGTACCTCTCATCCCTCCCCTCTGAGAGAGCTCGGCCAATCAGCTCTCTCTAGACCTCCGGCTGCGAGAGCTTACAGCATCACGCGGGAATCGAACAAGCGATCTCCAGATGATAGGGCGAGCACTTTACCACTGCGGCACTCGGAGCCCTACGTATGTCACATATTTTGCATGCTCAACTGTGTTATGCAGACACGTGACAAGTGCGTTCACAATGCAGAGCTACACCACTGTGATGCTCATGTGGTTTTTTCCATGCACAAACACGCCCCAGCAAGATAAAACATCCCCACTTTTCAGAATGCCACAAGGGCCCTGCAGGTCATGTGACAAGAACTAACCAATCAGCTTGACTCTTTTTGTGTCTTTCTGGATCAGTTGGTGAAATTCTCTGTGTTTTCATCCTGCTTGAAGGATGCCATTTTTTCCCCCACTAGGTTAGAATGTATTTTGTCTCAGACCTTCCTAAACGTGAATACAAGTTTTTAAAAAAGTAATTTACTTATCGCCAACCGTTCTGGACCTTTGACCTTGAATAGAAATCAGATTCGGACCTTATTATTAAAGCAATATTAAGTTTAAGAACCCCTGGTACATATTTATTAGCAGTGCTACAAATTTTTTCGGCCAAAAATGATAAAAAAATAAAAAAAAATCCTCAAATATGATAATATCGCTGACCTAAAAGAATTCAATGGGCTTATAATAACTTGTCAGATCTAACACATCACAATTAATTTTAATTGTGATGATATTTAGAAAGTGATTTAAAACTCTGGTTTTGTTTCGCTGCTTTGCCCTTTAGTGCCGGTCAACACTCAGACCTTTTCAAAGAGCAACAGATAAAAATGAAAATGTTGGTTATGTGGACATTAGACAAATAACTTAAAATAAAAGCGGATTATACTGCGCACTATAATCAGTTTTAGACTGCGCCGTTGGTAACTGTACAGTACGTTCCCGATTTATGAACATTTGAGTTCAGACCGGAACGGACCTGATTCGTGGATGCGAAAAAACCATTGAAGTAGCTCACGTGTATTGTACAAAAAAATAGATACTGGAGTGCATCAGATACCAATATTTATAATTATATACATTATTTCCAGTGTGTAAGTGAATATACAGTATAAAATGTCTAAAGTCCGATATATTGGATATGAGTTTCGGTGGGAGCCTCACCAGTTTCATTGAATTGAAAACTCAAAGTGTATGGAATAAAATCACTGTCAAAAATAATCGTGCGTAAAAAAAAAGATTTGCGTGTAATTCTGCGTTTTGCCCGAGTTGGATTCCAAAATCTACGGCCACGACAGCTTACAGATACGATATTTAGTGTGTTTGTTACAGTACAACTCTGAGATATACGAATCTGACCGTTTAAACGAGTTTTGTGTCTGTAAGCGGTCAGGGTCGCATATTTCAGAGTTGTGGCCGTAGATTTTTGGAATCCAACTCGGACAAAATACAGAATTATACACAAATCTTTTTTTTTACGCACGATTATTTTTGACAGTGATTTTATTCCATAAAAGTGTTGCTTCAGAAATAATGCCGTTTGAAGAAATAGACCATTACTTTACGAGCATTTCTGTTATTTTGTTTTTATACTGTACCTGTGGTTCTGAAAAATGGAATGAAAGAAATGAATGCCAAAACATACAGTCCCTTGAATGTCCACTGGGGGGCTTGCTCCAAAAGCTAATCATTCCCCATAAACCCTTATGTTAAAATGCGCAACTTTGCAACATAAATAAATGCCTGTAAAAAAAAATCGATTTTGCTCTCGATAGATGGATTTTCCACTCATGACAGCTAAACGTTTATGTAACTCGTCAGTTCAAATTATATTAAGCCATAAAATTATGCATAATTAGGGGTGTGCCTGATCTGAGTTACAGCTACACTGCAGGTGTCAAACCGCTAGCTGTCTACCAACCAGCTAACAGTAATTATTGTAGTTTACCATGTAGGAGTTGTCACAGGATGATGTGTAGGGCATGAATGATGCCATGCAATCAAATACATTCGCATAAAAATTAACCTTAGCCACCAAAGTATTTTAGCTCTACTGTAGCGCCGTTTGTTCCCTCCATTTGCCCATTCAAGAATTAACCGGGGGTTTAGGGGAAGTCAGCGACTGCCAAGATGGCGACAATCAGAGCTCCGGAAGTTTGAGCTTCAAACCCACTCTTTAGACACCCCATGGATTACGTCGCAGAGGGTTTGTCCAGTTCTTTTTATACGGTCTTTATTCATGGCTAATCTGCGCTATACTTGATATGCACCCACATCTGGAAAGGCTCAGTTCTGATGAATTTCCCTCTTGTTGAAAACTGACTTTCTTAAGAGCTGAATTTCTCACTACTGAATTCCTCCACGTTTCCTCTCCCTTTCTTTTCACATGACGTAATCTATGCACCATATTCCCAGTCAGATCACCCTCGGCACGCATAATTCATCTGATTACCCATGCAAATGCGCGCTCTTTATTTGGGATCTTAGAAAATCAGGGCTCTAGAGTGTTGATGACTCCATACTGTATATACAACATGATATTGCTTGAACTCTAAAAACAACACAACAGACTCGCAGAATATATAGAGCGCCTGATTTGGTGTATTCATAACCAGCTGCAACAGCTTTGCCAATCATCCTCTCAAACCACTGCAGAGAGTTTGTACTGAGATTTTCATTAAAAAAACAAAAACAAAACAAAACAAAACAAAAAAACAGAAGTACTGCGAAAATGATTCATGTCACCCCGTTCTACATTCCCTCACTCTCTCGGATTTACCTGATGTAACCCTCGTCTGTGTGGGTCACACGGGGCCGGAGCACAATCCATCCTCCACCGTGCGCTCCTCCGTGTAATTGCCTGATATGAGTAGATCAATGGCTTCTATAAAGATTTTCATAAGGACCTTCTGGTTGGCACTCAGTCCGGCTTTAATTAGCCAGTCATCGATGGACAGTGAAAACATCTTCTGCAGCTGTTGAGCTCACACAGAGAGGAGAACGGCATCAGCCCGGGTCCCTGACTGAGAGCGGAATCTAATTTGAGTCGCGCCAGCTCTCCCCTCAAGCCATGGATATATATATATGTCGTATCTAAATGTCAAGCGACAGTTGAGGAGCCTGGAAGTTCCACAGGCTCTGAGAGCATCTCGGTATAATGAGGGGAGAGAACAGACAATCGAGCAATGCAGCAGCCGTACGACACGCTAATGCTCTTCATAATGACTAACGGCAAGAGAAAATAGTACGACAAGTGTCAGTTCAGCCGAAGTGACGAGACATCTTCGGTTCAAGAGACTGCGAAATGAAAGGTCAGGGAATACATACTGTAGCTGCAGCAAGACATGCAACTGCTATACAGAATCGGGTCAGGACTGCCACCTCGCTACAGACCTTGATGTGGATTCATGTCATGGGAAAAGAAAACACACATACAGTACACAAAAACAGATTACAGCTTAAACATTATTTGGATATGATTTGTTGCACATGGCAATATGAGAGTATGTCATTTATAACCAGAGTATCTGTCTTCTCTCTGGATCTGTCATGTCGGACTTTCTTTTTTTCTTAACAGACTGTGCATGCAAACATCTGGATAGACCGACCCTATCTGAGATCTTACCTAATTACACGCTTCTCTCTTTTTCTACACATAGGACTCCTGAGATACCAGTGACCCTGACCCCTGATCAATCCTGATGCCCAACGTCTGGTTGGAATTGCTATCACACAGAGACTTTTAATTCCCTGCTGAGGATGGATCCATACAATCTGATGAAAGATACACACGGCTACTGAGGATGGTTTTACCCAGAGCCAGGAAATCGCCTTTGGAATGCAGTTTTGCTTTGATGCCTTTTTGAGTTTTGCCAAGAACTGTTTTGTACCCAAGTCTCCATCAGCCTAACAAAAGTAAAACACACTTCCAGTGATACGTTTGCGCTTTTACACAGTTATAGGAGAGATTTATTTAGGGTCACGCTATCCGGTATCACCTCAATGAGGATGGGTTTACTTTTTAAGTCGGGTTAAGGTTCCTTCCTCATGTCATCTCGGGGAGTTCGACACCATCACCTCCTGCTTGCTCACTAGGAACACGCTTATAACCTCTTCTTTCTTCTTTGTCTTTCGGATGCTCCCTTTCAGGGGTCGCCACAGTGAAACATCTGCCTCCATCTAACTCTATCCTCTGCATCCTCTTCTCTCACACCAACTAACATCATGTTCTCTCTCACTGCACCCATAAATCTCCTCTTTGGTCTTCCTTTAGACCTCCTGCCTGGAAGTTCAAACCTCAGCATCCTTCTACCAATATGCTCCCAATGTCTCTTCTGAACATGTCCAAACCACCTCAATGTGGCCTCTCTGACTTTATCTCCAAAAGATCTAACTGAATTTAGAGTTGTCCCTCTGATGAAATCATTCTTGATCCTATCCATCCTTGTCACTCTCAAAGAGAACCTCAACATCTTCATCTCTGCTACCTCCAACTCTGCCTCCTGTCTTTTCGTCAGTGCCGCCATCTCTAAGCCTTAGAGCATCGCTTTCGCACCACATATCGCTTTGTGTTGCAAAAATCTCCAGTTTAAATTTTTTTTTTTCAGAAATATTAGTAAGGTGCACTGTAATGTGGTGTTTTTGGTGCTCATTGTAATGTACGTGCATTTAGGAGCATCAGCAATCTGTGGTCCAGGGGTAAGCACACAACGCTCGCAATGCAGCGACTACAGAGTCCGAGCGCCGCTCCGGATGCTCTTTTGAAATCGATTCATGGAGTCAACGTTCTTCTGATGTCATCTCATCAAAGCAATTCATACCAGCAATAATGTTGTGAAATTATCAACATTGTTTTGACACTGAACAAAGTGCTATGCAAAAAAAGAATAAAAAAAGAATTCAGTTGAATGAAACTTAATTATCCGTCTAAATACAGTAATGTCACTTACATTTTCATTCAAATGGACGTGATGGTGAAGATTCTGTCATATATGCAGAACAATATCATATAGACACTGTTGACTCTATTGTCAACTCTACTGTCTGAGTGTCCTAGACAACTTATTGAGTTCCTAGCACACGTTTACCGTAAAGCAGGTGTTCTATAACATTTAGCATCCAAAGACCCTTTCCAGAGTGAAAGAATTTCAAATTCAACAAAGCAAACACTGTATGTACAGTACCAGACAAGCCCATCCTAACCCCTCCACTCAGCCTGACATGGATTTGAAACACTATCTTAATTTTTACTACAGGTTAACTTGATTTGAATTTCAAGTTACTTGAGATGAATCGGTTTACTTGAGATGAATATGCCAATAGACTTATGCAAATAATACATTTGACAAATTTTAATTAATATACAGTAGAAACAGCATACATAGCATACAATCTCAGTTCTATGTAAAAATAAGCTTCACAAGTACTATGATATTTACAGAAATATAGAGTATTATATATATATATATATATATATATATATATATATATATATATATATATATATATATATTTTTTTTTTTACCATAACAGGCTGTAAAGTACCTAATCATACAATGCAAACTTGTACTGTAAATGAAGTTAAGCCTTTAGGAGTCATATGTACATTACAGCACAGTAAAATGCCAGCGTAATTGGGGTCAGAGCGCAGGGTCAGCCATGATACAGCGCCCCTGGAGGAGATTGGGTTAAGGGCCTTGCTTAAGGGCCCAACAGTGGCCTCCTGGTACAGCTGGGGATCGAACCGCCGATCGTTCGATTAGTAACTCAGTGCTTTAGCCCTCTGAGCCACCACTGCCCCATGTTTACATAAATATAAATTGTTTACATAACAACCTCAGCAGCGACCTCATTTCCCCTCTCGTCCATTCCAACCACTCGGCATTCAGGATCAGCTGTATACTAATCACCAGCCTGGTCATCTGTCATGAATTGCACATGTTTCTGACGAGTTTATGTTTTAAGTTAAAAAATTGAAAAAATTGAAAAAAAAAAGCAAGAAAGGCTGGCACGTTGGAAGCAAAATATAAAGAAATGAGGGGTGGCTCAAGACTTCTGCTCAATACTGTACAGTATGTGATCTACATACTGTATGTTCAAACTCAGCTCTGATAAAGGTCAAAGCTATCAGGTTGTATTAAAATGAGCTGTATGTATGATGATGGTGTGAGGCGCCTCCAGCTCAGTGATCTAACTCCCATTCAAGAACAGCTTTAGAAGAAGTAGCATGTCCATGTGGGCAGCTGCAATAACCAGCCTTTCATATTGAAAAATGCCAGAAGAATTGAGCCAACTATACATCAAATGGACACTTTTTAGCAACATGTATTTTTCGTGTTTTTCAATATTTCGCCTCAGAATATTAAGATTCTCAGACTTATTTAAAGGTTTGGTGAAATAAAGTTTCAAAGTTTTTTTTTTTTTTTTCTCCTCAAAGCTCTCGTGTCCCCAGGTGCTTCTCACACTCCAAATTTGGAATATGGTCTCTGCTGATGATTCATAAATCTTTCATTACTTTCTACCTTAACTGCTCCAGCGTCCTGATTTCCCCTTATTACGCTATCTTGATTCTGTTTTTCGGTTTCATTTGTTTTATGGATGTTTCCCTTCCCGTTCAAACTGAGTCCGATTTACTGATAGATTGCGACTTTAAAATTATTACCCTGACGTTATTGTGCTTTATCTTCAGTAACAGGATGATTTTTTTTTATTCCTTATTGAGTTTGACTGCCTTCGCTGCTTTCATAACCATAACCATCATTACCTATCGGAAATGTTAAGGACTCACCTGGGTGAAATATCGCAGCCTTGCTGCATGAAGGCGCCCAGGGAGAACCACAGGCTGTTAAAGATGCCGAACTCGTTGGTGTGCTCGGGTGGTTTCTCTTGCTTGTCCTGCTGACTCGGGCTTTGACCGAGCTGACCCTGAGACTGCGACTGCCCGGCTTCCGGAGACGGCGTCCGGTTCTGGCTTTGCTGCTCGCCGCCGTCCTCTGAATCGTCGCTGTGCCACTCGTACGGGCTGAAGCGGCTTACCAGGAACAGCACCACGCTGACACCGATGTACGCAAACACTATACACATCCAGATCTCGTACGCGAGCGGGTCCAGGAAGGAGAAGACGCCAGGCTTGGATTTGGTAGGCTTCTTGATCATGATCGAGATGCCCAGACTCATGAACGGCTTGGAGAAGTCGATGACCTCCTCTCGGACCAGGGTGATGGTAAGAGGAGCCACGGCGACGTCGGCTTTCTGGCGAGCGAACGCAAAATAACTGGAATTTAATGTCATTTAAAGCAATCTGGGAAGACATTCCTGCAATCTCATAACTAAAATTTATTCTGCCTGCTGAAAACGGGCACACACACACTAGTTCATAATAATCATCAAATAATGTCGGTGCATGAGAAGGGTGTTATATACATTATTTATGTTTATACTCTCCGTTTCATACAAACGGCCGAATGTCGCATTGCATTACGAGTGATTCATGTTTGTGTGAGTGAGTGAGTGAGTGAGTGAGTGAGTGTTACGAGAACCTGTTACGAGAACCCTCCGAGTGTAGCACTACTGTCCGGGCTGAATGATAACACCGAACAATATCTAGATTACTTGAGGAAAAATCCATACAACACTACACATGACTGCGATTCAGCCTCCCTCGCAGTCATTACAGAGATATACATGAAATCTTCAGTTCTCCTAGAGACAGCTTTTTGTTCTCGGCAATACGGGGCGGATGACGGCTCTTATCGCGAAACATCTGCAAACGCTGTCTGTTGTGAAACCCTCAAATCATTCCCATTCTTGTTTCTGTCAATCAAAAAGTCACTCACAGAGAAGATGGCATTGCTGGGGACGGAAAAAAGATGACAAGAATGCAGAGCGATACTAGGTGATGAACGGTTAGAGAAGCACGCATCTTTAAGCAAAGTGTCTTTTTTTTTTTTTTTAAAGAAGCTTGGACATTGCACGGTCTGATAGTCGCCCACTTTGCTGCCGCATTGTTATCCTGTTCACAAAGGATTTGTGTCAATGCAAGAAAGATGAAGAAATTCTCCCTCTAGGCAACATGAAGGAAGGCGGTTGAATGTACAGAACAGTACAGAGCAGATGGGCTCGGTCATTAACGAACGTACAAGGGCATGTGGAGTCGCGTTGCTCATTTTTATCATGATAATCCAGTCGAATTCACGAAAGGCTTCGTCTTCTAAGGCAAATGAAATCCAAACTCTCTTTTGCCGGATTATTTCTTGTTTTGTCGCTGAGATGAAAAACGTAACCTACCGTAGCTACTGATCATTTTTATTCTGCTGATTATTCTCACATGATGTACAGTATGATGTTGTGGTGGACGTGAAAACTCATTGCAAAGAGAAACAACCATGTGCAAACAGATTTAAAAGGTAATAACGATATTAACTTGTTTGATCTCAGACGGTTTGAAAACGTTTGATTCCTCCTGGATTGGCATGCATTAGCGGCATTCGCTCAATTATTGCTTCTTCTGCAAATGAGACGGTGCCATGGAAGCTAATTAACTGTTCCGGGGATAAATCCCAAATAGCGCAAAATGGAAAGCTATGCAAGGTGTTGAATCCCATGTTCCACACAGCAAGTAGTGCGCTTGTTCAGGGTTCAGAGAGGGATTTGGGTGTTTCAGCCTTGTGTTAGAAGGCAGTTACGGTTTTTCAGTGATCAAAAGGTGAAATTCAGAACGACACAGAAGCAGTTATTAAGGCGACAGTGTTGTTTACGATGGCGTAACATTATCAGATGTGTTTTCTTGCTGAAAGTGCTTCCATGACCGGTTTCAACAGTGAGTTTTTGCCCTGGTATCCGGTAAGTAACGTCTCTTTTGCCGTCCAGAAGAAGGCAGGACCAAGGCCGACAGATGTGATGTTTGTAATTGGAACTGACCTTCTGCATGTTTCCTCTAAACACATATGCAGTCGAGGACATTATAATTTGCAAGCACAATATACAAGGCGGCATCTATGTGAATAAGACTAAAGCAGCACCCATGGTGTAATTTAGTGCAGGCTGGAATGCCAACTGTGTGTGCAAATGAATACGACCCAAGGGCGAGTATTAAATTCAAATGAGCCGGTGTCCTCCAATTGAAGACAAAATTAAACCCTAACTTTATTAAAGTTGCTCAAAATTACAGCTTAATATTATTGCCTATTGTCTTTTCCCATGGAAATATGTTCCCACCTCTGACTCCGGCAGCCTTCAAAGGGTTTTCAGCTCGTATTTGGTCTCAAAAACACCGTTATTTGTTATTCATGGCATATTTTTGCTTTTGTCTTGCCTCGTATCTGTAAATCAGCATTACATTTGATGCTCAATTATGAAGATGTTTGAAGTTCCATTTCTTTCTTTCGTTTTACGTAATTAACCTGCAAATTATCATATAAAACAGAGTTTTGCAATAGGGCCTCAGTGAATTAGGTCTATTTAAATAAAGCTTATATTTTATAAAAGTATTAAAAAGAAAGTATTTTTTAACCTACCCCATACACCAGCTCTCCAACCATCCCGTTCCACATTTTGGTATCAGGGTCTCGGGCGCCGTATTTGCCATCTGGTACAAGCTCCAGCGTGTAGTTGTAGCCCACATGCTTGGAGATCTCGGCGGCCAACTCCACGCAGTATCCCTCGTACCTATCGTTCCCTGTCAGCTCCTTGTGGTTTTTCTTCAGCATCACGTAAGGAGATTCCTGAGGGGCGGAGGACGCAGTGAATATAAAGGTTTCGTCAAAACATCCCGATTTCACTATGTGCCTTCTAACAAGGCAGCATCCTTAACATGTGATGAATCCACTTTAAAGACAAATAGATTTGTCAACATGCTCACTGTGTGAAAATCGAGTGGGATGGTCTGTTGCAAACGAGGACGTGTAATCCCCCCGACCACCGAATAAGGCCAACAAACTGTGCTCCTAATGAGCAGGATAACATCCTCGGCGGGCCACGGATGGATTTCCGCTCATTATAAGGGCTATGCGAGGCTGCCTGCAAAACAAGTAGGGGAGGATACTGCTCCATCATCCTGCTGCTAGCCTGTATGTGGTGCAAAACTGTTGGCTCCTGAGTCACTCGCACAGTTAAACCCCTCTCTGCTGTTCCACTACAGGGATGAGCCCGACTGCTGGGGGTTTGTGAATAACAGCTGTGGACTGCCCTTAGAAAATACGGTCAGCTTCGTAAAGAAAAAAAAAAAAAGCAGCAGCAGGATTCTTCCTTTCCTCCCCTGTGAAACAGCATGCTTGTGAATTCTGTCTGGTACACTTATCATATCGTCTCAGACACTCGACACTCAAAAGGTGATGCAGGCCAGGGCCAATTTTTGTTGTACTGTATGGACTCAAAGCCATGGATTGTTGTGGTGTTTTATAGATGTGCCACTCGAGTACTTTCGGTTTGTACAAATGGTGTTCAAGTCAAACCGGGAGTTTTGATCCCGGTTTGCACTTATTTTCACACAAACGCATACATGTGCACCAGAAACACATACACACACTAATGGAAACTAACGGAATCTGTCAGGATTCTTTTCACAGGTAAAGTGGAGGTTAATTTGTTTTATTTTTAATCTACATTTTGTTTTAATTATTTTTATATCAATATTTTTTACCATTATATCGTATGGGGAAATTTGCTTTGATAAACGAGTGCTTTGATGTACAAGCATGGTTCCAGAACAAATTATGCACTCAAAGGTTTAATAGCTACATATGCTCATGAAACCTATTTTTGAGCAAATTAGAGACTTAGACAGGCCTTAAATTATGTATTAGCCTTGTATGTGAATAAGATTGATCTGATATAGTCCTTACCTAAACATTTAAAAACTTTTTTTTTTAAATCAGGAACTGTGTTTTTCTATACATTCATATTCATCTGTCTTCTACTGTGCCATACCCTTAATAGTAAATGCTACTTACTATTACATTGTATGTTAAATACTGCATGTACAGTAGATTTATAAAAGTGACCAATGAACAAACAAGACAAATCATAAGATGTAGCTGAAAGCTGATTAATAATAATATTAAAAAAGCCAAACTGTGCCACAGTCATCATTTTCTATAAATAGAACATTATTGTATATTAAATTCTCTCTATTCTGATGTTTGATGTAAAGATTATCTGATGTTCTTGACCTGTTTCTGCATGATTTTCTTTTCATTGTTTTGTGTTTCTTCTACATGACTGACTATTGATTTGGTAATTGATTTGGTAAATGAACAAAAAGGTGTGTAGGTCTTCCCAATAAAGTGGACCAAGTCTACTAATATTATCAAAAGTAAACTGTTTATTAGGAAAAGCGAACCCAGGTTCAGGACATGAGGGAGACCAGGCTAATATGGTCTTTAATAATGATTTCAATCTGTAATGCTTTTGGCAAAGATACCAATCAAACATGCTTCTTTTTGCCTCTCTTTCATACACACACGCAAACTCCAGACATGCAATTTCTTCTCCTATCAAACACTGTCAACTAATAAGGCCCTCAGAGGACAGCCATACCCTACAAACAGAGTGAAATCAGTGCAGTAAGTTGGGAAGTGCTGAGGGATTTGCTTCACTGATGAGACATGGTCACAATGAAAGGCTCTGATACAAGCATCAAAGCAAAGTAAATAAAAGGAAACAGGACAGACCTCATTGTCGTCGACTGAAATAAAACCTAGACCTGTCATAGAAAACATGAGGCAGAAAGCCTGAGACATGTTAATAGCAAGGAACATGACCTGTGATTTGACAGATGTTAGATGCTGTCTATATTAAGCCCTCAAATGGTACATTCTGTTGGAATCAGAAATAATGAACCTGACAAGAGGCACTTACTAGAATGGTGGTGACTATGTATGTCCTATTGTGAATGCCGTACGTCTCGTTGAGCACGTGGGCGTACGTCTCCGTGCTCACGTACTTCTCGTTTTCGTTCCAGTAGCCCACCTGCAGACAGAGGAAAGGAACTTTGGTGCCGCTATTTTTAGGAACATAAATATTCATATTAGAGGCTTAAGAAGAAGAGAGGAAAGCTCTCTCCGAAAAAACACACGCACACCCTTTCCACCCCTCCAGCGACTAACACTTCAGTCTCGCTGTGTTCCTGAGATAAGGTGAAGGCTCTAGCTACAGCTAATCACTTGCGCTGGGGAGTGAAACTTTGAGACGACAAGCTGAAGGAAGTACATAGATACTGTGCATTACTACAAAAACGATCGCAATTGTGAGTCTGGGGTAAGGCAAAATACAGGGAAAATCCTTATAAAAAATACTTCTATGTGTAGGATGAAAGGATTACTGACAAGTGGAAAAGAGAAATCATCGAAGAGGTGTTAATCATAAAGCCCACCTTCTTGGGTCCACTCTGGACAAGCTCCATTACATTGACGGTAAAGTTTGTTCGATGTCCTTTCTCGTTAAACTGGACGTGGCCGGTGAGACCTTCAAACTGGACCTAGAGAACAAAATATTGTACACGATTAGTGTAAAAGTTTATAATCCATGGATTTCAGATTTCAGATCGCTGAAGTGAATGGAATTGGGTTAAGAAATCACATCTGTGGAGTTTTCTTTCCCAGATATCACGGCCATATTCCAGGGCTCAAATTGTGAAAGAATGGTTGTCAGAGCATGAGGGATACCCCATCGCGGTTTATTTCTTATTCATTTATAATTACATACAGAAAGGAATATAATAAGGTTTTGAACCTTTAAGCAATGTAATTTTCTCTTCAATAAAAATCTGTCTGTATAACTATGAAACAAATACAGACAAAAAAAAAGATGTCATCAATGTTATCTTATGTTATTAAGAGAAATAAATACAGTATATAGGTTAGACATATAATTTGTATGCTTTTATATTTATATTTAGATTTTGATTCAATAAAAATAGAAAAAATATAGAAAAAAAAACTCTGGATTCAATTGCAGAAGGCTTAAAGCAACCTCTTCTCAACAAAAATCTACAAGGGTGAGTCAAAAATGATCCAATTGTCTGTGTAACGTCTGCTTATATTAAAACTTTACTGTTGGCCGCACTGTCTTATCAGCACTTTCCGTTCAAGACTACTGTAGGTACGAAAGTGTTATATCAATCATTTGTAACTGCGGTGCGAGCAAAAAGAGACGCCCCACTTTTGATTTGCATGAAAGAAGAGTAGTGTGCAGTGATTCGTTTTTTGCTGTCTGACAGCAGAGTATGGAAGTGAAACATCCTCAATCGCCGACCACGAAGAAGTTAAAAAGTCAACCATCAGCTGAAAAATTCATCAAAGCTTACAGTTTTCTGGGATTCTCCAAGACCAGTATTGGAGCGTTATCAGGAAAAAGGTTCAACTATCAACAATCAGTGCTCGTCATCGTGAGACGCTTGTTGAAGAGCTGAAGCCTAAACTACGCAAGGATCTTGCATGACGATGCATGTCCGCTCACTTCTGTCCACACTGTCAGCACTTAGTTTTGAGGTGTTAGAGCGTCCTCCCTATGGTCCTGATCTCGCTTCATCATGCTTTCACCTATTTGATCCCCTGAAAGCAGCCCTATGAGGACGAAGATTCACTTCTGGTTAAGAAAGAATTCGTGGATCAAAGCATTTTATAATGAGGGAAACCAAAATCGTGTTGACAGATGTAGTACAAAGTAGTTCAAAAAAGCAAGGAGATTATGTCTGAAAATAATGTGTTTATCTTTTCTAAAAGTTTTACATTTTCTAAAATTAATTCTAGAGCCGGATGCGGATCATTTTTGACTCACCCACGTATTTTTTATTTTTTTATTTTTTTACATATAACAATATACCTGCTGCTGTGATCTCACCATCTGCACCAATATACTGCTCAATTTGAGAATGCGAAGCACTGAAATCAATGACACTGTACCGTGAGAATAGCATATGGAGTTTTACAGTACATACCTTCGCATTCCTAATTTCAGCTTAAGCCACCATTTTGTATGCCTCACAAATTCCAACTCACGCTTCATCAGATTGTCAAAGAACCAATTAAATTGGGCTGTGATTGAATCAATGAAGAGTATGTGTGTGCGTGTGTGTGTATGTGTGTGTGTGTGTGTGTATAACCTGCTGGAGAGCTCTCTGGATGTCAATGCCTTGGCCCCACGGTGCTGGAGGGTTGGCCAGACATTCGCCTGCGTTCCCCCGCCGGGAAATGTCGATGCGCTGCTTCCTGAGGTTTTGGAACGCGGTGGCCATGACGCTCACACCATCATAGGTGAGCGCTCCTGTGTACTGTGTGGATACAGAGAATCCAGTGAGTGGAGTGAAGTGACGAGACGAGCGAGAGCTGCTTGAAATGAAATCCTGTCGTGTGCAATTGAGAGATATTTTAAAACAGCTGTTTTGGAGCAGGGAAAAAGGCAGAGATTTAGGAAGCAGCTGCTAACACTGTACATGCTATTTCTTTATCTTTGGAATACCAGGTAAGAGAAGGATCAAATTTCTGAAACAAGATGCTGGATTTAAAAACTAAGCTGACTATGAGTCCAAATAAAACTGCTGAATCACATCACCACAACATGTCAGTTAGTGTTTACTGACATTTCTGTGCTATTTTAGCTAACAGTAGCGCTTAGCTAGCTAACTACAGTAGGATTAGCTAGCTACTGGAGGACTTGACTTTAAAAGAAAAAAAAACTACACACAATTTATTTTAACAATCTCTTTTTTTGAGATTGGAGATGTTTGATCAATTCTTCTTATCATAAATGGTCAAATTCAAGTGTGCTAAAGGTTCATTAATAAATAGAATATAATCATACACAAGCTAAAACAGACACCAGGGGTTCTCTGAGAAACACAGTACTGAACAACAGTCTATATACTGTATTTCCAAATATAACTGATATAGATAAGTAAATAGCAGCACTGAAGAATACATTGGTACCTCAGCGTTCACATTTTTTTTAAAGTGAAAATTTGTATAGCATAACGCATTGCTATAATATAATATAAATGCAGATAATCCTACCCAGGCAGCCGAAAATATTACCAATATTTCCAATTTCCAACACCATAATCATATTTGTGCATGTAAAAACAATTTAAACATTTAAAGAAGACGTGTAAATGAAATAAAATATGAAATAAATAAACATTAAACCTCATTTAACCTTAATTTATGATTCCCCGTGGCACCGGCTGGTTTAAAAACCAAACTGAAAGTATCGCCTTTTTCTTCTCGATACTGTTCTTGCTAATATTCTTGGGACCCATGGTGCTATGTCTTCACTAAATCTTGCACAAAATGCAAAAGAAATGTACTAGTGCTTGGAGGTAAACTTGCTTCGCTTGGATTTCTACTGACACAAGCAAGCTTAATGCAACGCCTCCCAGACATACGCACAACTTAACCAGCGTCCGGTTCGGTCGCTTGTATGACGAAAATGCTTTCTATGCCGAGGCAATTTGTTTTTTTTTTGTGCAAAATTTCACTTAAGGTAAAAATTTGTGATGCCAAGGTACCACTGTAGTACACTACAAAAAGTTTTGGGTACCTACAAAAAAAATGCCATAAGCAAATATGCCTTTGAAAAAAAATCAACGTAAAGCAATCCCAACTACAGACAGTATTTCTTTGTAATATTTAGCGTGAAAACTGTTTGCTTTAAGATAACCAGTAAAGTTAGACATCCTGTAGCTTTGAGAAGTAAAACAGCTCGGAGGTTTTACTGAGCATGCAGGAGAATATGCCTCTGCACATTAGGTTTTTTGTTTCTATCTGAAAACAGGCATGTCATGTAATATGTTGCTTTCTATACAAGCATGAAAATATTCTTCTGTAATGTTATTTATTTATTATTTTAAAATGTTGGATATATTGAATGATTTTGTATAAAATATAGTAGACATGATAAACGTATATGACCAAATTTGTACTGAAGATAATATCATGCGGCGGCACGGTGGTGTAGTGGTTAGCACTGTCGTCTTGCACCGCCAGGGTCCGGGTTCGATCCCCGGTCAGGCTCGATTCCCGTCTCTGTGTGCATGGAGTTTGCATGTTCTCCCCGTGCTTGGTAGGTTTCCTCCGGGTACTCCGGTTTCCTCCCACAGTCCAAAGACATGTAGGTTAGGCTAATTGACGTTCCCAAATTGCCTGTAGTGTGTGAATGAGTGTGTATGTGTGTGTGCCCTGCGACGGATTGGCACCCTGTCCAGGGTGTACCCCGCCATGTGGCCTAAGTCTCCTGGGATAGGCTCCAGGCCCCCGTGACCCTGAATACAGGATTAAGTGGTATAGATGATGAGTGAGTGAGAATATCATGCCTAAGACTTTTTTTTTTTTTTTTTTTTGCACAGAACTATACGAGTAAATACACTCATACTAGTATAATGTTTACAAACTCAGCGCTCTCTGTTCCTAATCAATATCTGTAAGTGCTTGCTACAAATCCTCTTGTTGCTAATAATACTGTTCTTCACCTTGAGTCTTCTCTTAGGGCTCTTCAGGTCTTTGCTGTCAAACTCCAGCCAGTCGTCTATGGTCCTGCTAACCATGGGGTCTGTGTAGTTCATTAGCTGGAAGCCTGTGATGTTGGAACCACCTTTCCTGAACTCTGTCAAATTCAGGTCCAGAAAGCCCTAGGAGCAAATTTGATCAAAGCCTTGGCATGAGAAATCACAGCAATCCGACTTTCAGCCGCAAAAAGCAGGCATGCTCTGTACTCTGCACATTTTAAACTCTATTTAAAGCAGCTTTTTTCAGACCGCGAGCCGCAGGGAGTTGGCCTTCTGCTAAGTAATTTATAATGTTTTACGTCAGCCAAATATATAGTATACTAATTATATATATATATATATAATTTATATTATTATATATTAAACGGTAAAAGTAAAATGTTATGAACATTATAAACTTCAATGAAAAAACATGTTATATGTAAATTAATCACAATTAACAGCCATTTTGCACCTACTTAATAAGTAATGTGATTTTATTAGTAGTGCGAATAAAAAAGTTCATCACGGGTAGGGCAATGTTAATAATTCCAAATTCATAATCTGAAGCATGAAAGAGGGGTCAAAACCACTATTTTAGATATTGGAGGACCTGGACCTAATTGGAACAATATGGAATATCACATGAGACGGAATGCCGTTGTGATGCAGCCATAGCCACGAGGACACGAAGTAGGTCTGTCCAGTTTCTCTCTCTCTCTCTGAGAGTTTCAACCATGCTGGCAACCTGACAGTAAGTCTAATTAAATACAGGTGGTTCGTAAAATAAAATGAATAAATACATGTCCTAAATATACTGTGACTTTTGAAACACACCACCTTTGGAAGACATTCTTGCGCGGAACCAGAGTTGTGGAATTTTGGCCAAGATTACTTACTGTACATTGTACTTGCATGCCAAGTGACAAAGCTTATGAACAATATGCAGAGCATGGACATTTCTAACAGTCAAGCCCTATTGCAATGTATTATCATTTAGATTTCAGACAAACTTGATTAAAAACCCAAATCATCCCCTTAAGAAGTGCTGATCAAAAATCTGGTGTTTAACAACAAGTACGGATGTGTCCGGTAAGGATGTGTTTTGTGTAAGAATGTAAAATTTTTAAGTTAAGCCCGCAGCGTGTTTTAATAAGAACAGCGGATTTAGACAGAATGAAATCCTTTCTATTAGTGAAGCAGATGTAGACTAATCCTACTTCATTATAAGGTACGTTGGTCTTTAGAGATAAATTTCTTGAGAGAAAATACTAGGTCTGCAGTGGTTGTAGCAAACACACACACACACACACACACACACACACACACACACACACACACAACATGGACCTCCCAATTCTGAGCTCACATAATGGATTTTTTTTTATGCACTACTATTCATCTTCCTTAGCGTTGAAAGAAGAAAGCTTGAGGTAGAACGAGTCCCAGAGAAAATAGACGTTATAAAATATAATGGTTAATCAATATTGCTCTGCACTACTGAATGACATAATGCTATGCAGAGGGCAGAGTTCACACATCAGAGATATCTTTTTATTTTTTTATTTATTTATTTTTAAATAATGATGTGGTAATTTCCATACTGATCGAGTGTGTCGATCACATTTTAGCCTACACGTGATAGCGGCTCAGTGCTTGTGTGTCTGTGTGTGGGTTTCCTTAGGTGACTGGCTCAGCGTCAGATGTATCCCATGGGTCTCTCTCACTCTCTCATAAAGCGTTGCATTCTTGCAGCCTTTATTATCATCATTATTTTTAGGCTGCTACCTTTTTTTGGTTTCATTATTTCCGAGTGCAATTATGTGCTTTTGTGTGAAATTACACTTTCTTTGCTCCTCTCACAGCGCCCAATTGTGAATTTTCACGATGCTTCTTCCTGTGAATTCACAGGTTGGTGGGGCCGCATGACCGTTTGTCCAAATTTTGCTTTTATTACAATAGATGTTCAAGTCAAACCGAGACTTCAGATTGCGCAGAACAAGAGAACACAATCACACAGTATGGGTAAAAAAAAAAAAAAAAAAAAAAAACTACCATCATTTCTCTACATAATCTCCAGCTACACGAACGCACCAGAGCCTGGATCCAATTAAGGGAGAATTTTTTTTCACTTCACCGGGCCATGATTGGGCTGTCTGATTCTGAAACGCTGGCCTCCCAGGAACTCCCAAACATGTGGAAACGATCAAGACTGTATGGGGGATGTGGCAATAACTCCCAGTGGTGTTGCTGAATGATTGTGTGTACAGTTCCCACAGACAGAGGCATCTCTTCCACAAGTTGGTGTAAAGTTTTTAACCTGTAACTGATACATACACAGACTTTTTTGGGACTGTAAATGTATGAAATAAATAACTTTTTGGGAGTGTGAACGTATGAAATAAATATGATGTATAAATATGATCACCTTACTATACATAAGGTGAATTTTTATTTAAAATTTAAAATGTGCAGAGCTTGCAGCATTACATAAAACTAGAAGCAGAAGCAAAGATAAGACTTGTGCACATTTATTTCTTTAAATCTTTTAATCTTTCAGCATCCTGTCCTATGCGATGTCAAATTTGATTAAAAGCATTTCAGGGTATGTTGCCTTTTTTTTAAATAAATTTTTTTTAACTTATTTTGAATAACAGAAATATTCATTACAGCATAATAATAATAATAATAATAATAATAATAATAATAATAATAATAGTATAACATAACTTCATTAATGAAAATAAAACTATGCCGGTCCAATGAATTTTTCATCATATACATGTATTTTATACTTACTGTATGCAAAACCTCTTTTAACATGGCAGACTGTTTGCATGACCTGAAGGCTTTGCCAGTGCGGACATTTTCAAGGTAGACCGTTCCTCTCTAGTACGTACAGCTAAACTATCACTATCCTGAAAACGAGCAGATAGCATACTGTAGCACCTGTGCTTTTCAGAATTCATGGGAGACCCCAGTGCCTTTCAACCCACTGTTGAGTGGGTTTGTATTTGTCAAGTATTTGTCATCCTCCAACTATTTCTCATTGGATCTGCATTTACACACTGCTGAGCCTGTATTGCTTGCTTACAGCATTGTGTTCTTCTTTTTTTTCCCCCCCACCACAGTCCTTTAATAAAAAAAAGATGGATAAACGTGTTCTTTATGTAGGATAAAATGTAGATCATAGTACGCAGAAGACTTTAAGCACAGTGTAAAACATTTGAACGGTGCAAATATTTTAAAGAACGCCATACTGCACAATATGTACTTTCATGAATGACAAACCAGGCAGAGGCGGCTCAGGGACCCAGTGCAAGTGTTCCGCTGAACATCCATCAAGTGGAACATCTGGTACTTGAAAATCGACAGATAACTTGTTACCAGATTGCGGAAGTGGGAACTGTACAGTACGCGCAAGCAATCACAAACACGATCCGTACATTACAGAGTTACTGCCACATCGCTCGTACAGTCCTGACCTCGCTTCACGCCATTTCAACATGTTTAAGCTACTAAAGGAGTTCCTGGGAGGCCAGTGTATCAGATGTGAAGCAGGTAGTCCAATAATGGCTCCATCTACCTTGATGGTATCCAAGCACTAGTGAAACACTGGGATAAGTGCATTAGTGTAGCGAGGGATTCTATAGAGAAATAAAGGGAGTTTTTACTCTCATAAGTCCCGGTTTGATTTAAACGTTGTACGTTGAAGAAATCATTGCTGCGCGGTATGAAATACCTGTGAACTGAACCCTACTGCAAGAATGAAACCAAAATAAGCAGGCTCATCAAATTCCGCTCAGATCAAATGAAATGGCCCTTGCTAAAATTTCAGACACCTGAAGGCATTTTACACCTTGACTTAAAGAGTTTTAAGGAGCTGCGCACCCGTACATCTTTTCTTTGAGGAAACTGTCACTGTTTGTTTACGTCTATATCTTTTTAACTCTGCCTCAGTCATGCTTCTTCCTCAAATATTATCATAAACCCTAGTTACAGACTGGAAATGAAATGACTGGAAATGTTTGTTTAAAATTTACATATAATTTTTTTTTCTTTGTTTTTTTTTTTTAATTTTTTTTTTACCACATTTATTTAAGGGGAAATTGTCATGTTGTTGACAACACGGTCAATCTGCTTCCTAGGTTTACAACTCCGGATGCTGTATCGCATGGCTGATTATGATTCTTACATTATTAAAATATAAGCCATCTTGACTAAATTATTCATTCATGACAATTCCTGGTATATCGTGGTCATGAGATTTATTAGAGACATACAGTACAGTATTACAGTATATGATGTCCAATTCAACCTTTTTAAGTGATAGGCCACGCCTTATTTAAATATAATCATCAGTGGCTCTGTAGATCCTCACAAGAGAAAGTATGATTTTGGAGAAGAGCAGAATTTTTCATGACTCTTTTCCGCTGTGTGAAGCTGACTAGAGGGTGTGTGTTCAAAGTGAAAGAAACCAGAGACCGACCCAGGAGAACTGAGCTTCATATTCATGGGAGTAGTTTACCATGTGGAAGGTATAAATTAGAAATCAACAACTATTCATGCAAATTCATGAAAGTCATGTTTTGTGGTGCTTCTGAATGTATAATAGATCATTAGCACACTATTCATAGCTGGTTGAATATATCAAATATATTGCATTAAAACCTAGCAGGCAGGAGGGAACCAAAAAAAAAAAAATTATAATAATAATAATAATGTTCTTCGCTGTGACTTGCGTTTCTGTATAGACCATTTGGCTAATGATATAGAAACATAGCCTGCTGTGAAACCTGCATCCGCCGTCTCGCTATGTCACACGGTGCTTCATCAGACGGTGCGAGCGAAGCGAGTGAACACAATGTCTATTTGAATGTGACGCCTTATCGAGCACTATTCAGATTTAAAAAAAAAAAAAAAAAAAGGTTGCATAAAGCAAAACTGCATTAGAGGAAAAGAAAATCAGATGCTACAAGCTTTAAAACGAACCCAAATCTATCACCACTCCTCCTACCCCTCACACTTTCACCGATATTCCCACAGCTGCAGATGAAAAGACATCTGACATTGACGCTTTCCATGCAGAGGTAAAGATGATAAGTCTCTAACTTAGCAGGCAGTCAGCAATCTGTCTGCATTGTGTTCTGCATTTAAAAGAACATGTGCTTTGACCAGATGGGAAAAAAAAAAAGGAAAAAGAAATGGCCGTGACGCGCTGCAATCGATTTTCCGATGTACTTAAGACAAGGCTTTTACATTTCCACAGCAGACGCCGGTTGTGTTAGATAACATGTCTTACTCACCAGGTTTGCCAGGATAAAGTGATAATTCTTCAGGTTCTTCTTTTGAGCTGCAATCTGAAAAGCAAGACATAAAACAGTCCATTAGACAGTGTTCCCGCGCATATACCAACATTCTGTTGTTTATAGCCGAAAATCTCTGCAGGCTCCCTGGACAGAAACTAATTAGTCCCATTTTTTTAGCAGTTAATTGCACATCTCCCATCCCTCCCTGGGTGGGTGCAAAATTGTGTGATTTGACATCTGTCACCATGGGAACCCCAAATTATGGGCCTTAATGACTACATGCACTCCAGGACTTCACACACCTGTGAGCTATTGTAAGCCTCTGGCATCTCTACGCCTTAAGCGAATGAAAGCCCTGGTCTCCAAACGTCAAGATGTCTGCCGAAAGTGAAAAGAGAATGAAAAGATTGTGGTTTGACTGCGTTACGTTTTTCATCCTCCTAGATCTCGGGGGATTTTCAAAAGACTGTGTTCTGAATGGAAAGTTTAGGAAGTAGTGGGGAACCTGGAAACTGGGTTTCTATTACCGGCTTTCAATGCACTCGCAAAAAGAAATCTTTTTAAGCATTGCATGGTCAATCACACAGTAGTCTGGTGAATTACTTTCTGTACTAGCCACCAGAGGCACCAGTGATCTCTGTTACTTCCTTCCATGGCTTATTTTTCCATTCTCATTCAAGAACGCTGACGCGGGGGAGCTCAGATGGTTGAGGCTCTGGGTTGCTGACTGGAGGGTTGGGGGCTCAAGTCCCGCCACCACCAGGTCGCCACCGTTATGTCCTTGGACAAGACCCCTAAACCTACAGTACGCCCCATACATCCAAGCCATTGCGTGCCGTCTCAAGTCTGGTTCGAAAATGGGAGGGTTGTGACACGAAGGGCATCCGGGGTAAAACCTGTGCCAGAGCTTGCAGATCAAATCATTCAATGTGGTGACTCCTAGGATAAAAGGCACAAAGCCCAAGAATTTTTTTTTTAATGTTGGATATTACAAAAGACAATGCAACCAGTGTTTTTTCTTTGCCAATCAAGAGATTATACCTCAAACCTTTAACTCACAAAAAGAGCATTCACAACTTCTGTAATTTATTTCACAGAGCCAGATGCAAATAGAGGTCGGCCACATCTGCTTGTTTTTTTTTTTTTTCATGATTGTTCCTCAAGAAGAAGACGTGAAAAAAAAAAAAATTCACCAGGTTAAGAATGCTGTTTAGTCTCTCCAGCTCGCAGTCCAGAATGATCTTGTGCTCTTTTTTGCTGTCCAGTTCCTGGATGGAGTTAATGAAGGCTGCCTCTGTAAGAGTATCAAAGTTGATGGATGTCACCTGCCAGCTCTTTTCTGCAGCTGTGTCCAGGATCTTCTGTAGCACAGTCAGTCCTAAAGGAAAGAAAAAAATAAAATAAAAGGAAAGGACCATTTAAACCTTTATGTTCTAGCATCAATTAGTGTTGCAATGACAAAAAAAGGTTATATTTATCATTCATATTTTAATGTTGTGCAAATATTTCCCCTAGCTTGAATATTGTGAATATGTGACTTCATGGGGTGTAGTGGTTAGCGCTGTCGCCTTGCACCTGCAGGGTCCGGGTTCGATTCCCGTCTCTGTGTGCATGGAGTTTGCATGTTCTCCCTGTGTTTGGCTTGGTGGGTTTCCTCCGGGTACTCTGGTTTCCTCCCACAGTCCAAAGACGTGCAAGCTAAGATAATTGGTGTTCCCGAATTGGCCGTAGTGTGTGAACAAGTGTGTGAGTGTGTGTGTGTGTGTGTCCTGCGATGGATTGGCACCCTGTCCAGGGTGTACCCCGCCTTGTGTCCTAACTCTCCTGGGACATGTCGCTATTTGCTTTGGGGCCGCGGTACTTAACGTATGATGCTTCAAATTACTATCAACTAACGCCAAGGCTGTTCTGGGTATTATTTTCTTATAGCTGTAAGCATAATTGACTGGTCACCTGAAATGAAATTACAAAAAGTTCCAAGAACGCCAGATTCGGGGCCTCCGAGTGGCGCAGTGGTAAAAGCGCTCGCCCTATCATCCGGAGATCGCTAGTTCGAATCCCGGGTGGTGCTGTAACTTCTCGCAGCCGGAGGTCTAGAGAGAGCTGATTGGCCGAGCTCTCTCAGAGGGGAGGGATGAGAGGTACATAGTGCTCCCACATTAATCACGGCTCTACAGCCAGTCAGGGGCGTCTGTGAGCTCGCGCAGCGGAGGGAGCGGATAGCGCTGTCCTCCGAGTGTGTTACGCCGCCCCCAACGGTGCGCGAGCGAGCAGTTCGAAAAGATGCGGTCGACTGGCGTCACGTGGTTCGGAGGAAACACGTGATAGTCTTCGGCCCTCCCGGCTGAGTGGTAGTAGTAGCCTTAATGTGGGAGCCCCCTAGTGACGGGGAGGAATTGGACACGACTAAATTAGGGAGAAAATCGGGGAAAAATCCAAAAAAAAAAAAAAAAAGAACGGCAAATTCTAATTCTAAGGGCTCCCTAGTGGTCCAACAGAAACCTGCGACAGGGTATTGATACTAATAACAATGATACGATCAAGATATGATTTGTCATATGTACCTTTCAACAGAGTGATATTTTTCTGTCTCATATCCCAGGTAGGAAGCTGGGGTCAAGGCACAGGGTGAGCTACCTTTCTTAATACGAGCTGGCTAGGTGGGAGCGGTAGCCCTCTCTCACCTGGCAAGTACATCAACACCTTTACAGTGGTGGATCAAAAAGGGTGTGGGTGAAAATATGGTCCTTAAGTTCTTGCAGCAGCGTGAGGCAAAGTCACATAGTCTAATAAATATCCTCTCCTAAATTGCTCGAACTATTTTTCACCGTGAATCTCTTTAACTTGGGATCTGCTGTTCGAGCATCTTGACCTGACAAAGTTCTAAATTTCACCAGAGCTTGAAATTGATTTGGTAATTACAAAACGAACCGTAGTGTTTTGGCGAACGACATGGAAGCTGCTTGACCTTGTTGCGCTAGTTTCCTTGAGAAATACTTGACGTTAGACACCATGCTGTGATTTTGATTGGGACTTCATAGCTCTGCAGAGTCTGTCGCGCAGTGCGGCACAGGTGCTACAGGAGAAAAAACGGATCCTGCTTTAAATCAGCTATGTTTATCATCCAGCTGCTAAATGAACTATTTGTTCTTGATCTGTTCAGTTTAGGCAGCTGATGGCTCGCTCCATATGGGGGGAAAATGAGAGAATGGATCGACTGTTCCTTGCACACAAGTTATTTCCCAACCATGACAGCTTGTCTGCTGTGTAGCAGACACTCAGGTCTAATTAGGTTTATTAAAGCAGCCCTGAGAGTCTGGGTCTGAAGGAAATTGAGATGATGAACCCGCATGGAAATTTAGAAACCAGTGTCGCCGGGTCTGCGAGACGAAAGCGACGCAACGGTCAATAAAGCCAACTCAGAAATAGCTCAGTGCTAAAATCTATCCGAAATTGCTTTTGAAGTCTACCATGATGACTGTCCTTGTTAAAGTCTATTGTGGTTACATTGAACAGATTTTTTTTCCCCCCGATTTTCTGCCTAATTTAATCGTGTCCAATTCCTCCCCGTCACTAGGGGGCTCCCACATTAAGGCTACAACTACCACTCAGCTGGGAGGGCCGAAGACTATCACGTGTTTCCTCCAAACCGCCAGCCGACCGCATCTTTTCGAACTGCTCGCTCGCGCACCGTTGGGGGCGGCGTAACACACTCGGAGGACAGCGCTATCCGCTCCCTCCGCTGCGCGAACTCACAGACGCCCCTGACTGGCTGTAGAGCCGTGATTAATGTCTGAGCACTATGTACCTCTCATCCCTCCCCTCTGAGAGAGCTCGGCCAATCAGACCTCCGGCTGCGAGAGGTTACAGCACCACCCGGGATTCGAACTCGCGATCTCCGGATGATAGGGCGAGCGCCTTAACCACTGCGCCACTCGGAGGCCCAGATTTTTAAACAAGGATAAGGATATGGATATACAGTATGTCTTATATTACTTATATCGTTCTCAGAGGTGTTACAGATTCACTTAAGTTAAAGTAGAAAACTATAAACTTTCAAACATAAAAGTAAAAGCACAACAAAAACAATATCATATTCAAATCAACAAAACTGTAATTCTAGATGCAATTTAGTGTTTCTTTCACTAAAGAACCAATTAACCTATTAACATTTTAGCGAGGGATAACTAATAAACAATAATAGGTCCATGACAAATGCATTGATTTTAATTCTCATTTGTCCAGACAGATTTGTTCGATCTTAGATTTCTTAGAAATATACTGTACATCATTGGGGGTGACTGATGTTGAAAAGTCAACTAAAGGACAAAGACGAATATATGATTATAGTGGAATGCAGTGAGGTAGATCTTGAAAAATGTAATGAGCCAAAAACTGATATTTCGTTTTTGAAATGCAGTTTGCAAAAGTCCAAAGTCAGAGCTAGACGTATACTTTGTTTACAACAAAAGGTTTATTTAGAGAGAATTTAGTAAACCACTTTACAACTTATTTGTGAAATCCTTGTGAGAGCAAAACCAGTGCAGATCCCCAGTGTTTAAATATATTCATAAATATTTATTCTCATGAATGCAAAATCTCCCAAATGTTTCATTGTTTCCATTTTCATTGTTTAACATCTATATGTATTAAAGCCAACCCTGACACCTTGGATACCTTCATGCACCCTAAAAACTAAGACCTGCTAAGCTGCGTTACGGCATTCTACTATGGTAAACTATACAGTAGGACCATAAACACCATAGTATAACTGTGGTACATCAGACATTACCATAGTAGGCTCCATAGGACTTGGCACTTTATTGGGTATCATTGGGTAGTAATATGGTGCAGTATGTACAGTTTAGTGAATACCATGGAAGGTTCTGTGGCAGTTCAGTGGGTACAGTGTGGTACAGTAGGTCTATTATATGTACCACCATACTTAGTGAATACCATGGAAGGTTCTGGGGCAGTTCAGTTCATACTACTAGTATGGTACAGTATAGTACAGGCAGTAACATATTATACACCTTCTGTAGTGCATAATAAGTACTACTGTATTCCCCAAAACATTCTGTATTAACCTTTACAGGGTAATACCATATTATGGTTTTAAGCCTATAAGAAATTTTACCATGATGTCGGTATCATAGGTACTATAGTCAGGTGGTATCTGTTCCATGGTATATAGTACTACGTATATTCTTGACAGTACTGTGGTATTTATTTACATATTTAACTACCATGGTATGCATACCATGGTTATAAAAAAAATATAGATCTAGAATATACTGTACAGCCATACAGAGACAGTAACAAATAAACGTGGACTTTTGTTATTTGTTCATGTAGATCTAATTTTTGAAGATTACCAAGAATGTCAAAAACGTCCAACTACATTGAAAATTGTAAAGTTTGACAAAAATAAATAGAGACAAATACAAAAAGGTGACAACATCACCTTTCTAATAGGATTCTGTTTAGCTAGTTTGAACGTGAACATTTTTTTTTCATGCCTTGCCCCACTTTTTCATGCATTTTCCGCTGAACACAGGAACGGTTACGTCTTTATGCATTCTCCTCATGTTCGAACACATCCTCTATCAGAATTTGATTCTTTCAAGCTTTAGGCAGTTTCTAGCTTCTCGCTCCAACTAAATTGGATATGTTTTTTTTTTTTTTTTGACTGATCATTTGATATCAGCAACAATGATTCTGCATTTTTACACAAAATACCATCACACTTAAAAATCCAGTATTTTTTTATTTATTTATTTTTTATCTTGGCCGGTGCATTTTAATAATCACCAAATTGGTCAAAATGATAAATGCAGGGGGAAAAAAAAAAAGAAAAAGAAAAAAAAAAAACAGCCAGATTTTGATTTCTACCTGAGGCAGATTGCGGTGCACCTGGGAAGCCGACAGCTGATCGATAACATCCCGAGCTGTATCCATAGAGCGATATTTGTAAGAGCTGCCATCTGAACAGCCCAAAGACGAGGAATACAAATGAGTCAGCCAATCAGACACGGCTCCCCGATCACTGACCTCGCCACTGCTGAAATATGACGGTATGCAAGTTCAGCTTTAGACATAAATCTATCCCATCTGGCACCCATGATCAAATGCCTCTGAGTATAATTCATAAACATGACATACACGGACTACTGGAGAGACTAAGAGAATCAATTGATAGGCAAATTTATGCAACGAGATAATTCTGCATTTATCATGGAGCTTAGACGGCGCTTCCTGTTGTGGAAATGAATAGTGGCACTAGTAGTAGATAATTACAGCTGTCGTCTTCTGCTGCTTGCAAATCGAGTCTGAGGCTTATATAATCTCAGTAAAAGAAGTTGCATGATTTGAAGTTCAACAAACACGAAGCTGACCTGAGCGCTTCTAGGATAACGGAAAATATATTTATACCGACTACACTGTATACAGTCGTGTCCAATACAATTCCCACCTGCATTAGTGCACTGCCCCATCAGGGCTACGACTACCAGTCAGGGAGGGCTGAACCACATGACACCAACCGGCCACATCTTTTCAAACTGCTCACTCACGCACCGTTGTGAAGAGCGTAACACACACAGACGCCCGTGATTGGCCTACATCTGCGACTGATGTTAGAGCGCTAACAGCCTCCCATCGCTCCCCTCTGAGAGAGCTTGGCCAATCAATCAGCTCCGTCTAGGCAGCCGGCTGCAGGAGTTTACACCACCATCTGGGAATCATAAGGATATATGTATATGTAAACGCTTTATTTTTTAAAATATTTTTTAATCCAATACTGTATATGTCTCCTCATAGAAAAACCTCACCGTACACAAGTTTCTTATTTTCAGTTTATATGAAGCATCCACTGTACCAAATCCAACAACATATTACTTTTTCACCATTATTTATTTATTTAACAAAAATAAAGATAGATTGTTTTGATCCATTCTTCTTTACAGCGTTGCTTGAGTTAATTGAGGTTTTCGGGCATTCGTTTATGCACGGCTCTGTTAAGGTCCTGCCCACATTTAAACCCGGGTTGAGATCTGGACTTTGACCTACCCATTCCAAAACCTTCATTTTTTTCCTTTTTCACTGGTGTGCTTCAAATCATTGTCCTGCTGCAAGACTTCATTTCATCCAAGCCTTAGCTGTCAGACAGTGGGGCCTCATATTCGCCTTAAGAATACTCTGGTATACAGAAGAGTTCATGGTCGCCGCAATGACTGCAAGGTGTGTGCAAAAACAAGGCCAAATCATCACCCTCCACCGCTGTGC
Organism: Clarias magur; assembly: GCA_013621035.1. Lineage (NCBI taxonomy): Eukaryota > Metazoa > Chordata > Actinopteri > Siluriformes > Clariidae > Clarias > Clarias magur. The sequence continues at coordinate 2,449,392 of QNUK01000009.1, read as the reverse complement.
TTTTTATCGGGTAGGAAGTGTTTCTGCTGAAATGCTGTTTGGCTTATGCAAAATATCCTGCAGGGCATTAAGGCCAAACAACTCCGCTTTGGTCTGATCTGTCCAGAAGACAATGTCCCAGAGACCTTCTTCAGATGGTTTGCAATTTTGATGACCTTAGTCGTGCTTCCACGATCTTTATAGAAAGACGAGGTTTCTCCTGGCGCCGCCTTCCACACAAACTGTTCGTGTTCAGTCTTTTTCTAATTGTACTTTCATGGACTTAAACATTTGACATGCTCGGTGAGGCCTGAAAGGTCTGAGATGTAGCTTTTCTGAGATTTTTTCTGTTCGTTTGTTTGTGTTTTTTGTTGTTGTTGTTGTTGTATTTTTCTGAACATTGCATGGTTTGACCTTGGGGTGAATGTGCTGGGACGTCCACTCCTGGGAAGATTGCCAACTGTCTTGAATGCTTTTCACTTGTGAACAATCTTCCTCACTGTCGAACATCGAAATCCAAATTGTCTGGAAATGGATGATTGATGTGCAGCAACAATTGCTTTCCTAATACCAATCTCTAATGCTTATGTCTTTTCCTTTCGGTATTGTGTTACGTTTTGTCTGTTCCAGACCAGCAAACTGCAAAACCGTCTGCTTTTATAAAGGTCTGCACACCTACTGTACTGAGGATCAGTTCATCAAGGGTTGATGATTGGCAGCACCTGGCTGCAACTTCCCCTCTTAAATCCTGTGGAAGCAGTAAGTAGTTCATTAGTACTGCCCTTACATACTTTTTCCTTCCCTTTTTGGATTCATTTTAGTTGAATAAATAATTAGTTTTTAAATTGGGTGTTTCTTAGTAAACCTTTAATTCTTTAAAGAGAATACAGAAAAATGTTTCTTTTTACGTTTAGTATTCGCCAAATGACTATTAGAAGAAACATAGTGTATACATTCTGCTGGCGGCACGGTGGTGTAGTGGTCAGCACTGTCGCCTTGTACCGCCAGGGTCTCCTCAGGAGATAGGCTCCTGGGATAGGCTCCAGGCTCCCCGTGACCCTGAATACAGGATTAAGCGGTATAGATGATGATGATGATGATGATGATGATACATTCTGCTCGTTAAGACATTTTTACAAATTCTACCTGATTTCCATATAAATGCTTGTACATAATTTCTTATTACACTATAATATTACATAATCTACGAATGTTAAGATCTTGAATATAGTCATAGTGTTGAGCAAAACAAATATAAGGTTATTAAATCTATCTGTAGACATTTTCACCTATTTGTGATGGTCAGGTGTCCAGAAACATTTGACTATGCAGTGTATAATGTGTCGCTGGTTTTTCCGCAGTGTGGACTGCATCGGCAGCTTTGGGTTAAATATTAGATCGTAATACTTCAAGCTAGGGTTCTTTGCTTATTTACTTGATGATCTATTGATTTATTGACCGTATGGTTCTGCTTAGATTTAGCATTTAGTGACAGAGTCCATGAAGGATTAAGGTGCAATCTTATTTCCACCTGATTATTTACATATTTTAAGGAATCGCGACTTATACTATAGAATGCAAAAAAACAGACAGTTCAAAATTGCAGCCTGCAATAATTAATTGTCATTTCGATGTTCAGGATGTAAGTCTTGTTAAAAAATTTTTTATTTATTTTTTGCCCTATAATTCAGCCCTACCAGACATTCCCTGATTTTCCAATTAACTAATAAACTCTAGGTATGTAGAAAACGTCCAAATCGCTCGGTTTAAACTGTCCGCAGAACAAACAGTGAGTTAGCAAGAGCTTTCGACATCATTCATTAAAAGAATGTGTCAGACTGTGTATCAAAATGCCTCCGCGGTTTTGGCCATGTCTGAGCTTTCTTCTCTCCAGTCGTCTGAGCACGACGGCACATTTGGGCAGATCTCAGCAGCTGTGAAATTGTTTCACACCGGAGAGCAGACCGGCTTTATCACCCACTGAGCAGCACTAAACTGCAGATAAGGCGAGAGAGGAGAAAGAGAGAAAGAGAGAGAGAGAGAGCATGCGAAAAAGGGATACCCGCGTTCTATCTGTCTCGCCTTAGTGTCGCGTCACGTTACTGCAGCAGCGCCGATAAGAAAGGACACAGAAGGAGATGAGCTAAAGAACTGGTCAAGAAGAAGAAGAAGAAGTCTGGGCCAGTGTCGTCTTCTTTTGGTGTCACTCAAACTCATCCAACTCCTCATACGCTAACAGAACGTCACGCCAAAAAAACAACACGGATCTGTCTGAAGCGGATCCAGGGGCTGGTTTCATTTCCGTCAACGACGCCATCTCTGTCTTTAAAGCCGATTTGATCGGAGTGCGTTTTCTGAATCTTTATTGCAAACGTTCTGAATAAAACAGACTTGGCAAGTGGACATCGACAGCTTGTTTAATTAGATTCAGTCTGCTCGCGGTATTCACTTTCCCATTCCATTACTGACACATGCATTTACGTAAGTACTGACATTTCACTCTACCTGTCTACTTGTAAGAGCGAGAAGAAAATGCTAAAATGGAACTGCTTCATTTTCAAACACACACACACACACACACACACACACACACACACACACACACACACACACACACCACACGTGTGTGTGTAAACAGAGGACTCGCTTAAAAGTTTGAAAATAACCGTGCACCCGAGCACTGTGGTATCCAGGCAACAGGAGAGCAGTGGGGAGGTTCCAGAGGTGTTTTCTAGCTCAGTGTCACAGAGCGCTCTCGAACCATGATCTGTGCAGTGATGGTGAAAATTACACCCGCCCTCCCCCCCACACACACACACACACACACACACCTCTGTTAATAATCAACGCACCGTATTAGTCTTTATATATACTGTACAAATGCAGGGAATGTATTGTATCCGTTTTTTTCTTAGCTTTGTATTGTATCAAATATTGTACCATTCACTCATGGTAGCAGATAGCGAGTGAAGAAATCTCAAAAGGGCATTTGAATTCGTACGCCTGTGAGGAGATAAGGCGTCACAATCATGCAATATAATAAAAAACGTTCACATACTGAAATATTTCCTTTTGATTATGGGGCGCAATGTGGTGTCCAGTTTGAACAATCCGTGCCATCGGCTCCATGAATCTGATTAATTCAGCTGACTTCATTTTAGTGCCACATAATGAAAACCAAATGCCAATACCTACCCTCACTCCTAGACCTGACCAACTGAAGCGACCCCAGATCATAACCCCGCCTCCAGAGGCTTGTACAGTGTCCACAATGCATGATGGGTGCGTCGCTTCATGCGCTCCCCTTCTTACCCTGACACGCCCATCCCTCTGGAATAGATCCAATCTGGACTCATCGGATCACATGACCTTTCTCCAATTGCTCCAAAGTCCGCAATATTTATCCTCTCTAGCAAACTGACGCCTGTTTCTCTGAGTAGTCTCGCTAACAAGCGATTTTTCTTATTGACACACAGAACTGTTTGCAAGTTCGACTCCCGGGTGATGCTGTACTGTAGCCTCCTGCAGCTGGGGGCCTAAAGAGAGCTGATAGACTGAGCTCCCCCAGACGGGAGGGTTGGGAGGTAATTAAAGTACAGTAGCGCACTCAAATCAATCACGTCTCTACAGCCAATCACAGTCGTCTGTGAGCTCACGCCAGCGGAAGGCGCGGAAGGGGCTGTCCTCCAAGTTTGTTACGCTGCCCCAACATTGCGCGAGCTCGCAGTTCGAATAGATGCAGATGGTGGCCTTATGTGGCTAGGAGGGAACACGTACTGTACTAGTCTTTGCCCTTCCTGGTTGGGGGTTGAAGCCTTGATGTAGGAGTGATGGTGGGTATTGGTTACAACCAATCAGAACCATATCGGAAAAAAAATTAATAAAAAAACGAAACAACTTCACCAAGTGCTTAAGTGATCTCCAACCACAGATTTTTTTTTTCTTGCGACACACCTCGTTTCTTCATTTTCCTCCGAAGAGACAGACTTCCATTCATTAAAATGTATGAGTTTGCTGCTGAGGTTGTTACAAACCACCGATTTTAAATTGCATCTTTAAAATGGTAGTAGAAGAGTACAGTATAACATTATTTTCATTACTTTAATTTAATCTATATCTAAAATTTAGTTTGATTAATAATGAAAAAATGAAGAAAGTTGTTTTCTTTGCTTGGCACAGGACATAAATTTGACCCTTCTAAACCATGACCTTTTTTTTTTTTTGGTCAGGCTGTGAATAATATAAGATATCCCATGTCCCATTGTGGTGCTCTTCTGCATTCTCTGATTGTAAACAATGAATATTTGTGTTACCTTCACCTTCCTGTCAGTTTGAACCAGTCTGGCTGTTCTGCTTATTATTATAAAGCTGATGGATGGATGGATATTTTTGCCTTTAAATACTCGCAAGGGGAAAATTTGTGGATTATACAACAACATAATAGCAAACAAGGTATAGAAGAATATTAAAGGCTAGAAAGAAGGTAACATTTATATTAAAATGTATAAACTGTTTACAGTCAGCTGGCTTTCTAAGAACTGCAATAAACATATAAACACACGGCGTATCTAATTTTTCCTTGACAAACCCACTTTCTAATAAACCCAGTTTAATGTAGGTCATTTTATTCAAAATGTTTATAATAGTTTTACCACGGGAACGGTTCGATCGCGCTCGGGCTGTGTGTGTGAGTTTTACAGAAGTGTGCAGGCTTTACAGAATAACTGATTATGTAATTGTGAAAAAGTCTTTCGGGCTCAGCCATGAAGTTGACAACGTGTGAATGAACCATATTGTGTTTAGTCAGAGGTGAGATCAGCTGACTTAAACATGAAGTGCGGTGAGATAACAGGAGTACCTGGTGCTAATTACTGCAATTATATTCCATATTTGCTGATGCACAGGCATATACTGTATACTGTAGGGAATTTATGTCAAATGCCCAATGCCTGTAGCCCTTAAAACTAGACATTTTAGATGTAGATTATTTGTTTTGCTTTTTTTTTTTCCTTAGGAAGCCCAATTATAGGGCTTAGGATTGTGCAGAATGAAGTCACATATCATTTTTTTCCAGCACAAATGTGATACAATATGATGAAATGAATTTTAGTTCATTTTAACCAACTATACAAACATAACTGAGCAAAAAAAGAAAAAAAAAAAAGCAAAGAAATATGGTATGTGCAGAACGGTACTGAACATACGGTACTGAAACTTGCAAATCCCGGACAGCCCATCCCCTCGATATTACACCACCTGACCCCTACTTGTGGGGAACGTTAAAGGAGTGTGTTCAACTGTGAAGATCCACCAAGGATTGTGCCTGCATTATGTGAGCAAATCGTCTTCTTTTGCAACCATTCTTCCGGGATATGTTTGAGATCATCTGTATGAACGATATGAATAACGCGGCGGTGCACACATAGACACTTACATTACGCATATTGTGGTAAAACAACATGCTAATAGTGTGTGTTAGCTTCTTTCGGGAGAAATAAGTGAAGCAATTTTGTTCGTCCTTTCATTTCAGTACTGTATATTTTGGCGCATACTGTAGCAAATTATCACATGTTTTTCATGGTTGTTTTCGGTTGTTTCTATGACCAAAAATAATAATAATATGCTCATTATCTCAATTAAAATCCGAAAAAGACAAATACAGTTAAACCTTGGATTGCGAGCATAATTCGTTCCAGAAGCATGCTTGTATATCAGAGCACTCATATATCAAAGTGATGTTCCCCCATAGGAAGTAATGGAAACTCCGATGATTTGTTTCACAGCCCAACAATATTCATATAAAAATAATTGTAACAAATGTAAAAATAAAACAAATTAACCTGCACTTTACCTTTGAAAAGAATCGTGGCTAGAGTAAGACTAGAGAGGAGAGAAGGAGGGAGGGGGATATTGTATAGAACATCTTTCACACACATACACACATACACACACTCTAACGGAATCACTGCTCTCTGAGACTCTGAAAACTGGATATTTAACAAGGAACCTCTCTAATAACACTTTTTTGCTTTCCACACACGTGGTCAGAATGTTTTATTAAACAGTACATAGAAGCACAGATGTTGACGATACGAGAGACGTACACTATGTGTACTGAGACTAAGCATGGGAGACGATTATCCACAATCCCGTAGCTTGTGAGAGAGAAGAACCATTGGCTCAGTTGTGATCACACATGCATGCTACTCGTCTGTTAAGCCCTCTCTCATTCATCAGGTTAAAATTTATTTTAAAAACTTGCTCATTTTGCAAAATGCTCGCAGATGAAGTTACTCGCAATCCAAGGTTCCACTGTACACTGTACACAATCTGAAGTCTGAAGCCTCCCTGTTAACACACACTGACAAGGCTTCTTATTTAAACAATTTTGTTTTTTCATCGCCATTGACCTAAGGTATGTTGCCGGCACGTATCTGTGCCACTTGAGTTTTTTAAACAACATTTTTGCTCGTATAGCTGAAATCTATCTGACTTTTCTGAAATCTGTGCTTCAGTCTGTGATTGGCATTGCTGATATCCGCCAGTGTAACTCAGCTCTAAAAAGTGCTGGAGTTTTTAAAAAAATGATCAATGGCACAGCAGCCGATTTGTTTCCGAAGTGTCACTGCCTTCCCTTTTAAACTGTGTTTAAATCTACATCAGCTTTCACCGAATCATGGCGTGATGGATGCTTTGGAAAGCTTAACATTCCGTTTACGTCCGAGTCTGTTAGACGGACAAAGAAAGAAACCAAGGAGCATGAAGCTGCTAGCTAATTAAACTGTCCGTTATAATGCCAGCTACATCATTCAATATAAAGCCCCACTATATATTAGCATAACTATATATTATCGACGTGCAGTGTACATTAACGCCTTAACACATTTACTCCGAATGCGTTTTAGTATTCTTCTCCAGAACCTCACCTCATCTTAAACCTCCCATTTGATTTCATTCAGAGCAGAGACCAGCTGCCTTATCGTATTTTCGTCACTCTTTTAGATTTAGTTCTGCACCTTATTAGAGCAAATTCATCATTTACAGATTAATTAAGGTAGCTCAAGTGAATCAAGGCACATAAGCCATTTGGCTAAAGCAAATTAGCAGCCCCTGTACCGTGGAATCTCAGCGTAACCGGGGAGCCATAACTGAAGTCGCTGCGCCAGAGACAGTGGAAATATTACACTACAGAAGAACACTGAGTGTCTGTGCCAAGCTGAAACAGCATCGTGTTTATCTTCACTTTCCACATTATCACTGCAGGTTCCAAAAAAGCTTCTCATTACAAATCAGTACATCATCCACTCCAGCTAGGAGCCCGCCTTACTAAAAAAAAAAAAAATATATATATATATATATATATATAAAGGCACCCTGTCCTCTATGATATCCGGTATGGCACAAAGAGAAAGATAAAAGCAGCCCGGAAACACTAGTCACCTTAGGCTTTGTTCTGTTTTCCCAAGCAGGTCGTTGGAGGGATGAAATGTCATACACATGCACAGCCCAGCCATATTTTGGTTATCATAACCCAGGCGCATAAATAATCCGCAGGATCGTTCGGAGAGAATTGATTGGTATTTTTTAACCAACATTTTTTAATAAGTGATATCAAATGAAATCAAATGATCCCGTTCCCTGTAAAATGACATGCAACTGTACAGTATGGGCTACTCCTTTTCACTAGTCAGTAAGCGAACAAAAATCATTAATCCAAGCCAGAAGTGTTTCAGGACAGCTGTAATACCAATCCAACAGTCTCAGGACATTTTCCGTATTGATCGGGAATTACTTCAGTGTTGCCCAAAGGTCTCACTAAATACAATCTCGGTCTGAATGAAAAATGAATAAATAATGTTTATGTTGTCTTTACTTTGCACAGGTACACAGTATGGTAAGGAATCATTAGGAAACCATGCACCTTCAGTGAGCTCGGAAAACAGTGAATTACTGTAGAGTCGCTAGATCTAAAAAACCTGGCCTTTATTATTCTTAAAGGTTTTGTTCTACTGTACAGTATATCTAGGATCTGAATATATATGATTCACAAACACGCATTATATTTATAGGTGTAGTGCTGGCACAGGGCTCCTGAACAATGCCCCACGCGCTTTTCTCCAAGTGTGGGCAATGAGTATCCATATGCTCCAGTTAAAATCTATATACAGAACTGTGCAAAAGTCTTCAGCCATCTCTAATTCCCCTAATTTTTCATGCTTTTCTTGCAAATAGCTGGACTTTCTTTTATTTTTAATATAGTCCTGAGGAATGCTTCTCCAGGCTTCATGAAGGACTTTTTTTTTTTTTTTTGCCTCTAATTTTTGGCACGTTTGTGCATCTCATTTTCAGTCCAGTTCCCGTACCTGACCTGTTTCAGAGGAATGTTTTTTGTTTGTGCAGATGATGACAGATGAGCAGGGCGAGAGGGGAAATGAGGCTGCTGCTGGGGTTATTACATAAGTCTTTAGGCACTTTGCATTTTGTCGCAGTAAAACATTTGTTCCCTTTTCTTTCATTTGCTCAACATAATGGTTTTTCACTTTATGAGACCGTGATAGCAATGGAAAATGTGTAGTTGTTATCTCCGATAACCATGCGTGCAAACACATGTACCCATCATTGGTGCGCAGTAGTACTTAAAAAAAAATATATATATATATATACTCGCAGTCACCCTTGGTTTGCATCAGGGACAATCTCATTATCTAGACACATTTTTCTTACACATGTACACTTCCATAAATTTTCTTTTCTTTTCTTTTTTCATTTCTGTGCTTTGAGACAATGACCATTGTTAAAAGCGCTATAGAAATAAAATTTAATTGAATATATACGGTCCAAAAAATAAACAAACAAAAAGAAAAAAATCATGCATTTTACCCCTGAAATGCCCAAAACCCTATTAACCCAAGAAATAATTCAAAATGCACCTCACGGAAGCCAAAACAATTAAACTCTAGTTTTATTAAACAAGCAACCACAATAAAAATCTATTAAATATACTGAGCGCACCAGTGCTGTTTACTTTCTTTCCTTCTGAATGAAGAGGGCAGAAACACAATCAAACTGTTGATCCTTTATTTTGAAATCTTTCAGAATTCTCATCCACAGTCTCTATAATTTAATACCCCCCCCCCCCCCAAAAAAAAATAGATCCACAGATTTCAGATTTCAGTCCCCCTTCAGCCATTCACCAACGAAAATGCCCGCATTGTGATTGTATTATTACAATACTTCGACTGAGCCACAGATTACATTTTTTGTGATGCTAAATAAATGAGACCTTCCTCACGCTGAACCTATCTAATGAAAGAATGTACTCGCTGATGATGGGCCGAAGTCTGATTGCCTATTTAGTTCATCAATCTTTAATTCATCATTAATCAGGATGGAGTTTAGAGATAGTCAGATAAAGCCTTAGAGAAAACCTCCACATCAATAACTGCAAAAGCAGAGAAACGATCTGACTGGATGGATTTACTCTCCCAGGGTCCTAAAGACACAGAGTTTCCTACACACAGAGTGTACTTTCCCGAGCCGCCTAAACGATGCCATCCGCTATCGATTCACTAGCAGTGGACAGTTCCCTCTCCTTACCCCTCCTGTACAGTACCTGTTTATTCTGTTACCGCGAGGGCGGTGTACTGGGAGGCATTAAATGCAGCAAAGGCTAAAAAGAATAAGGGTGTACTTCGCATTGGAAATGTTTTTTTTTTTTTTGTAAAAATAAGAATACAACAACTGAAGTGACAAGATGTCCTAAGGTGTCACCACTGCAATACGTAATTCTTTTCTTCTAGAAAACAAAGCCTAGCTTTGAACCTAACTTGTTAAACTACCGGATTTGACATTTTCTTCAGTCTCAGTCTTGACTTGATCTCGCTTTCATCTAAACTTAACTTAGATTCGGCCTCAACCCTCAACCCCATTAAGACTCTGCTTTGACTCGATCTTGGCTAGTCCCGGTCGATTGTTTATCCTGAAACTCGAGAGCAGGGTGCGAACGCTCCGTATAGCTAACTGATGGATGGAGGACGTGATGACTATAGAAGGGTCTGGGATGTGCCATGCTCAATTTAACTGACATTTACTGCTGATTTGTCTTTGAATCAGATAAATGTGACTGAACATCCATTATGCCACAGTCAAGGATTGTCTTTCATTTTTTATTTATATATAAAGAACAAAAAATAAACCTGGAAGAATAACTTCTGGAGTAAGAAGAAGCAAGGTTCAAGTAAGCTTGCGCTCTTATCTGCACCGCAAGCAAAATGACATAAAAACTGGTAAAAAAAAATAATAATAAAAAAGGTTTTGTTGTGCTCTTGGCTGTAGACGTGGCTTCATCTTAGTTTATAAATTTTTTTTTCAGATTACACACCCTCACCCTGTATCTCACAAAGCAATGCAGACATAAAATATGTTATATTTGCTTATGTTATATTTCGGTGAGGTATATTGAAGATGGATCACAGAAGTAGTGTACTTGGAAGCTTGCAAGAAAAATTAGGAGCAAAGAGGGGTTTGAGGCAAACCAGAAATTACATCTCTCATGATTTACAGAAGTACAGTGATAGGAACTGTACATACAATTGTTCAGTTGTACAGTATTTCTGACCTTGCTTCAAGCCAATTCAACATGTTTGTACCAATAAAGGAGTTCCTGGGAGGCCAGTGTTTCAGATATGAAGCAGACAGGCAGTCCGATCATCACCCCGTTGTTCTTTTTTTTTTTTTTTTTTTTTTCCCCGATTTTCTCCCTAATTTAGTCGTGTCCAATTCCTCCCCGTCACTAGGGGGCTCCCACATTAAGTCTACTACTACCACTCAGCCGGGAGGGCCGAAGACTATCACGTGTTTCCTCCGAACCACGTGATGCCAGCCGACCGCATCTTTTCGAACTGCTCGCTCGCGCACCGTTGGGGGCGGCGTAACACACTCGGAGGACAGCGCTATCCGCTCCCTCCGCTGCGCGAGCTCACAGACGCCCCTGACTGATCTTGATGGTATCCAAGCGTTAGCGAAACGCTGAGATAAGTAAATTAGTGTAGAAGGGGATTATATAGAGAAATAAAGGCAGTTTTATTCTACATAAACAAAATCCCGGTTTGACCTGAACACCCCTGGCCTTGCCTCTGTATCTAAGAGTGGATGCAGCAACTTTAGTGAATTTTCTCCATCTGTCACATTTTAACTGTCACATGCCCTGTCGCGATGCGCCAACAATATCAGTACACGCGGCTCAGTCCCTAGCTAAATAAACTGTGCCCCAAAATGATACTTTTACCCACTAGATTAGCTTTCTTGGAGGAGATCCAAAAACCTACCTGAATCTGAGCTATACATGTAGACAAATTTGGTCCATTTGTAGTGTTCCACAAGGCCGATCAGGGCATCCTGGAGCTGGGGCCTGAGCTGGATTACAAACTGGTTGTTGGTGTCGATTGGGAAGCTGGGCGTGACGAAGCAGACGTGCAGAGCCCCGCAGAAAGACATCAACATATTCATGGTCTTCTTGTCATATAGACCGATGATGGCGTAGACTCCTTTAGAGAACTGGGAACAAACTGTGTAGGAAAAAGGAAGAACATTAAGTTGACCTCGAGTCTACATCAAATATTTCACCAAATTCTATATACAATATATTGTACACACTTCGCACCATGGTAAGAAGCTTAGGAGACACATTGAGTCAAAAATCTATTTGGATGCCTCCGAGTGGCGCAGTGGTTAAAGCGCTCGCCGTATCATCCGGAGATCGCTAGTTTGAATCCCGGGTGGTGCTGTAACCTCTCGCAGCCGGAGGTCTAGAGAGAGCTGATTGGCCGAGCTCTCTCAGAGGGGAGGTACATAGTGCTCCGACATTAATCACGGCTCTACAGCCAGTCAGGCGTCTGTGAGCTCGCGCAGCGGAGGGAGCGGATAGCGCTGTTCTCCGAGTGTGTTACGCCGCCCCCAATGGTGCGCGAGCGAGCAGTTCGAAAAGATGCGGTCGGCTGGCGTCACGTGGTTCGGAGGAAACACGGGATAGTCGGGGAAAAATCCATTTAAAAAAAAAATCAATTTGGAAAAAATTATACGATGGCATTTGAGGTGGTAAAATATTGTCATTCCTCTATAATCCTACATGTGGCGCACTCTAACCTATGGCAGGATGTACAGTATGACAGGAGCGAATGATAGTAATAACAAACACTGTCTAACCCGAACGAACATGCACACTCGCAGATACTGTAGAATCTAGCACAAGAGACAGAAAGTTCTCATTCCAGTAATTCCTAGAAAAATGAAGATTCAATTCATTTGGTTTAATTAAACACAAAGCCCTTTGTGAGATATCAGAAATATTTCAAAGCGAGCCCGGCTGATCCCAGTCCCAGAGCTCTAATGAATCGTAATGGCTCCTGGAACAGTTTTACCCGAAGGTTCAAAATCACTGCCTTTACACACTAGACAACCGAGTCATACAGTATATCATATCGATAACATCACAGTCTCCGCCACCAGCAGTTCAGCCTGTAAGGTTTGTACTAATGCACTCCTTCTAATATGTTATTGTTTCTATGGTAACAGCTCATACACAGAGACTTGGCGTGCTGAATGCTTCACATGATCTAAGGCTGATAATTAATGGATTATTATTGGTAGCTATTTAAAAATGCAAAATGTATCATCCTTGATCTGATGATGGTTTTTGTTAGGAGACATTTATTTAACATTTGGTGAAGCGTACTGTATTATCACTTTGCTCCTGAGGCTATCATAAGCAAACGTTTAAAGATTAAAACTGAACAGATAAAGATAAAAAAATACCAGATGTTTTTTTTTTTATACTGTAGATTCCTGGTCTGGTCAGAAAGGAGCGGATTGTTGTAGCCCATCAATGTCAAGTACTGATGTTTTGTGCATGCTGAGATGCTTTTCTATTCACCACCGTTGTAAAGAGTGATCATTTAAAGTGCTATACGCGTCCTGGCAGCTTCTCTGACTTTTCTAATCAATAATGCATTTCCACCCACAGAAGTATGGCTCAGTCAGTTTTTTTTTATTTGTCCAGACTCATTTGTGTACACATTATAAACTGTTGTGTGTGAACATCCCGGGAGATCAGCGGTTTCCGAAATTCTCAAACCAGCCCATCTGGTACTAATATCCGTTCCACATTGACGGTCACAGACGCCGGTATCTGCATGATTTGTTTTGCATTGCGCTCCTGCCATATGATTATGCAGATAACGGCATAAATGTGTTCCTAATAAAGTGGACGGTTATCGTATGTAATTTTCACTCTCACTTATCGTCCATACCGCTTTATACTGTATTCAGGAGCCTATCCCAGGAGACTCGAGGTGGGGTACGAAGTGGGGTACACGCCGGACAGGGTGCCAATCCATCGCACATTACGGACAATTTGGGAATGCCAATTAGCCTAATCTGCATGTCTTTGGACTGCGGGAGGAAACCAGAGTACCCGGAGGAAACCCGGCAAGCACAAGGAGAACAACAACCACCTCTGTTTCAACAGTCCGACCCGATCTGGCCTGTTCGGGATACGTTTTCAATCAGATTAAGAAGGGGTGTAAACATTTGATAATCCGTTCAGCATGTAAATATTTGCCATGTAAACACGTGATCCAATCGTTTCTCTCACCAAACATTTCCAGGAAGGGAATTTGGCTTCTGTTCCTGTTCAGTACACCCTATTAGAGCAACTCTCCCAAAAAAAAACAATAAGAATAATAAGAATGCATTTTTGTATCTAATCAAAGCACAGAAGGTAAGATTTATTAGGAAAAAAATCCTTCCAAGTAACTTCAAAGCTGGAGAAAATCTGTTACATTTCCAGCAGATTAAATGTTTCGCAGCAGACAGAACCACTTCATACATCAAAAGCGTTCTATTCTGATTAAACGCTTTGATCATGTAAACACATCTTATCAGATCAGCATCCATGTCAACAGTTAACATTTAATCTTTTTTAATCTGTAATCCTTTCAGTCGTTTTGAAGAAGATAAAAAGGAACGAGCTGCTATCAAAAACATTCTCGGAAAGATTTACGCACCGTCGAAGGAGCGTGAACCTTCATACTGTAAGTCAGTGTGCCAAAAGACATCGTCCTGTGCAACTGGTGCTATTCTCACCACGTGCGCTATTACGTCTTCTATTTCATCATGGACAGCGATGCACTTCCCATGTACGCATAGCTGCTGTTTTAGTAGTGCTCGGATCCGGCCTTGCCTTAGTATTTGTTTTTTATTTCTCACCCGACTGCCTATCATTCTTGCCTTCACTACCATCACACATACAGTACAAAGTTTGAATTCGTACCTCCAGGTGAGAATGCATTCAAACATCATCGGTACAGACCGAAGTCCTCCGGGATCAGCTCTGCAGGCAGCAAACCTCGACTTTTTCCCTCAACGTGCTCTAAACTCAGCTCTGTTCATACATCATCCTCCATACAAATCAGCAACATCTTCCTTAACTGACTGCACGGATTAACAAATGTCCTATCATTACTTTAAGATTCATATCTCTTTGCTAGCGATAAAACACTTTCGCATGGCTGCACAAAACCATTACTTCTATCATTTGAAGAGATAACAGTACATTTCCAACTGCATGGACTGTTGATGTGCTGTGTATATATATGACATGGTATATATATCCTACGTCAAATTGAAACAAAAAAAAACATGGGTTAGAAACTTTACAGCAGTGCTTACAGCTTGGAAGAGTTTACAAGGTGTTATTTTGGCAGAATTGTGCGCATATAGGGGTCCAGAGTGCAGTGGAGTGAGAGAGGAGGAGAGAAACAGCTTGCTTTTCAGCCTCGGGCATTCTCACCGATGCTGAGATGTTTGCGACAGACTGCTCCAGAGGCGTGCAAGCCTTTCTGATCCCCGGGCTCCCTTGTGAAGATTTGAGGACAGGGCTGTATGGGTTTGCTCTGGCAACCTCTGCTCTGTAGCTGCTTTATGACTCAGTCATAGCTAATTCCCACCTGCTAAATCTCTCCTGCCGCATGACAAGTACCAACCTTTGGGTAAGCTGTTTCCGAAGAGACATTTCAAGTCAGCCATTGTATCATTTCATACTGCTGTTTACCCACCATCACCTTAGAACTCCAGCTCTCCAGTTCTGTATGAGGTTGAGCCTAAGGCTTAAACTTGCTTTAGTGGATAATATGGCCTGCATGCTGTAGCTCTGTACCTTATACCTCCACCTTACCCTAACACTGCCTTCTGGACACTTATTTACAGTGACCATGCACATTCATAATGAACGTACGCACAATACTTGATACAATATTCATTATATGGACAAAAGTATTTGGCCAAACCTGTTATTTATTGAACTGCCCAGTAATGGGCAATCTTAATGCTTCAGCATACCAAGACATCTTGGACAGTGCTATGCTTCCAACTTTGTGGCAACAGTATGGGGAAGGACCGCTTCTATTCCAACATGACTGTGCCCCAGTGCACAAAGCAAGGAGTATAAAGACATGGTTTAATGATTTCGGTGTGGAAGAATTTGACTGGCCCTCTCATAGAACCCTGAGTGACCTCAAGGCCACCATCAAGAGCACCTTTTGGATGAACTGGAACGAAGATTGCAAGACACGCCTTCTCGTCCAACATCAGTGCCTGACCTCATGCATGCTCTACAGAATGAATTGGCAGGAATTCCCACAGAAACACTCCAAAGTCTTGTGGACAAGGTTCCAAGAAGAGTGGGAGCTGTTATAGCTGCAAAAGAGGGACCAACTCTTTATTGAAGATTAGAATACAATAATGTCACTGGACAAATATATAGCATATGACAGCATATTACTATACATCATATAATCCCATTAGCTACAGTATGCCTGGATTCCTGAAAAGCTTGTTTTTAAGAATATCTATTGTTAAATATGATACAGGCATAACGCAAATTTTGTAAATTTTTATAAACTGGTAATTATATAAGGGTTTCTAAACAAAATTAGCTCTTGTCCCTTCTCCTCTGCCCTTATCATTATCATCCCTAGCTCTAGGGCCTTGTTCAGACTGTCAGTCTAAACTGATTATTGCCATATCCAGAATTGAATCAGTTTGGAATCAGATTGCTTCAATTCAGTCTGAACAGTAAAAACCCACACTGAATGTGACTTTTACAAATCCAATTTGAACCAGGTGGAAGGGTGGTTTGAAATCAGATTCATATCAGATTCCTAAAGATATTTCTCAGTCTGGATGCTCTACATGCTCTCTCAGATCGGATTTCAAACTCTCTGTTAAATCCCTCGCAACCTGACACAGGAGTCCACACGATCACGTAGCATGGGACATGGATCCATGGTCGAGAAACGAGAGAGGAGATGATGGAAGAAATGACAATATATCATTTGGACTGCTAGTCTGAACAATGCCAAATCCGATCTGATAACTTTCAAATAACAGTATGGACAGTCAGTCCCAAAGAGTAGATTTGTGAAACCAATTGGATTTGCCTTCAATCTGAACGAGGCCTAATTGATCTGAAATAGCGGGGTCATCTTACTAACCCTTAGTGAAAAGTGTGTACATCGGCTTTATACCACTAAGACGTTGTTGGAAGTCAGACAGACCATATGCCATTGGTTCCCAAACTTTTTCAAGTGGATTATTTTCCTAAATACAGATTTCCTGTTGTGGTGTATTTCATTAGCATTTCACTGATGTTTTCAAACAAAGAAAAAAAAAATTCTATTACAGAAAAAAATCATAATTTGCATTAAGAGCGATCGATATAAAACAGAAAAATGGCTGTCTGTGTAGTATCTGATAAAAATCATATAGTAAATATCTGCTAGAGTAGCATTTTATGAAATCCTTGCCTAATATAAAGATTCATGAATATACTATTCATTACCATCACTGAGCTAAATGAAGTGCCTATGGAGTCTTTAACACTTATTTTGTCAAATAAAACATAAATAATTATAACCTGTCCCATAACCTGTTACTCAGTAAAAGTTTATGTTTCTATTTAATAACAACATTTAACAAAATAGCAGAATTACCCTGGTGACTTTATACAGTACATTCCGCTCTAATAACATATACTGTACAAGACTGTATGAATAGAGATGAGTATGGGTCAAGTATTAGTCAAGTGCTGGCTACACTCTAGTTAGACCCTAGTAACATTTATAATATTGAATAGATTTTAATCAGTAGTGTTTAAGCAATGTTTATGCTTAATGCATATAAATAAAGTAGTGTTCTGACATGCATTTATTTCCAGGTGGGTGTCTACGGTACATTTTTCTTGTGTCTATATACTGTATATTGTATCAGCTTCATTACATCGCAGCCCTTAAAAAACATATTGGTTGACCAACACTCTGAATTTCCACCATGAGATCCGTTTTTCTTAATGCACTCGGACTTTGTATCGGATTTGCTAAATCCAATCTGGTCTATCCAATGACTTGGTCTGGGAGTTAATGCCAAAACAATAAAGGTAAATGCAATCCTTTGGCAAAAAAGAAAGAAAGAAAAAAAAGGATTTACATTGATCAGTCATAAAATTAAAAACATTTGACATTTAAACCGCCCTGGGTTTTGGGTTTCCCTTGTGCCACTGGAGCAGCTGTGGCCCCTCAGGGTGTGGCTCCGCAGGGACTCCAGGGCTGTACTGTGATGTCTGGCACCAGGATATTTGCATTGGATCCTTTGTGGGCATGGGGCCTCAGTGAATCGGGCTTTTTTGTCCGGTGCATTCCATGAATGTTTGATTGGATTGAGATCTGCGGAATGTGGAGGCCGAGTCAGTATCCTTGGGCTCTTTGCCTCGTAGGCCCCATGCATTGTTGTGCATTGGTTGTTCTGGTGTGGCCAGAATTTACTTTTTTTTATTTATTTTTTTACTGTTTTATGCTGCATTGGCGTTTCTGTGGGATCGGATCGGATGGGTTGACCTTTGATCCGAGCAGTTGCGGGTGAGCCTTCAGTGCTCATGATTCTGTCACCATTTTACTGCTATATAATGGGTAATCAATGTTAATGTGTGTCTTAGTTATTATTAATGTGTCTTCATGTAATATTACAAAACAAGAATAAAATGAAGCGCTTGATTTTGCTGATACAGACTGCACTCTGATCCGCTCATGAGAGCCGAGTCGAAATGAGCAAAATACTGATGTAAAATAAACAAAGGAACAGGTTGTAGTTATTAGAGCCTCCTTGCTGCCGACAAGCTGAATTATAATCTCAATGAAAACGCTGACATGTTTTGTTGGCTTTCGCTTTGCATGCCTGTTGTCAAGTAGCCTTTGAATTAAAAAGGGACTAGAGCTGAGCATCTCCAGCTGGCTTGAAAAGAGAAAAACAAGAAGTGCAAAACACTTGTGATCTACGCCAATGCAAACTCCTGATCTCCTTGTCAATATTGAAACTGCGTCATATCATCCCGTGTAATGTGTTTTCCTGGAATAGGCACCAGATGTGCCGGAACCATGACCAGGATCCATCTCTTATTATTGATAAATGAGTTGATGATAATAAGTTACTATTATCATGTTGTATGGTATTGGTTTTGTACTGTAGTAGCATGCTCAACTAACTCTACGATCAAGCTCATAACATCAACTAATTGAATCCATAATAATCCAAATAATTTACCATGTTAACACTGTGAAAATTGTTTGTTTGATTTAAATGAAAAGCTCCGTAGTAGGTCCCATCGCTTTGGGGTCTGCGTGCATTGAGTTTGCGTGTTCTCCCCATGTTTTGGTGGGTTTCCTCAGGGTAATCCGGTTTCCTTCCACAGTCCAAAGACATGCAGATTAGGCTATTTGACGGTCCCGTAATGTCCCGTGAATGAGTGTGTGTCCTATGTGTGTGCGCCCTGTGATGGATTGGCACCCCGTCCTGGGTCTACCCCGCCACGTGCAATAAGCGCTATAAGCGATGAGGTGAGAGTGAATGAGCTTCATACTAGGTTCTTCGGCAGATTAGAAAAAAGCAATATATCTGAATCTATCTACGTTTCTTCCAAGTGTAAATTTTCTTCTTGATGTTCTTTACACACAGTTACAGTAGTAAGAGGTCATATATGACAGGAAAAGATTTTCTTCTATTTTTGCTAGAGTCTAAATGGGAACTAAGTGCAACTAGGAGCTAAAGTTTAAGTGGCTGAGTGGGAGTTGAAGAAATGTAGAACGATACACACTGTAGAACTGGTGTTCCATCTGGGGATTTTTGGACATTTACTGTAGCTTTACCATGGTGGCATGTTGGCTCAGTGGTTAGCAATGTCGCTTTGCACCTCCAGGGTACGGGTTCGATTTCCGCGTTGAGGTTTGTGTGCGTGGAGGGAAGTTCTCCCCCCGTGCTTGGTGGGTTTTTCCGGGTAAAGACATGCTGGTTAGGCTATTTGGCGTTCCCTCTGTTACGTGGTGCGGTATGGAGAGCCGCACCACGCGATGTTTTTTAATCATAAGAGCCCTTATGCTGGGCTTTAGAGTGGGTCAGTGAAATAGGAGATAGTGAGAGTGCTTGTGATACACACGGGAAGACCTTCCCATTTGGAGATAGCGTGGGATTATTAATTAAGGAACTTAAAGGAAAATAAATGAAAGTGAAAACACAAAATAAACAGAGCTCCGCCGTCTACGCGAGAACGGACGGGGCTCTGGAAATAAAACAAAACTTGTCCTCTCGGGGTGTTCGCCCTACCGAGGATTTTGGGAGAGAGAGAGAGTTTGTGCTTCGTGCACGAACAAACTGTAGTGAGCGTGCACGCTGTACTTTTGCGTGCCGCTCTCTCTATCTCTCTCTCTCACTCGCTCTCACCGGCGTCTTAAATAGACAGAGGCTGGGGCTTTGCCTCTGTCCCTAAACAGCTGTCTGTCTTTCTTTTATTTTATTTATTTTAATTTCTATCTTTCTTTCTTTCTTTTCTTTGGCCCTGATACCTTACCGGTGCTACCTAAATGATCGCACGAAGTGCGCCGGTATCAGGACCCTTAAATAAACACGTCGCCAGGTGCGGCTCGTTCAGGCTGATTGCCTGACGGCGGCGTTGCCTAGCAACCGTGTGTATAAATGGCCGTGCTTTTGCCTGTTCAGAACTCCGCGTGGTAACAGCTTGCAGATCTGCCCGTTCTGAACAGTTTAAGCACGGCTCTGTCCCTCGCGCGACCCGCGTCGTTACAGTACCCCCCCCTCTACGGACGGCTCCCGACGTCCGAGAGTCAACCTGGACCCTATGAACCTCTTTCGTAGGTTCAGGGTCCTGTGTTCGCCGAGCGCGGGGCACTCGATCACCCAGGCTCTTAACACTGAGCCTGGCGGTCCGCCGCTCAGTCACCCCGGGTGGGTGTATGGGGGGGAATAAGGTGCGTGGTGTAGCACGGGTTGGTATGGGCCTACGGCGGGGTTTAACATCTCAGTAGCCCTGAGGGGCAGTAGAACGGGGTACTGGGGCATGAGGCGCTGGAACTGGGGGTTGGCCACCCTTAAGGCAGCTTTGGGCGCACTGACATCCCCAGTTCGAGATGGAACGGGTCGGCCAGTCTATGCGAGGGTTGTGACGATGTAACCAGGGAAACCCCAGCACTACTCTCTTTTCTGGCACCCGGGTTACCAGAAATGAGATCTGCTCTGAATGACGTCCGAGCCGTAGTAGCACTGGGACCGTCCTGTGTGTCACACACCCTGACTTAGTTGGCTGGCCGGCCAGGGAGACCAACGGGATGGCGGAAGGGAGCGGGCTAACTGGAATACCCAGTGCTGCAGCTAACCTCCCGTCAATAAAATTTCCCATGGCCCCCGTATCTATAAACGCCTCCGCTCGTGCTCTCCGGATCCAGCGCCCTGAGACCGTGGCTGGAAGGAAGAGCCCTGCATGACGGGGTCTTGACTTTTGGGTCACACCTGACCCACCCCTCCTGGGGTGACGCCGTCTGTGGTCACTTTCACCACAGGCATCGCTTGCCCTCTGGGAGCCCCGTGGGCTGCCAGGCTGAGGGGCAAGCATGGCGACGCCTATCTGCATGGGCTCTCCCATGTTTTCCAGCTCTAGATCTTCAGGCTCAAAATCAGGGACGGGATCTGAAGCCTCAGACTCTGTCTCCATGGGCAGAGGTGAGACTTCGCGCCTATAGCCGGGGGAGCGACTGGCTAGGCGCGTGGAGCGGCTTTTTTGGGGTGTAGATGTTCCCCGCCTGGAGCTGCCGGAACCTCCGACCTGACGCTCACGGAGGCGGTTATCCACCCGGATGGCTAGCCTATAAAACTCCTCCAACTCCTGTGGAGGATCACGTAAGGCTAGCTCATCCTTTAGCCGCTCTGAGAGCCCGTGTGTATACGCAGCCATAAGGGCTGCGTCATTCCACCCCGAACTGGCAGCCCGGGTACGAAACTCGACCGTGTAGTCAGCTATTGATCGCCCCTCTTGATGAATAGAAAGGAGGGGCGACACTACACTGCTCGCCGCATGCAGATGATAGAAAGTAGCCCTAAGTGCATCAACAAACGCACTTAGGGTGGCATGCTCAGAGAGGAGGTGCTGCCACACTGCAGTTGCCCACTCTAGCGCTCTGCCTGTGAGCAGAGACACCATAAATGCAACCTTCGCCCTTTCAGTTGGAAATTGCGAAGGTTGCAGCTCGAATATCAGTGAGCACTGCAGTATGAAGGCATTGCACCTCTCTTGCTCTCCCGCATACGGCGGTGGAGGTGGTAGTCGAGTTTCGGCCACCAGATGGGGTAGTTGAGCCACTGAACCGGGGGCGCGAGTCGACTCCGGAATCGACTCGCGGCCAGATGGAAACCCGGAAGTGGTGCGCGCCTCGAGCTGCCCAAAAACTTGCTCGAGGCGCTTATTAATCCCACGCATCTCCGAAATTAATGCGGTTAAGGTTCCCTCGTGTTTATCAAGCACTCTCGCTTGACCCTCAACTATTTCCTGCACCCGCTCCAAGGCCGCGGGCTCTTCTGGTGGTGCGATCATTCTGTTACGTGGTGCGATATGGAGAGCCGCACCACGCAATGTTTTTAATTATAAGAGCCATTATGCTGGGCGTTAGAGTGGGTCAGTGAAATAGGAGTTGGTGAGAGTGCTTGTGATACACACGGGAAGACCTTCCCGTTTGGAGATAGCATGGGATTATTAATTAAGGAACCTAAAGGAAAATAAATGAAAGTGAAAACACAAAATAAACAGAGCTCCGCCGTCTACGCGAGAACGGACGGGGCTCTGGAAAATAAAACAAAACTTGTCCTCTCGGGGCGTTCACCCTTACCGAGGATTTTAGTTTGTGCTTCGTGCACGAACAAACTGTAGTGAGCGTGCACGCTGTACTTTTGCGTGCCGGACTCTCTCACTCGCTCTCACCGGCGTCTTAAATAGACAGAGGCTGGGGCTTTGCCTCTGTCCCTAAACAGCTGTCTATCTTTCTTTCTTTCTTTCTTTCTTTTCTTTGGCCCTGATACCTTACCGGTGCTACCTAAATGATCGCACGAAGTGCGCCGGTATCAGGACCCTTAAATAAACACGTCGCCAGGTGCGGCTCGTTCAGGCTGATTGCCTGACGGCGGCGTTGCCTAGCAACCGTGTGTATAAATGGCAGTGCTTTTGCCTGTTCAGAACTCCGCGTGGTAACAGCTTGGTGAAGCTCATTATTTTATCATAATTATTTATTCAGGAAATCACAGTAGTATTAAAATAAAATATATGAGGGAGCTTTTAGCAACCATCTTGTAATAAAGTATTTAGGTATAATGGTGCTGCCATATATACTGTATATATATTATATATAGTATATATATATATATATATATATATATATATATATACACATTATATATATATATATGTGTGTGTATATATATATATATATGTGTGTATATATATATATATATATATATATATATATATATATATATATATGTATGTATATATATATATAATATATACAGTATATATGGCAGCACCATTATACCTAAAATAAAAAAAATTAAAAATTACTTGGGTAGTTTGCTAAAGCCTTTCATATGTTTTTTTTAATTTTTATTTCTACTGACGATTTCCTTTAATTAAATGATTATAATTAATTAAATCATGGGCTTTTCGTAACCTTATTGCCTTTTCAGAATTATTGTGTTCAAAAAAAAAAAAAAAAAAAAACAGCTGCAGCTCTATCTGTCTTAAGATAAAACTTGAATTACAGTAAGCACTAGAAGTCCATCAGTTTGAATTAAAGTGATGTTAATAGGATTCTCTTGACATGTTTTACTCGTTTCAGAAAAGAAATAAAATGATTGTGCTGCCACGCTGTCAGCCGTTCTGTTTTAACTAGCGGGTGCTGAAGGCAAGAAAGCTCACATTTATCACAATAATTGTTATGGCATCTGAATTATTAATAAGTATTTCTACTCACGGGCTGAGACACAATTAAGGCCAAGCCATCTGTTTGTCCTCGTTGAGATAGCTAACGCGTCGTTTCTTAAATCAAAATTAGCATACGTAACATACAATAATTCGGAACAGACACACGAAATTGCTTTACAAGTCTAGGAATGCTCTTGATTGAAACGGTTTGTGGGTAATGGGTAATATTCATTGGTTTAGCCGGAGCAGTTACGATTTTTGCTAACCCCTTGCTACGGCTTGTCGATAGCAACGCGGGGAAATGTCAGGAAATGATGCTTTCCCGGCTATGTGCGCGGTCAGACCTAGCGTGATAAGGTCATAGGCAATTGACTAAAAGTTGAAAGGTGGCATGTTGATGCGAGAATCAGCAAAGGTCTCAAGTTCTCCCAGTGATTCTCATCATCATCACGTTCCTACAGCATTAACCCGACTACCATCCGCTCAATTACCCGCTCCATCATGCACACACCATATAAACACAGACTCAAGTGCAAACTATTGTTCAGTGTATTCTTCTATCCCCGTGCCAAGCCTTTCTCTCTGTTTATGATATTCTGGTGTTGACTCATGTCTGTTGTTCTGGTTTTTTATTTATTTTATTTTTTTCAGTTTGGATCGGTTTATTACGTTTGTTTATCGCCTGAACCTATGCCTGCTTTATGAGCACGATCTTGTTCGCTGTTTTGGCACGTTGTTCACCGGTTTCAGAAAAAAAAAAAAAAAAAAGAAGCCATTTACCTTCAACTGCAGGAGCCGCCGCTGCCTGACAAAAGGACACAAAAGACTTTAAGTGCATTCTGACCCACAAATGCTCAGCTCTCTTCTGTCCGTACGTCCGTGAGCCAACAGGGGGAAAAAAGAAGCGAATCGTTATCATACCAGGCTATTGTGTTGCTATTTTTAACGTAGGTCCGGGGAATAATCAGGATACACTCAAAAAAATGACCGGGGATCTACTTGCTGAGGTCACATGATTAGAGTGGGAGAAAACGTCAAAAGCGTCAAAAGTGATTTGCTAAAATAATCATCATTTATTATGTATAAATAAAAACCACTCATCTGAACGGTTTCTAGTTCAATTTAATGTTGCGGAATGTCCAAGAGACAAGTTTGTTTCTATTACTCCATAACAGCCGTTAACACTCACTGGCCACTTAAAGTTAATAAGACAAAAAAATTGCAGCTTGTCATGCGTGTCTAAACGCGACCTAAAAACTTTCTCTACAATGATGGAACACTTACTGTACCAACTGTTACGAAGCACTAACTCGCTTATATGTTACATAAACGTCTCCTAACAGAAAACTCTTTTTTTTTTTTTTAAATATATATATATTATTAGGCTAAGATTACAGTATATAGGCATCTTACATACTGTACGAGTTCTTGTGTATACACAGTTCCGATAGAAACATAATTTACATTACAGCTGACGCTATTATCAGACCATTTGGGTTAAAGCAAATGAACTTTGATTAAAGGATTCAACATTTGAGATTTTAATTTGTAACATTTCCCTTTCATTGCATGCAGCATGCACAATTTGACAATTTGTCTTTGACTCTTACTATTCTCTGACGCACAAAGTTGTCCGTAACAAAAAGGGTTAACTTGGAAACTTCTAAATAAACTTGTTTTAGACGTTTTAAACTTCCACAATTCTGACGATCCAATTGCATCGCTTCGTTCTGTCACATGGTCGGTGAAGCGAAATGTGTTTAAAAGGTTTTTGGAGAATTTTAAAGCCAAGGAGAGGATACTTACGGTCTGTCCCTGGCGACGCAGGCAGGCCAATAAGCGGTAATAAATAACATATGCTGTATGCATCGCTTAATGTCTGCGACACACTCTGTGAAATAGGATTTGGATGTCGTTCGAACACTATGTTTTACTGTATACTCAACTAAACTACATAAGACACTGCAGTGTAAGCACTGATGAATAAGTGCTACGCGACTTAAAAATACACCCAAGCGGTGTGTGTACAGAAGACATGAGATGCACGCGCTGGGTTTGGGAAGCTCTTGTGTTTGCTTTGTCTGATTCAGTCCGTTATTACTGTTATGCTATAAACCTTAGGGGACGACTGACGGATAGGCGCTCAGCTGATGCATGAACAGACGTTAAATGGTGCGTACCTTTACAATCATACGGAGCTGTCCTCAAGTACCAAAGTGAAATTATTGCAAACGGGATTTTTGCTGTAAACCAAAACAGTTTTTTTTTTTTTTCCCGTGATCTAATCTTCTGCCACTTCTTTTTGTTTCTCATTACAAAATCACAATCAAACTAGGTATTTCGCGGCTTTTTGATCAAAACTCGACCAAAATATTCACATACTTAAATAATCAAAACACGACAGCAGATGTATTGATGTCAAAACTGCGAGAGTTATAGCTTTTTGAAAAAAAATCACACTTGTAAAACCCAAACAACTTGTACTAAATGTTTTGCCATTTGTGATTTATTTATTTTTTGGGGGGATTTTTCCCCGATTTTCTCCCTAATTTAGTCGTGTCCGATTCCTCCCCGTCACTAGGGGGCTCCCACATTAAGGCTACTACTACCACTCAGCCGGGAGGGCGAAGACTATCACATGTTTCCTCCGAACCACGTGACGCCAGCCGACCGCATCTTTTCGAACTGCTCGCTCGCGCACCGTTGCGGGCGGTGTAACACACTCGGAGGACAGCGCTATCCGCTCCTTCCGCTTGCGTGAGCTCACAGACGCCCCTGATGGGCTATAGAGCCATGATTAATGTCAGAGCTCTAAGTACCTCTCATCCCTCCCCTCTGAGAGAGCTCGGCCAATCAGCTCTCTCTAGACCTCCGGCTGCGAGAGGTTACAGCACCACCCGGGATTCGAACCCGCGACGAGCGCTTTACCACTGCGCCACTCGGAGGCCTGTGTTTTGGCATTTGTGATTTTTAACATTTTTAACAACAACAACAAAAAAAAAAAGCACAGAATATTTTACATTTGCAATACTTCTTCAATACTGCATTTGAAAAAAATATATATAAAAATGGCAATTATTATCTCATTTTGCTGACAAATTGTTGAAACGCATATGAACTGGACACCCACAACGTTTCAGTTTGTAACAATTATATAAAGCAGATTTATACACTCAAGCTTGTTGCTTATGAATTCAAGAATTTATGCAGATGGAAATGAAATCAGTTTAACCCATGCAAGTGTATTATTCATGTTATTAGCCTGGAGCTGTACCACTCACACACATATAATGGAAAAACAACTGTGGTGTTTAAAAAAAAAAAAAAAAAGTTTTACACTTTTTTTACAGTTTGCCAAGAAAAGACCATGAGTGTTGAAACAGCACAAACTCAGACATGCAGCACAGAGGCATTAATGTCCCGTGAAAATATTCACTATGACATCACATGCGTATGATGTTATTACAGCATGGACGGCTCTAATACAGTAACTTTCAACACTTGACGACTGTTCTGTATAATTTTCCATTTTCCAATGCTGCATTCTGTTACTGCACCTACTGCAGTATGTCACAACAATCATTCTGATATACAATTCATATTTAATATTAGAAGAAGGTGCTCCTTATTTAGTAGGATATAATACGAATCTCCTTGAATACTTGTAAACAACCTCATCTCTGTCATTTATTCTACAGGACATACTGTAAGAAACGTCCAAGAAAAATACACATCTGGCCCTCTACTAAACAACCCTTAGTCCTTCTCGCTCCATGATCTGAAAATGTTCTTGAAATGGCATTTTAATCACTTCTCCAAAGACGAATGTCCCATTCTGGCACGATGCCATGTTTGCGCATAAATGGAGTTTTAAAAACTCTCGTTCTGTCTTCTGTACCGCCGTATTATGACAGCGAGGACGGGGAACCGCTGCTCGCGCGGATCCGGAGAATCAACTTCGGAAAAATAATCGTTTCAGTTATGAGACGATGAATAATAGATTAAAAGAATGTGGCACGCTCAGGCTGTGCCGAGCGATTAGCGCAGCTCCTCTGAGGCGCAGCCACTTAGAAAGGGCTTAAAAGCTGCCACTGGAGCAAAGTTGCTCTGCACTGTGAACAGTCAGGAAAAGTGGACTCCTTCATGTCCGTACATCCTGCTGGCCTTCAGATGCTGTATGGGTCATTTTTAGATCATGACAAAGCCAGATGTGAGAAACATTCCTAGGGGGGGGGGAGGGAATCCAGTTAACTTTTCAGATGCTTGTGAAGAAAGAGGATAAATCACTAATAAAACTGTGCCGAACTGCTTATAAACGACAGGGTTCATTTAATGCAAGGACACTGCATGTATACATTTTATATCGGTATCTAAAACCGTAATAATGTTCAGCAGCCTTTAAAACATTTTCCCCCATAATAATTCCGAGTTCTTCCCCAAACAATGGCTTTTATACACTGTGGCATTACAACTACACTTTAATGGAATGAACACACCCGAACCTGTTCCTGTCCCTCTTTGCAAAGTCAGCTCCATGAAGACAAGTCTGGAGTGGAAAGACACCCTAGTGTCCTGGACAGGATCCTAACGTCAAACCCAACGAACTGGGATTTATTTCAACTGCTAATACCAAGGATGATAGACATGCATCTTGAACCACTGCACTGCATTAACGTTTTCTTTTTTTTGTTTTTTTTTTGGCCTATCCGACCCATATACATTGTCTGTTTGTTTGAACTGATGTTTTCATATCTTGCTCTGCATTCTGATCAGATGCTGCTAATCAAATTCATCTTTTGCATCTGGATGTCCGTTTAATTTTCTGCAGGGCATCGGGAGTTCAGGAAGGTCGTCAAGATGACGGCCACATCATGCATATTACACTCTGTACTGCTTGGCTGACATTTTCAAGCCATGAATTGGCATTTTTAAACTGTTTGGGACTCGTGTTGAATTCCTAACAAGGCAAAATATCTATTTAATAGCACTGTCCTTTTGGTATTTGCCAACTCTCTCTCTCTCTCTCTCTCTCTTTTTTTTTTGAGTAGCAAGAATCATTTCAAAGCACAAAGTGCATGGAAGAATATGCAGTTTTGATAAAACACCCTAAAAATGACAACCTTGTCACAGATGACAGACCTCGTATCTATCAAGGCCGTGTGCTTGTTTTCCACCACAACAAACAGACAAATGTTTGTGGACATGGCTGATGAGTTCATAGAATTACATCAGTCAGACGTCAAATCAGGCCTTCAAAACACTCAAGAGTTCCCCCAATGCTGCTTTCATACCAATTTTCAGACCATACCCAATAAAGTAAACATGATTGACATCTTATTTGGGATCTTATTACCGAGGCAAAGAATTCGTTTTTGATGGTGCTCGAAGCAGACTCTTTCATCATGGTTGGTATGATGAGTTAGGCCAGAGAGTTGCGCCCAATCAGGGGATGAGACTCAAAGCAAGTAGCGCAAGCACACCCTGATGAGAAGACTCTCTGGTCATGTAGGTAATTAGCTCTGTGTAATTGCTTTTACTTTCCACACATGTTATAGATACAGGAGTCCACTTTAAAGAGCACGCTTCCCCCAAGACGCGCCACGTTCCCAACGAATGCAATCATCCGCGGGATCAATCACAGATATTTCCAAAGTACTGAGGGCCAATTACACTGCCTTTACAATGGCTTCTCGGGGCATCATCAACGCACAATAAAAAAATTAATTAAACAGGGCGAGCTTTTTAGCAGCAATTGAGCTGCTTACTGTCTAGCAGAGGTGCCTATACCTTAGATTAATCCTACCACATCCTAAACTGCACCATAGACCAAATATCAAATCATCATAATATATCATATAATGCAAAATCATCAGGACATTTCGCAAGTGATGATGAGGATGGTACTGTGTACACTTCAAGACACCCTGTCTAGCGCAGGCGTAAATAATGCCAGTTGCCCGACATATCCTCAGACTTCAAACAAGAAAAAGTCGCACTTGCTTGCAAGTAAGTCGAGGTGAGGATTTTCTCCTCATTGAAGTTGTCAGGAACTAGTAATATCAACGGGATTTAGAAACGCAGCACATGCTGAACGCACCTCTCGCCTAGGCTCGTGAACACATTTTGATGTTAAGCAGCAGGCTTCTAATGACGCAACCGAATGTTTTGTCTCTGTTAAGGGCTTCACAGACCACCATGTCTCTCTGTCTCGTAGAAACGACACGCTTAAAGATTTATACTGCGGATCTTCCAATTAAGTAGAAACTCTGTTTATTTCTTAAACCACATTTAAGGATTTGCATCGACACTGTATGCTGTCAGGTACTGTATGTGTGTTGGTCAGGTATATATCACAAACTGTCATTTTTCTGTTGTTTAGGGTTTCAAAGTTTGAGCTTACGGTATGCATGATGTAAATTTGCATATGATGCTGATGGATATAACACGGATCATGCACACTGACACACATCACAGACTGCCTGGGGTGTTTTGCATAACTTAGCAACAGATGCTTGCAAAAAGCATGCATGATTACAAACAGCATATTAGAATTGTGGTGCAAATGGAAAAATGGGATCTAATCTAATCCTGTTGCACTGTTTTGACAACCAATCGAAATATCACTCACTCAAAATTTCACTCCTGCTTGATTCTGTACACGGGGTTGCAGGGGGCCTGGAGTCTATCCCACAAGGCGAGAAACAAGCTGGACAGTGTGCCAATCCATCACAGGGCGCACACACTCATTCACACATTACGGGCAATTTAGGAACGCCAATCAGCATGTCTTTGGATTGACTGTGGGAGGAAACCGGAGTAAGCGGAGGAAACCCGTCAAGAACCATGCAAACTCCATGCACACATATCCTGAGGCGGGAGTCGACACTGGATGTGAAAGTCGACAGTGCTAACCACTATTCTACTGTGCTGCCTCCAGTCAAAATATCACTCATGTACTCACCTATCCTGTATACAGGGTTGTGGGGTGGGGGTGTTCGGGG
Source organism: Clarias magur (assembly GCA_013621035.1). Classification (NCBI taxonomy): domain Eukaryota; kingdom Metazoa; phylum Chordata; class Actinopteri; order Siluriformes; family Clariidae; genus Clarias; species Clarias magur. The sequence goes on along the minus strand of QNUK01000009.1, from coordinate 2,419,047 downwards.
TGAGGGGCTGAAGCCTATTCCAGGAGACTTAAGGCATGAGACAGGGTACACCCTGGATGTTGTGCCAATCCATCACAGGGCGCACACACTCATTTTTGAAAACACTAATCAGCATGTCTTTGGACTACTGTAACTGTGGACGGAAATCCGGGTACCCGGAGGAAACCCACCCAGCACATGCAAACTCCAAGCACACAGCACCGAACTCAGACCCTGGAGCTGCAGTGACAGTGCTAACCACTAAGCCTCCAAATCAAAATATGCACACTGGAAAGAAATGAAAAGAAAATGTCTCTCATTGATGACTACAGTATAAGCTTATAGGTTAACCTGAAGAGCTGGCAGAGGACAACTTTAACAGTCATGGCTGAGACTTTTGTAATGCTCGCGCTCTCCTAAAGGTTTTCTAGGATCATCTGTCTTTGTATATCCAGAAGTCACTCCGTTGTACACACACACACACACACACACACACAGCGAGAAAAAGAGAGAGAGAGAGAGAGAGAGAGAGAGAGCATGGTGGATGCGCATCATTTCTCATGATTAAGACGAGGAGTTTGAAGGCGCGTGCACGGCGCGAGCGAACAGGTGCTTGATACAATGTATCATTCATGTGCTTTGTGCGTAATGCCAGATCAGAGAGAGAGAGAGAGAGAGAGAGAGACATATAGACAGAACTTACACGCGTAGGTCATGGCGAAGCTGCTGCCCACGTCCACCATGTCCACTTGTGGCACCAGTTTGGGGAGCTCGTGCTGCTGAGATAGCGCGAATCGGAACACCTCATATTCGTGCGAGTCGGTCGGGAACAAACCGCCTGCCGAGACAAACAGACAAAAAAAATAAATAAAAAATAAAAAAAGCAAATACCGTTTCAGATGCGATGCGCAAGTTCAGAACACAAGTAAGTGTAAAACGCGCGCGGGTTCACTCACCTATATTAATGTTACTTGGGAAACTCGAGCACGAGCACCAGCCGAGCAAGCTCGAGAGCACTAAGGCCAGGCTTGGCTCCATGTTGTCTTTTGCATTTGCGAAAATGTTCCTAATATACGTATATATCCCACACTGATGTGCATCCGCCGGGTCACTTTACAGCGCGGCCATAAGCGCGACGAATACCGCGAGCGCGCGCTCTGCTCCGCACCGCACCGCACCGCACAACACACACAACACAACACCGCACCGCGCACACTGTCTGGATATGCGGCGGGATGAGAGAGAGAGAGAGAGAGAGAGAGAGAGTGGCAGCGCTACGCACGGCTACGGAGATTTAAACACGTCAGCAGAGACCTCAACACGAACACACACACGCGCGCGCGCGCGCACTCACTCACACGCGTGTGCGCGTCTCAGGATGAGTGCGCTCTGGCGGACAGTTTCCCCTCCCGGCTCTGTTCTCCACATCAGAACGCAGGTGTTGGTGCGCCTTTTGGATGATGCATGCTCTCCCTATTATATACGGGACAATATATTAAATATAATTTAATTATAAAAAAAATAAAAATTTAAAGACTGACAAGTAAAACATAAACCAAAAACAGAAATATTATTATTATTATTATTATATTATTATTATTATTATTATTATAGTAGTCAAAGTAGCAGTACCAGTAGAAGTAGTAGTACTTGTGGAAAAGTAGTTGTTGTAGTAGTAGCCTAATGGTCGAAATATTAGTAACTGATCCATCCATCTAGGAACCTCTGTAGTCCAACATTCACATGCGAAACCCCCACACTACTGGCAAATTGGGAATGCCAATTAACCTACTTTGCTCGTCTTTGGACTGAGTACCCGGAGGAAACCCATCAAGCATGGGGAGAACATGCAAACCCCACACACGGACATAGACCATGAGGCAGGAATCGAATCCAGATCCTCGAGGTGCAAAGCATTTTCAAGGGGTTATACAGAGTTGCAGGAAGCCTGGATCCTCATATCACAGAAGACTTTGGACACGAGTGCCAATTCATCGCAGGGCTGTGACACACACCCGGCCCCCACATCACACACTATTGGCAATTTATGAGCATAATCTGCATGTCTTTGGACTGTGGGATGAAACCGGTGTACCCAGGGAAAACCCACCAATCATTAGAAAAGGCAGGAATCGGTTCATCAACCCTGAAGGTGCGAGGCAGCAGTGCTAACCACTATGCCACAGTTCTGCCTTATTTGTTTGTTTGTTTGTTTGTTCCTCCGGTGTTGTTGAGCAAATCGGTTCTGTTTTTTCTTATAGCAATGCTGGTTTGCTAGCCCATCACCTATAAGCATAGGGTTCAGGGCGTCTTCCATGGCCCCAACAGTGGCTCAAACCCCTAGTAACTACTAGTAGTAGTTATACTCATAGCAGTAATTGTGATTGTAGTAATAGTCATAAAAGTAGCAATAGAAATGGTAGTTTGTAGCAGTCATAGTGGCAGTGGTGGAAGTGATATTGTGGGTGCTGCTTCTGTTGTCATGATTATTTTTTATTTGTAGTAGTAGTCCCAGGAAAAATGCCCAAATTGTCCATTAACACACAAAGTGTGGGCCAGGGCTAGCCCTTGCAAACCCCTCAAATGGCCCAGTATCCCAATATGGGAGCAGTCCCACCTGAAGAGGTCACTGGGGATTTGGCATTGGTGTGAAATTGGCCACACAGCATTGCACATCTCACACTGGGCCAATTCTCTGTGGCCAATGTCACACCGATTTGCAGATACCTTATACTGTAGGTCAATGTGGACTTCTACTTACTTACTTAACTAATTATTACAGCCAACTCCATATTTGGTGAATCCTGGGCTTGGGATCCGGTCTTTCTGTTGTTTTGCATGTTCTCTTTGCCTCCACATGAGTTCCTCTGGTTCTGTAGTTTCCTTCTTAAATTGCCTAATCTAAATTTGCCCTAGGCATGAATAAGTGTGTGAGTCACTGTGTGCACGGTGCCAGTGGCATCCCATTTAGGGTGTGTTCACACCCCATGGCCAGTGTTTCATGGATAGGCTCCCGGATCCGGCACACGCCAATGGTCATCCCAAGCTCGCAATCTTGGATGAGTTGATAATTATACTACAGTAATCAGTGGCATTCTATGTTTTTCCACAGTGTGGAAAAAGTGTGTGAGGGGGTTAAGGAGGTATGGAGGTGAAATTGTTTTGTGTTCAACTAAAGAGCATAGCTGAAAATTCTGTGAAAGAATTAAAAAAAAAACTGTGAAAATACGTATAAAGAAGCACTCTATCACCCGTTCTGTGACTTCTTACACAGAAGGTCAGGAAGTGTTCATTAAGCATGAGTCCAGCATGTACAGTTTTGAGAAGAGAATTTAACTAGCTGATTAGCTGACCAGCTTGTTCCTAAAAGAAAAAGCATGTATTCATGAAGGATTCCACTTATTGTCCCACTTTAAAGTTCAAACACAGAGAACTGAAAATTATCTTTTCAGTTTAAAGACCCAAGAAAAAGCCAATTGCAGCATTATGTCTAGGGCACCACTGTATTTTGCATAACACCTGATTTGTTTAGATATATGATTTGTCGACAATACTATACAACCCTATAATTTTAATCAACACAATCTAGATATGATTCACCAAGTCTGCAGGTATTGTACAGGAAAAACAGACCACCCAGGGGTGTAATTTGAGGTTGTAGTTAGGGTAGAAAACAGGGTGGTTTATTTAAAACAAAAAAAAAGACAGCTGCTACCCCGTACCATGCCATCGAGTATGATTTGTGTTCATTTCTCAAAGTTTTCTTTTATAAGTGCTCCAAAGGCACACGCTGGTGTCTCAAAGCAAGGTCAACAATTTAAGTTTTCAAGTACTTTCCATACATTTCTAAGCTCTGGGCAAATACATTATCTGCAAGTTTCCTGTTATCTCCTGAAAATGCAAATGGTTTAAGCAATGTCCTTTAAAGCCTACATCCAACTCGTGGCTCTACAGTCTACTATTCCTTTCTACTATTTCTCCAGAGGAATCCAGGCACTCAGCTCACCAGTTAATGAGCTGGGATATCACCAATCCGTTCTAAACTCTTTTCTTCCGTAACTTCATAAAACTGCAACTTATGATTAGAAAACAGAGTGGTGACCCAGCACATCCATGCAATGTAGGGCAATGAATGTGCTGGGAATACATTCCACATACTTCACATTAATAGGTGCAGTCATTAACTGGACCCTGCTGTAGTGGCCTCGTCTGTGCCGTAATTATTTGCAAATAAATCTCAAAAACTCTTCAGGGATTCGTCGTGTGGAAAACCCACCAATTCATGTGGGGTAACGTCAAAGCTCTCTTTGTGCAGTTTTCAAGACTTTTAATGAAATGGGTATTTTAATGAAAAAATTATGTAATTCCTCTGTTGATGGCAAACCCTCTATTCGGTTGTTTAGGGGTACGATTCTAGACAAGATATCCTTTTATGCCCCACTTGGGAAATATGTGGGGTTTGTGAGATAAAAGTGTGCTGAGACCCAATACAAACAAACTCATTTCCACTGGTGAGAACCAGCATGGTGTACCCAGTCTCCCATTGGCCACATTGCTTAGGTCTTTGGATGGTCCTGAACAGGACCAGCCTGAGAGGTTTATTTAAATCCACTAGATCGATACTGGAGCAATCTTAAATAGTAATAAAAAATAGAAGACAATCCCTCCAAATTTGATTAAAATCCCTAAGAATCAAAGGAATGCAGTTTTCTTTCTTTTTAGGTCTGTAATTACATAGTTATTACATAGTTATAGTCTATTGGGTTAAACTCCAGACTGTTGGCTTGTATTTTTAAGTATTTTAATGCATCAGGGACTTTTCAGTGTCTTACCTTGTGAGAAAGGACTACTCGAGAGGCATGGTGGAATTTGGGGAAAAAAAATTCCTATTAAAAATTATGAGACTTTTTGCACTCTCGTTCCTGTCTTCATAGAGTGTAATTGTACATTTATTAAACTGTGTCCACGAAATTCTTCAGAATAGCCACTAGATATTACCACAAAACATTACAACAAATACATCGCCCGGATGAAAAGATGTAATTGTTTGGATTTATATAAACAAATATTTAAGGACAATAAAGTTGAATAATTAATTAGGGAAGTAAAAATTAAAGCTACAGTGAACATAAGAGCATTTCTAAACACACAATGCTAGAAGAACTCACAGGATTGGGACTAAACAGATGTGTGGCAATAAGCTAAAAAAAAAAAAAAAACACTTGTTAATGAGACTTAAAAAAAAATGCTCCAGGTTGCTAGGAAGCACAAAGATTGTACTACAGTATGCACCCATCATTTATAGTGGAAGTCAGTGTTATGAACTGGAGTTGCTTCAGTTGGTCAGGTCTAGGCTCAGACTGCTCAGACGACTGCTGCTTTGTCTCAGGGTCGAACCCGTACACCACGTTTCGCACTGGTAATGATCCTTGACATGTAGGACAGGTCATCCACAGCATGCTGACCAATTCTGACCAATGCCACCAATTCTTGGCAGATTTTGACGCGATGTTTCTTCTGCTCCTACCGTAGCTCAGCAGCCTGAGGAGTACCTTGGCAGCAACTCGGCGCGTGTTCAAACCACACATGAGGATTGCGTAGACTGTTCTATATGACACACAGACAGCGGTAGCAATGTTGCGGATTGTTCTCAGATGATCATCATGCACGAGTTGCCGAATGGGTTGTGCTCGTCGAAGGTCTTCCTGATCTCTCGCCATCCTCCAGTGATGTTTGTCCTCTCTTAAAGAACAACTGGAACGGCTCATTGCAACATTGCCGCAAACTTGTGGAATCATGCCAATCATCTCCGTGGAAGATTTGCCCAGTTTCACACAGAATTTTACGTTCGCTCATCAAGAATCCATGATGAAATAGTGATCACATTTTACAGTCTGTTCTCCTGAATATTTCCATTCAGAAAGCTTTCTAGAGCTTTTTTTTCTTAGAAGTTTTTCTTTCCAGTTTGCATTGCTTTCTGTCTGAGTTTGTGTTTCCTGTTCTCCTCTTTCTCCATAACCATGCCTAACAATACTGCATGGTCACTGTTCCAAAATGCTCATGTTTATCTTGTTTGGTCTCATTACTCAGCCTGGATGTGCCCCTTAGTCTGTGTTTACAGAGCCGCCAGTTTGTATGTGCTTATTCTGAAGTCCTGCACTTGTTTCTCCAGTACTGTATGTCTTAGCTATGGTTTCCAAGTGTCGTCCTACATCTCTATTTCTTTTTGCCTGGTTGGTAACCCTAAATCTTTGGCCTTCTTTTTCTTCTTCTTTTTTTTTTTACTAGTCGACAATCTTGTTTTGCAGTCTTCTTATTCTAAAATCTCTGCTTGTCCTTTAGATTTATGAGTCTGGAGTTACCTTTGATAAACATGTCTGGATGCCTTTGACCTCACCTCTGAATGTTTCCGAGATAAGCCTCAGTAAAGGGGAATCTGCAATCACATCCTGACTCTTGGCTTGTGGTTATTCCACAACTGATATGTGAAATAGTTATTCTATTTTAAAAAAAAAGAAAAAGAAAAGAAAAAAAGGAAAGAAAGTCGTATTTCTGTGCTACACTGTATGACAGAAGTCCCACTTGTGCAGTTTGATTCAGATATAGCAACTTTCTAGCAATACCTCTTCCAGCTTAATCATGAAGTCAAGCCAAGGAAGCCACATGAGATTTCACCAAGGTCTGAGTCTTATAAGTTGCATATTACGTTAATACCACAATATTACTCGGCCATCTAATATAACTGTGTAACTTTGAAAAGACTTTTGCAAGGTGCACCAAAAACAGGAACAGTAAATCAATATACAGTACTAATAAAATATATGCTACAAAAGCTCAGCACTAGTAAACACTAAAACGCAATGTGTGTGGGATGTGGTTTTTATATTAAAAAGCAATTGGCATAGGTTACTATCAGAGCACGGAGGCGCCAGTATACAGTAATGCAAACTAATATTTCAATTTCCACTCGTTCATGTATAACAAAGAAAAGGTTCTCGAGTCTCGGATTTGCAACCCAAGTCACCCTCTAAATTTTCTGTCCTGACCCGAGAGGAACTCAATTTGCATGCATGCCAAATGTTATTCATTCATTCATTTTCACTAATTCATTTATCAGACACACACACACACACACATTCAGAAGATTGGCAAAACATCTCATGATGTTCTTAAAGGTTGGGACGAAATCCAAATGAAACCCACAAAGGAGAGCTTGCAAACCTTTACACGCACATCAAAGCCAGTTTTAGACTGAGTGATTTCAAGAGTGTTTTAAAATTAAAAGATGTGACAATAAGGGCTGCACAGTGGTGTAGTGGTTAGCGCTGTCGCCTTGCACCGCCAGGGTCCGGGTTCGATCCCTGGCCAGGCTCGATTCCTGTCTCTGTGTGCATGGAGTTTGCATGTTCTCCCTGTGTTTGGTGAGTTTCCTCCCACAGTCCCACAAAGACATGTAGGTTAGGCATTCCCAAATTGCCTGCTACTGACGAAAAGAAAACAACCAAAACAAGCTTAAAACAACAACAACACTGGGGTGGTCAGGGCTTAAGGTTATAAAGATATTTTTTTTTTCCCCCGATTTTCTCCCTAATTTAGTCGTGTCCAATTCCTCCCCGTCACTAGGGGGCTCCCACATTAAGGCTACTACTACCACTCAGCCGGGAGGGCCGAAGACTATCACGTGTTTCCTCCGAACCACGTGACGCCAGCCGACCGCATCTTTTCGAACTGCTCGCTCGCGCACCGTTGGGGGCGGCGTAACACACTCGGAGGACAGCGCTATCCGCTCCCTCCGCTGCGCGAGCTCACAGACGCCCCTGACTGGCTGTAGAGTCATGATTAATGTCGGAGCACTATGTACCTCTCATCCCTCCCCTCTGAGAGAGCTCGGCCAATCAGCTCTCTCTAGACCTCCGGCTGCGAGAGGTTACAGCACCACCCGGGATTCGAACTAGCGATCTCCGGATGATAGGGCGAGCGCCTTAACCACTGCGCCACTCGGAGGCCCTTTTAATTTAATTGTTTTTTATTTTTTATTTTTTTATCTTATCCCATCATCCAGCATTAAGTCTCAGTCTTGAGTCATTTAGGATAGTTATCATGATACACATTTAAATGAAAATGAATCAATTTAATCTGTGGGGAGCACGTTGACTTAGTGGTTTGCACTGTTGCCTTGCAACTCTAAGGTCCGGGTTCGATTCCTGTCTCGGGTCTGTGTGAGTAGAGTTTGCACATTTCCTCCAGTTTCCTCCAACTGTTCAAAGACATGCAGATTAGCCTAATTGGCGTTCCCAAATTGCCTGTAGTGCGTCATGGCGTATTTGTATGTGTGTGTGTGTGCCCTGTGATAGATTGGCCCACTGTCCAGGGTGGCCCCTGCCTCACGCCCCAAGTCTTCTGGGTTACACTCCAGGCCCCCCCACGACCCTGCATACAGGATAAGTGAGTTAGTGAGTGAGTGAGTAAATTTCATCCAGTAACTATTGATTCTTTATTTGAACCTTTTTCCTGCACAGGTGATACAGACTCAAAAATGCCATTATTATGAGACATAATATTACCCTCACATAATAGAACTAGGACTCATAATTCGAACATAATTTGCTTTCCAAGGTGCATTCAAGTCAAACCGTGAACGTTTGGTTGCTGAATAACAACACCAGTACGGGAGTAAAAACTCCCATTATTTCTCCGTATAATCCCCTGCTGCTCTAATGAACTTATCCCAGTTTTTCATTAGTGCTTGGATACCATCAGAGTAGAAAGTTTTCCAAGTCGCCATGATCGGACTGCCTGCATCAAATCTGAAACGCTAGCCTGCCAGGAACTCCTTTAATGGCCCAAACATGTGGTGATGGCCTGGAGCGTGCAATAACTCTTTGGGTGTACAGTTCCCAGAGACAGAGCAAGTTGGTGACAAGTTATCTGTCTATCTGTCATTCACGGCCTTTTATAAAAAGTTGCACCATTCAAATGTTTTACTGCAGCTAGGAGTCTCATCAGCATAAATGTAAAATGTCAATCGCTTTTACAGCTTCATTCACATGAAATTTCATTGCATGTCCCAGTTTGACTTGAACGCCGCTCATCTTTAGAGCTTTTAAGAAGTCATCATCACAAAGCAGCTTTGCATAAATCTAGTCGCTAATCATCAAGTCGGATGTTCCGGTGGCAGGAAGAAACTCCCTAAAAACATTATTAGGAACTCTGGTAATAAAGGACTATGAGAAACAACAGTTGTTAATGCTAATGCGTCGCTAATTACAAATCATAGCGTAGCAGGAGGTTAAAACGTAGGTGTTGATTGTCTATGACGTCTCCAGGCTATTCTTTGCATTGATTGCATAATAAAGGACTTTAGCAGAGAAAACTTTTTTTTTTTTTTCAAAAGCTTTATGTCTGGCTTTATGGATATCCCTCTGGCTGTTGATTAGCATTAACTGTTTTCTGAGTATAAGTGCTTGAATTTAATGATGATAGCGCATTATTAAACTCTGAAAATATCAGAGATGAAAACGATTGTGCTGTTATCACGTTTAAGATGTCACATCTCTTTTGTTCGCTTTCTGTTGTACGTTGAGTTAAATGTTGAAGTAGAGTATAAACAGAGTATATTCAGATTTGGCACTTGTGATAGTATTTGTATGTCCTGACAGTTTTTTTCTTTTTCTGCAGATAAATAAAAATATCGTTTTTTGTCCCTGTGAAACCCAAAGCCTAAAAATAGTGAATTTAACGACAACCTGGAGTCCAATAAAATGCAGTTTCATTACAATGCTGTTAAAGAATCTGGATCGTACAATTTCCCAACGCTCACCGGCCACTTCATTAGGTACACCGGTTCAACCGCTCACTAATGAAAATATTTAATCAGCCAATCACATGGTGGCAACTCCATGCATTTAGGCGTTAAGTCAAGTCATATACATTACAGCACGATGAAATTCTTTCTTCACATATCCCAGCCCAACTGGGGTCAGAGCGCGGGGTCAGCCATGATACGGCGCCCCTGGAGCAGGTAGGGTTGAGGGCCTCGCTCAAGAGCCCAACAGTGGCAACCTGGTGGAGCTGGGGATCGAAATGCTGACCTTCTGGTCAGTAACTCAGTGCCTTAGCACTCTGAACAATCACTGCCCCAAACCAGGGCTCATCGACGAATGCATTTTGGCATGTATATGTGATCAAGATGATCTGCTGTTCAAACCGAGCATTAGAATGCGCAAGAAAAGTGACTCTGTCTGTGGCATGGTTGTTGGTGCCAGACAGGCTGGTCTGAGTATTTCCGAAACTCCTGATCTACTGGGATTGTCACACACTTCCATCTCTAGGGTTTACAAAGAATGGTCTGAAAAAAAAAAAAAACATCCATTGAGTGGCAATTCTCTGGGTGAAAATGCCTTGTTGATGCCAGAGGTCAGAGGAGAACAGACAGGCTGGTTCGAGCTGATAGAAAGGCGACAGTAACTCAAATAACATCTTGTAACAACCAAGGCATGCCAAAGAACATCTCTAAATGCACAACACGTGGAACGATGAAGCAGATAAGACCAGCAGTGGCACTCCTGTATGCTAAGTACAGGAAACAGAGGCTGCAGGTCACATGGGATCACCAAGATTAGACAAAATATGGGAAAAACATTGCCTGGTCTGATGAGTCTCAATTTCTGCCATGACATATGGATGGGAGGGTCAGAATTTGGCATAAACAACTTAAAAGCATGAATCCATCCTGCCATGTATCAAAGGTTCAGGCTGCTGCTGGTGGTGTAATGTTGCTCAGATATTTTCTTGACATACTTTGGGCCCCTTAGTTCCTAAGTATTGTTGTTGACCAATCCCTTTATAACCACAGTATACTCACCATCTGAGGGCTACTTCCAGCAGGATAACGCACCATGTCACAATAATCTAAAACTGGATTCTTAAAATATGACAATGAGTTAACTATACGCAAATGACCTCCACAGTTACAACATCTCAATAGAACACCATTGGGATGTGGTGGAACGAGGGATTTGCATCATGGGTGTGGAGCCAACAAACATGCAGAAACTTTGTGATGCTGTCATGTCAGTAGGGACCAAAATCCCTAAGGAATGTTTCCAGTACCTTGTTGAATATTGGCATAAGGGCGGCGCAGTGGCTTAGTGGTTAGCATTGTCGCCTTGCACCTCCTGGCCCTGGGTTCGATACCCTTGTCGAGTCTGTGTTCTCTGATTTCCTACCACAGTCCAAAAACATGCAGATTAGGCTAATTGCGTTCCCAAATTCCTTGCAGTGTGTGAATATGACCAGAGGTCCTACCACGGTTGTGTAAATGGGAATGAATACAATGGTCACCACTAGCCTCCACATTCCCTAGTTGGACTACAGAGGATCCTACTGTAGATGGATGGAGGGATGGAAAGATGGAAAGGCATAAGAGGGTCCAACTCAGAACGATCAAAGTGTAACTGGTGAGTGTATATTTATTCCAATATTTATATATATATATTTTTTATTTAGCCATGTGCAACCTTCATCAAAATGTAATCGAATTCTTTTGGCAATTGTTGTCTAGGAACCTCTGTAGTCCAATTAGGGATCATAGAGGCCAATGGTGATTACCATTGTATTTATTCCCATTGTACAACCTCCAGTCAACATTTACACACTACGGGCAATTTTGGAATACCAATTACCACGCCAATCTGCATGTCTTTGGAGTGCGGAAGGAAACCAGAGTACCAGGAGGAAACCCACCAAGCACAGGGAGAACATGCAAACTTCACGCGCACAGAGCCGAGACGGGAATCGAACCCAGACCTGGGATGTGCAAGATGACCGTGCTAACGCCTAAGCCAAAGTGCTGCCAATAATGGCTTTTCTGTTGGGTTTTGTTTGTTTGTTTCTTTGCTTTTTTTTTCAAAAGTGGTTTCAAACATATACAGTATACGGCTGTAAAGAGAGTTTATGGGAAAGAGTATTTCTGTGACAACAAACCCCCTTCACCCCCCCCCCCCCCCCCACCACCACCACCACCATCACTTTGTGGACAACCTAAAATGAAATTATTTTATCTTTATAGCCTGACTCCATGTTTCAACTCTGTGGTGAGAAAAGTGGCACTGAGCAAAATTGGGGGGGGGGGGGTTGGGGGGGGATCTTTTCCATCAGACCTTGCATCTTCCTTACGACCGAGTCTTTGTAGTGAATCAGAAGGTGTATGTAGAAAACATATGAAATCTAAAAATAATGTTGTATAATATGTATATAATGTACTTATAGCAGAACATTTATTTGTAGCGATGACTTTATATTTTTTATTCTATATCTTTTTTTTTTTTTTTGCTTTTATATTTCGACAAAAAAAACAAAGAGAAAGAAGAAGAAGGTGGGGAGAGAGCTGAGCAACAAGGAGAGAAAGAGAGCAGAAAGAATTGTCAGATGGAGAGTTCAGAGAGTGACCCTCCGGGTGATTTAGAAGCTGAAAGTGGGACAGAAAGAACAGTCATGTTTGTCCAGTCTGTAATGTCGAATAGACCACTTTTAGTCTGTTCATGCGGATGGAAAAGGAACAATTATAGCTACAGTACGTCTTCTAACAGAAAAAACTCTAAAAAGATCTTGAACCACCACCGATCGCAAATCACAGTTAAATAAAATAAAATAAATAAATAAATAAATAAAATAGGGACACTTTTTAAAAATATTATAAATATTTTATTTATTAAACTTTCGTCTGCAAGTGTGGTTATTATCTTTCTTGCACCTTTCTTGCACATGCTGTAAACCATATTACGATAAAAGAAACCTACAGTACATAGTATTTGATGTGACTATAATTTAATCAAAACCTGAACAGACCGGTGTTCCAGGTCTGCAGCCTTCAGGTGCACCGCATCACTATTGAATTCCGTCTCTCCCGGCAGGACATAGAACATGGTTAATAAATATACATAACTGGTTCTGGGAAAATGGACCGACTATTGCCACGTGTGATGAACTCACATGGACATAGTGAAAGACAGGAAAGAACGGAGACGGGAGCAGAAATTACTCACTATAGGTCAAAGATAAGGTGTGATATAAAAAGCGAATGGCTGCAAGCTTTCGTCTATAGCGCAAGGAGAGTGATGCATTCACGTAATTACCCAGTGAGTCATGTGGCGGCGGTGCAAGAGCTTCAGTTAACGTTCACGTCAAACATCAGGATCGCAGAGAAGAAGAAGAAAAAAGGTATCTTGGTGACTTGGATGTTGGTGCCATTCAGAAACAGTTGCTTCCTTTGTGTTTTTGTAGCCTCAGATTCTTGTTCTTGACTAGCCGCTCTGGAGCTTGGTGTACTCATGTGCCATTGTGGATCCACTTGGCATTTTGCGCATTCTGAGATGCTTTTCCGCTCACCATAGTTGCACAGTATGGTTATTTGAGTTACTGTAGCCTCCCTGAGAATTCCAACCAGTACAGTAGTTCCATTCTTCTCTCTCTTAACCTCTCTTATCAACATTGAACCCGTATGGGTTTTCACGTTTTACACTGCTTGGCTTAAAAAATAGTCGCACCATACGTTTACATGACAACGTTTTAGATTGTCAAATTGTGTTAGCCCGACTAAAAAAACGGGACTTTTAATAACAAGTAAACATGTTATTAATGCTACACATCACGCTACGCGATGCATTTCAACTAAATGCGGAACAGTCATCTGACTTCGCATAGCATCATAAGCAGTCCTGTAGCGTGAATCTCGTTCGTACAAAAGTAAAGAATAAAGCAGGTACGAAATGTAAGAAAAGTCAGAAGAGCGCCACCTATAATAGCGGAGTTGCACATACTCAATCAATAAATTAATTTCACTGCCATTCGCGTACAAGAGGACATGGACAATTAAAGTTTCCTGGTCAAGCTATAACCAATAGCATGGCTTAACTGTGCACGTGAACATACTGGCTGTTTCACAAGGGTCAAATTATTGGCCTGGATCAAGCAAAGAAAACAACTAAGGAGGTCACTTAAATGCTAGGTGACAAAAAAAAAAAAAAAGCTAAATGTCGGCTTCAAATTGTTAGGAACATAAAGATTGGACTTTGGAGCGATGGAATAAGGTCACATGGTCTGATGAGTTCAGGTTGCTCTTATTCCTGAGCGATGGGCAGCGTCAGGGTAACTCATCATGTTTAGTGTCCACTGTACAAGCCTCTGGAAGCAGTGTTATGATCTCAGGTTGCTTCGGTTGCTCAGGTCTAGACTGACCAATGTTATGTGGCAATAAAAAAACGTCAGCTTTTGACCTGAATGTACTGAATGATCAGGTTATAACATTAGTGGATTTTTTTCCTTCCCTGATGAACAGGAAGATTCCAGACACATGAACTGACCACCACATGGTGCCAGGCGGTGTATTATCTAGACACTGTTCAGGTGAAAATCTCAACAGTTTCTGAAGTCGTATAGAAAACGTACAGAATGTACAGTATTTAGGAGAGTGAGTTATGGAAGTCAGTTTAATTCAGCTTTCACTCCTTCATACTGCATTTTATTGCACATCCCCCTTCCTCAGTCTTGATGTGTTTAAGTGGCTCAGACCAGCAACACAGAATATATTCTCCCTGAAGATGGCACGGCAAAAAGCATATTAAAATGCATGTCATCTGGTAGGATATATGATGGTAAGTGATATATTCAAGGTCTCTATGGGGCTGTTTGTTTCCACTTCTGCTCTCTCCCAAAGCAATTCTGACCAATCGCATCTGCTCCCGTCACTGTTATTTTATTTTTTTAATGATTTGTTACCATCTGTAATATTTTGAATATTATGAATAGTTTCTAGCTGATTCTACGTCCCAAAATATGAACAAATTATTCATTGAAAGCACCACAACCCTGACCAGGATAAGTAGTTACTGAGGATAAATGAATGAACAGAGTAAATGTGTAAACAAAGCAAAACTTAATTGCTTAGGAACATAAAGGTTGCTCTCTCTTGCCCCAATGAAAGTGAAAACTACAATGTTTTTTTTTTTTTCTTTTGTCTTTTGTTCTTGGGTTTTGCCTGTCCAGCTGGATCCTGATCTCAAAATATGACACATCAGATATCATTCACGTGGAGCCTGGAGCCTATCCAAGGGTACGAGGGGGAGAGGGGGGGGGGGGGCGGGAACTACACTATGGACAGGGTGCCAATCCGTTACTCAAATGCTTATTCACACGCGACAGGAGATTTCAAAATACCAGTTATGACTAATGTGCCTGCCTTTGGACTATGGGAGAAAGCAGAAGTATCTGGAGGAAACCCACCAAACACGGGGAGAAGATGCAAACTCCATGCACACAGCTCCCGAAACCGGACCCTGGAGGTGCAATGCGACAGTGCTAACCACTGAGCCACCAAATCAAAGTACGCACACTGGAAATAAAGAAAAAGAAAATGTATTAAAGAATACAAGCTCATAGTTTAACCTGCATGGGGAGAACATGCAAAATCCACTCACACAGACCCGAGGTGGGTATCGAACCCGGAACCTGAAGGTACGAGGTGGCAGTGCTAACCACTGAGCCACCTTGCCAAGTATATCACATATGCAAGTACTGTCCACTATTATTAATTGCCTGTAAAAGAAATAGTTTTTTGTTTGTTTATTGGATTTTTTTTTTAAGCGGAATAAATTGGTGCCAAAAATAAGCTTAAACTAATTGCTGAATATAAGTTTCCCTGTACCTACTGTACATCCCATATACCTGCACATTGGATGGCTTGCTTCTGAAAACTGACACATAATACTTTTTTGTTGAATGTTCAAGATATTCCTATTATATTTTCAGCCATTTTCGTCAGTAAAAATGCAGCTGCAGTGACATTTTCACACTTGACCAGTCAGTGCAATTCCCCAAAAAGTATTTAATAATTAAAAAAAAAAAAAGAAACTTGTGGAATCAGTTGAACGAAGCAGCCTTTTAAATAAAACAAAATCCAGGTGCTAGTGGGTTGGCAATTTTTGAAGCAAATTTTTTTTTTAATGTTACGTTTTGTGATTTACTTAAAATTTTTAATTGTTTATTTTAATCTATGCAATATTATCCTAATGCAATTTGTTTGAAAGTCTAACTATTCCACTGTATTATGTTTCTTTTTCTTTTTGTATATACTGTATATCTATACTGTACTGTCCCTAACTTCTATTTGCACATTTTTCTTTGCTGCTTTGACAAAGAAATTTACCGACTGTGGGACGAATAGAAGTATATCTCATCTTATCTTATATCTTATCTTATGTTCAATGCAGATAATAAAAAAAAATTCAAGTCCAAACCCGTAGTGAATTTTGCTGAATCCATAGCAATAACAATGAACTGAGAATCAGCTGAAATCGAGATTGATCAGCAGTGCCGGTTAAGGTTTTAAAGGACTGCATTGCAATATTTAAGTATTTCAAAGTATCAAGGGTGTTCAAGTCAAACCGGGACTTCAAACCGTAGACTCCAAGTACAGTGCAGAATTACTACTCTATTAGCTGCAGTACAATATTTAAATGGTGCAAATGTCCATATGTCTGTGAACTACAGTTGGGCCTTTAAGGGGGTTCCTGGGAGGCTAGTGTTTTAGACATTAAGTGAATGAGTGTTGCAGGGGATTATATAGAGGAATAGAAAAACGTTTTTTTACTCTCATAACTAATAAAGTCGCAGTTTGAATTGAAATCCCCAAGTATAAGATAAAATAGGAATATGATATCAGAATGCAAGGCATTTCAGGACTATACTGTAGTAGACCCCAAGTGGTAACAGTAGAAGACATAGACAATATGGTGGTGTTTATACAGTATGATCTAACTATACAGTATATCGAACAGTCTTTTTTTAACCAAATAAACCCACATGCACGCATCCATGCACGCACACACATTATTTTTTCCCCAGTGTCGACTTGTAAAACTAGCCCCAAGCCCAAATTTAGTTGTGTTAGCTAGGATTGCTTGTTTCTTGGCTGTTGTTCCCAGCAACCTTTTTTTTTTTTTTTTTTTTGAATAAGAAATTTCTTGATGTGACAGTTCCACACAATAAGTCGACAAAAAAAACAGAAGCCCGGCAGCCATCTCATTTTCATTTTACACAGAGTGTGAGAACAGGATGCCCAAGAATAATAAGGGGAAATCATATGAAAGAAAAGAAAGAAAGTGAGAGCTGTGGATGAAGAGGGACGAGAGACAGACTGAGTGCAAATCAGGTCTGGTCTCTATCATAAAAATGTGATCGAATTACAGACCGTTTGACTTGCTTAGGGGCATTTGTGTTTGTTACATGACATAGAATAAATAATTAGCTTTAAAACTTGCATTTCAAAAAGTTCTCATTTACCTAACTGAACTTTTAATCGGAGTGAAGAAAAGGTGCAGATAAAGTGTAGAAATGTTTCAATCAATTGTATATAAGTACGGTATATAAGTATGTTATATAAATTATATATCATATTTCATAAGTATCTCAATCAAATTAACATGCAAAAGGAGGAAGGTTAGGATTTTAGGCTTATAAGTCATAAGTCTGAGCGAATGCATGGAGGGTGGTAGACCTGGAAACTGGTGGAAGTAAAAGAAGAGACAGATGTATGATGGGACATACTGTAGACAACTTCAGTAACAAAAAGTCGTGGACTGACGCTAGTGGATCAGCGATTAGTGGTTTGATTCCCACCTTCGGTCTGTTTGCATGATCTCCCTATGTTTGGTTGGTTTCATCGGGGTACTCCAGTTCTCTCCCACAGTCCAAAAAGGTGCAACTTGGGCTAATTGGTGGTCCCAAATTGCGAAAAAGTGTCAATGCTCTTGGGAATGTTGACTGGGCACCTTATCACGATCGTAGGAATGGGAATAAATACAATGGTAACCATTGGCCTTCACTGACCCTAGTTGGACTATAGAGGGCCTAGACAAGCACGAGAAAAAACAATAAATCAGAGGTAAAAACAAGGAAGAACAAGGGAAAAAAAAGTTAGGATGCTCTTTTGATTTAACATCATACAAAAAAAAAAGTGCGCCAAAGTGCCAAAAACAGTTTTGGTCGCTACAAATAGGTTTCCTTTTCTTGACAACTGTACAGGAGTTAAATTTCTGTCAAACCGCTATTAGCTTTAGCTAACCAGCTAACTGGAATTGTTGTAGTTTAACTTACTACAAGAAATGTCGGTTTTGACACCGGACAGCGTGTACCGGTGTTCCATCATGACACACATTTAAGCCATAAAAGTTGAAAGACTTTCTTTTAGTGCATGTTATTACCTCATAACATATCACAGCCAATCAACTTACATCATGCAAATTTTCTTTTATAACTAGACAGTTTAAGAGCAGAAGATGGGGGAGGGCATGCAGGGCTTTCACACTCCTGCAGTTTGCAGATTATCCGCCCTTTTCTGTTGTTTAATGACATTCTAGAAATACCACGACAAGCTATTTATTATTCTGTGTAGAAGTTTAGAAAAGGAATATCATGAATATCATGAATGTGATGTAACATATATTATAAATTGCCAGAACGTACAACAGCGTTGACCTGCTGCTAAATTCTGCAGGCTATTCATTTCAGAAACAGTCATACAGTGAGATTCTTTTGGGGGAATTGTTCCTTGAAAATGACAGCCTGCATTGATTCAGCTGTCGAATGTATTATTAATCAGGGCCAGTAAAAAAAAAAAAAAGAAAAGAAAAAAGAAATCACTGAATAAATGTAAATAAGTTTAGAATAGCTGAGTAAAATGTCCTTGGTCTTTGGAGAAAATGACAGAGAAATTGCATTGAAAAGGATTACAGTTTCAGTTGTACAGTTTACAAAGCTTTCAATAGAGAAATAAACAAGGATGAATACAGATAATGGGTACTAAATGGTTACATGTACAAATATTTGTTTTTTTTGTTTTTTTGGAAAGATTGCCAGAAGGTACAGTACATAATACACCTGGTGAAAAACAGAGGCATGCAATGGGACTGTGTTACCACAGGACACAACAAAACAGTTCAGCAAGGTGAAGTTGTATCTACTGCCTGGCCAAAAAAAATGCACATTTGCTTTTGCAGTTGCAGGTGAAGCACACGAACCTGATCGACTCCAACATAGAGAGCGGTGCAATAATCTCGCCGCAAAAACTAATAAAAGCGTAAAGGGTTTTCCCCAGGTCGCTCTGATTCAGAAAGTGCTTGACCTTTGCCAGGAGGCGAAGATGGAAAAAGCCTGCCGTGAATCAATGTGTTTCTGAAAGTTTGAACTGTTGTCTAAAGTCCCCGCCCCCCCTCCCCCCCTCCAATTTTTAACTGCTTGGCCAAAATGAGGAGGCGGGAAATCAAGACTGGGAAGGTTCGAGGTGTCAATACATTCTGTTTTACACTCGTTCAGACAGAGATCATTTAAAATATACTGTATACAGTCATGTTCAAAAGTTAGTACCCCATCTTTTACTTCTACGTGTTGTTGTGTAAAACATAATAAAAATCATCTGATCAAAGAGGGTCTTAGGCAAATTCGTATTAGGCAAACATAGCCTCAGACAAACAACA
Organism: Clarias magur; assembly: GCA_013621035.1. Classification (NCBI taxonomy): domain Eukaryota; kingdom Metazoa; phylum Chordata; class Actinopteri; order Siluriformes; family Clariidae; genus Clarias; species Clarias magur. The sequence goes on along the minus strand of QNUK01000009.1, from coordinate 2,399,536 downwards.
AAATATAACTTTTTACACAGTGCCGTAATTTATTTAATAAAAATTAAACCAATGCTACTGTATAAGTACCCCTGTGCTTTACTGCAATAGCCTGTAGATCCACCTTTAGCAGCAATAACTTGAGGTAATAATTTTCTGTATTTTATGTATTATCAGTCTCTCTCATTGTTGTTGACGAGAAGTTTTGGTCCATTTATCATTTCAACAGTGCCTCAGTTCATTTTTTGGAATTCACTTATGCGCAGGTCTCACCACAGCATTTCAGTTGAGTAGAGGTCTGGACTATTCCCAAGGCCATTCAAAAAGCAAACTTGTGATGCTTATGTTTTTCAGCATTTCTGCTGATTCACTGGTGTGCTTTGGATCATTGTCCTGTTGCATGACTCAATTTTGACCAAGCTTTAGATGTTGGACATGTGGCCTCACATTTGCATCTAGGATACTCTTTTATACAGAGAATCTCATGGTCAACTTCTTAACTGCAAGGCATTGTGCCTGCAAAAACAAGCCCAAATCAACACCCTCAACCACCATGCTTGACAGTGGGTATGAGTTGTTTGTGCTGAAATGCTGTGTTTGGAGCTGCGTATTAGGCCAAACAACTCCACTATGGTCTCATCTGTGCGTAGGACATGGTTCCTGAAACCTTGTGCTTTTTTTCTAGATGCATTTTTGGGAAAGAAGTGGTTTTTGCCTGGCAACCCTTCCGAGAAAACCATACGTGCTCAATTTACATCTAATTGTGCTGTCATGGACTGATTTTTGAGGTGAATGCGCTGGAAGATTCTAGAAAGACTGGCATGGCTTAAATGGCTTAAATTTTGGATAATGTGGATAATCTTTCTCACTGAACAATTGCTTCTCCAAGACCATTGGTTATATCACCTGAATGGTCCAGACAAGCTAACTGCTCAAACTGTGCTTTTGTACTGATGTGCACACCTGATGATGATCAATTCATCAATGGGTTATAATTAGCAGCACCTGGATGCAACTTACCCTCTTAAGTCCTGTGGAAGCAGTAAGGGAGTACTTAGTATGAGAAAAAAATAAATAAACAAATAAATATATGAATAAAAATAAATCCGGGATTGTTTTTAATGTTTTTATCATGGATTTTATTATGGAGAACAGTCACTGTGTTTAGTGTACAGTGAGTACAGATTGTTTGAATGTCTTTTAAAATTCGTGGCGAGGTGAAATTGCTGAAAAAACAAATCATGCTCAAATCTATAAATGCTGATTTGAATTGGTATTCTGTGGACAGGTAAGAAAATGTGTTATTTTACAAAGAAAATATGAGAGAAGATTTTTTTTTTTCTCGATGTTCCTGCCCTGGCCCACATTAGCAGCTGGAGATTCTGACTCACCTTCTTTGGAAGCTATACATAACCTTTTCAGATTCCAGAAAGCTTCATGGGGGATTTGGTGGGGAAGAGAAAATACTTTTAAGAGCAGCTCCATCCAGATGGAAAGGTTCTGCCATGTCTCTGCCTTGTCTTTTGAGTTTTATGAAAGTCATGAAACAGCTGCTCTGGGAGCTCAGAATATTTCACCAAGCACTTACAGTACATTCCCTCCAAAGAGTGCCAGGGCTATGCTGGAAATATTAAAAGGGAAAAAAAAGGATCTTTTTTTTCAATCCTATTTAAATTGCGGGTGGTGTTGGGGGGGGGATGGGAAATGCAATGGGCAGCATGGAAAGGTCATTCTCAAAGCTGATGTAAAAGAAAGTGAAGGACATTCCAATGGGCAAAAGGGAATGTCATTAACATATTTGGAAACACCGTTTCTAATAAACGGCTACTGTAATAAAAGTAGGTCCAGTATAAATATGCTAATTCAAACATGACTTTTAAAACTAGTGTTGCCAGCTTATAAATTTGATTTCCCTCGTTATGCTTTATTGCAGTGATTATCCTAGTTATATTATCATATTTTATACTGTATGTAACATGGCATGGTGATTAATGCAAATTCAGTTATTGCAAAGTTTATGGAAATTATGCAAATGCCAAGGAAAATCGTATTTTTGTTAGTTTTACAGAAAAATTGTAAAAATAAGACACTTGTAAGAATTCTTGCTAGGGTAAAATACAGAATTCTTGTGCTTGTACTGTATGGTGGCCTGCATTGGTCACATAATAATAATAATAATAATAATAATAATAATAATAATAATAATAATAATTGTGTGCACAATTTAGTTAAATGAATATATTTTTAAAATGTATGTTTTTCTAGTTCACTGTGTGCAAGATTTAGCAAAATGAGCAAATAATCATAATAATAATAAAATATTTGTCCATTTTGGGGCTTCATATCAGGGCAATTTGTTCACAAGAATTTTATTTCCTATGGTTAACTTTAAGACTTAGACATGTGCATGTCTTTCTTCTTTAAAGAATTAAGAAACATTAAATGTTATGCTCCTAACTGGCTTAATGTTCAACTCCCTTTTTAGTGCAAACTTTTAAGCAGCAATTTTAACATCCATGACAGCGGACACAAAAAAATGAGTTGAATCCTGGAATACTCCTTGAAAATCCCCTTTGTCGCAGTTGATGGTCTCCCACTGCACTACCGAATGTTTATGGAGATGACACCACTGACAAAATTAATGTGCACAGATGGATACAAAAGTTTAAGGAAGGGGAAACAAACCATGCAGTGGGAGACCATCGACTGCAACCAAGGGGAGTGTCAAACAGGATTCCAGAGTTGGGTTCAACAATGAATCGCTTGTAATTGACATCAGTCAATTGTTATTTTAAGACATGAAAGTCAGCCTTTCTGGAATACTTCTTGTAAAAACAGTATTATGTAAAGTGGATTTGCAACACCCATCAAGCACCACGATGAAACTGGCTCTCATGAAGACCTTCCCAGGAAAGCAAGACCAAAAAACGTCTGTCTCAGAAATCACCAAAAAAAGCACCTTGGATTCCAGCTGTTATGAAGACCTTACTGATCATACCCACCATCTCAATAACAACTGTTCAAAAGAGATTATTGCATATTTTGGAATCCTTCAGCACTGTTTTACAGCATTGAAAGAAATAAAAAATCAGGAATGACCATGGAGTATGTTGAGTGTTACTTCTGTATAATGGAAAAGTTACTCTGCCAAAACTCTTGGTTTGAACCATCTATGTCAGTTAGTACAAAAAGTTATGCCTACTTATGCAATACTTTTGGTAGTCACAGCTGTCACAGCTCATTATTTGTGCTCAATAATTTGCTATTTTTAAACAAGATGTCATTATTTCGTCATCTTAGAATTTCAAGTCGTTATCTGACCTCATACATAAATTGAGAGAATTCTGTAATGACTAGAGCTGATATTTAGTCTGTTTGAATTTTTAAATACAGTACCATACCTGAACACGTGTAGGTAAACTACTGATCTGTCACACATACTGAATTTCACTAATGGCGTACTTCATGTCTGGAAAATGGTGTACCGAATAAGAATTATATTCTAATACTCAACAAATTAGTTCCATCAACTGATAGTTGGATGCTATTTAGTCTAGCAGTGTTGTGAAATAAAGAGATTAATACTCCGAATTATATGTTGTAAATTTTAAATAATTACTTATTTTGTCAAAAATAATGAGATATTGCTTCCAAGCAATGACAATTTCTAGAAATAATAACGTATTCATTCAACATGATGACATACTGTATAGCACTTCTACTGTATATTCTTTCCCTCAACTTGCAGTCCAGGGCTTCTATAATTTATATCCATCATCCCAGTAAGAAAGTTTTTATATAACTTATGGCATTAAAGTGGGTGATGCTTTTTTAACACTTTCTGGCAGTTTTATGTAAGCATATCAAACCGAAAAATTGCTACAGATTTTTTTTTCTTCTTCTTCTTAGTGAAACAATAAATAAAGAGTGTAATACTCCTATGTGAAGTAAATGCTCCTGGCAGTACATAACTCCAGGAAAATGGTTTTGTCAACACTATTCTGGTCTAATGGGGTTGTTATAGTTTTTATTTCTCATAGCGGTGCTCGAGGAAAGTCAGGACTACCACAGGGGTGAATTCTACATATTTGAGATGTGATGTTTAAACATTGTCGATATTAAAATCGATCCATTGACCCCCAACGCTTGTTTTTAATGAACTTTAAACAAAGCTGACTATATCATGGAATGTATCAATGTATATCATTAGATTTTGTCTACTCTATACATATATAATGGCTATATGGATGGGTGAAAAGGAACCAGGTATTCAAACGTATTAATACAGTCCGAATTTCTACAATACAAATTGTACATGTACTTTATTACATCGGAAAATGAAAGCAAATCTATAAATTTCAATATAGATCCCGGTTGGGTCAACCAGTTTCCTCGAACGGCCGAGGATGGAATGCACAGTCGTCTGAAGGAAGTCGTTTGGGTTATTGCTGAGAACCTCCTGAATCCGTACCTCCAAGTCCTCCAGTATCTGAGGCTTCGTCCTGTACACCTCCTCTATTGCGTAGCCCCACAGGAAAAAAATCACATGGATTGAGATCTGGACTTCTTGGAGGCCATTAAAGAGGTCTGCATCGTCCCAAGCCAACGTCCTGGAAAATGGTGGTCTTACCACACACAATGGTGTATTCTACCATGGGATGGTGCTCCGGTGATACTACAAATTTGATAGCCATTAAATATTGCCTAGTTAATTTTCATCCGCCCTACAATATACTGTATATGTTGGACACCTGACCATCACATCCATACTGTACGTGTTTTTGAACATTACATTCCAAATGAGGTCACCCCTAAAAAAAGGCTCCACACTTCTAGCAAGGCTTTCCGCTAGATTCTGGAGAGATGCTGTGGAAATGCATTCATTCAGTGACAAGATAATTAGTCGGTTCAGGCATTGATATCAGGCAAGGAGGCCTGGGATGAGTCAGCTCTTTAGTCGTTCCAAAGCTGTTCAGTGGGGTCGAGATCAGGGCTCGCAAGTTCTTCCACTCCAAGCTTTTCAAACCATGTCTTCATGGAGCTTGCTTTGTGCACAGGTGCAACATTGTGACAACAGTTTGGGGTAAGAACCATATACAAGTGGGATGGTCAGGTGTCCATAAACTTTTGACAATATTGTTTTTTTTTTTTCTTTTCATAAATACCTAATCTCAGGATCAATCATTTTTGCAATAGTCTCTTTTGTAATATTTTCTAGAACATCTTTTTTTTTTTTCTTTTTTTTTTTTTATCAATGTTGTTTACAAAGAACAAAACATATGCTTTGATTATATTGGATTGAGAAAAAACAAATATAGGTGTAGATGTTGGTTTTTATTCAACCAATTATAGTGTCAAGAAAGAAAAACGCTGAAACCTTTTGTTTCTCAGGTAAACACTATTGATTTTTGGCTTTTTATTTCTTGTAAATTGAGGTGTGATGAAATAATTACACCAATTCCCTTCAGCTTTAGACAAAGGCTAATGACCATCACTTAGCCGCTTAAAAAAAAAGGGAAAAAAAATGCACCAATACACTGTAAGCATCATGCTTTCTTAAAAGTATTGTGGATTTGCTTGTTTAAAAGCCGGCCTCTTAGGTGCTGTTAGGGAGGGACTGTGTGTTTTACTGTAGTTCTGTAGTGATTTATATTACATACTACACAATACACATATAGTTTTATGTATTTTCTGCATTGGGAATTGCACAAGCCAAATAGTAAGTAAATAACCTTGTTTTTTTTTTAAGCATCCCATATAAATAAATGATAAACACTTTCCTATTCACTACATCATATGTAAACCTTATGAAACTGTGAGCAATTTGTAAATTGTAAATTCATTCCTCACAGTCACGAGTCACTAATATGCGTATTGGGCTCACGATGTTGAATTTCCCTGTGTTTCTTTGTTGATTTAAGCAATGGAATAAACACCGCTGGCTAGGCTATATATTTATTTATTTATTTATACTTGATTATCATACATACATACAGTAAATGGGTCTAGCTCCTAATGTTCTAACAAATTAACATCTCGAAATAAATGCTGCAGACAGATTCCACCGGCAGGCTCATAATGCACTGGAATTAGATTATATGACCCATTTTAAGGCAAAACAAACAGCTCTGTGTTTTTGTTTGGTGCCATCAAATTAACGTCCATGACGATAGCTAGTTATGTTTTGATGGCCATCAGGCCTCCCGTGCATCATACCTCAAGCAAGAAATCGTATTTGGCATTTCACATTACTCCCTAGGTGCGGAACAATGTCTTATGCAAACTGGATATATGCACTGTAATACGAGACTTAATTAATAAATCAGGTAATAAATAATGCATGAATGTTCTGAATAATTGAGTCCTGCATAAATGTTCCAGCTGTGATTGGAAGGTGTGCTGGAAAACATCAGATTCCTCTGTCATGGTCCTTGATATGCTTACAGTTGATATCGAGTCAGAATTCCAATGCGTTTTGTAACTGAGAGAGAAACTGTTTATGGGGACAAACATAATATACATAATAATTGTTATTTTATTAGAGTCATAATAAGGACATTTTAAAAGTAGTTGAAGCAGTGGACAGTACATTCATTGACAAAGTTCATGGTTTTAAGAAATGATTCACATTGACCAACATCTACTGTAAATCTCCATAAATGAGCCAAATCCGCAATGTTGCCTAGAGGATTATAAAGTGGTTGTCAATGAGGGATTCACATGCACCATGTTGACCTTGTTATGCACAGAAAGAGCTAACGAACGAAAACTAGTTTCAGGTCTTTTGAGTAAATTTTGAGATGTTTTGAGCTGAAACTCATCATGTAAGAACTAATCGAGGTTCAGTCGAGTCTGCGCCACGCTTTGATTTTCCCTTCTTTATTTTTTTTTTTTGAGAAGGCTGTCAGGATACTTTGATTTTCACCAGTGGGAATCGATGTGAGGATATTTCTCAGAGACGTCTGCTTGGAAACTGTGTCAGATAAAACTTGACTCAAATTCTCCTCAAATCTACAGAAATTTATTTTTTTGCTTGGAAAACGGCATCACCATTCCAGGTTACTGTTGCTTGATCATAGTTTTGTAACAGTTTGTACTGTAACTGGTTGAATAATATTGTGAGTTAGTTTTTGTCATTGTGTACTCACTATATGGTGGCATTCAAAGTCTAAAAATGACATGTGGCTATTTCCAGATCTACTTGATGGTTTTCTAATGGGGTTCAGAGTGCCGATGGCTTAATGTCGATTTAATGGACTTAATAACTGATGTCTGCGATATTCAAACCTACAGTATAATGATGTTACACTTCAGGAATTCTGTAAGAAAACAAGAATTTACTTTGGTGATTTAAAACTAGATTAAAAAAAAAATAAAAAATCCATTAAGATACAACAACGTCAGTAATAACAGCTTGAATATATTTTGGATTTGTAGCCGCCCTGAGAATGATTTCTTAAAAACTAAAACCATTAGGGCATGACAGAAACACTCAAGAACACATTAGTCTTTCACATGTGAACATTAAGTAAAGCTCTTGACTTGTATTTACATTATTACACCCACCAAACTACTGCAACACGAATGGATTATCCCGAGAATCGGCAGCGTTCCTAATAAAGTGTCCAGTGCGTGTATGTCAATCCTGTTTAAACGGAATTCTTAATGTCTTGGTTGATGATGAGCTCCCAGCTCCCTCTGCAAAGAGCAGTGCAGCATTACTAAGTGTCAATAGTTCTGGAAATGGAACGTGTTCGTTCATATGCAGCTACACATTCAGCAGTTGGATGTACTGTAGTCATTATCGATATCTAATTAGTGTACAGACAGGTGGATAAAACGTTGAATAGATAAATATTGAAAACAGATCCTTGTGACAAAATGGCTGTACTTCAGTTGACTGTGCACATTCGTTTGCTGTTCAGGAAATATCCACTTACTGTAGACATCGCAGACTGTTCTTATTTTATTTTTTACTTTATTATACTTTTTTTTAATTTTTTTTTTTGCGTAGCTGATTGTTAAAGGTGACCAAGGCATGTCAAACTCTCCAGCGCTGGGTGTGAACATTTACATTCCCATTACAACTTAAAAACCGTTGACCTTTGAAAGGCAGACAGAGAAGCAGAAGGTCTAGGAACAGGAAGCAACGTAGCCATTACTGTCATTATAGCGCGAAGCTGTGTGAACTGACACGGAAAAAGAACTTCATTTCTTTCATGTTAATTTTGGCTCTTTGTGTCAGCTGTCAGGTCTTATTTATTATAGGGGTGAAAGAAAAAGCAAAATGTTTGTTTGGAAAGGTGGTGAGCAGTCAAGGATAAACTAAGAGGGCTAAGGGAAGAAATATGCATGTGCAAACTGCAGGCTTTACCGAGGTGAGAGGCTTCTAACAGAGTGATGACCTCTTTCCGGGGCAGAAAAATCTTCAGTAATTACAGTCTTAGAAAGAAAAGTGACTGGAGATTTTCAAAGTACTAATCTAGAAGGTCACATTTTCCTTACATCTGTCCAATAACTGTATGCAATTATCAGTCTTATGGTTTTAGCATCCACTCTTTTCTGTTTAGCATCTAAGCCTAACAGAATACCTAAGCCTGATTCTCAGTGAAAACCTGATGATAAGCACTACTCATAAAAGTCAAATATTTCAATATGCGCGAGGAAGCAAAGCCTTATATAAAATGAGGAGAAGTTTTCCCTCCCATTAAGACGAGAATTCCATCTAGTTTGGAATAATCATGTGAAAGTAAATATATGTGATTTCCTAGCAACGCCTGGCTGTTTTTAGCTAAGCTAGCTTATTTCCTTTGCTAACACTTGGTTTCTTTGCTAACACTAGCCTTGGTTCAAGTAGCTAGCATAAGTGGCTGAACAGCAAGCCAAATTCTAGCTAAATAGAAAATAAGGTATCTATTATGGTATCTATTATAGTTTACTATAGTAAAGTATATGTACTGTAATATACAAGTGGATTACTTACGGAACTTACATATAACTTTATAAAGTATCAAGGTAGGTAATATACGGTATCCATTCGTGAGTGGGTTCCATGGTAGTACTATAGAGTGTACCCCCATACTTTGGTAAGTACCATGGTAAGTACTGTGTCACTTCAGTTGGTTCTGTGGTAGTACTATGGTGTGTACCATCATACTTTGGTAAATACCATGGTAGGTACTGTACTATGGCACTTCAGTGAGTACCATGCCAGTACTATAGAGTGTACCCCCATACTTTGGTAAATACCATGGTAAGTACTGTGTCACTTCAGTGGGTTCCATGGTAGTACTACGGTGTGTACCATCATACTTTGATAAATACTGTACCATTGTAGGTACTATGTCAATTCAGTGGGTTCTGTGGTAGTTCTGTGGTGTGTACAGTACCATCATGCATTGGTAAATATCATGGTAGCTACTAAGGCACTTCAGTGGGTTCCATGGCACTACTACAGTGTGTACCATCATACTTTTGTAAATACCATGGTAGGTACTATATCACTTCAGTGGGTTCCGTGGTAGTACTATAGTGTGTACCATCATACTTTTTTAAATACCATGGTAGGTACTATGGCACTTCAGCGGGTTAGTTGTTATTTGTTTTCTTTTGCTTAATTCTAGGTTTCTTATTTAGATGCTAACACACACTATGAGCTAAATGTGAAGCAAAGGCTAGAAATGTGAGCAATGTAAAAACTGACAAATTGATTGCTTTTTTTTTTTTAATTGCCCTGCCATTGGACTACCATGGTACCTGTAGAATACCATGGTAAAATTTCTTATGCGGTGTTGAGTTGGTTATATAATATTTTAGATAAGCACATATATGCACATTCATCATAAAATATTATTATTTGCTTCAACATTGGAAACAACATTGTTTTAGGCTAACTAATCATACTTCGTTGTACTTGGTCAAAAGTATGATGGCTTTTAGATAAAGTTCTTCCATGCGCCATCTGGCGGATATTCAGTGAAGCACAACAGATTTATTTCAATTCCCGAATGTTGCTTGAGGGATCTCGCGGCATGTCGCGCGCCAAATTGTGGGATCTGGCAGGAAAAAGCAAGCATTCTTAATGGCCAGATCTGTATAAATGTAAAGGTTTTCACAACAAAGTACGACTTTAAGTTCAATTCATCAGTTCAAAACATTTATTGTTTACTTTTTAATATCTGTGTACATTTTGGGCTTTTAATTAAGAATGATTTTGACACATTATCTATAAATTTCTTGTCAGATATTTCTCCAACCCTCACGTATGACCTACTTACCTTCTCTATCTCCAGGTTTCATCTGAGAGGCAAATAAAGTGCTGCAAAGAAAGCAAAAGTGGGTTTTGTAATATCTTTCTGCAAATTATTTGCCTACAGACATAAGTTCAGGTAACTGCTGTAACTAATCTTGTTTTACACAAAGCTTTTCTGTTAAATACTGTAATACTTGTTTTTTTTCCCCAGACTCAGCATTTTTTATTTCACACACAACAAATGAGGCGGAACGATTTAATCTGTGTCCCTGAGCATCCATTTCATATCCTAATCCTCAGATACATGACATAGTTTGGCCATAAATGCTTTCTTTTTTGTCTTTTTCCTTTTTCATGAAGTTACGGCTGCTATTCCAGTTCTGTTCAAATTCTCACTACTCAAATAAATAAGTCATAATAATTTTTTTTCCTCTTTTCCCCTGACAGCTGGCGACATAACCCAAACATGGAAAGGAAAACATCTAGGCGTGAACCAATGTACGCTGAGTGAAATTTGAACTCTTGTTTATTTTATTTGTTTATATTGGAATTTAATAATTTATTGTCCAGGTCACAGCCATACTGTCAAACATAAATATAAATTGAAGTGTGTATTAGTCACACCGAGGAGTAGGTCTGTTTAAAAATAGTCAGACGTCAGCTGTGAGCAGATTTTATAGAAATATATACACACACACACACACACACACACACACACACACACACACACACACACACTAGCATACACAAACATAAAAGTAACTTAGAAACATAAAATATTTGCATCTTACATGAGAAAACATTTCCACATTTTGACCATCTTAGAAAATTACAGCATATTGGACAGTAAAATAAAGAAATAAAAAATCTAATGTATTTATTTTTTGCCATTTTAGGGAAAATGTTTGTTACAACATATACACACACATCATTCCCTTACAATTTATTCAACATTTATATAGGACCAGCATGCATAATTATAATGCATGGCTTTATAATGACAATCACAGGACAAACAATCTAAAAAATACAGCAGCAAAGTTATTATCACATACTACAGGAACAAATTATATTATTATTATTATTATTATTATTATTATTATTATTATTATCATTATTAACTTTATCATTAAAGTAAATTTTGTTATTTGTTTTACTGTAACTGGTATTTTTAAGTGTAATTTACATAATGTACTTTATTATACAGTATCCGAGGGGTCAAACAAGGACATTTACAGAAGATTTTACAGAAGCGTAGTACAGTGATGAGACTTTAAGCTGCAGTAAAACATTTAAATGGTTATGGTTACATTTAAACATGTATGATAACATTTAAATGGTTAAATGGTTATCATTCACCAACACCACTTGCAATTTACAAGAACTGGCTTCCGATCATGGCTCTGGTGTCCTGAGAAACCCTTTTATCTTGGTGGTATCCAAGCACTAGTGAAACACTGGGATAAGTGCATTAGTGTAGCAGGGGATTATATAGTGAAATAAAGGGAGTTTTTAACTTTTTAACTGTGTTCTGTTATTCTGCACAATCAAAAGTCCCAATGTGACTTTTCTTTTTACTATCATACTTATTGCACATTTATTTGTACTGTTTTTGTGTGTCTTTTAAATTTTTTTTATTCTTTTTATTCTTTATTCTGAACAATGTAATGCTTATTCAGCTTTCAATGTTTATAGTGCTATACAAATTATTATTATTATTATTATTATTATTATTATTATTATTATTATTATTATTATTATCAATAATTAAACTGGACATGAAAACAAGTCAGCAGGTCCCAGTTTTGTTCTTCAAGCCAGTGACAAAAATATATATTACAATTAAATAAATTATATATAAAATAACAGTTATATCATAATAATAATAATATACTTAAAACCTATTGGAAAAAGGACTTATAAATCTCAATGAAGAAGAGAGTTATGTTAAAATGTCTCATAGCAAAAGTAATTGGTTTCTTCAAATACACCACGAAAGACACAGTTCATAGGTCACACCAAAAAAGCTTAGAGAGCTTGAAGTGAATAATACTTGAAGTGAGTAATAATTCAGGGTATATCTGTAGAGACGTGACTGCAATTGAGGCTATGGTACGACACACACCATAAGACCGACTGATGAAGGAATCAAGTTTGGTCTATGCAGACAATTTCAGAAACTTTCTTTCTTTTGGGCTAATTTCACGTCTTTTTTGCGCTGTACCTGTAATTAGGTGGGATGTTTTATTGAATCCTAACAATCCTTTTTAAATGCATTGCCGCTCACACTGATTTTATCAAACCCAGTTGAACAAAGATATGTCAACATCACACAAAAACAAGCTGTTGAAAGACTGCATCGTGTCATCTCTGATCTGTTCCAGGATTACTCTGAAAATTCACTTGGTAGTAGCCTATAGCATAGGTCAAGACAGTGCAATAACCTCTGGACGTATTTTTCTTTCAGTCTTTGTCATTATTAATGTCATCTTTTCTATCGAAATCTATGTTCGCCAGTCAGTGCTAAAGCTCATAATCCTGTTCACTGCTGATGGTGAACTTGTGAGTAGGAATCAACATCATGTCACTGATGGAACGAGACATCCCTGTCAGTACTCATACCAAGAGTGTGTACATGAACATGAAGTGCCACGAGCAGAGTTTACAACCTGACTCCATGCACTAGTCGTAAATACCTTAGGGCTCTTTTTTATGTGTAAGCTGAATGTGAGTAGATTAAAAGCTCCGAATGGGTGAACAAATAACCCGTGGCCAGTTCCAAATGTATTTGATGATTTTCCCATTCCTGTGACCCGTTCTATTATTTACACACGTGGACAAAATTGTTGGTACCCTTCGGTCAATGAAAGAAAAACTCACAATGATCACAGAAATAACTTTAATCTGACAAAAGTAATAATTTAAAATTTTAAAATTCTATGAATGTTAACCAATGAAAGTCAGACATTGCTTTTCAACCATGCTTCAGCAGAATTATTTAAAAAAATTAACTCATGGAACAGGCCTGGACAAAAATGATGGTACCCCTAGAAAATACTGAAAATAATGTGACCAAAGGGACATGTTAATTCAAGGTGTGTCCACTAATTAGCATCACCGGTGTCTACAATCTTGTAATCAGTCAGTGGGCCTATATATAGGGCTCCAGGTAGTCACTGTGTTTGGTGACATGGTATGTACCACACTCAACATGGACCAGAGGAAGCGAAGGAAAGAGTTGTCTCAGGAGATTCGAAAGAAAATTATAGACAAGCATGTTAAAGGTAAAGGCTATAAGACCATTTCCAAGCAGCTAGATGTTCCAGTGACTACAGTTGCACATATTATACAGAAATTTAAGATCCATGGGACTGTAGCCATCCTCCCTGGACTTGGCCGCACGAAATTCATGACAAATCAAAGAGACAGATAATCCGAATGGTAACAAAACAGCCCAGAAAGACTTCTAAAGAGATCCAAGGTGAACTTCATGCTCAAGGAACATCAGTGTCAGATCGCACCATCCGTCGCACTAACCCGAGACGACCAAGGAGGACACCATTGTTGAAAACAAATCATAAAAAAGCCAGACTGGAATATGCCAAACTACATGTTGACAAGCCACAAAGCTTCTGCTATGGACAGATGAGACAAAAATGGAACTTTTTTGCCAAGGCACATCAGCTCTATGTTCACAGACAGAAAAATGAAGCATATGAAGAAAAGAACACTGTCCCTACTGTGAAACATGGAGGAGGCTCTGTTATGTTCTGGGGCTGCTTTGCTGCATCTGGCACAGGGTGTCTTGAATCTGTGCAGGGTACAATGAAATCTCAAGACTATCAAGGGATTCTAGAGAGAAATGTGCTGGCCAGTGTCAGAAAGCTGGGTCTCAGTCGCAGGTCATGGGTCTTGCAACAGGACAATGACCCAAAACACACAGCTAAAAACACCCAAGAATGGCTAAGAGGAAAACATTGGACTATTCTAAAGTGGCCTTCTATGAGCCCTGACCTCAATCCTATTGAGCATCTTTGGAACGAGCTGAAACATGCTGTCTGGAAAAGGCGCCCTTCAAACCGGAAACAACTGGAGCAGCATGAGGAGTGGGCCAAAATACCTGCAGAGAGTTGCAGAAGTCTCACTGACAGTTACAGGAATCGTTTGATTGCAGTGATTGCCTCAAAAGGTTGTGCAACAAACTATGAAGTTAGGGGTACCATCATTTTTGTCCAGGCCTGTTCCATGAGTTCATTTTTTAAAATAATTCAATTGAAGCATGGTTGAAAAGCAATGTCTGACTTTCATTGGTTAACATTCATAGAATTCTTATTTATTATTACTTTTGTCAGATTAAAGTTATTTCTGTGACCATTGTGAGTTTTTCTTTCATTGACCGAAGGGTACCAACAATTTTGTCCACGTGTGTATTAGTCCTTTTTAAATTATGTCTATAATATTCAGTATACTTCTTTGTGTATACTTTGCAAGTACTGGGTTAGACCCCATTTGCCTTGCGAACTGCCTTAATTCTTCATGATATGGATTCAACTAGGTGCTACAACCGTTCCTGGTGAGATTTTGGTCCATATTGACATATTTAGTTGTCAGCTGCACATCCATGATGCAAATCGTCTTGGGTTACTTAGCTGTAACCCTCTTCCCTGATAAGGCGGGAACGAGATGCTGCGTGGAAACGCTATGGGAACATCTATTTGTTCTCCAGTTGTGAAGCCTGTGTGTATCAAACAGGCCAGAAACTTCGGCTTATAACCTCAGGTGACGTCATGAAGTCAGGCGATCTCCACGAATTTTGTTTTGAGTGCTTGGGGGAAGAACAAGCTCGCCTCGAGCTTCAGGGAGATTGTGAGTATTGCGATTTTCCCCCTAGCGGCTCGCTTTTCCACCACGTTCCAAAGGTGCTTTACTGTATAGAGATCTAGTAACTGTGGAGGCCATTTGAGTACAGCGAACTGACTGTGATGTTCAACAAACCAGTTTGAGATGATTTTAGCTTAGTGACATGGCGTGTTATCCTGTGGTCATAAAGGGATGGACATGGTCAATTTCCCCCGCACCATTACACAGCCTGAACCGTTGATACAAGGCAGGTTGGATTCACCAAATTCTGACCCTAGATTCTCAATGAGACTCATCAAAGCAAGCAACGTTTTTTCAATCAATTGTCCGATTTGGTGAGCCAGTGCAAATTGTAGCTTTAGTTTCCTGTTCTTACTGGCACCTGGTGGGGTCTTCATGCTGCTGTAGTCCACCTGCTTCAAGGTTCAACATGTTGTGAGTTCCTCGAAATAGCTTTGTAGTAACAAGATATTATTTGAATTGCTGTTGCCTTTTAATCAACTCGAACATGTCTGGCCATTCTCCTCTGACCTCTGGCATAAACAAGGCAATGCCACTCATTAGATATTTCTCTTCTTCAGATCGCGCTTTGTAAACCGTTTGTTTCACACACTGGTTTTGTGTGAAAATCCCAGAAGATCAGAAGTTTCGGAAATACTCAGACCAGCCAGTCTGGCACCAATAACCATGCCATGTTCGAAGTCACTTAAATCACCTTTTTTCCACATTCTGTTGCTTCGATGAAACTTCAGTCGCTTGGATCACCACGGCCATGTCTGGCAGGTGTACGTAATGAGAGTATAATAAACTTTAAATGTAATAAAATATTGAATGTTACCAGGCTGTAGATGAATATGATTAATCTCAAACCAAATACATCAAATACATAAACTACAGTACCACCGACCACTGTGGGTGGTAGTTTAATGGCAACTATTGGTGCAAAGAGATTTTCTGATCTTTGTTATAAGTTCCATTGTGATTTTTAATCCTTTTTATAAGGGATTAGTCAAGCTTTATGAATTCCTTTCGAAATTTCATTAATAAAAAATAAATCATTTTGTAATTCAGCATTACATTCATCCATTTACCCTGTGTTCCCTGTGGATCCTATCCCTGGAGACTTAGGGCACGAGGGCAGGGCGTACAGACACATACAGGTGAATCTCGAAAAATTTGAATATCGTGGAAAAGTTCATTTATTTCAGTAAACCAACTTAAAAGATGAAACTAATATATGAGATAGAGTCCAAAATCTAAACTCTCCTGGTAGACGGCTGCATTGACCCTAGACGTAATGAAGCACAGTGGACCAACACCAGAAGATGACATGGCTCCCCAAATCAACACAGACTGTGGAAACTTTACACTGGACTTCGAGCATCTTGCAGTGTGTGCCTCTCCATTCTTCCTCCAGTCTCTTGGTTTCCAAATGAGATGCAAAAGTAGCTCTCATCAGAAAAGAGGACTTTGGACCACTGAGCAACAGACCAGTTCTTTTTTTGTTAGCCCAGGTAAGACGCTTCTGACGTTGTTTTGTTGTTCAGGAGCAGCTTGACAAGAGGAATACGACATTTGAAGCCCATGTCCAGGACCCGTCTGTGTGTGTGGTGGCTCTTGATGCACTGACTCCAGCCTCAGTCCACTCCTTGTGAAAGTCCCCAACACGTTTGAATGGACTTTTCCTGACGATCCTCTCCAGGTTGCGGTCATCCCTGCTGTTTGGGCACTTTGGGAACATCCAACTTCTTTTGCAATTACCTTCTAAGGCTTTCCCTCCTTATGGAGGATGTCAGTGATGGTTTTCTGCACAACTGTCAGCTCAGCAGTCTTTCCCACGATTGTGCTTCCTACTGAACCAGACTGAGAGACCATTTAAAGGCTCAGGACTTTGCAGGTGTTATGTCGTAATTAGCTGATTAGAGTGGGACACTTTGAGCCTAGAATATTGAACCTTTTCACAATATTCAAATTTTCTGAGATTGTGGATTTGGGGTTTTCAATGAGCTGTAAGCCATAATCATCTCAATGATGACAAATCACGGCTTGAACTATCTTGCTTTGCATGTAATGAGTCTATCTCATCTATTAGTGTCACCTTTTAAGTTGCATTACTGAAATCAATGAACTTTTGCATTATATCCTTATTCTTATTGAATTGGGAAAGCCATTTAACTTAATCTGCATGTCTTTGGACTGTGGAAGGAAACCGGAAGGAACCCCATCAGAACATGCACACAAACCTCTCAGCAATTCAGTTTCTAAAAAGCTTAAGCAAACTCAAAAAAAGTAAAAGCACCCTTTTTTCACCCTTTTAATTCATTTGAATGAGAATTCCTAGGGCATTTTCACACCATTTGCAAAATTGATCCACCTACTCTATATCTGCTGTTTGCTGTGTTTTTTTTTTTTTTTACAGGAGTGTAAGGATTATGCAACACACACCATTGACATCAGCTAGCGGTGACTGGAGAACGAAGGTTGTTCCTGGAACAACAAGGGCACGTCCTATACTAAGAAACCCTTTAAACCACTCATGGGTCATAAGAGAATAAGGAATAAGGCTACATTAGAAACCTTTATTGGGAATGTCACACTAACACAGCAGCTCATTAGGCTACTGACAGAGGTCTTCAGTCTTATCTGCAAAAGGCTGGAGTGGCTGCAGTGTTTCATCCAAAGCGAATACGAAAAACCTCTAAAACTCATTTGAAGACCAATAACTATATGTAAAAAGTGAAACCAGCTATGTGGGGGAAATTAGAGCCTGCAGACACATCAGCCCTTTTTGTGCATCAGACTGAAGACCCCTGTCTAGTGGACTTAAAAGTCTGCATCTTTCTAAGCAAATATAAAAGAAACCGACTTGAGCATTTTTTTCCCCCTTTGGGAGTGATACAGAGGACCAAAACATAAAATCCTACTTATAGTCTACAAACCTGCATGAAAGATCAGAAAAGGATAAATGATCACATTAGTGCCTAGTTTCTTCCCTTTTACTCCAAGGACTATACATTGAAATTATGGCTTATCAGCTTTTTTTTTTTCACCTTAAACCAACCTTAATTGCTTTTATTTCAGTCGTCATGGCAACTGTAGCAGCGCTGTGAAGTGCTTTTGTAGGTTGTGTGGAGGAGTAATGAGTCTCGGGCTACGTCCCAAACCTCATGCTGCTGTACTAAATGGTATGTCAAAATACAACGCCACCTATGGTGCCATGACAGCTGGATGCACAAGCAATCTGCTGCTCATGGGAACAATAAATCCAGGGCGAGGAATATAGGTGCTTAATCAAAGGGGGAGCTGCGAGGGAGTATTATAGATCTGGGGTCAGTGGTTTTGCTGGGTTTTTTTTTTTTTTTTCACAGCGAGGAAGATGTCAATAAAATGTCTAATCAGACTAGATAAATAAATGAATAAAAATGATATGGACCATACATCTTTTATGATTTTGTGTTCGTACAGCGAAAGAAGCATAACATTCAATTCTTCATCAATGGGAGGAGGATAAAGCATGCTGACTTAAGTAAATGTAATACGTACAATAATCCACTGAAATGAAAGTAAACATATTGTTAAGATTAAAACGAGGGAAGAACTGCTTGAAGTGTCCGTCACGCATCGATACACTTACATTCCACTGTGTTTCTCTCCCAGCTGACCAGGAGAAAAACACACGGACACGATGGTGTCTGAATGTTCTCTCTAGTTTATTAACCTCATAGAAAGATATCTGAATCCTTGGCCATACACCCTGTTTTCCGTACATCTGTTCCATCGAAAGAACAAAAGTCATTAACATGTTCCTGGGAGAACAAAGGGAGTGGAAGTTGTATAAATATCCATCCGGATACGGACCATAGGAAGTATTGCGTTATAAGGAAGAGCTTAGAAAGAACACCGTGAGACGAGGGGGAAATGGGGGAGAGAAACAAGAGAAAGTTTGCACCATGGAAGAAAACCCTAATACGTCTAAATAAATCACTTTATACAAATAAAAATGTGTAAATAGGTAATCTGGTGACTGTTTAGTCACATTATAAAACATTTTTTAGAGGTCAATTCAACGATTATATTTTAATAGCACTTTTAACAACAGACATTGTCACAAAGTATAGAAATAGTAATTCTGCATATGTACACACGTGGACAAAATTGTTGGTACCCTTCGGTCAATGAA
Source organism: Clarias magur (assembly GCA_013621035.1). Lineage (NCBI taxonomy): Eukaryota > Metazoa > Chordata > Actinopteri > Siluriformes > Clariidae > Clarias > Clarias magur. Next base: position 2,380,265 of record QNUK01000009.1, on the reverse strand, counting down.
AGAAAAACTCACAATGGTCATATAAATAACTTCAATCTGAAAAAAGTAATCATTTTAAAAAATTATATGAATGTTAACCAATGAAAGTCAGACATTGCTTTTCAACCAAGCTTCAACAGAATTATTTAAAAAAATAAACTCATGGAACAGGCCTGGACAAAAATGATGGTACCCCTAGAAAATACTGAAAATAATGTGACCAAAGGGACATGTTCATTCAAGGTGTGTCCACTAATTAGCATCACAGGTGTCTACAATCTTGTAATCAGTCAGTGGGCCTATATATAGGGCTCCAGGTCGTCACTGTGTTGTTTGGTGACATGGTATGTACCACACTCAACATGGACCAGAGGAAGCGAAGGAAAGAGTTGTCTCAGGAGATTCGAAAGAACATTATAGACAAGCATGTTAAAGGTAAAGGCTATAAGACCATTTCCAAGCAGCTAGATGTTCCTGTGACTACAGTTGCACATATTATTCAGAAATTTAAGATCCATGGGACTGTAGCCAACCTCCCTGGACGTGGCCGCACGAGGAAAATTCATGACAAATCAAAGAGACGGATAATCCGAATGGTAACAAAAGAGCCCAGAAAGACTTCTAAAGAGATCCAAGGTGAACTTCATACTCAAGGAACATCAGTGTCAGATCGCACCATCCGTCGTTGTTTCAGCCAAAGTGGACTACATGGGAGACGACCAAGGAGGACACCATTGGTGAAAACAAATCATAAAAAAGCCAGACTGGAATATGCCAAACTACATGTTGACGAGCCACAAAGCTTCTGGGAGAATGTCCTATGGACAGATGAGACAAAAATGGAACTTTTTGCCAAGGCACATCAGCTCTATGTTCACAGATGGAAAAATGAAACATATGAAGAAAAGAACACTGTCCCTACTGTGAAACATGGAGGAGGCTCTGTTATGTTCTGGGGCTGCTTTGCTGCATCTGGCACAGGGTGTCTTGAATCTGTGCAGGGTACAATGAAATCTCAAGACTATCAAGGGATTCTAGAGAGAAATGTGCTGGCCAGTGTCAGAAAGCTGGGTCTCAGTCACAGGTCATGGGTCTTGCAACAGGACAATGACCCAAAACACACAGATAAAAACACCCAAGAATGGCTAAGAGGAAAACATTGGACTATTCTAAAGTGGCCTTCTATGAGCCCTGACCTCAATCCTATTGAGCATCTTTGGAAGGAGCTGAAACATGCTGTCTGGAAAAGGCACCCTTCAAACCGGAAACAACTGGAGCAGCTTGCTCATGAGGAGTGGGCCAAAATACCTGCAGAGAGGTGCAGAAGTCTCATTGACAGTTACAGGAATCATTTGATTGCAGTGATTGCCTCAAAAGGTTGTGCAACAAACTATTAAATTAGAGATACCATAATTTTTGTCCAGGCCTGTTCCATGAGTTCATTTTTTAAAATAATTAGGTTGAAGCATGGTTGAAAAGCAATGTCTGACTTTCATTGATTAACATTCGTAGAATTCTTATTTATTATGACTTTGTCAGATTAAAGTTATTTATGTGACCATTGTGAGTTTTTCTTTCATTGAACAAAGGGTACCAACAATTTTGTCCACGTGTGTATATAAGTGCAAAATTATTTTTTCATTCACAGATTTAAAATGTAAACAAAAATTTTAACAACTTATCAGTTAATGTTCTATTTTCTGTTTTTTTTTTTAATATATATATCTTAACTATCGAAGCTATGTTAAAGTGAACATCAAGGTATCCAAAAATGTATCACAGCTAAATGCATTTGAGGTAATTAGAGGCTTTCTAGGTTCATTACCTAGCTACCTACTGTAGCATATGCTATTTATGTTCGTCTAGCTAGCTACAGTAGATGTTCCCGTACGCATTATCCCTTAGGGTTTCATCAATTCTGTTGAAGCATGCACAAAACACAAAATCTCTACTGAGCTTTGACTAGATTAATAGCAGAGCTTTATGTTGTACAATTTCAAAACAACTGGCTAGGTAGTGTGGCTAACCCAGCTAATTACTAACTAGCTAATACCTTACTAGCTAACCACCTGTCCTGTATGTTGGATGTTAAACTGTGAGATTTGTTATTTCTGTTTGTTATTTGTTATGTCATGCTGCTACTGACTAAATATTTGAATTGTGATGTTACACCTTATATACAGGAACATAATACTGTAGGAATGGAGTTATCTTGAACACATTTCACATCGTTAAATCTAACCAGAGGGCAGCACAATGGTGTAGTGGTTAGCACAGTGGCCTCACATTTCTAGATTAGTGGGTTCAGTGTCTGTGTGCGTGGAGTTTGTATGTTCTCCTTGTGCTTGGTGGGTGCCCTCCGAGTACTCCGTATTTCTCCCACAGTCTAAAGACATGGAGGATGGGCTAATTGGCGATCCCAAATTGCTCGTAGGGTGTGTGTGTGTGTGCCCAGTGCTGAGTTGGCACCTGTACCCTGTACACAATAAGCGGTATAGAAGATGAATAAATGTAACCATGACCTGCTTTAAAAAAATAATGGCATGTCATTCTTCACTAAACTGGAAATCCTGATCTTTTCACATTGAGATACTGTAAGATGACGATTGCACAGGATCGGTATTGAGCATCAGTCACTTTGACTAAGTTCTAAAATCAATCAAAATTGTATGGGGAAAGAAAAATGGTTGAAGTCTGCCAAAAGTGGTGACAAGCTGAAAAAACGCTTCCCGACACCACACCTCTGAAATCTCATTAATACTGTGAGATTCAGCAGTTTGACCACAATCAGTAACAAAAATGGTCAATTAATTCAACAACGGCTGCCGTGAATGATGGATCGGATAAAATGGAAACAGATGGAGAGTGCGCGCGCACACAAATGCGCGCACACACACACACACACACACACACACACACACACCACACACACACACCCGCACACACACACACACACACACACACACACACACACACCACACACACACACACACACACACACACACACAATTACACTGTGAACACATTATGTAGGAGGACAGATGATGACCAGTTTAGCACTTGTTTGTTGGCAGGAACAAGAATGTCAAAATAGCACCAGCTGTACAGCTCGATGCCGAAAATGACTTTTACAGCTTTACTAACTTCTTACGTAAAATAATCTAGTGTAAACATGGACGAGCAATTTGCAGTGCTCCATATACTGTAGAGTAGCCATTCGACAAGCCCTGATTTGCTAGCTCATTAGTTCACAGTTTATCTGGATATACAGGAGGTCATCTCTATGCTCCCATTTTGTGCTTGTTTTACAGCGATATACCAGTCTTGCATATATTATCTATATAATCCATAGAATGGTAAATTTATATACAGTATATTGTAAATAACTACACTGAAAGACGATTGAACAGAAGCTCTAAGAGTTCTGTTTTCCTTCCTCAAGCCTACTAGAGGAGGCTGGATATTTTTGTTGCTGTTTATCCTTTTCTTTTCTTTTCGTTTCGTTTTTTTCCCCCCCACACATCTCCAAGAGTAATTTCCATAAAAGCACAGCTCAACTCTAGTGTAAGCTACCCAATTTCCCCACAGGCTCTCTTATGTGTCAAAGCCTGGCGTGGGCCTCTGCAGCACAGTTCAACCGATGGATAAGAAACTCTTCTGTAACTAATTGCTGCATTTACTCAACATTAGACAGCTAACATCTTTTACCTTCCACTTTTTCTAGAAATTACAGTGGCCCTGAAGTGCAGACCACTTTAACAAATCAAAAACAAAACAAACATGAAAAGACAAAAATAAAAGCCGAAACGCAGTGGCGACAGCAGCGAACTAGGAAACGCGGCGGCAGAAGCAAAAGCATGACGGTTGTGTTTTTCGATTTGATAAGTGATCATTTTTGCATTTTAGGGCCACTATAATTAATCAATGTCATATTCTAGTTCATGCTGTTGTACTGAATATCAGCACAGCTGTGGTGTGGCCATAGGCATGAGGGACTAGCCGGAGCCATGAAGATATCACAACTGTGCCGATATTCAGTACAACAGCACTACTTTGAGTGTGATATATATATATATTGCTTTTATACAACAGTTCCACAAACACCATTTATTATCAAGAAATTCTGATCTGTTTCATTAGTTACCCAGTTATTTTGCTCCACCAAAACATATCCTTCTTAATTGGTGTAATTAATTTAGTGTAATTAACAGGGGCGAAATAACACCGGTTTTTCATTCGAATGTGGGTTTTGGCAGGCAGCCGCTCTCGCCTCAGTACTGCAGACTGTACTGGCCTGCTCTCAATTACATTCTAACATTTTAATTATATTCTACTTTTAAGTCATTTCTAACAACCCAAGGATTGTTAGAATACCTGTGATGTGATGTGATACTGTACTGTTTATTTAAACCTCCCAGTGCTGTTATGCTTTATGTCAGCACTCATTTTAGTTCTCTCGTCCAATCAGATTACCCGGTTGGAACTGTACTGTATCTAAAATATTATACTGTATACAACACTATTTTAGACAGGCCGCATGCCCTTTGCATGTTCTTCCTGTGTGTGTTGTAGGTTTCTACCTGGATACTCTGGTTCCCTCCAACAGTCCAAAGAAATGCAGCTTAAGTTAATTGCTGTTTCCAAATAAGTTTGTGTGTGCATGCTTGTGTCCTGCCTTGGTTGGTAATGTCCGGATGGACTATTTTAGAAGCAGTTATTTTAACCAGTAGAAAGGTGTGGTCTTACTGTACCTAAAACTTCCACTTGACAGTGACATGAGTAATAATAGTGTAATCTTAATAACATTATGTCAGGTGGGTGCCAAAGTGTTGCAGCAGCCATGCCAGTGCCAGTTCTTAGGAGTTCAATTCGCCTGCGTAACTATTTCAGTGTAGTTATGCATGCTCTTCCCATGACCACATGGGCATCCTTCAAGATATCCACTTTCCTCCCACTTGCCAAACAAACATGCTGGTAGGTGGATTAGCCACACAAACTTCTGCTTCTGAGCACGAATGTGTGTGAGAGGGTATTTCTGTCTGGGACTTACTCCAGATTAGAATAAAGTAGTTAGATAAAGGAATGAATGAATAAATTATTATTATTATTATAGGAATTTCTTCGTTTTAAAATTAACTGTAGATTACCAAAAATAAAAAATAAAAAAACCTAAAATGTCGTCATGTAATGCCTTGATGCAAACAATTGCAGAGATTTAACCTGAAATATGAAAAAACACATTTGAATTGTATGCATGTGGACAGTAGGTGGAAAAGTAATGTAGTCATACAGTAGATAAAGACATATTTCAGATTGAATAGATAATGCGTTTTAAAAAAATCATAAAAGCACATTATTATTACTATTATTATTATTATTATTATTATTATTGTACCGAAAGGTTTGCAGTGCGCAATTGTGGTCCCTTGAGTCAAGGTTGCAAAATTGGCCATGCTCTCTGTGTGGGCTGGATGGCATTTTCTCTCCAATCAATCACAGTGACACTAGCCAGGGTGTCTATGAGCTCATGTATGAGGAACAGGGTTAACAAGGTTTTCCTGTGAGATGCATCTTGAGCAGCAATTTGAATAGATGCAATCGTCTGGCCTCAGGTATATCCTCACATTATCCTTCCCCAGTTACTAGCAGTCCCGTTATAGGGAGAGCGGACTGGTGGGTGGGAATTGGAACGTGACCAAAATTGGGGATTTAAAAATCTTTCCTTTAAGCTACCCGTACTTTTTAAGGTTCAAGTCCAAATACAAATTAAAATCCTTATACAAGGACTGTTCAAGTCAAACCGGGACTTTTGACTGTGCAAAATGACCAAGCCATGATTGGACTGTCTGGTTCACGTCTGAAACGCTGGCATCCTAGGAACTCCTATAATAGCCCAATCATGTTACAAATAGTTTGGAGCGGGGTCAAGACTATACAGGGGAAGTGGCAATAATTCCCAGCCAAGTTCCTGTAACATATAAGTGGAGTTGGTGAATGATCGTGTGTACAGTTCCCACAAACAGGTGTTAACAAGTTATACGTGATTTTTAAAGGATCAGGCATTCCACTTGCAGATTGTTCACAGGAACGATTGCAGTGGGCTCTGAGTGGGCTTCTAGCCGGGCTCATGACCATACTGTGCTTGATGTCTTCTTTCACAAGTCCTGGTTTGACTTGAACACCTCTCGTATGTGTGCAGATACAGATAATAATAGTGCCGTTATGTTAAACAGCAAGCCTCTTCCTTTGCCAATTTGATCAACAGAATTGCCGCCCCTGGACTGTGAAACTAAATTCTCGAGGTCGCTTTCATTCTGAGCTTTGTCTGGGAGTTTTTGAATAGATCTAGTCAAACCACTACATAGCATCCTCTTTCACACACAGAGACACACGCTGATCTTCTAATGGTGTAGTATTCTAATGCATAATGCATTAAACAACACAAAGAATAATTCGCACACAGAGAACTAGCAAAGTATTGGGGCTCCAAAAACGAAAGTAGTGGATAAAACCTATGATGTTTTTTTTTTGTTGTTGTTTTTTTTAAGTGATCAGATGCACAACATTACAGTTTCCTTATCTAAAATAAGGGTTTAGAAAGGTTTTGTAGGGGGAAAACAAAGTTGTGAAGTGGATGTGAACAAAGGATGTGAGGACCTTTTGATGGTGTTGCCGGTGTCATAAAAACAGTACGAGCAAGAACGTTATATAGCTCACTGAGTAAATTATGCATTAGTTGGCTCACATGTACAATGAATAGTCATTTGGCTCTCAGCTTCCTCCCTTACGAAGTGCACATGATAACTAGTGCATGCATTAAACACTTCATGAGCAGTCCTAATTGCAGACGCATTGTGCTGCTTATATGCTTTTGTCTAATCTAATTAAATCAGTTCATCTTTCATAGATATTACTCGTTCCCAGGATGTAATATTATTCATACTTATGCCTGGAACAGTGAAACACTAACAAAAATGGACTACAGGCAGTTTTTGCTGGTATATTTTCCAAGGGTTGAAAAAATGCAAATATAATATCAAAGTTCTACTCAATTAAAAGGAAATTAAATTAAATTGACTTGAGAGAAAGTCAAATATTTGACTATGTTTAAATATACTTATGTAAAAAAGAAATATTTTTAGCAAATAAAAAAGCCTAACTACAAATTCATCATGTTCACTAAGCACTCCTCATAGGATAAGGATTCACTTCATTACACTCTATTACTGAATTCCTAATACAAAGAGTTGTCTGTCGGCTGGGTCCAGGTTGACTTGCCATGTGCTCCAGATCTTGACCAGAGTTTATACTTTGAGAAGCACTGCTACAGTATATATATAATCCCCTTCTACACTAATGCACTTATCAGTATACCATGAAAGTAGAAAGGTTTCTCAGTACACCAGAGACATGATCACAAGCTTGACGTCTTCACAACGCTGGCCCCCCGGGAAATCCTTTAATGGACCAAAAATGTGGAACTCTTTTGAAGCAAGGTCAAGACGGTATAGGGGATGTGGCAATCACTCTGAATCGTGCATTGTCCTGCAAAAACAGAACGCCTTTGGTGATCAAAGCACACCATTTTTCCTAAAAGTGTTCTACTCACTGAATGTTCACGGGAATGACTGCAGTGGGCTCCAAGCCACCTCAGCCAGGATTGTCATTCATTGTCATTGTCTTTTGCACCATGTTTTACTGCTGCTACTGTAAGAGCCGCATCACTATACTGTGCTTGAAGTCTTCTGTAAATGTCAATGGGTTTTATGTCTTCGTTCACAAGAAATTTTATCAAAAGTCCCTGTTTGACTTGAACAGCCCTCATATTATGCTAAAATCACAGAAATCGAGAATTTGGCTCATTGGTTAGCTAATGATTAATGACTTTATTGCAATTCATGCTTTATCTGATTAACAATGAATAAATCTTTCATAGCTAATATGACACAACTTACTGTATATTAGAACTTTAACAAACTTAATGGTGAATATTTCATTATATGTGCTAAGGCAAAGGAAATATCTGATTCTGAATGAATAAATAACTTCAGCAAAAGTTTAGTTTTTTTTCAAGAAAATGCTAAATGAATCATGGTGTCACAGTTGTAAAAAAAAAAAAGTTCAATGGTCCAAATGAAGAAATAAGGCATGAGGTCAGACATTGCGGATAGCTAGGATCCACTGTAAGTGTAGGTGACACTTTACTTCCATACATATTTAGATGGAAAACAAAACGAAACACAGGAACATGAGGGCCCCTCCTGCTCCATCCTCCCTGACTGCTTAGTTACCTTTCATGATGGGATGATTGAAAAAAATGTGCCAGACCTTCACTCCTACTATAACTCCTACACTACAAACTCAGAATTCCCCTTCTAACCTAGCAACAGATCAGATGCTGCAAGCCATCTTGTCCTGCAATCCTACCAATCCCTTCTATAATGAATCTAACAAGACCTCCTCTCCTTTATCTTTACTACCATCAATGGTCCCATAACATCTGGTCATATACTGTAACAACTAAATTCGCAAGAGAGCAAAGGCTACTCCCGTTCTGAAGAAACCTACTCTGGAACCCTTAGATATCAGCAACTAAAGACAAGCGTTACATCTCTGGTTTCTTTTTAAATTGAATGAACGAGCTGTTTACAATGAATTGTCTCTCTATCTCTCACAGCACATTCCACCATGACTGCCCTTTTGGCTACCACTGAGAAACTCTGGTCAGTTCTCATCCTCCTTGACAACCACAAGACTCCCCTGTCCATCCTCATGAGCATGGGTACAATATTTGTGGCACAGCATGCAAATGGTTTAGTCCCTACCTTGGAAGGATGGTTAGATGAGGTGACGTGGAGGTAATTCACATCTGCTTCACAAGGGCTCTGTGCTGGTGTCCTGCAAGGCTTGGTACCTGGGCGTCTTCTTTTTCCTTTTTGTACCCATCTTTTGGTGAGTTGAAATCTTCCCATTGGTTCTCCGATCACTGCTACGCAGATGACATTCAACTCCACCTTCTCTTTGTCAGACTCGTACTGTATGTCTTTTGTCAGACTCCTATGTTTCTTCTCACATCTCTGCATGTTTGGTAGACATGTCTTCATTGCTGGCAGCTCATCAGCTGAAACCCAATTCCAACAAACTGAACTGCGGTTCATCCTACCTAATTCATCTACCCTTTATTTGTACTATGATCTCCTTGGACAACTCTATAATTTCAATTTCAGTTACTGCGTATACTGTACATATCTTGGGGTGAGCATAGACTGTTCTTTTGCTTTCATATTGCTAATCTGACACTTTGGCAGGTCTACCTCTGTGCACCATTCAAAACCTCAAAACATTTAACACCAGGCAAAACATAATATTTCTTAAACAATGACACTCATAATAACCGCATGGAGAACAGGCGAATCAAATACAACACAGGAACTAACTGTAAGTCAGCTATGAACTTTGATAGAATGCTAGGACTGAAAGTCAGCATATGAGTCCCAGAGGCAAAATGAACACTGTGGAACTTTGTGCTGTTTGCTTTTGGTTGCTGCCTTCCTGTTGGCCACACCCTGGCACTCCTTCACAACAGTCCTATGAAACCCCCAAAATGGTTCGGCCTGGAATGTTGTTGAAACATTGGTTTATGGTGGCCCACAGAGGCGCAAGAGAATGAATTGGATCGACTTATTTTCCAGCGCTACAGACATTGCAGGATCACTTTGGGTTGAATTCAAATCGGGGGCCGGCATTCCCCATACGGAAGGTTGATTGTACAAATCACCCGCAAGCCAAACCCGGCATCATGCTCCTCTTCCTGGTTGCCTACTACTGTATGTCCTAATGGTGGTCTGGTGTTCTGTCAAGCATTGAAGTATGGTACGGTGTAAGTACAGACTACGTGCAGACACGAATAAAATCTATGGCTGTGAACTAAAGTTAATGAAAGCAACATGTTGTGGACAAAGCTGTAATCAAAATAAGAGTCCCCCAAACAATTAAACAAATGAATAAATAACACTTAAATACAGTAACAGAGTCAAATTATTTAACACTCCCTGTATTTGCCTAAGTTAAGGAACATCAAAGATTAAAACAGCCTCTTAAATTAAATATGTAACGTTTCTCTGAGCGAGCCATCCATTTTAATTTTATTACTTGCATGGGGTTATTATTAGTTAATAAGAATTTAAAAGGGTCTGAATTTTAAGTGGAAACAAGAATACTCATCTATATAAAATGTTTTAGTATGAATTATTCAAGGTGCACTGTATGCAAGCATGTGGGCACATTGTCTCAAGCATAAGAGATGTCGCATCGGCCCAAAACAATGTGTGTGTGTATTCAGTGTGCAGTATATACACACTGAATATATTATCAAAATTAATTGTTCTCACAACAATAGGGGTTGCTGCAGTTTTTATTCTTGAAAGCTTGGGTATATAAAATGCATTAATAAACTGTAATAACTGTAAGGTAATAAGTGTGTGTGACTGTGAGTGTGTGTGTGTGTGTGTGTGTGTGTGTGTGTGTGTGTGTGTGTGTGTGTGTGTGTGTGTGTGTGTGTGTGGCAGTGGTCTCAGCAGGCTAGTATGACAAAATGCACCCAAAAGGATATCTAACAGATTGGTACTTATGGAGACATTTGGCTAGTTCCCAAAAGAAAAACGATTTGTGTGTGTGTGAGTGGGTGGGTGACTGTGTGCCTTATAACTTGTTGGCAAAAGGATGCTTTTTTTTTTTTTTTTTTTTTTTTTTACAGTTGTAAAGTTTTGATATACAGTCTGTGCAAACCTCCTAAGTTCAATTAAATGATGCAGGTTAAATAAAAGAAATGGGAACAAACATTTGACCATGACAGGCTACAAAGACCAAAGTTGGTTGTTTATGTAAAAAAAAAAAAAAAACGTAGGCGGTCAATATTAACATGTTAACATTTTTGATTGACCTGGAACTTTGAACACATCACTTTATTTTATTTTTGTGAATAAATTAATCATGTGACCAAATTTGACCCCAATGGCTTCCCATAACTGCAGGCCGGTTACTCAGCTGTGTGATAATGGAGCAGATAATAAGATGACTGATGAAACATCACCAGATGTGCTGAATGGCAAGTTTCATTATAAAATCTTCTAGGTGGAAGTTTTGCATTAGTCGTGATTAATCACAGACTATGACTGTCATTAACGAGATTCCTCATAGCGACCTCATTTCCCCTTTCATCTGTTCCAACCACTCAGCATTCAGCATCACCAGTATACTAATCACCGGCCTGATCATCTGGCATCACCTGCACCTGTTTCTCACTGGTTCATGCCTTTGGTTAAATGCTTTTTATGGTTAAATGATTCATAGATCACTGTGTAGCTTAACAAACAAAAACATTCTTTTGGAACTGCTCGGGTACAGGGACGGGATTGGAAATCCAAGAAACTCCGTCTCTTTGGAAGCAAAATATGAACAAATGAGGGGGAGGGTGGGGGGGGCTCAAAACTTGTGCACAGTACTGTAGCAAAATGCACATCTGCCTAAATGGTGTTATTAGAGATAATAGCATAATTGCATAATTATTGGCTATCAATGGATAAAGATCCACAATGAACACATACAGAGAAGAAATGATCACATGCCTCCAGATTTAATGCTGCACCTGGGCACTATGTCTCTACAAAGGCTTTTATATCATAAATAAATACCGCAGGTACGTTCTCATTGAACTGATACACTAGCAGTTCTATTTCCCTCTCTAGCATACTAGAACAAGCTGCATATTTGTGTCATTGTTTTTTCTTTACTTTTTCACACCGTGTAGTCATAACTCCTAGAGTGATTTCTGTAAAAGCACAGCTCAAACTTCAATGTAAGCAAGCCAGTTTCCCCATAGGCTCTCTCATGTGTTGCAAGAGGCGTGGGCCTCTGCAGCGCAGTTGAACCCACAGACCAAAAAATAAGAAGCTCTTCAGTAACTAATCGCAGCGTTTACGCAAATTTGGACGGCTTGCATATCATATCCGCCAGAAAACCTTCTGCCTTTTTCACGCTGTTGAGTAAGCGAGGATCTGCATATGGTAGTCTCGGATCCATCTTCTTCAGAGCGGCTGTGCGAGACTCCTGAGACACAGTGAATCAATCTGAGCAGCTTCACGCCAACCATTCGTATATAGAATCTCTTCCTATAGGATACCAGCAAAAACTGACCCTGTCACTGGCTTGGAGTCTAAACTATAGTCATGTCACATCTCCACCAAATCAGTTACAGTATCTCAGGGTGAAGAATGAAGAGAGGTCATGTCCTGATTTTATTTAATGATTATATAAAATAATAATAATAATAATAATATAATAATAATAATACATTTTAGTGAGACAGCAGTGAACATTTTTTTATTATAAATTACTAAAGAATTTGTAGTATAATACAGTTCATATGAAGGGTGTTCCTGAGCAAAAGTGATGAGACTCTTGGGAGCAATAAAAAATTTTATGGTGCAAAAGTCCGAACCTCCTTAAATGACGATCTTGGCCAAGGCGGTCACCAACTTGCAGAAGAACCACATCTGTCTGTTGGAAACACTGTATACACAGACATTCACAAACACCACTTGCACATTACAGGAACTCGGCTGGGAGTTGTTGCCACATCCCTCGTATGGTTCTGACCTCATTTCAAGCCATTTCCTTGAAGAAGATGTTTTGGCCATTGGAGTTCCTGGGAGGCCAGAGTTTCAGACAGTCAGATCATGGCTGAAAAGATCACGAGGACTTTCTACCTTGGTGGTATCCAAGCACAAGTTGAATGAATTAATACTGTATTGTTAAAAAAAAAAAAAGCTGTGCAACTTGTTACTAAACTTTTTTTAAGTTGAGGCAGCCTATTAAATACAGTGTGGGATAAGTGCATTAGTCTAACAGGATTTTATAGAGAAATAAAGGCAGTTTCTACTCTGTTTCTATAGGTTTCTTCCTATTCTGGACAAGTACTACTTTGACTCAAATGCCCCATACAAAATACCTACAAAAGAGTTGACTAGAAAACATAAAAATCTAATTTATTTAGAAAATGCACCATAGTAAAAGACGCCAGAGATGATACAGTGCAGATATACATAATGATGGGAACCAATTCAATCCTTTATGCCGGTAATTGCAAAATATCAATGTTTTTAATGAAAAATATCCAAACATCAAAAAGAAAATTTACTATTTGAATCTAAGAGCATTTCCCCCAAATTTCTTGACATCTAGTATATGTTATCTACAATATATAACAAATTAATATGGCACAAAGAGTATATGGCAAAGAAATAACCCACTTTTTCAATTTTAAATAAATAAAAATATAGATATGATGTCAGGAAATCTGAAGTCTCACAATTTATTCCTTGGGTACACACAGCCTATTTGCTTGTCAGCTTGCTTTTTTTCTCTCTCTCTCTCTCATGAGGAAAAAATGTAATTCTGAAATGTTTGCATTCCACTGGGAAACATGAACACACTTTTGATTTTAATAGCTAAGAGACATGAGAGGCACTCGAATGATTTCCCATGTACTGTAGTTAGGCAAAGTTTTGAATTAGCGAAATTGCAGGCTTTGAAATCGAAGACATTTTGTGTTCTTAGCAGTAGGAAGTGTAGATACGTGCGAAATGCCAGGCCTGCGAACATTATTATCAAATGATTTGCTATTCGCTATGACACTTCCGCGCAGTCTCCCTTCTATTGATTGTGCGGATGAGGAAAGGACATGCTTTGATATGAGCCTCACTTCGAGAATCCCTCATTAGGCTGTTACTCTTGTTCTTGATTTGACACCCTGTGTATTACTGCCGCTCTGTGTCATTATACGACTGTCCTCATCTGTGGAGCTGAAAGCCCCTGTGGGAAAGGGTTAGTGATGCATTTGCCTGGGCTACATGATGTGCTGAATCGTGGCACAGTCCCACAAGTCTCTCTCTCTCTCTCTCTCTCTCTCTCTCTCTCTCTCTCTTTGTAAGCTTATGATGTACATACACACCAGGCACTACACAAAGATGCTTTTAACCATGTAGATGCTTGCTGCTTTTGTGATGAAAAAAGAAACACCAGGTTGGTTTGGTAGTGAAATGAGAATGAGTCATTTCATGGGTAAAATCTGCGCATTTTGAAAGCTAACACCTGTACAGTAGATGAAAGTATTTCAGTTTTTGTACTAATCTGTATATACTGTAAATCTTTGTATAATTTTCCACATGCTTTATGGTTCATGTTAAGAGAGAGAGAGAGTCCTCATTCACAACATACATTTTAAATTCTTTTGAAATACTAATGACCTCTTTTCCATCCATCCATCCAGGAACCTTGTAGTCCAACTAGGGACCATGGAAGCCAATGTATTTATTCCCATTTTTATGACCATGTTAGGACCTCTGGTCAATACTCAAACACTACAGGCCATTTTGAATAGCCAGTTAGCCTAATCTGCATGTTTTTGCAGATTAACCCCATCCAAGCACAGGGAGAACATGCACAAGTGAGAATCGAACCCTGGACCTGGAGGTGCAAGGCAACAGTACTAACCACTAAGCCACTGTGTCGCCAATTGCTTGCCTTTTAACTGACCAGTAATATAAAGTTATATATACATACAGTATATATAGTATAAGCTGATGTGCCATTCGGTTCCAGCGGTTGCCTTCAGTAGCAAATCCATGAATTTCAGATGGCGTTTAGTGAGCACCTGTACAGTGAGATCTCTCCAAAAAAAAAAAAACATGCATATGTTTTGTATTTTAAATATTTGATTGTGTATTTTAAAACAACACAAAAAAAACTGTCAATTAGTAAAGGTTCTGGAATATATGTATGGTATGTAGGCTTAAATATCCTCTATATTATTCCCAAACAAGCGTTGCTTTCATAGGTGAAGTGTTGCCACAGTGTTCCTGGAACGGTGCTCTGCCCCCTCTCCAAATTAGAGAAAAACTATAGAACTCAAAGGATTTTCAAAGAATACAGGTATATGAAGGAAAAAGGAAAATGCACTGTGTCTCACTGTTCAAGACACGTTGAACATAATAAACTCAGTGATGCTGTTTAATTCAAAACAGAACCTATCCTTCTTTCCTTTAAAAGGAAAGAAGGAAGGATTCCTTGAAAAAGGCAAAGACCTGATCATACAGGTGATCATTGAAGTTTAATAAGTCCAAAAAAGTGCACATATTCCTCCCGTTCACGTATCCACACAAGGAATAGTCTCACATCAATCAACCACAAGTGACTAACTACAAAAAATTCTCTCCTTAAAATTGTAATATCATAATAACTCTGCCAAGACACTTCTGGTGTAGGTGTAGTGACATGCCGATCTAGTGAAAGAATACTCCCACTCCCACAGTACATCAAATTCCGACTGGCTGTTTACTTAATCTATCTTAATATGTGCCTTCATTCAGTTACAACACCACTGAGCAACAGCAAAGGAAGAAAAAAAATAAACCTGATGAGCTGTATTTCACCTTGCTGCCCCGGGTCATAAAGACATAGAACTTGAATTGGTAGGTAAAATAATAATTCAAGTGAGAGGATCTGTTTTTATTTAGAGAGATACAATATAACGTCTTCATTGAAGGCCTTGAGATGTCGCGTTTTAGATGTTGCGCAATAGTCGATCGTATTGCCATGTAATTAAATTAAATGTAGCGAACGCTGTTCGCGGCCCATAGGGGCAGGAATTCCGCTGCCTCGCGCTATGAACAGTCTCACTACTGGAAGAAAGGAAATGACGGTTAAGGAGTTGTGTTTTATACGCCATATTTGGTTCGTTTAACTATTGGATATTGTGATGACGAAAATCTTTCTTTAGAGCAAATAAAAAGAATTTAGTCTGCATCGTGTACGTGCATATAGTTGGTCTGTTATGTACTGTATAGAACCATTACCGTTTGCTATATTATATATAATATAAATAATCTAACATACTGAAAATGGGCAGTTTTCCAATACTTGTTTTTTTTTTTTTTTCCAGGTCTTTTGTTGGATTTCCTGAGATGCAGTTGGGCTCTAAGTCTTTCTGAAGCCTGCCAACTCTGGTTAATGCTATTAGCTCTACTGTGTTTGTTTTACACAGTGTGTGAATGGCGATGGTTCCACACCTGCTGTTTCAAACAAATCTACATCTAAACCTTCCACAGTGAGCTGCTCGGTGACTATGTTGTTGACTCCAAGCTACCTATTACGAGGTGACTATTGAGGCTACGTTTGTTACTAATGTTGCTCTGCCCCACCAAATCCATGGTCACGAGCTGCTGCTGAGTCATTCCAGGGTCGGTCATTTGTTTCTTGTGCCAATGAATTAAATGTGGAATCAAGCATGAAATGCTGAGGAGTCAGAGGTGGTGGAACACAAGAGCTCCATGGCTTTTAGGGAGGAAGGCGGGATTACAAGCTTTACCAGGAGGACTATGTTTATGCAGGCATGGAAGTAGCATCTACTCCACCACTGGAAAGTGGTGTACTTAATATTGACAACTAGAACCGTATACTTACAGCATATACAAAGTGCGCATACATACGGAAACAACATAGGCATAGTGGATAGCACTGTGGCCTTGCAGCTCCAGGGTCAAGGGTTCGAGTGCCACCAGTGTTTGGGGTGTTTCCTCCACATACTCTCATTTCCTCCCACAGTCCAGAGACATACTGTACACATCAGACTGATTGGCATTTCCAAACCGCCCCTACCGTGTGAGTGAGGTTGTACGCCAGATGTACCCCATCTAGTGCCCCTGGTCTCCTGGGATAGACTCAAAGGCCCCCATGACCCTGGACAAGATAAGCGGTATAGAGAATGAATGAGAAAGCGTTATGATTTACTATTTTCTATGCCGACAGGGGAATGATAAAGCAATGTGTATGCTCAGCTTGCTTTAAAAGCACAGCTTTATACATTTATAAGCCTCTTGTTTGTGGGTCAGCAAGTTCCATGCCATAGTCGAGTCACGTCCATGACATTTTTATAGGGTAGCTTTATGCTACTGTATACAAACACAGAGTGGATGCAAAAATGTCCAAAGTTTCTGTTAAAAAGCTTATTTATAGTAACATAAAGTGTGCTGAACAAATTGTAACCCCTTGGTCATTTTGAAAAACCTTAACCATGTGTTACAGACATAATGTTACGGAGATTACACATTCTGAATGTGTTTTTATTTATGGATTTAAAAAAAAAAAACCGTAATAGAAGCTGATAATCCTGTGTTTGGGTGGGATGGCCGGTTTTCACAGGTGAAAGTTTGCGAAACAAAATATTGCATTAACATACAGTATCTCTAGCAGTCGATGTCTTCCCGGGTAACAATATCAATCTGAGTAATTATCTTGCTGTTAGTTACTCTTCCATAACCTCCCAGCTGTATGTTTATAGTATTCACATCCTACACAGTAAAAATCCCCGGTGTTGATTTAACACTTTCCGATTTATTTCACTCCAACTGGACTCATGTAAACAGCGCTGGGTGTTAATTCATCACTCTAAGTGTTAATTCAACACTGGGAAATTTGCTGTGGACTAACAAGGCAGCCTGAAAATGTGTGATTGGCTTAGGCATGGAATGGCATACCCTATAATTTGCCTGCACTACATGTCGATTAAGAGGAGGTAAAAAGGACAGTGATAGTGCCAGTCATGCATTTTATAACAAATGAAAGAAAAAGAAAATGCGAGGTTATCATTATAAACAGCATACAATCAAGTAAATAAGCACTGATTAATACACTTCCTGATGCAACTCCTCCAACAGTCAGTCACGTGATCCGGAATCAAAACGGTCGCCATTTCGTCTGGCGATCAATCCCACCGCAATTAACACAGCCAAGCCAAATAGCGATGAATCTCTGGCTAAAGCCCCATGGATTTTACTAAACACATGACTAGAGACCGGATAACAGTGCATGTTTAGAAACCTCAGTCATTCGATATTATTTTTATCCCGCTCCAGCTGTTCTTTACAACTCTTTTGAGGACAGTGCACAGGCAGATTTACAATACATTGATAATTAACGCTGTCTCATTAAGTAAGATTTAATGTTGAACTTTATCTTTGTTAATAAAGGAAAGGGTACTCCTTTGTTCTGTACATTGGTCAGAAATTGCTCTTTCAATGACATCATTCTGGTTCATACACTGGACGACCCGATCAGAAAACCTTCTGTCTGTATGTCTGCATGTCTGTCCAGCCAGATTTTGTCACAGCATCACACAAAACTGTCTGAACAGAATTGAATGAAACTTTGGCAGGACTTAGGTATTTGACTGAAGTTAAACCTGCCCCATGAATGTAAATGAAAATGTTAAGTAGAAGTGAAGTTATGAGCTGTTTAGTTTGCCAGATTGTGCCACAGCACCTAGAGCTTTTTTTGGACAAATATAGCACTTATTAGGTCATTTGCGAACACTAATTAGCCTAATGTGCATGTCTTTGGAGTGTGCGAGGAAAACCGGAGAACCTGGAGGAAAACCGCAAAGTACAGGGGGTATTAAGTTTAGTGAATGTGTATTTCATGCTGGTGGAACCTGAGATAAAACGGTCACTACACAAGCACCAGTGATCAGCAACAGGGAATCATCTTTAACCAGGATGAGCCTCGTTTCCCCGCTGGATGAAATCTTTTTTTTTTATTTATTTTTTTTTTACATATTGTCAGTAGGAAACTGATAAAGCTGTCTTCACTTGTATGTTGTAGCGCACATACTGTACAAGCAACTGTCCAGCGCAGTAGACAGATCGCTAGACAAAATAATGGCTTGTTTGGATTTACATCAGGTCTGAAGTCACACGCAAGAGCTTTTTAAACCTGATGTTACTTCTGCAGCCAGAACACACACTGAGTTGTCTCCACCGCCTGTAGTTTTGGTTTTGCAGTGAGGTTCGTCAGCCGCCATCACAAACACACTGTGTAATATTGCAATCAGTCGTTGATTATGAGGGTTGAAATCAGAAGGATGTGAAAACTTTTTCGGAAGCTTTTTCAAAATCACACAGATGATCCGCAGGGGTCTTCAAATAATCTGATCTGATCTGAAATCAGCATTTAATAAAAAAAAAAATGCAGTATATTTTTATTGTAGATCTAAACAACATGGCATTAACGATGGGGGGTTTGCCTGCATCTTTTTCCAAGCAGGTACAGTAAACTCATTTAGGAAGTTTGCATGCTCAAACATTTTGAGGAAAAGTAACACAAGATAGAATCTGATTTATACTGTATATAAGCATTTTACTGGTCTGGTACTTATTTTATGCTCAGATCAGGATAAGCAGATGATCCTGGTACTTAAGTGTATCTGCACAAGAACAACTGAACATGTCAACATTGTTCCAGAAATGCAATTTTCTTGTGGGGGTAGATATGATGAATAAGACAAGCCACTGACTTTGAATAATTATTTTTTTTTAAATGCACACATACAGTATGCCATGAACATTCCCTAATAGGCAGGCGAATGCACGCTTGATATCGTATGTGTGGCAGTAAGTGCTTGCATGATGGAACGTCAGTGATGAAATCTCCTCGACATATTGGCTCAGTGTAATTGTGCATCAATCTGCTCTTATTAGAAAAGCACCTGGCTTCTGTGTGAGAGGAAAACATGATTTCTCCCCCTTCTCTGGTTTCACTCATCACCACACATCAGGAGGGAGATTTCAGCTTTCTGCAGCTCTCAAAGTAGAACAATCACATCATCATCATCATCATCAACAACAACAACAACAACAAAAACATCAACAACACACTGGCTATCTGTTTCCAAGTTGTCTGCATCAAAGCTCTACTCACTGCTAATTTTCGGTAATTGCCTGGCATCTCGATGCGTACAGACGTCTAATTAGATAACAACAGAAATGGGAAGTTGTTCATATGTTGCTGAAGCTCAATCTTAATTCAAAAAGCAAGACAGCCTTAATTGAGAAGGGCAGACATTCGTGTTCCTGTGAATATATAAATGCATAGGTTTTTGAATGCATTGCATGTCGTCTGCGTAAAAGTGACAAGACAACAGCGTGTGTGTGAAGGGTGAAAGGGTCGAAACAATACTGGCACATTGCAAACAGAGAAAAACAGCTCTAGGGATCATGCAGTCAAAACATAGTGCTCATTGGATTTTTTAAAATATGTTTTATAGCTATATAAAATACAGAAAATGAGTGTTCCAAAGAAGCTACGTCTGAAGTTTATGCAACACGGAAGTGACCAATCCTGCTTCCCTAAACATTTTTACGTTGCTATCTTAAGCTGTTTTGGAGAGATGATTTTATCCAGTATGTCAACCAAAAATGGTCATTTTTTTAGCGTTATGCTGTCTCGCTTTAAATAATAATCATTTCAAATGCTAATTATTATTATTTATACTAAAATCGGTGTAAGCTTCTATAAGCATGTGACCTATAAATATTGTTGCTTAAATTGTCTTTTGGTAAAAGCTTAAAAAGCAAAAAATCTGTAGTGTCCGTAACCGTGTCAAATTCATGTTGCAATATCTTAACAATTTTGCATTTAGAATAATACATTTTTTTAAATAGATTTTAAAAAGTTACAGACACTACATAAAAGGCTGTGAAATTGTATTTAGGAAATGTGTTTCTACTTAATCTGATAAATATATAAACGTTAATGCATATTTACAAAAGACCGAGCATGAATCGGGAGATAAGAAGTATTACTCTAAGTCTTATGGAAAATGGTGTTATAGTGTGATCCTCTCTAAAGATTCCCCTTTTTCACCTACAGGTGAGACACTTTTTAGCACCGAGTAGAAATAAGCTAATAAAACAACTGATTACAGGCCAAAATTTTTGGAGACCAAACAATATTTGGAAATATTGCATAAGCAAGAGTGCGGTTATTTGGAATATTGGGAAGGCTTTGATTTAGATGTAGGTTTACTATCATACAGTATGTGACACGATATGGCCGAAAGCTTGGTTTATTTTTCTTCTAGACAAAGTAGGTGTCGAAGAACCTGAACTCATACATTCATCTATTCATTTATTTGTTCAGCACGTCCTCCGGCTAGCTGTCTCACCATGACTTGAACATTCCTGTTAAAAATTGCCATCCGTTTCCTGTTCATCAGATAAGCATTTGTATTGAATTTCTAGTATAGGAAATTTTGGAATGCCGCTAAGACAAAACAAATTTATGTACTGTTTTATAATACAAGATAATGAACCGCTGTATAAGCACTTACAGTAACTAATGCATTCATAATGATGCATTAATACATGAACTATCTTTAGTATAGGAAAAAAAAATGAAACATGTCCATTAACAGGCCCTGAGTCATATAGAATAAGCCATTAATAATAGTAAGGGTTAAGTATTAACATCAGCATAGTAGCTTAGAGATTACCACTTCTCTTTTCTGGCACCTCCAGGTTCCAGGTTCGATTCCCCCCTGGGGGCCGTGTGCATGGAGTTTGCAGGTTCTTACCATGCTTGATGGGTTTCCTCTAGCTACTCTGGTTTCCTCCAACAGTCCCAGCAGATAAGGTTAAATGGCATTCCCAAATTACCCGTGGTGTGTGAAGGCGTGTGTGATCCCACCAAGGTTGTAAAATGGGAATAAATACAATGTTAACCAATCAAATTGTAAGAGCAATTTGGAAATTAGTTTAACCTGCATGGCCTGGGACTGTGGGAGGAAACCGAGTACCCTGAGGAAAACATACTAAGCACAGGGAGAATATATAAACTAAGGCATGACTTAAACCCTTGATTCTGGGGGCACGAGGTCACAGTGCTACTTGAACTACTACAACACTGTCCTGCCCAAATACCAAAAAAAGAGGGGTGGGGTGGGGGGGGGGGTGTACCACTTTCTCTGTCATCTTTTTCCCCAACATGCTTTTGGAACTAAAACTAAAAGCATACAGTTTAAACACAAACTGTCCAATCAAACTTTTACTCCAAATGAAGGACGACAGAAGTTAAAAGGTTTTCAGTTGTTTATTATCTTTAATAATTGGAGGTAACGTGGCATGAACCCAGTGGAGCAGTAGAGACTTGAAACAGCATTCATTATCACAAATCCAGCTGCCACTCTGCGTTTAAGTGTGTAATAGTTTGTCCTATATCATTTTTATGATGCCGTTGTGGAGATATTGAGATATAACACTTTACTCAATCATAATATTTTCACAGTTGGGCTAATGATGTGTATTAGATTTTACCCTTCCCATCAAATGAAATGAGCTGTCATCACCGAGCTAGTTCATAAGTACGGAAGCACTGACACATTTCAAAAAACATGCGCGTACAGTACATGCTGTGATTTTGTAATTAAGCAATTTAAAAAATCCATGTTTACATTATGGGCATTTCAGGTGTAGATAGCACTATTGCTGCAACACCAAAACTCAGCATAAACCCAAGCAGGTACCGTAGGGTCGAACCAGGATAAGGCACAGCTGGAGGCTGGAACAGCCTTCAATTGTACATCAAGGAGACCAAGGCATTAAAAAAATACAGTAGACAGAAAAGATGTACAAGCAAGGGAAAAGCACTTTGCTTAACCACCTGAACTCTGGCTTTCTGATAGACCTTCAGGAAGGTGTTGTGAAAACGTCCAGAGGATACTGTGCATAATCATAAAAATCATACAGCAGCTAAGAGCAAAATCACCTCCATCTCTTACTTTCCCATTCCACGATGTTCGGTAAACTGCCCTCAAGAACTAGAATGGATACTTTTCCTGCATAACCCATTCGGGAAATGAGCATCACATGTTCACCACTTTCACTTTTCCAAGAAAACTTTGAAACATCCAGTGCCATCATGATTATTTATTTATTTATTTATTTATTTATTTTAATTCTGTAAGCTCTGGGAAAATTGTTGTGCCGATGCAGCGCAATTATACTGTGTGTGCATTCGTTGGAGCGAGGTTGGCAGCATGGTGGCGTTGTGGTCAGCACTGTTGACTTGAACCTCCAACGTCTAGCGTTCGATTCCCTCCTGGGGTCTGTGTGCATGTTCTCCTCGTTCTTGGTTGGGTTTCCTCTAACAGTCCGAAAACATGCCTACTAGGCTAATTGGCGAGCACAATTTGCCCGTAGTGGGTGTATGTGTGTGTGCCATGTGATAGATTGGCACCCCGTCCAGGGTGTACCTAAGTCTCCTGTGCCCACCGTGACCCTGTATACAGGATAAACCAGTATACACGATGGGTGGGTGAGTAGAGTGGGGCTGCAACTTTCAGGATTCTGAAGCTGTGTGCGATAAATATTAAAGGCACAATGGGCCATTGAAACTGAGACCATGCCCACGTTGACTGAGGCGTTCTATTCACAGCCAAACCAGAGCAGCCTACTAGGATTGATAAAGCCCATGGAAGGCAACCTAATACCTTTGCTTCATTCCCACGGTGAGACTGAGCCAATTATGTTTGATGAAGTGAAGCTTTGAGAATGTCATACCTGGAGGCAAGATCTCTGTTGCACTGCTTATGACTACCCTCTAGTCAGGCATCCTTTCTCTACGAGCCACCCTGAGGCCACATAAAATATCTTTATTATAGACACAAGGCGAGAGTGTAAAGTCTGAAGGCAAAAGGGCACTGATTCGATTTCTCCCTGGGATCTACATGAATGCATCCCTGCTGTTTACTGCACTCCATGAAAACAATTACAAGATATGAGATGAAGTTTGTATGTCTGTTTTTTTTTTGTTTGTTTGCTTGTTTGCTTTGTAATTTATCGCAGTTGAAAGCAAGTAAATCCACATGTGCTACCCTCTTATTGATTACGAGCGTTTGTTTTTAACAATTATATTGGTACTTATAGATATATATATATATAGATGTACAGTATATAAATACTCCTTCACGGTACTAGTCAGTGGGGTGCTAATTGTGCTAGTTGTGAGAATGTGTATCATGTGACCGTCAGATTCAAAATGGCTGAGCGAGTAGAGCAATGCATCTGCATTCAATTTTTTTTTTTTTTTTTTTTAAGCTTGAATATTCCTCCGTGGAAACTATTCGGATGATTCAGAAGGCTTTCAGGGACGATGCAAGGAGTGCATCCAATCACTCAGGTGACTCAGCCCCCCTACAGCCCAGATTTAGTGCTCTGGGACTTTCCCAAACCCAAAAAAAAAAACCCTTTGAAAGGGAAGAGATTTCAGACTGTCGATGAGATTAAAAAAAAATTTTTTTTTTAAAATACATTGTGGCAGCTGATGGCGAGGTCAACAAAGGATTTTGCGAGGATTTTAGTGTGCAAGGTCCCAAGGTGCCTCCTTTGAAGGGGACCGAGGTGTCATTGTCCTACGTATATATAAAATGTTTCTTGTATCCTCTTCAAAAAGTGGCTGAAAACGTTTATATATATATATACTTACAGTGAAAGTAATTTGATTTGGTTGTAGCCCAATTTGGTCGGACACCGATTTGTTTTTTTTCCATAGGAAGGCATATAAATAGAAAGGGAGGTCTAAGGGAGGTGAAAGTTTCTTAAAGAGAATTATAACTGGTTAAAGACTTGGATTCATCACTACAAGCATGAGAGTAGAACGGCAGAGTGTTGAACGGAAACATCCTTAATCTCCAACCAAGTCAACGTTCAAAAGTCAACCATCAACTGGACAATTCATCAATGCTTACAGTTTTCTGGTATTCTCAAGGCTCACCACTGGGACATTATCAGGAAGTTGGACAACAAGCCTAAACTTCAGATTAGGAATTCTATCCAAGCGCGTCGTGATCTTGCGTGACAGTGCACTTCCAAACACTTCTGCCGGTGCTGTCGACGATCTGCGAAAACTCCCTCCCTCTCTCTCTGCATCCTCCCTATAGTCCTGATCTCGCTTCATTGGACTTTCACCTGTTTGGTCCCCTGAAAGCAGCCGTACAAGACGAGATTCAATTCTGATGAAGAAGTGAAGACAGCGGTGCATTCGTGGCTCACTGCTCAGTCTGAAACATTTTTTAATGAGGGAATATAAAAGTTTGTTGACAGATGGACAAAGTGTATTGAAATGCAAGGAGATCATGTCATTAAAGAATGTACAGTAATTGTCTTTTCTAAAAGCTCATTAAAAACATTTTACAGCCAGATATGTATAATTTTTGACTTGACCTCATAGATAGATAGATAGATAGATGTGCTTTAAAAGTATTAAAAAGTGCTTCTTCTGCACTTTAGCCTGAGGGATCATAGCTGGGAGCCGCATCTCCTGGAGTCAACAGTGCTCACATATGTATTCGTGTATCATTTCATTTTGTATATGAGACTTAGACGCAGACGATAAAGATTTAAGGGGAAAATTGCTTGGGCTCGAGTGTCGCAGTGCTGGAAGTTTCTCAAAGAGAACTAATTAGAGCTCTAATAAAGTTCTTCACGTAACTTCACAAAAGGCCTCAAGCATATTGCGTAATATGGCCACTATCATCACTAATTTTACTACACAGATGGCAATTAACATCAACTGGTAAAGTAACAGTTGGCCACCACCATCTCAAAGCGAGTGTTTTAGAACCACAATAGAAATTAAGCTCATATTTATAAATCCTGAACACTCATGCATCACCACACAAAAACGAATCAGAGCAGTAATTACTGTCAAAGCATCTTACTAACAACTCTTAATGAGGAGCTTCATGGGATGGGAGACGGCTGGTGAGAGAAGCACGATAAAGAAGCTATATGGAAGTTAGGGTAGAAGTGGAAGTGAGACATTGGACATCAACTGTAGGACCGAAGTTTGAAACTTGAACTAGGATTAAAGGCCACATCTGAGAAGAAATTTTAAATAATTGACATTCCTCTAGACTTTGGGGGTTAAGAGAGATGAAAGCCTGTGGTCTCCAGAGGCGCCAGTATTTGCATGGTATGAGTGGATGTCGTTCTACGATGGAAAGCTCAGAAGGTTTACAGATTTCAAGAAAATCCCCCTCTGTATAAGTATGACACGATATGAATTTTAATAGCTATATTTATTGCCATCCTTCTGGAGGATGTCAAGAACATTTGGACCATACTGTCCTCCATACCTTTAACATATTTGGTAAAAACCCACTGGAAAATATAGCTGTATTGTAGATCACTGAAAATTTGGTTCTGGTTGCATTTAAATTCAAGTTATATTCTGTTTTTTTTGTTTGTTTTTTTTTAAACCCATATAACGTCGGTTAAGGAGGTTAAGACTTAACCACAGACGGATCATTATGACCCCAAACGCTGATCTATGTAAATGGGCAAACAAATTGTTATGGGAAAATAAAATGAATCAATGCAAAATATTTGGAGCTTCTTGACATTATTACGCTTGCATATGTGAACTGCTCATCAACTCAGCCCACAGGTTTTCAATAAGATTTTAATTGAATTTAGGGTTGCAGTCAATAAGATGATGGTCATTATGTGCATAATGGCATTTTTAATGGCTTATGATTTTGTTTTAATATTGATTTGCCTGACTTCTGTAGGTCAACAACCATCTGTCTTGTCTGTACAAAAACCTCATTTTCACAAGCTCATATTTGGCACCCATGGACTAACAGGAAATGTGATTAAAAAAACAGAAAAAAAAATTAATTAATGAATATATAATTTATTTTGATTTATTATAAATATTTCGATGTATATATATATATATATATATATATATATATATATATATATATATATATTTAATCAATATATATATGTTTTTTAATATTATAATGCATTAAAAGTACTGTAAGTGGCACGGTGGTGTAGTGGTTAGCACTGTCGCCTTACACCTCCAAGATCCGAGTTCGATGCCCGGCCAAGTTTGATTCCCGTCTCTGTGTGCATGAAGTTTGCATGTTCTCCAGGTGCTTGGTGGGTTTCCTCCGGGTACTCCGGTTTCCTCCCGCAGTCCATGACATGTAGGTTAGGTCAACTGCCGATCGCAAATTGGCCTTAGTGTGTGAATGAGTGTGTGTGTGTGTACAGTATGTGTGTGACCTGCGGTGGATTGGCACAGTGTCCAGGGTGTACCCCGTCTTGTGCCCTAAGTCTCCTGGGACCAGGCTCCAGGCCCCCCGTGACCCTGAATACAGGATTAAGCAGTAATGATAATGAGTGAGTGAGTGAGTGTAAAAACACTGTTCATTAAGTATTGTGTAGTGGCATCAGCAAATTTGACATGTGGTTTTGAGATTTAAATACAGTGGAAGTGAGATACACCCCTTATTTCTTCAGATTAAATTAAAGTCTGTAGGTTAAATTAAATTAGGTTAAATGCAAAGTGCCTTTAAAATTGAAATTGGTTATTTATTGGTTATTTAACAACCTCAGCAGCGGCCTCATTTCCCCTCTTGTCTGTTCAAACCGCTCAGCATTCAGCATCACCAGTACACTAATCAACAGCCTGATCTTTAATAATTTGAACTCGTTTGTTTATGCTTGAATGATTCATAGGTCACTGTGTGGGTTAACAACCAAAAATCCTCTGAAACGTCTTATGTACAGGGACTTGATTGAAAAAGAGATTTAGAAACTTTTTGTATATATATATATACAAATAATTCTTTTCGGAAGCAAAATATGAAAACACAAGAAAGTCTGCTTCTTTGGAAGCAAAATATGACAAAATAAGTGGTAGCTCAAGTCTTTTGCACAACACTGTGTATTATTTGGGTTAATTAGGTTTCCAAAGAGTAGTGATTATTATGTTCTCCTTACACACGAAAGGTCCCCGGTTCAAAACTTGTTTTAGGGGCTGCGGTTAGGGTTCTGAGTTAATAATCGGATGGTCGGCGGTTCAAGCCCCAGCTCTGTCAGGTTGCTGCTGTTGGGCATTTTAGCAAGGCCCTTAACCCTGTCTGCTCTAGTGGCACTGTATAATGGCTAAACCTGCGCTCTAACCCCTGCCTTCTAACAAGAAGCTGGGATATGCAATGAATAAAGAATTTCACTGTACAATAATGTATATGTGATGATAGTAATGTATAAGTCTGAACTTTAAATGTAAGATGTGACAAGGTTCACCTGTATAATTCTAATAATGAAAGATGGGTTTTGTTTTCAGTAAAGAAGATTGGTTCTCTCATTATATTTTCTTTGTTTTTATATGCTGTTGCTTGTTTGATAAAACTAGTGTGTTACTGTTTTGTTCTTCGGTTCTGTGAGGTGCATTTTGAATTGTTTGGTGGTTTACTAGGTCATGATTTGGGGTGTCCTCTGAATACTATTAATGCATACAGGGTTTCTATAGCCATTACAGTTTTAGTGTCATGCACTCTCGTAACACGACCGGCACTAGGACCTGGAAGTAATACGGTCGCATTTCAGGAAGCATAAAAAGAAACAAGATGGCGCTTCACATTGCTCAGTCATTGAGTTCGCCCATGCCTTGTCTGACGCTTCGCCGACTATTCTGTGAGTACTCACCGATTTGGGTTGCTTCTTTGATTGAGTGTGTGTTGCTAGAACGCGGATATATTTGTGTAGATCATAGCTCTTCGTGTAAGAGATTTCTTAGACAAATTGCGTAGTTATCCTGCCTACTCGCGTTGCTTCCACGTTTGGGTTTACCATCAACCCTACACGGGCTAACTGTTAAGGCTTCTGTGCTTACCCTCCGATAGCTCGTGACAGAATGACTGAGCCAAAAGCAGTAAACCCAGCGGAGTTTGCTCGCCTCTGTGATGTGGTTGACCAGCATGCCGAGCTGATCAATAAGCTCCGTGGAGAAGTCGTGTCTCTCCAAAAGGACCTTCAAGACGTCGCGGCTTTGCGCCTCGAGGTGGCGGAGCTACGGCAGGAGAACGCGACTCTCCGCGGGAGGGCTGCTCACTCGATTGTTGCCACGCCCATTGCAGTGGCTGCGGCACCGCCACCCCACCCCCCTTCTGATGTTTTCATAGCTCTACCGGATAAGTGGGATGGCACAGATGGGAGGTGCAGTGTCTTTCTAACCGCATTGGATCTTGTGTTTGAGTTTAATTCCACCAAATACTCCACAGACCGACTGCGCGTTGTGCTTATCGTCTCGTTACTATCCGGGCAGGCAGCTGAGTGGGCCACAGCGGTCCTCAGATCAGATTCAGGCGTTATCCCAGCCCATTCACTCTCCATTTCATCTCCACCCATCATCCTCGGACACCCCTGGCTGCTCCAACATGACCCCCTCATCTCCTGGTCGCAAAACCGGATACTGCAGTGGGGGCCGACCTGCACCGAACTCTGCCTGCGGGCTCTGGCTGGGACGTGTTCTAGGGAGTCCGAGGCACCCGATGTCAACACCAACGCCATCCCCATCACCTACCGAGACCTGGCTGAAGTATTCTGCAAGAGACGAGCCACACACCTTCCTCCTCATCGCCCCTATGACCTGACGATCGAACTTCAGCCGGGCTCAGTCCCCCTCCGTGGCCATCTTTACTCCCTCTCCGCCACTGAGACGCAGGCGATGGAGAGATATGTTTCTGACGCCTTTTGCCACGGCACCATCCAGCCCTCCTCCTCGCCTGCCAAAGCGGGGTTCTTCTTTGTGAAGAAGAAAGGGGGCGACTTACTTCCCTGTGTTGATTATCGGGGGCTTAATAACATCACCATTAAGAACAGACACCCTTTGCCTCTTACCAATTCAGCCCTGGACGCCCTCTCTGGTGCCACCATTTTCACAAAGTTGGACCTCCAGAGCGCTTACAACTTGGTGCGCATCAGAGAGGGCGATGAATGGAAGACGGCTTTCATCACCCCTACTGGACACTACGAGAGCTTGGTCATCCCATTCGGACTCTGCAACGCACCCGCCGCCTTCCAACAGTTCATCAATGATGTCCTTAGGGACATGCTAGACCGGTGGGTGTTTGTTTACCTGGACGATATCCTTATTTATTCAGGCACCGCCGAGGAACACACCCAGCACGTCAGAGCGGTCCGAGAGATTACTCGCCCACCAACTGTACTGTAAGTTGGAAAAATGCACCTTTCACGAGCGCTCCACCTGGGTTTTGTCATTTCGCCCCAGGGTGTGGCCATGGACCCGCAGAACTGGAAGTTGTGCGTCATTGGCCCCTACCCAAGACCCTCAAGCAACTTCAACGGTTTCTCAGGTTTGCGAACTTCTATCGTCGCTTTATCCGGGACTACAGTACGCTTGCTGCCCCTTTAACCGCTCTGACTCGACCCTCTTCTCATCACTTCAGCCTCAACCCCGCAGCCATCACCGCCTTTCATGACCTATGCCACCGGTTCACCAACGCACCAATTCTACTGCACCCAGACGCAAGTAAACCATTCGTTGTGGAGGTGGACGCTTCGGATGTGGGCGCCGGGGCTGTTCTCTCTCAACGAGGTCTAGACCAGAAGCTACATCCCTGTAGTTTCTTTTCCAAAAAATTTGACCCCACTCAGCAGCGATACGGGGTAGGGGACCGCGAGCTGCTGGCCATAAAGTGGGCTTTGGAGGAATGGCGACACTGGCTACAGGGCGCCAGAGAGACGTTCATCATCTGGACCGACCATCAGAACCTGATCACCATCCACAACTTAAAACAGCTCAACCTGAGACAGGCGTGGTGGGCACTATTTTTCGAACATTACAACTTCCACCTATCCTACCGCCCGGGGTCCAAGAACACCAAAGCTGACGCCCTCTCCCGACAACACGAAAAGGACGTTCCCCGGGCGGACCCCGCGCCTGTCATCACACCCACCAAGATCATTGCACCACTTCACTGGGAACTGGAAACGAGGGTTTGCTGTGCACAGGGGATGGAGACCGCACCGGCAGGTGTGCCGCCTGGGCGATTCTACATGGCGAAAACCGTAAGGACCGAGGTGTTGCGATGGGGTCATTCCTCGCCATTATCCGGACACCCCGGCACCAACCGCACCCTCCAATTTATCAGACATACCTTCTAGTGGCCATCTATGGCGAGTGACGTCAAGGAGTACGTCCATGCGTGCCCAGTGTGCACCAGGTCCAAGAATACCAACCAATCAACACCAGGGGAACTCCAACCACTCCCCGTTCCCCATCGGCCCTGGACGCACATTGCCGTCGACTTCATCACGGACCTGTCGGCCTCCGAAGAGAAAAACACCATCTTAACCATCGTCGACCTGTTCTCCAAAGCCGTGCACCTGGTGGCCCTCACCGGACTCCCGTCAGCCAAAAAAACAGCAGAGCTGATTTTAGAACACGTAGTCCGATTCCATGGGTTCCCAAAAGACATCGTCTCGGACAGGGGGCCCCAGTTCACCGCCCGGTTCTGGAAGGCCTTCTGCCGTCTGATCAATTCCACCTGTAGTCTATCCTCTGGTTATCATCCCCAGACTAACGGTCAGACGGAGCGGACCAACCAACAACTGGAGCGCTACCTGAGATGCTTTGTTGCCGATCGCCAGCGCTCCTGGGCCCGCTACCTCCTATGGGCCATCCTATGTTATCTCACAATCTCCATGTCTCTTCAGCCACCAATCTCAGTCCATTTGAGGTATGCCACGGTTTCCAACCTTCGATGTTCAATTATCAAGAACCGGAGGTTGAGGTGCCATCAGCCCAACAGTTGGTTCCCCGGTGTCGACGGCTGTGGAACCAAGCAAACACCGCCATCCAACAGGCCAACAACCGCTACGCCACTCAACATCGCCGTCGACACCCGCCGGGACGATTGTACAATGTAGGTGACAAAGTATGGCTTTCAACCAGAAACATTCACCTTCACACGGAATCCAAAAAGCTATCACCCAGGTTCATCGGTCCATACCGCATCACCCTCCGTATCAATCCTGTCACCTACCGGCTCCAGCTGCCTGCGGCGCTCCAGATCCATCCGGTATTTCACACCTCCCAGCTCAAACCCTTCATCACTTCACCAATGCTTTTGAATGTGGGTTTTGGGCAGGCACCTGCTTTTCCCCTTTTTTCCAGTCCTGTGTTTCGTACCGACCTACTATTAACCAGGCTGGCTTGACAGATAACGTAATTCATGATTATTAGAACATATGTGATGCAAAGTGATACACACAGCTAACTGTCCCGGTCTGCAATGCTCTAATATCACCACTCGCGGAATGTCTCCTGTCTAATCAGATTACTTGGTCCGAAGTAACTGTTGTATAATTTAGTTTATAGTTCCTCATTCTTGTGTAAGTGGAGATCCATTAAGGCCAGCTGTGCACCAAGTCATTATAGCAAATAGTGTCACTTTAGAGTGATGCTGCAGTAAGCAAGGACATGTCCTTTGGAGGAGGAGGGACACCAGGTAGGGATACAGGGAAAGAAAACGAGAAAGTCAAATTAAAGAAATGAAGAACTGCACATCTAGCTGATGAATGGCTTGATATTTAACTCCTCCTTATCATAACTAATGTGAAATCTTCAGGCTAGATAAGCAATTTAACCTGTAATTTTTGGTCCATTATAAATTTTATGGTATGAATATGAAGAAGAATTAGTATTTTTATAACACTGATTTCTATTCATTCTACAGAATTATAAATCATATTGTCTTTCTGTCAAGATAAACAATAATTATTAGCTAATAACAAATACACCTAATGTATCAATTAATATTAAACAACAATGTCAATCTTTTTGGTTGTTTTGTTAGTGTTACATATACCAAAAGAAACTGTCTGCATCAAATGTTTTTGTTTGTTTGTTTTTTTGTTTTTTTTACAGTTCATATTTGTTCACTGATTTTTCTCTCAGGCTTTGGTTAATTCATTTCAACTGTCTCTCACCAGTTTCAAAATGTTTTTTCTGAAAGGCATCAAATATCTGCCAAAAGCCTATAGGAAATCTCCAGCCATTTTTCAACTGCTGTCAAGTTCGAAACAGGAAATGTTGCGCACAAGTACAGTAGGCCTCGTCAACACTAAAGGCAACACAGGGCTTGAATAAATAAAAGAACAAGAAAAGCTTCTGTCGGCCTACTGCTGTCTATAGACTCTCTGTTCTTCTGAGCATGCAAACTGGTTTAGTGGATACGTCCTGTAAATTATACGGAAACACGGAACTATTCACTCTCTGTTGTTTTGAAAGCTGTAAAAGTAGCTCCTCTTACATTATCACATTATCACAGTTTCACTAGTGTTCAAAGGTTAAAGGTTAAACCCCAAACTGTAAAGCAAACAACTTAGAATTTCAAAGAAAATATAGAATATTAGCTAACTGTCAAAAAATTATTAATCCATCCATATGAGTTACAAAACCATCTCATGTATCCACTTGCAAGGAGCCAAGGGCACAAAAAAGGACACAGCTACACCATGCAGTGTAATACTCATTAATAATCCACCCACCAATGTGTTATGTAAGGAGTAAAACACAACAGGGTGTGCTGTTATAAGAAAAGAGTCCACCGACCGGTGTAACGGGTGCCTTGACTTAAAGCAGAGGTACTGTTGCCATGGGTCGTTGGTTATTTTTTATTAATAACACCCATTCCTGAATTGCTTTATTTTTCTTCTTTTACATATTAACATGTTAATCATGAATGTTAATTTATAAATATTGATAAACTGTGTATAATAACATACACTAATTACGTAACATTACACCATACACATCCATTCATCCATCCAGAAACCTCTATAGTCCAACTACTGACTGTGGAGGCCAATGGTGACCATTGTATTTATTCCCATTTGTACAACCGTGGTAGAACCTTCAGTCAACATTCACTCGCGCATTTCCACACCATGGGTAATTTGGAAATACCAATTAGCCTAATCTGCATGTTTTTATGGAGGAAAACAGGTTTCTCTGGAAACCCACCAAGCATGGTGAGAACATGCAATATCCATGCACACAGACCCAACATGGGAATCGAACCCAGGACCTGGAGGTGCAAGGTGACGGTGCTAACCACGAAGCCACCGTGTCCCCAACATTAACACCACATAACATTAACATTGATTATACACCAGCAAACTGGTAACAGGATCATTCGCACCCATTGGTCACTATACCTATGAGGAGCAAAGCCAGCGAGGTCTCACAGAAAAGGCAATGCAGCACAAATCACCCTCAAAAGTCAGTGCTGACCAGAACACCACCAAGCTGTCCATGGAGCCCAGCAGGCAAAGCCCAAGGCCACTGACTGAGCATCCAAACTCCTCTTATCTCAATCCGATCAAGCACCCATAGGAGGTGCCAGACAAACAAGTCCGATCCATGGAGGCTCCCCCACGCAACCCACAGCAACCAAAACCTAGGTGGTTATAATGTTAATGTTTTTAATGTTATGCCTGATTTAGTGTATAATGCTGGGGAATGCCCACAAGACAATTTTGCATAATCACTTTTCACGCTCTTGAAATTATTAAGACACGTTACAATAAAGCGCAACGTCATCTGCCGTGAAAAACCATCCCATCAAGGAAAACTGAGACTTTTACGAAGCACTGATGCAGAAGACTCCATCCATAAATGTTAATTTAGGATAAACATCTCATTATGAAAATCTCAGACCCACTTTATTACTTTATGGGTTTTTCTTTGTTAAACAATGATCATTTTTTATGTGTCATTAGGAGCCTTAGAATAAGTACATCAATGCAAGATGTTACTGTCGAAATAATATCGTATTCATACAAGTACATAAATAAAACAAAACAAAACAATGATTTGTCTTGGACATGGAAGTACTGTCAGAGCTGCTGTTCTGAACATTTAATCAACACCTTCTCACCAATCAGAACTGAGAATTAAGCAGTACTGTGGTAAAAGATGTGGTACTGCACTACTGTACTTTATAACTCGTGTAAAAATGAGTTTTTAATTGGTCATTTCGATTCTTGTGTGAATGTTGCCTAAGCAACATTTATGTGTACTAGAGTCCACTGTCCGTCACAGTGACTTGCTCCTGGTTTGTCCATTAGTTTTATTCGGTTATGCAGCTGGGCCAGCAGCACTTTATCACATTGTACCAGGTTGGGTACTTTGTGGTAATCATGAGCATATGCATTATTCACTTAATGCATTATTCACATGTACTGGGCTCCATAGAGCTCTGAACACTTCAAAGCTGAACTACACCTTTTCTCTTTGCAGAGTAGGAAAAAAAGAACTAAGCTGGAAATGGGGTTTTTGAGCACAGTCATTTACCGGAGTTTGACGACTTTATGTAGGTAAGAGCCAATTGAGCCCAATTAGACTAAATGCAATTTTAAGCAATTTTCTCTGTTTTGTCACAACCTATTCTAATCATACAGCCCCCCTGCCCCTGCTTACAGCATACCACACCAGTAAAACTGAAAGATCAGTGGCACGCTTTATTGTCAAGTGCTTCGAGGCACAAGTAGAGAAAATAATCAGAATCTTTTTTTATTGTCTCAAGATTGTTCTATGGGACTAGTGCTTACACTCACTGTACAGTCGTGGCCAAAAGTTTTGAGAATGACACAAATATTCGTTTTCACAAAGTTTGCTGCTAAACTGCTTTTAGATCTTTGTTTCAGTTGTTTCTGTGATGTACTGAAATATAATTACAAGCACTTCATACGTTTCAAAGGCTTTTATCGACAATTACATGACATGTATGCAAAGAGTCAGTATTTGCAGTGTTGGCCCGTCTTTTTCTGGACCTCTGCAATTCGACTGGGCTGCTCTCAATCAACTTCTGGGCCAAATCCTGACTGATAGCAACCCATTCTTTCATAATCACTTTTTGGAGTTTGTCAGAATTAGTGGGTTTTTGTTTGTCCACCCGCCTCTTGAGGATTGACCACAAGTTCTCAATGGGATTAAGACCTGGGGAGTTTCCAGGCCACAGACCCAAAATTTCAACGTTTTGGTCCCCGAGCCACTTAGTTCTCACTTTTGCCTTGTGGCACGGTGCTCCATCGTGCTGGAAAATGCATTGTTCTTCACCAAACTGTTGTTGGATTGTTGGAAGAAGTTGCTGTTGGAGGGTGTTTTGGTACCATTCTTTATTCATGGCTGTGTTTTGGGCAAAATTGTGAGTGAGCCCACTCCCTTGGATGAGAAGCAACCCCACACATGAATGGTCTCAGGATGCTTTACTGTTGGCACGACACAGGACTGATGGTAGCGTCACCTTTTCTTCTCCGGACAAGCCTTTTTCCAGATGCCCCAAACAATCGGAAAGAGGCTTCATCCGAGAATATGACTTTGCCCCAGTCCTCAGCAGTCCATTCACCATAGTTTTTTTTGCAGAAGATCAATCTGTCCCTGATGTTTTTTTGGATAGAAGTGGCTTCTTTGCTGACCTTCTTGACACCAGGCCATCTCTGTGCATGCAGATGCGCTCACACCTGCCTGCTGCCATTCCTGAGCAGCTCTGCACTGGTGGCACTCCGATCCCGCAGCTGAATCCTCTTTAGAAGACGATCCTGGCGCTTGCTGGACTTTCTTGGACGCCCTGAAGCCTTTTATGCAACACAATGATGGCTGCACGCGTTTCTTTGCAGGTCACCATGGTTAACAATGAAAGAACAATGATTTCAAGCATCGTCCTCCTTTTAACATGTCAAGTCTGCCATTCTAACCCAATCAGCCTGACATAATGATCTCCAGCCTTGTGCTCGTCAACATTCTCACCTGAGTTAACAAGACGATTGAAATGATCTCAGCAGGTCCTTTAATGACAGCAATGAAATGCAGTGGAAAGTTTTTTCGGGATTAAGTTAATTTTCAGGGCAAAGAAGGACTATGCAATTTATCTGATCACTCTTCATTACATTCTGGAGTATATGCAAATTGCTATTATAAAAACATAAGCAGCGACTTTTCCGATTTCCAATATTTATGTAATTCTCAAAATTTTTAGTCCTTGCACACACACTTGACAAATGCTACAGTACCTCAAGTCAAAGTTTCTGGTAGTGGCATTGTAATGTTAATATCAATGCCACAATGCATTAAATACGGTTGCCATGGTGGACACAGAAGACCGAAGTAATAACAGAAGCTTGATGATGTGTCCCTGAAATCCTGGAACTTTCTGTATGTACCGTACTGATGCAAACAAGCCATAATTAGACACACATGAGAGTGATTATTGATGTGGTTTGCTGGGTCTAATGGGAAGTGTAGTTCATCATGACAGACCCTTTCCTGAATGCGTGGGAACCCTAGCGTAGACCATCGCCAAGAGGGGACCCTGGAAAGTCACACGAAATGTTTTTTTCACAGGTCTGGGTCCTTAGGCTGCCGAGGTCTCTTGGGATCACTACTTAGCATAGATGCAACATCCTCTACTTGGCAGGAAAGGAGAGCAATCACCTCCACATTGTAATAAGGACGGACTCACACACAAGATGGTAGGTTTAAAGATGAGCAATCGTTTATTTGCAAGGAATGCGGAAATGGCAGCTTAACGAGATGTAGTGAAGGCTATGGCAGTTCTTTATTGAAACGTTACTTTTCCGGAAACAAAGGAAGTTGATGACCGGCGATTCTTGGACGGAGAGCACACACCACGGAGCAGTGGGGATGAAGCTGAGGAAGCCTGACTTGGATAACTTCTAGGGAACAGAGAATACAGGTAAGTAATGCAGAAGACATATACTTCTTACGAGTGATCTCGGAGATTCGGTCCACTTTCGTTAAACGAGCCCGGACACTGTGTGCAGTTTTTATGGGCGTGTGTTGATTAACCTCAGGTGATACTGATTAGTACTCCGGTGATAAAGGGCGCTGTGTTTGGCTGGTGGTGTCGGAGCCTGGCCCGACTGTGACCCACATATCTAATGCATGATACTGTACGGGCATGAAAAAAGGTGCAACTGACACTGTAAAGCCAGTGGGTGGACGAAGCCCAGAGCAGATCCAGAGGAACAAGTGATGTCCACCAGAAGGCAAGAAGGGGAGCAAAATCTTTAGAGCCAGAGGAGGAAGCAATGTTCTCCGTGAAGCAAGAGGGCGGAGCAGCACACAATTTCCTTAGCAGAACTGGGAGGAAAACAGCGGTACCTTGGCATACTAATTGAATCCATTCTGGAGGCGAGGCAAAATCTCCCCATAGAAAATAATGTACATGCAGAAAATATTTCAAATATTACCAATTTCCAACAATCTAATTATATTTCTATATATAAAAACAATTAAACCATTTACAAAAGACATGTACATGAAGTAAGATATGAAATAAATAGACATTAAACCTCATTTTACACCTCTTGGCACCGACTGCTTTAAAAACAAAACTCAAATTGGCTCCCTTCTCTTCTTGCTATCATCCCTGATAACATTTCTGGGACCCATGGTGTTATTTCCTCACTACATCTTGTAAAAAAAAAAATATATATATATATATATATATATATATATATATATGTAAACTCACTTTGCTTGGCTTTCCATCGACACAAACTAGTATTGATTGGCTACTGGAAGTACGTGCAACTGGCTCAGTCGCTCACATGCCGAAAATGTTTTGTAGGCAAATTTCTTGCAACAAAAAAAAAAAAATTGAAAATCGGAAAGGCAGGGCGTTCCTATACCGAGGTACCACTCTATTTCATCTTTGGAAGAGTAGGCAGGCTGAGGGACATCAGAAGTTGGCATAGTGACTTCTGGGCAGACCACAGAGACGTAGACACCACATGCCAATGCTCTGAGGAGGCTGCAGTTAGGGAGACCCCTCCTGAGGCAGCACCTGGTGACAAACCATTCTTAAATGTCATTGGTCCACTGTCCTTTACAGGATAGACATGCATACAAGAACCACGTACATACAATGTAATATTAGACCAAAAAGACAGTTTATAAATGATTCAGTGGCAAGCATGATAGCACATGGGCACTACAACAAAGGACAATAATAACAGCATGATGTTACAATGAAAACCTGGAGCTTAAACCTGGTGCAAACGAGGCATAACGAGACACTAGTGAGGACGGTGACATGTGAGGTGCTGGCACTGATGGGAAGGCTAGATTAATGCCTGTTTGACATTACCACAACAATTTAATACAGACAAAAATGCATTGCATTTTGTCCTAATTCTTCGTCCAAATCTTGTCCTAATATTCTCAGGAGCAAACTAATCAAATCATGAAGTTAATTTAGTTAACTGATTCAAACTGAGTAACCTAGTAACCAATATACATTGTTACACAGCTACTGTAATACCAGATACAAATACGCCTAATTAGAATGATCACATTTTAACTACCAGCATTACACCCTTTATTTAGTTAGCACGTACAGTATACTGTAAATACAAGATGGTTAAGGATTGCTGCATTTATAAACTGTGCGTACAGTTAAGTGTTCTCAGCGGAAGGATATTAGAAGTGTCCCTGTTAAGAAGAGTTATGGCCCAAAGATAGAAACTGCAGATTTGCAGTGTAGTCCTCTATAAATGCGACCTACAGTACTCTCGCAGTACACACTGCACCTGAGTGCCACTCGGTTATCTCCGCCAGTATCATCAGTTATGTGCAGCATTGTCTTTAACTAAGTGTCAAACTCACTACTTTGTACACAGTTACATAAATATCACCAGGGCAAAAATTATATTTGCTTTTTCTAGATTCAATAAGGCAGTTAACTGACTTGTCTATCCAAAAGTATGATAGTGTACCGAGAGAAACTGTTATTCGATTATCTTACAACCAGCTCTGTAGGCAGAAAAGTAGCACAGCAAAACTTAGAAGAGATTACATCCCATGCAAGTCCCACTCACATCCAGTGACCCCAAAGGTAAGATATCTGTGCCAACTCATTTTCTTTTAATTGGTTCATTTTGTTTATTCGGCCCTTTACGTCCACATAAATGTCCTCTGCGGGTTGCAAAAATTACAACCGAGCAATGAGCCAAGCAAACACCTTGTTACTTCTTTATAATGCTAAATCTGATTTTGTGCATTAGACTAGAAAATGTTGGAATTGACGTACTTTCCATTTTGTGTCCAATAACAAAAGACTACAATGACTACAATGGTGCATTAGCCAAACCAGTGACAATATTAGGTTTAAAAGAGGAATTGTTTAAAATATGTCTAGGGGCATGTTTGGTGGCTCAGTGGTAGGTTTCATGCCTGCCACCCAATGCCCAAATCCCAGCCTGGATGAAATGGAAAGTAAGATGTGGAGTGGCATCCCGCATACAGTAAAACCTGTTCCGAGTTGTTGTGCGGATTGAATGGTTCACTGTGGTGACCCATTAGCAGGACCAGCCGATAGACCAACAACATGTCAGATGTTCCTCACTCCTATAACTTATAACTCTTATATGTTTTCTGTAAGCTGTTCATAATACATGAGTATTTCTCATACTCATGTATTATATATATTATACTTGTACTGATTATATTTCAAATAATAAAAAAATGTAATTAAATATAGTTGAAAAGCAAAAACCCACTCAGGAAGATTTTGGCCCACTCAGGAAGTTTTGGGCCACTTTTTAGTTTAAGGCATCACCATAGCTGAACTGCTTGAAACATCAAAAATCCCTTCACAATTGTGCACCCTCAATGTCTTGAGACCAATAGGCCCAGTTTGGTAGCGATTGTATAAATCCCCTAGGAGGAGTACTGTATATCAACAACCCAAAATTACACACTTCCTGTTGAGTAGAGCCCATGACGTGCATAGTGAAAGTTGTTCAGCTGGAGGAAATCTAAATGTGAGGTCTAAAGATTTCACATATACAATACACATGCAAGTGTGTTTGAGGTATGCAGCAAAATCTTGCATAAAGGCATTGGGCCATGCTCAGGGCCCAGACACTCAGGAGCCCTAATGGCAGCAGATTCGAACCTGTCTGCTAATTTTCATGACTTTTTGAGCATGTAAAGACCACCAAAAGCCTGGATGTTTAAACAAAATCCTTGTTTTGTTGAAAAATATGGCCCTTCACATGACACCACCACAAGACATCAGCACAGTCAGAGAGCATTTGCATTATCTGAGCATCGGCACCATCAGAGCTGTGATGTGATAGTGCTTGGGCCCTAAATTAAATCAATAAACACATTAAAAAAATCATGCCAATGTGTCATTTTCAGTGATCTTCACATTCTACACAATATAGTTAGTGCCATAACTAACTATTGCCACGTGTGTCTGAATATAGACCACCAGTATATGGTGAAGAATTTAGGAGGATTAAGCTGCCCTGGCTAGACTTCACATACTGTACCTCATGTAAAAAGTTAAAAAATAGCTCAACTTTTCAACGATTTGTATAAAATGAGCTAACTTTTTTTTTTTCTAAGTCAAGGAAAGGTTAGCTAATTTGTCAAGTTAGCTTGTTTTCTTTGCTAACACCTACAGTAGTTAGACTAGCATCAAGTTCCAGTAGCGAACATCAATTTTCTAGGCATCAAATTCAATTCCCAAACTGGAATATTGGTCATTTTCAGGATATTTTACTTCTGATTATTTGATTAATAAACTCTAAAGTAATTTGACCAGCAGACTAGATTCATGTTTTGAATGATTTTTATATTAAATATTAATATTTATTTTTCACATTAATTCATGAGATTAACTTAATTTTGACAACAAAACCTTTTTAATCTTTTTTTGTTGTTATTTTTACTGTATCGAATGTTTTAATGCAAATAACGGCATAATAATAAATTCTCATTTTATTTGCCATATGTTTATATCTGCGATGAAATAAATGGCTCCAGATTGTACAATTAAATTAGAACTAGAATCTTTCAATAAAAGTAATGCAAGTATGATTGAAAAAAAAAAGTTAAATATTAAAATAATTTTTAAAAT
The DNA here is from genome assembly GCA_013621035.1 of Clarias magur. NCBI lineage: Eukaryota > Metazoa > Chordata > Actinopteri > Siluriformes > Clariidae > Clarias > Clarias magur. The sequence goes on along the minus strand of QNUK01000009.1, from coordinate 2,338,618 downwards.
GTATAATTATTTATTATTATTACCCTAAATATTGTTTTAGAGTTCCACAATATTGTCCATTAGTGTAATATTTACAAACAATCCAGAGGCTAGAAAGTATCCAGGTTTGTATTATTCATCACAAATGTATGAGAAACATAAGGAACTTAATGTGAGAATGGATAATAAAATGGTATTTTCATTCTTTTGGAAATAATCAGAACCAAAAAAACCCGTTGTCTGCTTTTTGTTCAGAAGTCCACAGACTCTCAGTGACATTTTAGAAAACCTGGATATTCGATCTGTTCTGTTCTACCTTAAAGATCATTTAAATCTACACCACTGATTATGGTCTAAAATAAAGATGCAAACTGAGAATTAAGTAAAGCATCTCTCCAAGTTTCCACACTTTTGTACAAAAGTCATTATGTTCATCATATTGCCTTAATGTCAGTTAATCAAAGCAGATAAAATCTCTAAAATTGGCTGAATGCTGTACAAATCTATTTGCCTCAATGTCACATGTTCTCACATGTTCATCAAAAACAAGCTTCATAACACAGAGTATTGATTAGCTTTTCTGCAGCCAAGCATGGCTCGCACACTTTCTTTCAGAGGCCATATGGAGTAAACACGGTGCCCTGGATGTCACGGGATGTCTATGCGATATATAACTCGATCAGTTTTTAGACAGAGAGGCAAACATATTTATTTCAATAAAGCATTATTTATTCTCTGTAAAAATCTGCTCCGACTTGCTTTAACGGATGAGGTCTGAGACTCCACCTGACCACGATGCCTGCAGTGGAAGGCTAACCGTATGTAATTCTGGGCTAATAGGATCCACTGATGCTTTATGGGCTTCGGTTTTCTCTCTGCTCCAGGCAATGACCTTTCCTCTCGTTGCTGCTCCACTGAGGATTTGAAGCTGATGCGTGTGAATTTGAGCCTCCTGATGGAATGTGAACAAAGGTAACTGGGAAAATTGTTGGCAAAAGCATTTCTACAGCTGCAAAGTCACCACACCTGCAGAATAGTCCTGTTCGACAAGCCCACCAAAACCCAGTCGGCTAGACCACCAGAGAAAGAGGGTACATACTGTAACACCAAGCAAAAGTGAAAGAAAAAAACACTTTGTTTATAAAATGCATGAATGTAGCTATTATTATTGTTGGGTGCCAACCCAACGCAGGCTCATGTGTACACACGCCAATATTCAAAGTTCGGGAACACCTACAATGGATGTCTTTGTGCTGTGAGGGGACCTGGAGTACTTAGAGAAAACCCACAAACAGAGAAAAAAAACCCTCCACAACAGAGTAGAGGCTTATGCTGTATAGGGTCACGGGCACATGGAGCCTCTCCCAGTGAACTTATGGCACTAGGCGGGGTACACACCGGACAGGATGCCAATCCATCACAGGATAGAAGCACCTCCGTACATACTCACTTACACACTATGTGCAATTTGGTACACAGACCCGAGGCAAGAATCAATGCCACCCTGCTGCCCCATATTCTTTACTGACTTCCTAATCAACAAAATTTTTTCTCCTGAAACTCACCAGTTGTGTTTCGTTTTTGCATCATTCTGTATAAACACAAAAAAGAAAGTTTTGTGAAAATCCCAAGAGTGCAGCAGTTTCTGAAATACCCAAACCAGCCCATCCATCACCAATAAATCATACAGTAATTTTCCCCATTCCGATGTTTCTTACGCAAATTAACTGAGCCTTTTGACCTGTATCTGCACGTCTCTCCGTCATGTTGACACGGAAACCTTAACAGGAAGCATAACGTCTGCCTTCGCGATGACGTCATCAGCCCTCCGAAAACCTGCCAAAGTGGCGAGAAGGTAAGCACTGCTGTGCGGAACAAGGCTTGCCAAACACATCCAAACTTACATTTTCATAGAACCTGGCGTAAAAGCGATCGTGGCGATATTCTAGTGACTTTCCCACGTTTTATTTTAGAGGTGTGACAGTGTTCCTCACAGATGGCAGAAGATCCTTGTGTTCTGTTCAGAGGATAAAAGCAGGCTCAGCAACACTTCCTGACACAGCTGAATGAGTAATTCTACCATGAGATGCCTCGTTCCTCATTAAACCATATTTAGCTATACACAAGCAGACCATTTCCCACAGAAAACCCTGGTGAGTAAATGCACTGAATGCCTTTTTTTTTTTTCTTTTCTTTTTTTTAAGCTTTATGCTGCAGAAAACTGGGTTGATCTCATCGATCTTGCCAATCCCATCTTATTAGGGCCAATTAACAAAATTCGTCCAATGTGAGAAGAGGTTTCATAATTCCATTTTCACGCTAATCATTTCGGGGTTATGTGCTACGCTGTAGTCAGACTATATTAATCAAATGTCATACCGTGCTGATTGGGAAGACGTATAACCTAGACACGCTTAGCGCCTGACAGATTAATCACTCACATCCGTCCCGTTTCCCTCTGGCCCCTGCACAGTTGCTGATACACCCACTGAAATGACACATCACACATTACATAAAGCTAGTTTGAAACTGTGTGAAGACTTTTCTATAAATTGACCATGTTGGGAAATGTTCCAGCATACTAATCATAGAGCATTTGACAAACTTGTTTAAGGCTTTAGACTCCTTCCTGGACGCATATTGATATTTTCAAAGTAGCATTAATACAGTATAAGCAATAGTACCCAAAGACCTGAAGTTCCCAAAGACCAATCCCTGGTCACTAGTGTTCCCAACAACCAATCACTAATTTCCATGCTTAGCAATGACCATCACAGATCACCACTGTGTGAAACAACCAATCAATCACTGTTCACTATGACGACCCCTGACCAATCGCTGGTATTTGAAACAGCCAATCACAGGTCTGTAAAAAAAAAAATATATATAGGAGAGAGAGTATATATATATATATATATACATATATATATATATATATATATATATATATATATATATATATATATATATATAGGATGGGCCATTTATATGGATAAGGTCTCTCGATCTAACCCCCTTAGACTTTTATCTTTGGGGTCATCTGAAGGCAATTGTCTATGGTGTGAAGATGTGCAGATGATGACGAGATGTGCAGCACCTGAAACTACGGATACTGGAAGCCTGTGCTGGCATTTCTCCTGCGGTGTTGCTATCAGTGTGTGAAGAGTGGGAGAAGAGGGTTGCATTGACAATCCATCACAATCCATCATAAGCACATTGAACACATTCTATAAGTGGTCAGAAACTTGTAAATAACTCATGAAAGAATAAAGTTATGTTAAAACCAAGCACACCATTGTTTTTCTTGTGAAATTCCCAATAAGTTTGATGTGTCACATGACCCTCTTCCTATTGAAAAAACAAAAGTTGGATCCAATATGGCCAAAGTTTGCCCCCTCACATATACTAATGTGCCACAAACAGGATGTTAATATCACCAACCATTCGCATTTTATTAAGGTGTATCCATATAAATGGCCCACCCTGTATGTGTGTATATATATGCTACAGTATATAGCATAGCATTGTGATATTTAACTTTAACTATGTACCATTTTGTATTCCAATATATTTATCTAGGCTAACACCATATGATCTCATTAGCTGGATATTTGCAATATTTTTTTTTTTTAAGAAGAAGAATAAACAAATTTTACTTAGATTATTGGCAAACTACTTAAATTCCAGACTGTGTGTACATTACCTGTAATAAATTGCAGTCTTCTTTAATTAAATAATTGCATAGGTCCATATTGTGATTTCGTTTATTTTATGAAATTAATTGTGCAGGATTACCCAAATAAAAAAAATTAACATCTTTATTCCCCCCCCCCCAAAAAAAAACAATCACTGATCACCATGGCTACCAGTGACCAATTACAGATGACCTTTGTAAGGCACAGAAAATCATGATCACTATTTTTCCAACAACAAATCAATGATCATTGTTCCTCCCAAAAAACTATTAGTGGTCGCCTTTGCTCCCAACAACCAATTACCGATAACCCGGTTTACCATAACGTGACTTAGTGGATAGCATTGTCTCCTTGCACCTCCAGGGTCCGGGTTCGATAACCCCACGACCCTGTATACAGGATAAACCAGTGAGTGGTCAGCATTGTTCTAAACAACCCATGACGTGTTACAATTATTATCAACAGACAATCAATCATGTCCATTGTTCCCAACCATCAATGTTCAAAACAGATTACCACGGTCACTAATACCAATCACAGGCCCGACATTGTTTAAAACAACCAATGACTCATCATCACTGATCTAATCAACCAATCAAATACTGTATTCTTACAACAACAAATGATCATTATTCCCAGTGACCAATCACAGATTACCCCTCTCTCCGCAACAGCCAATCAATGATCATTATTCCCACCAGAATATTAGTCATCATTATTCCAAAAAGCAATCAAAGCTCACCATTGTTTCCTTTTACAATTCACAGATTATCATTGCTGCTCGACCTTGTGTTCTTTATTCTTCCTTTTAAATTCTCTTCCTGGCAATATGTACAAGTAATAACAGTAGGCTATTTCATCTGTAACTGTTTTATTCTAGTCTAATTCCCTACCACTCACCAACATTGCTCCTTTTAGTCTGCGCTCTTGATGGAAATTTTATTACAAAGCAAAAAAAAAAAAACTTCACAAAAGAAAATTAAAAGCAGACTGTCTGAAAGAACAGAATGTTCAGTCTCATCACTGACAGAAAGCAGAAGCGCTGAACATGAGAATGTCTGGGAAAGGTGAGATTGGAGCAGGTGTGCATGATTAGTAATCAGGGCACTGGGAATGTTCTGTCATGGGCCCAATCGGGTCACATGGTCTGAGGTTCATTGGCTAGCTGAGGCTCCTGGGAAATGCAAGTCATGATGTCTTTTGTGGAGGACTGTGAAGTACTGAGTTCCCAGTGAGGCTGCCAGTGATGTCACAAACCATTATTTCATTTTTAAGATGAGAATCAAACAATCAATCAATCAATCAATCAATTATCTGTTCAATCGAGGTTGATTTTCAGTCATTCTGTAGATCATTCCCTACTACAGAGATCTGTCGCCCATGCTCGTGTTGGTATCAGATTGGTATCACAGTATCAAGCGATTGAGTCCTTAGACGGACTTTTCTCATATTTCCACTGGCCATTCCCAGCATGTCTGCTTTCTCGAAGGAACTGTTGCACATGACATGGCCGAAATAGGACGACCTTGGCTTCCAGCGAGGTCTTTGGCTTGATGAGCTTTAGGATTTCTTTGTTGGTTATTCTGGTCCACTGGATGCGCAACAGTCTCCTTCAGCACCACAACACAAAGGCGTCGATCATTATTCTGCCTGTCGTCCAAGTCTCACAGCCATATTTTGCTATGGGGAAGATGATTGTGCTTATTAGCTTCAGTTACGGTGCTGATTTGAAACGTCACCTGTGTAATTTGTTTTGTTTTAAGTAATTCTATACGTTCATTTATTTAGTCTCTTAGGTATCGATGAGAGAATGAAATTAAATACACAGTACGTAAGCAGTTTTGCTTATTAACGTATATAACCATTTGACAAGAACATTACCAGATACTATGGAAGGGCAATGAAAATCATTCTCCTATTATCTGCTTTTGGGTAAAACCACAGAGGTGTCTCTAGCCTAAGCTTGGGTAAATGTTACACAGCAGGCACTTGACATTTAGCCCGCTCTATGTGTGTGTGTGTGTGTGTGTGTGTGTGTGTGTGAGTGTGTGTGTGTGCATACCTGTGTGAGTGTGTGAGCAGTGGGCGGACCTAAAAGCAGAAGCCTTCTACTTCACTAGTCCATAAATGCCTTGAAGCGATAGTTAGAACTCCTGTCTGTTTGCAACTTATCTCACGCTTTGGTGTCATACGTCCAAGTTTGTTTGAGAGGATTATTCAAATATTTCCAGCATTGTGGCATCATCATACATATTCATCGCACATTACTCTCAGAACCCTGTCAGCGCTTTGACATGGGTTGATTCCTTTTAGGCATTTCTACAAAAAAAAAAAACGGCATAAAATTATATACAAGGAGTTGAAAGTAGGAAGAAGAAAAAAACGTTGTATTGCACACAAAGTTTTCAAGAACTTGCTACTGGCTTTGACCTGGCAGTCTAAGGGTGAAAAAGAATGCAAGCTTATTTTAGAAGCAATAATAATAATAAGGAATGCATAAAAAAAACATTACTGAACATAGACTCAATAAATAAATAAATAAATAAATAAATAAATGTGTAAATAATAAGATTTTCCCAATCAGGTTACAAGATTCCATGCATTGTTCATGCTTTTTTTTTTTTTTTTTTTTTTGTCTTAGAATAGTGGATTAGATAAAAGTAGACCTTTGAAAACTCTTCAGAAATAGAATATTTCCTTTTGATCATTCCTTGCCAAATGGATTTTGGACTAATGTCAGTCATAATAAAGATATAAAGAAGTTGCTACTGGTAAGTTGAAAGGTCTGAAAGAAGACTCAAATTATCAACCTGGGTTGAGAAGAAATTTGTTTGGATGGTCAGCTGCAGGTACAGTATCTCCAACCAAATATTAGGTGTGCTGGATGAATATTTTTGAACTTGTATGTAAAAAACAATCATAAAGGATTCTGTTGACATCAGAAAACCCTAAGTTCTCTTAAAGATAGATATCTGTTCTGCCTAAGGAAAAGACGAGCTCACAAGCCAAATATGGCCATGACATTTATGCTTATGATGAGTATATAAACTTTGGATGCAACCGTACTGGAGCTTTAGGAAGTCTGCGATGTGGACAAGAAAAGTAGAAGAACAAAGGCAAAAAAAAAAAAAAAAGGCTGATCTTCCATGGTATTTATTTCAATTACTAATTTATAAGTCACTTTGCTACCTTATCGAAAGGTCTAGGCACAGGAAGCCAATGTTCACTGCATCAGGTGGTTAGCAGGTCTGAAATAAACCAGAAGGTTGCATGGGCAGTCATGGTTCTACAATTGAATGAATGAGCACAGGCCACCGGGATCACTCGGGTTGATGAGAATGGCCAGAGAATGAGCGTCACAATATAAAGGCCTGACCCTGTGGCACCATGGCCATTACAAACAGTAAAGCAGACAGCAGACATTTTTCCTCTATAAATTTATGTGGCAAATAACAAAATGAAACAATCCAAACTGACTAATGATCAAGTTATTCCTATGGCTAGAATCCAACTGAAAAAGACACGCATGCAGCAATGATGTTAAATAGCATCTTTTTTTTTTTTTTTTTTTTTTTTTTTACTTCAGCAGGATTACTGCAGTGAATGCTTCAGAATAAAAAATTAAACACCAAGGTTTTTTTAAAACCTCTCTGCCACATACAGTAAGTGAAACACAAGGTGAAAACAGTGAAAGTTTTCATTACATTTTAGTCGAACCACAGACCAGTACGAGCTTGCATGCAAAAAGTTGAGAGAGAAAGAGAGAGAGGTGCATCTCTCTTTTCTCTTTCTCTGTATTCATCTGCAAGATCCTACATTAAGAGCACATTTATTTACACACTTGTGATCTGATTTCTCCGCATCGCCCTCTTCGTGACCTGAGTAGGAGGAGAGAATTTGTGTGAGGAAAAAAAAAATGTATTATTGATTCACACTACACAATGCCAGCTTTGTTTTCTAATGACTGTAATTAAAAGAAGAAATAATGAAATGCAGTCAGGTTACCAAAAAAAAAAAAAAACATTTTAACATATTATATTTTTCCTGGGGCTTTGAAGACTTTCTCTTAAAAAGTGACAACAATAGCTAATCGCTTTTGGCAAATGTTTTTTATAGTGATATACCGCAGTGCTGTTGAATCCCCAAATCAAAAGTTTCATTGTTCTAAAACAGCATGAAACAAGTTCCTGCTGTAACATACAGTGATGCTCTTGCTCTTACTTCTGTAGTACAGTAATAGCTCATTCACCAGTATGACCAGACATTACACAGAATTTAAAGCCTGTAAATTCGCAGTAAAATCGAAGGCTTCGCTTATCCTGTGCGATTGTGTGTGTGTGGGGGGGGGGGGGGGAAGAGCCTTCAGCATAGTGACTTAGTGGTTAGAACTGTTGCCTCGCACCTCCAGATTCTTGCATCTGGTCCTGTGTGTTTGGAGTTTGCACAAGCTTAGTTGGTTTCCTGTGGGTAGTTCAGTTTCCTCCTGCAGTTGGTTGGCATTTCTGTCTTGGGCCCTAAGTTCCTTAGGCTAAGGACCCTAGGAGCCTAAGGGCCCTAGGCTCCAACCCCCAACCCAACCCCACCCAAGGTAGATGGATGGATGAATGGATGGATTGATTGATTTATTGACCACAAAGGAAATTCAAAACACCAAGTGGAAAATTTGAATGCCATGTTCAAGCACATTTATGGACAAAAATAGAGAAGATAAAAGGATGTCTTTTTTCCCCTCATATTGTGTCTGTGTACACACAGTGGAGACCTATGTGGCTGTCTAAAACGTTTAAAATGTGAATATTGCATAATAGGTGCCCTGTAATTACATCTGGGTTGCAGTCACTCTCGGGTCCTATCAATCATCTGTGCATGTACAGTCATGTTCAGAAGTTGGTACCTCTTCGTTTCATTCTGTATCTGTGTCTAAAAACATAATAAAAATCATCTGACGATAGTGAGACTTAGTATTAGGCAAATACAACCGCAGATGTAGAACAACACTCTTTTTCACTATGCAATTATTTATTCAACTAAAATGAAGCCAAAAAGAAAAGAAAAGAAAAAAACATGTCGGCAATATGTGGGTAATTTTAACTACCCCCTTATTTCTTATACAGGATTTAATAAGTTGCAGCCAGGTGCTGTTAATCATCAGGCCTTAATTAATTGATCATGAATTGATGAATTGATCATCAGCAAGTGTGCAGACCTCTATAAAAGCAGAACTTTGGCAGTGGTCTGCAACATTCAGGTGTGTGTTAACACAATGCCAAGAGGGAAAGATATAATCAATGGTCTTGGAGAAGCAATTGTTGCTGCACATCAGTCTGGAGAGGGATTGATGTTATAAAAACCATTTCCAGACAATTTGGAGTTCAGCGTTGTACAGTGAGAATGATTAGTCACAAGTGGAAAAGCATTTAAGACAGTTGGCAATATTGCCAGTAGTTGACGTCCCAGCACATTCACCCCAAGGTCAAACCAAAGGTGCAATGCTCAGGGAAATGAACTCAAGAGCTACAGCTCAGGCTCTACAGGCCTCATTGAGCATGTTAAATGTTAAAGCCATTACAGCATAATTGGAAAAAGTTTGGCTTGTTTGGAAGGGTTACCAGGAGAAACATACCTGAGGTCCCCAAAACGCATCTGACCAAACCACTAAGCTTCTAGAATAGTGTCCTATGGACAGGTCAGACCAGAGTTTAATAGTTCAGCATATTTGATGAAACACAAACAGTATTTCAGAAGAAACATATCATACATTATTTGTTTTGCAGCCACAGGACCTGGGCACCTTGCAGTTCCAGTTGAACCTAGTTGGGCACCTTGCATGGTGGTTGGGCACCTCGCACAAACCTACATCAGAATGGCTGAAAAATACATTAATCATAATTTTGTAATGGTCTAGTCAAAGTCCAGACCTCAACCTTCTTGAAATGCTGTGGCAGGTCCTTAAGAGAGCTGTGCAGCTGTGAAGTGTAAGTCTAAATGCTAAAGGTGGCTCTGCAGGCTGTTGAATTATGGGGGTGCTTAAAATTGTTTCATTACTTTCACCCCTCAACAAATCATAATCTGCTGATAAGAAATGGTGTTTGTGGAACTGTTGTATAAAAGTCATGTCACACTTGAGGTTGTGCTGACTATCAGTACAGCTGTGATATCTTAAACAGTCGGGAATGCCTACAGCTCCATCACAGCCAGTGATGTCCAGTACAACAGAACTTCCTCATGTGATTATGCTTAATTATATCACCCATAGAACAACACTTTATAATCCTTAAGTCCTTAATTCAAATTAATCACAGTAACTTTAAGATGTTATTTTCCATGATGGTAAACTACTGTATATACAGTATAACTTGGCTCATAATTGAATAAGAATCATACCAAGTCATTATGCAGTACAGTGTGTGACAGGGATCACAATGTGTGTCTGAATAAAGATAAGCCACTAGACTGTGGTGTGGAACTTGAGGATGAATGCCCCCTGGCCCACCCTCAGCAAAATCTTTCAGATGTGAAAAAAAAAAAAAAAAAACATCTACTTAAAATTTTTTTAAAAGCATGTTGAAGTAAGTTTAACAAATTTTCTACTTTTGACTGGCTATTTTAAACCTGCTTTCGTTGCTAATGCCAGTTTAGATTAGCATTAATTCCAGTCGCTAATTAGCAAACTATGAAGTATTAATCATGCACATGTGCAGCAAACTTGCTCACATTAAAGGTTTTCAGACAAAAGCGCATAGCTTCTTCTTATAGTTTTAGAAAAGTAATAAAAGTTCGTTTCTGATGACTCAGACTTTGTGTGGTTACTGTAGGACTGCATCCGTTTGCTCAAGGGTTATGCCTGTTTTCCTACAACACATATCTTTGGAAATATCTCGACTGGTTTGCTCCTCCTGCACAGAATCCATTCGACTTTCCGTCCAAATCTAGAGATGAAAACGCAGCAAGCTATCCTTCAAATTGTAGATTTTTACGGCGAAAGCGGGAGCACGTTATCATCGCAGCTGACAATACATGAACCCTGAGAGAAATGTGGTGCGCGCTGAAATGCTTTCCGAAGCCTTTTATGGATATGTCCTAATTAGCAGGATTTCTAACTGCTCCAAACTGTTTTTTCTCATGTAAAATTTGGGAATAATTATGATAATTGCTCCTGACTGTGAAAAGCGCTACAGCGTCGGAGTGGTGAGATGCAAATCTAAGCTTGGTATTAAAAAAAAAAAAAAAAAAATTGCATGAAAAGAGGATTGAATATTTCTTGGCTTCAGACAGTAAGCTCATAGGAAGCAGTGGGGGAGAATATTAAAAACTAGCATTGCCTTCGGGGGAGAGGTTGACATCAGTCCTGATATTACACACACACACACACACACACACACTGATGATGTAGACAGTGCTTTATTCTCAATAAGTGAAGAAGAACATATGACACACTGTGCTGTTATACAAAAATAATCAATGATGTGGAGTATTTTCATATAACAGAGTCTGGTAGAAAGTACTTGAAAGCGATACTTGAGTAAAAGACACCCGAAAATGACTTCGTTAGAAAGTCACCTTTTAAAATATTCTTGTATTTTGCTGATAATAATTATAATCAAGGCAGCAGAGTGGCATAGTGGTTAGCACTGTCTCCTCCCACTTTCATGGTGGAGGGTTTGAGTCAGACCTATGGGTCTGTGCACGTTCGCATGTTTCCCCTCATATTTGGTGGGTTTCTCCCACGTGCTCCGGTTTCCTCCCACAGTGCAAAGACATGCAGAATATGCTGCTTGGCATGTCCAAATTTCTCATAATGTGTGTTTGTGCCCTGCTACGGGTTGCCGCGGCACCCCGCATGTACCCAGTGTAGTGCACCCGAGTCCCCTGGGAGAGCCTGCAGGCCTCTCCAACCCAGTACAAGTGTATTTGTGTAAAAGCATACACAAATGCTCTTTTCAGGTTGGATGGGGAGTTTATAAATGCCAATATTTTGCTAGGCATAAGAGGCATCTCATCGGGTAGGAAGAATTTTCCAATCCAATGTACTGCGGGAAATTATTTCTTGCAAATAAGGCCATTATCTCCGTCACCACCGCTGAGTTGACCGAGTTCACCGCTGTATAGTCAGGGTGGTCATCGTCTGTTTCCGGAGTTGTAACGTCAGCAGCAGAGCCTGCAGCAGGTGTTTCAATGATTTTATTAGTCATCATCGGTTCTACTGTGATAATGACGCGGGTCCTCTGCGCTTGGCAATAGACAGGCATTATGTCATCATCTCAAATTGCTGCAGTAATGAGTTACAAAAATGCATAGGGGAAATGTATCGGATTAATAAATGCACATTTTATTTAGGATATACTGTGCAGTGGATGAAAAGTGTTAGGTGCCGGAAATATACAGTGAACAACAGATACGATAAACATAGGTTCACTTCTAGCGTTTGTACTTTGTGACATTACAGCACTGATGAAACAGCCCAAAGTGTCTTATTCCACTCATACTGTACCACAATAACAAAAGCTTTTCATTTACTAATGAACAAATCGTGAAGCTTTTTACGCTGTACTAAAGTGACCTCATGCAATCACTTGAATTATACTGTAGCAGCTACTGTATATACAGTATACAATATCAGCGTCTCTCCCTCGCTGGCTTCTTCTATTTCTCTTTCTTGAATTTAATAAGAGAAAATGAGAGCGAGGAAATGCAGTTTGTTGTGCGACTAGGAACCCAAAAAGTGAAAATCTCCTCTGTTATGAAGACTGTTACAGAGTGCTGACATCCAAGCCTCAGAACAGGCGCGTTTCTAAATCCTTTCACATTTCATTAGCTTTAGATTTTATGCATGCATTATTACTATTGACCTTTTGTAGACACGTGATTACCATGACTTCAGTCACGATGGCAGAAGTAGTGTTAACTGATATAAAGCCACTACATATTTTTATTGGTAATTACGATTGAGGTGTATTTCTTGGACGAAAATGTAACAAGAAATGGATGATTAAAGCACTTTAATTTCATTTCAAACTCTGATTAATACTGTACATTACCCTTAGAAAAAGAATGTAAATGTAAACCCATATACTGTACAGTGCTGGACTGCTGTGTCTCCCGCAGTACCCCTATATGTACTGTAATTAATGCAAGCCCGTGTTCTTTGGTATGCGTTGTAGTTTTCTTTGGTACTGTAAGTACGTATAAGTGCCTGTAGGGTAAATACACTAATAATTCACCATCCCAAGCCGCATTTTCCTCTACGGTTTCCTCTACAGTACTAGGAAATGAATAGAGCATTATATTTTCTATGGGAATTTAGCTGAATTTGCATTAATATTTATCCTACAAAACTTCAAATCATATTGTTCTTAATAGTTTAGGGTTAAAATTATATATTGCCACAAGAAGAAAAAAAAAAGCCGTAAAAAATATTGCAGAAACCATTAATAGTTATGTTCTAAGGAAAAATCTGCGAACAACTGAAACTGCGAAGTCTAAACCAACTGTAACAGCTAAAAACTGTTGTGGGGTTGAATAGCAAATCAAGGAAAATTCATGTGGTGACCCCTTGACGAGAGAAATAGAGAGGTGACCTGCAAAATAAATGTCGATTTTAAATCAGCAACTATTCTTCTTATTGTAGTATTATTATTGCTAAGAACTCCATATTAAACTTTCTAACTCATATTTATGTAGACTTGTGTGGGTAGATATTTTTTCATAACTACAACAAAATTAGAAGATCATCGACCTCCTGGCTATGATTCACAGACACCCCCCCCCCCCCCGGTGGTCCACGGATCCCGTCTGGAGAACCTTCGGACTTCACAACATATAAAGTACTTCGAATCGGGAATAAATACAGGATATATTAAAAAGTAAGGTGCCAAAAATCAAAAATAAAGTTAAGGCTCGTCCTCGTTCCATCATAGTTTAATAAAAACGGTCCCGAACCGTAATCCATAATACTATTTGGCTGCCCTGGAATTACATCAATGTTTATCTAAAGTCAGGGAAATTGGCCAACCGCTGTAGCTGTTACTGAAAAGAAATATGACGGGTCAGCTCAAGATGTCTTGGAGAAAGGTAACCATAGCAACAAGCTTCTAAAGATGAGGCTTACAGCTGAAAGTCAGTGCATACGTTCCATCTTTTTTTTTTCTTTCTTTCAATAAAGCAACATTCCAGACCTTAAAACACTGGCAATAATAATAATAATAATAATAAGATAGGAAAGGTTGAAATCCTGACAATCGTTACCTAACAATAGAGGAACTACAAAAGTGTCATTCACTTTATTTTTCTTAAAACTCCCGAGTTAATTGCCAATGAAGGGAGGCTCTTTGTCAGTCAGTTTTAGTGTAACACAGTTTGTTTCAAGACAATTAAGATTTACAAATGAAAGGCTTTGTTTGTCACCGATAAAACATCTTTGGAGCGTTTAAGGCTGAATGTCTGGAAGATGAAAAAAAAAAGAGGTTTAGTAACTTGACAGCAGAAGCATGACTGATATCTGATGGAGAAGAGAATGGCCTTCATGAATTTAGTAAAAAGGGTAAACAGTGTTAGTGAACTAACACACACACACACACACACAAACACACACACACACACACACAGACACACACAGTTCAAAATGCCATGGCCAACTATGCAGGGATTAATTCGAATCCGACTAGTTAAATATTAATACCAAAGTCATTACTTTTAACTATAAATGAATATTGTATAATTACTCAATAAGTAATAATAAAGTAACGGTTTTGTGGTTTGTTATGAACTAAATAATAATCGTCCAGCTGTACACTCACTCACTCTCTCATGGTCCATGCTGCTTATCCTCTATACAGGGTTGTGGGAGGTCTGGAGCCTATCCCAGCCTGTGAGGAGAGGTACACACCGGACAGGGTGCATCGCAGGGCATACCCATACACACACTATGGGGAAATTTGGGAATGCCAATTAGCCTAATCTACATGTATTTGAACTGTGGGAGGAAACCAGAGTACCCGGAGGAAACCCACCAAACCCAGAGGCGGGAATCGAACCCATAACGCGACAGTGCTAACCACTACGCCACTGTGCCGCCTCCATTCAAAGTCCTGAATTTTCATCTGTGCCCTACTTTACATAAAATGTATTACTTTTAGAGACAGTGAGTATGAGCTCCTGCTGTAGTTTCAAAAAAATCATGTTAAAGTTAAAAATAAAGAAAATATTAGCAAAATGTTAAACCTTAAACCTACCGACTGATTTACTCACCAACTTGCACTTAGGAATTATAATGCACTCTTTTAATTATTACCTTATAAATGATGTAATTTACAGTATGTATATGTGACAGTATGACTCACTTATATAAGGGTGAGTAAAAAAGTACTTTAAGTAGCGTTCAAGGCCACTGTCTCCCCAGTCACTGCTTTGCAGGTGTGAGAACATGTTACATCAGTTCATTTGTAATTGCAGTGCGAGCAAAAATGGATGCCCGAAGAAAGAGCATTTGTTTGTTTGCGGTCTAAGGGTGTACATGGTGCTGAGACAACTTACTTAGAAATTGAAGGATATCTGCAAACAAAATTTTAACCGAAACTCTTATAGAGAATCATTACCGGTGACGAGACCCGGATTCATTCTGCGGCCCCGAGAGTAAATGGCAGAGCATGAAATGGAAGCATCATCAATTTTTTAAAGTCAGCCATCAGCTGGAAAATGGGATCCTCAAGTATCGGGAACATTATCAGGAAAAAAGGTTCAACAATCACCAAAGTGCTCGTTGCAGTAGAGATGATGTCGAACAGTGATGTTAAGTCAAATGAATTCTACAGCCAGAGTGCGGATAATTCCTGACTCACCTTTGTTGATGGCTATACATACAGCTCACCTTATATTTGATTTAATGGGCCGTAGTAAGTCCTCCAATTAACAGATGGCTTTTAGTAGCCATCAACAAGCCTTGGTGGGTTCTGGGTTGTTCTTCCGACTGCAACCGAAATACATCGCTCTGTGTCTTACTTCTCCAGACTTTGTGATATCTTTTCCAAATATCCTCAAATGAGCAATTTGTATATGTCGTATTAGAACTGGAGTGTTACTGTTGTCATTCTCCACGAGGCACAGCAATCTTTAAAGCGCTATTGCAAAGTGTTCCCATCCCGGCTTGTTAGGAAGCTGGAGGCTGAGTGGAGGATCTGTCATGATACAGCACGGCTTGTTATTTCTGCTCGTTATTTATTACTTTCCAAGGTGACCTGACATTTGTTCTCAAAGCAGGACTCTTCCTTTTAGTCCCGGACTCTGTAAAGTTCTCTCTCTGAAATGTTGCTTTTGAAAGCAAGGCTCTAAAGGTATCACGAGGTACGTTGCTCGGGTTTGTAGTGGCAGCCTGAAGCTCATCACCTTGCTTTCAGTTCTCCTGCCAAGTTTAAAAGGATGCGGGTTTGGAAAACATCTGAGAAATTTCACTGATGGCCCGTCCAAGTTTTTCTTGGCTCTAATTAAAGAAACTTAAATTGAGTAGAAGTCCAATTCATTTCCTCACTTTAATGTGTTTTTTTTTTTTTTTTTTTTAATATGTAATGACTTGAAGTCTTAATGTTTGTAGCATGTTCAAATAGATGTGCTGGTACACTAGGTCATTAACTAGCAACGCGTAATTAGCTATAGTTTAGACTTAAATGCTTGGGAGAATCCGTTCGGCGCTGTTCAGTTTCCTTCAGCTACCCATTAACAGATACACGCTCAGAACTGATACCATAAATTCATGTATTTTTCGCACCCATTAACGCCAGCTTGAAGTTTTTTTCTCGTTTCGCTTCTTTGAACTCTTCCCAGAAGCCTTTGTAGTTCAGACTAGTATTCAGACCTCGGCGGCTAAACCGAAGGAAAGAACTGCAACATTATATTGCATTCAGGTCTGTGAGGGAATAAACAGCAACTGCTTATGGTTTGAATTACCGCTCCATTCCACGGCTCTGCCAGGGGCTGATAACACATCAATGTCAAAGCCGCTGTGTCTCACACGCATGTGCACACAAACGCGCACACACAGGCACACAAACACCGAATTAAAGATAGTCGGTGAGCTTGCTGGATTCTGACATGAGAAGAAATCCCAGTGTGGGCTCTTAAATGGTGCAGACGTCAGATCTGAGCGGTGAAATATGCAAGATGTAATTTCATGGATATTGATTTGAACAGGCATTAAAAAAAAACAACAACGAAAAAAAAAAAAAAGGAACATACGGCATCTCAGTGGTGAAGCTTCTCTGAATAATCATCGCATGCATTTAACGTGAATTTTATCACGTGCATTTGTGATATTGTGTAGTGCACTGTATATGAGGTATATATAAACATATAGAATATTAGCGTAAGTACCCGGCGTTGAGTTTTTAGACAGAGTTCAAAGGTTAAAGCTAAAAATAAGCTGACCAGCTTTAATGTTATCAGTAATAGTATTATTTCAGGTTGAAGCCCATGAACATGTCTGCCTGTCTTTCTGTACGGAAGAACTCTCTGTCTAACTTATTAAAATACAAAGAAATGACATTTTGTAAGGTTGCGTACTTTATGCTTTTTTAACACTGAGTTGTACTTCTTTCATCATAATAATGCTTTAATTAGCACTACTGTTTTTTGTTTTTTTTATCTTCCCGCAGGACGAATCAACATACAGTGATGCACCGTAAACCCTAACGCTCAAAGTAATTAAACATATTGGGTACTGGTAACGTAAATATTTACAACTAGTTCAAATTAATAGACCTCGATGAGTATTTAGAACTTTTTGGTATTTATGAGCTTGTAGAAATTACACTTTTCAAGTTAGTTGGACTAATTTGATATTTTAAGTAACTGTAAGTACTTAAGTAACAGTAACTGTCACCTTAAAGTTCCACCAACTTAAAATCTTTCAGACTAGTGATTTTGTGTCTGATGCCATCAGGGCAATAGGGCACTGGTGGCTCAGTGGGAGGTGTTTCACCTGCCATGGGAAAGGCTCGGGTTCGATTCCCAACAACTGGATGAAGTGCCTGTCTCAAGCCCTGAGAAAATAGGAGAATTGCAGCAGGAAGGGCATCTGGTGTAAAAAAAAAAAATAATAATAATAATAAAGAAATGATAATTGCGATTAAATAGTATGAGTCAGGCTTCTCAATAATGCAAGTAAAGAACGATGAATACGAATGAGTACAACAAACTCAAAAACTGGTTTAAAATTGGAAACATCATTACTTAAAAAATTTGATGTAACTTTTTTTGATGTAAATTCTTTGAGTTTTGCCAATTTATATTGGGTTTACAGTGTGTCTATACATCGTTGAAGGTTAATTAAATTCTGTCCAGCCAGTTTTGCGTGACAAAATCGGCTGGACAGACATACAGACATACAGACAGAACTTTTTCTGAGACTAGTTTCTAGTCCTCTATTGTATGAAATGTAAAGATATCATTAAAAGATAAAAGATAAAAGTTCTGACCAATGTGCTGTATCTTACAGACGAAACTTTTTCTTTTATTTATATGGATGGGGCTGAGAAGTTTATCCGTTGCAATTTATAATTGAGCAGTCCAGGTCGGGGGTCTTTCTCAAGGGGACTGGAATATAAACTTACAACCTTCAGATCAGTAGCAAACTGAATCACCAATACCACAATGTTGAGTATGTTCTTGAACTGCAGGGACAACATCAGTGTTTAAACGTTATTATTTTTACTTCAAAGCTTGCCGTTTTCCTGCAGTTGGTCCCACCTTTTCTCTTTTCTCATCTTTTGCCTACTTGCCTTCCTCCATTGTTCCGAAACTAAATACTTCATCAAGAATGAAAAAAAAAAAAAATCTAATTAAATGCATGTAAAATGGAATTATGATAAGGATGGAGTTTGAGATTACAAATTACAAGTGAGATCTATGTACAGTTCTAATGTTCCACGATATTATTATTACACCTCATATTAAGGTTCACATGAAGTTGTCATATTAGGTATAAACATAAGGGTCTGTTTCTATCTCATCTGATTTCTCTCTCATTCACTCATTCTCTACGTCGCTTATCTTGCATGTGGTCACAGGAAACCTGGAGCCTATCCAAGGGGCCTATCAACGATTATCCCAAAATTAATCAACAATCTAATAACTATAAAAAGCACTGCTTTAAAAAAAAACTGTAAACATTTTACATTTTGAAATTGTTCTTATCTGTTGAGGCTGCCATAAAGCTGATAAAGATAGATAAAGTTCTAAGGCACCTGGGGTTTATTGTTCCTGCAATATGTACGTCTATTGGTTAAAAAAGAAAAATTGTGTTTTACAGGAAAACTCATTTTCAACTCTTTGAATAGTTGTGTGTAATACGCAATCAAACTTCAATAAATACAGTGTAAAGACACAGTGAGAATTTGGTGTTTATCATGTTTAAAACCCTTAAAACCCAGGACGCACAGATCTATACTGGCAACTCGGGGTATATGCCACCATTCAAAAGTTAGGGATCACTCGAAAATTTCTTTGTTTTTGTTTTAGTGATTTATTTTCTACATTCTACAACAATACTAGGGATTTAAAAACTATTTTTAAAAAAATCTCATATGGAATTAGGTAATTATGTAACAACAACAACATTCAATTGTTATTTTAAGACTCGAACAATTGAGCGGGTCTTCTCATGAGTCTTCTGGTCAGAGTCACTCATTCTTTTGATTCTATTGCACTTCATAGCATCTGTGGAAGTCATGTGACAAAAGAACGAATGATTCGGACTAGAAGACTCGAGAGGTTATATATTATATGGAAGTCCTGCCGGTGTGTGTTAACTGTGGTTTCAGACATGTCAGGTAGAAAGAAAGTTATTATTACTTTTATAATGTGTAAATTGTACCACTACTGGAATATCGTAATGATGTCACAGCCTTATATATATATATATATATATATTGTTTTTTTTTGTTTTTGTTTTTTTTGCTCTGTCATGTTTGTATAGTTGGTTCAAATTAAATCAAATTCAGTTCATCATCTTGCCTAGGTTGTGAGAGTTAGCCCTGTCATGTAGTTAATGAGAGAAAGCTTAGTGTACTGTTATGGTTTGTTCAGTTTGTACATTTTGTAAAACATCCTGTACAATGATACACAAGTTGAAATCATACTGTGTTCATGTATCATTGGGATTTGGAGTCGTTCATTTGGATGACTAATCTTTCGGTTTAATTGAGTCATTGTTTCCTGCAACTTATATTAACTACCAGCAGAGAGAGAGAACACTACTGAGAGCTATATATGACTGGAATATTGCTGGAAATCCTAGCTACAGGACACCATATTTCTAGCCACTCTCGATCCAAGACAGCATTTCTAAAGCTTATAACCCAGACTGCTCAAAGATGACTGGTATAATTCATCGTCTTATGGAGTATAGACTACAGGAAAGGGAATAAAGCAACAGCCAGACTTGCCACTATCCGACATTCTTTCAGCTGCGGAATTGGTGCACTGAGGTTAAGTCACAATTCTTAAACATTCAAGACAGCATTGGTATTACAAGTCTAAAGAACAGTCAAGTCTGAGGACCCATTCAGTTCTTTAACACTGGAGGGTGACTCAACTTATATATCTGAAGAGCTGTAACAGATAATTTCACACTTTTGAAAATGTAAATTCGACAGTGGTTATGACGCCTTAATGCCATTAATTGCGTATTTCATCTGTCTGCGATTAAGGCAGTGTGAGTTTGTGACTGCACTGGTGTTTGTTATAATGAGGCATGCATAGTGCATAGCATAGTGTAGTATAGTAGAGGGTGGCATGGTGACGAAAGTGGTTAGCGACTGTGCTGCTATTTGTTATAATGATACACGCAGCATATTGTGTATAGTATAGTACAGTGGCGGCCGGTCAATACGGGGTGCAGGGGCGCCGCCCCCCTTAAAGTTAGGCAGAGAAGAATGTTTCTTTAACATGTAATTATTTAACATAATAATTATTTCTTTTAATAATGAAATAAATTCATTTAGTCACAATATTCCGCTGTATTTCTTAATACAATTTATTTGCGATTTGAAAAAATCTAAACCGTATTACGTTCATTTGTGTTCGTGTACGCGGGGCGCCGGACAAACGAGTGTCTATGTAGGTGCGTAAACTTTTGAAAAGCATGTGACCTGAGGCTGAGCTCTGATTGGATTTTGTCAAATCATCCTTCGGGCGGAGCACAATGCGCCCTGAACCCTCCCACTTTTGTTCTTAGCGAATCAATATTGTTTTTAAATATTTGGGCTCGTGTGATTGGACAATTCTCAACGAGTCTTTTCCAGCACTTCTTATGACAAGCGGAGCTGCTGACGTGAGTCATGTGAGTCATGCCTTTATTTTATGCTCAGAGTAATGATGCTTAATCACCTGATAAATGGCTATTTACAGGCGAGCATTAAAAGTTTAATTTTAATTTTGTTTGCGCTCCCCCAAAAGATTTTTGCATCAGCCGCCACTGGTATAGTATAGTATAGTATAGTATAGTATAGTATAGTATAGTATAGTATAGTATAGTAGAGGGTGGCATGGTGACGAAGTGGTTAGCGACTCTGCTGCTGTTTGTTTTAATGATGCATGCACTGTATTGTGTATAGTATAGTGTGGTATTGTGTAGAATATGATAGAAAAGTAAAGGATGGAATGGTGGAGAAGTTGTTAGAGACAGCACTGCTGTTTGTTATAATGATGCATGTAGTGAATAGAATAGTATAATATAGTGTAGTGTAGTGCAGTGTAGGGTGGAATGGTCACAAAGTGGTTAGCGACGGTGCTACTGTTTGCTATAATGATCCGTGCAGTGTGCTGTGTTGTGTTGTGTATAGTATAGTATAGTATAGTATAGTATAGTATAGTATAGTATAGTATAGTATAGGGTGGCAATGGTGACGAAAGTGTTTAACGAGTTCGCTGCTGTTTATTATAATGATGCATGAGGTGTGTTATGTATAGTATACTCTACTAATATAGTATAGTATTGTATAGTGTAGCATAGCATACGTAGTAAAGGTGGCATGGTAGTGAAGTGGTTAGCGACTGCGCTGCTGTTTGTTATAATGATGCATGCAATGTATTGTGTATAGTATAGTTTAGAAATAGTATAGCATAGTATATGGTGGCATATATACATACATGTATTTATACTATATATGTACTGTACATAGTATAGGTCTAACACCTCCAGACATGCAGAGTAGGCTACTTAGTGTTTCCAAACTGCCCATAGTGTGTGAGTGTGTGTGCTTGTGTGCCCTGTCCTAAATTTGCACCCTGTCAAGTATGTGCCCCGTCTTAAGCCTGAGTGCCCTAAGACGGGGCTCCAGGCCTCCGACAAGCGTCTGCAGGGTAAGTGAGTGAATATAGTATAGTATGATATAATATTGTATTGGGGAACTTTAAGACCCTTTATGGTATTAATGTTCTTTTAATCCACCACAAAGGTAACAAGCTAACACATTTTATTTATGCTACTGTATAGAATACTATCTAGGATTTATTTTTTTATTATTAACCATATAATAGGCAGTCAAGAGTCGATACAGCAATCCTGTTTATAGTCTAGTACCTTTGTTCAACAGCGTGTAACATGAGCTAATATCACCAGGATTGCCAGGTTTCCAGTCAAATTTCCAGCCATACTACAACTCAAAAGCCACACCAGAAATCAATTTAAATCAATAGACCCATTAGTTCCACAGCTGAATGGGAATTTCAGCTCTTTTCAACAAGCCAAATGGTTCAATTCTTTTGCCTCCTGAACAGCTCGTTGCCATTTCTCCATCAAGCTGGGGACAATAGCTGATTCTCTTCCCATTGGAGCAAAAAGCATGCTGCTCCTTTGCTGCAAAGATTATAATTGGATAAATATCCAGTTGGATAAATTTCCAGCAAAGCCCAAGTTCAAACAGTGTGTCTATGTGCCTATATATCGACTGGACCGTAAGACATACTGCAAAGATTGAGAGGAGGATATGGAGTATTTATCTGGGCAAAAACGATTGGGTATTAGGAAAGGGAGACATATTTTCTCAGCATTCTTTACCATGAACAACAAGTTCACTGTGGTATGCACACACACACAACCTGACCTATGGACATTAACCGTGTCCCCCTTCTTACTCTTTGCATAGAATCTGCACTTACACTTTGCCTTTCTCATTTATTCAGTTTGCTATTTGTCCAGTTATAATTGTGGCCATGGAGCAGCAGGATTCCTACTCCGATGGCAAAAGAACAACTATTGTGTCCAGATTGAGAGGGGGAAAAAATGTCAACAAGCTGTTCGGGAGCTGAACCAATTGACATGCTGAAAAGAGCTGGAATTACCATCACCACAATAAAACCTAATGCGCCTATTGATTTGAATCGTAAAGACATCCATAGTCATATACGGTGTACCTAGTCACTATTTTCGCCTGATGGAGGTTCATCAGCTTCCATGTTGATCACATATTCCCCAGGCCCAGGTCTAAATGTACCTTGCAGTATTGATCTGAATGAAAACAACCTCGCATGTAGTCATTAAAGGTAATTGTGGCTGAATCAATACGTGTATAACACAGGTCACAAAGAAAGGATATCAAAGATGATTTAGCTGTACGGCCTAGAGTATGCAGTCCTTTCACTTAGAGGAAGGCAGCTGCAGAGGCACACACAGCTTATTAGCATGCCTATTAAAAGCTTCATTGAGATTTTGGAAAAGACTCCTAAATGAGTTTAGAGCTTAATTGGGGGCATAAGCGCTTTCTCGATTTTTCCTTCCTGAATTTTTAAGCGTGGAGGTTTTAATCGAAGGACGCTGTCTCGAAGACCGGCTCTAAGGCTTGGAGGTTCCGATCGCCGCCGTTGCCGTCGTGTAAGTTCGCCTGTCATTAATCTTCACTGTCACTTCATAAAAAGAGGACAGAGAGACATAGGGAAAGTGATCCAGCTCGTGCTCAGGGTGACATTTATTAACTATTAATATACGCTGTACAGAGCTGGAGAGCCAATTTCAACGGACTGACAGCTTTGAGCCACTGGGATTGCTAGTGTGCAATCTTTGAATTTTGCCTGGATTTTAAGATACAAAAAAATGGGGCTTATCAAACCAAAAATCGCAGAATAATGCACGGATACGGGGAGATTCGCGCTGAATTAAGGCACTGAGAGAGATTTTATCAGTTTTTTTTTTTTGCTGTATTAGAGTGTTAAGAGTCAATTCTTTCCTTTTCATTGAGACATTTTACAGCGCTCCATTACCCAGAAGGAAGCGTTCCCGCTTCGTCGTCATCACATCATTATCCGCTACCCCCTACCCCCTAGGCGGAATGAGGTGGCGAAAGAGAGAGAGAGAGAGAGAGAGAGCAAAGGCCAAACACAAACGCAGCCTTTTAAACCTCTGAGTAATTAAATCTGTCGCTGCTAATCACTGCTGACCATTGCCATGGCAACGCACAGGGGGGTAATTAAGAGGGCAAATGAGATTTAAACTCAGGGGACCAAAGTGATAGTGTCAGATACCGACCCAGCTCAACACAGACTTAAATGACAGCGATCACCTTCGGAAACGCAGCATCAGAGACATCGTTTTCCTATACGCTCTCCTGTAACCGTTCATTACTGTCCCGATCAGTAGTCATGGCTGGCGATTGGTGGCAGGCCTGTGGGAGGAAGCGCCTCTGCTTCTCGTTGTCTCATGCAGCGCAGGTGGCAATTTGGAGCGCCGGGTCCCTCAGGTGCATGGCGCAACCCTCAGCATTTAATTCAGCTTCCCCAAAACAACCAGCAATTTTAATATCATTTGCACATGACACTTCTGTTTGTGCGGTGAAGCTTAATGTTGGGTTTGAGTTCCCAGTTCGGTTTGAAAAGCCGCCAGACTGGGACTTTTCTAACACAGTATGTAGGCGTTTGTATATTAGTGGGCAAGCTGTGAAATAATGGTCTAAACTGAGACGATGAGAGCGATGCTTGGAGGCGCGCTACTCCTGAGGGTTAGAAAGATGATAAAGAGAAATCAAGGCATTCCTGACTTTAATTCTCTTCATTTGTCCAACCAACAAATATTTGCTTAAATATTGAAGTTCACAGTTTTTAGGATTTTACAAGGGACATTCAAGTCAAACCGGGACTTTTGAGTGTGCAAACTTATGAGAGTAAATGCTCTCTATATACAGTAATCCCCTGCTACACTAATGCACTTATCCCAAGGTTTCACTAGCGCTTGGATACCATCAAGGTAGAAAGTTTTCTCAGTAGGCCTACGCCAGAGCTATGATTGGTCCACACATTGCAAATGCTGGCCTCCCAGGAACTCCTTTAATAGCCCAAACATGTGGTAATGGCCTGGAGCGAGATCAAGAAGAGGCTGAGTTCCTGTAATATCCGAGGGGTGTTGGTGAATTATTTTGTATACAGATGTGTCTCTTCTGCAAGTGGCCACAAAGTTATCTGTTGATTTTCAAGAATGAGGCGTTCCACTCGTTCCGCTCTGATCCACCTCAGCCAGGATTGTCAATTATGGACATACGGCCTGCAGCTAAGAATCTCCTCACCATACTGTGCTCGAAGTCTTCGGTAAATGTCAAATGGTTTTACGCCTTCGTTCATAGGAAATTTAATCACATGGCCCGGTTTGACTTGTATGAGCCATTTCAAGCTAGAGAATTGAAATGGAATTTCAGTCTGATTGCCCAGATGTTTTAGAAGATTACCATCAATTGCTTCTGAAGTAGCAGTGATGGTTTAAAACTGAATAATACTCATTCTCTTTATACCACTCATCTTGTACAGGGTCGCTGGAGGCCTGGAGCCTACTGTATTTAAGCACCATGGACAGGGTGCCAGTATATCACACAGGGTGCAAGTACACACATCTTTATCTTTGGACTGTGGGGGTTTGGAAGAACACCAATACTGCACACTCACGGACCCAAGACGGGACTCGAACTCTCAACCCTGGAATAATAATATTCATGTAAAAAAAATCCAGAGTTTATTATAATATCTGGAAAAATATTTTTTACGCCATTGGTCTCATTGGTTTATAATAAAGCTCACTAGGTGAACAAATAATCAATTCCTACTGTATTATCATTTATTAGATATGAAGAATAACAAACCATTTATTTCAAATACTTATGACTGCATTTGCTGATTATTTGCATATATCCTGCATCGTTTCTGCACTCGTAGAATATTTTTCTTGTGGTTATTTATGAATCCTAGTTTTACACTGAAACACTATGTATTGCGCAATATATATATTGTAACCTTTAGGTTTTCACTCGGAAAGTATGAACTGAAAACCCCTGAATGGTTTTAAATGTAGCTTTTAGTTCTAAAAGTGCAGGTTACTATGAGACTAGAATATTGGTAAGTGTTACCTTTTTCGCAACCCATGCTATCGTTGTTACTATCCATGCAGAATAAGAAACAACAAATACCTCTATATGAAGAGATATCTGCCCCCTGTATATTTATAACGTAGTCCCTTTTTTCCATACAGCCAAGGTCTTGAAAAAAAGTCATGGTATAAATCAATATTTTGCTTCATGAGTCAGGAATCAATACACTATATCAATATCCCTTATTTTATAAGTCTGGGTTTTTGATTGTCATAACATTGAAGGTTGCATTTTAATGTCTGTGTGTGTGTGTAAGAAATGTTATATCAGATGCTGTTTTATTTGTTTTGGTGCAATTAGCACAAATATGGCGTGCAAATGTTATTGATTTTTCATAATGCTGGATAGTTTGTGAATAAGGAGCAGAAGATGATGTATTGTTCACCCCGAGCACTGCTGCGATGCTGTTTGCACTCAACAGAAAGAGCTACTGTTGTCAGATTCTCACCGCACCGCTTCTTGGCTTGACTGAAAAGTCTCCTCTACTAGAAAGAGAAGCAGAGGAACCCGTTTGGCAGACGACTCAAAGCCAGTGTGTGGGAAGTTCTGCCTGGCGCTTTCAATCAAAAGACAAATGAAAAACACTGGTGGACTCTCGAGAGACACACAATGATGAGTACAAGGGTAACGGCGCCAGAGTAAACAAAACCCAAAGCAAGTCTCTGCTTTCGAAATCCCTCATTTTGGGCACATTTGATTTGTTTATGCCTTCCTTAAACTTGAGTTTCGTCCAAGAGGTGAGTCATGCTCCGGCTACGTGTGCAGTAGTAGGAGCGACTGCTCTCCGCAAGGAGCTCTACCTCAGGGCTTAGTGATCTGTGCCATGTTTCCCAATCAGCCTGACTGGAATAGGAAAGCAGCCTGGACCCCCCCTCAGTGGAGCTGAGCTCTGTAAAACGCTCTGGCAGCCGAGCATGCAGGTGTCAGAACATTTAAAGTCATTTTCTCCAAAGGGAGTGAGAGCAACAACAACAACAAAAAAAATCCCTTCTTTCCAGGAAACCATTTGCATTCGAATTGCAGTTGAGCCAATAAGGCATATCGCCCTTATGTTCCTTATCATGACTCACTTCAAGGAGCAGAATGAGGTGTGGTGTGTGGAAGGGGATTTGTAGACTGCAGAGGTGGTGCAGGATCAGCAGTCTGCCTCAAATCCCAGAACACTGTCACCCCTGTGGCACAGAGACAGCCACGCTTAACTAGATCTGAGCCATTATTCTGTGAATTACAGATCATTGAAAAAGCATTATTTGAGAAATTTCTTCTTCTTCTTCTTCTTCTTTTTAATAAGAAATGACTAAGCCATGTATTACTCTATAAAGTCAAGCAGATTTTACAATAGGTGCAGATTTCACTTTCTTTTTTTTCTTTTTTTTAAAGGGACAGAGGTATGCCACCGAAGCAATCCATTATAAAAGACGATATCAATCAAGCAGTTGAAATGTTGAACAGACCACATGACCCGTCATCAAGCAGACAGCTGAGCAATGACAGTATCTATCTCAGACAATGATAGATGTAGCACAGGTATGGTTATAATAGATGTGTACTCACATACAGTACGTGATTATGTTCAAGCATTAATAAAAAAAAAATGTGCTGAGCCTTAATGCAATGGACAAAATAGAAATATATATATATATATATATATATATATATATATATTTTATTTATTTATTTTTTTTTTTTCCTATATGTATATATGTTCACTTCATTTTGTCATTTTGTAGCTCACAGCTTTCATATATTTTGTATGAAATAGCTCTCTTTTTATTGCCCCTGTGGGATCTGCTCTCTGTAGGATTAGGTCCACCCAGCTGAGCCTCTCACCCAATTCACCAATCTCCCTCTCTAAAATGGACCCAGTACACTTTCTGAAATGCACTGCAGCTGACTGATAGCCCGTGAGTGGCAATAAGCCTTTACTGGATGGGTAAAAAAAAAAAAAATGAGCTATAGCATCAGGCTCTAACAAATCACACAGGGCAACTGGTGACAGTTATTCAAGATCACCTAGAACTGTTTTGTGCTTTTAAAAGTTCTTTCCACCAATTTAATATTATTCTTTATTATTAGTGCTACCGCATATACAGTACATTGTCTGAAATAAAGTGCACACTGTAAGATTTTGTTCGCTCGCCTTTAGCCTTTGATGATGGTGCACGATGCAGTGGACAGTTCATGTGTGAAAATTATTCCTCCTGCTTCTGGAACAGCTCTTTCAGTTGGAACATCCCCATGCCATCATGTACAGTAAGAAGAACTATAACAATACTCTGATCATTTAGTACATTCAGGTGATCAGGTGACTTCATTTTATTGCCACATAAAGTTGCTGAGCCTTGAACTGACCAACTGAAGCAACCCCTGATCATAACACTGCCTCCGGAGTACAGGGGGCGCTATGCGTGATGTTGCATAGATTCATGCACTTCCCTTCTTACCCTGATGCGCCCATAGGGTCATCAGACCACATGACCTTTTCCCATCGCTCCAAAGTCCAATCTTTATGCTCCCTAGCATACTGATTTTTATTTATTTTTTCCCTGATTTATCCCACTAACAAGTGGTTTTCTTATGGCCACACAGCTGTACTTTTACTATTAAACATACAGTAGCTTTGGTTTTTTATTATAATGTAACACCACCAAGCATTTAAGTCATCTCGAATCACAAAATCTTTCCCAACCACAGTTGAAGGTTCAGCACTACAGTATCTATCTAGTGCTAACCACTAAGCAGAGAGAGAGAGAAAGAGAGAGAGAGAGAGTCAAAAGACCTTGCAGTATTTTGGTGTTTCGTGACTGCTATTGCCTTCTTCATCACTGTCTAACAGTTTTCCATTGGGTTTAGGTCTGAAGATGACCGATGCTGTGGCTCCAGAAACTGAATAACATAATTTTTATTTATTTATTTATTTTACACTAATATAGGCTAGAAGTAATTAGTAAAATCACCTGGTTTGTAAAACAGGAAAACATGGCATATGTTGTCTTAATCCTTTTGGCCATCACCGTATGCTTCAAGCAATTCTATCAACTTTTTCTAAAACAAACTCACTCGAAAAAGAAGATGCATTGTTCATTGCCATGGATTTCTTTTTTTTATTTATTTTTTTTTTTTGGCATCTCATGAGAAAGAAACAGCTATGGAAAGCAGATTAACCTGAAGGCATGACGAAACTATGCTGTCCAGCACAACCATGCAGACTGAGCCACAAAATATTCCCAACCCGGTGAGCACTGTGGCACAAGCTGAAGTCGCTGGTAATTTTCCAGGAACAAACAAATAGTACTGCACACTGAGCTAGGACTGGCAGGAATACATTTTTACAGGATATAAGAAAATATTTCAATAAAATATCACTGCGTGAGCTGTGCAGTTATATTGATAAGTGTTGTGCATTAATGCATTTTTATCATTTAAATAACCAGTCAGCCATCGGTATTTGCTAATAACCACAATTAATCATAGCATTATTGATGTGCCGTAAAATACCTTCATTAAGAGAAATGACATTTTATCTTATAAATCTGTCAATCTGAAATTTCACTCTGAAATGTGAGCTATCACATTTCAAACACTGGCCTCTCAGGAACCCCTTCAGTGATGTCAACATGTGTAAATGAATTGGAATCAATGTTGTACATTGGTAAATGATTGCGTGAACAGTTCCCATAGACAGACACGTCTCTTTTGACCTCCGAACCACTTTCACGGACATATAGACTTCGTACTGTGCTCGAAGTCTTCTGTAAATGTCGATCGCTTTTGCATCTTCATTTCATGAGAAATTTCATCACAAGTCCTGGTTTGACTTGAACGGTGCTGGTTTTTAAAGAGGAATCAGCAAAATGAATGATTCCTTTTTAAGCATCAGTGTAGCAGAAATACTACACAAATCCTTTACGAATTGATTACTTGATTGAATGTATTACATTCAATAAAAAGGTGTATCTTGTTGGTTTAAATAATAAATGATGAAAAATGGTAGCAAATCAAAGAATTTCCCCTTGCACTTCAGACATGGCATCCTTGCTCACCGACGTTCCCACAAAACCAGACGGACATGGCCGTACCTTTTTCCTGAAAAATAAGCCAAAAACAAGCTTTATCCTGAGATTACAGGATAAAGTTTTTTTTATTTTTTTATTGGGGATCAACTGAAGGTGTTTATTTTCCACTTTGCAACAGGGATAGTGGATTTCACCAGGCTCTTTTAGCTCATAGTGTTGGTTTCAGGTTATCAATCTGTGTGTATCACCCTAAATCTCAGACTACACGTCGTGTACTAAAAAGTATGTGAAGGTAATGGGTCGTTTGATTTTGCCCACTATTACTTTGAAATACATAGGAATGGACGGGAAAGGAAAAACCCTGCCTAAAGTGTATTACCTGAAGGGGTGTCAGGTCACTGCTATTGCTGTATGTCAGGAAATGTATTCGATGAGTCTCTGGAAGTTTGCTCTCGAAATTTCTTTGAAGTTTTGATGATGGAACATAAAGGAAACGACTCTTATTTCACATTCAATCACATACAGGTCTGTTGCTAAAAACTGTCAGGAACATTAGACAGATTTATACTGACAGTTGACAAATTACACTTACTGTAACATTGTGAGTTCTTTCCACGCAACCTCTTGCAATTCTTTTGCCAATTACTTGTTAATATCACACAGTAATCAAGCCAATATGAGCCCATGCAGCAGTGTTTAAAGTAGGAATATAACCTACCTGTGGGAGAATGCTTATTCTGAACAGTAGGGAATAACCTAATAAGCAGCAGAATTAAGTCTCCCTAACTCACTTTGGAGAAAGAAATTGCAAGATGAAAAAAAAAGTTAAGATAGAAGGTTAGAAAAAGCAACTGGACGATAAATCTGTGTAATATTTAAGCTTCCATGCCATTCAGTAAAAAGTGCAAACAAAGGGAAGGAACTGTAGTATACATATTTAACTGGTGGCTCAGGCAGTTACTGGGTTACTGTTGAGAAGGCCAAGGACTGTGGGAGGAAATCGGAGTAAACCCGGAGTAAACACACCAAGCACGGGGAGAACATGCAATCTGCATGCACACGGAGACAGGAATCAAACCTGTCCTGAAATCGAACCCGGACCCTGTAGGTGCAAGGCAACAGTGCTAAGCACAAAGTCAGCATGCCGCCCGCACGCTTCTTCTGACCAAAATGTTTCAATATCATATGCTGCGGCATTAGAATTTTCCTCCGCTGTAACTAAAAGACCCAAACCTGGTCTTTATGGCCTGAACCTCGATGAAGACGTGGACTGCTGTGGAAAATCTAAAGTGGCCTGAGCTCCGACCTCAACCCCACTGAACACCTTCGAGATGAATTGAAACACTGGATGCAGCCAGGCCTCCTGAATTGGCATCGGTGCCTGACCTCACTAATCTTCTCCAATCTTCAGTCTTGTGGTTGAATGGACACAAATCCCCACAGTCACGTTCCATAATCTTATGATAAGCCTTCCCACAGGAGATTGTTATAACAGCAGAGCAGGGATCGACTCCATGTTAACGACCATGGGATTTTAATGGGCACACAATGGGTTTGACAGTCAAATATGTACAGTACAATACACACTTTAAAACCGTACGGTGTATGTCATTCATTTTGTCTGTACCACGACATTAATTAACCCGAATAATGAGTCCAAACTAGGACCCACAGGTAGGTCACTCATGCCTAACATACAGTACTGCAGAGCACGACAAATCCAAGATTTGTGTGCTGGAAAGGATTTCGCCATAATCCACAATCCTGTAGTTGAAAAGCCTTTAAAAAGCCATTGGAACCTATTCCTCAAACTTCGAAAGTGTATTTGTATGGGTGACTTGCATGTTTATCTCTGAGCACACACCACACAGCGCATCATGCTTGAGCGAACAGGAAACGAGGCACAGCAGGAGACCTAGAAATCCATATTACTGTTACTAAAGAAGGATCCTCAGAGTCGAGTCCCTGTGAGGCACTGATGAAGGTGAACGAATCTCTGATGAGGACGTATGAATAAAAATGGTGGAGATAAGCTGTGACACCCAAAAGAGGATCAAAAAAGGACCAGACTGGGTGACACTGTCTTTCTGAAAATACAGTATATACTGTAGCAGAGCTTTTTTAGGTAGATGTTATCAAATAAGTGTGTGACCCTCAGTGGAAGCATCATTAAGGTATGGCACGTCCAGACCATAAGGTTACCCTCCCCCATCATCACTGCTTTTTGATTTCTTCCATTTCTATCCCCTCATTGCCTTTACTAAATATAAGGAAGAATGAATATTTGACATCATTATGGTGAAAATATTTAAATTCAATTACTCTTTTCAGGCCTTTTATTTGGGCGGCATGGTGGTGTAGTGGTTAGCACTGTCGCCTTGCACCGCCAGGGTCCGGGTTCGATCCCTGGCCAGGCTTGATTCCCGTCTCTGTGTACATGGAGTTTGCATGTTCTCCCCGTGCTTGGTGGGTTTCCTCCGGGTACTCCGGTTTCCTCCCACAGTCCAAAGACATGTAGGTTAAGCTAATTGGCGTTCCCAAATTGCCCGTAGTGTGTGAATGAGTGAGTGTCTGTGTCCTGCGATGGATTAGCTCCCTGTCCAGGGTGTACCCTGCCATGTGCCCCAAGTCTCCTGGGATAGGATCCAGGCCCCCGTGACCATGAATACAGGATTAAGCGGTATAGATGGTGAGTGAGTGAGGCCCTTTATTTGTTTTATATATGTTGTATGGTGCTGGACTGCTGATCGAAAGGTTTCCCTTTCAAGCCTTGGTGCCATCAAGCTACCATTGTGAGCAAGATCCTTCACCCGCATCTGCAATCGGGTGTTGAGCTGGCAACCCACCCCCATTCAAACAACTGATCTGTCTCGAGGGAGAGGAGTATTCGTTGCATGATGTGCCCGATTGCACATGGTCGGCCCCTTCCCCCCTCAAGGCTACTGTAACTCAAGCTTTCGCTTAATGTTAAATTGTACTATTAGCTCAAATTCGCTGCATTTGGCAGATGACCTTATCTGAAGCGACTTTTCAGACTTTTTTTTTATCATTATACATGTGAGCAGTTGAAGTGTAAGGGCTTTGCTCAAGGGCCGACAGTAGCAACTTGGTGGTGCTGGGGCGTGAACCTGGGACCTTCTGATCAGCAGGCCACGACCTTAACCGCTGTGACACATCAGCCCCAATTTCTAGAGCCTTAGAAGAATCCGAGGACACTTCGGGAAGGAGAAAGAATATTTCCAGCGGAAATACTATTTTAAGTATTAGATACAAATACACTATTTTAACAGCAAGTACAAAATTTGTGGAATTTTGTGAAATCATTGGTAGATCTCAGGTTTGAATCCTGATAATACGCCACAGCTGTCTAAACGGCCAAACTTTCAGAGTGGAACGAGTGGCATACTTACCGTCCTGTCAATCTAGGTTGTACAGCCAATTAAACTGTAGGCATCTGTGCGCTGATGTGTGCAGAAGAGTGAAGACACAGTAGCACTTTCCCCCTGAAGTGTCTTCCGAATCTACTTGGATGAGTTGCGAAACATTTTAAACCAACAAAAAGAAGTCTTACAACTTCACAAGCAATTTGGGAAGACCAATTAGCCTAATCGTCTTTGGACTGTGGTAGCAACCGGAGGAAACCCACCAAGCACGGGGAGAACATGCAAACTCCATGCACACAGACCCCGAGGTGGGAATCGAACTCAGACCCTGGAGGTGCAAGGCAACGATGCTAACCACAATGCCACCATGCTGCTCTCAGTTATACAGTACAGACAATTTGATAGAGGCAAGCAAACTACACATCATGTCACTCTACTGTAAGTCACTGAGATAAGATTAACATTTTAGTACATACTGGTAAAGGCTCTGCTTCAAAACATCACTGTCACTGATTATTTTCCTATAACCTCATATGTTTTATCCATTACATAGTAGACATTTTAAGAGACTTAACAGCATTCCTCTAATGTACCTGTTATGACTTAGTTTTAGTTTTTAATAATAACTAGGGCTTATTTGCTGGAATGCCTGAAATCAATCCCTGAATATTAGAAATGGCAAACTTTATGAAACTCTAGCAAACAAACTTCAGCTTCTTTTCCGGCGTTACATCAGGTTGAATGAAGCTTTGCATTGCATCAACTGAGTTCCTCTTCCTGTCAAACAGAATATGCAAGTTTAAGAAAAAGCTGCTGTTTATAAAATTACCAACCTCAATGATATTGTTTGTCTGGCTGAGTAGTTTCACTTGAGTTGCACTTGCTTCATCATACTCATTATATTGTATGTATCATCGTTGCTTATTCACATCCAGATGGTGAGCCAAATGCTTCATTTTGATTGTTCTTCATCTCTTCATGAATATCTCATATGGCACATACTGTATGCTGCACTTCACTGAAATGCCTTTATTCAACATTTGCTCCTGAAAGTGAGGATTTTTCGGGGGCTTTCAAAGTGACTCAATAATTTCACCATGATGATACATTTACCACCATCAAAGCTCGATCCTTTCAAAGCGCGCATGAGAGAGTTTTGTTGGGTTTCCCCCCCCTCCCCCCCTACCTGTACTGCAAGGATGCATCGCAACTGTACCATTTCTAAAGAAAAGAAAAAAAAAAGAAAAGCTCTGTATTTTGCTAATTACAGCAGATAAGAGTATGGAAGTCGTATCCAGGGAAATTCACTGGATCTATTCCAAGTTGATTCACAAACCTGCATTGGGGAACAAGAAATCACGTCATAGTCCTACTGTATATTCTGGCCTGAATGTAAATATCACCGTCTGCAAATTGATGCAAGATTTAAGATCGACGTATAATTAACTCAGTCATAGCCAGGCAGCAAGAAAAGACAACGCTGTATTGGGTGTATGAAAGGTACAGCAGACTACTTTATAAATATCATCCAAAAAAGGTTGCAAAGTTCAGCAGCTAGTGAGTCTATGCGAAAATCCTCCTCTGCCAGCAGAGCAATTTATTTTCATTACCCTAAATCATAAGATCAATACAATGGTAAATAGCCTCTATTTATCTTACCAGAAAAAAATATATATCGCACTGCTGGCAAGCACCATGCATAAATGGGAATTAGATGCCATACATTACAGGATGTACTGTGCATAATGACAAATGATTAAAATTTGGGCCAGAGAGCAGCCTTGACTAAAATACCAATAGCCCTAACTCTAGGGATGGTTTGGCATTTCTCAGATGCGCATCTACAGTGTTTGCATAGAGCTTGCTCTCAGACAGCGATCTATCATGTACATGTAGGTGTAAAGCTCTGTGCTGCTTGTGACACTACTATTGATGAGTTTAACTAAAGTTAACCAACTTCCTAATTTGTGATACTGGTTTTTAATCTCCCTGGTGTTTTAAATCATCCGCCTCTGATGAGATCGATCGTGGCCGAGCTTGTTTGAGGACAAAAACTAGAAAACCTAAAGATTAGCCCAATGCACAAGAATTAAAGTATTATATTGCAGATATTGTATAAGAGGACAGCTGGTGTAAACAGCATGGCTACGGATTGAGAAACTTTTCAAAGATTAAAAAAACAGTAGCATAAAGGTTCATTTTAGCATACAGAACGGTATAAGGAAGCAAACCTGAGGCTGAATTCTTTTAACCCAGAATGTTCTGTAGATTCATGCAGCCAGTTGGCGATTGATGTGTCAGATGATTACCTCATACTGTAGATTTATTCTCAACCGGAGCTGATGTACAGCGGCACGGTGGCTTAGTGGTTAGTACTGTCACCTTGCACCGCCAGGGTCCGTGTTCGATTCCTGCCTCGAGTCTGTTTGCAGGTTCTCCCTGTGTGCTTAGTGGGTCTCCTGCCACAGTCCCAAGACATGTAGGTTTGGTTAATTGGAGTTCCCAAATTGGCTGTATAGTGTCAATGATTGTGTGTGTGTGCCCTGTGATGGATTGGCACCCTGTCCAGGGTTCAAACCCCACCACCAAGTTGCCACTGTTGGGCCTTTAAGCAAGTTCCTCAACCCTCTGGATAAAGATGTTTGAATGGTTTTAGGGAACTAAGTTGAATATAGAATCAGGCAGAATGATTTAATCTGATAATCTTAACATATGGTATACAATATCACTAATCTTACTTACCACCCATGTTACCTTTATTTTCAATTACCTTATAATCGATCAAATTTAATCAAACAAGAAAATGAGAACACGTAGAACATTCTAGAATACAGTATACACCCAAGTATAGAACTGAGAAACTGTTGAGCAAACACCTAGAGATCTGAAATTTGCCAAGACATACAGTACAGTATGCACTTTAGGTTTTTGT
This sequence comes from Clarias magur, assembly GCA_013621035.1. Classification (NCBI taxonomy): domain Eukaryota; kingdom Metazoa; phylum Chordata; class Actinopteri; order Siluriformes; family Clariidae; genus Clarias; species Clarias magur. The sequence continues at coordinate 2,302,219 of QNUK01000009.1, read as the reverse complement.
TGAAACTTCAGAGAGGCTTGCAATGGGCTTATGAGAGGCTTATGAAATGAGCACCTCCAATGGGCTCAAATGATGTCAATTAGCCTATCAGAAGCTTCCAAAGGACTAACATAATTTTCTGGAATTTAAGGATTGACAGATCATACATGGCTCTCAAATGTTCACCTTACATGGGTAAGAAAGTATGTTAAAATGTATGTTAAACAGAAAAATAAAATAAAGTCACTATAGCAAACACAGTACAATGTGTTGTATAAACATTGAGATAATTGAGATAATGTGTTGTATAAACATTGAGATAATTGAAACAATGAGATAATTGAGACAATGTGTTGTATAAACATTGAGATAATTGAGACAATGTGTTGTATAAACATTGAGATAATTGAGACAATGTGTTGTATAAACATTGAGATAATTGAGATGATGTGTTGTATAAACATTGAGATAATTGAGATTATTGAGATAATGTGTTGTATAAACATTGAGATAATTGAGACAATGTGTTGTATAAACATTGAGATAATTGAGACAATGTGTTGTATAAACATTGAGATAATTGAGACAATGTGTTGTATAAACATTGAGATAATTGAGATAATGTGCTGTATAAACATTGAGATAATTGAACATAGACTAGGCTGATCCTATGTACACCATCTTTGGCTAATGAATATTAATGAATATGCAAATGCAATGGTCATGTGACATGGTGTCAAAACAAACTCAAATAAGTGAGATTCAGCAGATTCAGTAAAACGTTTGCGTCTTTTCTTTTTTTTTTTGCGAGTTGGCCCTGTGCCTGCCATGATGGTCGTTTTGAAGAAAATTATAATGAGGTCTCAAGTCATGTGACCTCAGTGCCATGGAGGGGAGGTTGGGCCTACTAAAAGCATACTAAAAGTACAGGCTGCACAAAACATTGTTCAAAAAAAATTATAGCTAGATGTGCAAGGCCATGACAATAACGGTATCACTCGTCATTTTTATGAATATTCTTCTTATTTATTGTGTAAAGTACATTGTGTTGTATACTCTGAATCAGTCTTTAACAAGCTGTTTAAAGGCACAATCAACTGAGTGTTCGTAAACCTCTGCCCCAGTGAAATTGTGAAATAATGAAATAATTCCAAAGGTCCATGAACTTCCTTCTTTGTTGGTTTTTGAATGAAGGGGTTACAGCCTGTTTTGTTTATCATGCTTGGTATTTAGAGGAAACACAGCATGAACTCACAGCATTATCCTGTAAAAAATGAGAAATCGTGATTTCATACATTATTAAATGCTAACAGTTTCAGTGTCAGACATTTATAGAGATTAGATTTTAGCCACCATATCAAATATCATGACCACACATACTGTGAATGGTAGTTATCCCAAATCCCTCTTTCATCAAGGTCCTAGATGGTGTCATATTATTAAAGACTGTCATAAATAACGGCTGGCCAAAGTGTCATGATATATTCGAGCTTTTTTATGAAACAGCTTAACAAATGAGACTCTGATATGATTTTCAGCATTATACTGCATATACTGTACAGGATATACACACACCATCCACTTTATTAGGAACACCTGTACTGCTGTACAATGATCCAGCCTGTCAAGGCATCTTGTACTGTACTGTAGCTGCGGCTCTGTGCACATAATCATGAGCTCCAGATAATGGTCGAATATCCAATATCAGAATGGGGAAAATGTGATCCCTGTTGACTTTGAGTGAGGCATTGTTGTTTGTGCCTCGCATGCTGGTTTGAGTATTTTTGAGAAATTGCTGATGTGTTTCTATAGATTACACAAAATGGTCAGGAAACAAAAAAAACATCCAGTGAGCAACAGAACTGCAGGCAGAAAAGCCCTGTTTATGAGACAGGGTTGAGGATAACCGTTGACTGAGTGTGCAGTTTTAGTTAAAAGTGTTGATGAACATTTATTTATTGGAGAAAAAAAACGTAGTAGTCCTGGTATATCCCTGGTCCATCTGGGAAGAAAAAAATCCATAGATGTGATAACCCGTTCATTCAGTACATTCAGCTCATCAGCTAATTGCATCTTATTGCCACATAACGTTGCTGAGACGAAACCTGAGCACCTGAAGATCATACCACTGTCTCCAGAGGACTGTGCAGGGGGTGCCGTGCATGATGTGTGCGTCGCTTCACGTGCTTCCCTTTTTAACCCTCCATTCCTGACTACATCTGTTACTCTGTCTGTGCAAAAAGTCTTTTTTTTGTGTGTGATTCAGTGCTTTTCTACATAAAATCGTTCCACGTATCATGTTTTGTAGGAAACAGTATGACTGAAACTGAACAAATTTTTCCTCTGGTATATCAACAACTGGTTGCATCACGTCGGTGCAATACAGTTTGAAAACCCATTTTATTTCAAATATTTTTTGTTTGTTTGTTTGTTCGTTTATTAGCATCACAATGGCATAGTGCTTGGTGCACAGTGGGACGGTCGCCGTGCACCTCCAGGGTCGAAGGTTTGCATGTTCTCCCCGTGCTTGGTGGGTTTCCTCCGTGTACTCCGGCTTCCTCCCACAGTCCAAAGACATGCAGATTAGGTTGATTGGCGAGTGTGTGCCCTGTGGTGGATTGGCACCCTGACCATGGTGTACCCTGCCTTGTGCCTGAAGTCTCCACAGGATAAGCAGTATAGGCGATAAATGAATGATTTATTTCTTTATTTCTTTATTTATTCATTCATTCATTCATTCATTCAGATATATTTATTATTTATTTATGTCAAAAGATTTGTAAAATTTCATGAAAGGATATTACGATTATCACTTAAGCACAATATACGTCCATTCACATGGAAGCAAATTAATTCCAAAAACACTTGTTTTTCGTGTTTTTACACATTTTCATCAGATTGCACTCCTGGAAAACAAGTATGGCATTTCTGCATGCTCTCTCTCTCTCTCTCAGTGATTATTGGTGATGCAAACAAGTACCAAGTACCAGGCCTGATACCATTCCCCAGCAAGCAACCCTATTCTGGTTAAAATATAAAATCTTATATGAATCTACAGTCAAATCCCAGTGATGCCTGCCATAGTGTGTTTGAGAAATAACAGCAGACTGCTTCCTTTTACATTACGTGCCTAATAAAGCCTGTGATTCACACCACAGATAATCAGATTATGTTATGGATTGGGTATCAAATTTCGCTTTCCCCAGAAGCAATCCACCATGACAGGTGATTTTACCATCATGCCTAACCCCCATCCCCATCCCCCCCCCAATCAAAACATCCGTTTACTTCTCTCACAGGAGCTGAGAGATAGATGCTGGCCATTAATTCTTCATTTGTCTTATATTTCTAAGCATCTTCCACCATATGGCTGGCTCCACTGTTCTGATGAGGCGTTGTAAGTGTTATTTTCAGCAGGAGTCAACATGTCTTGCCCTAGGCACTTTTCTGACTGCTTCTTGGTTGTCAGAGTGATTTATCTAGAATATGTATACCATATGGAGGACATGACAGAGAAGAAATCACTTCAATAAGATCCGTTTCCCGACTTCACGCTCGAATAGTAGTGGTTCAAAAGGGGGAAGAGATTGTGATTGTGTTGTGGTCATGAAGGAAGTGTGTGTCAAGTAGAGAAAAAGTGAAAGAGAAACAGGGTGGATTATATGCTACGGGGTTTGTGAAAACATGATTATTGGTTGATTGTTTGAAAGTAAAAGTCGCAGCAAGATTACACATTCTTATAATTTAGAGTCAAAACACTAGGATAGGCTCAATTCCCTCCAAAAAAATAAAAATAAAAAACTTAGACTGTGCTAATACAGCTGATTCTTGCTAGGAATGCTGCATACATGGCAAATGCAATTATAGGATAGTCTATAATACATAATCTATCCACAGTGGTTGGGAAATATCAGTTTTGTCATACTTGGGACTATCACAGCATTAAACAATCTTACACACACTTAGCTTAGCGGTTAGCACTGTTGCCTTGTACCTCCAGTGTCGGGGTTCGATTGCCGCATGGAGTTTGCATGATCTCTCCGTGTTTGGCGAGTTTCCTCCGGGTACTCAGATTTCCTCCAACAATCCAAAGACGGGCAGATTAGGATTATTGGCGTTCCGCCAAATTGCCTGTACGGTGTGAACCCATGTGTGTGTGTGTGTGTGTGTGCCCTGTGATGGATTGGCACCCCATCCAGGGTGTACCCAGCCCCGTGCCCTAAGACCCCCCGCGACCCTGTATACAGGATAAAGCGGTATGGCAAAGACGATGGGTGAGTGAATAAACAATCGTTAAACAAAAAGTTCTGTCAAATAATCATTAGCGCTTTATTAATTCCAAGGGAAATTGTAATTCATGCATATCGCAATTAGTAAGCTGAGGTCAGAATGCATTGTCAGACAGGATACAACACCCTTGGAACAGACAGGGTTAAAGGCCTTCAACATTATCAACATAATTGATATTATATATCTTACCAAGATCAACATTAAAACCAAAAAATATTAAACTCAATATTGTGTGGGTTCCCCTTGTGCCACCTGGGCTGCTCTGACCCATTGGGCATGCATGACTCCATAAGAGCCCTGGGGGTTTGCTGTGGTATCTGGCACTGGAACATTCCCTGCGGATCATTGGAGTGATGTGGGTTACGAAGTGAGGCCTTCATGTCCGCTGCACTCCATGGACGCTCAGATTGAGTTCTGAGGAATTTATAGGCCAGACCAACAAGTTTGAACTCTTTGCCTGATAAAGTAAAGCCTTTATTTTGTCACATGTACATTACAGCACAGTGAAATTCCTTCTTCACACATCCCAGTGTAACTGGGGTCAGAGCGAAGGGTCAGCCATGGTACAGCGCCCCTGGAGCAGTTCGGGTTAAGGGCCTTGCTCAGGGGCCCAACAATGGCAACCGGGCTGAGCTGGGAATCTAACCGCCGATCTTCCGATCAGTAACTCAGTGCCTTAGCCCTCTGAGCCACCACCGCCCCTACAAGGCCCATTCACAGCAAAATATAGTCCACGGGTGTTCTGTTGCATTTATTTCATGGCCAGCTTTCAATTTCTCAGCAATTTGTTTGTACATTGGATCTTTTTGTGGGATTGGACTGGATTGGCTGGCTTGTGCTTCCTCACAGGCATAGACGACCCTTGAGTGTCCATGACCCCTGATATTAAAGTCGATTACCTGAAGGTTACCTGATAAATAAAAACATAGATTTGATGGATGGACTCCATCCAATGTGCAAAAGTGCCTCTATCCGATTTAATATTATTATATTTGATTTATTGGAATAAATGTTAAATACATTTGACAATATTTCCACTCACTCAGCAATCATTTTGGCATTGAGTTTATTCATTTGAGCTATCAAAGCAGTTTGTTTGCAGTCGTTCCAGTTTAGGTATTTATATCCTTCAAATTTGAATATTTTTCTATTATATCTAACAGCGCTCAAAATACACTGTGTAGATCTGGTCATAATATTTAATGCATACACATTCACAGAGTGTGAATTTTTTTTTTTTCTAGTTTTTTTTTTTTTTTTCAAGTGAACAAATGAAATGAACAAATATTCTAGTTGTATCTTACATAGCAATACCTTCAGACATTCTTATACTGTATGTGCACTGTTGCTTTTTTGTTGTTGTTTTTTTTTTAAGATGCGAGTCAACAGACAATATGAGTTCACCATCACTAATCTGATCAAACTCCACTATCACACAATCACATGTAGGCCTAAAACCAAAGAGTTAGGATGAGTGTGTCTAGCAGCAGCATTTGTCACAAATCTGATTAGATAGACTGATTAGGCGCCGCAAAAAACGGCCCACAGCATCAAGCTTTGTTTTACATCCAGACGATGATAGCATCATCTCCACCTTGTCGAGAACGAACTCAAACGAGGATGCTGGAGAGATGGCTTTTGGGAGGTAATCTTTCCAAATAAGAAAAATAAAATCAAAATAAGAAAATGGTTATACATTATTAACATCTGCAACACAATAAAGGGAGCTTGTGTGTTTTTAAGACCTCCCCTAAGCTCCATGAGAGTTTAGACCATATGAAGGGTGGCACGGAGACTTGGTGGTTAGCACTGTCGCCTTGCGCCTGTGGGTTCTGGGTTTGATTCTGACCTCGGTTCTGGAGTTAATTCCCATAAACACACATGAAGCGCTACCAGAAGAAGAAGATGCTGTAAAAGGGGCGGGGCCAACATCATATTAAACCCTATAGATTAAGAATTGGATGTTATTCAAGTTCATATGCATGTGAAGGCAGGCGAGCGAATACTTTTGCCAATATAGTGTGTGTAATAAGAAACTGACTTGTGTATTGAGCTTGAGAGAAAAGTTTTGTTTGGTACCACATTTAAAATGACCCCCAAACAAACTCCATGTTAACTTCTGTTGTTGTATACAGTCCTAGGGTCAAGCTCTGATGGCTCTGGTAATTGGCTTCATGAGCTATATTCCTGCCTGTCAGGGCTTGTTTCGGTTCCTTTGGTTCATCAGATGTGTCTGGTATGAAGGTAACAGGAAGTCAGGACAAACGAGAGACCTGTGTGAGCAAACTCAATTTGCAGTGTGGTGTAAAACCTACGGTATGTCATTATAAGGTGTAATCAATTGTTTAGAGTATTGTAGGAGAAATTGAACACTGTGCCAATTAGTAGTATTAATTTTTTTTTTTCCGGTTACGTTTAACTGGTGCTTAACGAGGAATAGCAACTTATTTCTTTCGTTTAACAGAACTTTGTGCCATCTGTGTAACTACTGAAGCAGTTCCCAAAGGAAATGTGTTTATAAGACACCTTCTGTCGAAACAATATTAAGTAATTATGAAAAAAAAAAAATTTTTTTCACTAATTTGATCAATTGCCGTTTTCCACCCAGTCCTGCGTCAAGAAGGAGCAAGATTCAAACTTGCGATCGTCAAACATTTTCCTGTTGTGTTACTTGAGGGACCAAAAACCCAAATCGAGGAAACTCCTCTGTCCTGAAGAATTTCCCATGCTGATCAATTTCACAAAGCTCTTACAACCTAGACAGCCTCTGTACATGCAAAGTAAACAAAAAAAAACATCACCCCATTAAAATTACTTTGTTTAAAGAAAAACACATAATCCACTTTTAATTCAGCCATGCTAATTGAGCCATGCTGTGGTATAAAAAGCGGATGTTCCACTGATTTGCTCGCCATTCCAGATGTTCTGCAATTGTTATGAATTTATGTTTTCAAATCCCAAGGAAAAAAGAAGTTAAAGAAATTAAATTTGCTATATTATGTTATGTTATGTTATGTTATGTTATGTTATGTTATGTATTTATATGTTATTGTTATATTATATTATTATTATATTTATATTATATTATATTATTTAATATTATAGTTTTCAGGCGGCACGGTACATACAAAAGACAGAGATAGTTTTCAGTCCTTTCCCTAATGACTAACAATTTAGCTATTACTTACACAAGTGTGTGCAGCAGCCCCCCAGTGGGCCGTAAGGGTACTGCAGGAGGGACGTTTACAACTTTATATAGTATATAGTATACAACTTTATCCTGTATAAAAGGTCACAGTGGGCCTGGAGCCTATCCCAATGGGGTGCCAAGCAATCACAGGGCAACAACACACTCACACACTCACACTATGGGCAGTTTGGGGAAAGCCAATAGGCCTAATGTGCATGTCTTTGGACTGTGGAAGGAAACAGGAGATGTTTCCCTCCAAAACTCTTAACTTTCGATTACAGGTTTACTCTAAAAAAAGATTTGCCATCATAAGTAAAGTTTGGGCGGCACGGTGGCGTAGTGGTTAGCAATCAATCCCCGGCCAGGCTCGATTGCCGTCTCTGTGTGCATGGAGTTTGCATGTTCTCCCCGTGCTTGGTGGGTTTCCTCCGGGTACTCCGGTTTCCTCCCACAGTCCAAAGACATGTAGGTTAGGCTAATTAGCGTTCCCAAATTGCCTGTAGTGTGTGTGTGTCTGTGCCCTGTGATGGATTGGCACCCTGTTCATGGTGTACCCTGCCATGTGCCCTAAGTCTCCGGGGATAGGCTCCAGGCCCCCCGTGACCCTGAATACAGGATTAAGCGATATAGATGATGAGTGAGTGATTGAGTGAGTGAAGTATGACAGCCTGACAGTTTTTTTTTTTTGCTTTACTGAAATCATTGTTCACTTGCAGCTAGTAACTACGCAGTTGTGCTCATCATCCCCAAACCCAGAAATAAAGGGACATAATAAGGGTGAACAATGGAGAGTTAAAAAGCAATAAAGATGTAAGGAAACTTCATTCATTTCTTGTCATGTTTTACCTGTAAGATAAAAGAGAACCGTTGGTCTTCCCACACTGTTCCTTCCGCTGATTTTTGTCAATCATCCCAAATGAAAGTCCTTTGTGCTGGTGCATTGTTAATATCGAATGTATAATTAGAGTGTGGGTAGACCTCCCCTTAGAAATATTAAGTTGATGAATCTTTTTTTGTGTCACTTTTCTGACTGAAGGTTTTTATTTTGTTGTTGTTAATGTCCTTTGTGACACATCTTCGGCTTGCCGTCACCCTGCGCTCTTGTTCTCAGTGCCTTCGATAAAGACCACAGAAATAAACCCAATGATTAGAGCCATCATTCAGTGTCACAGCTGTAAGCTGCTGGGAGGAAAGCTCTCCATGCTTATTTATCAAAGTCTCTCTCCGTGCTTCCCAAAGACGTGTAAATCTGAATGATAGTACTCAAGTTAGATCTTTAAAAAAAAAAACACACACACACACACACAGAAAGAATAAAGAAGCCATAGTACTTTATGTGCTCATCATGATGGAGAGTCTTTTAGGGAAGGACCTGTAAACTGTTATCAAGAAAAGATTCCACGAGGATTCTTTGCATAGTTATGGGTTTGGAGCTTGGTAAAGGTGTTTCATTTGGCTTTTTTTTTTATTACATGCTGCCTCCTGGGGGTCAAATGCATTAACCCTAGATTTAACCTTTTATAATTAAAGCGCAGGATGAAACTTACAGGAACACAGTTACTGCTGTTTTTGCCTCTGGACCTCAGGGCATTAAATTAATCCAAGAAAAAAAGGTTAAATCTACCACCTTTAGGGATTGTTCACAAGCACACTACTAGAAATTAAAATGCTAGAAATAATAAAATTATCATTCCTTTATGGGCACCAGTATTACTGTGCACAGATTATCAAGTATTAACTGTATATTTAAAGTATATCACAGTGCATTATCCTACATTTAGACACAATTCTACCATGTAGAAATGCTTTTGTTGTTCATTGCCCAGCTGTCTGTCATCAGCTCATGTTTATGAGAGTTGTGCCATTTTTTTTTTTTTGTGCCATTTGCATATAAAGTCTTTTGATCTTGTCTTTCGAAATGAGCACCGAAGAAGTGTCTGTGTGTCCATGCAAATATTTTTGTCATGTAATATTACATATACTCCAAATAAAAGAAATTATGCACATGATTAACGCAGGTGCAGCATTTACTGCCCATGTTACCATAGCAGCAAGACATTCGATGGCGCCGTCGATTTTGCAAATATAATCAGGTCCGTAAGTATGTGAACGGTGATACAATTTTTAGAATTTGCCTCCAGAATAGATTTCAAAAAAGCAATCAAGTTGTGATTGAAGTGTAGACAGTCAGCTAGTTTTAATTATCATTTTTTGTTTGATGACCAGTTGTGCCTGTTTTATTGTAATTTTCTGACAAATTATGGGGAGGGAGGGAGGGAGGGAGGGAGGGACGGACGGACGGACGGACGGACGGACGGACAGACAGACAGACAGACAGATAGATAGATAGATAGATAGATAGATAGATAGATAGATCTATCCACTGGCCCCAGCCACTGGATGCAGTGCCGGTCCCAAGCCCGGATAAAATGGGAGGGTTGCATCAGGACCAAGCTTGTGTGTTCAGACCGGATGGTCCGCTGTGGCGACCCCTTGCCGGGAGAAGCCAAAAGACCAACAACAACAACACTTATATTGTAACGATTCTTCAGCTGGACTGACTAATAGAAAGAAATTCACACTTGGATTGGCCTCATCTGGCTACACAGCGAATATGCAATGCAATTGTTAAATGTAACAAAAAAGGCACTCACTCACTCACTCAGCATCTATACCGCTTAATTCTGTATTCAGGGTCACGGGGGGCTTGGAGCCTATCCCAGGATGCTTAGGGCACAAGGCGGGGTACACCCTGGACAGGGTGCCAATCCATCGAAGGGCACACACACACACACACACATCCACACACTACGGCCAATTTGGGAATGCGAGTTAACCTTGGACTGTGGGAGGAAACCCACCAAGCACGGGGAGAACATGCAGACTACATGCACACAGAGACGGGAATCGAACCTGGACCCTGAAGGTCCAAGGCGACAGTGCTAACGACTACACCACCGTGCCACCTATGAAACAAGCAGACAGGCAAAAACAAAACAAGCACAGAAATCCAGTTCAGCGACAAGAAACAGTTCAGAGTTTATAAAGGCATAATAATCGGATGTTTGTTAACATTAAGCCCGGTGATTGAGAGAGTGGATACATTTCCAAGGATGCTACTGATTGGTCATAGGATTAAACACATGTCAATCAGCAGATCTAGAGGGAATATACAGGGATTCATGGGCAATATAGTAGTTCAACGGCTTGGAAGCACAAGCAAAAGCTTTGATTTATTAACCTTTATTTATTAGAATCAGGGATTTTCTTTTCACTATCAAAGCACCTGTACAAATTAAACTTAAGAAGCCAATAATAATAATAATAATAATTACATAATAATAATAATAAAAATAATTAAATAGTTTTCTATAACTTTACCATATAAAATAAGAACAGCAGCTCATCATTACAAACCTAAAACACTTGTTTGATTATCAATTACACTATACTGTACATCTGAGATTATGTAACATTAACATTTGCCTCACATTCATTTATTCTTAAGCAAAATATACTGTACAAAATTGTATAAAAGTACTATACAGTGAGTCTCAGCCATGGCAGTTTCAACTATAATCTATTGATAGTCGTGTTTTTTTTTTTTTTTCATTTTCATTTAAATTAAAAAATGTTCTCGGTCATAAATGAAAGCATTTAAGCCAGTCCAGGATGTGTGTTATGTGTATCCTAAGATAAAAAAAAGTTAGCAAATAAGGTTTCATTTAGGTAATAATAATAATAAAAATAATAAAAAATAATAATAATAATAATAATAATAATGCATGATGTTAAATGGGAACTTGATCCTGGTTTGAATTCCACCTGAGTGGGAGAATGAAGAATGTGTTAAGCAGAGACTGTCACGGACTAACCGGAGATGAAGCAGAAGACTTAGCAGTTAGCCCTGTAGCGTGGATGGTAAACCCAAACGCGGAAGTAGCGCGAGTAGGCAGGATAACCACGCAAGTTATTCTTAGAACTCTCCCGAAGCGAGAGCAAGAGTTTACACAAATAAACCCGCGTTCTAAATACACACACCCAATCAGAAGCGATAACCCAAGAAAGTGAGTACTCACGTTTGGACGAGCGGGGCGACGGCGATAGCACGGGCATAACTCAATGACTGAGCGATGTGATGCGTCATCTTGTTTCCTTTTATGCTTCCTGAAACCCGACCGTATTACTTCCGGGTCCTAGTGCCGGTCGTGTTATGAGTGTGCATGACAGTACCCCCCCGTCCAGGACCGACTCTCGACGGTCCTGGGGTGGAGGATACCCAACGACGGTAGTCCCGGATGAGTTCGGGGTCTAAGACGAACCGAGCCGGAATCCAAGATCTCTCCTCGGGACCGTAACCTTCCCAATCCACCAGGTACTGGAGCCCTCTGCCCCGAGGACGTGAGTCAAGGATCCGGCGAACGGTGTAGGCGGGACCACCCTCAATCATACGGGGAGGAGGAGCAGGGTGGGTGGGTGGAACCATAGGTGAGGTGGTGAAGGGTTTGAGCTGGGAGGTGTGGAATACCGGATGGATCCGGAGCGCCGCAGGCAGCTGGAGCCGGTAGGTGACAGGGTTAATCCGGAGGTTGATGCGGTATGGTCCGATGAATCTGGGTGATAGTTTCCTTGACTCAGTCTGCAGGTGTAGGTTTTTTGTTGAGAGCCATACCTTATCACCTACTTGGTACATTCGTCCCGGTGGGTGTCGACGGCGATGTTGCAGGGTGTAGCGGCGATTGGCCTTTTGAATGGCGTGGTTTGCTTGTCTCCAAAGCCGTCGACACCGGCGAACCAACTGTTGGGCCGACGGCACTTCCACCTCCGGTTCCTGATGATCGAACATCGGAGGTTGGAAGCCGTAGCATACCTCAAATGGGCTTAGGTTGGTGGCAGAAGATAGGTGGAGGTTGTGTGACAGCTCAGCCCAAATGAGGTAGCGGGCCCAGGAGCACTGGCGATCAGCAATAAAGCATCTCAGGTAGCGCTCCAGTTGTTGGTTGGTTCGCTCCGTCTGACCGTTAGTCTGTGGGTGGTAACCGGAGGACAGACTGCAGGTGGAATTGATCAGACGGCAGAAGGCCTTCCAGAACCGGGACGTGAACTGGGGCCCCCTGTCCGAGACGATGTCCTTTGGGAACCCATGCAGGCGGACTACGTGCTCTAATATCAGCTCAGCGGTCCTTTTAGCTGACGGGAGTCCGGAGAGGGCCACCAGGTGAACAGCTTTGGAGAACCGGTCGACGATGGTGAGGATGGTGTCCTTTCCTTCCGAAACCGGCAGGCCCGTGATGAAGTCAACGGCAATGTGTGTCCAGGGTCGGCGGGGAACCGGGAGTGGTTGAAGTTCCCCGGGTGATGGTCTGTTGCTGTCCTTGGACCTGGCACACACTGGGCACGCCTGGACGAACTCATCTACGTCCTTCTTCATACTGGGCCACCAGAAAGCACGTTGTACAAACAGTAGGGTCCGCCGTCTCCCGGGGTGTCCTGAAAGGGGGGAGGAGTGTCCCCACTGGAGTACTTCGGCCCTGATGGCGTTGGGGACGTAGAGTCGGCCAGGCGGCACACCTGCTGGTGCGGTCTCCGTAGCTTGTGCCTGGCGAACCCTCGTCTCCAGGTCCCACCTGAGCGGTGCGAGGATCTTGGTGGCTGGTAGTACAGGCGCGGGGTCCGCCCGGGGGACGTCTTCCTCGTGTTGTCGGGAGAGGGCGTCGGCTTTGGTGTTCTTGGACCCCGGGCGGTATGACAGGTGGAAATTGTAATTTTCAAAGAATAGTGCCCATCGCGCCTGTCTGGGGTTCAGCTGTTTTAACGTGCGGATTGTAATGAGGTTTTGGTGGTCGGTCCAGACGATGAACGGCTCTCTGGCGCCCTGGAGCCAGTGTCGCCATTCCTCCAAGGCCCACTTTATGGCCAGCAGCTCGCGGTCCCCTACTCCGTATCGCTGCTGAGTGGCGTCAAATTTCTTGGAGAAAAAACTGCAGGGGTGCAGTTTTTGGTCTGGACCTCGCTGGGAGAGAACAGCCCCGGCGCCCACATCCGAAGCGTCCACCTCCACAACGAATGGTTTATCAGCATCCGGGTGAAGGAGGATGGGAGCAGTGGTGAAGCGGCGACAGAGCTCATGGAAGGCGGAGACAGCAGTTGGGGTGAGATTGAAAGGGTGAGATGATGGGCGGGTCAGAGCGGTTAGTGGCGCTGCAACGGTACTGTAGTCCCGGATAAAGCGGCGATAAAAATTGGCAAACCCGAGAAATCTCTGGAGCTGTTTAAGAGTCTTGGGTAGGGGCCAATGACTCACAACTTCCAATTTCTGCGGGTCCATGGCCACACCCTGGGGCGAGATGACAAAACCCAGGAACGTGGTGGAGCGCTCGTGGAAAGCGCACTTCTCCAACTTACAGTACAGCTGGTGGGCGAGCAATCTCTTTAGAACCGCTCTGACATGCTGGATGTGCTCGTTGAGTGTTCGGGAGTAGATGAGGATGTCGCCCAGGTAGACGAACACCCAACGGCCTAACATGTCTCTGAGAACGTCATTTATGAACTGTTGGAAAGCGGCAGGTGCGTTGCAGAGACCAAACGGGATGACCAGACTTTCGTAATGTCCTGTGGGGGTGATGAAGGCCGTCTTCCACTCATCGCCCTCTCTGATGCGCACCAAGTTGTAGGCGCTCCGGAGGTCCAACTTAGTGAAGATGGTGGCACCAGAGAGGGCGTCCAGGGCAGAGTTGGTAAGAGGCAATGGATGTCGGTTCTTTATGGTAATATTGTTGAGCCCCCGATAATCGACACAGGGACGTAGACTACCATCGCGTTTCTTCACGAAAAAGAACCCCGCAGCGGCAGGTGAGGAGGAGGGCCGGATGGTACCATGGCGAAGTCCACTGGAAACATACTCCTCCATCGCCTGCGTCTCGGTGTTGGACAATGAATAGAGATGGCCGCGGGGTGGTGTCGCACCTGGCTGAAGATCGATCGCCAGGTCGTATGAGCGATGAGGTGGTAGATGGGTCGCACGTCTCTTACAAAAGACTTCAGCCAGGTCCCGGTAGTCTAGCGGGATTTTATCTGTGTCGACATCGGGGGCCTCGGACTCCCTAGAGCACGTCCCAGCCTCGGCCCGTAGGCAAAGCTCAGTGCAGGTCGGCCCCCATTGGAGGATCCGGCTTTGGGTCCAGGATATGAGCGGGTCGTGCTGCAGCAGCCAAGGGTGTCCGAGGATGATAGGTGGTGAGGAGATAGTGGTGGTGTGAAACTGGATCTGTTCTTGATGTTGGTTAATGATGAGGGTGATAGGTTGGGTTTGAAAGGATATGGGGCTGGAGGAGAGAGGCCGACCATCGACTGATGTAATGGTTACAGGCTGGGATAACGCCTCAATCTTTATCCCCAATTTTTTGGCATAGGAAGAGTCAATGAAGTTACCTGCTGCCCCGGAGTCGACGAACGCGGTACTTCCGACCCGTTTGTGGCCAAACTGGAGATATACTTTAACCGTGAGACGGGAATCATTGGTCATGGTGGTGGAGAGGGACATGGGACCCGGTGAGTTCCTCCCATTTCTCACCGGGGCTGCGCGTTTCCCGGCCGCAGAGGACAGATGGCCGATGATGTGCAGAAGATCCACAATACGCGCAGAGCCCCTCTCTGAATCGGCGTTCCCGTTCTGCAGCGGTCAAGGAGGCGCGCCCTAATTGCATGGGTTCCCCGACTCCTGTGTCAACCACGGCGGGAGGTGGAGTACCGACGGTCCTGGTGGGTGCTGCAGTGAATGGGGCGTGAACTTCTGGAACTGGTGAGCGGGAGAGGAAGGGCGTGGTGTGTGGTAGTGCAGTCATGGTGGGTGGCAGGGTACGAGGAGCTGGCTTGGGGCGAACGAGCAGCCGTTGGTCGATCCGGAGGGCGAGTTGAATTAAACCCTCCAAGGTAGCTGGAAGCTCTCGTCCGGCGAGCTCGTCTTTTATCCGCGCAGCCAGTCCCTCGTAGTAGGCCGTCCGGAGTGCGGAGTCTCCCCAGTCGGTCTGTACGGCGAGAGTACGAAACTCCGCGGTGTAACGGCTCACGGACGACCCTCCCTGCTTTAGATGTACAACTTGGAGTCGGTCTCCACCTCAGCAGCTGGATGTTCAAAGGTGAGCTTGAGCTGGCGGGTGAACTCGGTGTAGGAGTAGGCGACATCTGAATCCGAACGAAGAACCGCCGTGGCCCACTCAGCTGCCTGCCCGGATAGCAACGAGACGAGAAGAGCAATGCGCAGTCGGTCTGTGGAGTATCTGGTGGAATTAACTCAAACACAAGATCCAACGCAGTTAGAAAAACACTGCACTTCCCATCCGTGCCATTCCATTTATCCGGTAAAGATAAGAAAACATCAGAAGGTGGAGAGGGAGTTGGCGGCGCAGCAGCCGCTGCGATGGGCGTGGCCACAGCCGGCTGAGCGGCCGCCCCGCGGAGGACCGCATTCTCCCGTCGCAGCTCCGCCACCTCGCGGCGCAAGGCCGCGACGCCCTGGAGCTCCGTGCGGAGCGATGCGACCTCACCACGGAGCTGATCGATCAGCTTAGCATGCCGGTCAACCACATCGCAGAGGTGAGCAAACTCCGCTGGGTTTACTGCCGGAGGCTCAGTCATTCTGTCACGGACTAACCGGAGATGAAGCAGAAGACTTAGCAGTTAGCCCTGTAGCGTGGATGGTAAACCCAAACGCGGAAGTAGCGCGAGTAGGCAGGATAACCACGCAAGTTATTCTTAGAACTCTCCCGAAGCGAGAGCAAGAGTTTACACAAATAAACCCGCGTTCTAAATACACACACCCAATCAGAAGCGATAACCCAAGAAAGTGAGTACTCACGTTTGGACGAGCGGGGCGACGGCGATAGCACGGGCATAACTCAATGACTGAGCGATGTGATGCGTCATCTTGTTTCCTTTTATGCTTCCTGAAACCCGACCGTATTACTTCCGGGTCCTAGTGCCGGTCGTGTTATGAGTGTGCATGACAGAGACATCTACAACGCTGCTGGGTTTACGACTCTATTTCATTTAACAGACCTGATTTGCCTAATCAGATAAATCCCAGGGCCCTCACAGTCTCAGATAGAAGAGGGAAATCTCTGTAGCACACTATCCCTCTGGGGCCGGCTCCTGAAGCAGGGTTTGAGCTATCTTTGAGCTTACTTTGATCTTTCCCTGGATTTTTCAGACTTATGGGGGTGCTTCACTTTTTCACCAGGGTAATGCAACAGCCAACCTGCTCGAGGTTAGGTTAAATTCAGGATCATACATTATAAACAGCTCTTGCACCAATCTTTCTTAAAACAAAATCAAATAAAAGGAGGCTTGTTTTCTGACATTAATGTGTGCTTCTAGGTTTGCACCATGAAGCTCATTTTTTTATAGAGTCCTCTCACTTGGGCCGTTCTGTAGACCGGTTGTTCCCTTCTCGGTAGAGACCGAGTATTAAAACCATATGGCCTCTCAAACTGAAACAGCTTTTATCCCTAGGACATAATCCTCCTGAACAAGGGCTCTTGCATTGTGGTGTAATTATGTGTAACAGCCGC
Organism: Clarias magur; assembly: GCA_013621035.1. Classification (NCBI taxonomy): domain Eukaryota; kingdom Metazoa; phylum Chordata; class Actinopteri; order Siluriformes; family Clariidae; genus Clarias; species Clarias magur. The sequence continues at coordinate 2,285,191 of QNUK01000009.1, read as the reverse complement.
TGATGTTAAAGTTTCATTTACTGGTTTCCTCACATTTCTAGATGTTACACAAAGGCAGGGTGGTGTGCTTAGTGCCCCAATTAGAACAATCAATTTATTCTTACACCTAGTGGTCAAAATGAGAACTGCAACAAGTATCTGCAGCATAATTCATGCTGCCCCATGCTTGCTATACTTACAGTACATTCCAGTAAACGAGGGCGCTGGGATTGACAGGTAATGATCAAAATCTGAATCAGAATCGGGTTTTGTTCGGCACGTATGTTGACACACACACAAAGCATTTGATTCTGGCTGTTTGTGGCTTTGTGGCTCACAAAGTATACATATAGTGCAAAGTGAGTGTGCATGAAAGTATGTGTAGTGTGCATCACATATGAAGTAGTGCAACTAACAGTAATGTAAAGACGTTTATAATAAGCATGTTGGCGATTTTATACAGAGGATTGCATATAGTCAAGTTGTTTATGAGGGTGCTTGCCTGAGGAAAGAAACTGTTTCAGTGACCGGCAGTATTGTTCTACAGGATTCTTTAGCGCCTACCAGAAGGGAGGAGGTGAAAAAGGTTGTGTCCAGGGTGTAAGGCGTCTGTACTGATTTTACTTGCCCATTTCCCAGTTCTCATAGAGTACAAGTCATGGAGAGTGGGCAGGGGAGCAGCGATGAATTCTTTCTGCCGTTTTTACTCTTCGCTGCAGTCTGTTCCTGTCCTGTTCCGAGCCGGGCGCTGATGGATGTGCACAGGACGGATTCAATGACTGCTGTATAGAAATTAGATAGTTTGAAAAGTCTCTACGGCGGACATGGTCTTGTGTCGTACAGTAGCACATCATTAGGAGTAAATCTATGCAAAATCAAGGCAAACTGTAAGGACATCACAATGTGTCTGTGATGTACAGAATCATTTCTATTGTAAGAGGGCTCGCAAAGAAAGATAAAGCAGAATTAGCTGAGAATAAAGACTGAGAATAAGAAGAAAATGTGTTTCCCTTTTCCCATGCCCAGACTTTTAGGCTATGTTCAGGTCTTTAGTGTGTTTAGACTGGAGATTTTGCCAAAACCTGGCAACCCTGGTTAATGACATTGGCTCTTCCATTTGCACCCTAGACTGCACACTAGGCAACAGGAAAAGCCTAGTGCTAGTGCTGCATCATATGAAGAAACCAATGGTACATATAAAACCACTGAAACAAGTCTACATACTGTACCTGTATGCATCATTTTTAGTGCAGAGTTATTCAAAAATACAGCACACAATACAGTATAATATTCACAATAGAGTACTATAGAGCATATAACATGTCTGATGGTCTCTCAATATATTTTCATTCAAGGTTATGGCGGTATTAGGGTCAGCCTGCCTCACCAAAATCGATGCAGCTGATATTATGTATTTATTGCTGTGTGAATACAGCACCAAGACCAATTCCCTGTACACTTGTACTTGGCAAATAAAAGATGCTTATCCTGATTCCTTGAAAGTTCAGAGATGTCGGAGCATAAATTGAGACCGCATAAAATGTAAAGTCCCTCTGCTCTCCCTGATTATTTTCATATCCAAGATAAACAATTTCCTCTGAGACACCATTGTATCCTCCCAGCTTCTAAGGGCTGATTTGGCTAATTTCATTCATCACTATTGCTCCGTCTGATCCTTAATCAGGAAACATGGAGCATCGGCATGCCAAAAAAAAGAGAGAGAGAGAGAGAGAGAGATGCTCTTCGTATATGCCTAGGCTTTATTTCTAGAGTAATTACTAATCATGAGTTGACAGTTTGCTCACCAGACGCTGGTATGATATTGAATTGGATTTGTAAGAATGATTGGGGCTGTAGACTGCACACACATTTCAGCTTCCAGACTTCAGGCTATTCACTACAGCCTGTGGCTATTCATTACTGAACACAATTCAACATCAGAATCATGTTATGTCTGCCTGCATTACTTCTTCATGTGCTTCATAACTGAATTACCTGAAGTTTACATTTTTGCCCTTGAGGTAAACCCATTGCCAGACAAACAAGCAGACATGGTGCATCCCACAGCACCCAAAGGATTTGCTATTAACGTTCTGATGCCAGACACCACAGTGCACCCCAGGAGGTCTTTCTTGTGGAGACAAACCCCAAGGGGCCAGAGCAACCCAGGTGCAACAAGGGGAACCCAAAACCATGGTGGTTTTAATGTTAATGGTTTAAATGTTATGGCTGTTTGGTGTACAGTATGCCCAGCATGACTACTTACATATTGTTCTAGCCAGTAAGGCTACTCTAAGTTTTAAAATGCAAATTGATCTCTTTGTATTATTAAATGTAATGATTAATATTAAATAAAGAATTTAGCCTACTGCCCATTGAATACAGTATTGCATGTATTTCAATATGTCCTTTAGCATTGTAAGGCGATTTTCACGGGTGTTTTAAATTCTTACCGCTACTATGTAGCAAAAAAAAAATTGTTTTCTTTTATTAACAATGGAGGTGGTGGACAGTTTCTCTTTATATTTCTACCTATTCTGCTTTAGAATATCAGCTGAGTTGTCAGGTTCAAAAAGTGTTAAATGGAAAGCTAGTGCACTACGGTGTATAATCTTTTGTCCCACACACAAAGTAGTGCGCTGCTCAGGACATACACTCACAGACAACAGATAATTTGAAAATGACAGATGCCCTAATATGCACTGGGATCAAACCAGAGTACCCAGAGGAAGCACAGGCAGAACCCCACGCACACAGACCCGAGGAGGGAATCTTTTTTTTTAATTAGCCATTTGGCGGACACCCTAGTCCAGAGTGGCTTTTATCTCATTATACTGTACGTCAGAGCCGTTGAGGGTTAAGGGTCTTTCTCAAGGGCCCATCAGTGGAAACCTGGTGGTAATGGGATTCGAACCTGGGACCTTTCAAATCGTAGTCCAATGACTTAACCACTGAGCTATCAAACCAATCAAACCCTGAGCATGGAAGCGTGAGGTCACAATTTGAAGCACATAATCAGGAACCAATTGGATTATTTTGAGTTTCAAATATGTTGAGGAAAATTTGTTACAACAAGAACAGCAGCTGAGAAAACGCACAGAGTGAGCATGTAGGGCATATGTTATAAATAATAAATACAAAATCATGTAGCTGTTCTACTCTCATTGGTTTCTGAATTTTAAGACACACTGTAGAATAACATTGAGGACACAGGCTTAAAGTTCACCAGATTTTCAATCAGGATTTAAAAAAAAGGCAGCTTAGTGGACACAGTGGACATTGTCACCTTGCACCTTGGTTCGATTCCGGCCTCGGAGTTTGCTTGTGCTTGGTGGGTTTCTCAGGGTACTCCAGTCCAAAAACATGCAGATAAGGCTGAAAGGTTTATGTGTGTGTGTGTGTGTGTGTGTGTGTGTGTGTGTGTGTGTGTGTGTGTGTGTGTGTGTGTGTGTGTGTGCCCTTCTGCGTCTCCTGGCTCCCTGTGACTCTGTACATTATAAATTGTATAGAAGATGAATGAATATATTTAATATGTAAACTAAATATTATCACACACATTCTGCAATGAATATATTTTGTTGATTCTTACAAACGCCTTCCTCACAAACACCTCAGAGGATTAGCTGCTGAGTCCCTTCATGCGATTTAATCCTAATCGGATCTAATTTGATTTAGCGATTTATCCTAACCTGATTTCATGAATGTCGTTGTATTCGTTTTTATTTTTATTACGGATAAACTTACTTAGAAACCCAATTTTTATTCAGCAACCTTTGACCAGACCCAGGACCAAGGAAAGGAAAAAAAAAAAAAACATACTCAAGTTTAGCTGCATGAAAAACAATACATCTGGCAGAGATATTTCATAAACTAGAAGCGTTTCCCCATTTCCTGCAAACTTGCCTGCTAATTATTCATAGCTGCTAATGTTTGCAAATCCATTTTGCAAGGTGATAGCTTGCTCTTAGACTGAGTGAACTGCAGCTAACATTTGTTTTAAAACACAATTAGCTTCAATAAGCATGAGATCAAGCGCAACCCACAAGGGTATTAGCAAGCCAGCTACTGTAGCTGCAAATGCCATAATTATCGTTCTTGGATGTGATCCATCAGTATAACTATTTCTGTGATCATCTAATGGGAGAACAAGGGTTTCTCTTCATGACAAGAAGCCATTTATTTCTTTATTTAGTAAATAAATAAATAAAAAAAACTGGTCTTTATTAACTGCAGATGGAAGGGTGAATTATCAATTGTACGGAAACATCTTACCTCCTAAGTGTTGGTGGAACGAGTAAAGAAAAAACAGTGACTTGTGTAAAAGCACTGCCACTCATTTCACTTGAGCAAAAATAGTACAGATCATGAAAATAACTCAAGCACGGTGAACAATTCATCTGTTGAAAAGTAGTTATTCCTGCTACCCATAGGGTTGGTACCCATGAGGAAAGCCTGGGTGGGGTGGTCACGATTTTATTCTTATTTAATTATTTATTTATATATTTATTTTAAGGGAATACAATTGGTTCTACGGCTTCATTCACGAGAAATTTCACCGCAAGTCCGGGTTTGGCTTGAACGCCCTCCTATATCGTTTTCTCATTCTATAGTAAATGTAGAATGAGATATGCTATTTGGATTTGTAAGATATTTGTAAAAGTTGTCTCCAGCATGTATGCATTATTCTGAATAAAATAGCTGCTATTATTTGATACTCAGTTGGTTTCCATCACGTTTTATAGTAAACAATAATCACAGTTATCAGTTATTGCAGACTGGTCTGGCTGATTGCACGGCTTTAACGTTTGCCTTAATTTCGTTAATGTGAAATTATGAAAATTGATTTCGATTTTATATCAAATTTTATGCAAGCTAGCGACACAGCAGGGTGAGGTAACTGAATTTTAATTGTAATTTTACCATGTGCATACATAATAACGTTATTATCTATCATGTAATATTTCTCTCCCATAGATTTCACTTTAGCGTGTGAGTGTGTGAGTGTGTGTGTGTGTGTGTGTGTCCTGTGATAGATTGGAACCCCATACAAGGTGTACCCTAAGTATGCTAGTTAGTTAGTTAGTGTGCTAGTTTAGCTCTCACAGCTAGCTACTGCCGTTTTTCCTCTTGCTCAGTTAGACGTTCAGCAAGAAACTGCTTGAATTAGATCGGGTATTAAAATTCAACCATTTCATTTGCACTTACTGACCTATATACAGTACTGTGCAAAAGTCTTCAGCCGCCCCTCATTTCTTCATATTTTATTTCCTTTCTAAGGGGCCAGACTTTCTTGTATTTTTTTAATATAGTCTTGAGAAATAGTTCAAACGCACTGCCGATGCAGTCAAAGCATACCTCTATAGAAAAAAGGAAAAGGAAAAAAAAAAAAAAAAAGGACCACAGTGGGAAACTATCAGTCATGGATTGTCCTCCCCAAAGCCTGGATCTCAACATTACTGAGGCAGTGTAGATCATCTTGAAAGAGAACAGAACAAAAGGCATCCAGTATCCAAAGAAGAGCTTTGGAATGTCCTTTAAGAAGCCTGGAGAGCTATTTCACTATTCCTGAGGTCTGCTTGAAGAAATGACAAGAAAGCTTCGTGCTGTGTTGAAGAATAGCTGCATATACTGTGGCTGAATAGCCAAATGAAGCTTGTTAGAATTATACAAACTCTCATTGTGTTATATACATTGTCGCCAAACTCCCAGGGGCTGGGTAAGAGTTCTGCCTCAGGTCTGTATGCATAGGTGTGCATGTGTATGTTCTCCCCGTGCTTGGTGGGTTTCCTCCAGGTACTCCAGTTTCCTCTCACAGTCTAAAGACATGCAGATTACACTAATTGGCATTCCCAAATTGCCTGTAGTCTGACCAGAGGACCTACCACGGTTGTAAAAATGGGAATATGTACAATGGTCATCATTGGCCCCCACGGTCCCTAGTTGAACTATTCATCAACTCTCTAGATGAGTGGATGAATAGATTATTGTACCTATTGTCACAGTTTCTTAGCAAAATACAAAGAAATGGGCGTGGTCCAAGACTTTTGCACAATACAGTAAGTAATTGGCTAATAATCTTCTAGGCATTTAATTGCATCATTACATGTTTTTTTTTTTTTTTTTTTGATGGTCATCAAAAATAAATGTAACTGTAATTAAATATGTTGAATTGAACACGTTATAACACTGAGTACTTCACTTCAAAGAGTATGTGTAGTTCGTTACTTTCCATTCCTACATCTAACATTCTGCAAATCCTAAATTTTTATTCACAACTGAGTCGACATCACTTCGCTTAACAGGAGGACGATGACACACCGCTAAAGCAGCTCTGAAGTTTTTAAGGACTAACAAAAAAGCAGGCATTTTTGAAGTGCCAAGTTAAGTAAACCCCCTACTAGGCATGCCTTTCACTAACTGACAAGAACATTGAAGCAAACAAGCAAGTACAGTAAACAGCCAAATTGTGGGCCTAATAGAGACTTGCTAGAAAAGACACACGGTGTTCGGGTTGCACACTTCAGTAATGATTGATTTCGAAGTCTTTACAAAACATATAATTTTTTTTTTTTTTAATGACTTGCAAATTTGTAATGCTCTATATGATTTGCAAACTTCTGAACCTCTATACAATGAAGCGATATAAAGAAAACCTGCTCTGTTTGTTTGTGCATGTGTGCATGCTTTTTTCTTCCTTTTCATTCCTATTTGGTTCCAGCAGGTTCTCTAGTTTTTTCCCACTTCTTAAAAAAAAAATCCTGACATATGCGTCCTGGATATATTCCCACCATGGACCCAGTGTTCCTGGGATATCCTCCAGACCCACCACAACCCTGACCAGGATAAAGCACTTTCGAATGAATGTTCCATTCCAATACAACCCTGCAGAATGGCCCTCTTGTTTGACTAAAATGAGCCAATAACAAAACAACAATTCTGAACAAAGCAAAGCATTATTTACAGCACTTTTTGTTCACGATGCCACAATAGGAAAATTGTAACCTGCTCATACTTGGCTGTTTCATGCTTCCTGTATCTGGATTGTACTGATAAGATTTTAACCAAAAGCCAAACGCGTCTTTGTTTGCACAGACGGAAATCTAATTGCTGTAGCCTAAATTAATATGTAAATCAGATCATTACATTCAACGGCAATTATGTTGTGTTTCTTGTTTCAGCTGTTTTATGCAAAAGATGTTGGCTGCTTTAAAAAAAAAATTAATTACCTTAGAGGCATTATTTCCTGCAGCCATGGATTATGAACAAGTTTTTTATAAGATATATTCAGATGTTAATTATAGCCATCTCATTCAGTGATATTTGAATTATTTTAACAGTAGTTCAGGAAAACGTCTGCTCAAAGTAAATTCATTATGTAGCCCACTGACATGGACACACTTGACATCAAAGTTGTTATCGGTCTTTCAGCTGCTCCCGTCGAGGGGTCTCCACTACGGACCATCTGATCCGCAACCACAGCTCGGCACAGGTTTTATGCCGGATGCCCTTTCTGATGCAACCCTGCCGTTTTATCCAGGCTTGGGACTGTCACCGCACCCAGGGACTTGGGTTGGGGTTGGGGTTGGGGCATTGGGTAGGAATTGATCCTGAGCCTGCCACATGGCAGACGAGAAACCTCCCACTGAGCCATCAATGCTCTACACTTGACAACAAGGATTTACCTAAATTGTTTATGGGTTGAGATCTGGAGACTGTGGGGGCCATTTTAGTACAGTGAACTCATGGTCATGTTCAAGAAACCAATTTGAAATGATTCGAGCTTTGTGACATGGTGCATTATCCTGCTGGAAGTAGCCATCAGAGGGTGGGTACATGGTGGTCATAAAGGGATGGACATGGTCAGAAACAATGCTCAGGTAGGCCGTGGCATTTAAACGATGCCCAATTGGCACTAAGGGGCCTAAAGTGTGCCAGGAAAAGATCCCCCACACCATTACACCACCACCACCAGCCTGCACTGTGGAAACAAGGCATGATGGATCCATGTTCTCATTCTGTTTACGCCAAATTCTGACCATTTGAATGTCTCAACAGAAATCGAGACTCATTAAACCAGGCAACATTTTTCCAGTCTTCAACTGTCCAACTTTGGTGAGCTCGTGCAAATTGTAGCCTCTTTTTCCTATTTGTAGTGGAGATGAGTGGAACCCGGTGGGGTCTTCTGCTGTTGTAGCCCATCCGCCTCAAGCTTGTGCGTGTTGTTGCTTCACAAATGCTTTGCTGCAGACCTCGGTTGTAACGAGTCGTTATTTCAGTCAAAGTTGCTCTTCTATCAGCTTGAATCAGTCGGCCCATTCTCCTCTGACGTCTAGCATCAACAAGGCATTTTCGCCCACAGGACTGTCGTATACTAGATGTTTTTCCCTTTTCACACCATTCTTTGTAAACCCTAAAAATGGTTGTTCGTGAAAATCCCAGTAACTGAGCAGATTGTGAAATACTCAGACCGGCCCGTCTGGCACCAATAACCATGCCACACTCAAAATTGCTTAAATCACCTTTCTTTCCCATCCTGACATTCGGTTTGGAGTTCAGGAGATTGTCTTGACCAGGACCACACCCCTAAATGCATTGAAGCAACTGCCATGTGATTGGTTGATTAGATAATTGCATGAATGAGAAATTGAACAGGTGTTCCTAATAATCCTTTAGGTGAGTGTATGTGCAGTATAGACTGATTGGAGTTTGCCCGTAGTGCATGTGTGTGAGTGTGTGCATGCATCTTGTAAACGGTTAGCACCCCGATTGGTCGGTATCCTGTCTTGTGACACCAACACCCTTCTGCAACTGTTTACAGGATAAACAATAGAAACAATGGATGGATAGATAGGGTTAGAGTTAGGAAAGGGGTCGGGACCTTTTTCCAAGTTTTTTTTTTCTCATGAAACCGTGCATCTATATGTTATTACTGTATTTGCACATTTCTTAAATGCAAAGCAACCGCAAGACAAATCATTTGCTACGATGTCAAGTGCTGTTGTGTCAACAGGACGAAATTATCTTCAGCAACCGACTATTAAAATTTAAAAAGCTAGGACATCCTTATCATTTTACACGATGGCCCAGTTCATCTAATTCCACCTTGCGTTTAAATACTCCCAAATTAAAGCTGACATTCTATCATTTAAACCCCTAATCACTGCTGCGTTTCAAGTCCAGTGTACAAAAGTACCAGATGTGAACCAAATTGTCATTGCCCGCTTACTTAAGGACTTGCACTGTATGTCGCCTGTTTCCATGAAAATGTAGTGCTAAGTGGTTTAGATACACAGCTGTTTAGTGTTCCGAACAGTGTACTGTAGTTCTCTAGCTGAAAAACGCGCCCGGAAAGAAAAGAACAGATGCTTCTGAAATGCAAATTGCCGCATCAGTAGTGTACTTTTGAATACTGGCCACATCCAATCTTGCATAAAGATTCATAATCCATGACAAAGCTTGACGACTTCACAGGAAGCTCAGAGGCTCAGTCACTGCCATAGCAGATAAGCACTTTACCCTACTGTCTGTGTCAGCACTAAAACATCTCTCAGCTTTAATCTGGAACTGGTAAAAAAAAAAAAAAAAGCAATATTTTCCTAAATATCTTCCTCCGGTGACAGCGACCACATTCAGCCGCGTTTTAGTGTTATTATAGAGATATAGCGAAGCTGAGACCTTTCGAAGATTTTTTTTTCTGATCTTCCACATTAGTGTCAGTGACCTTGACCTCGGTTCCAGGAGAGGAATCTGATGTGTTCCTTTACTGATGTAGCCTTAATGTGTTCACTGATGCTTTTCTGCATTGCCAAGTGAAGAGTTTAAAGCTGAAAATAAGCTGATCAGCTTTAATGTACTCCATCTAGGGACTGTGGACGCCAGTGGTGACCACTGTATTTATTTCCATCTTGTACAGCCATGGTAGGACCACCAGGTCAACATTCACACAGTACGAGCAATTTGGGATTGTCAATGAGCCTAATCATTGGACTATCCGGAGGAAACCAACCAAGCACGGGAAGAACATGCAAACTCCATGCACACAGGCCCAGAGGCAGGAATCGAACACAGGTTGACGCCTACCAGGGGTGGATCTACCGGGGTGGCACGATGTGGCCGTTGCCACCCTAAGAACAAGCCTTGCCACCCCATTTGCCACCCCAGCACTAGTGTCCTAGTGTTCTAAAAATAAAAGAGTTTTTTAATTTATCTGACGTTCCAATCCAGATATCAGGTTCAAGTCAATCACACATCAGCTTTTATTTCATTTTTATAGGACAATGTAAAAATGTGCACCCTAGTGTATACACCGAATAAAAATAGCGTTCCTTGAATCCACAAAAACCATGCAAGGATGCCTGCTTCAGTGTTGCCACCCCTCATCATTTTAATGCCACCACCTTGCCACCCCATGAATCATTTTTTAGATCCGTCCCTGACGCCTACATACATGGCTGACTGTCTTTCTGTACGGCAGAACTCTCAGCCTTATTAACTTATTAATACAAATAACCCAATTTCGTAAGGTCTTACGCCTTGTTTACACTAAGTTCTACTTCTCTTGTCGTCAGCCAAGTACACCCCCTGTTCAGTAATCGGAGAGTGATCGGATAAAGATTAAGTTTTGTCTTAAAAACCGACTCCGGCGCATTCAAATTTACGTATACTATTTCAGTGCAGTTGAAAATATGTGAAAATATTCAGTTTAGCCTTTCTAATTAATATCTATTGCTGCAGGTGTTGGCTTGCATTGAGCAAGTAGCGAATTGGAAGCTTATTTTAGAGAAGATTATTAAATCCGGAGCATAACTGTTCATAACATCACTTTCATTCAACATTTTTATTTCACTTATGGTGCAGAGTAAACTTCAGGCAGATATCCAAGTTCTGCAAAATTTAAGATGTAAAAGGTCAATTTAAGAAGCGCACGCGGTGTGACGCATATGCAGTATGATCTGGCATAAAACTGCTCATAACTTCTACTCAAAATTTATGGTGCATGTTTAACTTCAGACAAATATCTAAATACTGCCCACGTTTCATTCGATTCTGTCCAGCCAGTGTTGCATAATGCTGTGACGAAATCTGTCTGGAGAAACATTCAGACAGACAGACAGACAGACACAAAATTCCTGTAATGGTTTTAGGTCGTCCAATGTATCAAAAGTAAAAAATATCATTGAAAGAGCGAGTTCTGACCAATGTACAGACAAAACCTTTCCGTTATTTATAAAGATCCGGCAGTTTCGTAAATATTCCAGAACCAACAGCCGTGCCAAGATCGCATTTTTCTTCATTCTGACATTTGATGGGAATAATAACCAAAGCTCTTCACCTGTGTCTGCTTGATTTTATGCCCTGTGCTTCTGCTACGTGATTGACTGAGTGGATAATTGCACGAACAGCCAGGGGCATAGGTGTTTCTAATAAAATGGCTGAGTGTTCCAGTGTCCTCTGACGAAGACAGACCTTTGTCCTCTCTTTATTGTGTCCTCTTTTATGAGCAAGTGGCAGGTTTGTGTGACTCAAGGACGGCACAGAGCACCCCATCTTCTCTCATTTGTCTTTTTTTTACCCATCTCTGATGGAGAAGAAGCTAACTAGCGTTAGCTTATTAGCGCTCTCATGCATGTTATGCGATGCAGATGAGATGCAAAGCGTCCGATGAGTCAGATGGAGAATGAATGTAGACCAGTGTCTAATCAGCAAAAGTAACACGGAGTGTGAGAAACGCTTTGGTTTGCAAAGTGATTTCTGTTTTTCACATCATTTATTCTTTTTAAATCTGATGGAAGATTTTTTTTTTTGAGACATACTAGTGCAAACTCATGCACAGTGAGAGGCAGGAAGGCTGTAAACCTTTCAACGTTCCAGGCAGTATAACAGAATATTCCCAAGAGTACGTTACTAGAACAGATGCATTAGCATGTAAGTGTGTGTGTGCGCATGTGTGTGACTGTGTCGCGCAGGGTTTTCGTCAGGCCAACGCTAGTTGTAAAACGCACTGTCTAAGCACATATATTAAAGTCAATAAACATGCGCGGCATAATCGTTCCCGCCGTCTCATGCAAATTAAGAACTGGAAGGCGAGTGCGAAGTATTTGCATTATATTTCCATTTCAACTTTGGCAGGTTTTAAACGACTGCCTCTGCACTGTTGATAGTGACTTATGGCACTTGGGAGATCTGTTTTCCTCCGAATGAGCCTCAGAGCACAAGGAGTTTTTTTTTTCTTTTTTCTTTCATAATATTAAACAAGCTTCACTGTGTGTATGAGCGTATCTTCAAGCTAATGCAAGAAAATGACCACAGAAATACTAATTAGCCGGTGAGTTATGGAGGTCTAGAAAGAGAGAGAGAGAGAGAGAGAGAGAGAGAGAGAGAGAGGCCAACAGAATGGATCGTTCATGAACAGGGTGGGTAGAGTGCGATTTGTCAGCCAGTGTGCAGAATCACGATGAAACATTACGCTGGAGCTCTTATGTAAACCGCCTCCACAGCCACGCTGCTTTTATGTAAGCGCGAAGAGGGAGACGGAGAGAGCCTGACATCACTACTTCACTCTGATCCCCGTTCAGTCTACAACGTCCGCTCGATCTCCGTGTTTCCGAGCCCTCACACCCGTGTCTTTCAGTACCCCACCATGCACTCACATACACACACACAAAACAAGCTGAAGTGGCTTTGACACAATCCGCACAACTTCCATCTTGATTTCTTGCGTGCTTTTGTCCTCGCGCATTCACAGCCACGTGCTGTCTCTGTCAGTCCTGGCCAGCATCTTGCGATCCCTTTGTCTGGATTTCCATCAGTACATGGTTGCCATGACAACTGGTCCCTTTATGAAAGCTCGCCAAGCATCAATGTTCTGTTGGCCATTTTGAGATTTCTTTTTTTATTTTTTATCATTATTATTATTATTTCTTTTTAAAGGAGTTTGGTTCGGTGCACATGTCACTGTTGCCCTGGAGCAGGTTAACAGCTAGAGTTGGAGCATAGTCATGCACATCTGTTGTTCCTGACCGCTCCTAAAACATATGGCAACTTTAGAAAAAGTCTCCCGCTGCATATCAGAAAAAAAATATCAGAGAAAAGTCAGGTCTCATAACACTCTGTTACTGAAGATGCTGGAACAGATGCTGCTTGAAGCTGAGGTGTGCTACCTGACAAACAAGTCTGCACGCACAGCCGAGGCGTTCTTGTGATTCAGCCTGGCCTCGTGGCTGTCTGTGTCTATTACGTTCAGTAGTCTGATTCACTCACTGTTATGCATGAATTTTAATTTTTGCTCGCGCAGTCTCGATTTCACCCAGGTTTCAAAAAAAAAAAAAAAAAAAAGGCAGTATAAACACGAACATGCTGCCAGTTTAGTTGTTCCTAACAGTGAGTCGTAATGAATTTACCCACATCAGATAGCTGGAGGGTAGAAAACCTGTGGGTTAGGACTTCAAAAGTGTAATGTACTGGAGCTGCTGGGTTTCTCACTAAATTTCCAGGTACATTGACTTAATGCCAGGGGCATTAGGACCTACTGACGGCGCCTTCAGGCAGCCCCGGGGCTGTTGTAACATCTGGATCTCTCTTTCCATTTCTACAAGAGCAATTCTAGAAGTAAGAATGGAGGAGCACAAAAGTGGATACAGTAAAAATGTTTTCGTCAAACGGCTCAAGCTTATTTAGAGAGCAGTATGGGTTCTTTACAAACAGAGTCACCATGTCTCTTGGCTCACATAAAAAAGGGGGATGGGCAGTGATAGTAAGGCACAAAGTTACTGATTGGAAGGTCGGTGGTTCGAGTCCCAGCTCCACCAGGTTGTCACTGGCAAGACCGTTATCCCTATCTGCTCCAGGGGCGCTTTATCATGGAAAAATGTGTATTGTGATAAATAAAGGCTTAACTAAAAAAACTGCACAATTAAAGGAATTTTTAAATCACATTAAATGTGGTTCAAGTAGTGCTGTCAGTCGATTAAAAGTTTTATCTAGTTCATCAGTCGGAGTCTGCGATTAATCACGATTAATCACAATTTTAGAAATAGAATAAAGAAATGCATGACAAACTGTCCGCTAACCGTGCCATTATCACACAGAGCCTGGGAACCTCTGGAACTCTGGAACACATGAAACTCTGTACACATTTAGAGCTCATCGAGCCGACCAACTTTCGCACTGCATGTCCTGGGCTCAATGCAAAAGGAGGCCGGTTATTTTGCGTTGTTCGCAAAAACACACCTGATGGATTTTGATATACTCCTCCCAGGGAATTTATACGATTGTCACCAAACCGGGCTGAAGAGATCTAAGGACCTTGAGGATGGAAAATTGCGGAGGGATTTTTGATATCTCAAACGGGTCAGCCGTGATAATGTCTTAAACGTACGCCGAAAAATGATTAATAACTTTCTGTGTGGCATTATATTGAGTGACATCATATTCAGTGATATCACATTCAGGAACATCACAGTGTGAGGCTTTCCTTCCAACATCTGCGGCCTATTGTACACACATACACATCACAAATGTTAACACACACACACACACACACACACACACACACACACACACACACACACATTAGCCCTGCATGCACACAAACACACTCACACATCACACCGATGGCTTTTTCGAGGTCTTAACACACTCAAATAACACAGGTTGTGCGGTGCGCCCGGGGTGGGAATGGCACAGGGTGCTTGGGCCCGTCATCGTTGCTTGCAACTATATTTTAAATTGATGTACTTATGACCTGTTTTGCATTTCATTGTTTGTGCAGTTCCAGGGGAGTAAAGGCTAGGAAAGATTAACATAAGTGATTAAGTTTCTTTGTTACCTAGTGGATTCTGGCACCACTACCAGCAGGTAGATGTACACTTTCAAGGCAAAAATTAAGGCACCCTCACCCTTTCGGAGTGGATAAAATCAGCAATCATTAAGCAAGAAAATAAATAAAAAGAGTTGGTAGTTGGAATTGGATTAACATCAATCCAATGCATTATTAAAAATTGGAAGTATAGTGCTGAACCGTCAACTTTACTTGATAGAAACTTCTGAGATCATTTAACGCTTGGTGAAGCTGCATCTAAAAAACATCTACAGTAGAAATTAGAGCTGTGTTTAATAATAAGGAAAGGAAGAGCATTTCCATACACACACACAATGTGATGAGAATTAACAGGATTGGGATTAAACATCTGCATGAGCATCGAAAAAAACACTTTAAAAAATCCTTAAAAATATATCACAGTTTTGGGTGAAAAAATCAAACCGCTTGTACCTTCCACACATACTTGTGTTATGCAGAAGGAATGTTTCTTCTTCTTTAGATTTTTTGAGCAGTTGGTGCAATATTGCCACCTTCTGGACTGGAGTGTGAAGCAGAAGATTAAAACATTACTGTTTTGAAGAAGACATCAACAACACAGGTTACACAGCATTTCAATAGAATAGAATTGATACTTTTAGTAGTTCAGTACAAGAAATATAACTGTTTCAGACAGCAAATAAGTGTCATTAAATTGACTCGAAATGCCAATGAAATTGATTCGAATTGACAGTCTACGATTCACGATACGATTCGATTAGTGGAACTAATCCGGGGAAAAAGGGGTCAATTTGCTAGGGAAGCATATTGAATCGGACGTTGGAGCGATGGAAAAAGGTCATGTGATCTGATTAATCCAGACTGACCCTATTCCAGAGCGATGGGTGAGTCAGGGTAAGAAGAGAAGTGATACAAGCATCATGCATAGTGCTCACAGTACAAGCCTCTGGAGGCAGAGTTATGATCTGCGGTTGCTTCAGTTGGTCAAGTCTAGGCTCAGCAACGTTATGTGGCTCTTTTCTTTTTTTTTTTTCCTTTTTTTTTTTGGCCAAGCAGTTTATCAAAGCCATAATGCAGTGACCGAAACCGGCTCTATGCAACAAAACATCATATATTTTAATTAGGAGAAAACATTACTTCAAGTGCATATGGAAGCTAGAGAGCTTTTGTGAACGATGATTTGTCTTGGATTTGGAATTAAGTCAAACTTGAGCTCTTGGGCGCAATTTGAGGAGAAGTTTATAACTTGGGCTCGACTTGTACTTGAGGGAAAGCAACGTGACTAAACTCTGGGTGGACCCTAGTGTGGGAGATGATGTAAAAATCTTTGCAGGTATTTAACATTGGATCTCAAAGCTGAATGTTCTGTGATCTTAACCTCTAGTCGAGCTCCTGACTATTGTATGGCGTTTTGACAAGTCAGGTTAGTTTAAATGAGACATTCTCCATCCTCCACTCACTCACTGCCAATACTGCTTTATTCTGTATTCAGGGTTGCGGGGGGCCTGGTGCCTATCCCAGGACACTTAGGGGACGAGGCGGGGTACACCCTGGACATGGTGCCAATCCACTGCAGGGCACACACACACACTCATTCACACACTACGGTCAATTTGGGAGCACCAATTAGCCTAATCAGCAGGTCTTTGGGCTGTTGGAGGAAATCGGAATACCCGAATGAAACCCATCAAGCATGGGGAGAACATACAAACTCCATGCACACAGAGACGGGAATCAAACCTGGCTGGGAATCGAACCCAGAGGTGCAAGGCAACAGTGCTAACCAAAACACCACCGTGTCGCCTAAAACAATTCAGTATCTCTCCATTAATTCTTTAATACACTAGGGCTTTTTAAGACAAATAAGTGCTTAACCTTTCCAAAGAACTCTTTCTGGATGTTTTATTTTTTTTCAGCAGTGTAAGCTGATAATTAATTTAGGCCTCTCATGTGATATGGTTAAAGATTAGTCTGTAAATAGTATTCTGCGACCTATAAACGTCAACACTCTTCCCGGTGTATCTATGATTGGTCATGATTCTCACTGTACAGTATATATGATTTATTGTAGAATTCATTTACATTTTTCAACAGTATATCAATACCGCAACATCCAGTATCATGGTCACAATAAACAAGCAATAAATTGTCTATCCTTTTGTTCCTTGGAGATGGGGAATAAATCAGAGGCTTGTTCGGGGCATTAAATGCTTGGCTGCTTCAGGGAGGAGCGGCACACCACCCTCTGAACGGCAGTGATTAATACCATGTGGATGAATTGACAATGACGGAGTCCAAGAGGCGGAGGTACGTGGGCAGCGGAGTCCGACAACAGGGAACATCGCTTCGCTCTGCTGCACACAGCTGCGGCATGTCAAGGGGATTCAGCTCCAAGGAGGCAGAAGAGAGCAGGAGGGAGACACGGAGGAGGGAACTTCGTCCACAGATGTGAAATGTGGGACATGACTTCTTAAACGAGGCCCACGGGCTTTTGTTGATTTACACAGCCCTTCTGGATAAAATCACTCAGAACACTGAGGATTCTCGGGTCAGGTGTCAGAACATTGTTTTGTATTGTTTAGGGTTTTTTTTTTTTTTTTCCCCATCACATCAAAGTTACCAAGACTCACGGAGCCATAATTTGAGCCCACTGAAGAGTGTTAAATGGTCAAGTGAATACAGTGTGTAGAGGTGTCCAAGTGTGTCTGACTAATACATTAGTGAGTAATAAGAATCTCTCCAACTGCTCAACCTCGGTACAACATCAAAGCGACACAGTACCCTCTAGGGGACAATTATGACACCTACACACTGTTTTATTTTTGTTTTTTTACGGAAAGGACTGAACGCCGTTTTTACACGTGATTGGGGTAACATCGATATACTAGAACATATTCTAGCTAATAAAATACTGTACATATGATGAACGATGAATTATACCAACTTACATTAAACACAATTTACAGTAATTGTGTCAAACGTACATCCCGTGGGCCAGATACAACCCTGACGAAGGATTACTAAACTACCTCTCCATCTGTGTTCTAAAACCCAAATTCCCTTTAGGAGCATAAATGAATTGAAAGACTGGAAATGAAGAGCTTATCCCTTTTATTCCTCCTGGGATAAATATAGCTTAATAAGCTCAGATTTGTCACGTCGTTTTTCTCCCCCGAAAGAACCAGTAAAGGGGTTGCACAGCAGTGGGGGTGAATACTTATGCAATCACTGGCACAAATAGTCATTTTGGTATCATTTGCATTTTTTTAAATTTTATTTTAGAAATTCTGATTAGGGAACACTATTAACAGAACTTGTTGATGCGTTATTGTTTAATTACGTCTTTTTAACGGCTCACCACTGGACTAGGTGGAAATCCGTAGCCCAAGCTTTAAGGTTTTATTAAAATCTTAACACTCTGAACTCGCTGTTTTTTTTTTTTTTTTTTTTTTTCTTAAAATTTTAGTTTAACCAACCATTTAGCGTTTTCTACACTCCATTTAACAGATTCTGGCATTTTATATTTAATCAATATCACATGAGAGGGAGTGCTGATACTGAATATCAGCAGGAAGTGAGCTACTGCATTTATACAACAGTTGCACAAACAAATATATTATCAACAGATTATGATTTGATTGTTTATTTAAACAGTAATTTTGCTCCTCATATACACATATCCTTCTGCAACTGCCGGAACTAGCGTTGAGCTGACGACTGAAAGTTAGTGTAATTAACAGGTGATAGTACCATCATTTTAAATTCTTACCGGTACTATGCAGCCAAAAGGTGACAAGGATAAACCATGGATGTGATGGTCAGTCCTGTAAATCTCCTGTTTCTCTATATATTTCCACTTATTCCACTTTGGTACAGTGTGCCCTTGATCAGGGGTTTGAGAGGGAGTTGGACTCTGCCTTATGTATAAATCCTTAATACTGTTCAGGGTCATGGGAAGCCTGATGCCTATCCCAGGGAACTCTGGACACACACTACGGCTAAATTGGAAATGCCAATAAGCATAATATGCACGTCTTTGTACTTTGGGAGGAAACCGGAGGATTCAGAGGAGTACTCAAACCCTGACCCTGGAGGTGCCTGGCGACAGTGTTAAAGTAACTACTACACCACCATGCCACTAAGTCAGGAACCAATGGGATTACAGTATATTGAGCAGACATGTTGTTTCGACTATGATCTGTCAAAACATGAGCAGTAGCTGAGAAAACGCATAGAGTGTAAGTGTGATCACGTGATCATGTACTGTAGCTGTTTAACTAACCTTGCAGTATTACTGTATATTGGGACAATAGGTTTAAAGTTCATCAAAGCTCATTCTGACGTTTGGTCAAGCTGGTTTAATATACATTTAATGTTCCGTTTAATCGGGATTAAATCAAGCGGCATGGTGGCGTAGTGGTTAGCACCATCACCTTGCACCTTCAGAGTCTGCATGTCTGCATGTTTTCCCCATGCTCGGTGGATTTCCTCCCACAGTCCAAAGACACGCAGGTTAGGCGTTCTCAGAATTCCCTGTAGTGTGTGTTCCCTGTGAGTTCCCTGGATTGGCACCCGGCTCGTGGCCTCGTGCCCTACATCTCCTATATAGGCTCCAGGCTCCCACGACCCTGTACACAAAAGAAAGCGGTAATGACGATGAGTGGGTGAGTCAAAGCTCAAAGGACATTTTCTCGAGCTTGTTCCAAAAAATGTGTGGGCGTTTATTTTAGGGAGTATACAGACATATTAAAGTATAATATATACTATTTATGTATGACAACCCTATAAGAACAGAAGCCCTATGACTCTTCCGTTGCGCTAGAAACCGTTATTATATCCACTTAGTTGCTATAGGTTGTAGCCTGAGGGAGACTCTAATTCTGTCATATTCCATTTCCAAGCCCCCTCATGCCCCATGGGTATGAAACATGAGTTCAAGCTCTAATTCCAGCAGGACAAATGATGTGTGCTCTGCTGAGCAGTGCTTTTACAGGCTGTGCTGACTTCAGGCACTGAAGGTTAAGGGTTGTATACATGACTTACTGAGCTCCGGGTCTTTTTGAAATATGTTCTACAAGAGCGAGCGCACAGCAGCGGTGGACAAGAAATAAATACAGGGTCTGGCGGCGTGGAGAAACTTACAGTGGACAAAGAACGAATCATTTAGTGGCGCAGTGCCGGTGTGTGGCTTATACACTGAGTCCATCTGGTGGACTGTTAGGGAAGCTAGACAATGTGTCCTGTATTTTAGGCTTAAGTTACTTATATTTCCATTATTACTGAATTACTGAAATGTATATTCGCTTCAGTACTCGTTTGCAGGGATAGGAAAGTACTCTTGTTATGCAATGTAAGTACGTAGTTCATTGTAACAGTATTTTATTAGTGTAAAACTAATAAAATCATAAAGACTTTGCTATCGCTTTTTTGTTGTTTTTTTTTATTTCACTTTTGCTATGAGACGCAATAAAAAAAGAAAAATGAACAAAAGTAGATTCCTGCCAAAAGAATGTACCCTTCAGCTGCAATGTCTGAGAATAAAGCCAGTTGAGCATCCCTGGTTAGCCAAGCCTTTATCTGCTACAACCTGTATGTAATGTTTAGGATAATACATACGTGATTTCTTTGTTAAATTTCTTTATTAGTTACTTATGGACCTACAAAAGATGTCTGAATTAACACAAGCTAGATAGCAAACTAAAGATCCTAGTAAAGTACTGAAACTCCAACAGCATCTGGCTATGTACTGTCCTGTATGTAGGTTAGCGGAAGATCTGGATCCCTGGGCATTTTTTCTTATGTAATGTTTGCTATTTTTCTTTATATTTCCGATCCAAGGTGGCTTAACTAGACTTCATCAATCATTTATGTCAGCGGCCATCAATTTGAGCATTTGCTATACGATATGCTTTTAACTAGACATTTTGGCCCGTGGATCCAGATATTGGGCGATGATTTATTTATAAACAAAATCAATTTTACTGTGGTACGTACTATTGTGTGTAGTTTACCAATGGCAAAAATGTACATGTACAATTTAACTTCATGCAGAGCAACTTATAAAAGTGTTTTGAAATTCCCATCATTGGATAGATCCTGACCCTGGGTTCCCACTGTAGGTTACCCATAAGTACCATCAGTCAAACATTGTTGGGAGGGGGTTCAGGGTAATAAACCCAAATACTTAAGAAACAGATAATAGGTCTTTAAACCTATTATTTACCTATTATTTATACTACCTACTATTATATACTTGCTGCATAGCGACAATGACAATAGTTAAAATTGGTATACAAATAAAATTGAATTGAATATAGTCTTATATGTTATATACTGTACTGTACTGTACTACTCCAGATATTACCAAGAATATGACTTTATAGTGCACCTGGGCAGGTACTGTACTTTACTTTAGTGTGTACCGCAATGCTTTGGTGAATTTCATGGTACTTACTGTATTGGGTACAGTGGAAACCAAACTTCAGCAGGTATGTGATACAGTTTGTTTGTACATACTGGAGCATATTAGATATGTCCATACATACCATAATATGTGCAGTATAGCAAATTCTGTCCCATAGTATCATACTACGATCCATGATGGAACCATATACTGTACGATACTATAAGGCATGTGCTTTTGTCCCAAAGTATGTATCATTGTAGATCCATGTGTAGTACATGCACTATGTCATGGTACCATCAGACCACCATGGTACATACAGTATATCGTGATAATATTTCTTATGGCAATGGAAGGGGTATTACTTTAGCTTACTTGACTATTTAACATACCGGATCAAAAAGGGTCAATTAAAAAAAAAAAAAAAGTCACTTGTAAAGTAATTAGTCAGATGGTTTTTACCAGATGACTTATTTTGCCATCATTTAGTAATTCCCTTGATAACTAATTCTACTCCTAAACTGAATTATCTCACTAGAGTCAAGTCAGTATGTTTTGTTCTTGTTCCACCACTGCTAATATGTGATTAAAAAGTTATTAAAGAAGAACTGACAAGACGAAAGAACGTACCCGAAAAGCTAGAAAAGACAGCTTGCGAACAAGCAGGGAAGAAAATGAAAATATAAATATATTTCCGCATATGTAATATAATATGGAGCAATAGCAGTCGCGCTTAATGTATTTTTCTTCAGCTGTGTACTTAACGAGTAATTTAGAAAATCAAAGGAAAAACAGTTCGCTGTGAAAACTAAGCAACTAATATCAAGTGTGAAAAACAGGCAAATGTGTTGCTGTAATGGGAAAGATCCATTTGTGCTTTCAGGCAGCTAACAACTGGGAGGCTAGCAGAGATACTACAACATTATGTCAGATGAAACACGCTTAATCGGGGCACAAGGGTCAGTCCGCACCCAAAAGCCCCCCCCCGACACGGCCTTATACAGGGGCAGCTGCATGATATTGATAGGCTTGCAGTCATCTCCTCGCCATATGGAAGCGCCTCAGACATTGTGTCATGTGTTCAGTGATCAACTGTTCCTCTGAGAGGCTAGAGATCAGCTGACATATGCCACTCCCTTGCCTTCTCCTCTATTGTCTCCGAGACCTAGAATGACAACTATTTATCAGAAAACACGTCAAACTTCTCAGCTGTTAACAGAACAGACTTCTTCGGCATCCACAGTATGTGGAGGCAGGCTTAATGATAGGAGTTGATCCTAATGGCTGGCAGCACGGTGGCTTATCAGTTAGCATCAGTGCCTTGCTACTTCATAGCAGGGGTTTTGCGCAGTCTCCTCGCGCTTGCTCCAAAGTTTCCTTTGCATACTCAAGTTTCACCCACGGTCCAAGGACATGAGCTGACTGGTGTTCCCAGATTGCCCATGTTGTCAGTGTGTGTGTGTGTGTGTGTGTGTGTGTGTGTGTGTGTGAGTGTGTAGATTGTAGTCATCTATCTATCATTTTGTGCTCTTTGGACATCTTCAGTACCATATACTGTAGGAGGCAGAATCACTCACACCTCATCTGCAGTCTTATGCAAAAGTTTAGGCACCCCTGGGTAAATAATTTCGGTGATTTTTCAATTGGAAAGATGTTAACACAGGAAATGGAAATGGAAAAAAAAAACATGCACAATATTTTCAGCAAACATGGATGTATAGTTACTTCTTATGTCATAATTTGAATAAAAATTCAAAATAAAAACATCATTATGGCACTGTGCAAAAGTTTGGGCGCCCTAAGAGTCCCAGAGTTTTAGATTCTTTTTACAAGGCTTTCAGGCCTTAATCAGCTGGTTAGATCTGATGCATGGCAACAGCTGTCATTAGTAAATGCCGATTTCAACGCTTTACAAATAACCTTGTGCGCACACTTGCGGACACTCAACAACCATGGGTTCCTCTAAGCAGCTGTGTAAGACCCTGAAAATGAAAGTTATTGATGCCCACAATGCAGGAGAAGGCTACAAGGGGTGCATAAACCTTTGCATAAGACTGTATACTGCTTAATCCTGTACACGCGTCGGTCAGGGGGGCAGGAGCCTATCCCAGGAAACTTAGGGCTTGAGGTGGGGTACATCCTGGACAGGGTGCCAATCCATCGAAGGGCACACGTACACTGGACAATGGACAATTATAATATGGGCAATTTTTTGGGGAACGCCAATTCGTCTAATCAGCATGTCTTTGTAAACCGGAGTACCTGGAGAAAACCCACCAAGCACGGGGAAAACATGCAAATTCCATGCACACAGACATGGAAATCTAGACCCTCGAGGTATATATATTCATGACTCATGACTTGCTGATGCAGAAAAGACTGCTATATATATATATATATCACGGATCAGTCTGTACTGCATCAGCAAATCATGAGTCATGAATATTTGATGGCATGAGTGCAGGATAAAGATCCAGATAGGGCCAGAGCTAATGGGAAACCCCCTCCTATTCTTAACCACACACTCAAAAGCAGGCTCGCATTACCATCCTAGAGAGACGGACTGCAGCCCTCAGATCAGACACATCCTCATTCTGGTAAGACCTAACCTTTTGTGCTGTGTGAGAGTCTGTGATTTTATATCATGTTTGCTTCGAGTTCAGTTATAATTGTTCAAAATGAGAAGGGAGAAAAGGAAATTGAAAGGAGTGAAAGGTTGAGATGTTGTTGGTTAAAGGACACGAGGAGGAACAAAGGGGAATCAGTGAAGGAACAATACGCGCGTGTCATCTGAGCACGTGCTTAGTGTATCCGTCTATCCTAGGTTTCAATCTGGGCGTTGCTTTATTAAAGCATTTATTCCTTCATTGTGTCATTGAACATAATTAGAAATATGTATCTCTATCAAATGGAAAGAACATCATCTTGAATTAATGTGTTGTCTGCATGCTTTTCTTTGATTAAACAGATCAGTCAGATGAAATTAAACGAGTGTGTGTGTGTGTGTGTGTAAAGGATACATTATGAATAACAAATCTTTTTAGTCATCACAGTCATGGCCGACAAACCCAACATGATGGAAATCACAAGCTTCGATAAAACAAAACTGAAGAAGACGCAAACCCAAGAGAAGAACCCTTTACCAACCAAGGAAGGTGAGTGTGATTTTTTTTTTTTCTTAACCGGACAACTATAGTCACATGGCATTCAGATCCCATGGCAGATCCCGTAACAGGGCGTGGCAATACCTTGACAGGCAAGATGTCCGACTCGTGGTAATAAAACAGAAATGCAAAATGAACATAAGGACGGTCGGTTCTTTTACCCACGGGTCATTTCTAATCTAATCAGCTGTGTGCCGTCAATATGGAGTGAAAATACCCAGCTGCTGCTCAAGTCACATGCGTGAAATGAGCTCATTCAGCCAGCTGCCGCTTCCTCACATTAATACGACTCACATCTCCACAAGTTCCACACATGTTCAACTCCGTCTAGACGAATGCCGGTTTATAGACATTAGAGAAATGGTGCTAATTTGACCAATTCTCAACGTACCCAAAATTGATCAGCTAAGACGCAGGCTATTATAGCTAGAATCCCAGCCGGGAAGGTTTTTACCTCGTGTCCCCAGTGCGGAATAAAAGAGAAAACCTCGTACATCAAATGAATCCTGGCGTGGATAACGGGAATAGATTTAATGGTCTCTTTAATTTGATGATTTCTGTCTACTCGTCTCACCAACTCCATCCAGGGTGGGAGTGGTGGCTCAGCGTGTTAAGGCTATGAGTTACTGATCAGAAGGTCGGCGATTCGAGCCCCAGCTCCATCAGGTTGGGCTTGAGCAAGACCCTTAACCCTGTCTGCTCCAGGGGCGAGGTATAATGGCTGACACTGTGCTCTGACCTCTGCGCCTACAAATTGAATTTGTTCTGGTCGTAGAAATTCCATATACATATAGTTCATATATATATATATATATATACATTTAAATACACTTTCTATTTTATACTTTACTTTATTGTAACAGGATTACTAGATTTAACATTTTATATTCCTTTCTAGTGGAATTTGCCTTGCTTATTTTCTTTTAGGTCACAAACAGTCTTCTAATCATTTCACTGCCTATCATACTGTGTATGGTTATGTATATGATGAATAAAAAAATGTATTTAATTTGGAATTTAAATTTGTTCGCTCGTATACCAAAAAAGCTTCACATGCTGATGCAAAGTTCTTGCAAATTTTAAATTCTTAAGATAAAATTCATAAGGGAGGGCGTTCATATGCTGAGGTTCTGCTGTGTAATGTTTACCATACCCTATACAGCCTCTAAAGGGAGGGGGCGGGAAATAAAGGCAATTATCTGGTGCACACTAGAAACTTTCTCAAAGTAAGGTTTATCTTAATTAATGAACAAAATGACAGTGACCAGGATGAAAATCTTGATTAAATTATACTGCAGGTAGCAGCATTTCCTACATATTTGGAAGCATACGTAATACCAGGAAATTTCAACACATGTGCACGTTCACTCGTAGTGTTCACCTGAAAATGCGTGCTGAAAACAATGCTTTGATTTAATAAATAAATAAATAAAATTCCATTCGACTGGTTTTGGTAAGACATTCAGTTCAACCTGACTGCCCACGGTCTAATCTTTTTTGTTCAATAATTATCCTTCCAAATGTCTAACTAAATAATACCGGAGGGGCCTGGAGCCTATCCCAAGAGGCACGAAATGGGGTAAACCCTGGACGGGGTGGCAATCCATCACAGGGAATCACACACTAAATGGAACACATGTCAGTTAGCCTAATTTACATGTCTTTGAGTTATGAGAGAAAAGGACCCAGAGGAACGCCACTAAACATGGGGAGAAACATGCAAACTCCATGCACACAGAATTTTAACCCAGACACTGGAGGCGCAAGGTGACAGTGCTAATCACTACACCGCCATGCCGCCCGAATTAATCATTTTGGTTGGAAATTATCTAGGGTAAGCTTGAGGGTGATCAAGATCTGGAGATCTTATTACCACCAGTTGAATGGTTGAACCACTGAGTTTGAGCCTTTAGAACTGATCAGGTCTGTCCTATATTAGCATTGACTCTTCAGCATTGTCCATCTCCATGCCATACAGAATGTCAGGTTCCAATCAAAATGGTTAAATGATTCAACTGAACTTGTGTGTGTTTTCCCCCGGCAGCTATCGAGCAGGAGCGAAGAGAATCATCATCCTGAGAGCAAACATTAATGAGCTCAAGCCAGAAGAAATAAGGATGTGACAACCGAAGCGATCAGTACACATCTGTCTCAATGTGAACCTGGGATTTTACCTTTTTTGTCAATAATGTAATGTTTTCTTTTTTTATATTTATGTTTCTGATTAATGTATGAGTTGTCATTGAATGAATAAAGTTTTTTTTTCAATGCATCAACCTGTACATTTAGGAAGTGTTTAAATATTTAAAATCAGAGTCCCTATAAAATGCAGTTCTCTTTATGACCACATGATGGCAGTAGATGTGTGAATGAATACTGGGGGACAATGCATGGAGTTAATGGAGAGAATGCTTCTAAAGATATTTAGGTGTTAAATGTTTTCTAATAAACCGAAACAATGTTTTAAAAGAAAGTAAAAAAAAAAAAAAATAGTAATAACAATTAATCTGTTTGGGGGGGGGGGGATTGGGGATTTTAATTCTGCCTGAAATTAGATGGAAATAATAATTGATGAAATAAGAGCAATATCATCATGCTTTTTCCCATGTCCATATGGGTTTCTTCTAGGTTCCCTTCACCTCCTAAAAAGCCTGGTAGGAAATAGATTGTGACCAGCTGTAATTAAGCGAGTGGTCCGGGAAGCAGCTCCAGATACACGATGACTCGATGATGATCATCATCATCATCACTCATCTCACATACCGCTTAATCCTGTATTCAGGGTCACGGGGGGCCTGGAGCCTATCCCAGGAGACTTAGGGCACATGGCAGGGTACACCCTGGACAGGTGCCAATCCATCGCAGGACACAGACACGCACACATACACTCATTCATTCACACACTACGGGCAATTTGAGAACGCCAATTAGCCTAACCTACATATCTTTGGACTGTGGGAGGAAACCCACCAAGCACGTGCAAACTCCATGCACACATAGACGTGGATCGAACCTGGACTTTGGCAGTGCAAGGCGACAGTGCTAACCACTACACCACCGTGCCGCCTCATCATCATATGATGAGTAAAAATAAAGGATGGAATGAAAATCTCCTGAAATCTCATGAAAATCTGAAATGTATTTCCTCTTTAATAGCAAGAAATTACTTTCAAACTCTATGAATCCACAAAAATATAGTTTAATGCATTTTTTCTTAACTATACACTGAATAATTGGTGTTACTTCTCTTCCTGGTAACACCAGTGACGGTAGCACCAATGACAATTTAGAAAAAGATCATAACTGTTAACAAAATAGCTTCCATGTGTAAGATGACATGATTTTCATTTATGTCAAAATCAATTAATTATGAGATGTAATTAGTTTCTATATTCAATTTTTGACAGTTATAATTATGAAATGACTAACACCAATGACCAACTTAAAAGCTTTCCGTAAAATTGATAAATAAATGATTAATACCTTTTGAATTTGTCTAGTGCTCTTCACCTTCATCAGAAACCATTTCAAATGGTCAAATGTACTGTATTTCAAAATAAAACTTTTTGTATAACAGTAACACCAGTGACACAGTTTGGGGTGACTGATATTTTTTTCATATTATTAAATCATAATCAATTATTGTTTCATGATTTTAGTGTTTGATTTATAAGACATTGATGTTATTGATAAAAAAAACTTTATTTTTTTATTAGAAGTATATAGTTCTACTTTGATGTATGTTCAAAGCGACAAGAAATTTCTTTGAACTTGGTCTTTAATTTAAAAAAAATTTACAATTAATTATTGAACATTAAAGTAAAAGAATATATTTCATGATTAAAAATATACAATAAATGTGTCTATGTTATGTTCATTTTAATGATTTCGAAGTGACAGCACTTTCCACTTTTTTTTTTTTTTTAGAATGACCCAAAATCATTTAAGATTAATTTGTTCCTTCATTATAACATAAGATCAGATAGTATGTGGTAAGATATTAATTTCCAAAAGTTTGCATCTCCCTCTCGAAATGTGATAGAAATGTTAACTTAATAACTTGTAAGTTCATATTTTATGCCTTTACTATCATCTCCAATCTGTTGATTTTGCCTATTCTGAAATGTTGTCATGGTACTTTTTTTTTCCATGCAGAAATCACAGGAGGAGTAACTTATTTTTTATTTTAATTGTGTGTAAATTTAAAGCCAGGGAGTTTTATTGATGCTCAAGGAGAAATTTACCATAGGATTTTTTAAAAATACGGAAACAGAAAAAAACAGAAATTGTCAGGGTGACTATATATAGTAGGTCTCGTTCCTTGTTGTATTAAAGGTTTATGGTATGTGCACTTGAGGTTCATGCATCTCTCTGTGTCTTGGGGTGAAACATGATGCTGGTGTTGGTGTGGAGATCTGTCGCATTCCTCTATTGAGCTGAACTTGTATGCTGTTTGGGGTTAACAGATTTGGGGAAAGGCATGTCAGTGGATGCACTGCTTATATTTTAATTGAAATAATTTCACGAATAATAAGTAGACTTGCTGTGCTCCTTGTTAGAAGTAACCAAGCCGGGGTCACTTGACCTTGACAGTACGTGACATATTTGAGTCGTTGCAAAACAGCCTGCTGGGTAGGCAACAGGTGATCTTGAACCCAAACGTATCAGTGGGGCAGGGAACAAACTGTGCAGCTGCCTCTGTGCAAGTTCACACCACCCTGCCTTTAAAATACACTTTCAGATCAGAATGGTGGCTTTATTAGTCAAATGTACTGTACATGCATACACAAAGGAACTAGTTCTTCATCTCTACCTGTATCAGCAAAATAACATGATATACTGTACAGTGAACATGCAAATGAAAGTAACATTTGTAGGAAATAAACAATTATGACACCCTGGCATCCTGGATAGGGGAGGTAGTACAGTATTGCCACCTCACATCTCCAGGATCTCTGGTAATATCCTGCACACTGGCTATATGCAAGTTCACACATTCTCCCCGTGTCTGTATACGTTTCCTTCGGCATTCCACCTCCCTTAAATGCTACATTGATGTTAGGTGTGAAAGTGTGTGTGTGTGTGTGTGTGTGTGTGTATATATGTGTGTGTGTATGTATGTGTATGTGTGTGTGCGCCAGCCAGGGTGTATTCCGGCCTTCAACCAAATGTTCCTGACATAGACTCCAGATCAAAAACAAACATGACCGCTATAAAGCACTTCAGAAGAATAACCTGTACACACACACAACTGATTACACACTGCCGTGTCAGACTTTGAGTAGCAGGTGGTCTGTTCCCAGGAAATGACCGAATGTTTTTAATAGTGCATGCAGTACACTTTCTACTTGTTTTCTCCCATTTGCTATTCTGTAGCCAGGGAGACAATAAAGAATTGATTAGAGTGAATTTCTAACCTTGAGTGAAAGACACACTGTGGTCTTTTCTGCACAAAGTACTGATGTGCACAAACATTTAGAATTTGTTCTCTGGTTGAACTGTTTTATTTGCTTTAACAACAATGGGATGTGTACCATTCATCCCATTTAAGTACAGCTATGTGGAAACAAAATGACCCAGAAACCCAGCCTTGAGGAACACCAGATAAAAGGGTCATGTTATTCTGAACGAAAAATTTTTAAAAAACTGTTTTTGAATAATGTTTTGGAAATGACGTAGTTAAGCTGATTTCAAGGTCAGGGTTGTAGCAAAGTGTGAACCATTTTAGTGTGACTCACAGTCCTGTTACAGCGAACACGGTTATAAGCTTCATACAGTATTTTATATGCTTACTTGAGGCAACAGCCTAAATTATACTGAAAAATACTGAATACTGAAAAAAAAAAAAAAAAACCTGGCGAGTTTTTTAAAATAATCTTCAAATGTCCAGTTTGTCTTTCAGATTCCTGTTCTTGCCCCATCTGCCACATGATTCAATGAGTTATACATCTTTATAATGCGGTTCTGCTCACCACGGCTGTAAAGACTTATTACTTCAGTTAGTATTTGAGTTTTTTTATGCTTTGGACCAGTCAACAAGGTGTTTCCCCACAGATCTGTCACTCACACGGTGACTTTTAGGAATATTTCTAAGTTTAGATAAATCTTTTTTAAATTTTGGATGCTGTGAATCTTTGCACAAAAGGCGTTCATGTCAAACTGGGAATTGCAATGAAAGGTTGAACTTGAACACCCCTCGTACAATGTAATGTAAGGTGCACAGATGCAGAATTGAATAAGTTTAAATTAAATGTTACCCAACGAGCCAATTTAGCCCACACTGGAAGACAGGCACCAGGTTAAAGATCAGAATCTGTTGATGTAAACCATGCTTGAGTATGCAACAAGACCATGTTGATTCGATGGCAAAATTATTGTCCAGTTGCTCAGTAATCCTAGGTGAAAGGGCCTTAAAAGGGCATGTATGCATGACTGTGTAAACGCACCAGAAATTAGAAATTAACTAAACTGGAGGAACAAAGTGGATCCAAGACATAACATGGGCCTTAACACCACAACCATGTCTAGAACAGTATGACGGGTCACAAAAGAGTAAGTTGGATGATAAAAAGAAAGAGGAGGGAAACAAAGTTGATGTGCATACTGAAGAGCAGTAAATATTGATGCATGTTTGAAGCGATTGATGGATCAACACCAAAGCAAAAAAAAAAAAAAAAAAAAAAACCCCCCACACGACTCGTACAATTTTTTTTTTTTTTTTGCTTTGGTGTTTATCCATCACTTCAATCAAACATGCATCAATATTTGGACAGGGTGCCAATCCAACAGGACGGACACACACACGGCAATTTTGGTGAAGCCAATTAGCCTAACCTGTACGTCTTTGGACTGTGGGAGGAAACCTGCCATGCATGGGGAGAACATGCAAACTCCATGCACGCAGTTGCAGGAATCAAACCCCGACCCTGGAGGCGATAGCGCTAACCACTACACCACCCCATGATATTCAGAGGCTTTAATATAGCCATCCATCCTCCTTAAAATTAGCTCTACCTGCACCTGACTCACTCCCTAAAATTGCACAGTTGCACAGTCCTGAGGCAATAAGCATGTAATGCCGTTCAGGCAGTGTGATGCTGCCATTTTACACATTTCTTTCTGGCTTTCTTTAAAACAGAACACCTTTGTCCTGTTAGTGCAAAACAGAGTTCTGTTAATACACTTTGCAAATCGTAGAGAAAACAATCAAGTAGTGTCCCAGTTGTGCAAGAGCACATCTTGAGGGGATTACATGAGCAACAAGCGAAACCACTTTATTCAAGTTTGTGTAATAATCACCACAAGTGCTGTGGATTTTCCAGCTTTTATTTAAAATTTAACAGAACAGTAATCAGTACAGAAAGTTTCAACAAAGCAAGATACTGGGTCTTAACTCTCCACTTTAACCCTCTGGAGAACCAGTATAAAAATCTTTACCGGAAAAACTAATTATAAAACATCATTACATACTTCAGTCCGTCTTTCAGATGAATATAAAGCAGAAGAATGTTGCCTTGTGACTGTCACGGCTCAAACTCCTACTGGCAATCTTCCGTAGCATTATCTCCGACGTCATTTCGGTTTTCAATACAATGCAACGTGGGTACAAAAAGAAGCCCACGATATCTCGGATAAGTAGCGCAGCAGACAACTTCTCCACAGGAGCCAGAGAACGCTTTCAAATGTCCAGGACAAACTGACTGTCATCAGCTGTGGAGAGAGACAGAGAGAGAGAGAGAGAGAGACACAGACAGAGAGACAGAGAGAGAGAGAGAGAGAGAGACAGAGTTCAGAGCCTGGAAATAGTGACCTCCGTTTCCCTGTGAGTCATGCTCTGCACGTGTTGTATAGTACACAGTTTAAAAAAAAAAAGTTACACAGACCAATGTGCCTAGAGATCACATGTATTTTTGTTTACATTTCTCATGAATCAGTTAGCTAATCTCCATAAAAGGTGACCTTAAGATTAAGAGAAATGGGCAATACTACTGTAGGTAAAAGTGGTAAATGATGCCCTCTACAAGAAAACACGAGCTTCCAAGGGCAACGCAAGATCAATAAAACTGTTTATTTACTATCAGGGGCATGTCGATGATTAACAGCCGTTGAGATCACGTTTCTTTTGTCTATGCGAGAAAAGAAAATGCTTTTACAAAAACCCAACCTCACTTGATTCAAGATCTAGATTACCTGAGTAATTCTGCTTTGTTACCATCCTTATGCATTTTTTTATATATGGTTATAAAATTTACTTCAGCGTTCAACTAAATGAATTGTACTTTTACCCAACTGTTTATCCAAGAAGAAAAAAAATCCTCCCAACAGAAAAGCATTGGACCCACACTTTGAGATGATTAGTTCAAACCCTGCTGATGTCAAGATATGAACCTACGGACAGGAGGAGTATATGCTTGCACCCTCTCCCTACATTAATTAAAGGGAGACTAAACAATCAGAAGTGGCTGTATAAAAAAATAAATAAACAAACAAAAAGACACTTTCCTCGGCTTGTGTACAATACATTGCCTTGCTTCAAATCCCATGCAGGATTTCACGCCGACCAAGGCCTTGCTCAGACTGCAGGGAAATCGGATTTGTGAAACAGATCTTTAAGACCGATTCTCCATCCACAGTGGTATGAGAAGGTGATCGGATTTGACCCTGTTCAGACTGGCAGCCCAAATCCTTCAAATTGTCCACCCATCTGCACTGGTTGCTGTGGTAACAACACCAGTGGCTCCCCTGCAGCATGATATTTCCCCTCATAGATCACCCAGTTTTGGGACATTCCCTCTAACTTTGCCTGTACTAATGCATCATCCCAAAGTGCTGTCAGACCATTCATTGTCCTCTGTCCATTGTCCTCTACTGCAGTTAACCTAGCAGCTCTTTCTAAAAACACGGTTAATTTAGCCACACAAAAAATATAATAAAAGGGTGTGGTGGTTAAGGCTTACAGAGCAATAGCACAATTTTTTTTTTTATAAATACATTTTAAAAAAGCCATCTCCATTGTCCCTTTGTATCCCTGCTCATGGTAGGAAATTTCAAGTGACCATATTTAAGATTATATCTTATAGGATTTATACTTGAACGTGTTTAAATGTAGTAACATTCTGACTTTTTATTGGCCAGGTTTTCCAAATTTCACAGAGTAAAATTGTGCCACCCTAATTATTCCTTTTACGCAAGTATAAGCTTAACATTTTTTCCAGTCCTTGATCTGGTCAATAGCAGTTGTCAAACTATCCTGCAAATATTTAATTGTAGTATTGAAAGTAATTTTCTCCCCCCACATCAGTATTTTGTATAGAAACTGGACAACATTTTTCTTTGTCTACCTTGGCAAAACACCCAATCTTAATTTTCTGTCTAATAACACCACAAAGAAAATGATTTAATAGGCTACAGTCAATTAAAATTCCTTGTTCGTTTTATCCCAAACCCTTGAAGTTTGGTTTTAGCCTTTTCTATGGGTTCACAGAAATGAATTAATTCCTTTAAAAGCAGTTTAACTCCTTTTTGAAGTAAAACTAAAAGAAAAAGAAATCCGGTAAATAAAGCAAATATGACAGAATGAGAAAATGAGGACACCAGTCTCACCGGGGAGGTCTTTACGGTCTTCGTCCAGCTCGGACAACTTGTCCAGCGGGTGCGCAGCCGGCATGGTGACACCCGGAATGTGAGGGAGACAGCACGGTGGGGTCAGTGCAATCGGAGAGTTGCGACATTCCAGGAGAAACTTCCTATCGTAAATTATTCTGGTCCCTGCAAAGAGCAGCGTTTGAATAACCAAAAGGAGACAAACATGCATCATTCATAATTGCTTCTAATGGGCATAGGATTGAGCAAAATCCAATAACGTTTAGAGCCAAAAAGCTGCCTGGGCTTGATTTGCATTTCACTATGCCTTCCAAAACGAAGGATATAGAAAACCATGTTGTGCAACACAAGTACCAAGGCTGAAGTGGTAATAGAGAGAGAAGGGCTCACAGGAGTGTTGCGAAATAGAGATCTGAAGACAAAGTAGTTTTGTTAAGAACACAAAATACTGCAGAGAGAGAAAGGATTGCAGAGCATTTCAATAACAGTGCAGTTAGAGAACTTGATTAGATCGGAGTACATCTAGATATACAAAAGGCGTTCAAGTGAACCTGGGACTGGTGATGAAGTTTCTCATGAATGACTGAATAAAAGTGATTGAAGTCTTCTGTAAATGTCAAGCACACTACTAACCATGTTCTTTTATTCTGCAGAGTTATTACTTATCAAAAAGTCCCAGTTTGACTTGAATATAACTATCAGGATTTTTAACTTCTCTACGCAAAGGACCCCTTTTCCACTCATGTTTATGGAGTGCTGCTCTCTGAACATAACCTACAGTTGAGGGTTCATCATTATCTGTACAAACCATCTCAAGCAAGTCAAACCAGATGCAATTTTAAAACAGTGGCAAGAGTTTGGTCTGACTCAAAAGTTCAGAGTTGTTCATCATTAGATAATCATCAAGATAGTCGGAATACTTAACATTCTGACAACCAGTTGAAAAAGTAAACAAAGGGGGGGGGGGGGGGATATTGTTAACATCATGTAAAAAAATTCTTGACACCTTCAAGTCAATTCACTTTGTTTTTGTAAGAAAATACAGGCATCATGAGAAAAATCAACAGTGAACTTTTTCGTTTCGATTACAAACTTTTGATAGTAGACAGCTATGATATTAGAAAAGCTTGTGTAATATCTAACATGTTAAGGATGTTCTCGCGTTGCTGCTCTCGTTGAGGGGTTGCCAGAGCAGACCATCCGATCAACAACTTGGCACAAACAAAATATTAGTTTCTTGGATTTATAGACAGATCAGTGGCTTAGTGGTTACTACTGTTGCCTTGCACCTCTGGGGTCTCAATTCCCACCTCAGGACTGTGTACATGGGAGGTTGCAGTGTCCCCGTGCTTGGTAGGTTTCCTCCCACAGTCCAAAAACATGCCTCCCACAGTCCAAACCAAATTGCCCATCGTGTGTGAGCTCTGTACAGGGTGTACCCTGCCTTGTGCCCCCAGTCTCCTGGGATGGGCTCCAGGTCCGCCGCGACTCTTTGTACAGGATAAAGCAGTATAGACGATGATCAGGTTCAGCTATGAAATAAAATCGGAGGTATGTAGACATATACAAAGTACATTTTTGGTTTTGAAAATGGAAATTCGCATGGCAAGTGCATCTAACACGCTAAAAATATACATGTCCTATGCGAATTCCATTTTGAACTACTCAGTCTTGCTTCATGTCCCTTCTTTGGAGACTCTATTACTCTTGGTCTTTGTTTCCAACTCTGTCACCCATGTTTCTTCCTAGATTATCAGAACGCCCAGGTAGGCCTTTTGGAAACGTTTGTGACAATTTCATCACACACACCCCAACACTGTTTTAAAATCAAATTGTTTCAGCTACGTGGAATTCAAATGACTAAATTAATTGTAATTCTTTCAGATAAGAGTAAGATAAACGTAAGCCTCCAAGGCGTTTCACTGCAAGAAGAAAAAAAACAACAAAAAAACACACAAAAAAAAAACAGTCAGTTTAGGCAGAGTGGAAGTTTTATGAAAAGTGTGAGATTTTTGCTGTTGTTTTGAGACGTGCCACATTTATGTTGTTATTCTAACATGTCCCACGTGACCTCTTCCTCGGGAGCGCGCGCGCGCGCAGAAACTATCCAACTAGGAAATAGTAAAGCAGCTCGGCGAATGAGACGAAACAAACAGAACATGGAATGAAGAGAAGCTCAGACCGGGTTACTTGCCTCCGGGGGTGGTGGAGAAGACGGTGCCGCCGGGGGTCTGGCTGTAGGAGTCGGGCAGGGCGGACCAGCACTGCTTCTGCGGAGCGCGGCTCGGGATGGGGCAGCTCGACGACGCGTCACAACTCGACGACATGATTTCTACTGAGAGGAAGCAAAGATTAAACGAGGACGAGTAGGGAACTGTGAAAAGTTTGTGCCGAGTTGTTCCGGGTTTCCAGAAGCAGTTACACACACACACACACACACACGCGCTGTTACTCAAACGCACGCACAGCGCTCATTCCTGCACGCGCTTTATTGGAACCTGTGCCGAGGGGCGGCGCCTGATTATGACGTAATGTTTTGAAACGTGAAGCCCGTGCATATGAACTAATGAGGTGAGGTCATCCTTATCGGTGTGTTGAAACTTCGTCACATAAAGGATGTTTATATAAAAGGTTTTCCGGTGTTATGCGGTAAAATGCCCCCCTGCCACAGATTGCCCTGCCCCCTATATAATCTCCGTCGAATATTATATTAGAACAGAAATGTATAGGTTTATGATTTAGAAATTACAAATTAGACCAAATGGATTTGATTATAAAATAAGCATTATTAAAAATTACATGTTGTATAAGAGAAAATATATAAATTACTATTTTTTAAAAATATACAAGATGTATTTTTGATATTGATTATTTAATAATAAAAATCATTTCGTTAAATTTTTCATCATAAATATTTATTTATTGCAAGCATTTTTGTATTACATGACAAATCCCTGTAAAATAAATGTTTCACACAAAATAAACATATGAGAATTATGGTCTCGACAACTGTCACGTGCCTATGGTTAATTATAATAGTTATATCATATTTGATAACAATAAACTATGAATTTATGTTGTAATATAATATTTGATAGAGATTATGTAGGGGGGGGGCAATCTGTGGCAGGGGGGCATTTTAGCACATAAAAGAAATACACTATACCTGATGAGACCAAACTTTTGCACGCAGTCTTCAGTAAAATTTAATGATCCTTTTTTCCAGAGCATAGTGCCTCTACTGCAAAATGCATTGAACCCCCCATCCATCCATCCATCCATCCATCTAGGAACCTCTGTAGTCCATCTAGGGACCATGTCCAGTTATGATTACCATTGTATTTATTCCTATTGTTATGAACACAATAGGATATTCAGTCAACTTTCATACACAACCTGTGTTTGGTAACCTGCATGTTTTTAGACTGCGGGTGGAAACCGGAGTACTGGGGGGAAACCTAGACCCTGGAGGTGTGAGGCCATAATGCTAACCAGTATGCCACCATCCATCCATTTAGGAACCTTTGTAGTCTGACTAGGAACTGTAGAGGCCAATCATAAATTACCATTGTATTTATTCCCATTTTAATGACCTGAGTAGGACCCGCATTCACACAAAACTACAGGCAAGTTGGGAATGCCAATTAGCCTAATCTGCATATCTTTCGACTGTGGGAGGAATCCCACAGCTCAGATGTTTTATGTACTAAACAATTTATGAACTAATCTATTAAAAACTTTTAAATATATACATATATATTTGTTTCTTAATTTCCTTTCTTAAAACAAAATGCAATAAAAACATTAACTGTCATTAGTTGCAGGCCAGGGGTCTTTGAGAAGCAACCACATACTCCAGAAAGCACAATCCCAAG
This sequence comes from Clarias magur, assembly GCA_013621035.1. Taxonomy (NCBI): domain Eukaryota; kingdom Metazoa; phylum Chordata; class Actinopteri; order Siluriformes; family Clariidae; genus Clarias; species Clarias magur. The sequence goes on along the minus strand of QNUK01000009.1, from coordinate 2,247,349 downwards.
TTGTCTGAGACACGTGTGACCCAAAAAGTATTCAGCTATATTTATACTAAGAATACATCAGCTTTATTGACATTACACACAGATACTCTCATGTACTATACGGTACAATGCACATCCTAACTTGGAAGGCAGTTGAGGTCAGACTGCAGGCTCAGCCGTAGTACACATCCCATACTGGTTCAGGGTCACCACGGGTACCATAGCACCTGAAGAATCGTCCGTTTTCTTAAAGGTCAACTTCAGTGATTGTGAGCACAGTGTAATTCGAATCAAAGGCAACTTTCTAAAGAATAATGACTATAACGAGTGTGTAAACAAACATTTTATGTCAACAGTTTAAGCCCTTTCTTCCTAGACGGCCTCTAGTTGCATGTTTTCAGTGAGGAAGTACAGTGCGAGTGAGTATATCCTATAAATAAATTGCTCATGATGATCAGACAAGTATTATTATAGGGCTATTAAAAACGATTACATTTTATTCTCAGAATTATCTCTATGTGAACATCACATTTCATCCAATTAGCAAATTAAGAAAAAATTAGCTTGGTAGCATCCAAAAATATGAAGGTTAGACTGATTGACATTCACAAATTGCCCATAGTTTGTGTGTGTGCCCTGCGATGCATTGACACCCTGCCCAGGGTTTTCCCCACCTCGTGCCCGAATCTCTGTATGATCCTGTATACACAAGTAGTATACAAATTTCATTATATCCAGGCAAAAATTTATTCATATAATTATTTTAATAACCAAATTACCACCAAATATTGAGATCCTTTAAATGCATCTTATTAATGAACTAGTGTTGGCCACACCCAGGAATTATAACCCTAATCTTATGTTTTCCAATTTCATGGGTAAAAATGAATTTGTTTGCAGTATGCAAGTTTATACAGTACAACTTTCAAAGTACCATTTCTATAAGGATCTTGGTAATTTGAATGAGACAGCTGGTTCAGACCTCAAAAGAAAACAAAAGGCCATTTAAAAGGAATCTATAAAAAAAAAAAAAAAGGTATGAAAAGAACAGAAAAAATAGTAAACAGTAACGTGTACATCAAATTGGTGTTTCTGATCTGGAACAAGTGGAAGTACTTAGGGTTTTGGTTGTTTTGTTTCTAGTAAATACCATTTGTTTTTGGGTTTTCTTGCTTGAGGAAGTTTGGAGCGTTGTTTTTCTTCCCTCTTTCTCACGGTGGCAGAATGTAAAATGTGTGTAATTGCACCCCCTGTCCACACAGTTGGGCATTTTGCAATATAAACATCCTGGATAACCACTGCAAATCAGAGGCATGACACCACTTGTGTACATTTCCAACTTTTTATTGAATATTAAGGTAAATATTTCACATTAATACAGGCTACATAAAGTAGAGCCACTATACGACATGAAATTTACTCTCATTTTAACCCTTTTTCAGTATGTAAACAATTATACATGTATTTACCACTCTAAAAGGTCTGATTTCTCTCGTTTGTGTAATCATCTAGTTCTTGGCCAGGTATAAATAGCGCACTGTCCTATCGAGCCCTGCTGACCAAGAACGCTTTTACGTGGGGCTTAAATGTCAAAATGGCTATACTACTCAAAATGTATCCTGTTGAACAGGCAATCGATTTGTTCATAGACAGTGGTAAACACGTTAAAGCCGACACTGGATTCTCCCTCTCTCTCACTCACTCTTTTTGTTAGGCACATCAAAGGTGTCCGTCTCTCAAATTTCATGAAACTCTGTTTAACTTTTTAAGGGGACACGCCTAGGTTAACGGTTTGGTAATTAGGTAATTATCTTGTTCTTTAACGTGTATGTCTTGTTACTGCTCCTATGCCTCTCAGTCTCTAGGTTTGTGTTTAGTTGATGTGATTCAGATGCACATTTCCCACATGCGGGGCCCAAGTCCCAGGCCACACCTGAAAAGACAAGGCAATCAGAAAAAAGGCAATTATTTTACGAATAGAGGTTAATTAGTTGCCTTCCCACTGAAACTTTAAACGTGCTGAAGATTTAGCTACAAATCTCTAGTTCGTGTTAATTGCCAATAAGGCCACTCGGTACCGTTACCTGCTGTGGGTCCGAATTCTCAGCTGAACTGGGGACGACTTTTAAGATGGGGTTCCAGGCGGGGTCAGTTGTGTGGAGCCCATTATACATGGGGCCTCCAGGAGCCTCGGCCATCTGTGGGTGAGGTGGGATCATCGTTCCTCCATACATCGACATTGGCAACCCCTAATCATGGAGAAAAAACGAGAAGCTTAAAACATTTTTGGTTTTACATTTAATGTTAGAAATGAGGCATCTTAACAAGACCTTGCATCAATTACATTACTGCAAAATTCATTTTTATAACCAGCTACAGATGTCATCTTATACAAACGAGGCAATTCAAGGTTGTTAAAGTCTTAAAAAGGTTTTTAAAGTTCTCAAAGTTCATTGATGTATTTTCACAATTGATAGTCTGTAAACACTGAAGCAAGGCAGAAAACCTTACGCTGGATACAATATCATGGTACACCCATTTACACCCAATTTTGATACACCCCTGTTCTGGTTTTGTTCTATTCTGGAAATTTGTGCTTGCATGTTTTTTGCTTACAATATTTTTATATTATTGAAGATTAGACAGGCACATTATGACTTAAATGTCAGTAATTTAAATAGCAAATGGTGCAAAAAAAAAAGTTTTTTACTTCCACATTGTAATTTTTAGGGTTTGCCTTTAAGGTAATGCAATACAGAAAAGTATATTGAGTGCGATGATGGGACGTCAGTGTTCTCAGTGCCATGCAAACCTTTGGAAAATCCATGAAGTTAGTGGGCATGGGCTGGTGAAAGGTGTTAGATGGAGCTACAATGCCCGTGTCATCTCTCTCCATAGCCTGGTGCTGGGAAAACGCCGATTGCTCCTGCAGCTGCTGGTGCATCACGGGTCCTCCCATCATAGGCTGAGACCAGCCTGACATTGCCTCTGTCATGAGAAAATAAAGAGTTTTAAATGTTGATTTGTGCCAAGGGCTGGCACAAATCCGGAATGGAATCGAATCATTTCCTCTCAATTTACTCACCGGAGGCACTGCCCACTCCGAAAGACCAGATGCCACCCTGTCCGACTGGCGGCGTGTAACTGGTGGGCAGCATGGTGTGATTGACGGAGCCGGTCTGTCGGATCCGAGCCAGGCGCTCTGTCCCGATGGGCGGGGGCACTTTGCGGTCCTGCTGGCTGGAACTGCTAGGCTTGGCTTGGATCAGTGCGGGTGTCACGGTGGACGTGCACAACGGGGAAGATGCTCCAGATGACACGGAGGGCACTGGAGACTCACCTAAGAAACACAGACAATAAAATCTATTCTTCAAGAACATACTCTTGCTTTACGTTTTCAAAAGGTAAGCAAGCTAAAGGGACGGCTCTACAACGTACAGGACGTGGAGGCGCTCCAAGGATGAGGGGAGAAGTGCTGGCGGCTGAAAGAGGGCGTTCCTACGGGAGCTGGGCCCTGCAGGAAAACGGGGCTGGCCGACATGCTTGTGGCAAAGCTGGTGAGTGCGGTGGAAGAAGAGATGGAATTGCCTGAGGGATCCATGGGGTGAATGCCTAAGAAACAAACAGGCCACAGATCACAGATATTGTTGAGCTTACTTTAACAATCACAATAAGATAGTGACAAAACTTTAAATAAATAATGTAACCAAGTGTTTTATTAACTTCCAAATGGATTATAAGCGTCACTTGTGTCAGTCAAAAACATTTTGTTTGGCATACAGTCTACTACATAGATTCCAGAAAGCTTCTGTGTTTGTCAGTAATGCTTTAAATAAAATAACCTACTACAACGTAGCCCTAGCAGACTTACCAATGGGACTGGAGACGACTCGTTGGGAGGTGCAGCGATATCCTGGGGCCTTGGAGCCATCAGGAGGGGGCATACTGCTCTCCATCTGCCCCATTCCTCCCATGTATGCAGGTGGGGCACTGAAGGGCTGCTCAGGCGGAGTGCGAGTAGGAAGGTGACATGCTCCCCACACCTGGTTGTTGCCCACCTGGTTGCTGTCGAAGATACTCGAAAAGTGATTGAAAAGAGCCGCGGGGCCGAAGTTGGGTGGCAGCTGCGCTTTGCCACTGTGAAGGTGCACCTGTGAACCATTGATCATGCCCATAGTAGAGGATATCTGAAGTGAAGGGGGTGGCATGTTAGCTGTGGCTAAGCTAGGCTGGGCAGATTGCTGTTGCTGTTTAAGGGGCTCCTGTGTTGCACTCTGGGGCACGAAAACAGACTGCTGCTCCTGCAAAGGTGCTCCGGGTCCCATGGGGTAGTACGTCGTAGGGGGTTGTAAGCGAGTCGACACGCCGGGTGCAGCAGGTGTGGCGTAGTGAGGTAAGGTGCTGCTGGTGTTTGCAACCGTGCTGCTGACCGTGCTGGGCGGTACGGGACGCGAGACGGGCAGAGACACGCCCGGTTGGACAGAAGAGGAGGAACTTGGTTCTGTGCTGGAGGTGAAGGGCAAGGGCAGCTGCTGTCTACCCTCGGGCTGGACAGGCAGTGCAGGCTGTGCAGAAGCAGTTGCAGGGAAGTGCAGAGGGGTGGAGGGACTGGAGCCCTCACACGGGGCGCTGGAAACGGGAACGGCCAGATCAGACACCGATTTCTCCTTAGCAGGCGTACCAGCGGGAGCGGTTTCTGTCTTCAGGGCTTGAGTATGCTGCGTAGGTGGAGCAATGGGGGCAGGCATTGGAGGAGGAGTCGTCGGGGTGGTGGGAGCGCAGCTGATGGGAGCAGGAGGGACCTGCGAAGCGGGAGTGCTGCTTGCAGTGGTGGCGACGGCAGGTGCTGCTGTAGGCTTGGGCTCGGCGGAGAAGAGCTGCTTCCTTACTGAGGTTGGTGTAGGTGTTTTGGAGGGGGCCGTGCTGGGGGGAGAGGCAGTGGATCCAGGGGCAACGTTAACATTTGACACCGAGACTGGGTGCTCGGCTGTAGCAGGGGCGGAGCTGGAAGGACGTTGGGCCGCGTTGCCACTGTGTTTGGGGGAGCTGTTAGCACTGCCAGGGCTCACGGGGCGCACAGGGAACGGCCCCCACGTGTTGGGCGAGGGAGAGAACGTGCCACCAAACTGTGCCATTGGCAGGCGCGGGTGACGGATCTGGTGCATCGTCTGCGCTGCCAGCAGGGCCAACTGAGGGTGCGTGTAGGCCAGCGGTGGTAAAGAGACAAATGGAGGTCTAACACCTGGTGCTATGTTTTTGCCCATTTTTCCAGCCTGCTGAGTGGTCGCGTTGGAGGAGGACTGGAAGGACATGCTGGAGGAGGGCACGACTGACGATAGGCCTTTCGAACTGGCCGCAGTGGTGCTGGTTGCCCCTGTGGAGGTGGTGTAAGTAGAGCCAATTTTGGTGTTGGTGCCAGGCTGACGAATGTGGTTGCGAGGTATCAGGTCCTCTAACTCTTTGGCAGGGTCCTGGATAAGCGCATTGATCAACTGAACGGCATGTCGCGTGGACTCTGTGCCACCTCTGAAAAACAGCGCAAGTGTTTAAGGGAATGGATTCATAATATAATACGAAGAGTGTAATTACTTAAACTTTATATAATTGCTATAATTACTTACTTAAAAAGAAAAATCTATTAAAAAACTAAGAAAGGAATTAAAGTAGGAACACACCTGATGGTGATCATTCTCTCGCCGTTTTTGTCTTTCTGTTTGTCAACATCTATGTGCGCACCCGTCACATCCTGGATGGCTGTGATATTGCAGCCACCTCTGCCCATGATCCGGGACACCACAGAGGCTGGGACAGAGAGCTTCTTTGACCTGAAAACACATCGGATTTGCGCGTTAGAACCTTAATACGGATTCCGGGAAAAGAAGGACATGACTGTTTGTCCCGTACCTTCGTACAACTTCTTTCCATCCCTCCTCTCTCTTTTGGCCCCTCTTAGGGCTGGTGAGGTTCATCTTGCTGTTAGGTGAGGTGACTGGCAGTGAAATGGTCTTGAAAGATGAGGGCAGGGAACTGGGGGTCAAGTCACTAATAATCTCATGAGATCTGCAGGATGAGAGAATACAGATACATTATAACATGCATACTGGAACAGCAAATGTGATTGATTCATATTTTGAATACTTCAGAGAAAAGGGCTAGTGCATTTCTAATAAGGGCTAGTACTCAAGTCATTAGAAATAAAAAATGTAGTACAAAATACAAAACCTAACGGCTTGCTGCTGCAGCGATATGACTTTTATTGCGGATTAACTGAACTTGCACAAAAAAGAGATTTCTGCTGACTCTCGTCATGGCTCTTACTTCTGTTGTGGTTTGGAAATGGACACGGTGACCTTCTCTTCCCGAGAAGTGTGGTGCGACAGGCCCGGTTTCTTCTCAGTCATAGGTAGAGGCAGACTGGACATGGCTGGAGCGGAGGAAGAGAACGAGGTGAATGAAGACGACAGGTCGGCCAGGTCCTGGCTTTTACTGCCGTTGCTGCTTTCACTGTTGCAGTCTGTGCTGTCCAGGTTGTCCGAATCACTGGTGCCCCCAGGTGCCCCGCCGCCCCGTGGTTCACCATGGATCTTGTTTTTATCTGCCTTTTGTTGCGCTAGTGCCACCTGAGGGTCCTGTAGGATGATGGGCTCGCTGGGTGAGTCCTTGGTCTTGTTCTTTTTATTCTTCCGGTTGGTACTCGGCGTAGTGACCACGTTGGCGCGCTTTTTGCTAAAGGCATTGGTGAAGGTGGTGGAGGTGGCGGAGATGCCAATGGTGGTGGTGGTAGTGGCGCTTGGGGGCTCAATGGGAACCTCTGGCTCTGCAAATGTGGGCAGAGGAATTATGAAAAGTGAAGACATCACATTTTTTAAATATTATTATTATTATTATTAATTAGGATGGAAATAGATTATTAAAAGTAATCCATATACCTTCAGCAGAGTCCTCCTTCTGGTCTTGTGTCTCAGAAAATGTATCCTTCACTTTTGCCTCCTCTTCCTCGAGCTTTTTCTTCTGTTCCTCCTTCTTCTTCTTGCGTTTCTCTTTGCGCTTCTCTCTTTTTGCTGCCAGAGCTTGTTTTTTGCTTTCCTCACGAGACTATGGTTGAACAGAAAGAAGGAAAAGTGGAACTGATTCAATCTATATCGAACACTTTCTATCGTGTGATACACTATATAAAACAAACAAACAGACAACAAAAAAAAAATCTAACTCCTAATCAGAACTTCAAGTCTAAGTACGGGATTAATCCAAGACGCACCTTCTCGAGATCAAGTTCCTTGAGGAGAATACTGGCATTCTTGTTAGCCTCAGCAGCCTGCTGGTCTTTGGCTTTCACAATGGTTTCCATGCACTGATGACACTTCTTCAGGAGCTCCTGGACGCAAAAGACGGGTCATTAAAACATTCACATCAACACAATATAAAAGTAAATCCATTGACACTATTGAAAAACCTATTCTCAATCCACACCTTGTCTGCAATGGTGGCGATGTATCTCATGCACTCGATGTCAGAGGGGAACTGATTCACCTCCTTCACCAAATACTGGACCACTTTCACATGCCCCTAAAAAAATAAAAACATTGAGAATCACTCAGAATCTGACATTATGCACTCATGTCAAGTGCAAAGAGTTCACTGCTTACTTTACGGAATGCCGCCATTAGAGGTGTGATCTTGCGGTTGTCTGCTGCATCCACATCAGCTCCTGCTTGTACCAGCAGCTGCACCACATCGAAATGCCCCCCGTTTGCAGCCAGCCACAGAGGAGTGTTCCCCTTCTTATTGCGCACGTCAATGTGAGCCCCTCTACAAGACGCAATTTTTAAAAAATGCATCAATTAATAATTACTAAGGTATTACTTTCGACATAATGCATGTAAAACAATAGGTTTATCCGAGGTTAGTTCAAATAAATAAAATTTTCTGACTCGCCTGTTAATTAGAAGCTCACAGAACTTGTAGTGGCCCTTGTCTGCAGCGATAGTAAGGGCAGTGTCACGTGAAGAGGGGACAGGAGGTGCGTTCACATCGGCACCTTTATCCAGGAGCACACGGCCCACCTCGGCATAACCACCAGACGCAGCTTCCATGAGAGGGGTGAGTCCCGTCTGAGACCGAGAGGTTCAGAATTACACAAACATTCTATCCTAATCATAGTCAAAAATCATACGATCAGAACCATCTTGTTTTTGATAAGGTGCCGAAAGTTCAAATGCATTGTTTGTTCAAAAATAAAGATAGTTTTGGAAGAATAGAAAGGTCAGGTATAGCAGCATGTATATTATTATTTAAACACTCTTACACCAAATCACGTTTAATAAAATCAGTGCACGTCATTTCAATAAGACAGCTTTACTGACGCCGGTAATAACGGACCTTGGCCCGATGCTCTACGTTAGCCTTGCGGTCTAGCAGCAGGCTGACCACCTCAGCTCTACCCTGGAAGCAGGCCAGCGTCAGCGCGGTGTTGCGATTGGTTTCGATCTGAGCGTTGATATCGGAGCCCATGTCCAGTAGCAGCTTCACTGCGGGTACATGGCCATTCATGGCTGCCAACATCAAAGGAGAGATGCCCAGCTTGCTGCCCGTTCTAAAAGAAAAAAAGTTGTACACAAGAATATTCTTCAAAGTCTTTTTTTTTTTCTTTTTAAGTCAAGGCTCAAAATAAGATCAGGAACACACAGACTCTCCAGATAGATAGGATTTTCTGACCTGGAGTTGATCTCGGCTCCAGCGTTGAGGAGAATCTTGATTATATTTACGTATCCTCCTGAGGCTGCCAGGCTAAGCGGGGTGTAGTCGGACACGTTTCGGTGCTCCTTGTTAGCACCACGGAGAAGCAATAGTTCCACCACCTGCGGACATGAAACGAGAAGTTATTTCTCCTACTGACTAACGAACCAACCGAACTGGGAATTTCTGTTGTCCTAAAGGCTTAATATTTTTGTCAATCCATAATGGTAAGACACATTCGGTTTGACGGAGATCTTCTCTACTGAACCTGCGACTTTCTGGATTTGTTTAAATACCTCTTGTCTGCCGCCCGAGCATGCCAAGGAGAGAGGGGTGTCTTTGGTCCTTTCAGACTGAGCCTCGATGTCCCCGCCTTTGTCCAGAAGAATCTCAACAACGCCAACATGACCCGCTGTGGCAGCCAGGATCAAAGGAGTGAACCCTGTAGACAGAGAAGTAGGTAAGAAATAACCACGACACGTTTGCATTTTTAAGATGCATGTAGACGAGTCTGAGAGGAGACCTACCCTTTTTGTCTCGGTGCTCAATGTTCGCACCACGCGCGATAAGCACAGACACGAGCTCTTCATGGCCGCCTGCACAGGCCAGAGTCAGAGCTGTGTCATGATTGCTCTCCGTCTGAAAAAACAAAGACATGATCATCAGACCGTTGTAATGTCTACAGTACAATTTATTGTAATAATTCTCAAAGTTTAGTGCAATTATTCTCGTTTAGTTTGATGCTATGCTCTGCTAGAACCATAAAATTATTTATTTATTTTTTTAAAGCAGAACCAGTGCGTGTGGTAAAAAAAGAGTTGACCTAAGGCTTACATGTGCATCGATGTCAACAGATGGATAGAGTGGGAGCATGGAGGGTGGGGAGACAGTGTTCATGGGCGTCTGTGTTGTGGGCTGAGGTATGGGTGAGGTTGTAGTGTTTATCATCGGCACTCTGCTGCTCACTGCTGCAGACAAGAATCGAAGCATGAGAGTCATTACTCTACAAAAAGCGACAACCACCGAAAACTTTCCAACAGATCCGAAAAAGAAAAAAAAAGAAAGAAAAAAAAAAACAAGATAAAGAATCCAGCTGCATGAAGCGTACCTGCCATGATGTCGTCCAGCGTGTCTGTGAGCGTCTGTGCAGGTGTGGCCACCATGAGGCCATCCGGTGCCTGCGCGAGGAGACCAGGCCCGAGTCCAGACAGCTGCTGGCCCAACATTACTCTCTGCAGGTCGGGGCTGCTGCTGCCTGGGTACTCCGCGCTGCCGAAGTCCGTGGACTGCTGTGCATTCATAGGCTGAATGGGGACGAAGCTGGACTGTAGCGGGGGAGGTGGAGGGCCCTGTAGGCTGTGGGGTTGAGGAGGAAGAGGTTGGATGGTTGGCAGGATGGTATCGACCTGTGGGAGCTCGGCGTAATCGGCATCTTCCTCATCTTCGTCCTCGTCGTCGTCTTCTTCATCGTCATCATCACCCTCCTCATCGTCGTCCTCGTCAGCAGGGAGCGGCTGGTGGCCCTCGATGTCGTCGTCCGTGCACCCTGGACTGGAGCCCAGCTGCGTGGCCTGTGGTGGCAGGGGCGTGCCGGGCGCCTCCACCCCTGCCGCCTGACCCGGCTCCTCCTTCATCTTGCCCTCCATGTACTCTTTGGTGAACTGCTGCTGTGTCTTGAGCTGCAGCTGCCGCTCCACCTTCTGCAGCTCCTTCAGGATCTTTTTCTTTTTCTGCACCTGCTCCTCGCGGCTCTTCTTCAGCTCTTCGATCTTGTCTTTGGTGAGCGGCTCGCCTTGGATCAGCTCGAGCGACTGCAGTTGGGCCTTCTCGATAGCGCTGATGCGCTGGCCCAGCTCGTTTAGCTTGCCTTCCGTCTCCTCGACGATGCACTCGAGGGGCTGGTACGGGTGGAATGGAGGGAGAAGGTCGGCGTCCAGGCCCCCTGTGGCCACAGCGTTGCTCTGCAGGCTGCTCAACCTTTGTTTAGACATCCCTGAAAAGTAGGCCACAGAGTACGATTAAGATCAAAACACTAATGTAAATCATACAATCATACAGCCATGTTGAGAAATTCTATGCGGTGACCCAGACTAACCTTTGTTTGTGATGGGTGGGGGTGTGGCGATGGTGGAGGGCACGCTGTCTGGCTCCTGAGGAGGTACCACCATGGCCAGAGCTTGGAATGGGACGCGAGGAGCCTGAATATATAAACAGGACAAAAATCGTGTTATACAACTTTTTTTTTTTTTAAACATGTACTCAATCGAAGTTCTTGGAAAATTATTAACTGCTTGATGCATTTTCTAACCTGAGACGTGTCATGGGAAGGGGGTGTGAGTTGAGACAGATCTGGCGCAGGGACTGACAAAATGTTGTTTGGGTAGTCTAGCAGATAGGACACCACATTAGTGTGACCACCCTTAGCAGCTTCGATCAGCATCGTTGAGCCGTCCTATGAGCAAGAGATAAAAGATTCATTAGCATATTTTTAGCCAAATAAAAATTATCCACACATGTATTTCAGCCATAAAAGAGCCATGATCAGAGATTCACTTCTTTGCAGTTACTGAACTATATAAAAATATATACCAGTGTATTTTAAATACCGGAGATTTCTTGAAATCACACTTGTTCGGCTTCTTGTATTAGTTACTATTTTACGCACATGCATACAGTATTATGGCAGATGGTACAGCAAAGTGTCTTGTGAGACGGTTCAAATGCTAATACTGATATGCACTGGTTTTAATTAACAAGGAAGAGCAATAATTTATTTTTCTTTTTTTTTTTTTTAAACATGGATATTGCGTGATTCCTAGCATGAGCTTAATCTTAAACTTAAACTCACCTTCAGTCTGTGAGTAGGGTCTGCACCATGAGCAAGCAGCAGCTCAACCACAGCCAGGTGACCTCCAGCGCAGGCGAGAGACACCACTGTGTGATCATTATTGGCTGTGGCTCTGTTCACGTTAGCACCTATCAGGCACATGAGTTATTGATTAGAGGAATCTCAAAACATCAGTTGCTTCTTTGATTTGTATTCATATTAAGACATTAAGACACAATTAAGCACAATCACGGTGCATTTATTATATACTGTGTTTTCCTGATCTTCTGATATTTAACAGTATCCTAAGCATTTCCTCCCCCCCTCCCTTGGAGCCCCAATTATACCTCTAATTCTAATTAAGACTTATTAATTAACCTACTATTTTGGAGTTCATACTTCAGCTCATAAGTACCCACAGTTCCTCCTAACCAACTTTATGGCTTCATCTACTATACAAATTCACTACAATTAAAATATTCACTAAGGAGTAACTGGGTGGTCAAATGTACTGTAGATCGTGAGTAAGTTTTTATTATTATTATCATCATCATGTTATTATTTTCCCCATTATAAACAGATGATGAGTAAAAGTAAAATGAAATTCCAGGGATTTTAAAAACGAATCCTAATCTTCTTATAATTGCTACAAGACAAATTATTTTTTTAGCATCCAGATTCATACCTTTACTGATTAAAAACTGCACAGTGCACAGATGTCCTGCTCTGGCTGCTTTCATCAGTGGAGTTCTTCCACCTTCTGACTCATGTTCCTATAAAAGATTTAAAAAATTAATAATAATAAAAAAAAAAAAAAAGGCAAGCAGAATTCAAGTCAGGCATCATCGCACAGTGAGTTTGTAGGTAAAAGCAGGGGGGGGGGAGAAAAAAAGGCACGCACCAGGTCAGCCCCGGTTTGAAGCAGCACATCGGCAACATCTGTGTGTCCGTTTTCGCAGGCGTACGTTAGTGCTGTGTCCCCCGTTGCTGTCGTGGCATGGACGTTGGCTCCTAAACACAGCAGAACAGCGACAGTCAGGACGAACAAATCTCTATGCCAAATAAATATACTCGAGTGATTTCGGACAGTAGCCTCACCAGCAGCCAGCAGGTACTTGACCAGCTCTAGATGTCCCTCCTGCGCAGCCTCCATGAGAGGAGTGGAGCATCCGAGCTCGATATCTGCTCCGGCCTTGATGAGGAAGTCAGCCACCTCCAAGAAACCCCCGCAGCAGGCCAGAGTCAGCGCCGTCTCCTGCGTCTCCTCTGTCTGAGCGTTGATGTTCGCACCTAATCACAGGGCAACAGTTATAAGTTGCATCTCTTAAATCAACATGGTTGCTACTAATATAAAACTAATTTTTTTTTTTTTTTTTAAATGTCATCATAGTGTTGCATATAGAAAGCAGAAGCCATACTATCAAACGGCACAGTCAAGATACTTTCGATTACATTTAATACAGTGCTGTGAATGTGTGTGTTTGCATATTTGTTACATTTAAAATCACTTGACAGTCAGACTAATTTTAATATTACACAAAGATAACCATGTAAACATCAAATGCAGTTTTTAAATGATGGTTTTATTCATTATGGGAAAAAAAGTTCTCCAAACCTGTTTGGCCCTATGTGAAAAAGTAATTGGCCCTAAACCTAAGAACTGGTTGTGCAAATATACAAAATACATATATACAAATATGCAGTAAAAAAAAAAACTTTTGACAGCACTGTATGTAGTATTTATGTTCTTTCCTTTATTAATAAAGAGACAATGTTTTTTTTTTTACTGCTGAATCAATAGGAATGTAATAACTATTGCCGATTTATTTTTAATAACTGACACATAGTAATACTTTATGACTGATATTTATTTAGAAGTGTTTTTAAGCCACGAGAGACCTGTGTGCAAGTCTGTGCCATATATTACAGTAAGGAATCCTGATCAGCTCATTGTTCCCCATATTTGCTTGATACATAGGACAGACGTAGTTTGCGGTCCACCAGTTGACTAACTGAATACTTGAGGGGAAAATAAATGGTTTCCAATAAATGTGCGCTATAATACTAGGGGTGCTCCGATTGCTTTGGGAAGTTTGATCGGCAGTGCCTATAATGGCCGATATAGAAAAGCCGATCAGATGCCGCAAAACTCGCGCGACACTTTTTTTTTTTTGCGCGCTGCTAAAATGGCTTCACCAATTCTACGTGTTGTGTGAAAACGACAATACATTAGCAATCTGCAACCTGCGTAACAAGCCAATTCCACGAGGCGGGAAGCACCCAAAGCATTTTAACACCATGAACCTCATCAGACATTTGAAGGTTAGTCACGTAAAGGAACACGTGCAGTTTTCAAAGTTGAATCGCGCGCCGCCACTCACTCAGCTGTCGGTAATACCCCTTTCTCACCTATGCGGTTTCGCTCGGTGGCTGCAAGTACAGTTCATCATGATTCACCGCGTGTTTTGGTGCTGTAATTACGTTACAGTAGTAATTAAACATGTTTACTTGTCTGTTATTTTATTTTATACAATCTACAGTGTCAATGTTTTAAGTTGACGTGTTGCACATGTTGCTTGCCAATAAATACAGTTGTCAATTCATGATATTCCTCGTTTTGTAATTTCAATACTTAATTTACATTGTTGTTAGATATAGTTTAATAAATAATGCTACATAATAAGGTTTCACGTAGACCCTGTAATCGGTGATCGGTATCGGCCGATACAGCTTCTAGTGATTGGAGGTACATGAAGGTTTTAACCACATAAAACATTATGTAAAAATTTTTCATAGCTTTTTTTTTTTTTTTGAAGTTCACTGAATGATAAACAATTAAAATGTAAACTAAACATTTAACAGGTGTCACTTGGCTTAAAAAAAAATGTTGGTAAGGTGATGTGTAAACATTAAAATGTATACACAGAGTTTGTTTAGAAAAATCCAGCTATCCATCTACCTTGTGCCAGAAGCAGAGCCACCATTTCCTCGTGACCCTCGCGTGCAGCCTCCATGAGGGGAGTGTATCCCTCATCGTTGACCTCCTCCAGGTTGGCCCCCCTCTCTATCAGCAGTGCTGCCAGTTCCACGTGCCCTCCGCAGGCCGCCAGTGTGAGCGGCGACTCGAACGAATCCGCCGGCATGTTCACCTGCGCACCGCTGTCCAACAGCAACCGCGCCACCTCTACGTGCCCGTCCTACACCGAGCACAGAAGAAAACCCTTGTGAGCCACGCACCAAAGACTGAGCAAACAAACAAACAAATAATTATTTTATCATGCACACAATTCTCTCTTACGCATCAGGATGCATACTGTGACTGTTACACCCATTAGCGAACACCACAGTATGACAAAACTGCCCCTATCTGTGAGAAACATTTTTTAAACTGCAGCAGTAATACATATTTCTCATAACGATCGCCTAAATAAATACAGCATTCACAAACAAGAACGGGGGGGGGGAAAAAAAAATCCACCAGTCCAGAACGGGGAAGCGACCGTGTGTTTGTGTGTGAATGAAGCGAATAAAGGATGCAGTGTTCTCACCATGCAGGCTTCCATGAGTGCCGTGTGCATCTCGTCCGTCTTGTGTTCCTGGTCAGCTCCTGCCTCCAAGAGAAACCGCACCATGTCCAAATGCCCTGTATTAAAGCCAGAGGACTCACACTCTGCGCCTCTCCACAGTATAAACGTTTACTTTTTTTTTTTTTATACTTTTTTTTTCTTCCCCCATACGTAAATAACATTTGCTTTAAACCGAGTGCACTTTGGTAATTCCGACACGCACCTTTATAGCAGGCTAGTGTCAGAGCGCTTTCCTTGAACTCGTTGGAGTGTGTGTTGATCCCTGCTCCGTACTCCAGAAGCACACGTGCCACCTCCACGTGCCCCGCGCTAGCTGCCTCCATCAGCGGAGTGTGGCCGTTCTCGTTGTGGTCCTCGATGTTCGCTCCCTCTTTCAGCAGAACTTTGACCACGTCCAGGAAACCGCCAGCACAAGCGTACGTCAGTGCTGTGTTACCTACGGAACCGGCAGGAGCCATTCGTGTCCATTGTACAATACAAATCATTAAAAAAAAAACTTTTCTTTTATGCTTTACAGTTTATCAATAGTTTATTTCTTTTCACCACATCTTGCATGTGATGTCACAACTTGTGAATAAGCCGACAGAAGTCGTACCTGAAGAGGACTGTGCGTTGACGTCCGCTCCGTGCACGAGGAGCAGTTTGACGATGTCTACGTAACCACCACTTGCAGCAGCCATGAGAGGCGTGATGTCGCCCTTGATGCCTCGGTCCTCTACATTTGCGTGCATGGCCAGTAAGACCTATAAAATAAAATAAAAATTTTAATCTATTATTCAAAACTAAAACACAACCAACAACACCACCACTCGCATTAGAATGAAACTGTAACTGCAGTGAGCACCTAAAGGGAAGAACAGACTTAGCACAAACTATTGCTTGCGAGCGTAGTTTGTCAGCAGCAGTATAAAAGCGCAGTGTGTGTGTATGCATAAGGGAGGAGGGGGTGCGAGAGCCCTACCTGTGCGAGCTCATAGTATCCGGCGGAGCAGGCCAGACAGAGCAGGCTCTCTCCTTCTTCTGTGTGCTCGTTGACGCTGTGGCCTTCGTCCAGCAGCTTCTTTACCGCGTTCACGTCTCCGTCGGAGCAGGCCTCAGGCAGGCTACGGCTAAAAATAACCAGACTGCTACAATTACCGCGACTGTGCAGGCAAAGCTAAGCTAGCTACGCTGACTGACCCTTCAAGATTTACGGCTAGACTACTGTTAAACTTCAAATACTATAAGCTGAGCTTCAAGATGACTTAATGTACAAACAATAGCTGACTAAGTAATGACGGGTTAACAGGAAAAAGTTCAGCAAAATATCACATGGGGATTTTGACAACAGAGACTGAAATTGGAGGGGGGAAATAAAAATCATGCCTGTTTTTAGTAATAAAAGTTTACTTTTTTTCTGTTAATCCTACATACAGATAGGAGGACAAATTAAAGGAAAAGTTGTTAAGATAGGGAGATAATATAATTGATCAGGGGTTTATATAGATGCTTATATAGATGTAGGCGCCATTCTCACTTACATGTAGAGAATTAAAAAAAGAAAAGAAAATACAACACCTCTGTCTGTCAGGATTTAATATCAAAACATTAATGTAATGTTAAATCATCCACAGTTACCTCTTTACAAAGCTAATGAGCCTTGAGCCTGTTCTATTCAAAAAAAAAAAAAAAAAAAAAACAATACTTTCTCCAGTTTTTCTCACAGAGCTATGTCTCGTTTAGAAAACTTTGACCTTACATTAATCTAGAAGAGTCATACTCAAGGGGTACTTTGAGTACATTTAAGAGATTCATAAAACAGGAAACCCAGTTCGGGTTACTACTCAATAACTATCCAACTATCAGTTTAAGTACGTGACAGTTTTTGTGTATTCATTCAACTCCTTCCAATATTTTTGCTGGTATTGTACCATTCAGACGCACTGTGCTAATTTCTGAGGAGGTGCACAAGCAATGGGTCCAAAGACTGCATGATGGACACAGTGGCCATCTTGTATACTCGTACCTACTAGCTAGTATAAATCAGCCTTATGATGCATTTGCCTTCAGCAAACTGTATGGTTAATGCTATAAATGTAACCATTTCATCCATGTTGCTTGATCTAAAGTAATGGGAGTGGGTGCATTCTGACAGGCTCCTTTTAATGCACTTTTTGTCCCTCAATGCGCATATTCTTGGGTTTAGCAGCGAGTATATACCTTATATCATTGTATGTTTTCATATTATTTTTATCAGAATAAAATAAATATTTCTCACACAAACACACAAAAAAACAAAATTGAATACTAATGGTCAAACAAAGACAGGCATGTACAATTCTAACCGTGATACAACTTACTGTATTGGTTAATTAAACCTGACGTGTTTAGCTGCTACACAGAGACACTGGGAACGGAGCGAAATCTACAGAGAGGTATACCAGAAACAGAGGTGGAAAGTAACGAATTACATTTGCTCGCATTACAGTAATTTAGTAGGTTTTTTTGAGTACTTCTACTTTTTAACGTAGGTCTTTAAAATCTGTAATTTTACTTTTACTTAAGTATGTTTTGTTTGAAGTATTGTACTTTGCTACATTTAAAATCATATTCGCTACTGGGTAAAAAAAGTAAACGAATGAAAATTAAAAATAATAAAAATTATGCAACAGGGAAGGGGACCAAATAAAAATTATAATTTGCACCCCGGAAACCACTGCACTGATTGATGGACGGGCGGGGAGAACAAACATGCTAAACTCACAAGAATGATGGAGACGGACAAAAAAAAACAACAAAAAAAAAAAACAGATGCCAGTGATGCAGATCCAGCTGAAAGTGAAATGCCATCAAATTCTTATGAAGCAAAACCCTGGCCATTGCAACGGCCACTATTATGTTGTATACCCCATTATGTATGTACGTTGCCCATTTAAGATTTGCCAGCCCTCCCCCAGTGTGTGAGCTGAGGAGGTGTGTGCATGAGTAAGTTTTCCCCTCGGCTATCCGGCGCAAAGCGTCACACCATATTTAAGCGACCACTTCGATTTGAAGTACAAGAAAGGCAACAGCTTTATTATGCAAATGTGTTCCTTCAATTAAAAACAACTAGTTTGAGATTTATATGTATATATTTATATTTACTTGTCTTTTTTGAACTACACTAGAATTTCCCATCCCACCCCCACTGTTAATTTTTTTTTTTAAAGTAACTAACTTTTACTGAGTAAACCTTTAATGAGCCACTTTTTACATTTACTTGAGTAGATATTTATAATGGTAACTTTAATTATATTTCTGTAAAAGTCCACTGAAGTAACATTACTTGTACTTGAGTACAAAAGTTTATTACCCTTTCCACCTCTGACCAGAAGTGTGTTAAGCTTCAGCAATAAACCTTTTGACAAGAACACATTCTTTACTATAAACTATGTACTTAAATGTAAACTACCCGACAAACTTTGACGTTTACCTTATGCTGATAAAAAGAATACTGATACTGTATAAACTAACACATACGATGATGAAATACTCTAGTTGAAAAAAAAAAAAGCACAGGTGTTATTTGATAGTTGTAAGGGCCGAAGCACTATGTTCTTCTTCTTCAA
The DNA here is from genome assembly GCA_013621035.1 of Clarias magur. Lineage (NCBI taxonomy): Eukaryota > Metazoa > Chordata > Actinopteri > Siluriformes > Clariidae > Clarias > Clarias magur. The sequence continues at coordinate 2,228,633 of QNUK01000009.1, read as the reverse complement.
AAAAAATTTTTTTTTACCAGCATCCGGGGCATTTTGGGTGTCTTAACATGTTAAAAAATTCAATAAAATCATAACACGTTAGAATCAGCTGCCATTGGGACGCCTGAGCAGCTGGTCCCTGGACGTGGGATGTGGTCGGCATACGAGATTTTGCTGCGCATCTCCTACACACTTGCACGTATAAATACAAAATTTTTCTAACCATGTCATGGGCTCTACTCAACAGGAAGTCGATCATTTTGGGTTGTTTGCTAAACGCACCCGACAGACCTTTATATACTCCTCCTAGGGGATTTATAAGATCGCAAACAAACTGGGCGTGTAATCAAGACACTGAGGAAATAAAATGGCAAGGGGATGTTCCAGATATCAAACAGTCCAGCTGTGATGATGCCTTAAGTGATTAATAACTTCCTGTGTGACATCACATTGAGTGACATCATAGTGTGATGTTTTTTTGGAGAAATGCTTAAAATAAATTTACCCCCAATCTAAAATTGTGTTATAATGATATTGGTATGTACCCTTTAATTGCTTGTGCCCCGGGCAGCGATGGCATGAGATGAGATGCTTGCAACTACATTTTTAATGTATTATTCTTAATATTCTGTTCATGTTCAACAGCTTTTCAGGGATCTAAAATAATGTAGACAGCACTGAAAAACGTTTCAGTTGAAAAACAAGCAGAGAATCCCTCAATTGCCATGGGGAAAATTGTGATTCACGTTTTAGCATGAATCATGCAGCCTTAATACTATAAAGTCATTATATTGAGCCATACACTGAGAGCCATACAGAGCCTGGACTCTTTTATAGTCAACCTGAAGACCTTTTTATTTAAGGAAGTTTATAATTGCTGATTTGGTTTTAAGTGATTATTTTATACCTCTTCTATTTTTTTTTTTATGATTATTTTAGCCTTGATGCGGTCTTATTTTATTGCTTTATACCTTTTCTATCTTTATTTTTCTTTAATGTTAGCACTTTGAGATTTAATGAATGAAAAGTGCATTACAAATAAAATGTATTATTATTATTATTACTACTTTTATAAGTAGGATAGGGATAATTAATTGTGTATCACATAAATAGTTTACCATCACATTTTCCCAAGATAAAACTAAAATTCCAAGCTATGGTTGAAAGCACCAATATTTTTGACTCATCAGGACTACTGCGATGGGTGTGGTAGGTGACTCTGAATTAGCTCTGTTGGTGGCTGGCAATGTTATAAACAGTATACAAGACGAGCCAGTACGAACGATCTGAAAAGCGCATTCCTCTACCACCATCATAACTGAAATACCAACTGAAGGAAATGTCTTTTGGAAGAAGGGTATTCATAGCTTCAGTAAAGCTCCAGGGACTCCAGAGGGTCGAGGGACACTCCAGCTCTTGTGGCAGCTTGTGGTGGTTTGAATTGTTTATTTCCTTAATTTGTCACCCTTCCGTTCAGCTGACGTGAAAATGCATCCTAACCCCAAATAAGGGTTTAACTGCTACTTGTTTATTGAGGACATTGTTCCAAGTTTATCTTCCAAAATCCCAGCTAAAGGCCAAAAATGATTACAGTTTGGATATACGGTGGCACAAAGTGGACGTAGATTAAATATATAAAAAAATATTAAAGTAAAAAAATAAAAGGAAAGAATTCTGTACCAATTGAATGAATGATTATGTGAAAACATCAACATTGATAATCCAACTACATCAAGAGAACAGCGTCATAAATCAAAATGAGTATGAAGTGGGTAAGTGGGAGGAGATGCCTACTTGTCCGCCTGACTGGCGTTGAGTGTGTTTTCGGCCCTCATCCGTGTGAGGGCGGCGGCGGCTTCGTCCAGCGCGCAGCTCACTGATGACGTCAGACGTCGTAGCACCTCGGGATCTGCGAAGGCTTTGCCATCGGCAGTGGACAGTTTACCAATGCCTGCAGCGTCAGCACCACGCCAGCAACACGCAGCATTCAAGGCATCCGGAGTTAGTGCATGTCAAATCACAAGCGCGCGCGCACACACACACACACACACACACACACACACACACACACACACACACAAACACACACACACAAACACACACACACAAACACACACACACAGGTTAGTCATGTCCAAAACCATGCAGTGTACACAAAATAATCGTGAAATTATCTAACTCACGAACTGACGTTTCTTAGTAGTGTATACAAGCATTCAAGCCAGAACATAGCTGACCACTATACTAGCTTCTGAGAGTGAGTCAAAAATTATCCGCATTTCAACTTTTAGAAAAGAGAAACATAACAGTTTGACATAATCTCTTTGCTTTTCAATACACTTTGGTCATCTGTCAACAAGCTGCCGTTATTCCCTCTTTAAAAAAATGTTTTAGACAAATCCCAAGCGGTGCATCCATTTTTGCTCGTGCTGCAGTTACAAATGGACTGATGTAAAACGTTCACACCTGCACAGCAGTTACAGGGAGACTGCAATGTTGGACGAACCGGAGTGCGGATAATTTTTGACTCACCCTCGTACATACATCTTAAGCTTCAAGTATAAATGTAAGCCTAATAAATGACAACCAAAACTAGAACTAAGCACCGGGAAATAGAGAAGTGATTTAAACCTATAGAAGACGCTGATTCAGCAGTCCAGAGTCACTGAGTCATGAGTCACTTAGAAAAAAAACAACATCTCTGAGAGCAAAGGTCGCGGTTATGGAGGAATACGCAAGTCGTGCGCGTCACACCAGGGCTGTATAACGTGCATCCTAGGCTCGGCTTTGCTATTAAAAACACCCTTTGATTCTCATCTCCATATTTGCATCGATTTCAATTTGACGCTGGGACAAATCTTAACGTTTTACTCCGACACCTGAATTCTTCAACACTTTCTACAACGCACTCGAATTCATCGCATCTCATAAGTACTCCATGATTGTTTATATCCAAGCAAACTGCACACAATATCTGGACCCTGATAGCGTCAAGTCGCACGTGTTGACAGAAAACACTGGAGAGGCCTGCTTGCAAAATCTTTCTGCTTTCATCAAAAAAAAAAAAAGATACATGATTTAACATTTATTTTTAAAAAATCTAAAAAAAAAAAAAAACTACAAATTATAAAAAAATTTCCAACTCGTAACTTGCAGACTTCATACATGTACGAATGCGGAGTTGCAAAGTGGAAAGAACACACGCCTGTGCGACCTGCATAAATACCGTGAAACTTATTAACACTGATTCCAGACAGTGAGTTGACTGAAAACACAGCAGCTCATAGACGGCCACAAACACAGCGAATGTACAAAACTACACGGGGGAGGACACGTGTGCAAATTCTACGCAGGATTACGTGTACAAACAAGCACCACGTACAGCAAGCTTTCTAAATGCCACTGCTGAGTCATGATCAGAGCCGAGGCTGCTGTATTGAAAGCTATTGTTCCTCTTAATCTCCGCTAACTATTGGCTCACAGGACCGAGCTAGCCTGGAAGCGCGTCCCCACGTCCGGCCCGACGACCTTAACCTAATCAGAGCTGCGCCTAAAGTTTCTCTGCAGATACACGGGCTGAAAGCAAACAGGAGTTCCCAGCCTTAAGCAGAAAAAATACACCTTTCTATAGATCTGTGTAATTGTATCTCAGTCACCCCGAGCCCGTTTGTCTACGGGAGGATGCACATCACTGACACCCATACGGCAGCTTCGTTTTTCTTCCCCCAGGGATGAGTCCTAAGCGTGTTTTACAGGAAAGCTTCTTTATTGTATATGTACACAGTAAACAAAGTGCGATATTTTACCGAGATGACTCACTAAAGCTCCGTCAGCTAACTGGCGAGACGGGAACTTCTTAGAGATAAGGTGAACGAGAATGGAAATAAACTTGATACACGCATTCTGGCCTTTGAGCCTTGAGTGCGGATACAAAGCGACAGCTTAACACAACACTAATTTGCTTTGAAAAACACCCAGAAATCAGGTGAGTAAAGGTATGCAGGCGTGTGAGAAACCAGTCAGCGGTGCTGTCAAAAAACAGGCAGCTGAGAAACAGAGAGAGAGAGACGTACCTGCCGCCTCTAGTAACGCCTCCAGCCGTGCTTGTGTCTCTGGATCTACTGTTCTGAGGTCAGCTCCGTCGGCTGCACTGGATAGGAGCAGCTCCGACGCCGTCTTTAGCACTGGGTTATCCAGGTCTTCCTGGTCTAAGATGAAGGACTCCACCTGTAGAGACAAATGCGCAACTGATTAACATGGGGGACAATCAGGTAGATAATGAACACCTGAATGTACTGGAAACGTACATCATCATGATACTGGAAAATATTGATACATCATTCAAGCTTAAAAAAAAAAAGCTCAAAAAGAACACAAAGGCTTGTCTCAAACATCTGCCAAAAAAACATCTCGATTATCCACAACTGTGCAGGTGTCCATCCCTGTTACATCTGGCATAAAGTTAGCACAGCGTTTCATTAAACAAACAGTCAAACAAGGTGGTGGTAGTGTGATGGTCTGGGAATTCTCTGCATCTTCATGACCTGGACGACTTGCCATAATTGATGGAATCATGAATTATACGCTCTCAAGAACCAAGAACGCCCAGCCATCAGTTCGTGACCTCAAGCTCAAGTGCGTTTGGATTAAGCAGCACACCAGTAATACAAAACGTTCCAGCAAGTCTAACCGCTGAATGGTTAAAAAAAAAAATTATATACTAAATTAAAGTTTTAAAGAGGCCTAGTCTGCGTCTGGACTTAAATCCGACTGATTAAAAAAGATCTGGGAAGAAGTGTGCGCCAAAATTCCTCCACAGCGATATGAAGGACTCTGTGCCAGTTGTCGCAAATGCTTGATTGCAGTTGTTGCCGCCAAGTGTGGCACAACCAGTTATTAGGTTTAGGGGGCAATTACTTTTTCACATAGTGCCAGATAGGTTTGGACAACTTTTTTTTTTTTTTACCCTTAATGAAATCAACATTTAAAAAGTGCATTTTGTATTTACTCAAGTTATCTTTGCGTAATATTAAAAGTTTATGTAAATCTAAATCCTTTAAATGTAACCACACAGGGGGACATTTAAAATAAAAATCAGGAAGGAACTAATACTTTTTCCAACTTACTTGATTTAACTAATCGACAGCTTATGTAAAGTTGGTTTGATAAAGGAGAAAAAAAACAATCCAAACGTCTGAGACACTGCCGATTATTTTTTTAAATGACAACTAAAAAGACCCGCTTCTTACGCAAGTACATGAAATCATAAATATTTACAAAGCGTCTTGTCTGTTTGCTACCTCCCTAACAGAGATTTTAGACAGATGGTATTTTTAGCTTCGGGAAGAAAACTGCAATCAGCGTGAAGATCCAATGACAGGTGAAAGGTTTTTCAAACCACTTGTTCACAATATGAACTTACTCCGTAGTGGAGGAGGACGATCAAACGGGACACCTAGGAACGTGGGGCTTCTAACACACACGGTTATCAAGACTAATTAGCGCTCAGTGTTTTGAAACTGGTCTAAGCGTGTGTAATGAGTGGGTTTGAGACTAAATCGCTCAGAGTTTAAAGAAAAAGGCAGATTGGAGGCTTTCAATGCAAGCGATTTTTGATAGTGTAACACCAAGGCCTCCGAGTGGCGCAGTGGTTAAAGCGCTCGCCCTATCATCCGGAGATCGCCAATTCGAATCCCGGGTGATGCTGTAACCTCTCGCAGCCGGAGGTCTAGAGAGAGCTGATTGGCCGAGCTCTCTCAGAGGGGAGGGATGAGAGGTACATTGTGCTCCGACATTAATCCGCGAGTTCGAAAAGATGCAGTCGGCTGGCGTCACGTGGTTCGGAGGAAACACGTGATAGTCTTCGACCCTCCCGGCTGAGTGGTAGTAGTAGCCTTAATGTGGGAGCCCCCTAGTGACGGGGAGGAATTGGACACGAATAAATTAGGGAGAAAATCAGGGAAAAATCCAAAAAAAAAAAAGGGTAGTGTAACTACCTGAGGCTGAGGCTGATCAGCTTAATAACAATACAATCTGAATCAAACGGACACTGATCACTGCGCAATCGACTGGTTCGTCTCCGTTCTAAATGTTTAAAAGTTATAAAAGTAAAAAGTTTTTAAAAATTTGTTTTTGTACTACGTGAATCACCGTGCAAAAGAATCGTGATTCATAACTGAATTGATTTTTAACCCCCACCATCTTCGACGCTCATATCTGGTGTTGACATCCAGCACGACAACTCCTGGCATAATGCACACGTCTCAAGTAAACATTAGCAATCGTGTTTCTGCTGGATTTATTTTAAGACACAAAGATCCTGTGAATCATCTCTCATGCACTATTTTACAAGTATTAATTGCTTTGATTTACTAAAGAAAAGTATGAATGAATGAGCTGAACTGATAAACGAAGTTTTGAAAAGCAGCTGCTTTCATCTCTGCTGTTACAGAGTTGTTTATCCATTAGCTTAGCCTGAGAGGGCTCTAATGTTCGGGTTCCCAGTTAGACTCCTCATGAGGCTCGTGTTTGCCAAACCACCTCCAAAATAAGGTTTGAGTGACTGGAGTCATGATGTACATTTGAGATGTGCTTGACCCCACGCTCACCTGTACCCAATGCTAACTACTTCTGAATCAATCACCCATAACTCATGTTAATTCTGGTGCAGTGTCTGAAACTAAACCATGCCAAGGAATAAATATCAGAAGGCTCTCCGCCGCATGGCGGGTAAACATTTGGTACTAAAATAGTCAGGATTTTATTTTTTTTTATATGCATCTTCGTGCTGTTGAAGCTGCAGCTTCATTCTGCTGCTCCTCTGCCGTCTGCATGCGCTGCGGGGGCGAGCTGACACACACACAAACATACACAGGCACGCCAGCCACCACTTCTGTTTGCTCTACGGGGGAGTCTCCTAGCTGCTAGTTAACGGTAGACTAATGAAGGGTGTTTTCATATTAGGCACGATGAAATCTATGAATCGATTCAGTTCTGAATCACGATTCTTTGGTTCGATTATTCACGTCTCGCCACACCGACTACAAATCAACAACTAGAGCGTCTGTGTCGCGTCCTCAGTCTGAGTCGCTCCTCTAGACACACTCGATGACAACGCTAACTGATAGATAAAAAAATTTTGTGCTTCAAATTCTGCTTTGAATTCCTCTTTCAGATTGCATTCAACATAACGTTACCGTAATACATATAAAAGGAATGTGTATGTGATGCAAAAAAACTTTTATTGTTTTATTATTTATTTATTTTTTATATTTAAGAAATATGCTTGGACGGTAATTTTTTTTTCCCCCTCATCTTCCCACCAACCTGGCTGGTGACTTGAAAACTGTTAATTTCGGATCCTGTCTGGCTATGAACCATGTGTGTGGTTCTCCGCAGACGGGACACAACTGTGCTGAAATCCTGCTGCCGAATTGATGAAAAAAAATATATTTTGACATGTTTAGCATTTAATAAATGCATAATTTCTGCATTAAAATATATTTACCCACGCTAACAACACAGGTCATAAGAACATGTTGCCAATATATGTATATCCATCACCTTAATGTATTCCAAATAAAACATTTAAAAAGCATTGTTTATTGACAACTGTATAAATTCCAACACACGTCCATGTTGCAAATTCAATCTTAATGTCATCAACTGTCCAGCACTACCGCAATCCGAACAGTGCTACCTCAACTACAGAACCTAGTTTGCGTGTAAAGATCACACGACACGACTGCTATCAAAAATTACAGATCAACATGAACATGGCACTACTGACAAGAGGTAAAGAAAGCACCTTTCTGTTTTGGCTATTCTGCTGCACACTGCTTCAATCAGGGAGAATTCCTTACTACTAATACTACAAGTCTACTAGGCTTGAGCGGCGCTATTAAACGCAAAAAGAAGAGAACGAGCGAGTTAATCTTTGCACTATGCCTAATATCACTGATATTTTGGAGATACAAAGCGCCATGGGTTGCGTTCTTGCTTGCCTTCCTACTTTATCAGTTATGGCTGTGTAAGTCAGAGAATGAGAACGCCACATGCTACAGGAGCACAAAGATGGCGAGTCAAATGATGTCACGTCTAAACGGAGATCTGTTTCCGTTCTCAGGTACGACTGGCTTCCATATCTGACTCGATGGTTCCCAAGCACGGAAGTGCCGTGATCACGCTGATCAAAATGTACCAGACTTTGGGGTCAAGTGTTGTACGGAGCGATCACTGGTCCCTAATACAAGAACGCCCTCTCCGTCAGCTTAATATGCTTAATGATTAACACGGACTGTGTATTTGTTTAAATGAAAAATTTAATCTTACTGAAAAATAATTTTTTTGGTTCTTTCTTTAGTTGTCTCCGTAGATGGTTCTTTATAATGAAACCCCAAAGTCATTTTTTAAAGACTAGTTAGTTCTCATTCTGTCACTACAATTATCATCATTATTATTATTATTATTATTATTATTATTAAAACATGACCCCTCTATTTCTGGTTCATACTCAAACTGAAAAGGAATCATGTACAGAATTAAAAGCTAACAAAGCTGGTCAGTTATAACCAACGGCGTCTGACAGACCGCAGCCACGGTGAGCTTTTTTTTTTGTGTGTGTTTGTTTGTTTACCAAGCGTATGTTTAATATCACCTCATCAAACATACCCTCTGACTCAGAAACCACAATGCAGTGGAAAATGATCCAACGCCAAACAGAATCTATTTTTAACCTTTACATTTTAAGGACTGGATGATGATAAAGCGCGTCTCGCCACTCCTAGGGCCTTCTGGTCCGGCATGGCCTGTTAATTAGCACAAGAGGGCTCTGGTGACAAAGTTCGCGTGGGCCACGAGGTCCGGCCATGTAGGCGTGTTGCCTGGAGATGGAACGTGCAATATTTAGGCCCTGAGCCTCAGCGGAATTACAGTAAGCACTGAGACGAGCCGATCAGCGGGTTGTCCCTCCCCTCCCCTGGGCACGTCCTTGACCTCTGCATACCTGCAGCTCCACCCCCAAAGACACAACGTCCTGTAAACACAGCACTGCAGCAGTCAAGCGAATGAATGTGTGTGTGTGTGTGTGTGCGCGCGTGTGCCTGCAACAGTGTTGGTGACCCACAGAGGCGCTTGTGATCAGGTCGAGCGCCAGCGCAGGCACGCGGCAGAGTTAATCTACATAATTACTGGTGACTTTGACGACAGTGCGCACGGGAGGCTATAATGACATTAAATGTAATGTGATCCAATTTAACACTTCAGTATTCCCTTTCTAATGCGCGCAGACGTTACACACGACCAGAATCTGCATGACCAAGCTGCAAAATAAACCTTTTTATTTAAGCATTACAAGAAAACATTTCATGGGTTGTTTCTTCTACCAGTATTTAAAAAAAACAAGCAAAAAAAAAAGTCTACTATAAAAGAAAAAATGGTCACTGTACGATTTTAATCCATATTGCTAGATGAGGTTATGATTAAGCGGACAGATTTCGGCATCTGTCTGCTCTATCTGTTGAATTTCTACCAGAAAATATAAAAACAGGAAATGAGAGAGACAACTAGAGACGTCAGTCACGTGTAGAACAAAAAAATAAATAAAAGACTAGCAATACTTCACACTACATACAGCAACGAAAAAGGCGTGTTTATTCACGCTATGTGCATAATGTAGCACGCCAGCCTCGTCTGGTTCCTGAGTGCAGTTAAATGACATCCCAGTGTAAATAATTCAGCATCGTTTCCCCCACCAGCATGCTTCACCACCACGAGGGACACGTGTCCGAACACCCACAGGAAAACTTATACATTTACACACCTTTTTAACCTGGGTTTTATTTCCTCAAGCTTTAACTACAAAGCACACGTGATAAACATGATTGCTCGCTCAGTTAGACGTCAACAGATCAGGAAACTCCTTGCAAGGCACGACGAGAACGTAATACGAAATTCTGACGCTTGTGTACATGCCCGAGCAGCGGTCATGTCTTTGTGACTTAATGGGGAGGGGTCTTCTGTGAAAACAATTTCACAGAAATTATGGCTTGCCGAGAGAGAGAGAGGGGGGGGAGCTAAGACGCAAAAAAAAAATGGTGAGTAAGGCAACGAGAGTGGGTGTGGTCAGCAAAAAGTCCATCTGTAGGCAGATTTATTAAATGCATGTAAAGCTCAGATGCAAGTTCAGAGGGACTCGTTTATCTTCTCTACATATGGGATGTACGTGCATCTCAAAAGAGGCAGCTGGAGAGACAGACCGTATCTAGAGATAGACTAAGGGAGAGGCTGAGTCACGAGAGAGAGGCATCATGTCCAACAAGGGAATCTTATTACCTCATCAGTGCTCTGAAAGCAGGACGGGGTGTTTTTCCTCAGGCTTGGCCAAAACACAGGACAGGAATTATTGTTCGATCTGAAGCGTTCGGCCTACAAACACACCAGAAAACACACAACCACAATTTGGGGGTGAGGGATTATCTCGTGCTTTTGAGACTTGGTGCACGCGAAGACATAACTAGGGAGTTTCTTGTCCTTTTTCCACCATCCTAAAAACAACTGGAAAAACAAAGAGACTGAGGAAGGAAAAAAAAACCTTTCCCCACAGTCCTGTCCTGTTTAGGTGTAACAGGGAACACATAGCGTTGGGCTTGGATTGTACGTTTATATCGCTCGGCCTCTGGAGAGAATCGATACGTTCTTCTGTACAGTAAAATCAGCGTACAGTAGGAATACGTTTGACAAATTATCTTAATATTTCCCAATAAATTTTAAGGATGAATCCAAGTATTTGGATAAAAAAGGTTAAATAAAAAAATTAGAGCGAATCGTCTGCTAAAATTAGACTACAGACAATTTGCTGTTTGTTATCAGGACCGACGTTTTTTTTTTTTATGTCTGCTGGAAGACGCTGTGTCTTTTTGAAGCTCTAAAATTCACTCTTTTTACTTTTTTTGTAGCCTTATGAACTCAGTGCAACAAAACATTTTTAGCTGATGTGTCTCAGCTTCCCTTGTCCATGCTGCTAAACAGATAAAAGTACAACATTAAAAAAATAGAAGCTGAAATAGTTTTATCAGGGAATCTGTTGTTGTACCAGCGGTTTTCAAATCAAACCGACTTTTTTTGTGCAAAATAAAGATTTCTACCCTCAGATTAATCCCCTGTTACACTCATTCACTTATCCCCAGAGTTTCACTAGTGCTTGCACAATCAAAAATCCCACTTTGAAAAGAACAGCCCGGCATATACAATGAAAGTAAACTTGTATACAAGAATGAGGACAATAAGGAGACTAGCATATTTTGACATGTGAAATACGTGTCATGCATGCAACAACGAAGAAAAAAAAAAAAGTATTCATAGTTGTATCATTTCCGCTCATACGGAAGCGAACATGAATGGGGACCGAGTTTGAAAAAGGTGGCAGAACAATTCCTTCTGTATTCTGATATTACACCTGATGCCTACGTGTGGGGAATGTTAAAGGAGAGTGTGTTCTACTGCGAAGAACTGTGCATGCATTGCGCGAACAAATCGTCTCCTTTTGCAGGAGTCTGCAGCAGCGACCTTTGTTGCGGGAATCCGGGTTGAGAATCTGCGTGAGCGATAAACACCGTCTACAGTGAGGCGGTGCGCACACTTCCAACACTTACATTACACGCATACCGCACCACGGTAAATCTACACGCTAATAGTGAGTACGTTAGTTCCTTTCAAATGAAACAAACTCACAGGTGACAGTATGCACCAAAATATTTCAGTACTGAAATAAAAAGACGAACAACATTACTTTATGTTAAACATACCTACAGTCGTGACTTTTGATCATTTGCGGCCGCCCTGATTAAATGATGACTGGTGTTTTCCTCTAAGAGTTTAAAACATGCTATAACATGTTACATATATATAGCCACGCCCACTTAAAGCCACAGAGTTATACTCACTCAGATATTTAGGGGACACAATAGGACAATGTCAACTTACATAGACTCAAACCTACACAAAACACTTAAAAACTGACATTCTTTTTGTCCTTCATTACAAATATTAAATTTCACACATTTTTACAAAATGTGAACTTGTGAAATGTGATACTTGTGACAAAATGTCAAATGTGATACTCTCGAACATGCGTTGTCACCTTTTTTCTTTTTTAAAATCTCATACTAGGTGTACAAGTATATGCAACATTCCAATTTCCTGGTGTTGGTTAAAAAATGTTTAAATAGAATAAAAAAATGTTTAAATAGAATCTGCTATTTATCATTTGTAACAATTCATCACAGTACTGATGTTACATTATTGCATCAATTCCTTTTGATGATTTGTTACAAATGATAAATAGCAGATATGTATTTGATATTTATCATACATTAGAACCATAAAACTAAACTATATAATCTGCATAAAAATAAATAATTTTTTAAAAAAGGCATTAAGGAATTACACAAATACCAATTTACACAAGGTTTGGAAAGTTCTCTCCTATTTTTAAAAGCATCAAAAAAGTTACTTAAGTACTTAAATGTATTTACTTTTATTACTATTCTTGTAAATAATTCAAGAGACAGTTCTGTGAAAGTTTAAATGACTGAAATCGAATTGTTAAAAAATTTGAATGTGTAACTATGTAATAGACGTCATCATGAAACTAATCAAGACAGAGAAGTAACAAAAGTCGAAATGGGATAGAAACCGTAAATATTTACTTAACCTTCGGCTTCCTTAATCTAGGATTAGTTTTGTTCAGTACAGTCCAATCCACTGCGCAGATAATGTCATTTATCAGAAAAAAATTAATAAACAAACAAACCAACCCATCCAAATACGATGGCCGTTCAAGTCAAACTGGGATGTGTGATAAAATTTCTGGAGAATGATGGTATAAAATTGATGAACATTGACAGGAGAATTGAAGCACAGCATGGTAATGAGACTTACCATCTGAATGGCGCAAATGATTTAAAGACAGCTGTGCGTCCGCAAATTATCCCGGAGCACACTGCGGTGCTTTTCATGAACATTTATCGTGTGGAACGCCTGATCCTTAAAAACAGCTCGTCACCATCTTGTGCAGGAAATGTATCTGTCTATGTGAACTGTACACAGAATCATTCACCAACACCATTAACACATTACAGGAACCCGGCTGGAAGTTATTGACACATTCCCCCGTACAGTCCTGACCTCATGTTTGCGGCATTAAAAGAGTTCCTGGGAGGCCGGCGTTTCAGATTGTGAAGTAGGCAGTCCGATCATGGCTCTGGCATACTGAGAAAACTTGATGGTAATCTGAGCTCTAGTGAAACTATGGGACAAGTGCATTAGTGTAGCAGAAATAAAGAGAGAGAATAGAGAAATAAAGTGACTACTTTCGTAACTGTGCTCTCTTTTTCTGCACAATCAAAACTCCGGGTTTGACTTGAACAGCCGTCATGTACGATAAAAGTAAATCTGTCTACATGGATGGGGATAAAAACCAAAACAAATGGAGATGAAGAAAACCAAAATACTCTATATAGAAATAAAAAATAGAAATACCATGAAGAAAAGATGTGACACACGCTCGTCTGTTTGTACAGAAACGTCAAATTTTATGGCACCTTACTGCATGCACTTCACACGTTTCCATTTCTCCCACTCATCTCCAGACCCGTTTGTGGCAGCTTTTAGACGAACTGATCACGTGATCAAGTCGTGTTACACACATCCACAGCGTTGGTTATGGAGGGTGTGCCTTCACAGAGAATGAGAATGTACGGAAAAAGGTTCACCCTGATGGCTGATCATTCATCCATCGTTCCCCAAATAAACAGATCGCAATCCCGTCTGCAGGGTTTCTGCTGGCTCACAAGACTCGATTAAAAAATTCGGCCATATGAACCGAATGTCACCAGAAGCGAACACTCCACATCCTTTCCCCTTCTAGGAAGTCACATTCCAGCCACGTGAGCCTTAATCATGAAAGAAGCGCATCGGTTTCATGCATTGTGAGTCCTGTATTCAACTGCACAACACCACGTATTTTGAGTCGCCATGTACTGTTCCTTCAACAGACCTATAAAATTATCTAAATGCAATAAAGATGTGGACCAAGAAGCATAGAGAGAGCATGAAGTTTAACATGATGCATGAAGCACCTTCAATTTCTACAGTTAGACAGGAAACGTGTGTTGACCCGAGCTCCATGTTCTCCTCATTTCGTCAGATTTTGCTTTCAAAGACCCAGACTTTAGTATTTTTTCCCCCAGTCTTGAGAAATAGTTTGCCAGAATTCCTAAAGGAACTTTTTGGACGCTCCGTTCCTGCACCTGACCAGTTTCAGAGGAATGTTTGTTAAGCCATCCAGTGACCTATAAATCATTCAAGCGCGGGGGGGAGAGACGACATCCAACATAAGGCATGAACCAGTGAGAAGCAAGTGCAGATGATAAGAGATGATCAGACCGGTGATTAGTATACTGGTGATGCTGAATGCTGAGTGGTTGGAAATGAGACGAGAGGGGAAACGAGGTCGCTGCTGAGGTTGCTGGGTTCAGGCACTTTGCAGCCTGTCGCAGTAAAATGCGTGTTCCTATTTCTTTAATTTAATGTACATGATTAGATTTATATTACTATAAGAAAAATTACAGGGCTTACAACTTTTGCACAATAATATATATCTTAAGACTTCATTTTTTCCTTAATTTAAAGTAATTTAATTATAAAAAGTGAGAAAAAGCCAAACCACACCAAATTGCCACCAAATCATGGGGATTGAATTTCACTGAACAGGACACGAGTGTAAAAACACGCCTCACAAACCAGTACGCTCAGTGCTCAGTTTCCTAAATCGTCTCTATTCCTTTTCGTAGATTCTGTGACGCGAGTGCTTATGCAAGCAAGAAATTTTGAGGCAGTTTACATCACAGGCATTATGTAAAAGAAAAATCAGGACACTAAATGCAGAACTAATAACTTCAAGATTACAGTTTACACTGCCAGCCCTAACACTACACTTAGTTAAACTTTATCCGTTAGAAACTAATCATCTTCCTCATACATGCATGTCATACAATTTAACAAAAGTTATTACCAGCTGAAGTTATCACTGTAATATAAAACTGCATCAATGGTCAATTACATTTACATCCTATATGGATCTGGTGGTATGTTTTGTTACATGCCGACAGTTTTTTCATGAAACATTGTAAATAATTAAGCACAAAATAACCAATCACATTCATCTAAAGCCGGTTATCTACTGCTATTCAGAAAAACCTTCTGCTCTGACTACAGTGTTAAAGCAAAACAAAATTTTAGGGACGTGTTTTTGGCTGTTCTTCTTTCACGCATGATGATATTGGACACACTTCCTTGTCATGGTTTACAGTACACTTTTCCTCTTCTGACTCGATTTAAACTAAAGCTTTAAAAGGTTGTGTAGTTCAAATCATGTGTAAATCTGAAAAGAACAAATGAAATCCTGAACCAAAAACGGCCAGTTCATAAACAGGTTTTCGTAAGAAGTCAAAGAGTAGTCTGTTAGTGGCAAGAGAAATCATTTTAAAAGATGCATACATATATGCGTTTATTCCCATCTTATACAAATACCCTGGAAGCTAAGCGCAACATGAGAAAAAAACAACACATTAAGCTGCGTCATTAGCAAATGTGAATTATGTGTGTGAGAAAACCTGTTTGGAAAAGCTAACTTCCACCCTGGAATACTTGTTTGTGTTTGGTTGTAGTCCTGTCAGTTATTTTACTTCTACAGTGGTGTGTAGCGTAGTGTGTACATCACAGTGGGAGAGTTTCATAATCGCGAACAGGAATCGTTTAGACGTTATAGATATCCAACAAAATAAACAATTACTTTTTTTCTGCCAAAACAGAAACAAAGGAGCTGTCTTACATGGGCCTTTATCGGTAACTTGTACAGAAAAAAAAAGACTCAAGAGGAAAACGTAGAGGAAGGAGTGCTTAAAGAGACAAAATCAATCAAGGGTTGTCTGTTCTGCAAAGAGAACATGAGGTACAGTATTAATTAATTAATTAATTAATTAAACAAACCAGCTAACAGGAATGACGCACGTTTGTTTTTATTTTTCGCTGTTCCTAAAATCATTGGGGTGTGACATGACGGTGTATTTTTACTGCCTTAACATTTTGTCCTTCAATGCTAACAGATGGACATTAAACTGGACTCGGGGATCTGCTGCACGTTCCAGGAGATACATTTGACTTCTCTCGGTCCCTAACTGGCTGTTTTTCAGCACTGTTCTTCACTATAAGCCAGTGTCTGAGGGCATTTTCACATTAGGACCCTGGGATCGTTTCTGAGAACACCTGACCACAAGGTCTGGTTTGTTTTGATCAGTGAGAACACAATTGTTCCACGCTCGGGAAAAACCTGCTGGAAAATTCTGGTCTTGAGAACAATACATTGTACTCGGGCACGGATAAAATCAGACATGAAAACAGAGGTAGGTCACTGTTTAGATGGGACGTCATCAGTGACGTCAAAGTTCCACCTCAGTAAAGTGGTTTCTTCAAAGTGATGGAAGAGGAAGTGGTCACAGGTTGAAAACAAGTTTCACCGTTTCATGTGCTAAATGAGCTACCCTTCAGATTTTTACAACCGGGTGTACAATTTTGATTTTGACCCTCTAGCGGCATTGTGCGGAAATATACCACAAGAAGAAATGTTAATAAACCTACTCCTGTCCGGAGACATAATTTGGGTAAATATTTTCTGTTTTTTCATACGATAACACGATTTTATGACCGCCCCTCGTAATTATAGCAACCTCTAATATTAGGTCTGGGGGGGGGGGGACCTTTTTAATAAAAAAAATTTAAAAAAATTACAAATGTGTTCATTTATTATCACTCACAATTATAATGTATACATTTATATCAACAATGAAAGAACTTTATTTCCTACTTAAAACATAAAACATTATAATTTATTTATTTTTTTATTGGACTCAGACACTGTGACTTGTGAAGAAATTTGAAGGTGTAAAAGCGATTAACATTTACAGGAGACTTCAAGAACAATACGGTGATGAAACTTTTATCTGCATTAAAACATCCGAATGATGCAAACATTTTAAAGAAGACCATACATCCATGAATGACGCTCGGAGCCCACTGCTCTTGTCCCCATGAAGTGGAACGCCAGATCCTTGAAATTTGACAGATAACTTGTCACCAACTGTTTGCGGGTGTGAGTATTCAGTTGTGAACTGGTTGTGAATACACACAATCATTCACCAACACCTCTTGCAGGTTGTAGGAACTCGGCTGGAAGTCACTGCATCCCTTGTACAATCCTGACCTCGCTCTGGAGGCCAGCATGCAGACGTGAAGCAGGGAGTCTAGATCAGCCTAACTGATTTTAGCATTGATCAACTTTCATCCCGACATTTACTTTAAAGCTGCTAGGTTAGCATCACTAATATGGAACATGTGTGTACCTGAAAGTTAACATGTACATTCTGATTTACACCCATGTCACCACACATTAAGAAAACCACATACTTTACTAATTCAATCGTGGCATCACACACTAACAAATGCGCTAGTTAGGTTTCTTCTCTTTACCTTCTGTAATGGAAAAGCAGCAAAAACCTGACTTGACAATCTGACAGCAGTGTAAACTGATGTGTATAGTTTAGGAAGATATGCACAACCATTGAACAAACATGCAAAAATAATCTGGTTAATGAAATGATTTTGCAGAACTGTAATTAGACTATATGAGTACAAGTTTTCTAATCGCATAATGTTTATTTTGGAGGGGGGGGGGTTGGAGGGGCGTGGCCAGATGAATGGCAAAATCCATTACTGGAATGAAAACGCAGCTCAAAGACCAACAAAATCATGTATGGTCTGTGTTGCAGAATTACTCACACTATTCTGGAAATAATCATTGTGACTTCCATGATGGTCCGTTATTTGCATGCTCTGCAATGCCTCCCACCCCTCCGGTAAAATTCTGGGCGAAGTCGCTAAACCAATGAGGAACTAGTTCTACACACATTTAATCTTTCACAACTGCCCTGAGACAACTTACACAACACAAACCTGCAATATCGAGATTCTGTGCACTCCGACATCAACTCAATAGAGCAGATTTTGTTCTTCTTCTCTTACATCAGGAACGATTGAGGAAATTATTAGTTCACATTCCTCAATGCTGCTCCGCTCAATCAAACTCGCAGATCATGAACTTTGATGAAACAACCTGCTTTACAGTATCATCCACGCAGGATGACGGATCAACGCTCCAAGGCTACGGCGGTCGATGAAGGAGTGTGTACGTACAACAGAAAGCTTGTTACAAATCTCCTGTTAGTGTCATTTAGTGATGTAATGGTACAGATACTAGTAACAGGTGTCCGTCTGCACCATGCACATTTCCATGAAAAACAGTGCATTAGCAAGCGATAGTCCCCGACGTAACCTTAACGTACAATGTCTTGCTAAGAGATCTGTACTCAACTACAACATCTTTATACATTACAGGTGCCCTGGCTTTAACATTTTAAAGCGCTCTCCCCATCATCGTTAAGATGAAAGTTAACATGTGCTTCCTATCCAAAACACATAATTAGAGGAAAGCACCATCCACCTTCTTTTTCATACATGACATCACAGACACTGGTGACTGCATAGTGGCACTACAAGACAGACTATGTACCCAGTACACACTGGCCAATTTTGCTCCGTTGGCTCGAAGAGGACAAACATTTTTCTATCGTCCCACTTAACCGGGATGTCCTTGACGATCAGCCGCTACTGGACGCGACAATGAGGAACTCAGACAGAACACAAGCAACAAAACCTGCTTCACTTACAGTTCGACTGCATCTTTTTATACATTACATTTATTAATACATTAATTTTTCCTATATTAACAGGTAATATACAAGGCCGACACTTTATGTAATATTAAGCAGTTTTAAAAACATTGCAATCTGTACAACTTTAATTTTAGCATTTTAAAAAGGCATGAAGTTTATCAGCCAAGAAATTTGTTAAGAAAGAAGTTTATGCTTTACAGGTTACCGGTAAATTGAATATTGACTTTGTATTTTTTGGTGAATGAGAGACAATGATTGACAGGAGACTGTTTAACATGTCTATACTATAGTGAGTGAGAACAGAACTAACTTCTCTCAGATGCTCAACAACATTAAACCTAATTACAAACTGTTGAAATACAGAAAGTTACACTCATCAATTAAGCATGTGTTGTAATTATAGGCAAACTGCTGCAGTGTAAGTGGAATAACACTTCAGACTGTGCAGGTGAATTATGATAACGCACAGTGGCATTGTTGCTCCACGTAATCGTGTGCATGTTTGTCTGCGCACTATTTTCATACGACAGCATGTTATTCCTTCGTTATTTAAAAAAAACAAAAAAAAAACACTTTTTTTGTTATAACGACCAATTTACAGATTGCATTCATCTCGGCATTCATGAACTCCACTGAATAAGAGGCGCTCATTTAGGTCACGAGTTCAGTGTGGCACAAGTTCTCATCCACCTGTGGAAAAAAAAAATCTTACACAAGCGTCTGAACAACTGTTACATACAGCGTTGCTTCCTTTCCTAAAGACAGAACGCTTAGTGAAGACATCAATCAACTCTGTACTTTTCCTCACAGTATTCTCGTTTCAATTTATTATTATTTTTTTTAAATGTCACGAAAGTATAAACAGTTATTCGTTGTACAATATCGAGATGCTTACAGCAGAACGAGTCACACGAAGAACTAGAACTAGAGAGCGTGGTTATTATGAAGCCAAAACAACACAAAAAAAAAACTAGTTGAGCTACCTAGTGATGTTGCATCATTTCTTTAGGAAGAGATTATAGCCTCACCGTTAGAAAAAGAACTCGATCGCCCCTAAAAGATCCCAGTCTGCGTGCACGTCTAGGAAATGCACATTATGGCGCGATAATTTACAGATGGTTTTATTAACAGCAGAGAAACGAGTTGACTTCTGATCAGTACTGAATGTAAAATAAGGCACATTTAGGTAAATTATAAGTACAAAAACAGGGATATTTTCCTTTTTTTTTTTTTTTTGTAACCTTGCAACAAACTGCAAACGTGTATCTAGGTTGGACAAAACTTGCACGTTCGCAATCTAAGATCTGCGTGTATAGTGAAATTATTCCTGAGCACATGTGCAATCGGATATCAATTGTAATACACACAAAGTCAGAGTGTGTGAGGTGTTGACGCCTAATGCTTTTGACAGCCTTGAGCTCTCAGGATTCCCCTTTACAAGCCTAACCATTTACTTTAGAAACTTTAGGAACACAACAAACTAAAATTATAATACGTTACAAAACATAGCTATAGATTCAACAAACCTATTTTTGGGCCCAAAAGCCAAGACATAACTGATGCTGTGTTTAAAAAAAGAAATAATTGTAATTAAGATACACTGAACTTGAAGAACATTATCATTGGGCCAAACAAAGAACTGATTAAGCACTTCCCATGAAAACTGCTGTGATGCAAAGATAACCTTCATTTGATCTTCTGAAATCTCGCTCAACAAAGCAGATGAAATATTGTATACTAACTACAAATTGTCAACTCATTACTGAATAAATAATCTGCTGTACTGTAAGTGTTAGAATTTTTATTAGCTAGCTTATCAGGCAAGTCGGTAACATCAAACCTTGGCGCCCATCTTATAGCTTTGTATGACACTTTAAATAAATATGTGGGCAAATTAACAACCGCTCTAACACACTAAGTGGATGATGTGGGCGGGGGCGTGCTGTTGTACAATTCTCTAGGTTAAAGAACCTGAATACTATAATGATTCCCAACAATACAGACATGTTGCCCTTTCTCAGTTAAAACAACCTCAACAAAATTAAAAAAAATTATAATAAAATGTGTATAATAGTGTATAGCACACTTCAACTAACAACCGCTTCTTTGCAAAAAGTTAGCGTATTGAGATTTAGCTACAACTTTCTTCTAAGAAAATTAGTTTAACCTCTAATTAGTCAGAAATACAAACATATATTTTATTTTAGTTGTGTACTTTGTTTTAAACACAAGTGTAAACTGCATGAACAGAAACAATTAAAATGCTCTGAACCTGGTGTGAAACATCAGAAGTCATGTGGAGCTTGAAGGGGGCAAATACAGGGATCTGAACAGGTGTCTGGGTTCCACCTGAGCGCGATGTCAGTTAAATGACATTCATTGATTTTCTCATTCACCTCCCCAAAATTCCTGACTGAATTCCAGCACCGCAAGAGACAGGATTTCACACCCGTTACTAGATATAACAGACACGCCCCTGTCCGCTAGATGGGGGTTGGGGGGTAAAATGGCCAGGTGTAGAGATCTGTGTATAATCCCGAATGCTTTCAAAGACAATGTAGAAAGTAAATTTTTCTACATTAAGTAATACTACAGTAAACAAGCCAATATTTTGTCTGACAACACTTTGGTTGGTTTTTGTTTTTTTTCCCTCTGGATCATTGAGCAGTGAACAGAACGGTACAAAAAGGTAGCAGCTCAGCATCCTGCAGAATCCACAACACTTCCAAAAGGCTGTGACTTTTTTTCTATACAAAATCCTATAGCCATCATTATAATTTCTGTCATCCTGTTCCAATTACATGCTACTTTCTTTACTGACATACAAACTGTTTGGCATTTTCGCTTGAAAAAGTAACATTTTGATTTCGGATTTTTGTCATGCTTAAAAACTGCACAAGTCTTGTTTATTATGCAAACATCAATAAGAATTCATCTCATGTGTCAGTACCTGTGTGTGAGGGTGCATGTGTGCGTATCAACATGCACGAGAACGAAAAAGTTCACATCTTAGAAGAGACTTGAGCTTTACCACTTTTGTAAGTTTATTAAATTCTACAGTAGAAATACTACAAAATAGGTATTTCTGAAGATGTTTTGTGCAGCTGAAATAAATGTTAAACGAGCAATAAGTACAGGGGAGAAAAAATGTTAACGCTGTTTTAAATGCAAGACAAACAGACAGAAATTTTAAATGGAGAGTGAAATGCTCGGGGAACAAATACATTTTATATTATACATGTGTCAGTACGTGTGTGTGAGAATGTCTATGTGGGCGTGTTCTTTGCACAATTACTACTTTCTGCAGTGTTGTCACTTTGTCATACATAAAAAATTTCACATCAATTCTGCACTGCATTTAACTTCATTTCATTTATCAGTATTATTCATTTTAAACGTTAAAAAAAAAATACTACTTGTGACTGATATATGCATGTTTTTTTTTATTTATTCTTAACATTGTACTAGGAACTTTTGGTCCGTTTTCACATTACCCTGTGTCTACTGACTATATGTATACGAAATGCAATTCTTTTGTGCGGTGTGTTAAAAGCGATCTGCCCTTTTCTGTGCATTAGTCTTAAAACTCACTTATTACACAAGTCTCAAAACACCACGAGCACAAACTAGTCAAAAACCGTGCACATTAGAAGCTGTGCTTCCACGTGCTTGAAACCACTCGACCTGCGCATTCGCTGTCAAGTTGAGTTTTGAGACTCTGGAGGCATCTCAAGAGGTAACTCTCCTACAGGTTGTACTCTCTGAACTACCTGCACAATTTCAAACCCGTGAAGTAGAAGAGAATAATTTGGCAAATTGTTTAGAAATAAAAATTATGGCAAAGGGCAGAAATATGTGCGGCTCAGTTAAATGATAATCTCTTCTATTTGAAGTTAGATTGTATTGCTTAAATACTGTGCTTGGCTTTTTAGGCAAGAAAACAAATATTAAAAAGGAACGAGCTAAAGGGTCCCAGGTTAAAAAACAAAACACCTCCACCACCAAGTTGCCCCTGTTGGGCCCTTGAGCCAGACCCTTAATCCTCAACTGCTCAGATGTATAATGAGATAAAAATGTAAATCACTTTGGATAAGAGCAAATGTAATTTCTCATTACACTTTTTTATTAGTTTAAATGTTAACCAAAAACAGGGGGAAATATAATATCAAACTGGGAAATTTATAAAATCATGACACTTATAGAATCCCAATTTTACTCATGGTATCGTATCGAGAAGTGACAGGTGTTTCCTCCTGTGCACAAATTACAACCTTTCTTTATTGGTGCTGGATATCTGGAATTTTCTTTCAGGATCAATAAAAGTACCTATACATGTGTGTCTGCATCTGAACCCACATCCGTTAGAACTGAAAAAGGTTCACCTCTTACACATTACACAGCCCCTGGATGTCCATCAGGAACTATAAGTCAGTGTGGTGTTTGACTGCAAACTTGTGTAGATGAAGACACCATACACTCGCAGAGTTACTTTTCTGTCAGACCTACAGGACTAACGAGTTAGTCTCCTCAAACCCCTGACTGACTAGGATTCTCTCCTGTGACGTTTTAAATTTAATCCTGCAAACATGACCAAATCCTCCAGCTAACTAACTAGTCCCAGTGTTGACATTCTTATAAGGTGACTTGCAACATCGTGCGCCTTCTTTTCCACAACATTCGGTGTCAGATGTTTTGCTGGTGCCCTGGAGCCCCTGGGTGGACGTCAGGGCTGTTTTTTTTTTTTTAACAAACCAAACAACCCGAGTTTGATTTTTATTATTGTTTCCTTTATTTAACACTTTGTAGTATCTCAGATCAGGGAGGAGAAAAACAAAACAAAAAAACAACCCGGGTGTCTGCTCTGTTGCTGAGCAGATACCCAGCGATAAGCCGAGCTAGTCAGCCTTCAGAGCTAATATTTCAGAGTTACGCAGCTAGCTAGCGACGTTTCTGCATCACCGAGTAACACAGTGTCTCAAAGTTCCTCTGTGTTTAATATCCCAAAACAGTGACAACATAATCCTGAGTGCGTGCCGCAGTTAAAAAATTACTGAAAAACTAAAGAGCAGGAGATGGCGTTGCCCCGCTGCTGTGTTTAGGCCCAAATCGCAGCCTTCGTCAGTCGCAGTACCATGCTAACACGCTAACATGCTAACAGGCTAGCCCTGCCACAACCCGAGCCTATCTAGAAACGCAACTGGCAACGTGGGTTGCGTGAAACAGCGCTGAAATTGTACACAAACGTCAAAGTTGTGAATATAATGTGAATAAAACGACCCCAGGACGAGAAATGACAACGCCCGGTTTTACAAAAAAAATAATTCCAGAAATGAACTGAAGGATTTGATGGGTTAAGATTCCCCTCAGTCTGCCGTCACTCTGGTTTAGTAGAGCTAAGCTAAACTTAGCGAGCTAGAATTACAGAGCTAGCACACTTGCCTTAGCTAGCTAGCTAGCTAGCTAGTTAGCTAAATACATGATAGCTTTACCTCAGACACTTCATCCTCGTCGCTGCCGGATCCGGGCCCCGAGGAAAGCACTGCAGCTGCGGTGAGTTTGAAATCGAGTCTATCTGCTGCAGGCCCGCCTGGCTCACCGAACAAGCGTACTTTTTTGCCACCGACACCCAACCCGAGGCCTCCGAGTCCGGCTCCTGGTGTAGCTCCAACCCCCATCCTGAGCTCAGGGGAGCGCGGAGTCACCGAGTCAATCTCGTCCTCGAAGCCGTCCGTCAGCATTGCCGTCCCGGCTACTGCATCCTGCATACTTTCTTAAAGAATATGTATGTTTGTAAAGGTAACGTTGTCCTCTCACTTTCTTTGGGGTTATATCGTTACAAAATTATTCCGTTTTACTTCAGAAAAACCCTCAAACTCTCCTGAAGCGAGAAGAGATTCTCTTTCCCCCAAGCCATTAACTTTCTAACAACCTACCCCGACGTCGTTCTATTTCCGTATTGTCCCGCCTCAGTTCAAAATACCTCACCGTGATTGGCTTAAACTCAGGGATTCTGCATGACGATTGGCTACAGTACACGCTAATCGAACGAACGTGCGACATGTAAAGGTTGGTTTACGGGTGAGCTTACGCCAGGAAACATCACATGCCAACGGCGATTGGTTATCGGTGCGTCTGTCACACAAAGTCCCGCCCCCTTGGATACGCCTATTTTTGTTTTGGTGTGAAAAAGAGAGGATCATTTGCTTTAAGTCTTTCGACTGTACAAAGGTGTTTAGGGTCAACTTTGTTTACGTCTGAGTCTTTACAGTAAAGGAAGACGTATAGGACACGGAGCTAAGATGCTCTTCTTTGTAATAACTATCACAGTGAAGAAAAATGTGCATTAAACATGTGCGTTAACAGCACAGATCAAGGTGCAACTAGAGCATTTCATGATATTCTGGGAAATGTAGTTTACATAGGCTTAGTCAAGTCAGGTCAAGATCAGATCAAGTTAAGTCACTGTAGATCACTATGAAAATATGTTGAAATTATTACAAGTGAGGCTTTTGTGTACAGAATCAGTGTGATTTATGGTTAGACACACTACCACTATGTATCTACACTATATGGACAAAAGTATTTGCCCAAACCTACACTGAGATTGTCTCCAAATACATATATTTCAATATGGAGTTGTTCCTCCTTTTGACGCTATAACAGGTTCCACCCTTCTTGGAAAGCTGTCCACAAGATTTTGGAGCGTTTCTGTGGGAATTCATGTTATTCATTCTGTAGAGCATTTATGACGTCAGACGCTGATGTTCGACGAGAAGGCCTGGCTCGCAATCTCCGTTCCAGTTCATCCCACAGGTGCTCGATGGGGTTGAGGAGACAGGGCTCTGTGCGAGCCAGTCACGTTCTTCTACCTCAAACCCATAAAACCATGTCTTTATAGTTGTGCACTGGGACACAGTCATGTTGGAATAGAAAAGGGTCTTCCCCAAACTGTTGCCACAAAGTTGGAAGCATAGCATTGTCCAATTTTAGCGCATAACACTGGCCTTTTATCAATTTTACACACCCTCATCTCTGAACTACTGCTGATATGTTTGCTCTAATGACCCGTGTTATACGTCATAGTAGCTCTTCACATTACTGCTTGTTATTAGCACCACGATCACCTCGAGGAAAAAGGTGCTAAATTAGAAAGAGAAAAAAAAAACGCTACATGCTGTGACATAATCTGGCACATAACTGCTCATAACCTCACCTCTACTCAACATTTTAATCAAATTTATGGTGCAGGTTTAATCTCAGGTAAATACCTAAGTATTGCCAAAGTTTTATTAAATTCTGTTCAGACAGTTTTGCATGAGTCTGTGACAAAACCTGTCTGGACAGACATGCAGATAAACAGACAGGCAAAACATTTTCACCTACTGGTTTCGGGTCGATGGCACGTTGGCTTAGTATGGTCAGCTTGCACATCCAGCATCCGGTTTGATTCCCAGCCATTGAAAAAGTGAGTTCTGACCAATGTACAGACAAAACCTTTATTTTATTTATAGTGATACAGTGTCGTGGGGGACTCGGGGCACATCCCAGGAGACTTAGGGCACGAGGCGGGGTATACCATGGATGTGGTGCCAATCCATCCCAGGGTACACACATACAATCACATCTTTATCTTTTATCGTTAGTTTAATTGTATTCTGTAGTGAAATCTTTCTATATTTCTGTTCTTAACTATCTTTCTATTTTAGTTCACAGACAGTTGTATAAGCATTCCACTGCATAGCATACAGTGTGTGGTTGTGTAGATGACAATTTATACTTGATTTCTTTTAATCTTACCACATTTTGATGAAACACGTGGCTTATTGATGTTAAAATGTTAATGGATCATGATGTTAATGTCAAAATGTTAATTGATAGTAATTTGAGACTAACTGGGATGTCAAACAAATAACTCACTTTGCAGATTATACATCATATAACAATAAATCACAAATATATATTTTTAATCTGTCTGTATTACACAGTATGAATCCTTTTATTACACTTATCTGTAAGCAAAAGTTATTTTAGACAGAATGTCAAAAAAATGTAACTCCTTCACATTTGTGTTTTTATGTACTTTTATGTACAATTCCATCTACTGCTAAGATCAACAATTACAATAAATTTGTCATGCAAACCTAATTGGGGTTGAATATGAAAATAAAGATGAGCTCGATGGAACTTTGCTTCTCAGAGTGATAGAACCTACTAATTCATAAATGTGTATCTGCAATTATTTTTAATGAGTTCGACAGCACAATTAAAAACTATTTTTATTTTAAATGCTGACAGATGACAATTTACTTATTTATGCACAAATCTCGAATTTATGTGCACTTACCAAGGATAGAGTAACTTTGATGAAACAAGAACACAAGAGTTAACCTATGACCGTGAAACAACCAAATAAAGTATGGTGATTGAACAGACACGACAAATTAGTCTAATTACCTCAAACCAAACTTTTGAACATTGGTGCTCATGAAAGCGGTCATCACATCTAAAATTAATTTACTGTATTTTCATTTCGACTTAGACCACACTAATATGCCAATGATCATAATTTAGCAATTGTTAGACACATATTGTGCTTTTAATGATTCTAGTTACATGTGACATTGCAAAAGGTCCATGAATTTAGTTCTGTTATACCTTACATCATATTATAGCAGCAATAAACAGTTCTCATCAGTTTTCTTCCTTTTTCTCATCAAATAGAAAAAAAAATCAGTAAAATATCTTTATGATAAGGAAAGGGCACACCTGAAACACAGTAAAGACCAACACCTTTTATTATATTTGTTTTTTGTTTTTTTTATTGCCATGTTAAGGCAATTTTTTTTTTGTAAAATTCATATATAAAAACACAACAGCTCACAGAGCACCAAAATAAAACAGCAAAAGAAAAGAAGAAATATAAATACATATTTACAATTTAAAAGCACGCTCTGCCATATTTCAAAAATAATATGATTTCATAACCAATCACAGCCCTGAATACACTGTTAGAGGTCACCGTGAAAAAATAGCTTTTTGTGATTGTAATTTAAAGCATGCAATACATAATGCATCTGCATTTGAAATACAAAGATGTAAAAAAAAAAAAAAAAAAGGGGGGGGGGGGGGGGGGCAGCACACTGTTAAAAAATTAGAGTGTAGACAGGAACTCCTTCACCTGTAAAGAAATAAAACATCATAAAGTGAATTGGTCATTATAATTGTCGCTGTAATACTCCCCCGCCCCCCTCTTTTTTTTTTTACTTCAAGATGTCTGGCAGATGGATTAATTATATCACATTATTACCATGCTTGCACATCAGCTAAAACGAGCAGAGCTAAACTAACCTTGTCGAGCACCTCCTGCTGTTTAATTCTGTCTTGCTTGAAGTCGTCATTAACATCCAGAACCAGAACAGGAAGATCCTTCAGGTACTCGAAGTCTAGCCTGGGAGGGAGGGAGAAGCAAGGTTACTGAACACCATAAAAACAATTTGCCATGATAAACATTTAAATTATAATCAATATTGCTAGTGTCTCATTTGTTAATTGAAAAAAATTTACATCATGAAATGGTTCATTGCTCATGATCAGGGTCACTGTCTGGTTGGTTAATGTGTCTCACATTTTATCACCAACTTACTGAACCAGCTACTCTGGATTTCACCCACATATCCAACATTTATGGCGCTTGATTTTTACTTCTTTTTTTTTCATAAAAAATAAAAATGTTAAAATATTCTACTCCAAACACATCAAGGACCAAATATATAGGACTACAGTATATCCATTTAACTAGAAACCACTAGTAACCAAGGCTTTATTGCCTTGAGTAAGAGGTGCTACACAATGTTTAGATCAGAGGTTCCCAAACCTGCTTCTGTAGTACCCTCCTGCACTGTACACAGTTTAGTGTTTTCCCTGCTCTCCCATACCCACTTCTGTTCAGAAGCGTAGTGGTGGCTCAAACTGTTTAAAAGGCTTTGGGTTACTGATCAGAAGGTCAAGGGTTCAAGCCACAGCATCGCCAAGTTTCCACTTTAAGCAAGTCCCTTAACACTGTCTGCTCCAGGGGGCGCTGTATCCTGGCTGACCCTGAACTCTGACCCCAGCTTTCTCTGACTGGGATATTTTATATAAAAAAATATAAAGAATAATATTCACTGTGCTGTAAGGTACCTGTGACAAAATGCATCTTAATCTTGAAAAGCTGATCAGTAAAACTAGGTGTGATGGGAGTAGTTTTTTTTTTTTAACCCACTAAAAGGGCTGGGTTTAGATAACTCGACAACATTATTTTGGTCACCTAGATAACATTAAATACTAATACTGCAACTAATCTTGTTGACTGCAAGATGACTGAAGTAGGAATTTCTCCTTAATCACATCACAAAATTACCACAATACTGAATTTTAACTGGAGCTTTTTCATTTATGATAAGAATATATAGACACATACACACACCAGGTATGAGAGATTACCTGAAGCTACTGCAAGTTATCATATAGTGAATGAACTCACTGTGTAGTTCTGTTATACAGCCAACATTCATGTTTATAGTGAAGTTTCTCCAAGTACTCCAGAGGAATCCCCTGCTCTTCCTCTCGACCTCTGTGTTTAAGACGGTGCATACACCTCTGCCAAGCAAATAATTCAAGTTAAGCTTTCCAAGTAAAATTCAATTCACTTCCCAACACATGTTTTTTTCCCCCTCGGTTGAATTCAAAACATACTCAACTATGTTACACAGCATTGAAAAAAAATACTTTGATTTGTGAAATGATGTATTTCCCAGGTGTTCCGGGTGGTATAAGCTAAATGTGTGTGTGTGTGTGTGTGTGTGTGTGTGTGTGTGTGTGTGTGTGTGTGTGAAATAAATTTTAAAGAATTAGCATCTTGGGAAGAATCCAAACACACTTTTTAATAATTTCTAAGACAAAATAAGACTTCACAGCTGGAAATATTAAGAATTATGAGCAATACATACTGATACTGTTAATTGTGTTTAAACACTAGTTTGATCAATAAATAGCCATGCTATTGCCAGTTTGCTAACACTACACTCACCCACTTCTTTCCCCTAGCTCAAAAGTGACGCAGTGCCTTTTTGGAACAAATTATAAAATAACAAGGCACATATATCTCAGTTTCCCAGTTTTCAACCTGTAATTTTCATGTCCTAGCAAAAGGTGGTACATAGTGGTGTAACGCTAGCGAGCAGGTAGACATTTGATACCTATAGACACCTGCTATCTGCACATTTAGCTTACACCAGGTGTTAAGATCAGAACAGGGAAATCCTCTAC
Organism: Clarias magur; assembly: GCA_013621035.1. Taxonomy (NCBI): domain Eukaryota; kingdom Metazoa; phylum Chordata; class Actinopteri; order Siluriformes; family Clariidae; genus Clarias; species Clarias magur. The sequence continues at coordinate 2,198,499 of QNUK01000009.1, read as the reverse complement.
CCCTCCGTCAGCAACAGGCTGGCTAGAAGACGTGATGATGTTTTTAAAACTTGACAAAGTAAAATTTACTTTGAAGGTCTCAGTAAAGAAGTTTTACTTAAAATGGAAGCCCATTCTGACATACTTCAGGGATCTGAGAGAATTACCTTACAAATAATTTGGCATGTGATCACTTGTTTTGTATTTATGCATACAGACAGTGTTTCTTTTGCCCTTTTCCTTCTTATTTTTACTTTGATTGTTGTATGTTTGTTTTGTTATGATGTTGTAGCTCTGTTAAACAGTTTGGCAGATTAATGATTATGTTTCTTTTGCCTTTTGGCAAGCAAGGGCTTATGTCTAAAATGTTGTGACATAACTGTAGTTTTATTACAGCGCAATGTTATATACACACACACACACACACACATGCACATACAGTGTGTGTATGTGTATATATATATATATATATATATATATATATTGTAGGGTGTAGGGGGGTGAGGGGGGATATCCTTCTTTCTTTCTTATTCTAAATTTATTTATTTTATGTTTTTTACATTTAGAAAAAAAGGGCAAAGCTGGCAATTCAGTGTACATGACCTTGTTTTCAATTGTACTGTCCAGTTCCTTCAAGAAAAAAAAAGTAAAAAAAAAAAAAAAAGAATAAATAAGAGAGATCATAACAGCACATATGATAGTCGACCACAAGAACCTGTCTGATCCTGAAAGCTCAGCAGACACAAAATACCCATCCTCAGTCCTTATGTGCAAGTGTCATAGTGACCATTTTGAATTTGTTAGTCGCAACTGTTTATATAGCAGACACACATGGTCTATAAAACACACCGTACCTCAGGATCAGCCCGCAAATAGATTATAGCATCAAGCTCAAGGTCAGACTCAAACTGCGAGAGAAGCCAGCCATGAAAGTCTTGGTAGATGGCAAACTCGGTCTCATTCAAATCTCCGGACTCGAACAGGTTTGAAGCAAAAACGTATCTGCATAAAAATAAGTATGATTTGCTTAAAAGTCACATATCAGTGCATAGAAAAGTACACAGTGCCCGATTTCCTTTTTATTCTCTAGGTACCTGTCACTGTAGACCGAGCGCTCATAGAACTGGACTGGATGCTCAGCCTGTTGCAGCTTGGCAGAGGCAGGCTGTAGCTGGGCACGGACACGACTCAGGCAAGCATAAGTCTGAAAGGTGTAGGACCAGCGGCTCGGCTTGTCGTACAACATCTGCAGCAGGTTGCCCCCACTCTTCTGGGATGTAGTCAGCTCCTATAAAAGTTAAGAAGATTTTAGAAAAGGGAAGGAAATCACAAGAAATACCGCTTAACAAAAAGCACTGCATGTAGAGATTTTATTTAAGTACGGTTGATCATAGGATAAAGAAATGCTTATAGCTCTACATCAGAAATATATCTATTTACAGCTACTCTAATTAGCTTCTCAGCTAGACCACAGATTTATAATAACAGAATTGAACACTTTGTCTCTTTTTATTTCTCTTTGTAATTACAACCACAAATGTCAGTTTCCTTACTAATCTGTGAAATGGAAAGGTGTAGCTGTGGTTAACTCATCAGCGAACATCGAACAGTATTGTAAATCATATTGTTCTTACAATTACAAGCTCCATTCAATATATATATATATATATATATATATATATATATTTTTTTTTTTTTTTTTTTACAAAGCTCTTATTTTAATTTGAAACACAATACATTTAAAAGACTGTAGCCTATTAATATAAAAGACTAAAACTGCATAAACTACGCTGGATGTACGATGAGCTAAATGATCGCAAAGTCATATACTGTACTGGGTGAAAATTTTAGATTTTCATCCTTATCTGGTCCCTCCAGATACTAGTCTGACCCTTTATTCTTTGTAATTTATTTCCTTAAAAAGATATGAGCTCACTGTAAGAAGGAACTAAATCAAGTATCAGAATATCATACCTCACACTCGTCCTCTGTAGTCTGAACATTGCACCACTTAGCAATGGGTTCAGGGATGACTTCCCATTCCTCTGATTCTCTTTCCAGCAACCGCACAAAGGTCGACTTGCCTGCGGCTATTCGAGAAATAGAGGTTAAATTACTTGTTTCCAAAAATACATAATTCCTATAGATAAAGATGCATGAAACACTGAACAGTGATTATACAAATAACAATGCATTTATGTAATGAAATCAGTGGGCAGAGCTCATCACATGCACCCCAGCCTGGATAATACAAACTATTACAACTTCCACTATTACTACTGCATGATTAACATTTTTTTTCCCTAAAGGGAACATACTACAGGTACAGGCTTGCTCCCATTTGTTTTGTCTTTAAAAGACACATTCACATCATGTCACATGCCATTACTATAAAGCTTGTTTCACAATACATATGACAACGTATGCGTCATTAGGACACACCTCAAATTTCTTTATAAACTACTGTATATAAATACATCAGATAAGTGAGAAAACTAAATATGAAACTAATCACATTTTTAAACAGTGTTTATCAATTTTGTTCCCCTGCATATTCACATGCCCATCCATATTCAGAATAATATTATGAAGGAAATTCTAATTTAAAAAAAAAATTTAAAAATAAAAACACACTTCCGATTTTCAAAGGCCTGTCTTCTTAATAACAAACGAAAAATTTGAGGGGGAAAAATAATTTCCAACATTATAAACAAATACAGAAATGTTTTTATGTAAGAAAACATAATTCCTTACTAACAAAAAAAATAGTTAAATTTAAATTAAATAAAAAGGTTTATTTTATTTTAAGTTTACTATAGTAAACTACAAGTTTATTCCCATGCCTATTCAGAAGAAAAGTATAAAGAAAAGCCCATTACGATTTACGTAAACATTTTTTTCCCTTCTGGATCATAAAGTAAACATTTCATTTCTAACATAAAAAACAAACGTAAATATTTCAGACTTTAATTAAGAATACGTCTTACTTGCATAAAAAAAAAAAAACCCATTAGGGTTGTTTAGTCAATGGTGCAGTCAATGAAGCACTGCAGTGGAGTCACACAATGAACTTCAACCAGATAAATTAGTTTAAGGAAATGTAAAAAAAAAATGGCAATGATGAAAAATATTGTCGTGTTTTGTTAAGCGTTTATTTATTTATTATTAACACCAACACTAGATATGAACGTTAACGTTCGTTAACATTTCCCGCGTATTCGTGCCTTTATTGGCGCCAAACAAACTAAATACATTTTTAATACCGAAAGCACACAGCTAGCTTCTTGCTAAATAACTAATCTGAAGCAATTTAGGCAGTTTGTTACTGCTGCTGTTTTGTTGTTGCTGTTTTTTTTTATTATTAAACAGGTTAAGTAGCTTTAACTAAGACTACACTTACGAAACTAACCCACTTACCAATGTTCCCTTCAATCGATATCTTCTTCACTCTCTTCTCAAAACTGCTGTCGAAGTCAGTACGGGAGCACATTCTCTTCGGAGGAGTAGCCATGACAACAGGATAAGAGGCGCACTGATAAGAATAAAAAATAATAATAATAAAATATAGATATAAAAAATGATAATATAAATCCCAGCGCGCGCTGCACTATCCGCGAGACAGCGGTTTGAAGGAGTCTTTGAAAAACGCGCCAAGTTCTGCGTAGAAGGCTGACTGCGCGTGCTTCACGTCATATCCGTTTGTTGAAGCACGCCCCAGAAAGAGTGCAAACAAAAATGTGTTCAAAACTGAAATATACACAAATAAATAAACTAAATAATAGCGTAGTGCTATAGTTTATGGAATTACACTGACTCTCTTAAAAAGTGATAATTAAATAAAAAAAAAGATTCTTAATTCAGTCACTCATTCATCTATCTATACTGCCTATAAATGGTGGCACAGGAAACTTCTGGCACAAGACGGGGTACACCTTGGACAGGGTGCCAATACATCGTACCTCACACCCTCATTCTCATTACGGGCAGTTTGGCAACAACAATTAGTCTAATCCGCATGTCCTTGGCCTGTTTGAGGAAACCAGAGTGCCTGGGGGAAACCTACCAAGCACGAGAAGAACATGCAAACTCCATGTACACAAACACGAGGCAGAAATCGAACCATACATCCCGGAGAGGCTTAAGGTTTTTAAAGGCAATCAAGACGTGTTGTAATGACACATATTGTCACATGCGGTGAGAAATTAGCTTTACAGTGATGTGACATGATGTCTTAAAGACAAAATAAACAACAAATCTGTACCTGCACTATCTCCCTTCAGGAAAAAATAATGGTAATCACATAGTATTAGTAAAGTTTACACAAAAAAGGATTTGTGTGTGTATTTTCCACTCCGGGAAACATTACGTTCGGTCCCCTGACCCTCCATGCACACAGACCTGAGGCAGGAATCGACCCCTTGACCCCAGAGGTGTGAGAACACAGTGCTAACTACCATACCGTTACTCCACTGTGCCACCTATTAAGAGTTAGCTAATTTGGGTTTTTAAATTTCTTTTAGGGAGAAAAAAACACTTTGTAAGTTTCAATTTGAACATATTACTAGATAGATAGATAGATAGATAGATAGATAGATAGATAGATAGATAGTGAAAAAGTCACCATTTGGATTTAAATCCAAAATGCAAAAGTATTTAAATATTATCTTAATGAGACTTTGATGTTACTTTCTTTCACAAGGATCAGATTATTGGGTCTGTATTACGCAAAGACAGCTACAGATTGATAGAAATGACTTGAGTTAGGTAAATAACTGCCCACTACATTATTAAAACCTGGCAAGATTGTGCTGAACCAGCAACTTCACGGAAGGTTTAAAAAAAAAAAAAGACATAAAAGATCATTTAAATGCTTGGCGGAGTTGCATCTTATATAATAATAATAAATAAATAAAAAACAGTTTAAATCACAGCAATGTTTAAACGTAAAAGTAAAAGCATTTTCACATGTAATGTGATGAGAACTAGTATTGGGACTAGCTGTGTCACCATAAAAAACACACTTGATAGTGATGCCAACTGGTTAAAGAGGCTTCGATTTGGTAGAGAGTATAAACATTAGACTGCAATGGAAGTTGATCATGTGGACAGATCATTGCAGGCTGACTCTTTTCCAAAACAATGTGTACGTCAGGGTAAGAAAGGAAGTGCATGAAACAACCCACCCACCATGCATTGTGCCCACTGTACAAGCCTCTGGGGCAGCGTTATGATCTAGGGTTTCTTGCACAGTTGGTCAAGTCTAGGCTCAGCAACGTTATGTGGCAATAAGATTAAGTCAGCTGAATACCTGAATGTACTGAATGACCAGGTAATCTTATCTATGGATTTTTTTCTTCCCTGATGATAGAGGCACATTCCATATCTCAAATGGTGGAACAATGTTTCTGGGAGCATGAAGAATCATTTTGTATAAATTGGCCACCACTGGATTCTGAACTTAACCCCGTCAAAACTCTTTGAGATTTACTGGTAGAAGAGTAATCACTATTAACATAAGATGACGGCCAAAACATTATGCAATTTTGGACTGAAAATAAATTCTGCAAAATTAAAAACAATGCTATGACACTGTACTGATTACAAGGCACTTTAATCAAAACTAAAGGTGCCCCAACACAACATTAGGATGTGGAACTATATATATATTTTTGGCTATATGGACAAAAGTTTGTGAAAACCTGACTATCACACATGTGGTCCTTCCCCAAACATTTATACAAAGTTTAAAGAATACAATCATATAAAATGGCTTGCCTGTTGTGGCATTACAGTTTCTGTTCACTGTAACTAACAGGCCCAAACCTGTTACAGCATGATAATGCCCAAGTGCAAATAAGGAGCTACAAGAAGATATGGTTTACAAGGGTTGGAGTGGAAGAATCTCAATAAGTGACCTTTCAGAGCCCTGATCCTAACCTAGCTGAATACTTTTGAAATTAACTGGAACAATGACCTCAAAAATGCTTTTGTTGGCTGAATGGACACAAACCCTCCAAAATATAGAGGAAATCCTTTCCATCCTGTCCTATTAACCTTCGGCTATAATACACAGTGGAAAAGACATCAACATTGGGGATGAAGTCCACAAAAACATTTTTTTGTGAGTATGCTATTGTAAATATGATGTTAAAAAATACATTAATATCATTGAATGTTATTTACTTCAAAATGTGAAATTTTCACACTTTCAATAAAGAGATTCATTATACTTAAAGTGAAAAATTGCAAGTTTCATGTCATGCCACATTAATTCAGTAATTCATTCTAAGCATTATTGAGTACATAAATTAACATATTTTTCACAAGCTGGACAGTTCGGTAGATATATTTTTTGATCTTAGGAAATATTGTAATATACAAAATATTTTTTAAAAGGCCTAAAATATTCCACTTGATGTGTAACAAATCTAAAATGTTTTACTTATTGAATTAAATGTAAAAAAAAAAATCCATAGTATTCTACATTTTTAAGATGCACTGTATGTGAATGAATGAATGAAAAAATTAATTTAATACTATCCTGTTGTTCATATTCACTCTGAGAAGCCATGGGACATCATTAGCCATAGAACATCATTTGTGTTCATTTATTTTACATAAACATTACCCTCTTCTCATTTAAAACAAAAAAGTTCGATACCATGACTACTGTAACATTACCTACAATTTGGCAATGAGAATATAACCAGGAGAGGTTTAGAGATTTGACTGTTAAATAATACCCATAATACTGTACATGCTTTTACAACATACAATAAATGTTTCTCAAAATGTAAATGTAATGTCTGATAAAAGCGCACTGTAGCTACTTACCATGTGCTTGCCATATGGCAAGGCTAACTAAAAGATCACAGATAGACTAGATCATATGACTCAAGCTAAGTCAGATGACTCACATGCTAACAAGAGACCAACTATGATGCGAGCTAATATGACTCATGCTTTGTACTCTCTATCAGAGGGGAACGTATCTTGCGGCTGATGCTGTCTATATAAGGGATATATTAACAATACCAAATTTTATTATTTATTGCATAATTTATGAGTACATATAGTCCTAGATTTTGCTAATTAATCACTAATTTTTTATACTACATAAACTTTATCAAGTCAAAATATCAAATTATTAAGTCATAGTGTGAGAGTTGCTGTCAATAACTACATAAGTACAGCTTCCATATACACACATCCATCCATCTGAACCTCTGTAGTCCAGCTAGGGGCCATGAAGGCCAGTGGTGATTACCATTGTATTGTAATGTTACCGCCGATCAACATTCACATACTACTGGCAATTTGCGAACACCTATTAGCCTAACCTGCACTTCTTTGGACCTTTGGACTGTGGGAGGAAACCCACCCAACACATGGAGAACTCCATGCACACAGACCTTGAGTAATAATAGATTAAATGGTTTATGTCATCAACCACCTTTAATGCTTTGTAAATTCCAAAATCAATCTAGAATTTAATGATGAGTCTCTCCTGGTGTCCTGAAGAACTGTAGGGACATGAAAGTGTAATGTTAGGTGTAGCCAGGATTGTGAGGCATTACACTAACTGTTTCCGTAGTAATATATACTAAATGGGAAAACCATCACACCAATTAATACCCGTTTTAAAACTGAGCTCATGGACTAACACAGAGATGGTCCCAATGGTGCTGTTAAAATAGTCTAAGAAGGCTTGCCAGATGTTGTGTTCATTTAGATTTGTGTTGACTCAGCCACAGGACCCTTACCGATATTGGAAACTGATGTCAGATAAAAAGGCCTGGTTTCCAACTGGCATTAAAGTGCATCCCAAAAGGTGTTCAGTGGGTTTGATGATGTTAGTGCTGTTTTTGTTCTTTGTGGTTTTAACAGCCGCTGGAATCCAGTAGGTTGATTACATTACCGCCAACTGTCTCCCTCATCTTCCCAGCCTCTTAAAGCTGATTTTCCAGACCAGCCTTCCTTAAAAACATTTAATGCATCCTTCCCTGATCTTGTCTTGACTTGTTCCGAGTCTTGAACTCTTTTGTCTGCTTTATGCAGTACTTCCACACAATCTTTCTTCTTGACACGTTTCCTATCTGTACCACTCAGAATCTAGTTGGAGTTCTTTAAGGTGCATCACCGCCATCTATAGATCTCTCTCCTCAGCATCCCTGTCCTTTAAAGCCATCTTATCAGTCCAGTCCTCCTCAGAAACAACATTAAAAGCTTCCTTCCCTGACCATTGACTCCCCATTCTAAAAGCCTCTTAACATTGCCTTCCATTCTACCTAGTTCTTGGAGCTGTACCACCATATCTAGCCTCTCCTGCGTATATTTTCTGCACGAGAGCCATACATCCTTGACAGTCTCACTTTTATGGCATTCCTCACAGATTCCGGTTGGGTGTTTACCTGTGCAGGCCACTCAAGTTGTTCCACATCACCATTAACAAACATGTCCTTATGGACCGTGCTTTTGTACAGACGAATGTGGTTGGGCCCTTAATTTCCAGTAAAGTGAAATCTTAATCTGAAACACAACAGAATACAAAGACGGGATGTTTTAAATTTGTAGCAACAGGTTAGAGAAGGCCTATGTATCAGTGTTTATGTAGTAAATATATGGAGAGAGAAAAGAGGACTATGGGGTGCTTAATGTCTGTACCAGGAACTGATAAAAAAAAGAACATAGTCCAGATACGATAAATACCTAAGTGAAGTTAAGGTTTTTGAGCACAAAGCCTGGGAGGAAAAAAGGCACATTTACCACTCTTTAACAAAGGTTGAAGTTTTGAGGCTGAGAAACCTAGACGTAATATACAATATATTGGAGAGACTAGACTATAACGATATAAACCATAACCACAGACTAGAAAACAAAATGTAACTGTCTTTAGAAAACATTTCTTCTTCATCTAACGATAACGCATTTGATTTGTTCTAGCGACGCCTTTTAAAGCAAGAATTAGCACTGAAAACAGTCAGATAGCTACAGAGTTAGCTAGCCAAGTTAGCTAAAACGAGAACTTAACGTTCACCACCGGCATAAACAGTATAAAAGTATGAAGTTAGTATTTTTTTCAACACTAAACACACCTAAAAGTATAATTAAGAGTGGTTATAAGTGACATTAGATTAACGTTAGATAATAAAAAAAATCACAAAAGATACGCTAGTTAGTTAAAAGTTCAACCTAGCAAGCTAATCCGATAAAGAAAACTAACGCTGGTGTGATAACAACAAAATATTTTTTTTATTAGCCTTACACAAGTATGATAAAATGCGACTTTCAGTAGTTAAACGAAATAATAAATTTCGTGCTTGAACCATTTAAAGATTTTCTAAGAAACGCGCCAATGTGACGAGGTGGCCGAGTGGTTAAGGCGATGGACTGCTAATCCATTGTGCTCTGCACGCGTGGGTTCGAATCCCATCCTCGTCGAAAGTTATTGCTTTTATTTTATTTATTTTTTAAACAACATAATCGCTACATTCACGTCCTCACTTAACTATCCACTTAAATCATTAAGAAGTACTGATTCTGGAAATAAAAGGGGCAAAAGACCCCGTCAGTCCTGAGCAAACGATAGCGTAAAGTGAATCTCGCGAAGTTATTTTTATATTTAAGGACAATTAATTTAACAGTACTGCATTTCATGATGCTAAAAATTAAGACGAATTAATAAAACAAGTGATAATTTGTTATTGATCAGTGGAACAAGTTCAGAACTTTTTCTCAGCAGGCACTGTGGACCACAAACATGTCCACCGAGGACTACAACATGAGTTCGGATTGAAGGACACCTGTTCTTACCTACCACACACTCTATAAGCAGACTTTATGTTGTGTGTTTATGATATCCTCTTTATAATAATAATAATAATAATAATAATAATAATAATAATAAACTTCCATCCTTTAAGAAGGGTACAGATAGTGGTGTTGAGATGAAGCCTCATTTATTTCACCAATAGATAAATTTCACGAAGCTTCATTTAAGAGGTCACTGTACTGCCATCTAGTGGAATGTTATGTAACAAATAGACCCTAACATTGCGAGCAGCGCTACAGTAAAATAAACGTGTACAGTAGCTGCAAATAATATTGCGTTCATCATTGACAATTGTAAGTTATTTACACACACACACACACACACACGCATGTGTGTACATGTGTGTGTAAATAATTGTGACCATTTTTACAAAAATATGTATGTAAAATGATGTGTTGGTGTGTGTATACATGCATACATACTGTGTGTGTGTGTGTGTGTGTGTGTGTGTGTGTGTGTGTGTGTGTGTGTGAATGAACATGAACATTTGCCATTTACTGTACGGAATGTGTGTTATGTAAAACTTTCACTAACTTTATAGTACTACAATAAACACTGTATTGTATGTATGTTATAAAACAGTGTATAGTATGTAAAAAAGTATGAGTACACTTACTCATCATGCATGTACATTTATGGCTTTTGGCAGACACCCTTATCTAGAGCGACTTACATTTTATCTCATTATACATCTGAGCAGTTGAGGGTTAAGGGCGTTGCTCAAGGGGCCACCTCCTAATCCTGAGGTTTAAACCTGGAACCTTTCAATCAGTGGGTCTACACCTTAACTACTGAGTTACCCCTACCACCTGCTCATGGCCATATCTGGTTGTCAAACTTTTTATTCCAAATATGAGAATAGTAATTTAGACTGGCTGGCAGAATAAATATTTTAGGCAAATATTTGATATATTATTAAACGTTTTCTCTTTGAACGCTGAGTTCATGGGAACTTGTATTTATAATTTAATGAAAAAGTCTAATAATAAATCAGAGTAAAAATTTAATTTACTGTAATTTGCTTTTTTTTTAAAAAGGATGACATGGTAATGCATTCTGTACGGAGACATTAATTAACAATAAAACAAATGTTATCAAATGTTTTTAATGCGACCTTGAAACTGTGGTGCCCCTCATTGCATATCCTTTTTTTTCCCCCACTATGACAATGTTCATAGCAGGCACCATTAAAGTAATAGAAAGTTTATTAATAGACTATGTTTGGACAGAGAACATTCTCAATAAATTATTAACCCTATTTTGATCAATTGCTTTTGTAAAATACAGTATTGTATTTGTATCCTTACAAATGAATTGCACAAAAGTAATTTACATTTACATTTTAATTTAGTTATTCTTATCCAGAGCGGCTTACAAACTGCACTTTAACAACCATACTGTATGTGTGAAAATCCTATAATATAAAGGATAGGCTGAATTTTTTTAGGCTATTATAATATATATATTATTAAGTTATTAAGTAGTTTCAAGTTTGAAAATAAAGTATGAAGGATAATTTCGGTAATCCTTTACATAAGCGACAAAATTCAGTTCATATACAGTATTTGGTGAAATAATATCCTAGTTTGAAATGCCATTCCAATCTTTTAACACAAGGTGTCACTGTTGTTAATGTTTTAAACAGTGAGCGTCAAACTAGCAAATGATATTCAGTATTCACTGAACTGTTGTAAAAGAAATGGATGTAACCAAACGGCTCTTTAACTGCAATTTAATTAACCACCAAAACAACACTTTTGTGCAAATCACTTGAGACTGTAAACCAGATGTTGTGTAGCGCGTATACTCAGTGGCTAGTTTATTAGATTTACATTAAATACTTCTGTAGCTGTACAACAACCTACAGACAATCATTAAAAACAAGGATTTTTTTATTTTATTTATTTTTTTACCAAAGATATCAAAATTAGACCCCACATGTCAATTCATTTGACACAATGTCCTGACACAGTGTCTATTATCTTTGGGGAGCCATTAAAATGATTATTTATTTTTTATTTACATTCATTAAAAGAACCACTTCAGGCACTTTCTTGCTTGGAGCATGTTTTGACCCAAAGTGAGTCATGGAAAGTGTGCATGAAATGTTGTCCTTGGTAATTAAGCAGTAAATCATAAGACTGATGCAACGTGTGAAGTTTTGTGATACAGCATAGCTTTTTTTCTTTTCTTTTTAGATTTTAAGAGAATTATGATTAATTGTTAAATTTGAACGTTTGACTTGTTATACATAGCTTTCTTTCTTCCTCTATCTATCTATCTATCTATCTATCTATCTATCTATCTATCTATCTATCTATCTATCTATTAATTAATTAATTAATTAATTAATTTGAAAAATAACAGCTTGTTAAACTTTTTTTCTCCCAAAGCTTTTAGTTATAAATTTTGCCTTCCTTCACTTTATTTTGCATTTGAGATCTCTTATCATTTGTAATGTCATTCATGACAAGATATAGCATTAAAATGTAAAACTGCAAAACTGTCAATCTTATTTTTTAATGTGCTAGCTCAGCAGTATTCCTATAAACCAGAAATTTTGAGAACATGTAAGGTTCAGCCAATTAATATTTTCAAGGTTTAAAAAAGTGGGCACACGACTACCAGCTTCTAAATATATCCTGATCTAGTAGCCAATATTTTCTAATTGTCCTGCAGTTTATGATTATTATTATTTTTGTACATGAAAAGCAACAGAGGATTTTTATTCCTTAATTCTTTCAGTTTTATCATTTTTAAACAGTTAGATTTTGTATTACTTTGTGATGCCTTATATAAAAATAGTAATAATTAAAGGCGTGTGCCTCATGGAAGCAGAAGATCCCTGGACCTACTAGCTTTCTGCAGTGACAGCCCACATCTGATCAGGTTATATATGTAATACCACATTTTACCATTTGGGGGTGCTAAAACATAACATAAGGCACATTTAATTTGTGCAGAAATTCAGACATTTGCTTCACTTATTTACCATAAAACCTTCACAATCTTGATTTTATTGAAAAAAAAAATCAAATGAATTGCATGTCAGATTACAAACAGCCAATTCACACAGACAAACTGTACAATATACTATGTTCTGCAATACATATGTTCTTTACAATAATTTGGACCAAATGGAATATTTCACTGCTTGTAATTGATTAAAAATGTATATAATAATCAAACACTTAGAATCAAGCTACATGCCACTGAGCATTATGGTCTTCCTGAATGTACATATATTACAAAATGTTGGACACAATGTAAGCAATATAAGCAATCATTTTTGATAGGGAAAAAAAGTTATGGTAAAAAAGTTACAGTCAAATCTACAAACAAGATTTATGTAGCACCAGGATGTATCAACAGCACAGTACTAATTCCATTAGAGTCCCTAATTGTACAGTGAAACACAAATTAAAAATGTGACTGCATTGAGATCTCTTAGTTAGTTTCCAAATGGAAACAGATTTCTGATGCTTTTCTCAAAACAGTCCAAACCTGGAATTCTTAAAATGGCGAATATTAACCGAAACAACCTAATGAGAAACAGTCAGACATGTTTGGGGCAGTTGTACTGTGCAAAGTACTCAGGCCTGAGATTTTGCATCATTTGATTCAGCAGGTTTGGAGTTGGTGGTCCAGCTGTAACAGTCTGATACGTTTTTGTCGCGTGGTTCGACAGCACAGCTTGTACAGTAGACAATGCCCAGTGCTAGCATGACTACGATAAACACACAGAGAGGAACTAGTAGTGCTACCAGCAACCAGCTTCTGTCATGCTTCTTTTTGCCCCCTGGATTCTGCTCTTGACTGGAGGCAGATGGCAAACTATCCTCAAGATTTTGATGCGTCACAGGAGTGATACTATCAGCATCCCCTTTCCTCTTTGGTGAAAAAGTTGAAGGTAGTCTTTCGTCTTTTGATAATGTTCTGTCCTCATCCATCAACTTGTTTATTTTATCCTTAGCATTGGAATTTACTGGAATATTTGATGTTGTTGCATCCCTTAACCAATCTGATGTTGAGGAATGCGGGGTTTGCTCTGTCCAGCTAGGTACTGGTGAGGTAATGTAGTCCTCCTGTGGAATGTCTGTAAACCAGTCTAACCCTGTGGGAAGTTCAGTATGCCACTCTAGAGGAATATTATCAGCCACAGTGTCATGTGTGTTGCCAGAGTCATCCCGAACAGGTTTTGTTGCATGAACAGGTTCAGCGGTTGTGTAATGCTCAACTGTGTCTTTAATAAGCAAGCAAGAATACTGATCGTGCTGCAACTGATAGCCTGCCTCACAACTACACTCAAATCCACCTTCATAATTGTCACATATCTGTTCACAAGTGTCAGTGAATCGGCACTCATCAATATCTTCACAACGTTCTGGATCGTCAGGTATTGGCGCGAATCCTTCATGGCAAAGGCATATATAGCTACCTGGGGAGTTCTCACAGGAGTGCTCGCATTTGCCTTCATTGCATTCATCCACATCCAAGCACTCACCAAACTCAGACAGCTGATAGCCTTCGTTGCAGCGGCACTCGAACGTTCCTGGTGCATTGACGCAAACCTGAGGGCATGGGTTTTGTGAGCACTCGTCAATATCAAGGCAATGTAGACCATCCTGTGACAGGAGGTACCCCTCTGGACACTTGCAGTGGTATCCGCCAGGACTGGGCTCACAGTCAAACTCGCAGTTTGCACTCTGACATGGATCCAAGGGCTGGCAGGTTTGCCCATCTTCCCGTAACGTGAAATCTTCTGAGCACTCACAGTAATAATGAGAGCCTGCTTCCACACAGTACTGCTCACAACCTCCATTGTCCTGCTCACACAAGTTCTTTGGAGCATCAGAGCAAAGCGGTGCGTCTTTCGACCATCCCACTCTTCCATCATCATGTAGCATACAGAGCACTGACTGATCTCCCTTGGTGACGTCTGGACATGGTAGAGTGGCCACAGATCCGAAAGGGATGTGGGAAAGCAAGGTACTGAGCAGATTGAAAGGGGTGGTGTAGCGTGCAGGTCCCTTTCCTTCACTCAGCAGAGCTGGACACATTCCCCGGTATGTGTACTGACACAAGAAACCATCCACAGCAATCATACACGAACCATCCAGCCACTTAAAGTTGTTCTGGTCACTGTTACTCTTATCTGTAATATTGTAGGTAACGACTACACAACGAAGGGCAGTACATGCACCTGGTAATTCCTCGCGTTGCCAATTAGTGTACTCCGTTTCTTGATCTCCTGTGATCCAGGTGAAGCCCCTCAGAGAACGTGTCGCTGAGCACTGTCGAGGCTGCCTCTGGAGACCGATCCAGAGCCTGAGTTTGGGACGAGGACCGTGACGCTCCCCAGCATTCAGCAGGTCCTGGATCAACGCTGCCTCTTCTGGTCGCTTCACCACAGCCAGAGTGCCCCCTCTTTCCCTGCAACTTCTAAAGGACTCCCGGAATGTCTTGCGCTGGAAGTGAACCGAGTAGCATCCATCTGCATTGCATACACCATCCTGTTCCTGCAAGTTTTGACCCAAAATTCCATGAGGCAGGCAAATTAATAGCACTGCAAGGAAAAGAAAAGGGTATGCACCACGGCACATCTTTCTCAGGCACCGATTTTCCTCCAGGTCTGCATCCATCCTTTCTTCAGCTGGCGATCTATTTTTTTCTATCAAATTTCGTGGTGCTTTCTTTAAGCATTTACTTAGCTTTTGCAACTGATCATGCGATCCCCTAAAGCTCTGGTCTCAGCACTTTTGTCTGCAGCCTGTCTGCAAAGGAGAGACAGTGAGGGAGGGTATGCACGTATGTTTTTGGAAGAGGGGGCGGGTAATGAGTGAGTAAGTGTGTGAGGAGTTTTTCTGGGGGGGTGGGGGGGGGGGGTCGCAGGAGGGGGATTCTGGCCTGTGGTTTTCTCCGGTGCCGTATGGTTTTCATAAGACTGTTTAAGGAAATAGTTTGTAGCCCCCGCTAACAAGCCCCCCAATCTACCTCCAGGTCATCTATCATAATCACAAATTTGTCTGTGAGCTTGGAAATTCTTGCTCTCATTTTGCATTAGGTTTCTATTTTTTTATATTGTATATATTATTCCACAATTTTCTATATAAAGGTTTATATTCTAAGTTATGTATTTTCTGTTTGCATATAAATTCTTTTTAACGTGACTTTCTCATTTTTAATCAGTTGAAGTGAATTTGATGAGAAGAAGTACTTTAAAAATCATATGGCTCACAAATTCTTACAGCTCATGTTGCTTTACTAAATTCACATTTTCAGAGGAATTAAAAATGATCAGATTCTGTCTGGAGAAAGGAGAAAACAATAAAGCAGGATCATGCTGTGCATCAGATATCCTTTTTTGTCTCGGATCAGAAGCATGCTCATAAACTCGAAGATCACTGGGAGACACGGGTCCTTTTCTTTTGTATGGCAAGGACAGTCTGTGTCTGTTCTTTCATTCCCAATAAAGACCACAACGCTCTTCCAAAAGTCCCATCAAAAATAAATCTTTCTCTTCAAAGGACTTAAACTCTGGTTTACAGTTAAAACTCTCCGACAAAAGTTTCCATGTCTGTACAGTCGGGAATTACTTCCACATCCTTTCTTTCAGCAGCTTTCAGGTTTAAAGGTAAGGACCCTGCGTGAATTCGATTCGCATTTCGTGTTTCTATGAACAACCATTATATCACATTTACACTAGATGACGAGACATAAAATGGCCCATCAAACAGAGATTAAACTACAAACAGATTTCGAGGAAGTTCTGAAACTGTAATGGTGCCCGTGGTTAGCAGTAAAAACTGTCTAGCAGCCAGACAAAGCAATGACTGCTTTTGTTCTCAAACTTTTTCTCGGTCTGTAAATCACATCAGACCTCAGTTACCATTTCTCCCAGGGTTGAGTTCCGTCTGAGTCTCTCTGCCTTGAGTCAAAGTGTTCCTTTGTCGAAATTTCCCCCCAAACTATCCTGCCCTCATCCAATTCAAACAACTCAGTCTTGGCGACTTTGTTTTCCCTGGATGCCCTTAAACTATAGTGTGGCCATGTACAATTTTTTTTTTTTTTTTTTTTATTAAAGGAAAACAACCTGAGTGTTCACATGAGACAAAAACAAATTTTAATTCAAATGCAAGCGCTGTAAACTTGAGCCATGGAAGATAACAGCTGACAAACTGTATAGTAACTCTTACTCTTGTTTATATAACCCTTAAAAGATGCTGATCTTCCTGAGGCATTTTTTTGTTTTGTTTTGTTCCAAAAGCCCATATGTTGAAGCACGCTTACTGCAGACACATCTGGTCTCTATCCCACACTGCCTGTTTAGATTTGCATCTTTCCTTGAAATAGATGAAGGTTCCAAAACTGCAAACGACCTGAAGCTGTCATAACTGTGCTAACGTTTCATATACTGGAACGTTTTGAGTTTTTTAACAATATACCATGGAAACAGTTTCCATGAGGGTTTTTGTCCATTATGTAAACTCATTCTTATCTGACAAGGAGTTTTTCTTAATTCTAGAAACTTCTGGAAATATTTACATGGCCTCCAAATATTCAGTATTTTTAATTATAAACCCTGAAACTGAAAACAGTTTGAACATTTTGTAGACCTACAGTATATATTCTATAGGACAATCAGATATCAGATTGGCCTTGGTCTTTGGCTGTGAAGGGTCACTTCCCGTCCTCTGTCTGTAGACTGTAAAGATTTTATCCTGTAGATACTTCCTTTGCACTAACTACTTTCTAAAGTCCCAAGAGATTTCTTATGGGGTTTTCTCTAAGCTATAGTAATCCCCATTAGACATCATTAACGAATGGAACCTTGTAACTTTTTTTTTGTTTATGGTGTGTTTTAAAAAGGCTTATTTGTGTCAGTTCTTATACTAAGTCCATAAAATTACAGGTGGGAGCATGTCAACGCAAGTGCACATGTCTATAATAATTTTTTTTTAAAAACTGAAAATACAAGGGCAGACAATATAAACAGAGACAGAGTTTGAAATCAAAAACCCTCATATATACACTCATTCATTCACACCCTACGGGCATTTTGGGAACGCCAATTTGCCAATTAATCTGCAGGTCTTTGGACTGTGGAAGGAAACAGGAGGACCTGGAGGAAACCCACCAAGCACGGGGAGAACATGGACACGGAGACAGGAATCGAACCTGGACCCTGGAGGCTACACAGTGTGCCCTTGCAAAAGTGTTCATACCCCACAAACTTTTCCACATTTATTATATATTATTGGGATTTTATATGATGAACCAACAGATAGAGGCACAAATTTGCACATGATTCTGGAGTTAAAGGAAAAGGATAAATGGTTTTGTAAGTTTCTTTACAAATAAATACCTTAAACACTCTATTTTCAAAGTAGCAGAAATCTGAAGGCAATTGGTTCCTCTGGCTATCAGAGTAAAGGGGGCAGAATACAAGTGCACGCCACACGTTGCAGATTTTTATTTGTAAAAATTGTTTCAAATCATTTATCATTTTTCTTCCACTTTACAATTATGTGCCACTTGTTTTGGCCAAATGCATAAAATCCCTATAAAATACATTTATGGTTGTGATTGTAATGTTATAAAATGTGGAAATGATTAATGGGTGTCAATACTTTTGCAATGCACTGTATATATATATATAAAGATTATATAAATTCTGATGTTTATGAGGTCTTAAAATGAAACAGTACCAATAGCACAGCGGTAGGAATAACTGCATCACTGTATTCGCAGTCTGTATATAAATTCATTTTCATAGCTCAATGAATGTCCTGTGAAATCATAAGAAATGCCATGTAGCACGACATCTCAGAGGAGGAAAATGCAGTTCATAAAAATACACCTGAACCTGTTAAGATTTACCAAAATAGTTTTAGAGTGTTAACAAGCATGCCATCATAATAGTTTGCCCCCTGCAGAGCTTGACATAACCATCCGTTTAACATACACATAATCAGTGTGCTATGGCCTTGGGGAATCTCTTGACGAGGAATGCTGGGAAACTGTTGCTCATTTGGAATAGATGGGAAAGGGAGGGGGACATCAACATCCTGTTTCCCTCTTTCTCAACTCCCCAACACCCCCATATTTTGAGAGCTCTGTATGCCCTCTGCAGCCGTCTGCAAAAGTTTGACTTAATGGCACACTCACTAACCCCTTGACCTCATGACTTCACACATGCTTAACTCCTCTGGATATGCGGTTTTATTTAACTAAGGACTTGGGTTAAACCGGATTATTCTGTGATTCAAGGTGATGTCCATGCTTTGACACTGACCCGCTGGCCATGAAACCGATACCTCCTGTCTGGATAATTAGTGCCGATGTGTTTGCAGGGAGGAACAATTGTTGCTCCGAATGCTGTTCTGAGTTAAAACATTGGGTCGTTTCTGCAAATGCACTCTGCGTCCCTTTTCACTCTGTCCTGCTGACCAAAATTTGCTTACTTCACCTCGTGCTGAATGAATTTCCATTGCTATTTTTCAGTCAATTAGACACCCACTCGAAATCCAAGCCACGTGTGCGGCATTACAATATACTCTGGCATTAAACACAACAATCCGAAACAGACACAAGTTCAGGGTTAAGGTCTCAACTGTACAAACCTGTATGGACTGCACAGATTATGTTTCAGACATTTCACTTTATTTCTATTTTTTCCCCCAGTTAATGCATATGATTTGATCTATGAGCGATACAGGATTTGATCGATAAAGCCTCTGTCTCAGATAGTCATGCTGTGTTTGAAAGTATAGAATGACCTTTCCTTCATTCTTCATTACCTCAGCCTTTTTGTCACCCGTGATGTGAGCAGCATATGTTGTCTCCATTGCCACTTGATTGGTATAGCATCTGCACTTTCTCTCTCTATGGACTCACATCTTTGGATGCGAAAACCTTCAAACGTACCTATAACCTCTCCTTGATACTCCAGAGGCATATTTGGATGTAGCGTTGGATAGAAAGGACTAAACAACAACTGAAATATGGTAGCACTCTACAGGAATCCTGACCTTATCCAGTTAAATACTGTCCTCCAGAATGAATTATGATTAAACCAGAGAGCTCAAAAATGAAGTGTGAACTATGTTGTGAGGACGAAGTTCTCAAAATTTGATAAAGGTCTTAGCAGATCTGCTCGAGGAGGCATTTCTGGAGCTATTGGAGTGGAAAAACGGGAGTGTTGAATGTTTATGTCTGTGATGTATAACTGCAGACGGTGTATAGTCTAGTTTTATTGAGATTTTGAGAGTATGTCTCGTTCCAGAGTGAGTGTAAGAAATATCATGCTAAGGTTTTCTGGACCCTGTTATAAGATTTCTTGGATCATATATATAGAGAACTGTCAGGACCACCAGCAGTTCAGTGGTCAACCTGGTGTGCACAGAACCACCTGTGGATTTTGCACGAGACACAGATCATTTCAAGTAACAGAGACATATCAGACTGTGCCTCTCCACTTAGCCTCTGTCTTAGATCAGGTATTTCCTCTCTCGCAACACGTCCTTTATGTGCACAGTGCCTCATTCTACAGTGATTATGGACTGTGCAAAAACAAGGTGTCAGGTTAAGGTCCTGTTGGCTGTAAAGGTGTTGATTTAATGGACCCAATTGTTTGTTTATTGACTCTTAGTGCCAAGGCATGTCTTCCCCAATGGTGGGCTCAGAGTTGGAAGTACCAGCCCCGCAGAATTCATTAGACATATTGAAACTATTAGCCAAGGCCATGTGCCCCCAATGATTCAAACAAACCAAAAAAAAAAACCCTCAATGTTTTGGTCCTCTCCAAAGTTTCTATTACTTGGAGGCCTTGAGCAATGCCCAGCTGGTTTCCTGAATGGATTTTCCTATTTAGAACGTACTTCATCACAGTCAACTGAATGGCACACACATGTTTTACAATATAGTAAATGCACTTTAGATTTATTCATCCTTTTTTTGTCCTAAATTTGCACTGGAAAATAACCTTCCTCAATGAAAAAATGCACAAATAGGTAGGTTTTCAGCAAATCCAAATTTTTATCAAGTAGAAACAAATTAGGTATGATTCTTTAAAGTGACAAATGCAAAAGAATTAACCCTCAGACTCACTCATCTAATAGCGTTTCTGGTGTTTCACTTAAAACAAAAAATATATATGTAATACAGTGATTTTATCCTACTCTGCTATACACAAGCTTCCAAAGAAAAGTTCAACTTTGAGAGATGTTGTAGAATCTGTTGGATATGTCTATTGAGGGTACATTTTTACATACTAAGGGCAAAGAATGTTTATATATTATTAGTAATGCACCTCCAGGGCTGGGGTTCAAATCTCACCTCTGCTCCATGTGTGAAGTTTACATATTCTTCCCATATTTGGTGGGTCTTCTCCCACGGTACAAAAGCATGCATAATTGGTGGATTGGCATTTCCAAATAGCCCAGAGTCACCGACGCATTGAATGATGAAGTTCCCTGGGATATACTCCAGGCCCCTGTAATTATTTTTATTAAAAACCTTTACAACTCAAGTGGCACAGATTCATGAGTGCAACATTACAACATAGCATGGGTCAATGATCATAATGATATACTGTATATAAAAAAAAAAAAAAAAAAAAAAAAAAATAATACTAATAATAATAAATCAAAAAAATAAAATAAAATAAATAATAATACATATATATATATATATATATATATATATATATATATATATATATATATATATAATAAATAGATTAATAAACATATATGTGTGTGTGGTGTGTGTGTGTGTGTGTGTGTGTGTGTTTTTGTGATTATATGGAAGCCTTGCCAGTGTTTGTTGACATGGATTCTTTAGACATTGAACTGTGCATTTGGATTTTTGGATATGTCAGGTACAAGAAAAGTAATTTATACTTTTATTATGTGTAAATTATTGGAATATGGGAATGACATCAAAAAAATTGAGAACTTTAAAAATTAGCATATTATTATTATTATTATTTGGCCATAGAAACAACGAAAATAATCATAAAAACATGTGATTATGTGCATTTGTACATGTCTTTGAATGTCTTTGCCTATGTGACCCATTTTTTCATTTTGCCTATTTTATGCTAAAAAAAAAAGGATATGTCACTCTATACTGCACAATCTTGAGCTCTACTGTATGTATATTTATAAACTGTATGTCTGCATTATATATTAAAAAGCAGAAAAACTGGCTTGAATGTTCCGGGTTTTAAGAGCTATGATCATAAACTGTTTTGAGACATTTTAAGAGTAATTTAGACTTTTTTCCCAGTCTAAAGTTGTAAATTTTTTCTACCAGTCAAACATTATCATCTTTGAATCCCGAAAAACGTACACGCTCTCACTTGCCCATTGCACCTTAGTAGGCTGGATATTTGACCTGTATAATCCTTATAGCAGTGTTTTCCAGGTAAAATTTTAAATATTTGACACTTTCATGTCTTACATGGTTTCTAATATACAATTCAAAGCAGCATGTGGAAACCCAGTACAAATTTAGACATAACATTAGATTCAGACATAAGAAAAGAAATACAATGTGGGTCCATGGTGTCCAACTCAGATCGTTTCCCAAATTTGCTTTGGCTCATTGAAAAAACCGGAAAGGATGACTATGATGGGGAAGCCGAAATGAAAGCAATACAAATATCCCCCTAAAGAAAGATAAATCCTCATTCAAAAATAAACACATTCATCCATAGACAGGAAATCATAACCATGCGGTAATTACCCGACAAAACTCCCCTTGTCATCAAAGAGACACGGCTTTTCTTTAAAAGGAAATGTTCTTTCTTTCTTTCTTTTTACAACTCTAGTGTGTTCTTTTATCAAACACTAAGCATAAACTTGGTTATTCCATTCGAATCTGCAGAGCTCCAAACAGCAGCTCAACTCATTCAACCTCACCAGCCTGTTCCAGGCTTGATATAAATGAGGTTAGTTCCACAGGGTTTGTAAAAGGGACGATTAAAGGGACATCTGGCAGGAACGTGAACAAATGTTGTGTTACCTCTGAGAGTAATCAGTGATAAATTCCAAAATGGAGATTCCAGGTTTAATACCAAAGTAATCGTTTTGGTAATAAAGTAGAACCCAGCAGAGAGCAACTTGTTGGAAAAACTGAGCTTTGTGGAAAAGGGAAGGGGGAGGTGAGGCTTTGAATGGAAAATGGATTAAAGGATGATCAGATGTTCCTTATTTCACAGGCTGGAGATAGTGAAGAGGTCTTCTTGAATGGACCATCTTTTCTTCTGGAAGAGAAAATCACGATATAAAAGATGCAATAGACTGAAGTCACACTTGCTTCAGTTTTTCCATCATTCCTTCATGCTTTTCTAAAGTGATCAAGGACAGCTGGATCTTCTGACCCATCTAAACCCCTGACCAAACGTTCTTCATCTAATAAAAGAAAATAACTCTCCCAAAGGATTTATCCTATTACAGTTGACAATCACGGCCTTGAGTCTTTTCTACATTTTGCATGTTTAGTCTATGACCCTGATTGAGCACTTGGTGTGAATTACAAGGTCAGGAATGTAATATTAGTCTCCGATCCCCTGACTAAAACTTCTTTGTTCTGTGCACAAAGGCAGGAATTATCCACAGCACAGAGCAATAAGTCATTCATTATTTGAATTAAATGAACTTTAAAAAAGAGAGAGAGAGAGAGAGAGAGAGAGAGAGCTGATGGGCACCTTATTTCATCTATTATTTGCTCATAGAGCCAGGGCACAAGAGCAATGGAAGTCATGAGAAGAAAAAAATTGAAGGGCAGAGGAAAATGGCTGCTGATAATCACAAAGATTTCGTAACCAATTATTCTACATGGAGGCAAATCTTCAAAGGACAATTAAAAGGATGAATTGCGTGCCTCTATTTTGTTGAGACTCTGCCTATTATGGCATGACTAAAAAAAATCTATTTGGAGTTGCTTGTGGCATAAGTTGTGACTAACAGGCTTTCAAGTCTATGTCATTAATGATGATTTTAGCATCAAATTTGAATACATAATATTTACTATAACCTTTTTCAACCTTAAATTGTCAGCCTTGAACTTTTCCAATACTTCCCGTTTCACCATATGGCTTTTCTCTTTGCTAAAATCCACCACACTACTATTCAGGACCCCCTTGTGTGAGGGTCAGCGTGGAACATGTAGAGGGCAGCAGCTCTGCTTGGCCCATAGTATGAACCCACAGACAGACCCTTGCGTCCTGCCGTGCCTCTTCACTCATGGCATTGAGACACGCTGCGTTTGGATTTCCACTGGGCCCCGTGAGGACGCAGGAATGAAAGTTTCCTGGAGCCGGCGCCTACATCAGCAGCTTCGCGCAGCCAAAAGATCCTGAGCTCTAAATGCACTCCAAGAGAAATGCCTAGGGATCAACTAAATCATGCAGGGTCTTCGTGGGCAACGGCAGACATATGCTATTTGTTATTCCTGTTTTGATCTACGAAATGAGTTTTGATTAGCACTGTCCAGATTGTCCCACTGACTGACAACCTTTGCTGGAATGCTGCTTGCTACTGAACACATGCGCGAGGACTGAAATCAGTTCCCTAACAAAAACAGAGCATTCTGCAGAAATAGATACCTGGCACAATCAGCAATGTGTCTTTGTCCTTTGAAACGCAGCTATGCATGGGAGAGGAAAGGAAATATCGAAGTATGCTTGCAAAAATATTTGCAAAATTATTAATAAGTTACATGTGAAAGAAGGCAGTACATTGGGCTAAACCACTGATTGTTTAAACTGATTGAACTTTTGGAAATGCTTTTAGGAATGAATGGAATTTAAGTGCTTTAAGGAATAAATTTGTAGCATGCGCATGGGAATGTGTGAAAAGCACAGACAGACAAGTTAATTGTGTTTGTTTTGCCTCCGTCTGTGGTTAGTCACAGACAGTTAAATAATGTCCTGCAGCAAAAAAGACAAATGATGTCTCATTAAACCTCATTAGGTGTCCTGTTCCTAACAACATCAAAGATTTCAAGGACCTGTGCTGAGGTCCTTGAAAACAGAGATTAACAGACCTGGGCTGTGGTTCCTTTGATGCAGCTATTAGATTAAAAATGCAGTATAAACATACGAAAATTCTGTAGTTTTTGCTCATATTGAAGTGTGCAGGTAACCCGAGCCGTGAGCACGTAAGCCAGCGGCACCAAACGGAATTTCATCTGCAAAGCACATTAACATCTGGAATCAATCGAAACTGCAGCTACTGTGATATAGTATGTGAGCCTACTTCTGACCTTATACAGTTCTACTGGAAAACGCTGTAAAATATAACACATCACACTGCAGATCTCATAAAATATGACAGATGGAAAATCAGGCCGTAAGAAACACCCGTAGGCTGTGAGCTTCAGCACCTCCATGGGGCACAAAATGGTACAGCATTGACAATTTTAACAGCCAAAGAAGGAATTCAGATGAAAATTGTATTTGTCACATACGCAATCATACGCAGTATGATATGAAGTGAAATGCTTATGCAACCGTTGATAAGAATAAGAGTTTTGAAATGATAATATAAATAACAGGGGAGAATAATTTCCAATCGTGAATTTCCAACCTCTTTCCTCCCTCTGGTGTTTTCTTCACTTAGAAAAATATATCTTAATCCTCAATAGTTATTCTATCTGCGCTTCTCTTTTATTCTCTTTGACATGCGCCACGGGATGCCAAGAAGATGATCTACAGTTTACTGAGTTAATGACATCCATGGATCTCAGAAAGCAAACACAAAAACTTTAGGATAAATATTATTCTCAGTGATTTGAGCTCTCTGTGCATTTTCCATGACTGTTCTTTTTCTCTCCAGAACCCTAGATTTGTTAACACGGTTTGTTAACCACGCTGCTACACTGGTCTTCTTCTTCTCACACCAATATGTTTATATCTTTACATTATATTTGCTCTCAGTAAAAAAGTGATTCACACCCCCCAAAGAAATATTTAAAAGAAATATCAACTGATTATTAAAAATAAAACATGACCTCCATGCTCATAACCTTTATTTCCCCTTAAGCATGGAAATAAATATTGTATGAGGTTGCATACAGCATCTAACATCATAACCAAAGTGAAAGAGTTTTAAAGAGGCACATAACTGTTGACCTGCACATTTGAGGTCATGGACATAAAAAATACAATAAAATACAATAATACAATCTAAAGTTGAAAAAGTATAAATTGGCATTTTAACATTTAAACCGTGTAGAAAACCTGCACCTTGCACCTTCAGGGTCTGAGTTCGATTCCCGCCTCTGTGTGCATAGAGGTTGCATGTTCTCCGGGGGGTTTCCCGGAGAAAAATATGCAGATTAGTCTAATTGGCATTCCCAAATTTCCCATGGAGTGTGAAGAAGTGTGTATGTGTGTATGCCCTGTGATGGATTGGCCAGGGTGTACCCTGCCTTGTGCCCTACTGTAAGTTTCTTGGGATAGGCTCAAGGCCACTCGCGATATATACAGGATTAAGTGGTCTAGACGATGAGTGAGTAGTTGGTTGTCCATGTGTTCCAACCTTAAAATACAAAGAATCTGGAATTTTTTTGTGTACTGTTTAAGGATTTTTTTTTCCTTAGTAAAGACCTAATATGCTCGGGCCGTTTCGAGACATGGGTTCCAAAAGGGTGCCAATATTTCTGAGGCTCAAAACTGATATAACATGTAATTTACTGTGAATGGGATATATGTGTGATGTATGATTTAGGGGCTGAGACTGAGTGACATTGGAGTGACTGTGTATAGCAGTGTGATGATAATTGGTTTGAGGAGGTGGTCCATGTGGGTTCTGCGGAGAGAAAGAATTTACAAAGAAATGTACTGTACGACCTCAGCAAAACACCCAAGAATCATTTACTCCAATCAAATGGGGAAGAAAAAAAGTTTCCACTAACCAACACTGACATGTTTTGAGGACAGTTAACATGACAGCAAACTCCAAACACTACTGTACAGCTCAATTCGAAAACTGTGAGGCCAAGCATATGAGAACCGGTTCCCAGTACAGTATTCGGAAGTCTAACACACCGACAATGGTCATTTTATGCCGTGCTACTTCTGAAACCTAGTTTCTTAATTACATCTTAATTTTGTGC
The DNA here is from genome assembly GCA_013621035.1 of Clarias magur. Classification (NCBI taxonomy): domain Eukaryota; kingdom Metazoa; phylum Chordata; class Actinopteri; order Siluriformes; family Clariidae; genus Clarias; species Clarias magur. The sequence continues at coordinate 2,171,561 of QNUK01000009.1, read as the reverse complement.
GGGCTGCGCAAACCCACACAAATCGGGACATGAAAAAGAAACGACGGGTGCATGTTAAATACACAACTCCCAGAAAATATGCAAACGCTGAATGATTTTTTTTCTTCTTCCCCAAACCATAGTACAAACACTTCCCAAAAAAGACAAACACAATACTTATCACACTAACTTCAAGATGAGGATTAATTCCAACAAAATATAGGAAAATTAATGTTATTTACAGATGCGATTTCAATATCAAGAAATTCCATCCGGCCTATTTCCAGCCAGTAATTTTGGACTTTTTGTCAACGTTCAATTAAGATCTGTGTATACACCCATGCCAAACATAAGCTGAGCAATGAAAATGGTAGCAGATGGACTGGTATCTGGTACCAATGCAAGCTGAAACTAGAGGAATGTCTGCAATTCACTCACAAAATCAGCTTCATAATGATATCACATGGTAGATATGGATATAGGACTATGTATTTTTCTATAATATTAATAAAACACACTAACACACCTATTGCCAGGGCACCTAAAATATATTTATTAGAGGTGGGAGGAGACTAGGGAACACCCACACAAACACATGCAAAATTTACTGCAGACATTTCCATTTCCATTTCCAAGGAAACTGGAGCTCATAATCAAGCTCCCGAGCATGGGAGGCATAAATTGTTTACCTCGACACAAGGAGAACAAACCTGGACATAAGATAATACAAAGCAAAAACAATAAAATAAAAAGACCTTTAAACTATAATTATAATATGGATTTCCATAGTTCATTTAAGCCATAGTACACAAGAGGAAGTTCTGTTGTACTAAAATATCAGCATGGCTATGAAGAGGTCATGGGCACAAGGGTGAAGCTTTTTTTACAACCGTTCTACAATCAGTATTTATTATCAGTAGATTTTGATTTGTTTGTTTATTTTACCAGCTGTTTTTCTTCGCCAACACATATCCTTCCATGACCGGCAGAACTAGCATTAAGCTGGCATTAGCATGAAACCCATATACTAAGTGCGAGATATGAGAATTCACTCACAATGAGAGTCCAGTTCAGATGGGAAATTTTAGCAATGCTACCTTCTTTATCCTTAATCGGTTTCATTAAAAACCTGTAGATGTGATATAAAACAAAATCAACAGTCGCAAAGTCTATTATTATTAGAAGTAGCAGTAGTAGTAAAACTATTCCCAATACTTTCAACACTATGACATTTTTTAAGAAACTATGTCCAGATAAAAAGTCATTGTCTATATTCAGAGAATTTCCTCTTCAATGAGTCTGCTTACTTCCCATATTTAGTCAGTGTTTTAAACAACAAGGAGGAACTAGAAAAGGGTGTGGAAAGATTTCTTGAATGGACAAGGAGTACAAAAAGAGCAGGAGGAGAGCATGCAAATAAATTTAAAAGGCAAACATTGGTCAACCCAATAGCTGTGTGATCTTTTTTTTTCAGATATGCAGTATCCCCTTATGCATAACTGTAACAATTACAGTAATTTATTATAATGTTTGTTCATGGACTTACTACAACTGTCCAAGGCACTGAAATCAAAAGGGTGTTTTACTAGTTGGAATATTTTTTTCATATTTTTTTATTTTTAAACATTCTACCAACAGACCTCATTTTCGTTAAAATTACCATAAGATGTCAAGTTCAACATTTTTAAATTACGATAAGATGTCAAGTTCAACATTTAAAAATGTATTAGTTATTGAGGTTTAGACTCAACCCAGCAAAATTCTCTACTAAAATAAAAAAGGGAGATTTCTAAAATTTTCTAAGAACTCAATAATAAATTTCACACTGTAACAACCTTTTAAATATCATGAACCCTTTGGCTGTTCTCAGACCCCATGGCAACACTTTCTATAGTAATATGGCCACAAGTTTATGGACACATGACCATCACAAAATATGTGGTTTTCCCCAAACTGTTCAAAGCAGAACATTTTACAGGATGTCTTTGTATGCTGTAGCATTACAATTGACCTTTTCAGGAACTAAAAGTTCCAAACTTCCTCCAGCATGACCATGCCTCTGTTTACAAATTGAGCTACAGGAACCAAATCTAATCAAATCTGATCTGATGCTGATACATGGTGTGCCCAGTTTGGAGTGAAAAAATTCAAATGTCAATTAGATAAACTGCTGGTACCATTGTGCCAGCATCTTAGCACTCTGCTGCAGTGATTTTCATCCTGTTGCACTCACTGTGCTTTGAAAGGCTGGTCCTCGCCCACCTTGAAGCCTGCCTGCCACCCACTCTGAATTCATACTACTTTGCCTATCGCCCCAATAGGTCACCAAACGATACAATTTAAAAGGCGCTCCATTCCACTCAGGTGGACAACCCAACACTTACTGTATGTGCAATGTTTTTTGTTAATTTTAGCTCAGCGTTTAACCCTTCCAAGCTAATGTTGAAGCTAAAACAGCTTGGCATCAACAAACAATACTATGTAACTGTACCTTTTCCCTGCTGTACCATTAAGGGCATCTTCACAAACTGCATCTCAGTAAGGTAAGGAAACTTCACCACTTTAGACCTTTAAGAACTTCTGAGGGTGGTGAAACCACGCAAACAAATCATTGGTATTTAGGTACCTAGCATAGGGGGCATCTACAAAAATTGCAAAAATTTCCACAAAGGGTAAGAGGCATTATCAAAGACACCTCTCGATCTAATCATGGCCTATTCACCCTTCTCCCTTTAGTTAGGTGCTACAGAAGCCTCTGTGCCCATATGAACTGTTTGAAAATAGCTTTTAGCTTGACTGAAAAATAGCTTGGTTGTTACCAAACTGAATAGCTCATCACGACACAATAACATATATCTAATGCTTGTTGGTCCCCTTCTGCAGCTATAACAGTCTCCACTTTTCTTGGAAGGCTATCCATAAGATTTTGGAGTGTTTCTGTGGGAATTCATGACCATTCATTCTATACAGCATGGATGAGGAATATTTGTTCCAATTCATCCCAAAGGAGCTTGATAGGATTGAAGTCAGGGCTCAGTGCGTGCCAGTTAAGTTCTTCCACGCTGAACACATCAAAACATGTCTTTATAGTCCTTGCTTTGTGCATTGCAGCACAGTCAGCCCTTCCCAAACAAAAGTTGGAATTCCATAAAGCCACAAAGGTTGAAAGCCACAAAGTTGGAAGCATAGTAATATCCAAGATTTCCCTTCACTGGGGATAAGAGGCCTGATTAAAACATTTGAATTTAATAATTAACAGGTTTGGCTAAATACGTTTATCCATATAGTGTATAGTACAGTATATCTATTCATTCATCTTCTATACTGCTTTTCTTGTGTACAAGGTTACAGGTTCCTGGAGTCTATCCCAGAAGACTTACAGCACAAGATGTCCTCTAAAGATGCCAGGTGTCGCATACACACACAGTAAATACATAAAATGTGTGTGTATTTGTACTGTACATGTTCTTAGCACCACAAGTTGAATCTAATACAATCTAATGAAGACATGCCGTGTCCAGTTTGGAATGGAAAGACTTGAGTGTCCTGTACAGATAATCAGATAAACTGGAATGACGACTCCACACAAGGCCACACACTTGACATCAATGCTTTGTAAATAAATGATCACAAATCCCCACAGCAACACTCTAGTGTAAAGCCTTCCCAGTAAAGTAAGGCTTTTAAGAGCAAAAAATTATGAACTAAAATTATGAAATTTTTTTTAAAAGAACATATGGTTGGGCTGGTGATCGGATGTGATGTGATGTGCAAAGGAACAGCTGGTTCCTGGAAAGAAAGAAAGAGCGCCAAGCTTAGCCACGCCCACTTACGCGCCAAAATCAAATACTTCCTGGTTGGTGAAGTAACATACGCTTATCTCTGTCAGCGAATTTCAAAACTAATTTTGTGCTCTACTGTTAAACCTCTGAACAGCGTTAGTTTTTTTTTTCAAGCCTTGAAGAACGACGCGTTAGTTTAAGTACCGCTTTATATGATGAAGGGGTGATGAGAAGAAAAGTGTGATTGTATTTGTGATTGTAACACGTGTTAGAGACTCTTAATTTGGAAAGAAAAAAAAATCCACCCGTGTGTCGTCCATCGCTCAGCGTGTGTATACACACACGCACACACACAGAGCAGTTCAGCGGCATGGCGGCGGATCTCAAGATGTCTAATGGACAAGAAACGGTTTCACTAAACGGCGAGCCGGCAGTTAAGCGATCCCGGGAGAGTAGCGTTACGGATTCTTTGCGAAATCACCGGGAGCCTCAGAATAAAGTGACGGTTGTGCTCGGGGCTCAGTGGGGAGATGAGGGCAAGGGGAAAGTGGTCGACCTGCTGGCTATGGACGCCGACATTGTCTGCAGATGCCAGGTATCCCTCATCATTTTTCTTAAGTTTGAATATAATACTAATTATCGTTTGCTTAAAAACTTGTTTTTGTCTTTTTCACACGCATCAGCCATGTTGTTGTGATTAGCTAGTTGTTAGCATGTTAACACTGGGTTGCTAGGTTACTTCCTGTTTCTCTGAAAACGAAAAACATTTCATTCGCTAACATCATTTCTCTCTGCCTCCCCCCCCCCCCAGGGAGGAAACAACGCGGGACACACGGTGGTGGTGGACGGTGTCGAGTACGACTTCCACCTCCTACCCAGCGGCGTCCTGAACAAAAAAGCCACCTCGTTTATCGGTGCGTTCGAGTTGACCTTCCCAATAGAAATAAGTTAGAAATGTGCTGCCCCCTACTGCCCCAATGCAACAACACGGCTTCCTCTGTATCTGTCGTTACTGTACTGAAATTTACACCTGCACAAGTTTGGTCCAGTTCGTGTTTGAACTGGAAGCCGCCATCTTGTTCGCCCAGTGGGATGCGCATGCGCAGTGAAACCGGCGGGCTTTTTACCTCAGGCACGAGATGTAAAGGATTTAATGGATAATAATCAGGACATTTGACTTTATACACTCAAAATGTCATCTATAGTCAAATGTTCTTTGTTCCAATTTCAGGTATTTTTAAAAGAACATAATAAAAGTGTAAAGTAGTATTCTTGTATGTAGGCAGGGGGAAAAAATTGTCATAATTGGCAGCTCAGTGGTTTCTCACTTGCCATGCCAAAGGACATGGTTCGAATGCCCAAACCCCAGCCTATGGATGCAGTGTCGGTCCCAAGCCCGGATAAAATGGGAGGGTTTCCGGTGTAAAACTTGTGCCAGGTTGTTGAGCAGATCGAATGATTTTCTCTGGTGAGCACTTGACTGGAACAGCCGAAAGATCAACAACAGTCATCCCTTACTAGTTTATTAACTGGAAAATTAACCACAAATGAAGCCACATTCTCATGAAGTTGACATGCGAGGTGAACAATAAGGGTGTGTACACACTCGGACAAGGAAAAACAAACTAGGGTTTGATTCATTTGAATTGAACCCTGTACCTTTTCATGTAATTCTTTTACAAACCGCTTGGATAATATTCCCCAGACATCTTGAATCATCTTTAAATCATAGGAGAGCAAAACAATCGTTCATTCATTCCAGACCGTGTCTCATTGGTTAATTTCCTGGAAGCGGGTGGAAAAAAGGACAATACTTTTGGCATAATGTTGACATGCAGTGTTCCTATGCAAAATGTTTAGAGGTTAAGTCTGAAACAACAATTTTATTTATATATAAAATTCCGGTTGCATAAAAACATTCAGATTAGGCTACTTGGCATTCCCAATTTGCTCGTAGTGTGTTAATATGCGTGTGAATATTGAGCGGAAGTCCTACCGCAGTCGTAAAATAGAAGTCAATACCATTGCGATCAACTCTGGCCTCCACGTGACCCTAGTTGGAATAATGAGGTTCACGGATGAACAATACATGTGCTGTGGTATCTAGCACCAATGATGTAGGAGCTTTCCGCAGTGGACGGGGATCAGCGTCGACATTCTGAACAGTCTGTGGGTACTGCATCCCATACAGGGCACGTTGTGATGTGCTGTGGGTTCTGGCACCTTATTATCATAGCCGGAAATCTCTTCGAAATATCATATTGTGCTAAAGTAGCTCTTCTGTGGGATTGGACCAAACAGGCTTGTTTTTGTGTCCCATGCGGATTAATAAGTTTTGGATGCTCATGACTTCTTTGGATTACTTTCGGAAGGTTCCAACCACTGCATATCCAGGACCCAGGCTCTTGTTGAAGTCTCTCGGAACCCTGTTGTTGGCCATTTTTTCTGCTTCTACCACATCAACTTATAGAAATAATATATCTCACCCTTGACAGGTGTCATTATAAGGAGATGACCAATGCAAGACACGTCACCTGTCCGTGCTTCATGGTTTTAATGGCCCGGCTGATGAGTGTATATAACATTTATGTGCGTGTATATACTGTATATGTAGTGTGTGCGCATGTGATATCGATGTGTATTTCACCATGAACTCTGATCAACCTTACTAGTGATTTCACCATGTGGGCCATGACTTTATTTTCTTTATGTGTAGCTTTTGCTATAATTCCCTGTTATTCGTTGTTTTTCAGGAAATGGAGTTGTGATTCATCTCCCTGGGCTGTTTGAGGAAGCAGTGAAAAATTCTCAGAAAGGCCCAGGTGAGCGAGGTCATGATATTTTGTCGTCAGTACACAGTTGGACTGAATAATCTACTGATTTGTCCACATGAGCTTTACTTTTGTTGTGCTTTTTTGTGTGTGTGTGTGTGAGAGAGAGTGAGACCTAATTTTGTGTTTTCAATTCAGGACTGCAGGGTTGGGAAGAGAGGCTAAAGATTTCTGACCGTGCACATATTGGTAGGATTGCAACTACTGCTTACTATCTTGCATTTAGTTTAATCTAATTTATTCATGATGATGCCTATAAAACAGATGCTGAAATGCTGACTGATGTCCTTCAACTCTGTTTTTCAGTGTTTAATTTTCATCAGGCTGCTGATGGGATGCAGGAGCAACAAAGACAACAACAGGCTGGAAAGAAGTAGGTTTTGTGTATATGCTCTTTTTATCCCAGGAAAAAGTATGTTTCTCCAGCAGTTTTAAAAAAAATATTATTTGTCCCCTTTTTTCAACCATGCAGCTTGGGAACAACCAAAAAGGGCATTGGTCCAGCATATTCCTCCAAGGCACAACGTAATGGGCTGAGAGTGTGTGACTTGGTTTCTGATTTCTCAGTTTTTGAAGAAAAGTGAGTATTTCTTTGTATTAGTTTAGAAATTACATTCTTAATTTCAAGCTGTATGGAGTCAACTTTTGGCAAACAACACATTTTCTCCACAGTTTCCGTGTCCTGGCTAGCCATTTTCAGACTATGTACCCCAACCTCAACATCGATGTTGATGGTGAGCTGGAGCAGCTGAAGGTAATATAAACATGTTTGAATTTTAATTTTTAATTTTTTTTTTTATAACTACCTTACCAGTATTTGTGTTGCATTGAATTGTGCTTATCCTCTCTTCGCAGGGTTACGCAGAGAAGTTGCGACCTCTGGTCACAGACGGTGTGTACTTCATGCATAAAGCTCTTACTGGACCAAGCAAGAAGATCCTGGTCGAGGGGGCTAATGCGGCTCTCTTGGATATTGACTTTGGTAAGGATTTTGTCCCTTTTACGTTTTCATTGCATCAGTCATTATTTCTTTCAACACTTATATATTTGTTACAAATCACTATGATATTGATAATAAACCTAATAATGGCGAACAATGCCTTTCACAGGGACCTATCCTTTCGTTACATCATCCAATTGCACTGTTGGAGGCGTGTGTACAGGCCTTGGCGTCCCCCCATCTCACATTGGCCGTGTGTACGGCGTGGTTAAGGCTTACACAACCCGAGTTGGTGTTGGAGCTTTTCCCACTGAACAGGACAACGTGAGTGCGGTTACATGATCAAATACAGATGTGGTGCCCATAAGGGTACGTTTTCTGATGTTTTTGTTTTTGGTTCTCATATAGGACATTGGCGATCTCCTGCAGTCTAGAGGAAGGGAATTTGGAGTTACTACAGGTAGACGGCGACGCTGCGGGTGGCTGGACCTGGTCTTAGTTCGTTATGCTCACATGGTCAACGGCTTCACAGCGTGAGTACCTTTACACACTGAGTGGTCCCATGAAGTTTCTTTTATGCCTAAGGTTAAGTCAATCATCAGATTTTCTTTATCTTTGTATTTTTTGGTTTGTTCTTTGTCATTTTTAAGTATTGCTCTGACCAAGTTGGACATTCTTGATACGTTGTCTGAGATCAAAGTGGGGATTGCTTACACTGTTGATGGCAAGCCTTTGGACAGCTTTCCTGGTGAGTTATGCTTTTTTGCATTTCTAAATGTAATTCTCCCCCCTCTGTGTATAATGATTTATATAATTTTCCTTCACAGCTAATATGGATGTCCTGATGAAAGTCGAGGTGACCTATGAGACATTACCTGGGTGGTGCTGCAGCACAGAGGGAGCGCGCACGTTTGACGACCTGCCACCTCAGGCACAGGCCTACATTCGCTTTATAGAGGAGTTCCTGCAGGTGCCAGGTAAGACACGTATAGCTTAAATTGGAATTGCATTATCATACACAGCGCTTCCTGCTGTTTTAGCTTATTCTCGTATTTAAATTTTGAGGAGCGAGAGATTGTATAGTTGTTCTTGTAATGTTGCGACCTTCCACCTGAAAGTAAACTTTTTCCATGAGCTGTATTTGACACCTTGTGTATCTGTTAACATTTTGGATTCTTATTTCCTTCTTTTAATTCTACCTTCCAGTGAAATGGGTCGGAGTTGGAAAATCCAGGGAGAGCATAATAAAGCTCATCTAAGATGCACAGGACAGTACCTAAAATCCACCACATGCATACGTCTTCCAGGGACATCATAACATTTGTGGGACCAGAAATTCATGTAGTAGATTAGTGCTGGACTAAAGAAGAACCCGAGTTAAGATCTCTGAGAAGGTCCCACTTAAAACGAGCACCAGCATAACTACAGTTGCAGACAACAATTTTATTTAGAGAATGATTCAGGGGACATGTGTATGAAATGTCAGAATAAGACGTCTATTCTTACATATGATGAAGGTTTTTATTTTAACTTCTGGACCAGCATTTTTATTGCGATGCTTAATGCATATCGGTTCTGAGGGCATACACTCCCACTTTAGATCTGCACTAAAATTAGCTTTGTGTAAATGTATTCCTTTCTCTGTGCTGCTCTGTAATTACCGATTGTAGGTTCAAGGCCCCCCCCCCCCCCCTATCTAATCAATCATTTCATAAGAGGCTCAAATTACCATGATCAAACTAAAAGCTTTATTTTGATTTACTGCATTTTAAGAAAAAGAAGACATCTATTTTTACATCTCTGTTGAAAATAGGCTTTTAAAATTATCTGTAAACTGTAGCCAAAGTTTTTATCTAATCATGTGTATGGGGTTTATTGTATGACCCTATGATTTGAAACATAATTTTAATTTGAGGTGGATGGTACATTTAAATAGTTTCATGTGCCCGGTGTTGGCTGTCTAAACTAAACCATGTTTTTTCAAGAGCTGTATAATACAATAATGAAATTATCCAAGCTTTTTTTTAAATCAGCAGTTTAAATGTACACTCGGCACACGGTCTGTTAGAATTGCAGGAGATGGATGGACCAGTTCACCCAAATGCATACAGTTGCCTTCCACTGGAGTGTGTAGATTATCACATTATTGGCTGCTGCTTTGGAACAATAAAGTGTTCTACGTACACTGACTTGAGTGTGTCTTTGGCATTTTTTTCACTTCCGTTTGTTTTTGCATTCACCAATACGACACAACGGTCATGAAATATGACCTACATTGAGTGACTTGTGTAAGTTTCACCATCTGAACTTTTCCATATTTTGTACTGTCACAAACTGGAACTGAAAAGACTTAAGAACTCATTCAATTAGTTGAATGGAGGCTCAAGTAACTGTTATCTTAGTATGAAGATGTGCCTGTTCTTGGTTTTTATAAACCAGAGATGGGTTAAATGTAAGTGCATTGTTAAAATAGGTCTCCTTCAAATAGATGTACAGTACCTTATTCTGGAATATACAATGCATGGAAAAAAATGTTTGTCCTTACTTTTGTGCACTGGGACACGGCCATGTTGGAATAGAAAAGCGCTTTACCTAAACTCTTGCCAAAAATTTGGAAGCATAGCATTGTGCAAGATGTCTTGGTATGCTGAAACACCATGATTGCCCTTCACTGGAGATAAGGGGCCTGATTGGAACACCTAAGTTCAATAATTAAGTTTGGCCAAGTACTTTTGTCCATAGAGTGGACATTAATTAAATAACAAACCACGCCTGGGCTCGATCCCAGATCCCCCCCTTGCAGCCTCTATTAGGATGCAGCAGATGCACTTTCTGCACTTCACGCTTTTGGCCACTAGATGCCACTAGCGCGCAGTTTATAAAAATGGTTCGAGTTTTCAAAAGTTTCTTTTTACTACAAGTGCTTTTCTGTTTGATATTATATTTTCCCGTTGTCGAATGATGCGAGGGGGTCAGGGTCCAACTGTGGAGATTCTATGGGGATGCAGCCTTTAGCGCCTTAACCCTGAGATCAGGTAGAAAAGCAAAATAAATAAATCAGTCTGAGTGGACTTTATATTTCATATTTTTGCCATCAAAGGCTGTGTCACAGGCAGTTACTGTTAAATCTTTTTTTTTTTTTTTTTTTACAATAAATAGCATGTGATTCAGAAATTGACACAATACATCAATTTAGGTCTACTTAAAAGAACCCCAGGCTCAACCATCCTTTTATGTGTGCGCCATGCCAACCTCTTGTCTCAGTGCCTCCCTCCTACATCCAATGACCTCAGTGTCCCCTTCATGCTCCAGTGTCCCTCTCCTGCTTCCATTATTCTCCTCCAGCGGGCCCCATGTCATGCTCTATTGCGTTCTCTTCTTTCCCTCCAGTGGCATCTTCTCTTCTTAATATACAATTCAATTAAGGTTAATTAGCTGGATCGCTGTTAATCAAGCTGGTTATCTGGCTCGGGCGTGTTAGGAGCAAGGAAAGCACGCTATATTACATTCCAGGACAAGGACGACAACCTGTGAATTGGACACTATCACGCATGCGCGGACCAAAAGAATTCTTGACATCGCAAAGTAATTCATCTCATGAATTCATTATAGTCCTGCCATCTGTTATTGTAGACCACATTGCAGAAAAGTTATTCAGCAAGGCAGTAAGGATGTTACGTAGTAACAGGAATAAGTTTGACTAATCCCCGCTTCCCCTACGTGACTTTTCGGTATGAGCATCTTTTTCAGATCTCTCTCATCTCAGCCAAGACTCATTTGATCTTGAGCTGGTGATCATGTCGCAGGTGTGGCTTTGTCTGCTTCTTGTAGTCACTCTGTCACTTCAAATACCTGGATTCAACTTTAAGGTAAATAAATTTTACGAATTAATAAAAAAAAATATATATATATATATATTTTTTTGCTGTAAATATATGAATTTACTGGCCACTGGCGTTCGTATGTAATCATTTGCAGGTTGAATAAAAACGTAGGAAGCTTATTGTCTTCATTTGTCTAGAGGCAATTACAACCCAATTCATGCCAGTCATCATGCAATACAGTTATGATTATTACATCAATTTGTATGTGTAGAAGAGGAATATTGCTGTATCTATGACTGACTGACTGTATAAACAGTTTTTTGGTGGACGTGATCAGTTGCAGGAACATGCTATGACTTCATGGTGAAAATGAGAAAGCCTTGATGATGTAAGCACGAGTCGCCTGTGTACTTTTGCTTTTCCTTGGAGCTGCATAATTAATTTCTGTAAGCATGTATTTTCCAGATATGTAATTATTTTTTTCCCATAACAGAATCTTGCAATCTCAAAGAGCTGTCATTGCCTCTTTCCAGCGGCATCATGCATTTAATGCGTTTTTTTTTTTTTTGAAGGAGCACAATTCCATGGCACTGTCATATACAATTTAATTGTCAATCTTCATAAAAAAAAATCTCATGCCCTTCTCTAGTAGGATATCTTCTAATGGTGTAGTGTTCATTTTATTTGACAAATGAAAAAACAACAAACTAAGGTTAACACTAGCGTTAATCACTTATTACTTACATTATAATCATTAATTATTAATTACTGATGTTATTAGTTATTCAATTTATCAAAGTCATATTGTGGTCATGTCATGAGATGAGATCGGTGATTATCAGCTCATAATATTTCTTCTTGGTTCCTACAGCCATGCTGTGAGCACATAAAAACTGCACAGCTGTCTCCAGTTGGAATGAACTATGAAATATCCTAAACAGGCAGGGCTTTCAGTGGGCCTCATTCAGACTTCAAATGAGGATATTAACATACAGAAAATCAATCACAATTTGGCTTCAAAATGATATTATTAAGGATAATTAAAACAGAATTTATTTAATAGAATTTAACAGATTCTGCAGTGGTTATCACTGTCACCCTGAGTCCAGGGTTTATTCCCACCTCGAGTCTGCGTGCATGAAGTTTGCATGTTCTGCCCGTGCTTGGTTGGCTAATTAACGTTCCCAAAAATTGTCAGCCGTATGTGAGTGCGTGTATATGTGGCCCTTCAATGGATTGTCGGTCTGTATAGAGTGTCTTCCCCAGGGATAGGCTTCAGGCCCTCGCAACCCTGTATACAGCTTGGCTTACTGTTTGTGTGTTTTTACAGTATTACTCGCTCTTCTTGTGAGATTGAAATCAGTGAGTTTGTGTTGGACTTTAAACCTATTTAATTGTTGCTTACATTACTAATTATAATTATGTTATTAAACCGTTTTGTATTTCCATTTTTATTGTAACCTCTTGAGTAAAAGATGGTAATGGTGAAAGGTAAAATTATTTATGTGTCGTGTGATAATTAAGCCATGTCACATGTGAGGGAGTGCTGTATCGGCCTGTTTGTCATATTTGTTGTTAAATCTAAAATATTGATATAGAGTTTGCTAGTTAATGTGTGTGTGTATGGGTTAAGATGTGAAGCCAGTGTGCTGGGTTGATTTTTATTTATTTTTAATTTTTTTTCTCTCTCTCTCTTCATCAGCACAAAAAATCATTCTACTTCCTTCCAGGATATCATATCATAGCTTCATATCAGATAACACAACATGACACATATTCAGTGATAGATTGATGGTGACCATTGAACAAAGTGGATGCCATACATGTTTAAAATGTAATTAAAAACGATACCAATGTGATACATTTGCTTCATATAGTGAGTCTCAATTGGGGAATTATTCCCATGTACCATTTTGCAAAACCACTCGCCTTAAACACAATGCCATTCCTGTCAGGTAATCATCTTAAAGTGATTATAGTCCTGTCTTGCATTAGCAGAGTTTTTTCGGTTTGACTTGCTATTCCAGGAAGCCGCCATGTTCTGTGGAATTGCGGACTAGGGAGTTAGGAATTGCGGACTAGGGAGTGCGGAATATTAAGAAACTTGCACTATTTCAAAGCTTCATGATTCACATAACGTTCATAAATTGAAACCATATGGGTAAACCCATTCTCTCAACTGTCCTACACACACACACATCCTAAAATTGTTGTTTTTTTTCTTTTAAAAAAAACTTGACACACCTGACTGACCGTACCATAGAGATTTAATTTTATTTTTTTAATACGTGTGTTTAACGTCATGGCAACCAATTTCGGATAGATCGTATGCTAAGACATATTTTAAAAAAAAGGACATAAGTTTTCTGAGAAACAGGCGTGTTCAAGTGAAACCGGGAATTTTGTTCAAAATAACACAACACGGTCATTAGAACTAAAAACTTCCTGTATTTCTCTATATACAAGAAATCCCCTGCTACACTAATGCACTTATCCCAGCGATTCACTAGTGCTTGATTGGACATAATTGCACTGCTTGCTTCATGCCTGAAACGCTGGCCTGCCAGAAATTCAATAGCCCACTCTGAGTTTATTGATCTTTATTGAGGAAATTTCCAATATCTAGTCCAGTCAGGAAATTGAGTCCAGTCAGATTGTTGATAGACTGCTGTAAAAAAAAAAAAAAGAAAGGCCATAGATCAAAGGTTGCCAAGTTTGTCTGTGGATCCAAACATGTGCAGAAACACACACTAGAACACACTCACTTAAAGAATACCACAACAGAAAATAAGTAAAACCTTGTCTTTGTCTAATTAAATGTGCATTTTCTTTCTTCTTTTTAAATAGCACTTGCGTAAGGATACACAGGAGAAACGAACGTCTAATGGAGGTATTTAAACATTACATACTGAGATTTTATTTTGCTTTGGGAACCAATACAGCATGTATACTAATAAATATAATTAAAAATGAAATAGTTAGACTAATGTAAAATATGCAATAACAAAAATATGAGGATTGTACCAAAAGTAATGCAATAGTGGGCATAACTCTTTATATTAACACAGGGTGTTCAAATTGCACCTTTTGCAAATCTTTATGAAGATACTACTCAGTACTAGTCTCCATCAAAAGCCATATATTTGAACCCAACTCTCAAATCCTCTTTGAAAAGCCCCTCTGTCGCAGTCGATGTTCTCCTAGTGTGTGGTCAGCCAGTCTCAATGCTCGCTGACCATCACTCTGGCCTGTTTTGGAAATCTTTGGAATATTCACTTAATGGAAATAGATTGGGGTCTATTCCAGTCTGAAAAGAAGAAAACAACAATAGTCATAATGACGACAAATTTTGCTGCATACATTTTACTTTATAACTCTGGGTGTTTGTTTACTTCTTGCCTTCGTACAGTATGCACACTGAGACTTAATTTTCCCCTCGTTTTCATCTTCAGGGACAAACCTGTTCGCTCTTATTGAGCAAAGTTCCTGCAAACCCAGAGAAACATTAGTCAAGATTCACGATGAATTTCCAGAACTGGAACAATATAATTTCTTGCCTGATTGTGTACCAGTGCATCGATGTTCGGGCTGTTGTCGAGATGAAGCGACAACGTGTATGCCTACAAATAACAAGACACTCAAGACAGTTGAGTTTGAGGTATGAGTGATGATTTTCAGAATGATGTTTTTGGATAAAATGTCATCATGCTTTAAATTATATTGACTCAGATTTTAATAAATTATTAAAATCTTAACTCCTGACAACATAGTTGTGACTTGTTTTTTAATAGGTTCGCCGTGGTTACGCTGATGATAGTATCATTTTGTCATTTGTGGAGCACACAAAATGCAGTTGCAGGTAAATTTATATGAATAATATGTTTTGTCTGTACATTGGTCATAACTCGCTCTTTTAATTAGATCTTTAAGTTTCATACATTGGAAGACCTGAAGCCAGTCTCAGAAAAAATTTGTTTGTATAAGTTCGCCGTGGTTACGCTAATGAAACAGTCGATAGTATAATTTTGTCATTTGTGGAGCACACAAAATGCATTTGCACAAAATATGTCTGTCCAGACGGGTTTCCCTTGAGGTGGGCGAGACTAAACCCGTCACTGAACAGAGCCAATCAATTCAGCGCTTTTCCCTCGGCAGGCGTGGCGGCACCCTGCAGGGCGATAGTTTACAATCTGCATTCCATTCCGAAGTGTACTTCACAGGGTGCTCCCTACTCCCTCAACAAAACTCCATGTCACTTCCTCCATGTGTTACCATGGTAACATAAGCCCTCTCAGATACCTGCTGCTGCTGTTTCACACTACGGACATTAAATATTAAATATTTATTGAAACAAAAACTGATATCATTATAAACATAATGTTGAAACATGTATAACTTAATAATAATTGATTAAAGATGTACAGAGGTTTATTTATTAATTTTTTACAGATTTCTAATCTTTATAATACTAAGGATTTCTTAACTAAATGTTTTCTGTCCTTTTAATATGATGTCCTGGATAATAATGGTAACTAGAGAGGCACATTTTCTGAAGAATCTGTGAGCCTGTCCACACGGAGACGCGTTTCGCTGTATACGTATAAATTTTTTATCGTATTGGCGTTTCATTCACACGGATCCGGCGTTTTAGGAGACTGAAACCGCTATTTTTTTAAACCGGGTCCCAAGGTGGATAAATCTGAAAACGACACCCTTGCGGTTTCGTGTGTACAGCCAATCCTAATATTTTGTGAAACGATGATATCATGCGCATGCTCAAAGTCTTCTTCTGCGTGTATAGTGTATCTCTATGGCAGAATTACAGCGCCCCATACTGGTCTGGCATATATATACTACACCGTTTTCAGTGGTTTCGTGTGTACGCAGATATTTCTTGAGACGACGCCGAACGAGGAAAAAAAAATGATCGGATAGGGAACGCACTGCTTTGCCGTGACGTCATAGAGCTTCCCATGTCATAGTCATAGATTTAGCTGATGTCATAGCTGATGTTGGTCTCAATGTTAAGTCTATGGGTTTTTTTGGGGCGGTTAATTGCAATTAACCACCCACCCCTTAGAAAAGTCATAGCACCCCATTCCCGACCAAGCCGCACGATTTGACACCTCATTCATGGGTCTATGGCGAATGGTGCGGGACTAGTTACGCGCCAAACTTTCACACGGAAGAAAAATAATAACTAGAGAGGCACATTTCCTGAAGAAAATGTGAGTGGTGCTTGCCGTGACGTCATAGAGCTTCCCACGTCATAGTCATAGATGTAGCTGATGTCACAGCTGATGTTGGTCTCAATGTTAAGTCTATGGGACTTTTTGGGGCGGTTAATTGCCCCCCCCTGTGGGGGCAATTAACCGCCCACCCCTTAGAAAAGTCATAGCACCCCATTCCCGACCAAGCCGCACGTTTTGATACCTCATTGATGGGTCTACGACAAACGGTGCGGGACTAGTTACGCGCCAAACTTTCATACGGAAGAATAAGAAGAATAAAAAGAAAAATAAGCCTGTGAGATTATAATAGTAGTGCTTCGCTTCGCAAGCACCACTAATAAGCCTGTGAGATTATAATAGTAGTGCTTCGTCTTCGCAAGCACCACTAATAAATATATTAATTCTTTTCGGAGTTCCATTTTTTCACGTTCCAGTGATGCGCAATGACTTATGGTAAATTTTTCATTCTCTTTTCCGGTGAAGTGAAGACCTGTTGTTCACTCGTTGCGTACACCGTTAGCAGTTCCCTTTAAACTGAACATTTTCGCTCCCTGCGGTTTGGAATCAGACTTAACATGGCTTAACACCCTGCGAAGTATACATCTAAGGGTACTTTAGCCTGATCGGAACGCACCTACAGAGTATGCAGAAGACACAAAAACGACAGCAATGCACCCACAAATCACAATCCTCACCAAACACAAACAAAAGCGCAGCACAGTATGGCTTACTCGCATAATGCGACGGACACTATGAAAACTGAACCTTGCACCATAAATCAAAAATCAAAATGTTAAGTAGAAGGGAAGTTATGATCAGTTATGATGCAGATTGGTTTATTTTTAGCTTTAACATTTTAACTATTTGGACAAACTCTTTAACCGTCAATGATGAGTACTAACGCTAGTAATTTCAATCTCCATAACAATATAATGTTATGTTATATAAAAATGCTTACAAACAGTTCTTATTACAGATGTTTTATTAATAGACTCATTTTTCCATACTGTATGTGGAGTTTTATCTAATTTTCTTGTTTTATTCTTTTGCAGCGAAAAGGAGCCTAATTAGAATTTGACTTCCTTCATTTTATGATGCATAATGTACTTGGTTTTAACAGTGTATTTAAAATATTCAAATGCTAATTTCAGCTTGTCTTCTTAAATCTGCTATCAATTTATAATAATATTTATAATACTTGCTACACTGTAAACATATTTTTACAAAAATAAAACGCGCGCCGCTCCAGACTCCACTCCAGGTTTTCTGTTTGTCCCCACATCGGCATCTACCTGACCTTCCACACGGTCGCTTCCGCCCTGTGAGTGACGTCATCAACCAGCGCCATC
Organism: Clarias magur; assembly: GCA_013621035.1. Classification (NCBI taxonomy): domain Eukaryota; kingdom Metazoa; phylum Chordata; class Actinopteri; order Siluriformes; family Clariidae; genus Clarias; species Clarias magur. Next base: position 2,153,625 of record QNUK01000009.1, on the reverse strand, counting down.
ATCTATAAACCGTGGAGACGCGGGAAAGAGATTGTAATTTTGGTCGTTTTGATATTAGGTTGTGTTTTCTGGTTTTAACTTTGTGCCTCCCGTTGACTTTGATTATTGCTTTTGTTGGTCTTTGTATATATTTATATAGATAATTTAACTGTATGTTTATGGACTCACCAGTAGTAAGGGCGCGACTGACATTTATTTTGGGAAGAGGGAATTTATTCACTGTTTTTGGTTTAGGGAGTCAGCCTGTGTGTGTGTGTGTGTGTGTGTGTGTTTTGCAGGTAATCTAGTTACTAAATCTAAATCCATTTAGTTTATTATTTTGGCCCGGGTGCACCCTGAATCTGATCCTCCTCCTGTTGTGTGTGTGTAAAGCAATACAAACCTCATTATTTCATCAGTTAAAGACAGGATCTATTTCTTTCTACCATATACCACCAGTCCATACAGTTTAAAATAGAACCCTGAACCATTCTTTTGCGGTACGGCCCAACACAAATATGGCATTACGTCCCAAGCTAAAGTGACCACTTTGACTTTCAAGCACAAGAAAGACAACAGCTTTATTATGCAAAGGTGTTCCTTCAGTTAAAAACAACTAGTTTGAGATTTATATCTGCTCATCTTTTTTGAACTACGCTAGAATGCCTCATCCCACCCCCGCTGTTAAAAAAAAAAAAAGTTACGTTTACTCTGAGTAAAGTTTTTATGAGCTACTGAGTAACTTTTTAACGAGGTTTCTCTCAAAAAGTAGTGCACTCATGCACTTGTATCCACCTTTATCAAAACTGAACTGTGGAAATGCAATATTTTAAACTAACATACATGCATGTACATACATGCTATATGCCTGCTTGAAATCACTAAGATGGTGAACCAAGAAAACCTTACTCAAGCATCTGATCTTGAAATATTTCAGAATTTAATAGCCCTGGGCCTTAAATGTTTAAGGCTTAAATATACAAAGGTAAACAGGACAAATACAACACAAAAATACCTGGTAATATACCAGTTGGAAATTCTGTGACCACATGCAAATCGCATTCTAAAACCAGAGCCATATTTTTTCAAATGTAATTTTAAAATTTATATTTGGAAATTCTGCTTTTATGCTTGCATCAAATTTAATGAATAAATATTATATACCTAATGGATATCTTTTCAAAAAGTATTTTCAAATTTGAGAATAAACTCATATTTTCTAAATGTACTAAATTTACCATTCTTAATGGGATAAAATCATGAGGCAGAAACTCAAGTTCTTTTGATGTCTTCTTAGATTCTTAATGACAATAATTAAACAAACTTTCTGTTTAACCTTCTATTGATATTTCTGATATTTGAATCATTCTTAAGCTTACATCCACTGTCATCCGGAGATTGCGGGTTTGATTCCTGCTCAATGCTGCAGCCATCTGCACGGCTTCAGCCAACTCCCACGGCTTCAGCTTTTTCAGGTTTGAGACTTTTTAAAGAAACAATTCCCTCATTTTCTCCACACCATATACACTGCCTGGCCAAAAAAACATCCCCACTTTAGAAGGGTCAAATTATTGGCCTGCATCAAGTACCAAAAGAGCTGTCTAACACGTTATTGAAACCTGGAAGGATTGTGCGGAACCGTCAACTTCGTGGAAGAAATGTGGTGAGAAAAGATCATGAATGAGGTCACTCAAAGTCTCTCTCTAAAAAAAAAAAAAAGACTATATTTCCACATGCACATTATGACGTGGCCTCACAGGATTGGGACATAAGATATATTCATAAGAAACCATTTGTTAGGCTACCATCAGAAACAGGCTTTAGTTTCTGAGGGAGCATGAAGATTGGACTTTGGAGTAGTGGAAAAATGTAAAGTCCAGATTGACCCTATTCCAGAGTGAAGGGTGAATCAGGGTAAGAAGGGAAGTGTATGAATCAATGATCCCATCATGCACAGTGTCCACTTCACAAATCTCTGGAGGCAGTGTCATAATCTGAGGTTGGTCAGGTCTTGGCTCAGCAATAATATGTGGAGGTAAAATGAAGTTTGTTGATGACATGAATATACTGAATAACCAGGTTGTTGAAGCTATAGACTTTTTCTTCCTTGAAGAACGGGCATAATCCAGGATCAAATTGTGAAACAGTTGTTCTGAAAGCATGAAGAATCATTTTCACAAATGAACTGGCCACTACACTGTGTGCTGTAATCAAAGCTAAATGTGACTGAATGCAATCTTAAAGTATGGGTCTTTTTGTTGCTGTTATCATCTCTAAATACCTTTCTCCGTACTAAAAGCTACACGGGAACTTAAACTAACTGAAATTAACTGTTCAGAAATAGACTTCGGTTTACTCCTCCTCCATATATACTGTAACCAACACACCCTAAATGAATGTAAAGTCCTTCATAAAGTTCATTCCACAAATGTGATGCTAGCCAGAATCTACCCATCCATCAGTGATACCTGGAACAGATGTCAACAATTACCTGCTTGTCACATTCACATTCGTATGTTCCAGGGTTGCCTTAAACTGGAGTCCATTTGGAAAAGTGTTTTGATAAAATAAGTATAGCCTGTGGTCAGACCATATCCCACGATCCACTTTTAGCCATTTTTAGAAGCCTCTAACATACTAGACTTTCTTTCACAATGAAATGGCCTTCAGCTTTTGGCTCGTAAAACTGATCTTGCTCACCTATCATGCAACACCTGAACATTGGATCAAAGAAATTCTTTTTTAGCTTGAAAAAAGCTTGCAGCAGCTCCTCTTCTCATCTTGACTCCTCCCATACCACTTCCCCCCCTTTGTTAAACACACACACACACACACACACACATTCTTGAAAAATTTTATTCAATCACCTTTAGAACAATATGTCGTGGCTGTTCATGTATGAAAATGATTTCTCAGGCTCCCAGAACCACTCTTTCTCAATTTGGGCCCCGGAATATACCTGTGAACATTAGTGAAGTAAAAACTTTATTGATGTGATTCATTGATTGATTAATTTTATTGCCACTTAATGTTGCTGAGCCCAGACCTGACCAACTGAAGCAACCCCAGGTCATAACCCAGCCTCCAGAGGCTTGTCCAGGGCACTATGCATGATGGGTGTATTGCTTGAAGCATTTCAGGGATTGAGTCAATCTGTTCTCATCAAACCACATGACCTTTTTCCATTACTACAAAGTCCAATTTGTTTGCTTTTATACAAATTTAAGCCTTTTTTTTTATAGACACACAGCTTTTACTCCCAATCGTGTGAGTTCTTGTAACATCAAGTGTATGAACGATCTCCATTGATGATTTTTTTTTTCCCCCGCAAGTTGACGGTTCAGCACTCTCATTCCCAGGTTCAGTTATGTTTTGCAGGTTTCTCAACCCGGTTTCAGTAATTTTTAAATATTCTTAGTTGTGTTCTTTGTTTGATGCAGCCTAATAATGTGAACCTTCTGGAATTGTGACATATAAACAGCTGTTGGATCTGTTAAGGAAAATATCTATTTCCCAAAAGGATTCATGTAGATGCAGTGTGTTGCTGAGGCTGTAACTGTGACTCTGCCCACAAGCACACTGGACTGGAAAATCAGCTTTAAGGGACAGAGAAACTGAGAAAAGAGACAGCTATAGATGGTGCTGATGCAACCTACAGAACTTCAACTAGATGCTGAACGGTACTGAGGGAAAACGTGGCGAGAAGAAAGAGTGTGTGAATATACCGAATAAAGCAGACGAAGTTGTTCAAGACACAGAACAAGTCAAGACAAGAGCAGGGAAGGATGTATTAGATATTTTAAGGAAGGCTATTATGGAACATCTGCATTTTGCCGTCTGGCCGACGATACGGAGCACCGAACACCAGGACGGCTTACCTCATGCAATTTACCTCATGAACAGCTAAAACATTCTTCCCATTGTGCATTAAATATATGCGCAATATTGTGTGCAACACCACTGTGCAATATACTGTGCTATAATTTAGATATTTATTCATTTGTAAGTATCTCACACCCTACTCCATGTGATGTTAACCCAAAAAAACCCATCCTACTCCATTTGTTGTCATTTTTATTTTTATTTTTTTCCCCTGTTTTGTGTCATACTGTTTTGTCTTGTTATTTGTTTTGTTCGGGAAGCTCTGTCACTAAAATGTGCAAGCGTACTTGGCAATAAAACTCTTCTGATTCTGATTCTGATTAAGAGGCCGGGAAGTTGAGGGAGAATGAGAACTACGGTTCGCAGTAATGTAACCAACCTGCTAGATTCCAACTGCTGTTAAGCTAGTAAGAGGAAGGGGGACTTTATTTTATTTGGTAATGTATAAAAAATTATATTTTTAATCTGTACCTTTTGAATTCCTTCCTTCAGCAGCTGTCTAAGCACGAGCAAATTTGATGTGGTTTTACACTTTGAGTTTCCCGGAAAGTGTTTAAAACCAGAGTAGAGTAAATGAGGTTTCCGTTGCAGTAAAAAGCAGAAAGGTTCTGCAGAAAAGCAGCCCACGTTATTGAAATTTTACACGTCATTCGAAGTGATACGTCTAACAATTGTAGGGCACATAAACAAGTCCGTGTTTGCCCAAGTGATGAAATCAACTATACATATTACAAATGAAACATTTCCAAATTACTGAAGGTGTTCCACGTAATAATTTTTCTTCCTGTAATCAACACAGTTAACATTTTATGACACATGATACATATGTTATATGACATATCACATATCAACATCATTATGAAATGGGAATATTCAGAATATCCAAATATCTAAATTACTTTTAAATTTATTTTAATAAACATGTTAAAATTACCATAAAGGTTTGACATATAAAGCAATAATGGTGCTGAGCCAGTGCCGGATCGTTATTGTCCCCAAAACAGAACGGACTCATAATATTGGAATCTGAGTGTTATGTTTTAGTTGCTTTTTGTTGCTCTCCGAGATCATTCTCACATTTACAGCATTCAGTCATTTATTTTCCATACCACTTACCCTGTGTAGGGTCACAGGGGGCCAGGAGTTTATATCAGGGAGCTCAGGGCTCACTGGGGGCCAGGAGTTTATATCAGGGAGCTCGGGGCACAAGGCAGGACCACCTGGATGAGATGCCAATACATCCAAGCACACAATTTGGAAACAGCAATCAGCCTACAATGTATGTGTTTAGGCTGAAGAACAGTTTCTATAGTCCTCTGAGTGAATGTTAAAGTAACAGCGTTATGGTATTAACCACAGAGAAGATGAATGATAAGCATGACGAGATGCATTTCTTGTGAAAAGTGTGTTGTGAAGCAATGTTTTAAGTTGGCCAATGTAGAGGAATTAAAGGTAATTTCGAAGTGTACGTCAAAGTGTGAATAATAGAGTTGACAGAAATGTACCTATACTCTCTCGGTACTACAGATTTCTTATACAGTTTTATTACTAATTAAAAGCCATTTATCGCAGCACAGTGGCCTGGTGATTAGTACTGAGGACTGTAAAAGGCATTTTCCTAGCTGCATGGTCATGATAACCAAGCTGATTATAATAATCTTTATGATAAATTCTGGATAAGAGCATCTGCCCAATGTGTAAATGTACATACAATATATATATATATATATATATATATATATATATATATATATATATATATATATATATATATATATTTTTTTTTTATTTTTTTTTTTTATGTGTGTGCTAATTTGGAATTGTTTTTTTAAAAAAAGGATTGTTCTAAAATGATCTCTAAATAGCATGAAGATGTCTTTTCAGAAGGATCAGATCAATCAGGTTGTGACTCCATTGATGTTTTAGCTTTTTCTTTTAAATCGAGTTGTAACTCTGTTAATAGTAGAAGTAAGTATTTTTTTTTTTAGAATTCCACCTGTTTGCAAATATTAAACAAATAATATAAATATATACATTTTTATATTATTATATAATAAACATATAAATCAATTATATAATAGTAAATAAATTACAACACACCAGATTTCTGCACTAAGGTACAAATAAAAAATTAAATAAATGAAAACACTGTCTGTCCTTATAACAAGCCATCACACAGAACGTTCCACTGCGTTCAATGTGTAGTCTGTAAAAGAGCAAATATTTAAAAATGTACATGAATAAAAAAGATATTCTATTGCAAAGATGAAAAGCTTTACCTGTCCTGTTTGTCCTTGTTAATAATAATAATAATAATAATAATAGCAATCAAGGAAAATAGCAGAGATGAAGAAACAGAGAAAGAATTAATAACCAACTAATTTTCCAAAAGCATATTTGTTATAACAACAATGAACTACTGACTCAGGAAATCCTTAGTTCCCAAACGCTGCTTTAACACTTCGTTACTGTGCCAGGGGATGTGACTGAAATTCGTGTTCAGATGGTCCCTCAACCACTACTCATCCTCCGTTATACATTTTAATCTCTTCCATAACAGATTCTCTGTTCACAGTCATATTTTTATCTACTTATCATTTACCCTTATCTGCACAGACACTGTCTTGCATTTGCACCACTGACTTTTGCATATCTGTCAATTTCAGTTGCTATAACTACTTTTGTTGCACATCATAACTTGCACAAGTCTAACAACCAATTTTTATTCTCATTTACAATTTGCACATATTAATCTCATTCTTTAATATAATTATTTTCTTACACTCTATAACACAAATGCTAATATTTACAGTGTATACCGTGTATATATATATACAGTGGGTACGGAAAGTATTCAGACCCCCTTAAATTTTTCACTCTTTGTTATATTGCAGCCATTTGTTAAAATCATTTAAGTGTTTTTCAGCTGCAGGGACAAGAGGATTGGTTGCAATCGAGGGAAAGACAAATGCAGCCAAGTACAGGGATATCCTGGACAAAAACCTTCTCCAGAGTGCTCAGGACCTCAGACTGGGCTGAAGGTTCACCTTCCAACAAGACAATGACCCTAGTAGCTTCACAACAACTCCGTGATTGTTCTTGAATGGCCCAGCCAGAGCCCTGACTTAAACCCAATTGAGCATCTCTGGAGAGACCTGAAAATGGCTGTCCACCAACTTTTACCATCCAACTAGAGAGGATCTGCAAGGGGGAATGGCAGAGGATCCCCAAATCCAGGTGTGAAAAACTTGTTACATCTTGGCTGTATTAGATCAAAAGGCTGCTTCTACTAAAAACTGAGCAAAGGGTCCGAATACTTAGGACCATGTGATATTTCAGCTTTTCTTTTGAATACATTTGCAAAAATGTCAACACTTCTGTGTTTTTCTGTCAATATGGGGTGATGTGTGTCCATTAATGAGAAAAAAATGAACTTGAAAAATTTAAGGGGGTCTGAATACTTTCCGTACCCAATATCTCTCTCTCTCTCTCTCTCTCTCTCTCTCTCTCTCTCTCTCTCTACAGTACAGACCAAAAGTTTGGACACACCTTCTCATTCAAAGAGTTTGAATTTGTATTATGGCAAGAAAAAAGCAGCTAAGTAAAGAAAAACGAGCGGCCATCATTACTTTAAGAAATGAAGGTCAGTCAGTCCGAAAAATTGGGAAAACTTTGAAAGTGTCCCCAAGTGCGGTCACAAAAACCATCAAGCGCTACAAAGAAACTGGCTCACATGCGGACCGCCCCAGGAAAGGAAGACCGAGAGTCGCCTCTGCTGTTCATCCCAGTCACCAGCCTCAGAAATCGCAGGTTAACAGCAGCTCAGATCAGAGAGCAGGTCAATGCCACACAGAGTTCTAGCAGCAGACACATCTCTAGAACAACTGTTAAGAGGAGACTGTGTGAATCAGGCCTTCATGTAGAATATCTGCTAGGAAACCACTGCTAAGGACAGGCAACAAGCAGAAGAGACGCGTTTGGGCTAAAGAACACAATAAAGAACAGAATAAAGAAAACTCTTTGAATGAGAAGGTGTGTCCAAACTTTTGGTCTGTACTGTATATATATTAGTCCTTTCATCATTTCTGTGGAAGCCTGGTCATCTTCCAAGTGTATTTATTTTTAAACACACGATGTACGATTTCTAATTTCAACTACATGTCTATTGTCTAGTATGTTCTAGTTTGTTGTGTTGAAATTTCCTTCGAACTTTGTTTTTATATTGCATATTTTGCACATCATGCGTAATTTATACATTTTATTTATATATTTGAATTTTTATTCTATTTTTACTGTAACTTTGTAAATCTGTAAACAGTAGATTTGTACATTAATCCAAATTTTATTTCCAAGTTTTGTTTTCTAGTGAGATCTTTTCTATTGCAGTAAAATCTTTCTATCTTTCAATTCTATCCTATATTAATTTTTTTTAGGTCAGGAATAGTTGTATACGCATTTCACTGTGTATCATATTGTGTATAGTTGTGTGTGTGACAAATAAAAATTTAATTTGAATTCATCCATCTATCTATCTAAAAGGGACAAACGTCAGAGAGAGACTGATGAGGGCGGGGCTAATAATGGTGCAGGGCTCCCATGGTGCATTTCGGTTACGTGTTTTAGAAGTTTATTTTATTTACGTGTCTTGGCTTTGATATGGTTAGAGTATGTGTAATGTTCATTGTAAGTGCTCTGTTGTTATTGTTTAGTAAATCACTTGCTAAATTTAGCAATAAAAAAACGACTATCTGGTTACCACCATCTAACAGTGTATTAATTATCCGATAAAATGTTTTCCGAAAGTCGGCCAGTTATCACTCTTGTTTTTCTTCAAATCGAATAAATCTTTCGCCTTTTACTAAAGATTTCCGTGGAGAAGAACATTATGAGTATAAACTAATTTTTTGTGGCTCCACATTGTGAAGCTTTCTATTCGAGTCAAATGAAAGAAACGAAACGTAATGCTTTCTTGTAAAGTTAAGATGTGAGACTACATGAGTGCGTGTGTATGACATAACATGATAATTTCACTTGTTTTCGATGGCAAGTATTAGTTCTTCTTTACATCCTGTTTTTTGTTAGTAATGGTTGGAAAGTTCCGTATTGATGTGCTACCGCCATCTACTGGAATAGAATATAAATGAAGAATTAACGGGATTATAGCTTAAAAAAGTTAGCAAAAGTATGTACACCTTCTCAAGTTGTGTTTTCTCCTTTTAAATGTTTACTGCACTGTATTCAAACCCCAGCCTGAATGTTATCGTCTTCTCTCTGTTCCTTCTCACGGTGCTGCTCATCACTTTTTGCTGCATCCTTTGCAAATTTCTCAGCTGCGTTGTTTGTTTTGACCTTGATAGTCACATATACCCTGCCAGGATAAAAAAAAGTCATATACTCCAATATTTAATTGGATTGACTTTTGCTATGATTCCAACCGTGACATTGTGTTGATAAGCTTATGGAATGTCACAACATTTATTTCCATCCAGAGTCGTATTAATTTCTTTTCAAGATCTTATATTGATGACGTGAGAGTCGGACCGCTGCGTAAAGCCTTCTCTAGCACATCCCAAAAATTCTCAGTGGAATTAAGGTCTGGACTCTGTGGTGATCAATCCATGTGTGAAAATAATGTCCCAATGCTCCCTGAACCCCTCTTTCATAATTTGAGGCCTATGACACCTTACACTGTCACCTTGGAATTTGCCCTTCATTAGGGAAGAAAAATCAACCGCTGTGAAAAATCTGGTCATTCAGTCTATTCAGGCGGTCACCTGACCATTTTTTGGGCACATAACATTGCTAAACCTAGACCTGACCAACAGAAGCAACCCCAGGTTATTACGTTGCTATGCACTAGGTATGTGAACATTAATATATTTTAAAATTATATATATATAAATGGCTGATTTACCATTCAAAGCGAAAAAATGATGCATAAATGGTTATCCAGAACATTAATTTATGCACTTCTCATGATTTATACGCAATGCCTGTTGTGAATTGGGTCACGGTGGTTTGCCATTTTTTTAAAAAGTGTGTCTCTAGAAAAACACTGCTGCAGAGGACTGCTCAGACACTACATCTGCACACGGATACTATTTATTTTACTACCTCTCCACTTTTCTTTACTAGGCCTACAGTACACACTATACTGTACATAGAAATATGGATAGCCTGCATCTTTTGCATAAACATGTACAGTATATTGTGCATATTGCACTTGTAAATCTTCTCTTTATCCCCACTATCTCCCCCCAGCCTTTTTATATATACTGTATATAGCACAGCTCTAGTGTACATGAGCATCACAATAAGCATTTCAATGTACAACAGCTGTTCAAGTCAAACTGGGACTTATAATGAAATGTATTGTGACTGACGGCATAAACTTGATTGGAGTTTTAAAAATAGACTTCAAGCACAGTACAGTGGTGTATTAACCGCAGTAAAACATTTGTATGGTGCAAATGTTTTTAAAAAAGGCTGTACATCCATGAATAATGATCCCAGCTGAGGTGGTTCGGAGCTCACTGCATTAATTTCTGTGAACATTCAGTCATTTCTACCTTGATGGTATTCAAGCACTAGTGAAATGCTGAGTGCATTCATGTAGCAGGTGATTATATAGATAAATAAAGATAGATTTACCCTTATAACTGTATTCTATTATTCTGCATAATCAAAAGTCCCAATTTGACTTATACAATTGTCACCAGAGTATCCCTAGAAAACACAAGAAGCGCAGTTGCGCACTCCACACACATACACACCCAATCACACACACACAGACTGGAGGCAAGATTTTATTATTGCTGAATTTGATTAAGTAGTGATAATGTATTACCTATCAGTGTGTTGTTTGTGACTACAAAATTTGTATTGTATAAATCTTTTATCTTTTAATAAATATGTCTGTAGAGAGCATCATGAGTTTAAACAACAACAACAACTTTACTTTGTTCCTTGTTTAAAGCTGATGGTAGAGCTACTGTATTAGAGTTTAAACCATAAAATCAAATGTGTAGTAGCTTGCTTACACTTTTTCTTTGTAAATGTTCCTTTGTAACATTTCCAAGATTACACTAAAACAGGTTGGAGGCAAAGATAAGTATATTAATTACAAAGGTAAATTAAAAGTGAGTAAACAACACATGTTCATGAAGTATTGAAACAAGCATTCGTTATCATGAAGTGATACATATATACAAGATCTCTGAGTGCATTTTAAAGTAATAAGGTTTTGATATTAACCACAGGGATGTGTTACTCTTGTGATTAGATTATCAGATAACCGATGAGTGTGAATTTCCTGTGCAAAGCGTGTGGCATAGCAGATTTTCAAAGTTAGGCAATGGAGAGAAATTTGGGTTATTTTGTCAATTCAAGCAATTCGAGTTGACAAAAATTCAACTCACATACAGTATGTGCCTGTACACTTTCAATACTGCAGATTTCTTATACAAATTTTCATATAACCATTAAAGTTCTGAGACCATTGCACATTGGTAAGCTATAATATGCTATAATAAGCTATATTGTTTGTTTTTTTATGCAACTGGTAAAGATTATCTAAAGATTAGAATTTAAATGAGGAATCTCAAATGAGTTAGATTTATGGTTACTGAGAAACAGTTTTCTGAACTTTATTCTACAAACCCTTGGTAACCATACCCCCAACTTGGCATACCTCCTTGGGATTGTGTTAGTGGTTTATTTTGCTTGAATGTATGGAAATGCACAGACAGCAAAAAGGTAAACAGACACCTGAAGATATACTGTAGAGGACTGTACATTCATAATAACCAAAGTGATTAGAATACTTTATTGATGCCTATTTGGAAATATTGTGGTATTCCTGAAGCTTTTAAACAAGGATTGTACCCAAGTGGGCGGCACGGTGGTGTAGTGGTTAGCACTGTTGTCTTGCACCTCCAGGGTCCGGGTTCGATTCTCGGCCAGATTCGATTCCCAGATTCTGTGTGCATGGTGGTCTGTCTCCCCGTGCCTGGTGGGTTGGTTTGGCATTCCCAAATTGTCCATAGTGTGTGAGTGTGTGTATGTGTGTGTGCCCTGCGATGGGTTGGCACCCTGTCCAGCGTGTACCCTGCCTTGTGCTCTAAGTCTCCTGGGATAGGCTCCAGGCTCCCAGTGACCCTGAATACAGGATTAAGTGGTATAGATGATGATGAGTGGGTGGGCGAGTGAGTGTACCCAAGTGATTTCTTAATAGCATGAAGTTGTCATTTCAGAAAGTTCAGATCAATCAGGTTGTGATTCCATTGATGTAAAACTCTGTAAAAGTATACGTTTTTATAGAACCGCAGCTATTTGTTAATATTAAACATTTTAAATAATATAAATGTATAAACCACCAGATTTATTTTTAACTATGCATGAAGAAATTAATTGTAAATATTCAGCATATTAAATAAAATATATACAAAAATCCACTTTGTATAAAGTACAAATCAAAACTCTAATGAAGGAAAACTGTATTGTATTGTACTTCTATGTATTTTTTGTATTTTATTAGAGATCCAATAAGATAAGATAAGATAAGTCTTTATTAATCCCGAAGTTTTGATTTGTACTTTATACAGAGTGGATTTTTGTATATATTTTATTTAATATGCTGAATATTTACAATTAATTTCTTCATGCATAGTTAAAAATAAATCTGGTGGTTTATACATTTATATTATTTAAAATGTTTAATATTAACAAATAGCTGCGGTTCTATAAAAACGTATACTTTTACAGAGTTTTACATCAATGGAATCACAACCTGATTGATCTGAACTTTCTGAAATGACAACTTCATACTATTAAGAAATCACTTGGGTACACTCACTCGCTCACCCACTTATCATCATCTATACCACTTAATCCTGTATTCAGGGTCACCGGGGCCTGGAGCCTATCCCAGGAGACTTAGGGCATATGGCAGGGTACAGGCTGGACAGGCTTCTGGTGAAAGCAGACCACCTAAATTATATTTATTATATATATTATATATATATATTATTATAAAATATATATTAAACGAATTTTAAAATTAGGATTAAAAGTTAAAAAAAAAAAAGGTTACTAAACAGGAGGGAAAGATATGGGACAGACTGGGTAACTTCAGAGAGACCTATGGGGGCGGGGCTAATGACATGCATCCCATAGTGCATTTCGCATTTCTTTAAAAATAGTTCTTTAAAGTTGTTTGTCTTTGATATGGTTATATATTTTCTTATGTTTTGTAAGTGCGTTGTTATTGTTTAGTACGTCACTTCTCAAATTTAATAAATAAATAAATTATATAAAAAAAAAAAAAAAAAAGCGATAAATTGGTTACCATCATCTAGCAGGGTGTTGTGTCTGCTACAAATTGTTACGCCATGGAGCAGTATTTTATCACTCTTGTTTCTCTTCATATCGTATAAATCTTTCGCCTTTTACTAAAGATTTCCGTGGAGAGGAACACCATGAGTATAAACTAATTTTTTGTGGCTCCACTTTGGTGGAGCTTACTATCACAGTATAATAAAAGATAACGTAAAGTATCTGTCATTTGCAGGAACTTTCTTAACCCATGTAATGGTAAAGTAGTTTTTACAGATGTTTCGCAATTTGCAGGTGTTTATTAGAATAAATTCATATTTTCTATGTACAGGGGAGTTCACTAATTGTGATTGTTTTGTTAATGTGTCTATCGTGTCATATTAATATCTCTTCGACAATAATGATAAATCTACAACTACATTTTCAAGCTCCATTTTTTCCTACTCCACCGAAGTACAATGACTGACGGGACATTTTGCATGACCACTTCACAAGCCCAAACAATAGGTGCGTTCTAAACGGCCTGAAGTACCCTTCGAAGCCTACTACAGAGAGTGGGTCAGCCATGTTAAGTGTGATTCCAAACCGCAGCGAGTGAAAAGGTTCAGTTCAAAGGGAACTAAGAATGCTGTAGGGAACGAGTGAACAACAGGTGTTGAAATGAAAATGAATGAATGAAAAAATCCCATCAATCATTGCGTCTCGCTGGAGCGTGAAGAAAGTATAGCTCGAAAAAGAATATATATATTTATTATCATTATTATCGAGGAAGAATTCATATTTAAATTGCAAAAAAAAAAAATTCTTTTATCAGGAAATCTTTAATATTATTATTAAAGTAGTAAAAAAAGAATCTTTGTACATCTTTAATAAATTATTATAATTAATCAATAACTTATTTACAAGTTATACACGTTTCAATTGTATGTTTTATAAAGGTATCAGTTTTTATTTCAATAAATATTCAATATGTAACTTTTTTTGAGGGAAGTTCCCTTCACCGACATTCCCTGCAAACGGAGCAGGGAGTAGGGAGTAGGGAGCACCCTGTAAAGTACACTCCGAAATGGAATGCAGCCTTAGTTCATTTTGTTCTTTTGATCAGAAATAAAATAAAATTTTGCATTTCTAATAAACAGACCCCGAACACGTCTACATACAGAGATTTTGGCTATAGTTCCAGTAATGAAAATATTACAATGCAGCTAAGGACATAATATGATAAACAGAACGAATAGCTCACCTCTCATAGCTTCTGGTCCGAATTGTTTATTCTTTTGTCACATGACTCTCATAAACGCTATGCAGTGTAATAGATCAGGCCTCGGTGTAGTTTTTTTTTTTTTTTCTTTTTTTTTTCTTTCTTTTTTTCTTTTTTTTTTCTTTCTTTTTTTTTTTCAAAAGAAACCTTTTGTTCTGCTTTACTTGACGTACAGATGCTGTAGATATAGATGGAGCTGTATCTTCATTTGCAGCTGGGGTGATGACCTCTAATGCATCTGATTCTGAAGCTGCATCCTTAGCTGCACATCCACTGCTGCTAAATTCTCAGCCCAGTGGTGAAACTTGACATAGACATAGGCGAGTGGGGAGCCTATATTCGTGGCCCTGCAGAGACAGATGGAGTGAATGAGGCCTACAGGTCTAAATATCGTAAAGAGCATGGGCTCTGATGTGCGGGTTTAGATCACCCACATACAGTGCAGCCGTCTCAGATTTTGTGTCCATTTTGCCTAAATCAAGAAATACTACTCTCGGAAATAAACGCACAGTTCTGTACTAATGAAGGTACAAACCATTGTCACTGGGGAAACACCTTTCAAGGGCACGGAATTGTTCCTTATTATAGATAAACAAATTCTGTTTATATATAATAATAGATAAACAAGTGCAACCAAAATGTACTTTTTTTGTTATGAACTTGCAGATACATTACTGTACCTTAATCAAAGGTACAAATCTTGTCCTTAAAGGTACTAGTATCCTAGTGACAAGCCCTTTTGTACCTTAATGGTGTCTAAGGTGTTCCTTTGGGAAGTATTAAAAAAAAAGTAATTTTCTTCTTGAATGAGACATTCAGTGAATTTATTATGAACTTATATGAAATATGTTTGAACATGGCCTTAGATTACAGTAAAATATTCTTTCAGGTTTACAATAAACAAATATTTCAACTAAATAAAACACTCAGATTAGCTGAAAAACCTTTCACAAAGTACAATCACACCAAAATGGTACAGTATATAAAATACAATTTTCAATCTATAATATAACTTTTCACAAAATACCATTGCATTTACCCAATATTCTTTCAGAGCAGAAATGGAAAGCATCAAAAACATTGTAAGGAGATGTGCACAAACCTGGTGACTATACATATCTGCAAAACTCTTAAATGACTACTACAATTTCAGAAAATCACAGCTGTTGCTTTTTCCAGCTAAACGTTATTGTGGCCAGTGGATAGCAAATGCTACATGAACAATATACATAATTTTATGGTCATTAATTGCTTTAAATAAATTGAAATGTGTGTAAATTACATACATAATTGGATAAAAAGCTAATTTAATGATCCCTTAGGGGTTTGCAGGTGTTTTGAGGCCCTGAATAAGTTCTGACATGTCTTGACATTTGTGTATTTTTGCTACAAGAAAATAATTTGGGAATAAAAGAAACATATTTTTTGCTTGTAGTTTATTCAGAATATAGTTAATTTACAAGCAAAAATATCTCAGATTAAAAAGTTCACTCTTACATACATAAACCACTCACTCACAATGAAAATGCCCCAGAATTGAGTGGAGAGGGACTTCTGATGAACTTATACACAGAAGACACATTTTATCGCATAAATATGGCCGTACAAAAACAGACATTCAGGGTAAAACAGTGCAAACAGCTTTGAAAAGTCCCATTCTTACACCATATACACAGATACATATTGAAAAGCAGTTCCACTTCAACTGAAGACATAAGTGAACATTGCATACTTGGCACTTCCATAGTGTTTTTTGCTGCTTATCCAGCACTGCTTTGCAATGCACACAGACAGTGCTGGTTGTACCCCGCCACAGATGCGGACAGATACTTATCATGTGTCCATTCTTTTTAAAAATACAAGAGATCCATCCCAGATCCAGACCCCAGTCCAGGTTCCCATGAGGGCAGGAATCGCAGAGTTTCATCATCAGTCTGTGTTTTCCATAAAAACAGTGATGTGCTGTCTGTATCTTGCCTGCTTGTTTGCATTTGCTTTCTATCAAACAGGTGGCTGATCATTTTCACTGTCACAACTGTTTTTATAAAAAAAAAAGGGGGGGGGAAACATGATCATGATGACAAAATAAAATAAACTAATCAATCATTGTCAATCACTAATGACCATGCATAAAGACAACACAAGCTTTAGTAATGTCATACAACGACAGTTTTTTTTTTAAATTCTGAATATCACGAAAATCTGTAAACTACATAAGGCAGTATCTTTAAGCCACCTGGAGCTAAAGTGTTTGTGTTAAATAATATTATAGATAATGTATAATCATAAGCTAACCAAAACTAAACCAAATAGCTACAGTAAGCTACAGCTATCCCAAACTGGGTGGAATACATTAGAACATTTACACCACAGCTGATATTCATGGACATCTGTAATCTACATAAGGCATTATCTTAGCCACCGTGAGCTAACATGTCTGTGCTAAGCAACATAATCCTGGATGTGGGGGCGGGTAATATATGCCTCCCATAATGCATTGCGGGTATCAGTTTAAAAATAATTATATATTATTTATTTTACTTTTTAAGTTGTACCGTTTTGGTGCATTTTATTATTTGTCATTTGCTGTTTTGACAGAGCTCCACCCCACTCAAATCCATTTTTAATAAATAATAATAATTAAAAAAAAATAAAGATTTAGAAATAATCTTAGATGGAAGTAATTCCAGTGGAAATAAGAAAAGAAGAAAATGTCATGCGTGATTAAAAAGTTTTTTTTTATTGTGTGAGTACAGTATAAGAGTTTAAGCTAAGGTCCCCAATTCTGCTTCCATTTCTTTTGCTCCTTATTCAAATGGTACATTAGCGCCACCTGTTGGAATGGAGTGTGGCTCAGAACTGACTAGCATTGTGCTAGCTGCTCTACAAAAAAAAAAAAAAAAAAAAAACACTATCACATGAGGTTTTTTTTTTTTTTTTTTTAAGTACCAGTCCCTCCTTCTCAGCCTCATACTTTGGACATTAAAGCACGAAACAGCTACTTTTAAAATCTCCAAAAGGCATAAAGGTAAATGTGAAACACTCTTTTGCAATATTTTAAGCAATATCTGTGTATTGTTTTACTTTTCTACAAGTTTATCTCTCAAATAAATTTGACTAAGGTATCAGACCTTAATTAGCCTGTTAGGACTATGGCTTGTTCACAGTCCTCATTAGGAAAGACCAGGTGATGCAAATTTTAAATCCCCAGACTCCTCTAACCTTGTCCCAACAATCAGCAGCCATGGCCTAGCACTCTGAAAATGAAAATTCATTTTGACCCGCACAAAGCAGGAAGAGGCTATAAGAAGATAGTAAAGTGTTTCCAGGTACCGATTTTCCTCAGTTCGGAATGTAATTAAGAAATGGCACTTAACAGCAACAGCGGAAGTCAAAATAAGGTCTGGAAGACAAAGAAAAATATCAGAGAGAACTGCTTGTAGGGATTGTTAGGAAAGCAACATGCTAAAAACCTCCAGGAAGATTTTGCAGACTCTGGATTTGTGTTACACTGTTCAGCGACACCTGCACAAATATGACCTTCACGGAAGAGTCATTAGAAAAAAAAAAAAAAACTCTCCTGCATCCTCACTACAAAATTCAGCATCTGAATTTGGCAAAAGAACATTTACGGAAGCTTCTGGACTTGTGTTTTGAACTTAAAGATATTTCAGCATTCAACATTTCTACCTAAAGCTTTTAAATCCATGGGCTGGGGCCGTTCAAGTCAAAACTCAACTCGCAGAAAATTCATGTCTGTTTGTGGTCATTTGCCCAAAAAGTTTTTGTAAACTCCTTGTTTAATATAATTTGTTTAAAACCGAGCTAAAGTCTTGTATTTTTGTGATTCACTGTTTTCTACATAAAATCATATTTATAATTATTTTATGTGGAAAACAGTAAATCACAGAAAAACGCAATACTTCAGCAATCCCTTTACAGGCCCTTGATTTATTCATGAAGTTATTCTCAGATTTGGTAAAACGCTATTTAAAAAATATCTCCCCTATTTCTGACGAAACCTAAGTAGACTTGAGCAGCATGTACGTCTGTGCTAAAGAAAATGTATCAGGCTAGACTGAAGCAATTAATTTAGAAATTCCAGTAATAACCAGACATCTGATGTTAATCTTAGCTTCTTAACCATTTACCATTTAATCTTCTCAGGAAAATTAAGTTTTCAAAATCAATTATATTTGGTCTCCCAGACATATTACATGCAAAAAAAATAATAATTAAATTGTCATTGGTTAAAACTAAAGATTAAAAAGTAGTATAATAACATGTTTTTCTTTCAATTCTAATTAAAATGACAATCAAGACCCATATCAATTTATACAATTTATTTATAATGTACTATTACAATGGATTTTGGTATAAAAATATATATATATATATGTGTGTGTGTGTGTGTGTCAAGGCTCTTTTTGTGGCTTCTGTGATGGACTTGATGGCTCTCCCCTTTGCAGCTTCTGTGATGCCAAGCCTGGCAATATATATACAGTGGAACCTTGGATTACGAGCATATTTCGTTCCGGAAGCGGGCTCGTATTCCAAGATACTCATAAACTAAATTTAATTTTGCCATAAGAAAGAATGAAAACTCAAATTGTTCGTTCTACAGCCCAAAACAATAAATACATAAAAATAATGAATACAACATATAAAGTAAAAATAAAACAAATTAACCTGCACTTAACATTAAAAAAATAAATAAAAAATGAATCCAGACAGTTAAGTGTTTCCTTTTGTGCGCGCAGGCGCCGTGTATTTGTATGTGTGTGTGTGTGTTGTCTTAAACAGTAAAACTCCTCCTCCCTCCCCACACCTTGTTTTTTAAGTTTCACAACTATCATACACAATGCAAACATTGTTTTAACGGGAAAAAAGAAATCTCTCTAATGATACTCGCGTGAGCATACTAACGGAATCACTGCTGTAAAGTAAAAAAAAACAAAAAAAACAAATGAACCAACACCTTACCTTTGAAAAAGAATCGCGACAGAGCTGAGTTTTCTGTGTAAATAAAGCACGTCTGCAGCCGGGGAGATCTGTGTGTGTCGGTGTCAAATTATGCGCGCGCACGCACACACACACAAAGTAAGTGTGTGTGTGTGTGTCGGCGTGTGTGGGACACAGTGTCAAATTACGCTCCCGCAAACAGAAGAGAGAGGGCGATGTTGATTATAATCCTGCGTTCACACCGAACGCGGCGAGAGCGTCAAAACGGCCAGAAGTCATTCATTTTCAAAGGGAGCCGGCGGCGAAGGGCGTTGAAATCAGCTCAACTTTATGGTAATGAGCTATGACGCGGTTGAGCGCCAACCAATAAAAAGTAGAGGTCCTTCGCTTGAGCGGATTCCGCGGAACGCAGTCCTGTAAACTTTTGTTTCGGCGACATTAGTTCCCAAGCAAAATGGAGGAGAAGTTAATTATTGCGGTAGCTGGTTTCCCGGTTATTTATGACATGTCCCTGTTTGTGGACAAAGGTGTCTGAAATTGTTGGTGTTTAAATATAATATAATAATAAAAAAATATAAAATTAGACTAGCAATTCACAATGAACAGAAGCCACACCATACAAATGCCTTATAGTTTGTTTATTTCTACAATACAGTTCTTTCTATCAGTCAATTTCTTGTTTTCTTCCACATTTTGGTCAGTTTCCATAAGATCAACAAGCTTGATTGCTTTGCGGCCCCTTTAAATACAAGAAAGGCATTCGGTCTACGTCAGAGCGGCGCAGCGACAGGCGTCGGCGGCAGGGCGGCGAGAGCGAACTTTGATCGCAGGGTAAGAGACGAGCACTAAGACGCAGCAGGGGACTCTTATTTTGACGCAGCAGGGGAGACGATTACCCATAATTGGTGATTACTTGCCACTCAGTGTCAAAATAAGAGTCGCATGCGGGATACATGATACTCGGTGCTCGTAAACTAATACTTGCCCGATTTCCGATTAAAAATTTATTAAAAATCTTTGCTTGGTTTGCTGAACCCTCGTAAACCATGTTACTCGCAATCCAAGGTTCCACTGTATATATGATTAAAATCTGTGTGTGTGTGCTGGAGCTGACCGATCAGCTGGAAGTAGACTTGGCACAGGATCTACAGTGGGAACCGTATTTGACACTGTAACTGTACCAGCAGATGGAACAGTATCTACATCTATAACAGTATCGACATCATCTGGGTGTTCTTGTGGGAAGGGTATAGAGCTACTGCTCTGCGCCTAGCCAAACCCATTTTTATCAGTTTCTTGGCCCACATCTTGCCGTTCATTCCCTTTTTGGCATTCAAGGCTTCGTCAGGGGTCGAGAAGCATACAAAGCCGAAGTTTTTGGAGCGACCATTCTCTATTACGACCTGTAGCAGACAGTAAGGAGATGTGTAAGGATAAACATGCTAACATGACTAACTAAAATGGATGTCAAACACACAAGAAATACAGTAATCATTCTATACAAATGCTATTCAGATCCAAACAGTATAAAGCACAAACCTTGCACGATCCATGCTGTCTTTTTGATATTGCAAAAAGATCCATGCTGTCAATGGACGTTTCTGATGAACAGGTTTCTGATGCCGGTGTTTCTCAAGGTCGGATCGCTCTGAGGCCCCATGATCTTCATGGGCTGTTCCATCAGGAGCTCATACTTGAGCATTTCCAGTGCTCGCTGAGGACACCAAGGTGAATAAATATCAGAAAAAAGCTAGGTGTTTATTATGTGTAGATGCAGATTCATCCATAATTATTAGGATATTAAGACGGGTGAAAAAAATTACAGAAAAATATATTTCAAAATAATAAAACAATAAAAGGTGAACAGTGCAGAAACAGTGTATAGGGTTCCTTTGTCCTGTATACCGTATATTCTATTACTGTCAGCCTTACGGTGAAAGTTGGCATAGGCATAGCCAAGTGAGGAGCCTGTCTTCTTGCCCCTGCAGAGCCAGATGGAGTGAATGGGGCCTGCAGGTCTGAATGTCTCAAAGAGTATGGGCTCTGTCACATGGAAGTGCAGATCGCCAGTGCAGCCGTCTCACGTTTTGCGTCCATTTTGTCTAAATCAAAAAAATAACATACAGACTCTTAGTGGTAGAGAAAGCAGTAACATCAACTAAATATTTAGCAAACAAAAAAAAGTTTGCTTCTTAAACAGTCAAAGTATAAGTGCACTACATTTCAATAGAAAAATCTTAAAAAGACCAAGATATTCTTCATCATTTTACCACTGATGTAAACACAAATGATTTCACTACTAGTTGCTACTAATTGCTGCTTACCTGTGTGTTGATAGTTGTCACTGCTAATCACTGTTTGTAGGTATTGCTGTGTATCACTATTAAATGTTGGTTATAGCTGTCACTCTGTCGCTGTCTATCAATGGTCTGCAAAGATTTCTCTTGTGCACGTTGTGAAGCTATTTTCGATAATGTCACAGTAGGTGACTTGTTCTGTGTTTTAATTCAAAATTTAATTTCAAACACCCAAGCCAAGCCTGTAACTATGGCAACAGCTGGAATCCTGAGTAGCAAGAAACTTTGTAAATTATAAGCACAAGCTCTCAATTTATGGAAGAGTTAATTGCATACTAAACAAGCACTGTTTTGTGTGTAATTTTATGTAATGTAAAGAAGATATACAGTTGTATACAGTGTTCATTTTTATAAAGATTGCTCGATAATTAACACCAAATTGATTCCAGATTATGTGAAATGGCTGCATGTGATATCGGAGGTATCCGCATCCATCCATACCACAAAATTCAGCATCTGAATTTGAGAAAAAAACATTTACACAAGCCTGATACATTTTGGAGTCCTGTGGACCGCTAAGGTTAAAAAAGAACTCTTTGGCTGCAATGATCGAAGGTATGTTTGGAGAACAAAAGGCACAACTTAATGAAAAGAACACCAGTCCAACTGTTGAGCATGGGTAGGATTGATCATGCTTTGGCGTTGTATTGCAGACAGTGGCACTGGGAACATTTCATGGGTAGCGGGAAGAACTGATTTAAATTAAATTCCAATAAATTCTGGAAGTAAACATATCACCATAGGAAAAAAAGAGGATGGCTTGTACAAATGGATGATCCTAAACAAGTCTCAAAATTCACGATGGACTATTTCAAGAGGCACAAGCTGAAGGTTTTGCCATGTCCCCCGCAGTCTCCTGATCTCAACATCATTGAAAATCTGTGGATAGACCTCAAAAAGTGTTTATAAGCTGCAATACTTGCCACAGGGGGTGCTACTAGGTTTTAGCTGTGTAGCATGCCCAAACCTTTGCTATGGGCCCTTTTCCTTTTCAGTTATTTTGAAAATAACATAGAATAAATTATTTTGTTTAAAATATAAGGGGAATGTCCTCTGTAACATTATGCTTTTGCAGATCATTTCAACTTGCACTTGCTTAACTGTTTAACAAATATTTTGACCATGGATGCCCAAACTTTCTCGTGCCACTGTATATTCTCCCCATGCTTGGTCGGTGTCCTCCAGAAACTCCGGTTTCCTCCCACAGTCCAAAAATGTGGAGATTTGGTTAATTGGCATTCCCAAATTGGCCATAGTGTATGAATGTGCATGTGAAGATTGTAATGTGCATGTGATTTACAGTTGTAAAAATGGGAATAAATACAATGGTAATCACATTGGCCTCCATGGTCCCTAGTTGGACTACAGAGGTTCCTGGATGGATGGATGAATGGGTGGATGGGGATCTGTCTATCTAGACATTTCTTGTTAATAAAATCCACAATTTCTTTTTTTCAATTTTTTTCCCCCCATTTTAAATGGTTGTACTAACATCTGTCTGGGATAGTCGTAACTCTGTTGCTCTTTGTAAACCGGTCCATCCAAACCATTTTCTCTCTCACTCTTTCTTGCTTTCTCTCTCTCTCTCTTTCCTTTTTTCCACCCTTTTATGTGATGTGTTCAACGACTCTGCTTTTGTTCGTACAATTTAACTCATAGTTACATTAGGTTGACAGTGAAGTTAAGTTACAGTGGCAATTCCTCCATTTAAGCTTCACTGCCGTTGTTCTAATAATCTTTTTATTGTTTTTTTATTTATTTATTTATTTTTACAATTTCTTTTTTTCTGTTTTCTATTTTTTTTTTTTTGCACATTTTGGGCTGGATAGTAAAACAAGAAAAATACTGTACATTATTGATCTACAGTACATTGCAATATCTGTGAACTGTGAACATAGTACGCAAGACGGTGTGCAAGACAATCTTGCAATATTCTTTTAGTTGATACTATGTTTTCAACTATGAATGTTTCCTATAAATGTTTTTAAATATTGGTACTCCGCTTTCCAAAGACATGTATGGTAAGCTAAATGGTATTCCCAAATTGCTTGTAGCTTGTTAGTGACTGCATGAACGAGTATGTGCTTGTGTGCTCTCTGATGGATTGGCACCCGGCATCAGGCCCCCAGTCCCTGTGTGTGTGATCGGTTCCAGGCCTCCCGCAAACCTTCAGCTTCAGCATAGGATCAGCTGAATAGAGAATGAGTAAACTTCTGGGAACATACTTGTAACGTCATTTAAACAGAAAGATTGCCACAGGTTACTTTTAGGTGTTAATGTTTTTAGTGGTACTTTTATTGGTATATTATTTAATCAGATGCTCAAATTAAACACTGGATGAGTTTTGTGTTATAATCATGGTTGCAGAGCCAACAGTGACTAATTTGGCATCAAATAAACACCTTTTCAGTTATTTCCTGTTAGTAAAATTCTCCCATCTTTCTGTATTTCTACTCTATCCTACCTTAATTTTATTAGGTCATAAACAGCCGTATAAGAATGTTACTGCATAGCATACTATGTATGGTTGTGTATGTGACAAATAACATTAGAATTTATTTGAATCTAAAATAAAATCCCATTGCTTGCTGCAACTTTTGGTAGGAATAAATTAATATACACGTACATTAAAATGAACAGACACAGGATGGTCATGGACCTTCAATGTTCCTGTAGTACATTTGTTTAAACCGATTTAAAACGTGCGTCATACGTAAACGCTCTCTCTCCGTCTCCCTGAAGTTAGCAAAGAGAGACCTTGGGGCGGGGCTAATGACATACATCCCATGGTGCATTGCGTTTGTTTGAAATAAACTTTATTTTAAAAGACATTGCTCTTGATATGTATCATAATGTTTTTTTTTTCAAGTTCGCATGAATTGGATTTTATATAAAGTCACTTGCTAAACCTAATCAGGTAATTATTGGTTACTTACCATTTTATATTGGTATGTTGTGTATGCTATAAGATGAGACGAAAGCGCTGTTCATGTCATCACTCTTGCTTCTCTTCATATCGTATAAATCTTTCGCCTTTTACTAAAGATTTCCGTGGAGAGGAACACTATGAGTATCAAATAATTTTTTGTGGCTCCACGTCTGTGGAGCTTTCTTTCTCAGTACAAAGATAGAACTTGCAAGTAATTCATTATGGGAAAGTGAATAAATGTGTGGAGTGTAATGGTGATGGAAAGTTTCATTAATGTAGTGTCTCGGTTCTTTGATATTTCATCAAAATGAACAAAGATATATATTTTGTAGTTCGTTTTGTTTTTTTGGTCAGACGTAAGATTTTACACTTTCAAGAAACAGACCCCAGCACGTCTACATGCAGAAATTTTGGCTATAGTTCCATTCATGAAAATATCACAATGCAGCTAAGGACATAATGACAGAATGAACAGCTCATCATAATTTCCAGTTCGAGTCGTTCGATCTTTTGAATCTATTGCACTGTATTGAGTCTATGGGAGTCCCGTGACAAAAGAACGGGCCAAAGACTCAGTGGTTAATACTAATTTCTGTTTCCAGTACATAACCTACAGGGTTTTTGCGATGCTTTGCGCATGCGCGCCCAGTAAAAAATGAAGGAAGCACTCTCTCAGAAGGACTACTTGTTCTTCTGAGTCATGTTAAAGATTCGTTCAAAAAGAACGAATCGTTCATGAACGACCCCCCACTAGTAGGTAATAAGAACCGAATTAAAACGGGTGTCATAAGTAAACGGTTCTTCCTACCCGAAATTAGCTAAGAGATACTTTGGGGGCGGGGCTAATGACATGCATCCCATAGTGCATTGCGTTTTTAAAAATTAATAACGGTTTTTATTTTTTTTTTACGAATTCGCTGTTGGTATGTATCATAGAGTTTGATTGTTTGTATATAAGGTCTCTTGCTAAACCTAATAAATTAGTTAATGCTTACTTACCATTTTCGATTAGTATGGTGTGCTTGCTATAAAATGAGACGAAAGCGCTAGGCAGGTTATCACTCTTGTTTTTCTTCATATCGTATAAATCTTTCGCCTTTTACTAAAGATTTCCGTGGAGAAGAACACTATGAGTATAAACTAATTTTTTGCGGCTTCACACACGTGTGGAGCTTCTTTTCTCAGTACAAAAATAGAATTTGAGTTGTTCTGTTTGGATGTGATGTTAAAGTAAGAAAAGGTTGTTGGTTATATTAACAAGAGTCGGTATATATTTAGTCCATGGTTTCGTAAATTTGGGTGGAAGTAAGTTTTTATACATAAACTAGCTAATAGTGATTGAAAGTTTTAGTAATTCTAGTGACTCGGTTCTTTAAATCTCATCAAAATGAATAAATATTATATGAGTCATTTGGTTAAGTTCGTTTTTTATCAGAAATAAAATGTTACATTTTCAATGAACAGACACGAAACACGTCTATATACGCAAATATTGACTATAGTTCCAGTTATATTACAATGAAGCTAAGGACATATTATGATAAACAGAATGAATTGCTCACCTCTCATATCTTCTAGTCCGAGTCATTCGTTCTTTTGAATCTGTTAACTACATAACGTCTATGGGAGTCACGTGAAAAAAAGAACGAAAGACTTGGGACTAGAAGACCAGTTGAGAACCGTTCAATTCTGTTACCTTGTACTGCACTGCATAGAGTCTATGGGAGTGTGCTGTGCAACGCCAAACAGTAACTAACTTACCACAGTATCTGTGTTTTATTTATCTTTATTAATGGTCTAAAATAAATTTTATTGCTTGTTCCACTTTGTATGAATGAATACGTGACCAGAACTTCCTACAAAGCTGTTCTGCGCATGCGTAGAAACAAACCACCCCTAAAAAAAACAAAAAAGACAACTGCTGCTTATCATAAAATAAAAAATAAAAAAACATTAGTTTACGAATTCGTTTTTGTAGTTAATTGTACACGATATGCTTATTTTTGTTATCATTTTCATTAGCAGATACTTAGCAGAGATTATCATCTAGATATTTAACACTGTTGCCTTGCACCTCTAGGGTTCGATTCCTGCCTTGGGTCTGTGTGAAATTTGGGAACGCCAAATACTACCCTAATCTGCATGTCTGTGGACTGTGGAAGGAAACCGGAGTACCCGGAGGAAACTTACCAAGCACTAGGAGAACATGCAAACTCCATGCATCCAAGGCGGAAATCAAACTTGGACCCCGGAGATGCAAAGCAACAGTGCTAACCACTAAGCCACTTTGTCGCCATATATTAAAAACAACTACTCTTATATGTTCTATATTCATCCATTTTTAATTACATATTGTGGGCAGATTTGTGAATTATTCACTGTTGGTTGATATTATTTAAAATGTTATTTTAGTCTGACATTGAACGTTATGAATGTTTTTTTTTATTATTATTTCCTTTCAGATCAATAAAGTGAATCAATTCTAAATTCTACATCTATCTATCTATCTATCTATCTATCTATCTATCTATCTATCTATCTATCTTACTCACTCATTGTCTATACGATGCATGGTACACCCTGGATGGGTGATATATTGTGGGAAATTTGTGAATTATACACTGTTGGTTGACATTGTTAAAAAAAGTTATTTTGTTCTGACATTTAAAGTTTATATAAATGCATAAATGTTTTGAAATACATTGTGTGTGTTTTTATATATATATATATATAAAGAAAAAAAGAAAAACTTGTATAAATATTTTAATACTAAATTTATTGCTATATGTTATATATTGATATTTATGATACTATTTATTAATATTATATCAATATTATATTGATATAATATACATCATACTATTTTTCTTTTTTTTTTTCTGTGAATAAAGTGTGGATAAATGTTTTTTGTCTTTAAAAAAATCCCCAAAAAACAGCTAACGGGACCTGTAAGAAGACGTGGCAATGACGTCACGCTGTTTGTCAGAACCCGGATGTTCACGGCTAATCTCGCTGCTAAATACAAGCCATAAATAAAAGGAGAAGTATCTGCTCTTTACGGTATAATATTTGTTATAATCCCCATGTTCATATTGTAATTTCTAAAATTGTTCATATATGCGTGTTGAATATTTGTTCAGAGGTAATAGCTGTTAGAAATTTAATTAGCCGACTGTCTTTAGCAAGAAAGCAAGCTAGCTTATACTGTATATATGTAAGATTAGTAAACTAGCTCAGTACTGTATGAAGGTTTTTATTCCTGTTCCTGATTTGCTCTGTTTGAGGAAATCGTTATTCTTTGTAAAGTTTTATTGATATAAATTTTATTTAAAAAAATAATAGAAAGCTGGTGAGAGAGAAGAGTTAGCTAAGTAATGTTGTTTGTTGGTAAATACCTGTTGGTTAGCTCAGCCAACTGTACAGCTGAGATTTATATTACTGGATGTTATAGATTATTAGAGACAGTTTAAAGACATGCTTTTTTATTTTTTTATTTTTTACACTGATCAGCCATAAGATTATGACCATCTGCCTATTATTGACTAGGTATCCCCTTTACCACCATAAGAGTGATGCACTATGATTTCTGACACCTTTCTATTGGTACACTAGCGCTTACATTGGATCGGACTACGCAGGTCAGCCTTTGCTCTTCATGTGCATCAGTGAACTTTGGCTACCCATGACCGAGTCGACAGTTCATGGGTTTTCCTTTCTTGGATCACTTTTTGTATGTCCTGACCACTGCAGACCAAGAATAGCCCTTTGATCCAGTCCACTAGACAACACATTTTGGCGCTTGTCAAAGTCACACAAATCCTTATGCTTTTTCATTTTTTCTGCTTCTTACTCAATATGAGGCGAGTGGTCATATGGCTGATCAATGTGTTTAATTATGTTTCCTTAACATTATAGTAATCCCTACATGTAATTAAAAAAAAGATTTTATTGCGCTATCACTAATCTTTTCACCTGTTGATTGTCTTGTCCTGTCCCTTTCTCAGGTATCTGATGTGTATCAGCACTCATGAATACCCGCCGGCGCCACACTCCTAGGAGCAACCAGGAAGGGGTTTACAATGGCCCCTCACAGACCCAGACCCAGCTGGTCCAGCCGCTGGAGACCCCTCTGTCTGTACCTCTTCCCTTTGCTCCTCCCGTAGACTCCATCAGTATGTCCTGCCGAGACCGCACCACTGAGTTTCAGTCTGTGTGCAAGTCGCTGCAGGGGAGACAGGTACGCAGAATTACTGTTGGATCATCTGTGGTATACGTTGTAGCATTCTGGCATCATAGAACACAATTAATGCATCAGTTGTTTTTGTTTGGTGTCTTTTGTTCCATATTAAGAACTTAGGAGTCGTATGATGATGTTGCCTTGCTAGTGCCATATTACAGCAGCGTTTAATAAGAGAAAAATATCACAGATCTCAAACATGACAATCAATGTTGCTTCTGAAAACAAAAGAACTTGTTATTAACATGACATAAAATGTTCTTTTGTATTCAGAAGCAACATTGATTGTCATGTTTGAGATCTGTGATATTTTTCTCATTGAACAGTTGATATTGAGATGTGTTGCTACATATAGGTTATAACTCTGTAAAGCCTTCAGAACGGCTTTAATTTTTGAGCCTAGAAACTCTAATTGAACTTTTTCTCTGCGGCAGAGGTAAGTTTTGGTCTTCATGGGAGCCAGTTTCAACATGGTGCTTGATGGGTTTTGCAAATGGACTTGACAGTACTGTCCTTTCAAGAACTGTTCCAGAACCGCTGACCTTCATGTCTTAAAATAACAACTGACTGTTGTTGTCTTAACTTATTTACCTAACGCCATATGTGTTTTTTCATAGTTTTGGAAAAGAATATCTAGTATTGTTCTAGTATGTAGAAATTAAATCCAAACTTTGGACTTGTACTCTAGAAGTAGTGAAGATCACAAAATTAGAGTCAAGCATCCAGAATGCTGTCCAACAATTCAGCGCTGCGTATTATTAATCAGAATTTATAGAGCCGGATAGAGAGCTTAAGAGAATAAAGAATTAAAACATAAAGGAAGTTAAAACAAAAACAAAAAGTTACCTCTTGTTTTGAGTGGCACATATCCAGAAGAAATCAAGTGGGTTCAGTGCTGAAAGATATTTTCAAGATCGTGGCTTTTAAAGTTTACCCAATATGTAGTATGTAGTTATTAAATGTATTTTCTGCCATAAAATGATCATATATTACCAATGTAAAATTGCATCCAGTGTTTGAAATGAATGAGTGTCATTTAGCATGACGGGCAACTGATTTCACCAAAAAAAAAAAAACTATTTGGTTTGTAATGTGAGCCTTATTTTATTAACAGGTAACTCATTATGAGGTATAAGTTTTAGGGTGATGGGCAAGGCTTGCTTGTTTTCTTTTTTATTCAACTTGCAGACAACAAAGAGCTCTAAAATTGACAACCTGATTTTTTTAACCCATAGAATGGAGCACAGGGGATTAACCCAGTTCACAATGCTGTCAGACAAAGAAGTGACTTCACACTCATGGCAAAGTGAGTTCAAAGGATTTTTTTCTTCAAGTAATATGATGGCATCCTAATGGCTAAAATCAACAAGTTGCTCCTTTAGTTGGCTTTACTAACATTTTTCAAATCTGACTGATGATTTTTTATTTTCCAGGAGAATTGGCAGGGATCTTACCAACACTTTTGCAAAGTTGGAAAAGCTGACTGTGTGTAAGTGTCAGGATAGCAGGTCAAGCCACTTGTCCAATTATAGTCCAATTGTTGTTCTACTGTATGTCGCGGTTTGTGACATTTTATTCTTTTGAACACAGTGGCCAAACGGAAATCCCTCTTTGATGATAAAGCAACAGAGATTGATGAGTTGACGTATATTGTGAAGCAGGTACAGATATGTAAGATCGTAAATGCATATGTGCTCTTTTTTTTTTGTTTTTAAGTTCTACACTTTACACATGTCTGTATTTTTTTTTTTGCTCAGGATATTAACAGCCTAAATAAGCAAATAGCCCAGCTCCAGGAGTTTGTACGATCCAGAAATGGTCAAAACAGTAGACATCTTCAAACTCATTCCAATACTATTGTTGTATCGCTGCAGGTATGGACATATGCCAAACTTCCTACTTTCTTTCTTTCTTGCAAAGTAAGATAACATTTAATGCTTTTTTTTATACATGAAATCTTTTCCAGTCAAAACTGGCATCAATGTCAAGTGACTTCAAGACAGTTCTGGAAGTAAGAACAGAGGTAAATCTTAATACAAAAAAATTATTTAAATAGTTTGAGGAATAGGTCCTTTATAATAAGTGACTAAATTACTTTTGCAGAACCTGAAGCAACAGAGAAGCAGACAAGAGCAGTTCTCTCAGTCGCCAGCCTCCGCTTCACCCCTCCACAACTCCAGCCTTAGTAAGTTTCAACCTTACACTTGACCATCCTGTAGCTAATACACAGGTGGATGTGTTAATATAATTTTTTTTTTTTTTTTGGATTTTTCCCAGATTTTTCTCCCTAATTTAGTCGTGTCCAATTCCTCCCCGTCACTAGGGGGCTCCCACATTAAGGCTACTACTACCACTCAGTCGGGAGGGCCGAAGCCGACCACATCTTTTCGAACTGCTCGCTCACGCACCGTAGGGGGCGGCGTAACACACTCGGAGGACACTCCTTCCGTTGCGCGAGCTCACAGACGCCCCTGATTGGCTGTAGAGCCGTGATTAATGTGGGAGCACTAAGTACCTCTCATCCTTCCCCTCTGAGAGAGCTAATCAGCTCTCTCTAGACCTCCGGCTGCGAGAGGTTACAGCATCACCCGGGATTCGAACTGGCGATCTCCGGATGATAGGGCGAGCACTTTACCACTGCGCCACTTGGAGGCCCGTGTTAATTAATTAGGGTTGGTTTTGAAAGTTACCACATTTTTAAACACTTCGAAATTGTTTGTCCAGTTCATGACAAATTTAGACACTGTGATGGCAGGAATTCCCTGTTGTTTCCATGGCAGTCGAATCAGTCAACCTGACGGCCATGCAAACCTGTGCATCTAATAATGGGGCACAAGCACATGGATTCTTTGTCATAGCATCAACTGGGCACGTAATGTGATGCTTATTTTCAATACTCTACCTAGATATTTAATCAGATTCTGAATGATTGTGTTAAATGAGGAAGCCTGGTTACATACTGATTTGCTGTTCTAGTGCGGCAAGAATAACATTTTATACACTGTGTAGAGGGTTAATTAGAGTAATGCAGTAGCATTTCTGTCGTTAAAGCACAAATAAGTTTAAATACTCTTTAAAGAGAAGGTGTTGACGCCTGCATGCTACCATTACCTGTGAATGGCAGCAGCTCCTCATGCTGCTCCAATTTCTTGCCAGTGCTTACTTTTGCCTCAAATACTAGCTGTCTTTGTTGCTGAGTGACTAATTCTCTGTGTTTACTAGCAGTTGGCATCCACTATGTAGCATTACCGCCACCTCCTGGTCTCATCTTCCTCAAATCCTTTTTTTAATTCCCATTGCCCTTAAGAAACCCACCAAATTCTTTCTTTCAAGTACTCTTTCTCTATTTTCTAAAATACTTTTCAAATGGAAATCCAGCTTTAAAATTTCCCATTGCTCCTCATCTGAAAGTCCCCACAGCATCTCATTATCCGTCCCCGTTGCTGAGTGAAGCATAACTTTTCTCTTAATAAACTGATAGTGTTGCCTTCTGTGACATTCAATGAGAAACATCTGTGACACACCTTTCATAGAATTTGCTGTGCAAGGACAAAAACATCGGCCACCAGCCACACAGTATTTCTGTTTTTATATACTGTATAGATGTAATAACATCTACACGGCCATACTAACAAATTGTCGAAGTGCCACTAACTAACTAAATAACAGTTGTTTTTATAAAAGAATAATAATTATAGATGTTTGGTTTATAAATGTCTGGTTTAAGAAGAGTGCTTAAGAAGTTGTTAACTAACCTCGGCACGCTTACCAACCGAGCCCAAATGGATAGAAAGTAGGACAAATACACATACATGCATGATGTGTCTGTTTATTATCAGCAAAGAGATCATATTTAACCTTTGGGCCAGGTGCCTTCTGTCACACACGTCCCGTACATCAAAAGAACCAGTCATTAACACGCAAGTCATCGAGAGACCCGAAGGCAGACAGACGATAACAAATACGTCAGCATTTTCCAGTTAAATAAATGGTTTTCAGCAGACACAAGCTATTTGTAAGTATATTTGTCAGAACATGGGCTATAGGACGTGTTACCATATAAGGAATTAGGAAGCACAATTAAGGGGTTGTTTTATCGCCATAGAGGCATAAGAAAGGTCACAGCATATTACAAAATTTACATTAGGAATTGAGTATTGTGTGTGCACCCTGACAACCGGAATATTTTTTTATTAATTTAAATATATAACACTGGTTGAAAAAAGTTTTCCTAATTATGTACAATCCCTTTATGTAACTGAGCTGATATTACACTGCTCGTGTTCCTCATATGCAGTATTTAACTTGCCAGAGATATTGATACATCCTTCAGTGCTCAGATCTGCCACTCGTTGCTTTCAGCTTTATTCATTTTTTATTTCACAACAGGCAACTCACTGTTGATGCAGGATAGTACCAATAAAGCAGATATCTCGATAGACATGGATCTTCGCTCCAGCCAGCAGATGCTTCTCCTTAATGAGAAGGTAATTTAAAGTGTCATAGTTTATTTATTATAAGGTTGCAAATGTTACTACTTGATAGTTTTCACATAATTAATCTTGTCCTTTTTTTTTGTTTGTTTATTATAATACGTGTGTGTATTCTTAGGACTCTTTTATTCAGGATCGAGCAAACACTATGCAAAACATAGAGACTACTATCGTAGAGCTGGGATCTATTTTCCAGCAGTTGGCCCACATGGTGAAAGAACAGGAAGAGACGGTTCACAGGTAATAATATAAGGAAAGCAAGAAGAAACCTAGTGAAACATGCTAAATCTGGAAGACGGCAAGTTGTTTTGTTCACTTTTATGCACTTTAATTCAGTGTTTTATCCTCCTCGGCACAGGATTGACGCCAACGTGGAAGACACTCAGCTCAACGTGGACCTCGCACATACGGAAATCCTCAAGTACTTTCAGTCCATCTCCAACAACCGCTGGTTGCTCATCAAGATCTTCCTCATCCTCATCATTTTCTTCTTCATCTTTGTCGTCTTCTTGGCCTGAAATCTGTGGACAGCGTGATTATTCCAGGACTGAATCACTAAGTAAAAGTATTTCTTCAGGAGGGAACAAGTAGGGAGTTAAAATGTAAAATAAAGCAAGGATCCTTCAGCTTGTGTGTGGCAAGAGGCTCTACAGTAGAGTGTCCTTACATAATGTGACTTTGCAGCGTCTGTACCTTTGGCTTATGAGCAGTGTTATTTGATAATTCTAAAGTAACTGGCAGAAAGTTATTTTTTTTGTGGCCAAATGATTTTGGTTTTAACTATTGAGTAATTTTATGCACAGAAATATATTCTCATTCCATTTCTTTAGATTGGAGGACAGGGTAGTTACACCGGTATAGCTGTAAATAACTTAATGTTTCATTACTCCTTTTAATGATCATTAGGCTTTAAAGACATGATGAATCTTGTGTAACTGGTGCTTCAGATACAGAAGCCATGTTTATGGTGAGACCGAGAGATATCTAGATTTGGGCAAACTCCTGAACAAGGCACTGTGCCCGCTTTGCCTCATTTAAATCTAGCCTATTCAGAAGAACATGAGTTCAGATCCTGACGATGCGAATGTGACTGCCAGGAGTCAATAGAGCAAAGTTTGATTGAGTAAATGGCATATTTACTGTCCCATGTGAATCACAGCAACACTAGCAAATCAAGGACTTCTGTCTGTATGCAAATTTATAGGATACCTTCACATGCCTTTTTCTACTTTATGGTTGGAAGCTGTTGTGTGATTAGTGAGAGGGTTTGCTAGTGGGGGGGGGGAGGTATTAGCAAGACCATATTGGGGTACAGGCCAAAAGTAATCAAACAGAAGTCTTGAAGGGAAATGTGTGCAGTTAGCCAAAATTGGAAGAAATATTGACTGTCAGTTTAATTAAACACTCTAAATTAAGAAGATTTGACATGATATTTGCCTCAGGAATATTAAAGAAATAAGCTCATATTGCTGGACAGCCAATTGTCTTTATGGTCTTAATGAAGGTTGTGTTTAGCAAGGGATACACGGGATACCAATTCCCATTATCATGAAATTTATTGCTACATTTTATTGAATACGGTAGTAGCATAGATAAAGCGCCAGAAAAATTCCCATCTGATTCATATCATAAAGTGCAATTTTAAGGTTTAAAATTTGAGGATGCAACTCACTGTCTTAAACTGTTCAGCTATACTGTGAACCAGGGAACACAAATCCAGCAGATAAACCAGGTGGCCTGAACAGATAGTTTGTATAACTGTCATATCTTGTTTTCTATCTACTCTGCCATTTTAGTCTTCATGTGGAAATGTCCACTTTCTCTACGGCCAATTTCTTCTTAACGGTTGCAGTTGATAACTTTTCATGATGAGAGTGATAACTTCTCATGGCTTCTTTATACTGCTTAGTCATTTTTTGACAGATTCCAAATTGAAAAAAAATCTGTTCGTTCTTTACCTATCTTTCATTCTAACAGTAAATTTGATGTAATGATGAATATCTTAAATTATTTATGTGAAAATAAACTTACTGTTGGTCATTGCCTTTTACGTGACTGGACATATGAATTCTAAATGTAAGAGTAAGTCATTAAAAATAATAAGTCATAAGAAAAAGTCATAAGTGTTTATGCTCATTTTGATTTATGCTTTTGTTTATTGATTGTTGTCCAGCACAATCTTAATCGAACTCATGTTTTTATAGAGTAAGGCATTTCAATCCCACGCCTTTTGGTCAGAGCAAGGCAAGTTACCATCTGATCTGTTTGGTAGGCAGAAATGACCAGGAGAGCGACTGTGGCTGGCTGTTTAATGCTGAGACGATTTATGTTAACAGATTGAGCAGGCAACAGTGCTAAACATTTAATTATTATAGCATTTACACAATATACAGTGTGTATTAATACTTCTAAAAGCATGTTAATACCTATTTGGTTCAAACTGTCATTTTAATATGGGAAGAAGCTAGGTTTAAAACTAGAACTTGCTTACTACAACCGTGCTACCCGATTTCTTTTGCCCCGTGAACCACACTTTACCTATTTGAATCATGGAATATGGGACAAATAAACAGTATGCTAATTCCCATTATCATGAACGTCATACGGCATTTTATTGAATTCATAATAGCATAGATAAAGTGACAGAATTTTGCATTGCTCCAAAGTATGATATTTATGCTTCCTAGCAAATTTAAATGTTTTTTTTTTTTCTGATTAGTCTCACATTCTTACTTCCACTATTAAACATGGGTATGACTTCTACTGTTAGTTTTTAGCATGCATCTTTGAAGCGTTGCAAGCGTTGAAGTGAGCTAAATGCATGATTTCTTTTTTCCTGAACAAGTTTCAAATTCGACCCTACTGAAGTGATCACTATTTTCTTTTTGACTTGGCAGTGTATATTAATGCTTGCTATGCCAAGGATATATGGGCAGATATGAATACGTCTCCAATACACAAAGTTCTTTTGCCTAGTTTGCCTACTTTTTTTCTTTTCTTTGTTCAAGTTTCATGTAGGTTGTCAGATTTGTGCCCTCTCCTCTGTGGAACTAAAATCAGGCATGCTCTTGACTCTCCGCTGAAGTGGAACCAACACTCCGAGCTCTTCGTCCTTGGCCCAGGCCTCATCCTCTTCACACAATGTCTCTTTATTCTTCCCTGTTGCTCCTCTGCCCCAGCGGTATTTGAAGTACTTGTGCTTTGAGAGGCCAATTGAGAAAGCACTCTTACTACGATGCTGGCTCCACAAGATAGCTTGAGCCTGAAGAGATCTGTCCCTGAAGGTTAAGTCATCATTCTGCTCATCGAGACAGTCACAGAGTACCAGGCGGAAGAGCCGTGGCACCTCCGTCACCTCTGGTTCCAACTCTGTCACCAACTTCCTTAGTCTGCGCAAAACAGAAGAACACGAAGATCATCGAGGTCATAAAATATCAGCATAGAAAGATTGGGATGATTGGGTTTATGCTTAATACTATTGTGTGTTCACCACTTTAGGCTTTCTTTTACAGTTTAAACTACCTGTACTTTTGGAACCAGACATCTATAGTTGAGTGTTGTGAAATGTTGCAACTCTCTCAAAAAAGAACAGGTTGTTCTAAGTTATGACACAATTTGTTCTAAGTTATGTACAATTTAACCAGATTTTGGAACTACTGTACAGTAGCGTGCAAATGACTTGAGACTCCCATATTAAATAAAATTAAATGATGTAGATTAAATTAAAGAAATAGGAACAAATGTTTTACTGCGACAGGCTGCAAAATGCCTAAAGATACGATTACAAAATTGGTTGTTTATGTTACAACCTCAGCAGCGACCTCAGTTGATCATCTGTTATCATCTGCACCTGTTTCTCACTGGCTCATGCCTTAAGTTGGATTTTTTTTTTTTTTTATGCTTGAAGGATTCATAGATCACTGTGTGGTACAACAAACAAAGATGCAGTCATCTGAAATTGGTCAGGGAAAGGACTGAAAATAATTCCCTTGAGAGAGAAAAAGCCTGGCGAACTATTCCTCAAGACTACATAAAAAATTCAAGATTGTCTCACTTTTTGGACGCAAAATTTGAAGAAATAAGGTGTGGGTAAACTATTTTTGACAGTACTATATATTTGTCCCCAGAAGTTGTCCAATATGAGGGGTAAAAATAGGATTTTTCCCAATTTTCTCCCCACTTTGGTCCTTCCGAATCTCATCCATCAGTATGTTCTCCTGAATCTTACAACAGCATCATTTTGTAATACAGTTAAATTTCTCATTCTCATTTTGACCATCCATTTAGCGAGAGATTGCATTTTGAGCCTGCCTTATTTTTTATCATCGCGTACAATCACAAATCCTTCTACCACTTGATGCCCCACCTGAGGATGACAGGGCCACACTGAGAGGGAGGGATCTTTAAGCAGAGTTCTTGAAGTTCCAGCAGCTCTCCAGGCATGATCTCATACGAGGGCTTCTGCTGTGTCGCCACCAGCCAGCTGGAGTCGACACAGGAACTGCGTCTGCGAATCTCGGCTGCCCTTTCCTGACATAAGCGTTCGGTGCGCTTCAGCAAAGAGCCCAACTCCTGCATGAGTGTATGGGTGACCATCTCTGCAGGCGAGCGCTGACTAGGACGCGGGGGCTCCGGAGAAAATGTTCCAGACCAAGGAAACATCTGATGACTACAGCACAGGACATAATGTCCTGCAGTTGACTTTTAAACACAAAATAGACTCAAGGGTAGAAACCTTTCTTAAGAATGAGCTCCTATGGTAAAGAAACATTGCTGTGCATTTTTGAACAGAAAGATTTAGGCCTCTTTTTTATTTCAGATGTTATAAGAGCCCTCCCCACATACACTGTCTGGCCAAAAAAAAAAAGTTGCACATAGTAATGTTTTAGTTTGTCTTGATTACAGTGGGCAAGTATAAATGATCTCACTTTCACTATTAAGCACTACAA
Source organism: Clarias magur (assembly GCA_013621035.1). Taxonomy (NCBI): domain Eukaryota; kingdom Metazoa; phylum Chordata; class Actinopteri; order Siluriformes; family Clariidae; genus Clarias; species Clarias magur. The sequence continues at coordinate 2,115,243 of QNUK01000009.1, read as the reverse complement.
GCTAAGGCAAAGCTAATATAGACAGTGTAATATCTATGATGTACAGATTTCTATTGGAAGACAGTATATTGCGAAGCTTGGCAGCTGGATTGTTGAGTGGGAAATGTTTGTAACAAAACTTTACCGAATAGCATAAGCTAACCGTGGTGTTTACACAGGTATATCACTGCTGTACTTACAGCTTAAAGCATGAGTGTCGGAAAACTAACAATCACTGAATACAGTGACACGTTGTCCAAACTGCAGCTTATACAAAACCAGATCTTACCTTAAACCCTGCACAATGTGTACTAGATACTAGAGTCCACTCTTGTTGTCATCCAATGAGCCAAACATATTTGTAAGATCCTGGCACCAATCTGTCGTGCATGGCTGGCGAGTGGATTAAAACCTCTTTCCTGTCAACACAAGATAATGGGCTGAGGATAAATGTTAATCCGTTATTACTACAGAGTACTTTTAGACTGGATTTTAATGCTTCAGCACTTTGGGCAGATAAAAACCAATAAAACCAAGCTGTGGCCTTGTTGTTCATGCAGTTTAGTAAAGTTATCTCAATGTATTTCAATTTTCTTTTATTTGTATATGAAGTTTATAGATCTCTCAGGTTATACCTAATGAGCAAACAGCAGGTGATTGTGCCAAGGAAGAACTACGTTAGATGACATAAGGCAGAAACCTTGGGAGGAACCAGACTCAAAAAGAGAACCCCTCCTCATTTGGGTGGTCTGGGGTAGTGTGACCATAAATTAATATCTTCGTTAACATGAAGTCCACCTTGTCGAGGTTGCCCACTGCTCCCCTATGGAGACTCCGTTTTAATGTATTGGAATGCCTGCATAGTGGAACTGTTTGTATCGGTGCGCTTCAAGGCCATCTTCATGGTTTTAAAATGAAACCATCTTCAGTAGCCTCATGTATCTTCAAGCAGACCATATGGGGCCATTGTCGGCAGAAGTAAGTGATCTCCAAATGATATAAACTCCAAGCAGAAGTAGGGCATTTCCAAATCTATAAACATATATCATTAATATACTCTCAATATCCTTGTGGGTATTGTGTTGTATGAAATTAGATTAGCGTCTTGTCTGTGAGATACAGGAGGGCTGAATGTATACAGTGGCTTACATAAGTATTCACCTCTCTTGAACTTTTCATTTTGTAGTTTTACAACCTAAAATTGAAATTTGAATTCATTTTGATTATATGTCATAAGGCTGTACAATAATATAATACATAATATTATATTATAAAGTGGGAGGAAATGACCATAGTTTGAAAAACATTTGCCTCCTTCCTGACGTTTGTGTTATTAATATTATTTAAACACATTTAAAATATCTCAAAAGGTTAACCCGAGTAGATACAAAATGCAGTTTTTTCATTTATTAGAGGAAGCTAACTGTCCAAGCCCTAAGTAATTGAAACCTGCTATTAAAACTCACTCTCATTGATCACTCAGGCACTCTGCACTAAATGTACATTCACCTTATACATTATGTGACTGTGACCATACTTTACTGTTCTCTCTCTCTCTCTCTCTCTCTCTGTCTCTCTGTCCAGCTACACATGAACTGCCAGTGATCCAGACCCCCTCTGCCCTCTGTACCCGTTGACTCGTCCTGGTACCCCACTTCTCCTTGGAGATCTCGTCGCATGGATGCCCCATGTGGTCTGTCTGGGATGAGTGTCTACTTTAACATGAAGACGGTCCTGGCCTCGGCTGATGCAGACTGCTGTTCTCTATGGACTTGTGACTGCAGTCGCTCGATAGTTCAGGACTGGAGTTTTCTACAGTCTACCTGAGCCTCCAATAACGAATCGGACTCCATATTAACTTAAAGATATCAACTGTTATATTGACTGCAGAACAATCCCTGTTATCCGTTATCACCCAAATGAGGATGGGTTCCCTGTTGAGTCTGGTTCCTCTCAACGTTTCTTCCTACTGCCATTGCCATCGTCGCCCTCGGCTTGCTCATCAGGGACAATGTGATCATTTTGATTCGGACACATTCACATTTCATACAAACTTACATAATTTGGATTTGAAAAAAAAAGCTGCTTTGCGAAATGATAATTGTTAAAAGCGCTATACAAATTAAATTGAATTCAATTGAACTGAAAACATTAATGAACTGTGATTTTTGGGAAAGCTGAGCTAAATCTACTTTGCCACACCCAGCCAAGATTACAGCCAGACCTCTTGAATCAAGAAATCGTTTAAATAGAACCAACAAATAAAAAAAATTATACATTTTATAGGTTTTGGAGTGACCTAGTCAAAGTCAAAATCTGATTGAGATCATTAAACAATCTGGAAAACACAAACGTGCTGGAAAACACTCGTATGTGGCTGAATTAAAACAATTCTGCAAGGAAGAGTGGGCCAAAATTCCTCCACAGTGATGTTAAAGACTCATTCCGCAAAACGTTTGATTGCAGTTTTTGTTGTTGCTAAGTCAAGTCAAGTCAAGTCAATGTATTTATACAGCGCTTTTAACAGTTGACATTGTCGCAAAGCAGCTTTACATAATCAAAAGAAGTAAGTTTGTATGCGATGTGTATGAATCAAAATTATAAGATTGTCCCTAAGTGCGGCACAACCAGTGTTTAGGGAACAGTAACTTTTTTCACATACGTCCTGGGACAGTTTTTTCCCCCCTTAATAAATGAAGTCATCATTTAATTTGCGTCATCATTGTGTTTACTCTGGTTATCTTTGCGTAATAAAAAAAAGCGTGACAAATATGCAAAAAAAACTGTAATGGGCAAATACTTTTTCACTGTTTGGACTGCCAGGAGACCTGTTCAGGAAATGAGTTTGTTAGAGAACAAGCTCAAACAAAAGGTATTCTGAAGACCAAAGAGCTGTCAAAACATTTTGGACATCTTGCAGAGCACAATTAAATATATAGATATATATATATTCTTTTTTTATGACAGTGCAATCCAAAATAATCTGTTCCAATTTACAAAAGTCAAATTGGAATAGGTTATCAAGTCAAAGCCCAGATCCGATTCCAAACCAATTCCAACCAACTCAAACCAACTCAGAAGACTTAAAAATAACTGTTTATCAACAGACTCCATCCAGTCGAACAGAATTTATGCGATTTTGTCATGAAGAAGAGGAAAATATCAGGATCGAGATGTGCAAAGCCGATAAAAGGCAGCTTTCATCCAGCTCTGATTTCAGGTGGATCTATGAAGTATTGATCCAGTGATGAAATAATGTTTTTTTTTTTTCTGTTTATTTGCAAAAAAAATTGGGTCAAAATAAAATAAAACGTGGACAACGTGGTGTAGTGGTTAGCACTGAGGGTTTGACTCCTGCCTTGGGGTCTGTGCGCATGGAGTTTGAATGTTCCCCTCGTGGTATACAAATTAGGTATACAAATTAGGCTAATTGTTGTTGTTGTGTGTGTGTGTGCCTACCCTGTGATGGATTAGCACTCTGTCCGAGGCGTCCTAAGTCTCCTGGGATAGGATGTGGGCCCCCAAAACCCTGTATACTGAATAAAGCGGAATAGAGATTGAAAGAGAGGTGACACTCAACAATCATCTACGCCTGTATGGATCAAAGGCTTGCCTGCCCTGTCCAATCCCAAATGCACTACAAACTACCAAAAAATGTCAATGCTGGCCCGGACACAAAGACACCAGGAAACCCAGTGCCTCACATTTCACTGTAGAGCCCAGCAGGCAAAGAGTTTGAGTTTTTGACTCCTCCAAGCTCCAGATCTTAATCCAATCAAGCTACCATGGGATGCACCGGTGGGGGTAGGGGGGGTGAATATTTATGCAACATACTCTACATAGTCTTACAGAAGCTGGACATAGTTGCTGTATAGCTGGACATCTTGCCCTAGTGATGATATAATGGTTTGACGTTTGGAATAAAAAAATATTTTGCAACTGATGAATGATCGGAATGATATGAGACCACAAAGCTTTTATTTCATGTGTGTAGAAAACTCGATTTAAATGTAAACTTCAGTGCTGGTGATCTTTGAACTTCTCACTGTTCTTCCCTCCTCGACAGCTTCCCCTCTCAGTTCTTATGTTAAAAGCCTGCCAGAGCTAGATTAGATTATTAGATTAACGTGTAATGTAAGAGTTCTTCAAATATTGATCAAGTGCAAGAGAGTGCTGCTGCTTTGGAGGTGTCTGTCCGGGCTACTTCCCATCAGGAATGAGGAGGAAAGCTTACCGATGCCCTCATCCATCTGTCACTCATCATGCATTTCACTGAGCATAGAACATGTTGCAAACTTTAAACACTCACTATTGAACATGATAACTGACGAGATTGTTTATAAATACATGCTGTGAGTTCATGGTGTTTTATAGTATTTCACAGCACATTTAAAAAAGAAAATCTGTTCAAGTGGGCGGAAATTGTGTTAGAATTGTGCTTTTGCAAGTTGTCTGGCAGTTCTGCTTTGTCCTGGGTGAAATGGAGTAAAATTGCACACGTTTGCAAACAGATCAATTTGTGGCCCCGGAAGTCCATGCATCATCAAAATAAAAATTGCACAAAGGGGGCTTAATTGAAGATGCTTGTAAAGTGGGAGATAAACACAGGCATTAGTGTTTAATCAATTCAAAAGTTTTGTCTTTGTTACCGAGCTGGTTCTCACATTCGCTCTCCAGTCCATCAGGACGTCTTCACCGGAGCGTAGCATTTTCTCGCTTTTTTGTACTACGCTTTTTGGTCTTGACCTGGAGCGAATGTGCATATAAGATCTGAGGCAAATTGAAGGAAAACCAACCTGCCACCTGCATCCTGCATCACCAATGAACTGAATGAGTAAGTTTTCTGTTTTGGGGGGAGGGGGGCTGGGGGGGGGGATAATTATTTTGTTCTGTGATAACAATGTCTTGTATACGATTTTGTTTGGAGGCTAAAAGTAGGATTTATTTATTTATTTATTTATTTATTTTGACAGAAAATGTAAGATGCAAAGAAATATTGAATTTAGTCACAATTTGGCATTAAAAGATTTTAAGGATGTTTTTTTTTATTTTGCCTTTGTCTAGAAATATCTACATCTTTTACATTTAAAATTAGGGGTAATATATTTCAAGCTTGAAATGAGTAAAACTAATAAAATTAAATAAAAATTTTTTTTTAATAAATTTAGAAATCTTATTTTGCAACCTTGTTACAGGAAATACTGTAGCATCCTAGAAACACTCAATTGCCACTTTATTAGGTACACCTGTTTAACTGCTTGTTAATGCAAATATCTAATCAACCAACCGCATTGCTTCAAATCAAAGCATTTTGGCATGTAGACATGGTCTAGGCAATCTACCGAAGTTCAAACCGAGCATTAGACTGTGGAAGAAAGGCGATTTAAGTGACTCTGAACGTGGCATTGTTGTTGGTGCCAGAAGAGCTGGTCTGAGTATTTCCGAAACTGCCGATCTACTGGGATTTTCATTCAGGACCATCTCTAGGGATTACAATGAAAAAATATCAAGAGAGTGGTAGTTGATGCCAGAAATCAGAGGAGAATGGACAGACTGGTTTGAGCTGATAGAAAGGCAACAGTAACTCAAATAGCATCTCATTAAAATAGAGCTATAATGAAGAGCATCTCTAAACTCACAACACATCAAACTTTGACGTAGATGATCTACAGCAGCAGAATACCACAGCGGGGGCCACTTCTGTCAGCTAAGAACCGGAAACTGAGTTGCAACTTAATTGGACAATAGAAGATTGGAAAGCGTTGCCTGGTCTGATGAATCTTGATTTCTCCTGACAGTAGGGCCAAAATTTGGTGTAAACATGAAAGCATAGATCCATCCTTCCTTGTATCAACAATTAAGCCTGCTGCTGATTTAATGTTGTAGGGGATGTTTTGTTATAACGCATCATGTCGCAAAGCTAAAATGATCTCAAAGTTGTTTTGTTGAACATGACAATGAGTTCACAGTACTCAAATGGCCTCCACAGTTACCAGATCTCAGCCAAGTAGAGAACATTTGGGATGTGGTGGAACAGGAGATTCGCGCTGTGGATGTGCAGCCGACAAATCCGCAGGAACTACCTGATCTGATCAGCTCAATATCGACCAAAGTCTCTAAGGAATGTTTCCAGCATCTTGTTGAATCTATGCCTTGAAGAATTAAGGCAGGTCTGAAGGCAAAAACAGGATCCAACTCATTATTAGCAAGGTTTACCTAATGAAGTGGCTGGTGAGTGTATATTTTAATTCTAAATATTATCATTTTAGTTCAGTTACTAAGACTATTTTTTCCAGTGTATTTCTTCACTGTAAGGCAACGTTGCAAGAAAAGTTTCATTTTATGCTGGTTTCTTATATAGCATCTCATTCAAATAGAGCTATAATGAAGAGCATCTCTAAACTCACAACACATCAAACTTTGACGTAGATGATCTACAGCAGCAGAATACCACACCCGGTGCCACTTCTGTCAGCTAAGAACCGGAAACTGAGTTGCAACAAAATTGGACAATAGAAGATTGGAAAGCGTTGAGGGGTCTGATGAATCTTTTTTTTTTATATAACGTTTTTTATGGTAGAATCCTTCACCATAAAATACCAACAACCTGACTGCATATTATCAATGAAACAGATCTTGTTTAATGTTTTTAAGGTTAAAAAGAGACAACACGCAGGGGTGGATCTACTGGGGTGGCACGGGGTGGCAATTGTCACCCTAAGAAAAAGCCTTGCCACCCCATTTGCCCCCCCAGCACTAGTGTCCTAGTGTTCTAAAAATAAAAGAGTTTTTTAATTTATCTGACGTTCCAATCCAGAGGTTCAAGTCAATCACACGTCAGCCTTTATTTAATTTTTATAGGACAATGTAAAAATGTTTACACCAAATAAGAATAGCATTCCTTGAATCCACAAAAAACCATGCAAGCATGCTTGCTTCAGTGTTGCCACCCCTCATCATTTTAATGCCACCCCATGAATGATTTTCTAGATCCGCCCCTGAAAACAAGAACTTTCAGGTATAACAATTTACCCTCATTCAGATCAAAAGAAAAGACATATTGATCTCTGTGGAAGGATTTTGCAGGAAGGATGCCTGTCAGTTCTTAATGCATTCTTCAGTCTTTCGGCAATGAATGGAAAATAATCAGCAGGAGTGAAAGGTATTTTGTTTGCACTGTCCATGTTATGGCAGTGCCTATGACGTGATCAATCTATGGTGAGAAAAACGTGCAATCTGAGAAAAAAGGAGAAGGGTTGAAAGGGGAGATCGCAAGGCATCACATTTTATCTTATTTGGCATGCCTGAGGCTGAAGCAGGATAGGCGCATCATGAGCTGCTAGCTCGTAGTTGTAGTCTAGATTGGCCCAGATCTGGAAAATCTTTAAATCTCTTCTTTAAAGCTCATATATTTGGCCTGAAGCTCTCTGTCAAGAAAAAAAAAACAAGCACAAGAACAAGGGACATTTTTGGTGCTACAGTATGACTTGAGGAATCCCTTACAAAAAAACACTGAACAGCAAGTAAGGCTTGCTCATTTTCCGTCTCCTTTTTGAGCATTTTAGCATTGGACAATACATCGCAAAACGTTGTTGCAAAACTAAAGAGTTGTGTTGTACATGAAAATGTTCTTGAAATTGACTCCAGCTGGAGAAGACGGAGTTACACATAATGCTTTTTTTTTTTTTTCTTCATAAAAGAGCTTCTGGATTTACCTGGTTAAATTGTAAAATATTTTCATTAGTGATGGTTGCTTTTCGACTACGGTTAACATTTTGAAAATCAGATTTTATTTAATTATGCAAAGTGTAATTGTAAAAAAACCTTTATTAGACCTTCTTTTGATATCTCTTGTATTGCCACAAAACAATGCTAAAAACCTGACATAAGAATCATAGTCAAATGGATTCCGCTTAAAAAAAAAAAAAAAAAAAAAATCGAGGCAAACGTACACATTAGACCCTAGAAATGAGAATTTCAAAAGAATATAACATTTTCAAATTTGATATTAGTACTATAGGTTTAATTATCATTTATTAAGGTGAAAACAGTAAATGTGTTACCAATGTTTGAATCCTATATTCATAATGATCATAATATAATCAACCTACACATGTAAAAACCGCATGACTGCAGCATATCAAGACAATATTAACAACAATTTCCTGAAATAATGATCTCTGATTTTCTGTTTCATTATCTCCCACCATATTTCACTTGTTTACACTGGATATCATGGAAACTTACACACATTGTGTATATTGGTATAGAGATGATCACACTGTGAAACGATTTGGGATGGATTCAGAGGACGGACATATTTTGCTGGAGAAACGCTTATTACGGAAACTTTCTGTCAGACAAATTGATGATACTAAAAAATGCAGCTATAAATGAAAAGCCACTGCTGATCAGCAAACAAGCTGCTGGTGTCTCTGGACCCCCAAGAACTTCTCAATGCAGGATCCAAAAGAGGCCTCAAGTTGTGCATCTTGCTATATTTTAGCACCCATAATCTACAAAAGACCTACACAGAAAGAAGGCTAATTTTCACATAGCTTTATTCAATGCCAGCCTACAAAGTATGGTCCAGATGGATGGAGTTCTGGATGTTTGGTAACTGGCCACCCTTTTCCAACAAGGCTTCTGTGGTCCTGAAGATGCTTCCTCCGAACCACGTGACGCCAGCCGACCGCATCTTTTCGAATGGCTCGCTCGCGCACCGTCTGGGGCGGCGTAACACACTCGGAGGACAGCGCTATCCGCTCCCTCCGCTGCGCGAGCTCACAGACGCTCACTGACTGGCGTAGAGCCGTGATTAATGTCGGAGCACTATGTACCTCTCATCCCTCCCCTCTGAGAGAGCTCGGCCAATCAGCTCTCTCTAGACCTCCGGCTGCGAGAGGTTACAGCATCACCCGGGATTCGAACTAGCGATCTCCGGATGAACCTGTGTGTTTTTTGAGCATGTTAAGATCTCCAAAAATCCACACTTCACACACTATATAGGGCAGATATCAGCTTGGGCCCTAAGTACAGTATTTGTTGAGTGTGATAGTGTGTGTGTGGGGTGTGCGTCGGTGTGTTAACATTTGTGATGTGTGTGATGCGTATGTGTGTGAGACATGTGACGTCTGTGAGTGTGTGTGTTAACATTTGTGATGTGTGTGTGTGAGAGAGAGAGAAAGAGATGTGAGTGTGTAGAATAGGGGGAATTTTATGTTAAGACCTCCAAAAAGCCAGTGTGTGTGTGTGTGTGTGTGTGAGAGAGAGATGTGTGGGTGTGTCAGTCTGTGCGTGATGAGTGAATGTGTTTGTGCGTGTTTGTAAAAAAAAAAGCATCAAGTATTGTTTATTGTTTATTGATGTTTTTTTTTTTTTTTTTTTGCCTCAAACATGGAATTACATTGTGTTACAAAATCATAACCACTTTGACAGACGAGACATCATTCTCAACTTTTATGTGAAGAATTACTGCTCTGGCCAAAACCTCAAGAAGATCTAATTATAGACGTCCCGAGTGATCTTTCATACTGGGCTATAATGACACTTGTTAAAGGCGCGGATGACATATCCTTGCATCTCCACTATGCACTTGTACCCGTGTCGATTTCAGCGCTGCAATGTCTATGCTAATGCATTGCCCGATATTTGGGAAGCGCATGAGGTCATCTTGCGGAGGTTGTCCGATTAATGTCCGAGCGCATATTGCTTATTGCTATTGGTCCTTCAGTGGCAGGTGATGTTTATCCGTGCTGTTGGTGCACTGACAGGATGTGTACAGGCCAGGGACATAGGGGTGCGGGATCAATCGCCAAAGTAAATCCGCCAATACAGTTCCACGTCCATTCTATAGACCAAGCATATCTTTTCTAGCATATCGTATTCCCTTTCCTCATTCAAAACTACTTTTGTTATCTCACTCTTCCTACATGAGCAAATCATCAGGTCCTACCACTGATCAATTTTTATAGTTTTTACATTTAGGCGACCTGTGAATCAGCTCGCGAGACAACAGTGATTTACCACTGTCTCCCCTGTGAGTAATAAGACTCCTGTTTAACAGCTGTTGAATCACATCTAAAGCCTGGAAGAGAAGAGAGCTAGAGACTCTCACACAAATTGCATTGAAAGAGCAAAGTGGGCATAAAAGTTCACAACAAACTGAATCAAGCTGCAAATGGACGTTGTGCGGAACACTTCAGGATGCAAGCAGATACTGTACATACGATCACTGATTTCAGTTTCGAACATGCATGACTCATTTATTTAGACTGAACTTCATGACTTTTTTTTTTTTTTTTTTATTCTACAGTAGGTCTGCCTAAGATTGTATATGATTTATGAGTGACATTTCTGAGTAGTGTCAGGGCAATTTCCATTTCCATCTTTTTTACAGAAGGCAACAATACCTTTGGGATATTTAGGGAACTACTGAAGCACCTTAGTAAAACCACCAGGCACTGCGCATATTTCATTTTTACTGAAAATGGCACCGAGCCCAGTATAAGGAGCATGGCAATACATCAGTTAATTACAAACCCAGTTGGTCAAATAAAGTGCCACAATACAATACATTTAATCAGTCTATCACCGTTGTACATAACCAGCACAACGAAGGAAAAAAAAAAGGACGAGTCTTTATATGTGCCCAGAAAGCATGTGACCACTTTCCAGTTGGTTAAAATAGACGGAGGCAACTGTTGTTGTTTACTTTCATTTATGGAAAGATAAGATGCTGTGGTTACAGTCAAACCCTCTCAGGAGTATTACTGTAGGCCATTCGTCCATCATCTCCAACTGGTTTGCTCTCTATTACAAGAGGATTTGTATCCCCAGTTGCGGTTAAGCTGTCCCAGGGCAGCTGTCCCCACTTCAAGGTGAGCTATTTAAACAGCGGAGAAAGACGATTGTACTGTGTAAAGAAGATCACAAGTATGGAAAGTAGAGGATGCAGTCATTTCTGTAGTCATGGAAGTGTAGTGGTACATCATCATGAATAATAGAGCATCACTGATGTACTCACGGTTTTGAAGTGTAATTGATGGAAGGCTGCCGACTGCTATTGATTGTTTTACTACATCTGTTTCATTTACTTTAATTTTTTGTTATAAAAAACCTATTTAACAAAAATAATTGATTTTGATTGATGAATGTGATTTTCTTTTTTCACGTAGTACTGTACATCCAAAAACATTTTTTACAAATGATGCAATTGCTATTGTTACTACTAAGTTTTGAATAATAACAAAAATCATCCATCCATCCATCTAGGGATGTCTGTCGTCCAACGTGGAGGCCAAGGCTGATTAGCATTGTATTTATTCCTATTTTTACAACCATGGTACTGTAGGACGTCTGGTCAATAAGAAAAACAGTGCAATTTAATCACTTATATTGATAAAGCAGAACCTGTTCTGGTCTGAGAAGTGGGCGTTTTGTGGAGTAACATGTTACACATTACATCAGAGTGGAGGGATGTGGAAATGGTTCTTGTTTCATGGGATCGCCGCCTTGGGAAAGAAGCCGGGGTAGGGCTTAAAGCCACCGAGTGAAATGTTGGATTAGAGTGTGGGTGGTCAGCAATGTTTTTATCTCCTTCTTCCCTACATGCTTTGGGTAATGTGATGTAGATCTTGCCTCATTTGTGAAGCTGCTGAATTGAACCAGACAGAGATGTTCTTGAACCAACATCCCTTAATAGGGTTACAATACAGTACACGATGTTACAATGCTGCAACAGTATTCAGTTTAATCTATCAGTGTGTGATTTCTCTGTCTCCCATTGTTGGGGTATCAAAAATTCTTCTAAGAACACTGCCTCTAGATGCCTTAAATGACTCCCATATAGGACAGCTATTGTGTCACTCAGCGTTGAAAGTTATAAAGTTTACATTCACTGGTCACTTTAAACGGGAAGAGATGTACAGCTGATCATTCATGCAGTTACAGTATGCATTAACCCTTAAATCATACAGATACAGTTCAGGTACATGTCAAATTAATTGAACATAAGAATTTGGGGAAAGTGATCTACGAGACTTTGATCATTATGGGAACGAGTGTTGGTGCCAGATGGGCTAGTTTGATTATTTTAGAAATTATTTTATTTTAGAAATTTAGGTGGCTTAATGGGTAGCCTTGCACCTCCAGTGTCCGGGTTCCATTCCCGTTCTTTTCGATTGGTGTTCTCAAAATTGTCCTGCTACCCTCGATAAAAGTGGTTTAGGCAGTGTATACTGTAAGTGATCTCTCACTCACTCATTTTCATGCACAACATCTGACATCTGACAGGATGGCTACTGTAACTCAAATAACCACTTTTTACAACCCTGGTGAGCAGATGAGCATCTCTGAACTCAGAACATGTCGAACCTTAAGGCTATAACAGCTAAAAAACAACATCTGGCACATGTCGACGAAGAAAAACAATCAGAGGTCACAATAGGAACAGTATCTTGTAACTCTCGACTATTGTCCAGAAAATCTATTAATTTATGAAACACTCAAAGCAGGCCATTCGGTCAAATTACCGAACCATTGACCAAATAAAACTGCGTATATCCACATTAATATACTAGTATGCCCATACTCTTAATTGGCCAGGCTCATGTACATAGCTAGATAACATCAGAACTGCAGTTCATAGCTTTAACGACTTGATGTGAAGGCTTTCATTCCAACCACGCCTGTTTAATTCTTGGCTTTCAGTAGACTATCAGGTGTACTTTCTGCTCGGTTGGAACGAAACCCACACGGCCATTTCTTCTGTACAAGGTTGCTGGAGGCCTGAAGCATATCCCAGGGGACTCGGGTTACTTGGTGGAGTACATGCTCACGTGGGACGGGAGATCTGGAAACACTAATTAGGCTAATCTGCAGGTCTTTGGTCTGAGGGTGGAAACCAGAGAAACTCCACCATGCGAACGCCACACAGACGTTCTCGAAGGTGGGAATCAAACCCCTGGCCCTGGAGGTGCAAGGCCAAAGTGCCAATCATTCTGCCACCATGCCACCTCGGGATTAAAACTTTTCCAAAGTAAACGATCATCATGGCTAAAGATTAGATCAATTCGAAGGTGCACAAAGATGACATTTAAGGCAGCAAATGATTAAAAGAAATGTTGTTTCAAAAATAGTAAAGTGAACTTGAACAAAGGTGTCACATTTACTTATTTGTGGTGAAATTGTGGCTATTTTAGCATGCTCATTGGAGAACGACTTAATTAAAATATAAAATGTGCTTTGAAATGTGAGGCTTGCTTGAAACAACATCAGTCTGTCAACCCAGGAACAAGAGTGATTAGAAGGTCTGCAGGGAGGTTGTTGTGACACAAGCTACCAGATGGCTTTTAAATCAGATGGCTAATGCTGGTATGCTCAGATCAGTATGTAGCAGATTGCAATATGACTCCAGGTTTAAGGACTTACGTCTGGCATGACAGAAGCATGTCTGGCACACAAAAAAAGTTACCACAGGTATGCTGAGTTGAAAGTAACACTGCCACACACACATAAACTGTAAAATAGTATAGTGTGTATATATAGTCTAAATATACATTAAATACAGAGAAGGGCATAGTGAGAGAAGCGGGATAAAGAGACTATGCGGTGATGTGAAGGTGCCAATAAAAAGTGTCAAATTTATGGTTGATATTATTCATAAAGTAAGATTATTTATGTTGTTTGTATTACTGATTTTAAGTGTAGATAACTATATGCTCTTACAGTAAACGTTAAGTCTAGTGCCATAAAGATATTAGATTCTTTTTTTATTTAGATTTTATTATTAAGTGTTTAAATAAGTAATCATTTATTATTATTATTATTATTATTGTTGTTGTTGTTGTTGTTGTTGTTGTTGTTGTTGTTATTATTATTGTTGTTGTTGTTATTATTATTATATAGTATTTTGAACATTATTTTAAACCAAACATCACAATGCTGCACATAATTATTAATATTAGAAAATGGTTGAAAATGTGTAAAATATATTTATTTTTAAAAAGCAGTTATACTCAGACATTACGTGAAATGATAAACCACCATTAATTCTTAATTTATTGTATATGTATTTTCTCTTTATATTTTGCCGTTACACTAAAACCACCCATCTTATCCTCTGTTCATATTGATGTGCATTTTAAAAATTCAGGTTTGTTTTTCTTTTACACTGTTTTCTAATATAAATAATTGTGTGTAACATTGTGATGTTTGGTTTAAAATCATGCTCAAAACAATATATAACAAACACTTATAATAATATATAATAAACACTTATAATAATATATAATAAACACTTGTTCCAATTCATTTATTTTGATCCGCATAATTTTATTTAATGTAAAACTTTTGCACAAAAAAAATGGAACAAGTGTTTTACTGCGACAGGCTGCAAATTGTCTAAAGATACTTTTTTAAAGTTGGTTGATTTATGTAACAACCTCAGCAGCAACCTCATTTCCCCTCTCATCTCTTCCAACCAGTCAGCAGTCAGATTCACCAGTATACTGAACTACTAATCACCAGCCTGATCATCCGTCATCACCTACACCTATTCCTTATACTCAGTGCTTAAATGATTCATTGGTCACTGTGTAGCTGAACAAACAAAACAGAAACAGAAAGCCTAAAGAACTATTCCTTAATACTAAATGTATATTATATATATATATATATATATATATATATATATATATATATATATATATATATATAAACAAGAACGCCTGGATCTGGATCTTTAGAAGCAAAATGTGAAGATATGATGTACAGTACTGTATATCAGTATATCACGTTATCTTCAAATAATTTTATATAAAATATAAAATTGCTTCCTATTGCCATGTCGGGAACAATTTTCTTTGCCGCCATTATCCTTGGCTTGCACATCAGAGACAATCTGATCATTGTGATTTATACATATTTTCCCACACATTTACAGTAATGCTCATTTTCCTAATTTTAGATTTTTTATTCTGTAAAGCTGCTTCGTGACAATGAATATTGTTAAAAGCGCCATATAAATAAAATTGAATTGAACATATCTCCCATATTTAATGGTTTAGTGAGATTCTAAATCACAACTTAATTGCATGTGCTTTCGAGAGAGAGTGGAGGTTTCACACATGGTAAGAGGGATGACTGGTCCCTGTTTCTATCTCGGTAAATATTTCATAGAATGTCTCCGAAAAACAGCCCTGCCCACGTCCACTGGAGGAGCAGTGAAACACCAAAAGAAGAAAGAAAGCAAGACAGAAACACAGCTAGCTTGGTCAGCCTGAGAATATCTGCATCGACCCCTCCCTTTATTTCTCTCTTGCTCTCTCGCTCTTTGTATCTCTCTATTTTACCCTCACGGTAGGACCTACTCATTTCTCCCCTCTCTAGTTCCCTGTCTGGCCCACCCTCTTTCACGGAAACACACCCGGTGCACCACTCTCTTAAAACTTGAAGGCAATTTGATTGAGTATCTTTTTATTTCTTGGGCACTCAGCAAAGTCTCTCTCAGACACACACACACACACACACACACACACCCAGCCAGCGACACGCACTGTCTATCTGGATAGAGTCCTACAGTTTGTGGTTGCCTCTTTGAATTCCATGGACCATTTACTCTGAGGTAGGAGATGGACACAGACGTGAGCATCACGGCGTAAGTGGCCAATGTGCATGATTGTATCCTGGTTTCGGCGTACGCTAGCCGTGGAGGTTGTAATACTCATGTTCATGTATAAGATTTGCTTGCAACTGTGCAATTGTTTTGCTTGTAACTGTGTATGTTGTATACTTTAGAGCACTTTTTTATGCTGTGCATTAGGACATGTGCAAACTGTATATGTGCAAGCTTGCGTACAGCACTTAATAACAAATGGGCATAGATATAATAAACTTGTGAGTATACATCGGTATAGCTCTCGAACATGCACCGATGCCATTCCATAGGGATAGTGTAATCACCCTTGGGGTAATGGGATACGTGCAATAAAATGATGTGTACCGCGCAGTTCGGGTTTTTATGTTGATCTTGCAGCTGTAGAGTCAGCAGCAACTCCTGCTATCTGAATTAGCTCAAGCCTATTAAACTGTCACACAAATGTGTTCCTCCACCTCTGGCATCTAGACCGTCACACACACACATAAAGCTCCAAACAGACCACTACACACCATTCCCATATCATTTATCGGGTGTAGGCTTACCACTTAAATCTTTGCCCCTCTGTGAAATCTGATTACAACGTGTGGGTTGTCAGATCATTTATTTGTGCAACATTAGTAACATCATCATCATCGCTCGAGCGAGATACTCCGTGTCCCAGTGACAGACCATCACATTAACCCCGAGCTTATTCCTTTATGGACCTCCAGAGTTGTTAATCTGTGAAAATGCTATTCCCATTCTTCGAGTTTTGGGTAATTATTTTTGCCGAGCCGACGTGACTTTTCCGTCACTACATGATCGATTAACTTTGCATGCCTCTTCTGACTCTCTCTCTCCAGAGCTGCTGAAATGCTTTTATTCTAAAGAATGGTTAACCTTTCTCGTTGGATTCTGCTGAATGACATATGGTTCATACGCCTTACAACCTATCACAGGTGCATCTACGGTTGTTCATGCACAATGAATTCTGTTCCAAAACATGACTCTCTAAAGAGGTGTCAAGCACGCCGTGTACAGCGGTCTCAGAGACGCCCGACCACGAATTAAAAAGACAAAAATACACAGCTTTATTGCCACCCCATGCATGGGGTGGGACACAGGATAGGATTATTGTAAATAGTTTCCAATGTATTTCATGAAAAGATGTTACAACATCATGCCCACGCAAAGTTTTTTTTCTCTCTCTCTCTCTCTCTCTCCATATAACTTACAGATCTATTAACACATGCTTTTATTTTATGACGTGTTTCTATTTCTTTGTCATTAGTGTCTCCCCGGTCTGACTGCGAGGATTTCCCTGTTAATTACGGCTCCCGGGATTCCATCCTCAGCCACAAAACCAGCTGGAGAAAGCAGAAAAGAAAAGATAGGTACGTGCATTATTACCAGCCTTTTCAGTTGTCATCATTATTGAGTGCAGTTGAAATGTATATATGTATGGATGGATGATTAACAGAATACTGCTTATCCTGTGCAGGGTTGTGGGGGGTCTCGAGCCAATCCCAGGGAACTTAGGGCACAAGGCGGGGTACACTCTGGATGGGGCACAAGCACACACACCAACTCACAATCATATATTACGGGCAATTTAGAAAAACCAAACAGTCAGCACGCATGCCTTTGGACTGTAGACGGAAACCGGAATACCCTGAGGAAACCCAACTAACATGTGGAGAGCATGCGAACACCACGAACACAAACCAGGGGCGAGATTCATACCACGAACCAAGGAGGTGCAGAGTGATCGTGCTAACCACTAACCTAGCATCATGAAGGAAAATCGTGTTCTTAAAACTATTTCTAAAAACTAAAGGAAAAATCCATATCTACAACATTAACACATTATTAAAGGCACTGGTATCATATGTCAAAGTCTTACCAAGGCTATTATTATGTAGTTTTAGCCACCCTTCCAGCAATGGAGTAATTATATGGTTACATGTAATTTCCAAGTGCACTCACAGTATATCAGTAAGCGGTTACTTCACCTGCCATGCAGAAGGCAGGGATTCCCAGCCAATGGCCCAAACCCAGCCACTGGTTGCAGAGCATCCTTAGTGCTGCTCCCAAGGCAAGATTAGAAAAGAGAGATTAGAGGCAGAAAGGGAATTGAATGCATGAGAGAACCTGTGTCAAGTTTAGTTTTTATTCCATTATAAATCCTTGTTATCATTAGTGAAACCTATTGAATCAGCAAGACTTACCTCAGCATGCTTTTTCAACTTACTGGATATGCTGTTAAAAGAAAAAAAGAAGATTTATGCAAGCATTTAATTACTCCCACGTCCTCATCCTCAGGATCCACATGACTTATTCCTAGTTATAGCTCTAACTACACTGAGGTGCATGAGCAGCGATGGGGAAAGTGCACAAATCCTGTACTTAAGTAAAGGTAGAGATACCCTAGGTCAAATGTTACGCAAGTATAAGTAGACATTCTCTATTTACATGTATGTAACTTGAGTAAAAGTACAACAGTATTCAGCTTAGGCCTCCGAGTGGCGCAGTGGTAAAGCGCTCGCCCTATCATCCGGAGATCGCCAGTTCGATTCCCGGGTGATGCTGTAACCTTTCGCAGCCGGAGGTCTAGAGAGAGCTGATTGGCGAGCTCTCTCAGAGGGGAGGGATGAGAGGTACATTGTGCTCCCACATTAATCACGGCTCTAGAGCCAATCAGGGGCGTCTGTGAGCTCACGCAAGCAGAAGGAGCGGAGAATGCTGTCCTCCGAGACTAGTATAAATGCCGTCCCCAATGGTGCGTGAGCGAGCAATTCGAAAAATATGTACTTATGCACAGTAACAAGGTTAAATTTACTTAAATTCCACTGGGGGGGGGTCCACAAAAAAAAGTATTTGGCTTAAAATTTATTTAAGTGTGAAGCATATTGAACTTATATAAGCACAGTTATAGTAAAAGTCTCTCTCTCTCTCTTTCTCTCTCTCTCTCTCTTTCTCTCTCTCATTGTCTGCAACCATCTCTACTTCTGATTTTAAACACCTATAACATGTCAGTATCAGTAGAAATCAGCAAATTCCCTGCTTCAAATACTATACAATATTGTAGGCATATAACACAATATCGTGCAAAAATGGCATGAAGTAAAATCCCAGGTATGTTATATGATGTAGTGGAATAAAGGTTAAAAGCACCTTCTCAAGTAAAGAAGAAACTACTCTTAAAAAGTAAATTATTACTTAATAAGTAATTAACTTAAAAGTAAATTATAGATACATAAAATATGTACTTATGTACAATAACACAGTAAATTGACCTAAATTCCACCTCTCCACCATCTCCTCCAATTTAGTTAAATTCCACCTCTTGATTATGTGAACCACAGATGAGCAAGTTCTTCATAGTTCTTTCTGCACTAAAAAGTAAATAAGATGAGAGGTATCCTGATACTGTATAGAAGCCTACAGTTATTAACTGGATGAGAGAAAAGACTAGGGATGGAAATCACCAGTCACCACCCGATACGATATTATCATGAAAAATTTCGTTTTGACCCGATTCGATTAATATTAAGATTGTATATCACAATTTTATAAATTCTCAATTCAATAATACATTTTTTTTTCTAATTTGGTTACAATTTTAAAACCTTGAACCTTAAAAAAAAACACAGGAAATTGCCCAAACTCAAAAGTTATTTTTAACCTTATTCCTCAGCTATTCCTATAGCTTTATTCCTCAGCGTCAAGTCCTCAACTGAATTAAACGGTTTTAGCTTTCTCACTCAAAAACCAAGTGCAGCATTTAAACAATACAAAATTAGTTAAAATACAAGAATTTTACATTTAACTTGATTTTAAATTAAACAAAAAAAATGCAATTTTTATTATTATTTCTAAACAAACTTAGCAAATACTTCACTCCTAGAGACATGAGATGCCGATATGTAAAAATACAAAGGAATACAAAGAAACAGTCATGTTCTACCACCTTAAATGCCTCCAAAGTCTTGAGCGTATGTTGAGCAGTTGCGAGCATGCATTTTTCAAGATTAATTAGCACTTGAGGTATTTTGAGTAAGCATGTGCAATGAGTTGGTCTGACATTTTTCTTTTTTCTTTATTCATTTTTTGCGTGCGATATTTGATCATGTAACTCTATAAAAAAATGTCTTTCCTCCATTTGGAAGCTCGTGCACTCAGCACAGAATCGGTTATATGAAGAAGACAACTAGCTAGTTATGGTCACTGGCTGGTTGACCAGAGCATCTCTAGTATAAATGTTAAATCTAAAAAAAAATCTAACAAAATACTAAACAAAAGAAACACGATTCATAACTGAATCGAATTTTTCTCCCATCTCTAGAAGAGACCTTCAAGGTCTGTAACAAGTACTCTAAAGGGCTGTCATGCATACCATGATAAATCCGAACAAAATACG
Organism: Clarias magur; assembly: GCA_013621035.1. NCBI lineage: Eukaryota > Metazoa > Chordata > Actinopteri > Siluriformes > Clariidae > Clarias > Clarias magur. The sequence goes on along the minus strand of QNUK01000009.1, from coordinate 2,095,204 downwards.
TGATAAGTAACAATTCCAAAAGGCGTACTTAGTCACAGGGCTAGGGCTCGTTATAATATCTGAGGATGAAACATGGCTGATACAGAAAAATATGCTGAAAAGAAAAATATGCAAGTAAGTAACAGATTCTGCAACAGAGAAAACATGAAGTGGCACGAAAGATTTTTCATTAAAAGTAGACATCATGTAGTACAGCAGTTTGAAAGAGGGTAATCACGTGACTATTACACACTCCACATACATTTGTGTAGCTTAATATTCTGTAATACTTCTGGCTTTTGCAATAGTGCAAGTCATTATTGTATATAGGACCAAAAAAAAAAAAAAACAATTCATATGATTTATTGTATACGCAAATGTATAATATATATGTACATATCAAATGTAAAAATACATAATATATATGTATACGCAAAAAAACTTTTAAAGAAAAATTGATAAGTTGAATACATAAATTCATTTATGTACTATATTTAAATATATTAAAAAGTACAAATATTCAAGTATTAAACGTGCATGGATAGACATTAGACTAATGGTAAATCTATAATAAAAAGCCGAATAAATAGACACTATAGAAATCTATTGTTAGGACTGCAAATAGACGGTACACATAGACAGCCTCATTTCTTTCTTTAGTCTGTACAACATCAGGGAAAGATTTAGACAAAATAAGCAAGAGAAAAATTAGATTTTGTCTGATTCATGATCCATCTTTGTGTTTCAATGTAATAATCAAATGACTTGTCGACTCTGCTCTCCTTTTGTGAGTAAAAAAAAAAAACACTGAGTATATAATATAAAATCCATTAATGCGCTAATTGGACTATCAGTCATTATTGACTGACTAAGCTGATGATATAACAAAAAAAGGGCAAAGATTTTTTTCTTTGGATTTGTTTTTGAGTGTGTTGTTGATTCTCGCTCAGGCCTGGTATAGACAGGAGCAGCACTGCCAGCAGGGGTAGGAGGCAGGTGCCCTCTGGCCTGAACGGAAGAACAGCCATGCGCTGCTCCACGTTATTGTGCATCCTGACAGCTGTGCTGGCCTACCTGATCTTGGGAGCGCTGGTGTTCCGCTACCTAGAGGCCCCGTATGAGGAAGGAATCTACATCAGGCTTCTGGCCACACGACAGGAATTCCTTGACAATTATACCTGCGTGAGCCCTGAAACACTCCAAGCACTGATAGAGGTACAGGAAACAAAAAAAAAGCAGTAATTCTGATTAAATTAAGTGTGGCTAATTATGTGTGATCCAAGTGTGTAGTTTGTCCTTTTATGTCTAAATGGAATACGAAATGTTTGCAGATATACAGTGTATTGTCAAATGCTTGGTTTTAGTGATATCTACGTTGGTGTTCCATATGATGGCGTTCGAGTCAAACCTGGACGTTTTTTTTTTTTTGTTTGTTTGTTTTTGCATTAATCCACTTATTGCAGTGGTTTACTAGTCCCTGGATTTTATCAAAGCAGAATGTCTTTTTAGTACGCCAGAGTCATGATCGAACTGCCTGCTTCTTGTCTGAAATGCTGGACTCCATTGAACTACTTTAATGGTCCAAACATGTGGCTTGGACCGAAGTCAAGACTGTGCGGGGGATGTGGCGAAAAATCCCAGACAAGTTCCTGTAATGTGCAAGTGGTGTTGGTGGTGTGTACAGTTCCCACAGACAGATGTGTCTCTTCTGCAAGTTGGCGAAAAGTTCTCCGCCGATTTTCAAGGATCGGTCGTTCCACTCAGTGAATGTTTAATAGAATGATTTCAGTGGGGTCAGAGCCACCTTGGCCGGGATTGTCATTCACTGACATACGGCATTCTTTACATCATTCAAATGTTTTAATGCGGCTAAGAGATCCAGCATCGTACTGTGCTCGAGGCCTTCTTTCACAAGAAATTCATCGTCCCAGTTTGACTTGAACACTCATTGTACCACTTAAAACATGAACCTGCATCAGTTTTCACAAGACAATTATTTAAAAAATAATTTTTTATCATTTCATTGTATTTGTCACTACCGAATCACATCTGCATAGACGTTGTCTTGTCCCATCGTATGTAATGAAAGAATATGTTCAACATTGTACAAGCAGAATGTTGGCACAATAAGGGCCAAAAATATATTTTCACTGACCAATTTGCTCATCTTGCTTCCCAACAACCAGGAGAATTTCATTAAAGAAAAACACTCTGAGCGGCATTTGTCCAAATCCGAAACCAGCCAGAATGCCAGTCTAAAATGCCAACACGTCAAAATGTAATAAAATAACGGCTGACTCTATGCAACAAATGCTCTAATAAAATAATCAAATAAATACAAATCTAGTTTATGGTGAAAACATTTTGACATCTGCACCAGAAATGTTTGTTCCAACAGTATGTGAGAGGAAGTTAAATAGCAGCCTCCATTTATCCTGTTTCTCTTTGAAGAGAGACCACCACAACGCACCATTCACCACGTATAATTTTTTTTATCAGGTGCTCCAGCGGTGTGGTTTTACTTTGTGTTTTACTCCACCGTACAGAATATATCAGGTCTACCTAATAAAATGGCCAGTATACACAGATGCAAGGTGACTGTACATACAGTGTACAGCGTGAGAGGAATCACCTGCTGTTAGGTTTATTTTAAATTGGCAGCCAGCTCTCAGTGTTACATCCATGACATTTGTCCTAAGCTAAATAGAACAAAGTAAAAGTAAACTGATGAGTGGAGATATTTTCATAGCCACGATTTCAGCACGCGGTTAAAGGGATGACGCCTTTTACGCGGTAATCTCATCGAGTGGAAAGAATGCCAGGCTGGTGTGTACTTGGTTGCTGTCTAAACATACCAACCGTCTAAACTATTATTCTTTATGCCTCTGCAGAAGGTTGCAGATGCCATCGGTGCGGGTATCAACCCAACGAAGAAGAACGACACGTTCAGCAGCAGCTGGGACCTTGCGAGTGCTTTCTTCTTCTCTGGCACGATCATCACCACCATTGGTATGGCATCTCCACAATGCTGCATGAGCCCTGCTCCTGTGTAACTCGGAGGCACTGGCCTGTATCATGCATTGTGTGGATTGTTCACCCTGTAACTTACTCTATAAATATCAGGGCCTTAAATCACATAGTGCTTTCCTGTGGGCTCCAGGTTATGGGAACATCTCTCCAAAGACAGAGTGGGGACAACTGTTCTGTATCTGCTATGCTCTGCTGGGGATCCCCATGTTTGGGTTCCTGCTAGCTGGAGTAGGGGACCATTTAGGAACTGGGCTGAGAAATGCTGTTACTAAGATAGAGATGCTTTTCCTGGTGAGAGACTGAGAATATGATGATAACGATGATAACAAGCATTACTGACTAATTAAACCTTTCCTCCGGCAAATATTTTATTATAAATATTTTTAAAAATCCTCAAACCTTTCCATGGTTTTCTGTTTTTCTGATGCTGACAGAAGTGGAAAGTGAGTCCGACTATTGTTCGGGTCATCTCCGCTGTGCTGTCCATCCTGCTGGGATGCGTGCTCTTCGTCTTTGTGCCCACACTGGTCTTCCAGAACATGGAGAAATGGTCTTTGCTGGAATCCGCCTACTTTGTGGTCATCACTCTCACCACTGTGGGCTTTGGGGATTACGTAGCAGGTATACATCAAAGCCTCATTTGCGTCCATTATACGTAATATTACACATATGATTTGAGAATCTGCTATGAACTTCAATATACAATAATAAAACAATATAATATTCCATTTGTATCCATTTCAGGGTTAAAATAACCATACTCTCACATTATTTTTTATTGACATGTTTTACTTTAAAAGCCTAAAGTTTATTCTCTTGCAAAATGATTTATAATGGTTCAGCTAATATTATTTTAAGTGAGGGGAAATTAGTGAGGTGGAAGTCACCATTGTTTATTTTAAAGCAGTACTTCTGTCGTTCTGGCAGCCGACCGGACAGTTAATCTGGGCAATGGTTTCAAAACACTCAACAACTTCAAAGATCTTGCTATTATCAGAGTGGTGACAAATGCATGTGTGGAAATGATTCCTCATGCTCCCAGAACCACTCTTTCACAATATGACTCCTGCAATACGTCCGTGCCATCAAGAAACAGAAATCCATTCGTGGTATAACCTGGTCATTTATCTACATTAAATCCTACACTGAATCCATAATCACACTGTGGCCGCTAAACATGATGGGTACATCGCTTCGTGCGCTTTTCTTCTTGTCCTGACCCACCCATCGCTCTGGAAAACTGTCAATCTGGACTCATCAGCCCACACAACCTTTTTTTCATTGCACCTAAGTCCAATCAATATGCTCCATAGCAAACTGAAACCTTTTTTTTTTTAACTCTACTCACTAGCAAGTTGTTTTCTCCTTTTGTACTGTATGCGTACTGTATGTGGATTCGCTCACTATTAACCAAAGCTATGGTTTTTAATGCTTATTTTCTACCAAGCATTTAAAAAGATCATGTGGTCATTAAATATTAATGGTCATTAATTATGGTCATTAATTCATTTTTCTTCCACAAAGTACAGTTCCTCGGTCTGAAGCATGGTTCATTTCTCTCCTTCCAGGTTTTAAAAATGCATTGGACATTTCTTAACCCAATTCCATGCAGGTTCTTCAGTGTATTTCCAATATATATCCACAAATAAAGAGAAAGTGATAAAACCGACAATTATTTTCTATAATGTACACATTTCTATTCTATTCTATTTCTAAGACATAGTGTATTGCAATAATTGGCCAAGGGAAAGGGGGATTGTGGAATGAATAATGCCTGCTTAGCATAAGTTAGCCTATAGCATAAGTTAATTGTGACAGCCTTTCAAAATATTTTTCTTGAGGTTAGATTTTTTTTTTAATTTTATTTATCCCATTTCTTTTAAATGTATAGCCACACGCCGTATCTGGTTGTCAGATTTTGCTCTGGATGACTACGGATATCAACAGCTAATTCTTCAGTGGCCGGCTGTTAGCATATTTAGCCTAGTGTAAGTCATTTAATTGCTTTCATACTTCTTGCTTAGGTGATGAGGCTGAAGGCAACGAACGCTTGTATAAACCTCTGGTGTGGTTCTGGATCCTACTTGGATTGGCCTACTTTGCCTCCATCCTTACCATGATTGGGAATTGGCTACGAGTCCTGTCGAGAAAAACCCGTGCTGAGGTACTTTACAAACAGAATGTTATCTCAATACTTCCTTTTACGACACCAATTCTGAAAACGCTGAGACAGAATTGAAATTGGCAACAAAACCAAAAAGGAGTAAAGTCTCTTCAACTTTTACTATTTTAAAATCTCTACATCAATTTATAATTTGATGATTTACCTTGTGAATTTGATAGTTTCTTGAGAATATGCACTCCTTTCAAATCTGTTTCAAAAAGTTGGAACAGTTGACTCTTTACCAATGTGTAACATCACCATTTTCTGTTAATAACACTTTTTAAGCACTTGGGGACTGAACACATCAGTTGGTGAAGTTTAGCTAGCGGGAGTTTCCCAAATTCTTCAGTTATGCAGGTCTTTAGCTGTGCAATTGCACCACACACTGTCAACTGGATCAAGCAAAGTAGAGTAAAGAGTATCACCTGTACTCTTTGGTCTGATGTTGTCCTCCTGGAAAATACAGGATGTCTCTGAAAAAGATGGTGTTTGGAAGGCAGCATATGTTGCTCCAAAAATATATATATTTCTTTTGCATCAACGGTGCTCTCTAGAGATATGCAATTTACCCATGCCACAGGCACTGGCACATCCTCATACCATGATTGCTGGTGGCTTTTGGACCTGATGCCGACAACAGTTTAGATGTTGGGGAACGTGACAGCTGCTTTTGAAAGGTGACTCATCAGACCCCAAAACATGTTTCCAGGGTTCCACTGTCCATCTCAAATGATACAGAGCCCAAAGAAGTAGTTGATGCCTCTGTACAGTATCACCGTATGGTTTTCTTAAGCCTTAAATTGCATTTGTAAATGCTGCGACAAATGGTGTTACTGGATAAAGTTTTACCAAAGTCCACATCATGATATCCACTACAGAAGAATGACGTGTTTTGGGATTGGAGATCACACATAGAAGTGTTTTTTGGCCCTGCCCTTTATGCATTGTGATATGGTGTACAGTATGGTGTAAAGTATTGGATCATGTTCTGGTGCATCTCTTGGCCTCGGCCCATCCTTGCTCTAGAAGGACTTTCTTTGAAACTCCTTCTATACCATAACATAATTGATAAGAGCACTTGTTTCTCATCACCTTGTCATTTCTACTTGTCACCTTTCTACTTGTCTTAAATTGGGCCTGTCTCAACTTTTTTGAAGACCGTTGCAGCCACCAGATTCTTATGTGGCCAGAGAGGAAACTATATTTCAACAAACAATTGAATTCACATGGTAAATCATCAAATTATGAGTGGTGTCGAGTTTTCAATAGTGCAAGGAGAAGAGATTTTTACAGATTAATCCTTTTTTTGTTTTTACTGCGAATTTCCATACTATCCCAGCTTTTTTTTTTTTTTTTTGGATTTGGGTTACAGATTTTGTGTTATTCCTCACTTTAATAAGAATGGCAAATAATAGGTTATTGAAACAACTGGAATTCTTTGCACAGTCCAAAGCTCACCAGGGTTTGCCACATACACTGCCTTGAATAAGTATTAACTCCCTTTAACATTTCTTCTGTGTGCTTTGCTTCACATATGGACTAGTCCATCATATCAAAAGAATGATAAAAGTATACAAACCGACTTTCTTTATTTGTATTTTGTGATATATTTAAATGTTGCAACTGAATCCGAGTTCACTCTCTGTTGCTGCAAATGACATGAATTCACTGAGTAATCCCCTCTTAGCCTGAGTAGAGTTCTGGTTGCAAAATTATATCTATGTTTTTATTAACGGACTTAATGGTCCTCCATACGACATTCAGAATTTGAGATATTATTTATAATCAAACCCTGACCGATTCTTTGTCCTAGACTTGTTTTGATAGCTCCATAGAGTTCACGATGCTGTGTACTCATATTGAGAACATTTGACACTTTAACTGCACTCAGATGGACTTCGTTCAACTAATTATGTGACTTTTAAGGGCATCTGGTTGCGCCAGAATTAGTTTAGGGCCTTTATTTAATTTGGGGTAAATACTTCTAAACACAATATACATGTGATGATTTTACTTTTTATTTCTTAATACAGTTAAGAGTTCTTTTTTTTTTTTTTTTTGTGGGGTTCAATTTACACAGTCACTAAATTATGGGCAATTTTGTGTAAATTCATATTCATATTTAAATTTAAATAATGATTAGTGGTTAGCAGTGTTGCCTTGCCCCTCCAGTGTCTGGGTTCGATTCCCTTTGGGTGCTCCGTTTTCCTCCCACAGTCCAAAGACCTGCAGATTAGTGGTGGTTATTGGTGTTCCCAAATTGCCCATAATGAGTGTGAATGAGTATGTGAGTGTGTGTCTGTATGTGTGTGTGTTTCTTGAGATTGGCACTCCACCCAGGATGTACCCTGCTTTGTGCCCTAAGTCTCCTGGAATAGAGTTCAGGCCCCCATGCAAACCCTGTATACAGGATAAAGACAATAGATCCTATTGTATAGACATGTACAATACATATAGATCCAAGATGTATAGACAATGACTGAGTGAGTAAATGATGATTAATATTAGTAATCCTAATTCATATTTAATCCAAATTAAGTCCATTTCAACACCAGGTTGTAACAGTACAATATTCTGACAAATTTTAATAGAGGGTTAGTACTTATGCAAAGCACTATAAAACTCTGTCAACCTAGATTTCTATATAAACATATAGAACTATATAAAATATTTAAAGAATAGTAATATAAAAATATTTTTGACTTGCTAAAAGATAATATATAATTAAATGCAAACAAATTAAATTAATTTTCACTCACTTGCAGCCTACAACTTTCCTCTTATGGTACCTATGGTAAATGATTGATCTTATGCCTGTATGTACCTCAGATGGAATTTACCACTCACTTTGGACTGCTTCCAGATCAATCTGACCAGACCTCATCCTGAATGGTGCTAAATTTTCTACATAAAATAAATCATCATAGAATAAAAACATCTGTAAATCTGTTCCCCTTTCTTAGATGGAAGGGCTCAGAGCACACGCCACTGACTGGACCCAGAACATTCAAAACATGTCGGTGGACTTCCGCATGTCTGGCAAACTAGACGACCCGTTTAAGCGGCGACGCAGAAAACGACGCCACGGTCACAGAAGTCATGGAACCAGCCAAAGTGGTCCAGGTAATGGCGGCCCAGGAGAAGGTAGGAAACGAGAGGATGGATATTATGATGACCAATCTGAATCTGGATCCTCCTCATACTCCTACACATCCAACGAATCAGACTCGGAATCTGAGACGGGCTCAGATGCAACCCAGACGGAGCAGGTGCCAGACATGGTCGGAAAGAAGAAAGAAAAAACAGACCCCACATTCTCACAACCACTGGATTACTTTGGAGAAAACCTAGCCTATATTGATGAGTCCTCAGATGCTGTTAGCGGCAAGCTTCACCTGGACCCGCTCCTGGACAGGCCTGAATTGCAAAAGGCTGCACTGCGCAAAGCTAAAAGGAGACGTCAGAGGAGAACAGCAGAACGGAAAACGCCCAAAACTAGCCCCACGAAGCAGCAGCACACAGCACCCAATGGAGGAATTCTTCTAACGCCACCTAATACCACGCCACCTGCTTCACCACAGCCTTAACTAGCGGGCACCTAACGGGAGAGAACGGTGCTCCCTCAAAAGTGCGTTTAAAAAAAAAAAAAAAAAAAAGACTGGAAAATTTTCACTAGTTTACACTTCCCCTGTCAGTGACTGTTAATTTCTCAGCATGTGAGAAAGACCGATGACACAGGTTGGGAGATCAGACCTCACACGTGCATAGACACCAAAGCAATGCCTATAGCTCCATCTCCTGCCTGTTCTTGGAGCTGCAGCTGGATTGCCTGTGTGGTAAGTTTGAGCATTCAGCTCTTGTCATAGTGGCCTTCAGCCTGCTTTGTTGCTCTTTACGACAATTTCTTAATCAAACCAACCTCAGTGTACTACACACCCAAAGATTTTCTGCCGCTACATAACTCAAAGTTTGGCCCGTTTTGACCTTTTGTGTAACACACTTTTCTTTTCCCATCAAATCATTTAAAAATGGACACAGATTAGAAGACTACTATTATCAGTGATTAAATTTATTTTAATATTTTGTTCATCTGATTGGCGGCGGCATGGTGGCATAGTGGTTAGCGCCGTGGCCCTGCGCCTCCGTGGTCGGGGATTCGATTCCGCCCTCGGGTCTGCAGGCTCCTGCGTGGAGTTCGCAAGTTCTCCCCAAGCTTGATGGGTTTCTTCCCACAGTCCAAAAACATGCAGATTAGGCATTCCCAAGTTGCCCATAGTGAGTGTGTGTGTGTGTGTGTCCTACGATTATCACCCCAGCTAGGGTGTACCCCGCCTTATGCCTGAAGTCTCCTGGTATAGGCTCCAGGCTTCCTGAACAGAATAAGCTGTATAGAGAATATATTAATGTTTAGCTGACAGAGAGTCTATTTGTTTAATTATGAAAATGAATAAGAGTAATGATTTATTAGTAGTTTGCTTAAACCCATAAACTCAGGGTTTCTGCTTTTATTAGTCTACTCATTATATTTAATATGCTTATTGCCCATTGAAATTGTTTGTATTTATGAATAGAAAGCTCATATATGGTGATCTATAAACATCCCAACAATCAGTAAGATCAGATTACATTAAAAGGTTTACATTATCAGGTCTTATCGATGAAGAAGTATGTGAGCCTCCACGATAATGGGTAACAAGATCCGATGTAGAATTACTGGTTGCAGGTGTGTGGTTGACCAGCCTTGCCAAAAAAAAAAAATTGTATAGGATGTCAGAGGAAACATGGTTAAAGCTTTCAAAAAGGACTTCCTGTGCTTTCATCAGCCCACAAACAATACCGGTGGAAAGAAAATACTAATACTTGGCTCAAAACTCCTTCTGTAGAAGAATAACTGTTGGATCCTTTGGTGTATGTACACAAAACAAACAGCGAATGTCATACCAACAGAAAACCCTCATCCGAGCACGGCGAAGGCGCTGAGCCGTGGCCGACCCTGAGTACTGACTGCGCCTAGGAAATGCAAAGACAAAATAGTTGACTGTATAAATACTGTATGTGTGTATGCCTAAAGACAGTAAAGTTTGTCTTTCTTCCTGAACAACCATTATTTAAGCTGTGCAATCTACAGGAGGCCGTTTAAAGATGCAAGAATGTTAAAAAAATATATATAGGCAAGAAGCAATGTGGTTTATATTTAACACAGCAATGTTCACATCTTCATTCTGTTTGGTCAGTAAGTGCTAAATCATTTTTTACGAATCACAGGTTTACATTAAAACACTCATTCTAATATGCTATCATTTCTATAGTAATAACTTATACAAGGGCTTCTACTGTATGATGGGTGAGTGACATAACTGGATTTAAAATGGGTTGACCTGCTGATATGGTTTTTCTGTCTATCATTTTTTGAAAATTTGGTCAAGTTAACCCCCATAAAACTTTACAGTATATGGCAAGACCTCAGGATGGAGGTCTTCGCGGATTCTCTGTGACAGGATAAGCTACGGTTTTTTTTTGTTAGTTTGTTTTTTCAGTAAAGGAACGACTGTTATAACGTATGTTGTAAAATTATGTTCCAAAAAACTATACAATATGCAATGTGTCGTTCTTATAACGACAACAAAAAAAAAAAAATCTAATGTTGTTATTGCTGACAAATTCTGGTTGTATACAGTAAGAGGAATAAATTATCCTGTTTTAGGGAAATGTCCCAGGGTGGAAATGCATCACACCAACCTGTCAGGATTGTTTAAATCATAAAACAGCATAATTTGTTGTGTTTTATTCCTTACTTATACTTGACTTACACTTACGACAGGAACCATAAGATCACTTTAGGAGCAATATATGAGGAAATCTATTTAAGTAAAGGTAGCAAAAGTATTTGGCCAAACCTGTTAATTATTGAATTCAGGTGTTTCAATCAGGCCCCTTATCCCCAGTGAAGGGCAATCTTAATGCTTCAGCATGTCAAGACATCTTGGTACTGTATGACAAACTTTGGGGCAACAGTTTGAGGAAAGCCCTTTTTCTATTCCAACATGACTGTGCCCCAGTGCACAAAGCAAGGAGTATAAAGACATGGTTTGATGAGTTTGCTGTGGAAGAACTCGACTGGCCCTAACACAGAACCCTGTGACCTCAACCCTATCGAGAGCACCTTTGGGATGAACTGGAACTGAAATTCTCGTCCAACATCAGGGCCTGACCTCATAAATGCTCTACAGAATGAATGTGCACGAATTCCCACAGAAACACGACGAGTGGAAGCTGTGACAGCTGCAAAAGGGGGACCAACTCCACATTGAAGTATATGTATTTGGCTACAATGTCACTGCAGGACTGGCCGAATACTTTTGTCCATATAGTGCAATTCCGAGAGCTTCCTGAATATTTACGTCATGACAAAGCATTCACATTGACTCTACATTTAAGTGAGAAGTGAAAGCTTATCACTTGGGAAAGATTAGTCCATTATTATACAATAGTACAGTTCATCCATAACCCTACACTGTTTCTGATTATCATAGACACATTAGAATTATTTACTTGAATTGTTGATTTCATCAATGTCATTTAACTCATTGGTGTTTTATTTTTGCGATACAGACCAAGTTTGCTTATCCTCTGATTGTTGACTTGTTTCATATCAGCACTGAGGAGTCAGGAAATGTAATGCGTTTCTGGTCAGTAAAGGTTGTTTAAACGGAGGATCATGTACTAGGACACTGGTTTAAAGAAGAATGCACTTTATCATCTTTAAGAAGCATGGTTTTCTATGGGAAAGAAATAAACGCGTTTACATTTTAAACTGTCCATGATGCATGACAGAACTATAAGTTTTGGATATTCATATTCAGGTTATTGGTATCCTTCTTTCTGAAGTTGGTGTTTCTGATAAACTAAAACTAACTAACTAACTAAATAAATAAAAAAAATAACAGCAGAATTTTTAATCAGACTCCAAGAACCTGCTAAGCGATCAGATTTCCTGTAATAAAATGTTTGCTCTGAACACAACTTTTTGTTTGTAGTGGTCATCTTTCGGACAACTGGTGCAGACATAGTGGTAGCTCTAGCTGGGCGCTCGCATGTGTGTTTGTGTGTGTGTGTGTGTGTGTGTGTGTGTGTGTGTGTGTGTGTGTGTGTGTGTGTGTGTGTGTGTGTGTATACCAAGCATGCAGAAGTTTATGTCAGACGATTGTGTGATAAACACAGCCTGACACGTCCAGAAACACCTGCTGTTTTCCTCAGCTCGTGCCTAACCCAGACCAGCGCCTACTCATGATGCTCATTCTGCTTTGAAACACTGATTCTCTTCTTTATTGCACCTGGACATGACTCATTTTTCTTCCTCTCATTGTTGGTCTGTGGCACAACGCGAGCAAGTCCTCGACAATTCCCTTCTGTCTGCAACAAATAAGTGCCACCTACAGTGTCAAGTAGCATCTTGTGCTGCCTTTCTTCTTCAGAGCAGTATTTTACACCAGCAAGTATGTTGTCACTATGCAGACATTATGCTGAAATTGGACTTCATCTACGAACAGCCCTTCTGCTTCAAAACAAAAACGTTTGACATAGTTTTAATCCAGGTCCTTTGATATCTTTAGTATTATTATCAGTATAGAAGGTATTAATGCTGTAAATATTAGTTTCTCATAGTATCAAATAGCCAACTGGATGCTCAAATCTATTTTGGAAACTGTATTTCCTTTCATTTGACCTCATTTTCCTTCCTATATAAAATTTTTATGGAATTACAATAAAGAATCACAATAAAAGCATCCCTATTTATGTCATTTTATGTGACATATACCTTAATATTATGATGCATAATGTAGACATAATGTGAATTGTAGCATAAATATATAGTATTTTTATTCTGAAAGTGTCCACTCGATTTTGGATTAACTGTACGGACAAATGACCAAAACTAGCCAGCAATTTGCCATTCAAACATTCTTCAGTAGGAGTCGAGAGCCTAATGTGTGCCAAGAGAACTTTTCCCACACCATCACACTACCACTACTGGCTTTACAACAAACAGATTGATTCCAAAAACATAAGCCATAATCACTTGTGCCAAAATCTCATGCAAGGCGAATATGGAATTTTGCCCAGGCAACTTATTTGTATTCATTAAAGATTCGGATTGCTTTTAATTGTTATATAACAAATATATAAGAAATATATTTCATTTTTATAACTATTTAAAAAATTGAAGAAAAGAAATAAAGTAAGTGGGAATAAAAAAGAAGAAAAGTAGAAAGAAAAAGGAAAGCAATGATTGGGGCCCCAAGTCTTAATACTTAACAAATTGGAAATCATTCTGTTTGGTCAGTAAGTACTGATTAATAACATGTATATTAACCCACTTACTCTAATATATTATAATTTCTGTAGTAATATCTTATACAAGCTTATATAATGGGTGATTGACATAACTGGATTAGAACTGCTGGTAATTTATCTAGCATTTTTGGGGAAATTGGTAAAGCTAAGCCCTAAAAGACTTTAAGTTGTATAACACGATTTCAGTATGGAGGGCTTTGCAGATTCTCTGTGACAGAACGAGTTGCATTTTTATTTTTGTTCTGTTTAATTAACTTTATGAAAGAAAAGAAAAGCAGTCTCTGGTAAAAGAGCGACAGTTTATAGTGACAGTTATAATGTATGTTCTAAAAGCGTTCCACAGCAGTATACAACTATAAATGGATAAAATGCGAGTCAGGAGAATTTTTCCCACTACATCACACTACCACGATTGGCTTTACAACAAACAGGTTGATTCCATGGATCTAAGCCATTTCCACTCTTGCCAAAATTCTGATGCAAGAAGAGCATGGGATTTTCCAACCAAGCAACTTTCTTGTTCTCTTTAAAGGTTCAGTTTGGAGGGTTCTGTTCTAAAATAAAAAAAAAACAAATTACCTTTTAATGTTTTTAACCCATCAGAAACCTCTTTTTGAAGAAATATCCACTGTATGTATTTGATTGTTATATAACAAATATGTAATAAATGTATTTTAATTATTTTATCATCATTAAAAGAATGGAAGGAAAATAGAGAAGGTGGAAGAAAGAATAAGAAAAGAAGAGAAAAAGAAGAGAAGCAATGATTGGGCCCCAAGTTCCAATAATTTGAAATCCAGAAGTGACCGTAAGTTTACAGTGGGAGAGTGGATTTTCCACTTAGGAAGGGCTTTTCTTAGTTTCCTTTTTATGGCGCCTTATGATGACATGTGAGCAGCAGTTTAAAACCCTGGCTGCCTGCATGTGTTTGGAACAAAGCAAGTGTTAGCTGTCACTCGTCCTGGCTCGTGTGTGGGAGGAAATTTGGAAATAATTGACAAAACATTGATATATATATATATATATATATATATATATATATATATATATATATATATATATATATATATATATATAACAGATCGTGGTAAAATAAAATTAAAAAGGTCAGTAAAACAAAAGGTCATACAAAAGCATGTTCATGGGTAAGCTGATGATGAGTTACACCACACAGAAATTCATTCGATGAAGGACTTAAAAACTAAACTTCTTTCGTCATCTGCAACTCTGAGGCCCGAGAGAGCGCCAGCAGACAGACAGGATCACACCACCACGTTATCTGCAGTGTGGAGTACAGATGATGTAATTGTACCATGGTTTGCATCAGACCCTGATCTTACATAATACCACCCAAAAGTGGGTCTGTGACAGAGGTCATATTAAGGTGGCATGTCTGTCCTGAAATGTTTTTTTTTTTCCAACATAAACTGTGAATAAAATAAAACTAAACGAGCTATAATTTGTACAGTATGGATAGAATTTTCTTACAATGTTCCAGACAAATTCTCGATGAGAGCATAAAGAATAATATGCTGGTCCTGAGTGTCCACAGGTTAAATGGCCTGACACATAAGGCAGCAGTTTTTCTGTCATTTTTAGGGTTCTCTGCTGCCTACAGGGCAAACTGCAATTAGCAAACTCTGACAGGTTTTTATTTTTTCCTTAACCAACCTCTCCCTGTTTTTTTTAAAACTCCATATGGCTCAGGAGTTGCTTTGTATGGAAACAAAGACTATTTCTGTATTTCGAAAAATACAAGCATTAAACTGGACCTAGTCCATAACAATTGGACCTAGTTAAATAATCTCATTGTAGTATTTCAAATGAAATGTACCTAAGACTTTGTTCTGATTAGATTAATAATTACTTCATTGTATTTTAAATATAGAAAAAAATCACCTTTAAGTCAAAGCTGAATTAGGTTAGAATCTGATGCATTATGCAGTCCTATGCACAAGGGCTTATTTTGCCTCCTGGGGGCTTACTTAAACTTTGCGAAGGACGTTTCTCCAAGTCTGCTGTCACATCTGACCTCTACTAATCACTACACGGAGAAACATGGCCACCATTGTGTACCACACTGCCTGTATGCTCTCTCTCTCTCTCTCTCTCTCTCTCTCTGCGCTCTGCTGGGGCAGGCTGCCAAGCTATACGTAATGTAAAAAAAATTGAAATATGAGTATTGGTTTCATATATCTGCTAATAATACGTGTGTGTGTCGTTATGTCAGTCTGGGTGTGTGTCTGCATGTGCTTGAATTTTTAAACTTGAGCCGGTCCAGGACTTCTAAAAATGTGTTTGTGTTTGACAGCTTCAATCTCACTAGGATTTTAAAAGTTTACAATTCTGCCCAGAATACATATTTTTTATATATATATGTGTGTGCGTGTGTGTAAGGATAGATACAAGGAAAGAGAGATAGATAGAGAGACAGACTGAAGTTAACAGTCATGTATAGGTACATATGTACAGTAGATCTAAATACCTGTGCAATGTGTGAACAGAAAGGAAAACTCACATGTACGGTATGAATTTCCACTAAAATTAAGATAAGTTTAAGTTGATTCATTTAAGATTAGTTAACATTATTACGGTTTCTTTTAAACTATGGAAGCATGTGATGAGTGCCTATCCCAGCCCATTCTTCTGCACATTATAATGTTGTTGTTGCTTGTTGTTTGTCTTTCAAATGAAAATCCGCAAGGTATATATAATATTTGTGATATTTATTATATTAGAGCTCGAGACGTTATGCATTCAAACAGAACCAGCCCACGTGCATTAATGTCTCCTCAGCTGTCTCAGCCTCTCAAACGTGTGTGACCTTCAGCTGAAGGACGCTGGGCGATGACGTCATCGTTCGCCGACGTCAGGGTGATCCCTCGACCACTAGAGGGCGCCTAGATTATATACAGTACTGCGCTTCTGTATTCTTCTCTTTACCTTCAAGTCTATTTATAGCGCGGGAATTATTGATGACTGGCGCGATTTGCTGACGACTGTATAACAAAGGAGACGTAACAAGGACGAAAACATCGCATAAAGTGCGGTTAAAAAAAAAATTCTGTTTTGAGTTATAGAAGCTCTATAACACAGTTATGAATAGTTGAGCATACAAATATCCTAAACTCACTTATTCACACCTTAATTTATAGCTATATGTTATTATATATTGAAGTTACTCAGGCATGCAGGGACGCCACTGTGACTTGTTTTAAAGCATGCATGCATGCATGCCTGCATTATAGACTATGGGTGTTATATTAGGCTACAGGAGACAAATAGGAAACTGGATAGTGTGGCCATGTTGTATGGACCATGTGTAGGCTGGAGTTGCACCTGTCTTGGAGGTCATGGCCCCAGTCCTCAGTCAGGACTCATGCATGAATGACCCTCCTTAGAGCATAAATCTTTACACAATATTTCCACCCTACATTGTGTTGATTTGTTCACAAAGCAGATGTTTTCTTTTTTATATATATATATATATATATATATATATAAAAAATAAAAGGCATCTCTTGTCGTGACATGGTTCCTAATTCTCTGTGTGGACATAATGCAGCACTTGAGCAGAGCACTTCTGCTGAAATGCTGTGTGTGTGTGTGTGTGTGTGTGTGTGTGTGTGTGTGTGTGTGTATAGTGTTATGCGGCGTCTGGGAATGAATGACCTTGAATTCAAGGTCGCCTGCAGATTCTCAATGACACCAGGAACACTGCGTTCCTCCCCTGTAGGCTATATAAGGCACTTTTATTACAGGATCCATGTATACCCAGAGATGACTCATGAGCAATCGGTTTAATGTGTATGATTCGAGAGAGTACTGGTAGATCATTTTGGTTTTTTTTTTATATATATTAAAACCCGCATGATCACCGAGGTCACTGGACAGCACGCGCCTGTGTTTCCGGTTCAAGTTACCGGTAGTACTGGGGCCTTTCATGCTCTTTGTTCATGCTCATTCTCTACGGAGTGGAGTGTGTGAGCTGCTCGTGCTCGAGTCGAGCCAGCTGACCGGGGGAAGGCCGCAGAGCTGGGTCAGTGTCACGAGACTGAGAATTTTCCATGCCATCTAAAGCCATGCGGGATTCACATCAGGCCCAAACGCATTATCCGGCATTACAACACCAACTACAGTACATACAAACCCCTACAGGCATCAATAACATAAAATAGACTTTCTTTATATTATTTGTCTAATTTAACAGTGTTCGTTATCACTGTTGCATCAAATGTGACTAAGACATGACCTCTTTTTTTTTTTTTCTTCTTTTTTTTACAGAAGCATGTTGTAACCGTAACCTGGAGCCTAAATACTGAAAGTGATAAGTGACATTTTGTAACTCAAATCTTCCACACAAACACACACACACACACATCTGGAGAGTCCGCACACATTATATCCACTATAATAAAAAAAAAAATGCTACTAAATATCTTAGATCCAACTTAACTACTAGATAGCTTTTTTTTTATTGTTTAAAAGCCTGAAAATAGAAACATGCCAGTTAAGCAACAAGGGGGAAAAAAAGCTGCAGGATCAAAAGCATGTTAACTCGTGAGTCAGACCGACTTGAGTGTAGATCCAGAGTCGATCCCTACGCACGCGCACTAGGCAGGCTGTCTAATAATATCTTCTGCAGCCTAACTAGTGCACTTAATGTCCAAAATGGACTCGTTTGGGGATCTCTCCGGCGTTGCGGCGTTGATGACGAAGGAGCAAGCGGCATGGAAAAGGACGTAACGGAGAAAGAAGGGGAGGAGAATGAGAGAGAGAGAGAAAGAGAGAGAGAGAGGACGTAATCAGGATCAGCGGAAGACAGGATTCAGGCTTCCAGTGGCAACCGAATGCGCTTTATAAGAAAGCACCTCAGGAAGCCTTCCAGCAAACAAGCACTGGATTAAAACCCATGTCCGCCTGGTTGTACTGAAGCTCTCGAGCTTGCATGTGAGATTTGTCTCGTGCAAGCAGCTGTGAGATCAAAGTTGATCGAAACCAGGAGCCGCGTACAAGAAGATACATTTCTATCAGTCTCTGTGTGTGTGTGTGTGTGTGTGGTGGCGACGATGTTGTGAGATTTGCACCTTTCACCATATAACGACTTCAGCAATATTTATCTACAAATGCTGGTAAGTAGATGTAGTTCTTAAACATTAATAAACACCTTACACACTCCACTGCACATATCTGTCTGTCCACTCTAATCATCTTAGCTTTTTTTTTAAAATAATCTATATAAAGTTTATATTATTTATTTCAGCCTATATAACCCTTTTCACAGACATATCAGATGTGCCAGATGTTTTGTTGTTGTTGTTGTTGTTGTTTTTTCCTCCTTCCAGTGGTTGTGTAGCAGGGGCACAGTGTATATAAAAGTAAAGAAGAAAGTCCGCATAGAGCTGGAGCGGTGTGTTGATGAGTGCTGACCTTGATCACGTTGTCCTAATCCTTAGTCCGTAATAATGTGTACACTTCCTTCCCACTACAACGGTCATTTCCCATCGGCCTTCGGGTCTGGAGTCCGAAAATAAACCCAGACCCACGTCAGAGCCGCCTCGTGAGGCGACCTGACATTCAGCGGAAAGTGTAGCGTTGGTGTATAGAAATCGCATGATTCTGTTCAGTGACAGTTTTCATTCATTTACAGGACACTCCGTAGTGACACATGGTCCACTCACTACTTTATTAAACTAAATAATAATAATAATAATAATCATTTAAAAACTGATCTGTACAATACACGTCGGTCATTTATACAAATCTTTACCTAACTCAAGTGTGCATAAACTTTTGAGTGCATTGTATATTACATGTAAAAATAAAATTTAAAAAAAGCTCCGAACTTTACATGCCGGTTCAGGCCACTGGACTATGATTGACAGACATGAGAAACCTTGTTAAGAAGTAGTAATCCAATTTTAGAAATTAACATTTTGTCACTCACTTTGCAGTGTCACCTTTTGAGGTTTGTGCTGTATACTCTCGTTGCCCCAAGAGCAAGAAAGCCAGTAACTCTTGTTGGCGAGAATTGGTTCAACACGCTGGCCTTCGGATAAGGCAATCAGTCGATCTCTGACTTCACTTCATGTGTGAGAAGTTTTACAGCACATTTCTGCGGTTGCTGAGAATATCTCAGATCTGATGGCTCGTACGTCTCCTTCACCTTGGGCACAGTGCCACTTCTTTTTTTTTTTCTTTACTCCCTTGATAATGTTAGTGGGCTGTATTTCTCTGCGGTGTCCATTCCATATGAAAGCAATATACAGAACCAAACCGCCTTTAGGAAACTCATTTCTTTGTCTCCGTCTCTGGGCATCACATGGCATAATCAGGGAAAGGCTCGTCTTTATTATGGACCAGTGGCTTGATATTTTATATATCATATTTTAAATAATTAATTGACATTCGGTCCTATAGTTTAAGGGTGTTAATAGTCGGGTAAAGGCAACCTTATTATCTGATATTTGGTAGATATTAAATCTGTTTAACCTTTGTATTTGCTAAATATTTTATAATAACTTTACATTAGTTGCTTATCAAGAGTAAAAGAAAGAATGAAAGAATAATCAGTCATTTATTTTTTTTAAAAAAATCACAATGGTTGTTGCAGGTCTTAAAACAGTTTGCCGTTCACACCTCTTCTGAGATTCCTCACCGGATCGTTACTCTAAATTCACAAAGTTGAGCACTTTTGCGCCTCACTGGAGTGCTTAAGCTCCTTGATCTTCAGATTGTTTGCAAGTGTTAAATGCATGAATTTCATTTGCTTTGGTAGAACAGATCTTTCGAGACTCTTCCATAGAGTCACACCGAGTAATCTTACTTTTGATAAGATTTTTTTTAGATTCTTTCATTAGCCAAAAAAACTGCACCAAATGATTTCTTCATTTTTTTATTAAGGAAATGTTTAACAAGTAGAAATTTGTGCAGATAATTCCACCCATATGTTATTGTTCCTCTTTTAACTCACTTTGTTTGTGTTGTCAGCGTCTGTAATCTCTCTCTTTATATCTCTTAAAGCTTGGTAAATTATCACCCAGGTGGAACTGTGTTTTTCTGCATGCGCATGCAGTGCGATAGAGTGAGTTGCCTTGTCTGTCCTTCAAACCCTCATGTGACTTTGACCTTTGGAATGTGTCGGAGAAGGGGAGGGGGGATATTATGAGCAGAAATGGTGTGTGTGTGTGTGTGTGCGTGATAGAGAGAGCGAGAGAGAGAGTATGTCCCCTTGACATGAGGGAAGAGTATGTGAATGACAGTAAGCAAGAGCAGCAAATGTTTGCCTTTGAGAAAGATGAAGAAATAACCTACTTTCCCCATTCGTCAGCATTTTCTGTCTAATGCTGTTGATGCAGTGCGATACACAGACAGACGGTCTGTTAAAGGCTGCAAATCGAATTCTGCCCCGTATGACGTATGAGGGTGCATACTGAATATATTCTATGAAGTAGTCATCTTTTTAAGTGATATATATATAACACTGAGTGAGAACTTTACATTATGTAGTGTCTGGCGTTTAAGTGTAATCTCGTCAACTGCTTTAGTCATTTTTTTTTTCCAGTAGTATTTGTCTGACCAGGTTTTGTAACTCGTATATTGCTGTTCCTATTTTGCAGTGTTCCTGATGGCTGGAGAAATCTGACCCATCATCACACATCTGAAGACAAAGGGAAGTGAGAGGACATTGTTCATAGCCCACGTGGGGCTAAACATAAAAGCAAAAAAAAAAGAAAAAGGTAGGGCGCATCTCAGTCAAATACACTGTAATCCATTAGACTCTTGAATGGGTATCTTTGATCTCCATGTATGTACGATTTAAATCATAAGAATTAGTTAAAGGGATGTTACACACAAAGGAAATGTGTCCTGACAGAAAAAATAGTTACGCGGACAACATGGGGCTATGTTTACAGCCATGGCACTCCAAGTGGGAACCTGAGGGTCTAAAATAAAATCTTAGTATAAAATCAAATACGTCAACAAAATGAAATGATTAAAATAAATCTACATTGATAGCAAAGTTTTTGGATTATACCTATCTACCTTAATAGATAGATTTGTTGGTACTTGTTACCTAGTATTGCGTGACAGAGGTATGATTAAAAGGGAATGTGGTGGTGTAGTAGGTCACATTGCTGACTTATGGCTCTAGGGTTCCTGGATCGATCCTGAGCTTTAGTTAAGGTCTCGGTTGAGATTCTCAGTTTTCATCCCTTCATCCTTTCCATCATTTTGTTATACAGTAGCTACACTGTAAAGTTGTAAAAGAACATGTGATGGACTTGTATGTGAATGGACTTCCATTCAGATAAAACAGCTACTGAGGATGAAAGAATGCTTAAAATAAACTATACTAGAATGCTAAAGATTTGATAATTTAGCCACAAAGTCATTAGCGAAGGCTGGTCCTGATGTCAGAGGAGAAGGTCTAGGGTGCAGTTGGCATTCCAGCTCGTCCTCCAGTTCAAAAGTGGGTTAGATCAGGGCGCTGTACTGGACAATCAAGCTTCTTCTTCAGCCTTGGCTTCATAGATCTTTCTTTGTGCACTGGGGCCCTGGCATGAGGTACTTTATTTCCAGTGAATAGAGATTTCAATGCTAAAAATCCAAATAAATTCTAAACAAGTATGTGCTTCCAACCTTGTTGCTGTATTGTTTGATGGCCAGGTGTCCACAAACTTGTGGCCATAAACAGTGACAGCACACGTGTTAAGGAACCATGTGCCATGTATATAGCTCTCCTTGAGCATATAACAGGTGTCTTCACTAATTTGCCTAAGCCTAACTGGTGGAAAAGGTGCACTAATTAGAGGCAGCTGGTTTAGTTAATTGATGGAACAAATATGTGGTAGGACTTTTACGTTCTGAAGCCAAGGTGTCCACCTCTGGACAAAAAATCTCTAAAACTAGGTAACTCTCAAGTGAATTGCGAACGCCTGTGGCAAATTTCTGCATTACGTGATCTTCAGGAAGCAATCAGGCAGTCATGGATTGCGCAAGTGGCACCAGAGTAGCTTAGACATCTTTTTATTTGACTCTACGCCCAGCTGGATCCAGCAGGTTTTGAAGAACAAAGGACATCATACTATATTGATTGTTGTATAGTAGTTTTATTGCATAAAATAACAAATTATTCTTATTATCTTGATCACCGTTATTTAAAGAAAATTTTCATTTAAACATATAATTTCACCTTTTTTTCATATTTAACCCAGTATATCTCGTCATAATGCGGTATAGTGCCGTAGTGGTTAGCACTGTGGCCTCGCACCTCCAGGGTTGAGGGTTCGTTCGTGCCTGTGGTCTGGGTGTGTGTGAAGTTTGCACGTTCTCCCTGCGCTTGGTGCACTTTTGATTTTGATTCCTACTGCAACGATTTAATATTAGACAACACCACTGAATTTTGTACAGTATGATTTCAATTCTTATGATGCAAAATCTGTGTTCCTGTACATGATAAGCGGTATAAAAGATGAATGAATGAATATCTGGCCACGTATACACTAATCAACCATAACAGTAGTCTAATATTGACTAGGTCCGCCCTTTGCCACCAAAACAGTAATGCGTAACAGTAATGTGTTCTGCCACCTTATTATTGGAACAAGAATGAACCTTTTCCTCAGTTTGATCAGCTTTCACTCTGCATGTGCATCAGTGAGCCTTGTCCACCCATGACCTTGTCACCAGTTCACCGGTTTTCCTTCATGGATGACTTTTGGTACGTTCTGACCGCTGCAGACCAGTCTGGGCCTTGTCAAAATAACTCAAATCCTTACGCTTATGCATTTTTTCCTGCTTCCAACACATTTTTACACTTTATGCAAAAAAGGTTCACTTGCTGCCAAGTATCTCTCACCCAGTTTCACCCACCAATGTAATGATATATACTGAAAATGTAGCTACTGTGGGAAGGGCTACATTGTGATTGCTAGAAGTCTGGGTCAGAACAACTCCAAAACTGCAGCGCTTGTCTGCAGTGGTCAGGACATTCCAAAAGTGATCCAAGGAAGGAAAACCCAGTGAACTGGTGACCGGGTCATGGGTGGCCAAGGCTTGCTGATGCACGTGGGGAGCGAAGGCTGGCTTGTGAGGTCGGATCCAATAGAAGTGCTACTGTAGCACAAATGAATGAAGTTTAATACTGATTCTTATAGAACACACAGTGCATCAGAGTTATGGAGCAAAAGTGGGGACTTACTCAATATTAGGCGGGTGTTCATAATGTTATGGCTGTTCGGTGTGTAAACCTTGATATTTTTCTGCATTGTGAGCTGCTTTTCTTTACACCTTGGTGATTATTTAAGTTTGCCTTCCTCAGCTCAGGTATACATTTATATATACAGTGTGTGTGTGTGTGTGTGTGTGTGTGTGTGTGTGTATATATAGTATAGCCATATTTTTTTTCAGACTTGTTCAGGTCATGTATGTTTGTAATTACTGTATGATAAAAGAGAGCCATTCAATCACTATGACGTCACATAGCTTTTGTGATAGTGCTTGGGCCCTAAATAATATTAATAATAATAATAATAATGTAATGGGTTTGAGCTGCTCCTCCTCTCCTTCCTGGAAAATACCCAATGAGTACATCCCATGTGAGGGGAAGTGAAGTTTACAATGCTGTTAACTCGTATACTAGATTTGTGCGTCCTAAAGTTGGATTTTTGCTGCTAACATTACAAATAAGCGACACATTTTCTATCAGACATCACCACGGCTAGAGTAAAGAAATCTGGCACGCTTTGCCGCTTGCAGCAAGCTCCTCCAGGAGGTGAGTTAGCAACCACACCGTGTATGCTAAGCTAACTTTAACGCTAACGTGAGTCTACCGTGCTAACGATATTAGCTTATGTGAACATGCTAGCAGGTTAGCGCTTCCAGTTTGGTTGTGTTGGATTAAAAGCCGACGTGCTAACTACAGTCGAAGCTGTGATGTGGTGTGCCGTGTTTCAGTGATATCACATGAAAGCCGAAATGCTAATTTGGTAAGCTAGCCCAGGTTTATGAAAGACTTGGGCAAGTTAGCAGCCATATGTTAACTGTTAACCGGGTTGGTGGAAGTGACACTTCTGTGATGGTCGTTTGAAATCCTGTTGGGGTTATTCACTGGAATTCTGGCGCACTGAGACACACAAACACACACACGCGCGCGCACACTTGGTTCATTTGCATCAGGTCGTTTTTGAGATTTTGGTCATGCACCATTTGATCAACCGACGGTTAGTGCGATGTGAACATGTGCTGTGATCCACTGTGAGATCCCCTGTGTGATCTCCTGATCCTTCCTATGGCCACGTTTTTATCATGGAACACTGTGGTTTCACTTTACCTTTCCACATGCATGTGTCCTCATTAGATGTATTTATCAGAAAGAGATATATGGTTTTATTGCTGATCAGACGTTCTAAAGAACCCAGTGTGTAAATCTAGATTTAGGGTTTAAATCCAACTGCTGCATGAGATCTGTAGGTTCTAATCTGGGAACCTGAAATATTTTTTGAAACCCTGTTAATTAGGAATGTGAACCCCAAGCTTTGATAAGATACAATTTCGCTTCTTATTTCCTATTATATGTATTATTTCCTGTGATGTCCTATGTTTGACACTGCTGCTGGATCTAGTCTGATGCAATTTGATTTTAAATCTTTATGTCGAACATGAAACAATAAAACAAACAAAATATAATGAAGCAAAAACTATGTTTTTTTACGAGTAGGAAGGAGTATAAATTTATATAATCCTACCCCCTTTTGACTAGTTAACAATTTCATTGCCAATTTACACATTATATATGTAATACGCACATAATACACACACACACGTGTGTTTGTGTGTGTGTGTATATATATATATATATATATATATATATATATTATTCTTACAGCAATGATTCAAAGTTTGATGCTAATGCTAAATCTGCTGTGATATGGTTTTAATTCTTAATGCAGGGTTTTGATATTTGGCCATACCATCGGATCTGGTATGATACAATTTAGATTCTTATGACAACGATTTGAGGTTTCAAGCTACTGATAAACGTCCTGCTATATGCTTTAGATACTTATATGAACGATTTAAGGTTCATAATTTTGTACAATACAATTTAAATTCTTAAGGCAAGGTTTTGATGTTGACAATATGGTGGTACCTCCTATATACAGTTCGAAAGCCCCGTCTTACAAATATTTGCCTTAAGAACTGAAACTTTGCAAGAGATTTGCCTCCACATACGAAACATTTTTGACATACAAGCGAACAAACCAAGTCGTATGAAGCGAACAAAGTTTGGCGTACGTCTAAGAGCCATTTAAAACTTGCCTTCGTCAGTGGAAAGCCAAGTAAAGGCCTTAGCCACTTTCTGTTTAGCTTTTAAAGGAGCTGGTGCCAAAAGGAATCATAAATCAAGATTAAGTGAGGTTTAACATTTATTTATTTAATATTTTACTTCATTTACATATCTTTTCTAAATGTTTTGTTTGTTTTAATATGCGAAAATGTGATTATAGTGTTGGAATTTGGTAATATTTTTGGGGAGCTGGAACAGATTATCTGCATTCACATTATTTCCTATGGGAAAATGTGTTTTGCAGTACAAATGTTCGCCTTAAGAACTGAAACGGATAAAATTTGTATGAGAAGGTACCACTGTACCGGGTAATCTGGTATATGATTTAGATTCTTATGCCAACGATTTAAAGGTTCATGCTACCACTAAATCTGCTGTGAAGAAAAAATAACATGGTACTATAACTTTTCCGTACAGTTTTAATTCTTAAAGCAATGATACAGCTTTTTTTTATGTATTACTTAAAAGTTTGATGCTATCATTATGATATGGTTTAAATTTTTAAAGCAGTTTCAATATTGAATCTGGCATACAACTATGATTACTACAGCAACGATTCAAAATTTGACACTACGATATGGGACTTGATAGAATACCATCAAATCGATATTTGACAATACCCTTGAATGCGCTAGGATATGATTTACATTCTTACGCCAACGATTCAAAGTTTGATGCTACCACTAAATCTGCTGTGATATGATTTTAATTTTTAAAGCAATGTCTCCAAAATACCATTGAATCTGGTATTTGATTTCGATTTTCACTGCAATGACTTAAAGTTGGACATTACCGCTAAATCTGCTACATTACAGTTTCCATTCTTAAGTCTGTTGGATTAAAACTATTGGATATTTGACCACTGAATATCACCCGAATGTGGCATAATATGATATGATATGATGTGATTTGATTTGATTCCTTTCAATAACCTCTGTTGGGATATGAACAATGTTGTGAAGAATTTAGGGTAGACTTGTTGTTTACATAGAAATACTGATTTACATAGAGTTACAGAGAAATCACCTTCCTATTTATCAGATAGTTTAAAGCCATGCAACATATTTACTTTTTTTATGATCAGTAACAGTTGATCTGTAATTTCTTCTAATTGTTGGCCTGAATTATATTACTTGCTGATGATATTTAAATAAACGCATCAATCCACGGTATCCAGTGGTTACACCTATATCTTTAATTAGAACAAGAACTAAACAAACTCGCTCAACACATATTTATTTAACACAATACTCAAACAATAGACTCATTATCATTCTGCAATTTTTAAATCTCTTTCGTGCTACGTGATCGAGGCATTACGTTTTGTCCACCCGCAGATCACAGTCATATCGGACTTGTATGTAACCAAGAGATGAACTGATTCGATTTTGGAATTGATCCAAACAAGATCAAGGTTAGAGCAAAGTCAGCTGTCTGAAATATATATTTTTTTCCTTTAATAGCCTCCCTCATGTTTGTCATACAAATATGCTGTTATTAAATAGAAATCATTTTCTGCCTGTTAAAGATTAACAGGACTAAGATTACTTTTTTATTAGGCCATTAGCTCAGTGAGGACTACCCAGGTTGTGTCTGTTTTATTTGTCATTCTAAGTGTAATGTAAATTTAGGATTTGTATGAACTTTTTTTTCCCTCCACTAGATTAATTGATCAAATGCATACTGGCATTTATTCGAACATGGTCGAGACGTATTTTAAAGGCATACAAACAGGTGACAAGAAGGATTAGACTTTCCAGGTGCTGAATATTAGGCAGTGGATCAAAGTGGATTTTTAAACGTGTCGACTTCTCGTGTTCATGGAGAGACAGAAAAGATTCTGCTCATCATGCATTGTGAAATTCTTGCTTATATGTTCAGAGACGGTCGATCGACTGTCCCTGTGCTTGTGCGTCCACATCCCCTTGCATTTGGACGTGCATGCAATGGGCTGCTTTGCTTGTGGTCTCCTTCCAAGCATGCCGCGGGCACCTCCCCCACCCTCACAGACAGGGGTCATTATTTTTCCCTGCCTTTTACTCTTACTTTATTCTCATACACTTATAAGCATTCTTTGGGACTTGTACCTAACCATATTCACTTTTAAACACTCATAATCTCATCTGATTACACAGTTCCTCCCTCCCATTTTATCCCTGGTGCTGGAGTAAAACATCAAGTTCTACTTGTTTTTCCAGAATTTTCTACTAGCCCAACAGGTCCAAAGTTTTAAAACAGAGTTTTGAAATGAAGAGAAATGAAATTAATAATGAATTAATGGATGGATGCATTTTGATCTTGAATCGTGATGATAATGTCTGTCCAATGTAACATAATAAAACTACTAGTGCACAATAGGACAAAAAATATTATTTGATGCCAGATATTTCTTGTACAGTTGATATGTGTAAAAATAAACTGTTAAAGAGTTTTATTTAACATCTACAAAAACAAGTTATTTAACAGAATGGGATATTCTGTAACAATTCTAACTTTATTATTATTGACATCAAATCAGCTGCTTACAGTCAGACTTGTATTTATAATTATAAGAATACTGGCAACACATTGGGGATGGGGATCACCAGGGGCCACCCGATACGATATTATCATAATAGTCGAGTGCCAATTTGATTTGCATTGCGATTCTATTAGTATCACGATTTTATTTTATTGCTCCTGCCACACAGGACCCTGTGCTGCCTGCCAATGTGTGAATACTTTAGAGTGTGCCATCTGCAGGATTGTAGCGGAACTGCAGCATTAAAAAAAAAAAGTAGATTTTGGAGTCAGTGCAGCGATGCATGAATTGCCACTCAAAAGAATCCCAATACTTAACTCCATAACCCATCCCCCCCCCCCCCCCCCCCCTGTCTTTACAATTTTACTCTATTTTTCCATCCTGTCTAGCCCTACCCCGATCTGTGGTGTTAAAGTTTCTTGGATGTAACAAGTCCTCGATTGTGGTGTATAATTAAATTGTTGATACATACTACAGCAGGAAGTCCTGAATGTGTTTGTGCTTGTATCCTTTATTACAATCAGAAAGCAAGTCATGCTTATGTTGAGTTTTGTTGAGGGGTGAAAGGGTATAATGTCAAAGTTCACCAGGTTGCGCAAGTGCTGGAACACAGATTGGGAACATTGGGCCATAATTACACTCTGTACACTCCTGTGTCGCACTGTGACTCGTGTACTCATGGACCACAGTTTACACTGGAGACACCTTTTGTCATTTTTTTTTTTCTCATTCAAGTTGTATCGTCGTCTGTGTACATCAGTGCTGTGGAGAGGACTTAAAGGTATGACAGAAGCATACCGGTGAATATGTTTCTGCGTCTGAAATCCCAAAATGCACTGCAGTAGGTTAGTGTTAAAACGATGAACCCTGGCTTCAGAGTGGCGCAACAGTCCTGATCTGATTTCGCATCTCGATGATGCCATCTGTGGCCAGGAGTCAGGGAGCGAACTTGGCCGTACTGTCCTCACCTGGTCGACCACAGCGAATCTTTTCTCGCAGTGCTTTTGTTGCCCTGTGACGCGTCCTGAGCGCGAGTTTCTTCCCTGGTTGATGGCTATCATATACAGTATGATGTAGGGAAGCTATCTACTAGTTGACCAAACTGATTACAGCTACAGAATACCCATAATGCACATACAGATTTGAAGGGAATAGGAATAGGTCATCGAGTCTGATTTACACAGCTTAAGCTGTTCTGAGGTATTTATTCAGAAACTAGGCAAACCTGTTGACTTGAAAAAGCAAAGTCATGATTTTTGGCCGTTACGAACATCAGCCTAGCACGTTCTTCAACTTAGAAGTTTCCAGGTGCTAGTTTATCCCTTGAGAATTTGCATGTCAAAAGACACACTGGCACAGCGGGTAGTTTTGCCAAGTCACAGCTCCAGGTAGACGAGCTTGGGTTAATATCTTTTTAGTTTTTTACTTGTTGTTTTTCTGCTGTCACTGTAGGTTCCTTTTGGGTTCTTTGGTTTTCCTTTTACTGTACATGTAAGCAGACTGGTTCTAGGTGTGACTAGTTGTGTGAACGTGTGGCTGTGGTTTCCGTGGTGCCCTCGCATCCATTCCAGGGGGAATCCATGTACCTCTCGCTCAGTGTTCCATGAATAAAAAAAATAGGATAAAACTGGAGGTGATGTAATGAATGAAAACTGCATATGGAGATCATGTTTGGTGCAAAGCAGTTAACTGTAATTTTTGACTGTTTCCATGCTTGCTGGAAACTGCATTGATTTGCCATCCAGTGCTTTTTCTTTTCTTTCTTTTCTTAAAACAACCCACATTTTATATTTGCCTGTTGAGTGTCATGTCCTGTCAGTCACTGAGTCCGACTTTATTAGCCGTATGGGTGAGACAGGAGGTAAGACGCCTCACTGATGCACTCCTAGAAACACCAAGACTAGCCTGAGTTTCCCAGCAACACACTGTAGTTAAGATTAACCACGGCGGTGTCTGACATCGCCGGAGTGCTTGTATATACGATTTACACCGCGCTTGTCCTCGGAAGGACCTGCCTTTTCATTTTCATCGTGTTGACACCAAAACAAGCGAGTTTGGTTTCCTATAAACGCAGTGGCTGTCGTGGTTTACACCGACGATGATATGTATTATTAAATCTCTTGAAGTGGTTAAGAGCCCTCATCGTTCTCGGGCTGTGGAAACACTGCGGCTAACAGCCTAATCCCACGGCCACCAGTGAGCCTCCAAATCTACTTCTGCCAATTTACTCTAGCTGCTGCTGTCATTAAGAGCCGCTATCAAGGCTATATTTCCTATTTGGCAATCGGATCGTCTTGTGTAATATCGTGTTTAGTAAGGTCTTAGCTAGCACTTTTGAAAGATCAGCAGTTTCTGGGAAAAGGGGGCAGTGAGTCAGAGGTTTCTGAGGAAGGACAAGCTGTGGAGTGCCCGGGAGACCGCCTGTCCCTGTCTGGCTTCTGTAGGATTGTATCTCGTCCTCACTAGATTAATGACCCTAATCTGGTGTAGGCTGAGGCCACGGTGTTGGGGGATTATCAACCTACGTTTAATGGAGGATTCGCTCCGTTCTGCGTCTCCATGTGTAGCTTTTTAGATTCCCTGGCATGACATCTGTTTTATTATACTGCTGGATATTTGAGCGTATCCGCATGCTTAATTTATGTGCAAAATATGCACAAGATGATCAGTTAAACGTTTTTGTGGCTGATTTATAGAATCTTTTCTTTTCTATTATTCAACTTTTTGTTTAAAAAAAAAAAAAAAAACATGGGATCTTTACCGCTATATATTAAGGCTTTTGCATCACCTTTAAAGAGTGTGTTTTGAGAGGATGTACAGATTAATATGTGACATGAGTCTTGATGTCTCTTAACTACTGTAGGATAAAAGCATCATCTTTGCGTTCACATACAGTTTTTTTCTATTTTTCCTCCACGCAGGTATCATGTCTTCCAGAGAGCGCCGCTCAGAGCTGCACATAAAGGCCGAGCCGAGCAGTCCGGAGGGTGGAGGCGGTGGCGGGAGGACGAGTCCCGGAGGCGTCTCTTCTGATTCCTCTCAGAGCGGCGGCGGAGGCATACGTGGAGAAGGACCGGCACGTTACTCCTCACCTGTATACAGTCCGGCTCTGCGCTGCCACTTTAAGGAGGACGGAGCCGACGGTGCGGACGAGGGCTCTACGGGCAGCAGCGGGGGACGATGCAAATACGCCCTGAGCACACTTCCTAAGAGGCTTTGCCTTGTATGTGGAGACGTGGCCTCTGGCTACCACTATGGCGTGGCCTCCTGCGAGGCCTGCAAGGCGTTCTTTAAAAGAACCATCCAAGGTGAGTGCACCCGCCTGTCCGAATTAGATATAAACGATTCTGTACCGAGTGCAGAAGCTTCTGAGTGGCACAACAGATATGCGGTTTTATGGTGTTGCATTCTCAAAAATCATGCCTGTTAAAAGTCTCCGATCTGCCCTTTTCTCTAGACTCTATGAGCAAATTAGACTCAAATCCACTCATTACACACGCTTACACCAGTGTCAAAACACCACGAGCACTAATTAATAAAAAATGGCATGCGTTAGAAGCCCTGTGTGCCGGCTGCTCGCTTTTGAGTTTTGAGACTTTGGAGGCATTTGAGGAGGTGAAACATCACAGTTTCTTTATAATCCTATAGAAAAACCATCTACACATTTTACATCCCTTTTAGTAGGAGTAAATTATTTGTTTAGAAATAATAATTATGCCGGCTGGCAAAGATATGTGCTGATCAGTTAAATGCTAAACTTGTATTTGTAGTTATTTTGTATTATTTAAATGCTGCGCTTGGCTTTTAAGTGAGGAAACTAATGTTATAAGGAATGGGATATATTTAATTACTTATTAAACTTTAAAAAATTTAATAAAATGGTGTGGAAATGTAATATATTTATAAAAATCGTGACACTCATAGAATCACAATTTTAATCGCATCGGCAGCTGAGAATCGTGATATCGTATCGTGAAGTGATCGGTGCGTTCCATATGTGCACGTTGCACTAAAGCTACTGTTCATGTCTGTGTTGTATCAAGTTATCTTAGGGCATTTTCACATTAGGCACGATTGAGTTGTACCATCGCGAAGAACGATTGCTCCCCGCATTGTTTTTTGTGCTCCATTCTCGGGTACGCTTGCATATTTACACTCTTGTACACAGCAGGTGGCAGTATGCAACTGTGTACTTGGTTTGTGGCTCGTTTTTAATCACTTGAGAAGAAAGAACCAAGCAAGTTAACTTTCACACTATACCTAATAATACTGATATTTCGGTGGGGGAAATATCAGCTCTATCAGCCCTGGGTGTGTAGGATGAAGATTAACCGGCACTGATGATGTCACATCTAAACAGCGATCTATTTCCCTTCTCAGGTGCGATTGGCCTCTATATCTGATTCAGTCCCATCTCTTCAAGTGGACTCGGGCCTGTTCCCGAGCATGGAACGATTTTGTTATCATAGACTTTGGAGTCAAGTGTTCTCAGAAAGGAATGTGAAAACACACTTAAATAGCTTAGCTACCGAATGTAATTTTTAGCTTTACTATTATGCAAATAGCCAAAACCAGCACTCAACATTATATAAGGATGAGTTTCTTTTGCTTTCTGAACTTAATTCAATCCAACCCTTTTTGAGGCACTTTGTTCTAAAAAAAAAAAAAAAAAAAACTCCTCATGGCCTTTACTGCTTTGGCGATTAAGAAGAAAAGTATCGCGTATGCCTGTACACAGCCTGAATAATAACCTGTCATAAACTAGTACTGCATGTAAGTGAATCCTAAATAAGTGAACTTTTTATTATATCTATTTATCTTTTTTTCTTTTCACAGGTAACATTGAGTACAGCTGTCCAGCCTCCAACGTGTGCGAGATCACCAAGAGACGCAGGAAGGCCTGCCAGGCATGTCGCTTTACAAAGTGCCTCAAAGTGGGCATGCTCAAAGAGGGTACGAGACTGAACATGACACAAAGAGGATGCTCTGTCGTAGTCTAATTTGCTATTCCTACTGCTAGATGTTTTTCCACGAGACTTTTTTGCTCTGACGTGTGTGTGCTTGCAGGAGTTCGTCTAGACCGGGTGAGAGGAGGGAGACAGAAGTATAAGAGGCGGCCAGAAGTGGAGAACGCCATGTACCAGAGTACACCAATACCTGTAAAGAAAGAAGGGGAAAGAGGTTAATAATTAGAGTTATTAAATATAAGGCGTATATTCGGCTAACTTTGTGTATGATTGATTAGATAAGACTAAACATGTAGCGTTATTAGATTATTAGACTGCATGGTATGCCATTACTAGTGAGTTCGGATTTATCGTTTCTTGTTCTGTGTGTGTGTGTGTTTTCCAGGCTCCCCCAGCATCATTGTATCCCATCTGCTGGTAGCCGAGCCCGAGAAGCTGTTCGCCATGCCGGATCCGCTGCAGCCCGACACCGCTCAGCGCACCCTCACCACGCTGTGTGACCTGGCGGACCGCGAGCTCGTCGTCATCATCGGCTGGGCCAAACATGTCCCCGGTGAGAAAGCAGACCGAGAGGGAGAGAGAAATCAGAGAAAGAGCGGTCTAGGTTTTGAAGGCGCTGATAATAGGCTGGCATTTCCTGAGGCCGTTAAAAGACCAGCAGTGTAACGGTAGAGAACCTGTCAGCCTGTGGTTTCGATTGCCGTCCCCGTGGAGAGAACGAGAACGTCCTGAGCGCTGGAGAGTGCTGAGTAATCACACACCTTGCTGTGGAGAAACAGGTGCCTGGAGAAACGAGACTTATAATTGAGAGAGGAGCTGGAGGTGGGGAAGCAGAGTGTGTGTGTGTGTGTGTGGGAGGTTTTTCACCTAATTGCCATCTAGCCCACAGCAAGCTTTCCAGGCTTTTTTTCCTGCCAGACATGAACAAACCTCGGCTTTTGTTAGTGCTGCGATGTTTTAAAGAGTTCTCTAAATTACAGTGTACAGTCCAGAATTCCAGATTACATTTGTTTGCTTTCAAAACAATAATACCATGCGCAACATTTATGCTGATTCTCTTTCTCTCTCTCTCTCTTGATGCTGAGCAGGTTTCCTCTCTCTGTCCCTGGCTGACCAGATGTCTGTACTGCAATCCGTATGGCTGGAGGTGTTGGTGCTAGGGGTGGCGTATCGCTCGCTTGGCTGCGAGGACGAAGTGGTGTTTGCTGAAGACTTCGTGCTGGACGAGGAAATGTCACGCGTGGCTGGTTTGACCGAGCTCAATGCCGCCATCTGCCAGCTAGCTCGCCGCTTTAGGGCCCTGCAGCTAGAGCGCGAGGAGTTTGTCATGCTAAAGGCCATCGCTCTGACCAACTCAGGTTAGCAACTTGATCAGTTTCAGTCTTTACTGCGATAGCGGCGTCCTGATTGAGACCGACACCCAGCAGATTCGCATTTTCTGGACAATAATTGGATGTGGATTTTATTTTCATGGGAACATATTTGACAAGCCACATCTGGTGTAAAATAAATCTAATTCGTTCATTCATCTTCAGTAACCGTCATACCTGGGCCTGGATCTGAATGCTTGTGACCTCGTTCTTTGGTTAGTGTGAACACTGTGTACCTTAACCAGGTATAATCTAATGACATTCAAAGGTGTCTTTAATTAAATGCAGTTAATTTCCGGTCAGCTTAGTGGTTTAAGTGTTGGCATACGGATTGGAAGGTCCTAGGTTCAAACCTGAACACCACCAAGTAGCCATTGTTGGGCCCTTAAAAAACTTGTCAGTCGCTCTGTATAAGAGCGTCTGCATAAATGTAAAATGTGATGTAAATATAATAAAATGTAATGTTCTTGACATTGTTGTATAAATGTCAATAATGGTAAGAATTAGGTATGGGAATCCCTAGTAGACTTTGTGATCTTGTGAATGCCGTGCTTTTCCACACTGGACTGACGACGTAAATAAATGCTGCCATTGATGGTGCATACCGCCACCTAGTGTATGGGAGTGTGTCGCTACACCAGATGTTCTATGGTATGGTGTGTGGGTGGGATTTATACTTGGACAGGGCATGAAGCAATGGTTAAGTTAAACCATTGTTTGTCACATTACTGCATGTAATGAATTATACATTCTTCGCATCTCTCCGCGTGACTGGGGTCAGAGCGCAGGGTAGCAGATAGGGTCAAGGGCCTTGTTCAAGGTATTTTCTACAGTATTGTTCTTAATCTTAATATCAGGAAAAAAAATTTAATATACCCCAAAATAATCACAATATTTTATAACAAAGTTTATTAATGCTATTAGTGATAACGACATGTAGTAAACGTTATGCATCTGTTTAATCACAGTGAAAAACGTATTAAAATATGATATAGAATTCTCAGTTGAATGAATACAGAGATGACGGTACTTATTACGTATGTTAGTGGGAATGGAATATATATATAATGTTCATGTCATATTACAGTGTGAAAATTGAAACCTACTGAAAATCAAATCTGTTTAGTGTCATTATGTGAAGAGCTTATAGTAAATATTAAGCCCGTGTAGCTTAAGAAGTCACACACTGCATCTGTGATTATCATGACTTAAACAAAACACTTTGTTGTGATTTGTGGGTGGCAAAGTTTTAACAAGCATGTGAGTTTGTTATATAGCTAGTCTTTTATATATTTATATATATATATATATGTTACTTGTACATTAGGGTAAATACCAAAATGAAAAGTATATTTCATCCAGCTGTTATTTAATTTTTTTTAATGTAGTACAGAAGGTTAATCCGCCATGTTGTTTGATGTCCATTTTGTTTCATAACCACACCAATCCTGTTTTGTAATTGTGTTGAAAAGAAAAAAAAAACTTATTTTGCCACCAGCAGGTGACCTGCACGCCATCGGTTACTGTAAACAGTCAGCTCAAACCCCCCCCCCCCCCACACACACACACACACACACACACCCAAAACCTCTCTATTTGCCATGCAAATAATACCAGTCACGTGTGACGGCCATCAATTTCAAAAGCACGTCTCGGAGCTCTTACCACCGGATGTGTTGGCACACGTATTCTCCATCGTCTATTGTCCAAGTCTGGTTTGGTTAGTAGCTCATGCCTATCATGTTCTTTCTTTCTTTCTTTCTCTCTCTCTCTCTCTCTATCTGTCTCTGTTTTTCAGACTCTGTCTACATAGAAGACATCGAGGCTGTTCAGAAGCTGAGGGATCTCCTGCATCAGGCTCTGTTAGAGCTGGTGATGCAGCAGCGCCCAGAAGACCCTCAGCGCGCCGGCCGCCTTCTCCTCACGCTGCCCCTGCTCCGGCAGACCGCCAACCGCGCACTCACCACTTTCTACAGCATCAAGACTCGCGGAGGTGTGCCAATGCATAAACTCTTCCTGGAGATGCTGGAAGCCATGATGGACTCCCCCTAGCGTCGAGATACAGAACTAGGTGAACAACGGGTCAGCGAAAGAAGACAGGATTTTTGTTTCTTTTCTTTCTTTTATTTTTCTTTTGTAAGATGAAGATTTTTTTTTTATTGTTATTATTATTATCATTTGTTAAAAGTGCAGCAACTGAAAAGCAAGTCAGAGGTCCCTGCAGATATCATTCATGTGTTGTAAAAGCTTTGATATCGAGCAGCTAGTCAAGGTGCGTTCTCATTCGTTTGATTTTGATTGGAATTTAATCTCAAATCACTCGATTGTTGGAATAATTCACTCAAAAGTTACCAGGATATCAAAGTTAATTAGTCACCATGACTTTTTTTTTTTCTTCTTCTTTTTTTCTAATAGATTGTTTTAACAGATGGGACCTTTTGGGAGCAGTGGAAAGATTTAGGGGCTTCAGCGTTGCCAGGATTTTGATATTTGGTTACTGCTATATGAAAGCTCCTTCAGCTGTAGCGCCCCCTTGTGAAACTATAGCTAAGCCATACAAAGAAAACACCACTCAAAATACATCCAGTAAACGTTAGGTGACCTCCTAAAGAGCCATGTTTAACCTTCTTGCAGTCCCACTTGAGTGTGTATATATATATGTGTGTGTGTGTGTGTGTGTGTGTGTGTGTGTGTGTGTGTGTGTGTGTGTGTGTATGTATGTATGTATGTATGTGTGTCTGTTTGTGTAGACCATTTTATGGATAAGTACTTGCTGTTATATGTAAGTACTCTGGTGACTGATTTACCCAGATCGTTTTGTGGTTCGAACTGAAATATGCAAGACATGTAGAGGAACGTTAGACCTACAGGGTGAACAAGGGATGAAATAATTTAGGAGTTACACATGACCGGAGCAGAACTCTAGTACATGCTAGAACATGCAATATATATTTAAAAGCAATACGTACCTGTAGAACAAGTGCAAGAAGTCGGTCGAGCATTAAAAAAAAAAAAATCCCGTACAGAGGGGGGCGCTGTTGACTCGAGGCTTTTTCGTTTCGTTTAAGCTCTGTAATGTCGTGGTACACAAAGGTGATGCTGTCAAATAGGCCAGCACTCTTCTTCTTCACTCAGTAATGCACTCTTTATATTTTAGCAGGCGGTTCCACAGAGAACTTTGTGTGTATGTGTGTGTGTATGTGTGTGTATGTGTGTGCAGTGTGTGAGAGCACTGACGCAATGGTGCATTTAGATCAGGGTTAAAAGAGCCACCTCGGGCCCTGTAGGCCAGCTGGCTGTGTACATGGAGTCTGCTGCTGTGCTTTGGAAAGACGTTGTGTTATAATCCACCTGCTAGGACTGAGCTCGAAGCTAAAACTCAAGGGTTTCACCCGATGTTCTTCACGTGAACAATACGATATTATACACTGGGAGGCCAGACAGGAGACGTGTAAGCCCCGAGCACGAGACTGATAACAAAGCCGTTAGTCATTATGCCTCTCTCTCGCTCTCGCTCTGAAAGACTGACAAGGATCTGATCCAGGATCAACTTGAATCCTCATGATGGACGTGTACGCGGCGTGCGACCCTCGTTGGTCGCACACTATATGACTTTCACTGTATGAGAGCACCACTTGGTACAACATGAAGAGCCTCACAATGGGAAAAAAACAATGCCTCACCTCACAGCCCATGACCATTCTTGTCATGTTTTCTCGACATCGTGTTGGTTTTCCGAGCCATTTTTTTGTCTGTTTGTTTTTTTTGTTTGTTTTGCAGACATTTGTCTGGTATTATATGCAATCATTTTCAGAGCCCTACAACTCTGCTACCGTCTTATTTAACTTTTTTCTTTTTTTTTTAACTCAAAGTAGGAAGAAAAGCCAACTGATGTCCAGGCCAAGGCAGGAAAAAAAATATATATATACATATATATATAATAAAATCAAACCACTAATCATCAGTTTCAGACCTCTGAGATTGCAGTGTGTCTTCAGGGTGTTTTGATTTTCACTGTATGTTCATGTGTACAAGGTACGCTCGCATCCTGTACGCATTTAATTCCCAGTTCTAAGCTGTGATTTGAAATCTTTCTTAGATAATTTCCAACGAATATAAGCTCATCTCTTCTTGTAGGAATCGCCCCAGCCCGAAGTGCCATGGGAGTTTGTGATCCTCGAGTACGAGCTTCGGTTCACCTTTTGTGGTTCGTCAGAGTTTGGTTGACTTGAAACAAACGTAGACTTTGAGTGTAGACTCGACTATTACGTGTCCTCAAGCTTGGTACGGAAATAAAGCAATCTGGGTGAATGTTGTAAAATATGACTTTTATTGATTTTTGCCTCTCTTTTAAACGCTTTGGTTTTGTCATCGAGTGCTGACAACTGAAGAATAACGAAAGCCAGGGAAAGATGTGTTAACGTGTTTTCAATGTGACCTAATAATAATAATAATAATAGCATTGCAGATTTCAGGCAATCAAATACGTGGTCTTGAACACTGATCTACTTCCTCCATCTCTTTCTAGCAAAGTTCAGTCCTATTACCCGTTTTCTCTGTTCAAACTTTCTTGACCTACTTAACACTAAAATACATTTGGGATAGTTTCCTGTATATTTTATTTAATTTTTTTCTTGTCCTGTTTTATATACAGAGATGAACATGTCTCTTTGTTCCTGTTCACGGCGCAGAATGTGTACAAAACTATAGATGTCCATAGGGTCCATTCGAAGGAAGATGTAATCAATGTCTGTGTGAATAATTATAATAATAATTATAATAATAATAATAATAATAATAGCAATTATAATTCTAATACATTAGTGTTCCATCCACTATCAACATTGTATGATGCCATTTTATAATCGTCAACGTTAGATGAGATTTTGCGACAGCCATCATTTAGAAAAGGAAAAAAAATAAATCACTTAAAGTCACGGGTAGCTGTTAGTGTGTCTGTGTATATTTATGTAAATGAGCAATACCAGAATTTACCAAAACTCTGTTTTGACCTTTCTCTGTATAGTGACCTACTTGTAAATCAAACCTCAGCAGTAATAACAGTGTTAAAAATCCACAGAAATGATACAGCTTATAAAGTAAAGAACAAATCAATGTTTGTATTTAAAAAAAAATATTGTATTTAAAAGATTAAATTCTATTTTTTACTCAATTTGCTGATGTTTATTAATATTATTTGGTGGTTTTTATTTTCTGTGGGTTTTAGTGTAATGATTGTGGATGTCTCTGTGTGCTGTTTTTTTTTCTTTCTTTTTTTTTTTTCATAAAAAGCTAAATGTTTCTGCAGTAGTGACTCTTTCAGCAGTTTGTTCATATTGAATCACTGTGATTAAAAGGCAAACACTAAAACACCACAGGAATTTAGGGGTATTTTAAGATGTTGTCGGTGTCATGTGTTTTGTAATAAATTAACACCCGTCAGAATCTTGCCTTTGGTCTGTCCTTTGTCATGAGCATGCTTGTTTTATGTGAAAATGTTATGTATGGGTTATGTTTTTTATTTATTTATTTTTTTTTTTTTGTGCTCTGCATATGGGAATGTGGGGACATGCAGTACTCTCACTGTTTAAGTTATAGGAACATCAAGGTGTGGACATCCACTGAACTAATGCCATTTTAAAACACTTATGAAAATGAATGATGTAATAAAGGCATGTTTGTTGTGTAAACTGAAGGAAACAGTAAGAATGAACTTACCGACAGCTCGCATCAATGCTTGATGATGTATAAAAGTTACCAGGGCTGTTCAAGTCAAACCAGGACTTGTGATGACATTTTTCATGAATGAAGGTCTCAAATTGATTTCAAGCACAGTATGGTGATGAGACTCTAAGCCGCGGTGAAACGTTTGAATGTTGTAAGTGTTTGAATGAAGAATGTTCGTGAATGATCCTGGCCAAGCTAGCTCATT
Organism: Clarias magur; assembly: GCA_013621035.1. Classification (NCBI taxonomy): domain Eukaryota; kingdom Metazoa; phylum Chordata; class Actinopteri; order Siluriformes; family Clariidae; genus Clarias; species Clarias magur. The sequence goes on along the minus strand of QNUK01000009.1, from coordinate 2,054,534 downwards.
AGTTACTGCAGTCGTTCCCAAGTAGAACACCATGTCCTTGAAAACAGACAGATCACTTGTCACCAACTTGCAGAAGTGACGCATGTGTCTGTGGGAACTGTACATCTAGGCATTTGGCAGACGCCCTTATCCAGAGCGACTTACATATTTTTAATCTCATTACATCTGAGCAATTGAGGGTTAAGGGCCTTGCTCAAGGGCCTGAAAGGGGCAACTTGGTGGTTGTGAGGTTTGAGCCTTAACCACCGAGCTACCCCTGCCCTGCGTGTGTGTGTGTGTACACACACAATCATTTACGAATGTCAGTGTTCATGTCAGTTTTGATGTGATCACCTGAAAACAGCCCTGTGAGTACGAAGATTCACTTCTGATGAAGAAGTGAAGACAGCGGTGAATTTATGGCTCGCAGCTCAGCGTAAAATCATTTTTAATGACGGATATGAAAGCTTGTTGGACACAATGTGTATTAAAAAGCAAAGAGATTGTGTCGAAAAAGGATGTATTTATCTTTTCTAAAATGAATTAAAATAAATTCTACAGCCAGGCTTGGATAAATCACTGTGTGTGTGTGTGTGTGTGTGAGTGAAGTGGGCGGGGCCTTTGCTTCCTCATATATAAAACCCAGCCCAGCTTCAGAACGGTTATTCTCCTTTTAGACTCCACCATTTCACACCACAACCTCTACAAACATGCCCATTAAGGTGAGAAGCTCATTTATTCGTTATTGTTGCTTAATGAACAATCATTTCCGGTTTATTTACAGCGACATCCGTTCCAGCGCGCGCTGACCGCAAGCGCTCACTCTCTTTACATATATAACTTCTTATTCGTAATTCATTCAGAGTGTTGCCGTGAGGGTGCTGAAGTTTATTTAGTCCAACTTTGTCATCCGACTCGACCAGGTACATTTGCCCGTCAAAATGCTTTACGTTAGCTTCGTCTCGCGCACTCATTATCTGGTCTGTTTTTCCTGTTTTTCTGCCCAAAATAAACAGACGGCGCATGCGCGTTGTCAATAGCAACGCATGTGTTGTCTGTAACAGCTGATCCCCGGAGGTCTTCCTCCTCCTCCACGTGTCCCGTCAGGTTTTCATGAGGAAATAAAGAACTAATGCACCACGTGAGCATTTATGTAACGTTACACTAATATACAGAGTGTCCCAAAAGTCTCCGTGCACAGGGCAAATTAAATGATTTTCACTTTTAGTTTATAATATATAGATATTTTTAGATGGCCTTAAAGTTTAAACATGTTGAAATGTAATCATACTATGGTTATATAAAAGGTTATAGCTAAAAATAAGATGGTCGTGGTTCAAAGTAATCAGTGATGTTATTATCATTTCAGGCTGAAGCCCATGTGTGCATGTCTGCCTGCAACAAAGATGAAGCCCTTAATTTTTTTTAAACTGTCATTTCGCATAATTTTGTTTGCTGTGACAACGTTATATAGTATTGGTTTCACTGGATTTGTGGCTAAATATTAGGAAATTATACACAATTTGCAAGATTTTTTACAAGGTCTACGTTCATTTCATCTTAATACAGTCAGTGAGAAAGAGATGATATGGTTATACACCAAAGGATGTGGTTACCGAACATCAGAGATGAGAAATCAAAAAAGTAGGTCAGGTAAAAGGAGCGTCACGGTGGCTTACTGGTTAGCACTGTTGCCTTGCACCTCCAGCGTCTGGGTTCATTTCCAAGCCAGGTTCGCGTGTGAATATATTCTCTGTGTGAATGGAGTTTGCATTTTTGCTTGGTGGGTTTCCTCCAGGTACACCGGTTTTCTCCCTCAGTCAGTCTAAAGATCTGCAGATTAGGCAAATTGCCCATAGTGTGTGAATGAGTGTGTGTGCCCTGCGATGGATTGGCACCATGTCCATCACCTCATGAGATAAGCTCCAGGCCCCCTCCAATCCCTCCAACAATACGGGACAAGCGGTATAGATGATAAGTGAGTGAAAGAGATCAGATAAAGATTAAGTTTTGTCTTAAAAAATGACTCCAGCACTTTAAAATTCCATTTATACAACTTTAGATATGAAAATAGGAACTGATTTCATTTAAAGTATTCAGTTCAGCTTTTCTAATTAGTATCTGTTGGTGCAGGTGTTTGTTTACATTGAGCAAGTATCTTATTAGTTGCTTATAAGCAGATAATACACATGACACATGTTTTGTGTGATGCTGTGACAAAATCTGGCTGGACAGACATACAAGACAAATTTTTCTGAGACTGGTTTCAGGTTTCATTGAAAGAACGCGTTCTGACCAATGTGCAGACCTTTTATTTATATAGATATGGGACACTCAGCTACAGCAGCAGGGCAATGGGGACTACGTTCATAGATATAAAGTATTGTGCAAACCTCTTAGGCATTGCATTATCTGTAGTGCACACAGTTTTATTATGGGCATTGGTGGCTTAGTGGTAGGATACTGCGGTAGGCCCCAGTTCAATTCCTGCTCAATCCCCAGCCACTGGATGCAGTGTTGGTTCCAAGTCAGGATAAAATGGGAGGGCATCTGGCATAAAAACCAGTGCTGGACTAGTATCCAACACTAATGAGTATAGGTCTGTAGGTAACCAACAGAGCCAGACTTAACACCATTCAATTTTAGTGGTCAGTAGTTTGTTGGAATCAGTCCGGAGTAATCACTTCTCTAAAGGAGGAAATCATGTCTGCATGTAACATTATCAGGATATTCCGTCATTCATCGTCTATACCTGTACAGGGTGACAGAAAGCCTGGAGTGTATCTAGGGAGACTTTGGGGCATGAGGCGGGGAACACCATGGACAGGGTGCCAATTCATCACATATTCACACACTATGGACATGACATGAGCCTGCATGTCTTTGGAGTGTAAGAGGAAACTTAAGTACCCGGAGGAAACCCAGCAAGCGCACACACAGACCGAAGCGGGAATCGAACCATCACTTCTGATTAAGAAATGTCAGAGGCAGTAAATTCGAACATTTCCATTAAATAATACTTTTTAATTTATTTATTTTTGTCTATGGATTCAGACTTTTGTGCCACCCAATATAGACTGGAAGGAAATGTACATATTAAAAAGCACACTCTGATCATATTAAACCTAAATACCGAGCTGAATCGATTTGGAAAAAAAAAAAAACACTTTTCTAGAATTGACAGGGCATTGAAGAATATCCCTCTTTCCAAGGTTGGAGACAGTCTGCCAGCTGTGGAGGTCCAGGAAGGCGAGCCAGGAAAGAAGATTTCCATCTTCCAACTCTTCAAAGGGAAAAAGGGTATATTGTTTGCAGTGCCAGGGGCTTTTACGCCTGGATGCTCCAAGGTAGCTTACACACACACACACACCCGCGCGCATGATACACCATCCAGAACAATACAAATAATTGAGTTTGATCTGATTACTTGCTTAACTACGCTGCTCAAAGCACTAGCACTGTTAAGCATTGTATTTGTAATTCACGGATTGTAAAGTGTAAAATATTAAGCACACTGTTTTTGTGTGGCTCAGACGCATCTCCCGGGCTTCGTGGCTGACGCTGAGAAGCTGAGGAGCAAAGGTGTGCAGGAGGTGGCCTGCGTGTCGGTGAACGACGTGTTCGTCATGGCCGCGTGGGGAAAGGAGCACGGCGCAGATGGCAAGGTGATCAGCGAACTCTTATCGAATTACTACAACCGCCATTCCTGGAGGTCTGGATCCTGTTAACGCTGCTTTCTTCCTCAGGGAGTGTTGGTTTGTTTCTAAACCTGTATCAAGGTTTCTGTAAAACTGCAACGTTTATTGTTAAGAGCGCTCCAGAGATTAAATCACACAATTGATTTTTGTTGCATCAGTCGCCAAACACCGTCGAGGCTGTAATTAGACGTCCCGGCTCGAGACGCCGTCGATCAGAACACTTCGATGCTTTGATCGAGGTCAGAAATGTGATCTTCAGCCACCGTGAAAGATGCTGAACTGGTTGTTCTGCGTATTGTTCCATGGAAAACGGTTGAACAATACAACGAGTCATCAACTGTACGTTTTTGGAAACTGACTTCCTTATGAATTCCCTCAGCCAGCCCTGTGATTTAGAAGCAGGTTAAGAATAGGATATAAGGAAGTCACAAGGCCACGCTTACGTTTAAACAGGTTTGGCAGGATACCGTTTAATCAAGCATCATTGTTTTGTTGGGTCGCTTTATGTCTGTTTTTTAGAATTTTTACTTCCTTGTAAATTCCCGTTTCTGAGCATTCAGAACAGGATATAGATCTCATTTAACCATTTGGAGGTAGTACGCAAGGTCGGCAGTGAAAATTAAGCAGTATTCAAAGTGGATTTTTCCAAAGCGAAGGCATTTGAACAGCAGCATCATCTGAAGAGACGTCGCCGCTGACGGAAACACACGGAGCAGTGTTGAAAGTGGAAGAGCTGAAGAAGCCGCGATTTGCCTCGGGCATGGAAAGAATGGACAGGGTTAGAAATTAGAATATTAGACGGACAGGGCAAAGTTCGCGAGGCCAGATTAAGTTTGAGGTGGTTTGGACATGTGCAGAAAAGGGATGAGGGGTATATCTGGAGGAGAAGGTTTAGAGATGGAGCCCAAGAGGAGGTTTAGGGATGTTGGAGGTTGGAACGGCAAAGGAAGATGAGGTAGTTAGATGGAGACAAATGGTCCGCTGTGGCCACCCCGAAAGAAGAGGATTGAACAGCGAGGGGCGATCAACACTCCCTCACCTCCCTTTCTCTAATCTACACCTGCGTGTATCTCTGGACTCGTTATGAAAAGTTGAAAAGTAACACCACTAACACCTCTTGGGAGTAAACCTACGTACAGGGTGTTCATTGATCAGTAGTGAGGTTTCCTCTCTTGGTCAGCACAAAGGTAATTTGATGCACGTGGACCGCTTCAACAGAGCTCATTAAATATTAAGTGTTGTAATTTGTTTAGCGCCACGCCGATACCTGAAACCTTTCCGCTTCATTCTAGGTGCGAATGCTGGCGGATCCCACAGGAGCCTTCACCGCGGTAAGGTTTGCTTTGTCTTTGATAAACCTACCGTTCTCATTAACAATGCAGACGACAGGAAATTGTATGGAAATCTCCATGCAAACGCGTCTCACCGCTACCTGTCTGAGCTGTGGGCCGCGGTTTGCAACGCCTGCGCCGCCCCTGCTTCGATGTGTGAACGTGGTGTAAGTACAGATGTCTTTCTTTTTTTCAGGCAGTGGATCTCTTTCTGGATAACGAAGAACTTTTTAAGGTGCTTGGTAACAAGAGATCCAAGAGGTAAGGGTTATGTTTTGGGGGATATTTCTGCTTGTGTAATTATAAATTGTTACCAGGCAACAGTTAAGCCCTTTCAAGTTGCTAAATAATTCAGAAGGGAATAGTTGTTTGTTTTATTCTTCACGCAAAGTGGGCAAATAAGGAATCTGCACAGCTTTGAGGTTCATGGGTAGTTAAAAAGTTCTCAGAAACCCTAAAAGTAATATATTCTATACTCACAGCATACACCAGAAAATGAGGCCGTGTTCACATTACCAAGCTGAAGTGATTCGAAATCCGATTTTTTTCTACGTTAGATAGAATCTATGTTATAAAATGTAATTTTGAAAATGCTCTCCATGCCATGTTCAGTAATGTTAAAAGATGATGATGATTTCTGTAAAACGTTCATGTCTTGTATAGATACGTGATGGTCGTCGAGGACGGCGTGGTGAAGAAGCTCAGCGTGGAGCCTGATGGTACCGGTCTCACCTGCAGCTTGGCCTCCAGTGTCCTTTCTGACCTGCTCTAAAAGCACCAACTTCTATACTTTGACATTCTTCTCTGGTCACAGATCAATATTTTTCTGCTCTTGCATCAATAAAATTAAAATGCAACCTCAGCAAGAATGCAACAAAGAAAGAAAGAAAGCACAGCGGTACAGTATTAGAGGATGTTATATGGTTCATACGCACAATGTGACCCTTGTACGCACATTAATCTGAAATACTGTACTGCACAATGCCATTTGTTACATTTATCATAAATTTGTTAAAAAAAAAAAAAAACTTGCAGTCTGGTGAATGTTTTCTCAGCTTCATTATAACCTCAATAATGCAACCAAGACATCAGCATTGACTTCAAAAAATATTTAATCAAAACAACATTCAGGAAGAAAGTATACAACAAGAGAAAAGATGCATAGTCTACATTTTTGTACAGAATAGGTAGCTGGTAAATATTGTAGTGAATCGACGTCAATAACCATAAAACTGAGCATTTAAATCAACAATAATTACAACAGCTACAAACACAAAACTAAGCCTTGTTCTGAAGCTCATTAGACAAAACATTGTTTTAAAAAAAAAAGAAAGAAAGAAAAAAAAAAGGTTCACTTTATGAAAGCGACATCTGGGATCTTTCCTTGGGCCTGAAAACAGAAGCTATGATTAGTGAAGATGTTCAGCATGAACAATGAACATAAAAATGAACAATGAACTGCAATATTTGCACATTTGTCTATTCTAGAAATAAACATGATCAGACTGACTACCTTAAGGCCTGTGAAAATCTGCCCGGCCTGCTCAAAATTCCATTCATTGTCTTGCAGGCACCTGCAAAAAAACAAACAAAAATGTACGTGTGTTATTTTGTTGAAATTAACAAAATCAGTGCAAAACAGAAAGTTCCTTTAATTTCATATTAGTGTAAGATTAATGCAATAAATAATTAAAAAAATAACTGAGGCAACAATCCTAAATTTATTTATTAAATTATAGCTGAAATCAACAATAATAATAAAAAAATCTAACAAGATATCCAGATTGATATCCTGATGATGTGTTGTGAGTTAAATCTTCTAAAATCTTACTTCTGAGACCACTCCAGATTCATGCCTGACTGCTGGGAGAAAGCAGAAAGCATTTCCTGTTGGGTGGCAGACAGCGTGGGCACAGGGCTGCTCGAGGGTGTCGGGGCGGGAGCTACAAACGCTCGCCGAATCTCCTCCGTCGTGGCGTTTCGGATAAACATCTCATCGTTCACGATGCACATCCTGCGGGTTCGGGGGGTGGGGGTGGGGAAGCATACATCAGCAATGGTATACGGTAGCTGTGTTCTGTAGAGCATTTAAACGTTTCGAGAGAAGGGACTTACGTTCCATTTCCAGGGGACACGGCGATAAACACCCGAGAGAAAGCTCTGAACGAGTCACGGGAGCTGCCATCCGCTGGAGGAAACATGACAAGAAAAATCAGGTTGTAACAGAATTACCTGTGATACTTCAACATTTTTAATGAATTTCTAAATTATGTAAGGAATTCATACCTTCTTTGAACACTCCACTGACCGTAAAAGACAGCAATGTGCTCTGGGTAATAAATAAATAAATAAATAAATAAATAAATAGAAAAGCAAGTTAAACAGCTGCTAAGTGAAATGAGGCTATCTGGGGCACTGTGGAGTTCACTTACTGTGTAAGTGTTGACGTCGATATTAAACGAAGCGATGTCATGCTGGGTCTTAGGAAGCTCGTTCAGAAATGCGACCACGTTCAACCGGGTGTGCTTCAGCAAGCGAAATCTTGTAGCTGGCAGACCAGAACAATAAAGTATTACCTTATAATGGATTGAGCAAGTTAAAGGTCACGGGTTAAAGGCTGATTGGGCTTCTCGGTCAAGTCAAGTCAACAGTCCATCTACCCCACAACATAGCGCGTGCACCTCCCCAGAAACATAACTACATGTTGCGGCGATGCAGACTCCAGGCTTGTTATTCGGTTTAAATTGAGGGCACGGTTACTTAATTCATGCTCTTGGTTAAATACCGAATTAATTATCATTAAAATGGGCATAAGGTAATTGATCGTCTTCCTGCTTCCTTTGGTCTCTCTCCCGCATTTGGGTTTCAACTGTTAAACATAACCTTGTATTAATCTTTCAGATGCTTTAAATGTGTCCAATATTCAAAGTTTCGTATGCCAGAGAAAGACAAACTTGACACTTATTCACATTTTCTAGATGCAATGTAAAAATCTAATATTACCGCTGTTTTTCTTTCTTAAAGGAGGGCAGTTAAAAATACTTCAGCATGTCGGCATTTTAAAATAACCTCACCAGAGTGTGGCTCAGTACAGTGGCATAAAACCACCTAGTGGTTTGGCGGTGTAATTACAGAGCGACGCCAATGCAGAAGTATAAACGCTTTACGCCACTTGCGTAGATTCCGTGTTGACTTGACGCAGAAGCATGAATCAGACTCGATTTTACTTACTGGCATCCTTCACTCGCTTGATGTTACGACTGTCCTTCTGATACTCTCCCAAACCGCTTCTACATGAGTAATAAAACAAAGTTTTAGGTATTAATACAAATAAAAAATATTTACACAAATGCCCACTATTGACCAGATAATTGAACCCTTCTCCTCACACAGCACATAATTGCACTGGAGTATAAACACAAAGCCAGATAGGAAACTGATATTTTACCTGGAAGGATTCTGCGTGGAGGATGGGATAATGAGGGAGAACATTGCTCCATCGTGATAAGCGTCAAGCAGAGGTTGTCTGTCCGCTGAGTCGTATATAGCGTAATACCTTAGACAACAGAAACTCACTTAGCTCCAGTCATGCTTCATATAATTATAGACTTAAACTAGACATATAAAAGTCGCTGTAGTAACGTACTGTTGCAGGAAGCATGTGATGAGGCCCTTCAGTTCTTCTGAGCCAAAGTAACTGGGCTGGATTGAAAAAGACTGGTTAGCTCACATTTCCACAGAACACATGCTAACAGAGAGATGTTGAATAAATATGGTTCACAGGCTGGGACCGGTCTGGTAAAGGTTCTAAATCCTGTCCACCAATTACATTTCAAAATCCATGATGTTAATTAAACCTGTTTCACTGACAAACTCGAAATTTTTTTTACTTGACATAATGTGCTATTATTATTATTTTTTTTATACACTTAAAAAAACACTTACAAATGTTGGAGGTTCATGGAACAGATTATTACTTACATGAGCCAATATTTATTGTATTTGACGTTAATTTTAAGAAATATTGGTAGATTATGGTCAGGATAAGAAATGACACCCTAAAATAAGACTTAAACTAGACATTTTTTTAACACGCCTGTGAAAAGAAAAAAAAAAAAGGAAAACTTTATTAAGAATGTTACCTTGCAGGGAGAAAGAACGGCAGGAGCAACCTCAAGGTCAAAGCCTATGGGAGGAGGAAGATCGTGTCCATCCTGTAACAGAAACGAAACAGTAAAAAAGTGACATAACACCTTGGGCCTACATATAGATGTTCATGAAACATTGAAGTGAATTACAAAAATGAGGTTTAATCTTATGAGGTGCATTTCCACTGAAATTCAGGAACCTTTTGAGGAACCAGAGAAGTCTGGAACTGTCCAGAATAAAGCCTAACCGATGCACAAGATACCAAACTTTAACATATCATTGCTGTTTAACAGTCTTCCACAAGGATGCACATACATAGGATGCCCATGTGCAAATTCAGTCTTTTTATTTTTTAAAGACAAGGCACCTATGCAAATTAGGTATTAGTTGACCTACTGCTTGTATTTGAAACATTCCACTATTTCAGTTGTGCTTCAATGCTTCTAATACAAAACACACCTGTGCTCCATTTGACTTAAACATACAACCTCCTACCTGGGAAAAACCAAATTAGAACAGCCACTTTTACAGCACTTCTTTACTTCTCAAGCTACTTGTTTTAGACCAGTTAACATGCCGACATTTTACCTTGTAAACTCTGGAACAATGACTACATAGTTAACTTCTGAGCAGGTAAAGATAAATCAAATCACTCATATTAGTTCCGCCTTCGACTTTTTGTGAGCGAATTTCAAGCCCCTCAACTTGAAATTCCTATATGTAAACTTTGTAGTGGTTTAGTTTTCTCAAGTTTTATCCCAATTTACAGAGTGACAAACTAATGTCTCCAAGGCATTACTAAATGGCAGAGCACGGTCTGGACCAAGACTGAATGACATTTCTATCCGAATCATGATGCTTTTATGAGAAATTAATAATTCATATACCAGTAATTTCTCTATTTTTTTTCTCTTGAAGTGGGTGTGGTTATATATGTTACTCAACAGAGCCAATCAACGCGTTAGTGTAGCAGAGACGGAAGAAACGGAAATGAAATGCACGACAAAGCATGGCTTACTCCAAGAAAAGGAAAGTAGACTATGAACACTGAACCTTCAAAGATGAATGAACAGGTGAATAAAAGTTTATTCTTCCTGCAGAACGTTTAAAATCAATTTCTCATACATGTTCCCAAAAACCATGGAGATAATAAAAAGCAGTAATTAGTTAAAAAAGCAGTTAGTTAGTTCTTCTTTTAGAGTAACTTAAAAATGTAAAATTTATGTTGTACATTTATGTTGTTACATGTATGTAGCACCCTGGTCCTGGGGGAACGTTGTTTCGTTTCACTGTGTACTAACTGTATATGGTTGGAATGACAATAAAAGCCTACTTGACTTGACTTGACTAATGTGAAGCACCACTATGAGACGAAACACGGGTCATAAGAGGAAACATTTGAGGTGAGGGAGTGTAAGATACAGGGACTGAGAGTGCAGGATGACCGAGCAACCACAGTCCTTTTCAATTCATTCATAGAGCACCAGCGTGCAAATGAAAATTCACTAAACGTTGATTAAAGATTGACGTTTGTATTCCATACAAATACATGGAAATATACATGCCATTAAAGTTCAAACTGTCCACGTTTAACATAGTTACTGAAAATTATTACAAAATATTATTGAAATGCTATGGAAATTTGTTATTTAAAGTTAGCTTTTTATACTCTGCATATAGTTATATTAAGTTATATAAAGCAGATAGGTTCCAGGAACCAGTTCCTAAAAAGGTACCTGTGGCAGAAATGCACCCAAGATTATCATCACTGATACAGCTAACTAAAACAGTAGTGTGCGAAACCTACCAGTTTGAGCAGCCTGGGGAACCTCCCCCGTACGGCACTGTCCAACAACCACAAAGACAGAAGACAAGAGAAATTCACCGTTATTGAAGGAAAAAAACAAACAAACAAAAACAAAACAACAACAATTTCCTCCAGCTGGCCACATACACCACTGGCAGAGTCACTGAAGTCTGAAGACTCGAAGCGAGACCATTTCATCACTGAGCGTACAAAATTAAAGAAGGGTTTATTTACTTCAATAAAACATAAAAGACTTTACAAAATGCATGACTTACACCTGAGGTGAGATGCCTACTTATGCAATCTGTTTTCTGCTAGATATATTTACCGCAAACAAAAACTCTTCCAATGATTGTAAACGTCTTGTTACGGTGTGAGCATCAGTCACGAGAGACAAAGCTCTAAGTCACAGGTCAATGGTAATAACAGTATTCATAGTGCTGGCATGTTCCCCCACCCCAACAGGAATGTAGTACTTACCCCTCCTCAATACTCACCATCAGCCCCCTACGCGCCGGAACACACTGACAAGCAGGCTCTGAGGGGTGGGGGTGAGGGAAGGGGAGTGTGTGGGGTAGAGGTTGTGGACACGATCAGTATTTTCAGGCACATAGCGAGTGGACTGAGGTCTCTCGGGGGCCGTGGTGAGTTCAGGTCAACATGTCATTACTACTGTACATAAGCGTTTTGAGTCAAAATGTGAACCAGCTGCATGTAGGACAAAATATTCTGAGCGTTTAATATGTTAGTGACTGTGAAGTGACTAACATATTTAGGCTGGGAAAAAAATCTATGATTTACCAATATACATAGCTGCAAGAACTATTGTGTGTGTGTGTGTTTCTTTATAATGAATATTTCTCCAATCAGATTTATAAGCAAATTGTATGTAAGCAGGTTTAAATCATTTTTAAATGTATAATTATTTCTAAGGAGCACACTATCCATGTTGATAGATGCCATTGGAAACAAGCTGAGAGAAAAAGTGACTTGAAGAGAAGAAATTTTATGGAACAAAAAAAAAAAGAAAAAGGCAAAAATAAATAACAGTATGAAAAGTATAGGAAAAAATAGCAGCAATTCAGTTGAACTCTGAGCCTTTATAGAGAGTAATCTGCTATTGCTCACAAATCTGGCGACGCATCTACAAAAAGACAATATGTTGGCCTAAATCGTATATCCTAAAATTTTTGGACCCAACCACTGCATTTAAAAATGGCTGGGTTCTCTTTCAAGAAATCAAAAAGAATAGGAGCTAAATTTTGAACGTCCTAGTCAGCTATGTCTAATTTTTATCATACTGCGTCTTTACAATACGTTATTCATTATGTACATGATGCTTGGTTAAAACTTGATGAGAATATGGCCACAAAGCCCACATTCCAGTGTTCCTCATTTTTGTAACAGCCAAGAGAGCATTTGATTTGTTTAAATGTCCACGTTACTGTCCGTGCACCATAGACGTGGAGTTCCAGTTTTGAGCCTCAAACCCCTCAATGGAGTTTTAAGGGTCCCAGCATTGCTGAGAAACGCTTGGCTTGAAGGCTTTTCTTAACCCCCCCCACTCTCTTTCCTCCTCCACCCGAAAGCTTTCCTCAGTGCAGTTTTCGCAACCCAAATCTCTATCTTCTTCTCTCCTAGGGATCTTCATCGTTTGCTTTTATGTATGTTGGGTTCTGTGGCCAGCTTTGCGACTGTGCCTGCCTTAGGTTGTCCCGAGTTTATGGTGGGATCTTACCCGTCTTTGGCTAACCAGCCTTCGTCACTGGCCACACTCAGCAATCTTGGGTCGAGACCTAAGCTCGACCCCTATATGAAGGGTGGAGGGGATGGAGGTGGCACCATTACAGAGCGGTTGAGAAATCAAGCGAAATCTTCATTGTGCATAAAACTTTCCGCACATGCATTTTTTCCCTTCTCTTAGGGTTAGGTCGGCTTAGGGCCCGATGCTCCCGCAGGGTTATTAAGAGGCATTGGCCGTCGAGGTTGGATGGCTCTGCTTTCCAAATGAGCTAAAAAAAAATAAGCAAAGTTAAAGCTATACATCTTATATCTAATGTCTTGCACTAAACTCTCTACTTCTACTAATAATATAAATGTTACAGCATTAGCAGTAACCTATAAAGACCAAAGGAGTCAGCTGCACTGCAGGAAAGATACAGAAAAATATAGTATGGAGAACTGAAATGGCAAATAGGCTGAGATCATATGAAGAAAAGGAAACATAAGCAAGAAGCTTTATACCTTACAACATAAGCCTACAAATAATTTATAATACGTAGGACTACTCTAAACCTGCAGTAAATTCCTTTCGTGGTTTGACAGCTTGGTTTTATATTTCATGACGGAAAATGGTTAAAACCAGGTCGTGTGTGCATCAAGTTCTTTTTTCAAGTGATATGATTGTTCTTGGGCGACTGGACAAAAACATCCCTTACCCATAGACATGTTCAGGATGGACTGTGTGTGTGTGCGTGTGCGCGCGCATTTCGTTGCCTTGGTTTAAAGATTTGCTAAGAACACAATGAATTGACAACTGTAAAAGACAAGTTATAGTAGGAACAGGCAATAGTATTGGCATAATGGACTTTTTAGTCAGTGTATTATGCATAACACTACGATAACAAAATTCACCATATGTCCAAAAGGCATATTATCACCTTATATTCTTGAATCTTACTCATTTTCTATAGAGTCCTCATACATGGTACCAACTACTTGGTACCACCATGGTTGTTTTTTTTTTGTATTTTAATGAGAATGAAGAGGGGGAAAAAAAAGACTGGTAAGAGTACCCCTGGTTACAGCTGCTGTAAGGGTGAGGAATAACAGAAACTAACTTACCTTCCAGAACATTAAGTGTAACTTTAAACTGATATCACACAACATTCTTTAGTAAAATATATATAAAATCATATATAAAATTGCAGCGTTATAACAATAAAATAAATAATAATAATATTAACAGTGTCTTGTTAAAGGAACATTTTTGAACATAGGAATTAAGAGGATAAAGAGAACCTCAATGTTTTCCTATAAAAGCACACCATGTCATGTTTTATTACTTACAAAGCTTACAGAATAATGATAAGATATAATTGTCAAATTTCCCATTGCTTCCCCACACATGGTGCACTAATCTTCCATAACTCGGCCCTACTGAAAATGATGGACAAAGCATATTTCCTCCATTTCCTCCACTGGGTGTCTACACGAGCCTTCTTTGCTTCCGTTTGGCTCAGCCTGAAAGAGTTCGTTGACCTCCAGGGAGAAGATGTGCATGATGTACACACACATGCACAGACGCATGAGGACGGCCACTCATCCAAAAACACCCATTCAACCTTTTCCATGTCTCTCATCACTACAGGTGAGAAGAAGAACTGACCTAATGTAGTCGGCCTGGTCGCTGAAGTTATCGCAGAGAGGGTTCCGCTGTAGCGACAATTCCACCAATCTCAGCCCCTTAAGCTTGTCCAACTCTCTCTCCGATCGTATCTGCAATACAGAGGAATAAATATTTGAAGCAAAAAACAAAAGCAACTCTCAATGCAACAATAATAATAAGCAGAAAAACCTCTGTACCTCGTTGTGCGAGAGATTGAGAATCTTCAGATTTGGCACTTTCCTGACGAGGTCAGCGAGATCATCGAGCCTGTACAGTCTGTTGTTGCTTAGATTTAAACACACCAGCTGGGAAGAGAATGAAGGACAACAGTAAAGTTTTTTTTTTCCATCTGATCATTATGTTTTCTATTTTCTGCTACGAATGCAAGATCCTTCTGTGTACCTCAGGGATGTTTTCCTCAATGATCTTGATGACTGCCTGCATGGAGTTTTTCCTGCCAAGGGCCACCTCAATATTCAAGGAAACCAAATCTGTGCCAGACAGAACAACGTAACATTAGATGAATACATTTTCGGAGAAACTAGTCTAGGGTTTTTCTTCATATGGAGATTTTACACTTGGCTTCAGCCTTGAATACTTAATTCTGCACTCAAGACTGATCCTTGGCTCATACGTGTTTGCTTTCACGCATCACTTGCACATTCAGGTATGCAATATGACGGAGACTAGGTTCATCTGTCAACACTCAAACACTGAGAAACACTCAGTGTTGAAACATTGTCTTGATGTGTGGAATGACAACAGTAGCAACAATGAGATTATTATACAATATAAACTCTTCTTTATATGCTGCTCTCAGCATAAGCACATGAACCGCAAAGGTGAGCTAATTATTGTGCTAGATTTTCCTGTACAGGGTCTGCGGTCAGTTAAGATGTCTCTGACGGTTAAGCAGTCTTCACATAATCCTATACATCTAAGAGTTTAATTATTACACAAATGACGACGTATTAAAAATAAACTTACCTGGGTCAACTCTGATGTTGTTCAAATCAAGGGCTTGTTGAGAACCGTCAAAGCGCTTGGACATGCATTGCTGTAATTAATAAATAATTTTTCAAAAGTGGTAAGAATTTGTCGCAACACATCAACCTTTTTACTACTACATCACAGTGACAAGAATTATGTTAAAGTGGCTGCATCTCTCAAGTGTCACTCACCTTCAAATGCTCAAGATCCTCTAGCTTCAGGTCCTGTTGAGGTAAACTTGGTGCTTGGCACTGATTCAGCAACACTGCCACCTGTCAGACCCAAAGCAAAAATGACTACAGAATTATAATGAAGGTGGGGGGAATAAACAAGTAAAACAACATGTTAAATAAAAAAGTTTTAGCTGGACTCCCGCAGGCATTTGAGAGCATGCATATGTTTTATAACACTGAACCTTAAATCCATCTTTGTCTGTGATTCTTCTGGACAATTTGGACAAAGCATATGCTGTAGTAGAATCTTCAATGTAGAACTGTGCTCGATTTCCTTCTGTGTGGTACTGCAAAGATGAAAAAAAAAAATGTAACTCAGAAAAACATTCACCTATTGACAGATTCACCGTTATTTGACACCTTCTGGACACTGATAATTTAACAATATTGTGGCTCAACTATTTCATAATTTCATTAACTCTTACCTGTACGGCACAAAAAGGCACTGTGCAGATGTTCCGTAAAGACGACAGAAGCCACTGCTTTTCATATTTTTTCCCATGGGGAATCTAAGGAGAGAACACAAAAAAGTACACTGGTACAGTGGCAAGAAAATGTATGTGAACTTTTTGGAATTTCATGGTTTTCTGCATAAAATGTGAACTGGTCGTCTCAAGTCAAGGGTATCGACAAATATAATGTTCCTAAAAGAACACCACAAAAAAAATCTGAACTTTCATGTCTTTGATTGAGAAAAACCATAAAAAAGCCTCATAGTTTTAGAGTAAAAAGAATGTGAATCCTTGAGTTAATGACCTCAAAAAAAGCTAACTGGAGTCAGGTGTTGGCATTCCTGGAGTCGTGTGAAGAAAATGAGAAAATGAAGAAAGTGTGAGCTAGAGCTAGTTCAACTGATTAAAAACCACTCAAACTTTGAACTTACTCTGCATGAGAAGAAAACATGTGTGTGCCATACCACTGTTAAAAAATATATTTGCTTCTTTTCAAGTCATGTTCATTATGATAAAAGGAGCTCATAAAGCACTCACTGTAATCTTGAACCAATTCTTGCGACCTCCGACTGTGTCAGTGCTGCCGCCGCCTCCTCCACTTCCACCTCCGCCTCTATTCATTCGCCCCCCCTGGTTGCCTCCTTCACCTCTTGTATCTTTTCCTCCTCTTCGACCGTTACGTCGATTTTGGGGACGCCCGTAAGGATTACTGCAAAGGTACAAAAACAATTGTAATTTGAATGTAACGCTGGTTATAAAGGAATAAGGCGCAAGTCTTTGAACAAGAACTGCAGTCTCACAATCTCCGTTGCAATCCCCCATCGTGAACGTCATCCGACATTGTGACATCACCGTCATCATCCTCAAACCTCGATCTGGGACCAGCCCCCCCGCCTCCGCCTCCTCCTCCATGACCTCCGCGATGTCTCTGCTTTGAAATCTGCTCGCTGTAGAGAGGGGCTCTGAAAGGTCCCCTGCCCTTCCTTCGACGCCTGGGTCCGACACGATCGTCATGTTCTGAAAGACAAAAACTAAAATCTCACTGACATTCCCAATAAACACTCTGATCGACATCATTCCTAGATTCAGCGGTGCTACTTTAACAGCAAGTGAATTTGAGGGAAGAAGACGCACATCATCCTCGGGGAAAATGAAAGACAGGCACTGTTTTTCTAGGGGTCCAGCTATCTGTGTCTACAGGTGGTTCTTCATTTTCCCTGAGGATGAATTCTGAACTAGAAAAAGGAAAAGAGGTTTTACTGAAAGAAAGTTGAGGGAGATCAAGGCCAGAAGGTGGCAGTAATGCAACATAGTGGGTGCCAACCACCAGTAAACACCAAGAAGACAAGACGGTTAATGTACTAGTATTAAAATCAAATGTTTGGCACTGGTATGCAATTAACTGCTGGCATTACAATAACAGTTACCACTGTGAGAAAGACATAAAATTTAAAAAATGAGTAAAATATTAGTGAAAAGGTAACCAGTAGATAGCCATTAGTCAGTCTGTAGTACAGATTTGCAGACAAAAAAAAAAAAAAAAACCCTTTCCAGGAACACATTGGACTGGGTAAGAATATTCAGCTGGCAGCCCTTTGCGGTTGTAATTGTGTACCTTTAATTGATTAAAGATAGGGATGCACCGCTACCGATAACGCTATCGGCCTCGATACCACATTTTCTAAAGTACTCGTTAAATGTCCCCCGATACCAGGGACCGATTACACGGTCTGAGAAATGTCTATGTTTGAGCGGTGTGTAAGGGGTTAATCACAAGCGCCGAGTGCCCAAGGCCCCCCGGCTGCAGCTCAGAGTGGGGAGAAGGCGAGGCGAAACGAGACATGTCAGCCGTGTGGAATTATTTCAAAGTGAATGAAGACGACAAAACAAAGGCGGACTGCAAATTGTGCTCAGCGGAATTGTCCAGAGGAGGCTCAAAAGGTAGCGCATTTAACACAAGTAATTTAATCAAGCACCTAAAATCCCAACACAACAACGAGTACAAAGAGTTTACCCACGCTTCTAAACCAACACAACCACGCTGCAGCAAACTCTTGTTTATTCTTGTCTATGTTTATTAATGCCCCTTGTGTTGTCCAAAGCGGCAGAGTTTACAACAAACTGAAAAAAATACTTGAGTTGCACGGTCACTGTTTAATTTTTTTTTAAATAATTATTTATTCTGTAATATGCTTTTCATTTTAAATAAATGTTCTTAATTCCAAACTAGCCCCTTGTTTCTTTGTTAAATTATACGACCAAAGCTGTTACCTGTAAATTTAAATCATGTTTTTATTAAGTACTTGGTATCGGTATGGGCGAGTACTGAAATGCAAGTTCATCGTACTCATACTCGTTTTCCAAAAAAGTGGTATTGGTGCATCCCTAATTAAAGATATTCAGTAAAGCTCTAACCAATCATAGATGAGACCAAAGTAAGCATAAGATAGAAAGCTGCTTGCTTGTATCTATTAATGCTGGAATGAGCCCAAAGCTGTCAAGTGTAATGTGAAACACTTCCATATTTTTAAATGTGTTTCAAATAAATTACACAATGCTGATCAGTCTCAAACTTTGGTGGTGATCGTAATGCCTTAGGAGGAGCCTATCAAATTCCGTTGGCTGCGTTTTGTAAACCACCCAAAATAACTGACTTCCTGTTGAGTAGAGCCCATGATGAGGATGTCCAAGTACCGTGCACCAGAAAGTCAGTGGGCACACATGCATTTAAAGAGGACATACTAATACCATCATGATATAATTTTAGAATGGAGGAATTTTATGTCAAGACTTACAAAAAGCCCCAGATGCTGGGAAAAAAAAGCATCACACTATAATTTCAACCAATGTGACATCACTGAATGTGATCTCTCTCAGTATGTTATGTTAACACAGTTATTAACCACTTTTCAGTTACAGGTAAACAAAAACAGGTCAGCCATGACGATGCCTAAAACTTATGCCGAAAAAAGGTTTAACAACTAGAATTACCTAATTCCATGTGTGTTATTAAATAGTTTTGAAATCTCCATTATTGGCCTATAATGTAGAAAATAAATCACTAAGTTTAATTAGAGAGTGCGTCCAAACTTTTGACTAGTTCTATGTATAAATATACATATTTTGACATGCATCTGCACCAGGGATGCCAATATATCTGAAGCTCACTGTTCTGATTATCTTCATGTGCAGGTAATGATGGAAGACACAACACGTCTACAAAAGAGAAAAGTTGAAGCCAGCAGACAAATGCACACAACAGCTAGAGCACCAAGTAAGAAGTACCCTAGGTAGTCATTCCACTGCAGTAGGATATATGATTGATATACAGTGAGTGATTAACTGTGGGTTTTAGTTTTAGACATTCAATGCTTTCATGGATGATCAGTGAGTGTGATCAACTATCATGCAAACATTTAAAATTAGTTATATTATGAGAGCAGGGCTCAGTGAGTGTGATCAACTATCATGCAAACATTTAAAATTAGTTATATTATGAGAGCAGGGCTCAGTGAGTGTGATCAACTATCATGCAAACATTTAAAATTAGTTATATTATGAGAGCAGGGCTCAGTGAGTGTGATCAACTATCATGCAAACATTTAAAATTAGTTATATTATGAGAGCAGGGCTCAGTGAGTGTGATCAACTATCATGCAAACATTTAAAATTAGTTATATTATGAGAGCAGGGCTCAGTGAGTGTGATCAACTATCATGCAAACATTTAAAATTAGTTATATTATGAGAGCAGGGCTCAGTGAGTGTGATCAACTATCATGCAAACATTTAAAATTAGTTATATTATGAGAGCAGGGCTCAGTGAGTGTGATCAACTATCATGCAAACATTTAAAATTAGTTAGATTATGAGAGCAGGGCTCAGTGAGTGTGATCAACTATCATACAAACATTTAAATTTAATTATATTATGAGAGCAGGAGATCACACCCTCTAAACTGGAACCTGCGAGTAGCGATATAAATCAATGAACAGGGCGGTACGCTTTTGTGGTTAACGTTTGTACTAAGTCAGTGTTTTTTTTCTTCTTTCTTTCATGTTTGCCAGATTTGAAGTATGTAGTTTTAATTGACCTAATGTCATGTGTTATTTTAGTCTTGAAAAAATAAAAAGTAAAAAATTTATTTTTTTTAATGCAGTATTGTTCCAGTAGAAAATAAACCCAAACTTGTCAAAACTTTTGACTGGTACTATACCTAGTGGCGATAGACATATTTTTTTTATCCAGAAGGAAACTTCTACTAAATATTGAATTGAAAATTAAAGGTCCGATCAATAAAATGTTCTGCGAGCCGAAGTCCGAATTTCATGTTTAATTCAATTTAAAATTTCTATAGCATTTCAATAATATTTGTCAATTTTAAATGCCTTGTAAACACATGGACAGTTTTTTTTTATTTTTTTTTTTACCTTAAACACATGGACAGTTTAAACTTTGATGGCTTTGTACATTTTCTTGAAATTCTAAGTAATACTGATCTCCCGGGTTGTGTATTTTACATACCCTAACCTCGAACTACTGCGGATAGGTTTACTCTTTAAAAACAAAAAAGAAATTGTGTTTTATCTTATAGTGGCATTTCATATCACCGTTTTCAATTAGCACCATGGTTTCAGAATGTACAGGACAAACTGGTTGTAAACTTCCGGCAGGAAGAATAAACATATATTGATCTGTCTGATTTGGACTGGGGGCCGCCATTTAGTGATACTTGCTCTAAAGCATGGCAACATAACTTTCAACATAATCATAATTTTAAATGAATAACTTGGTAGTCTTTTGGCTGCTTCCGTCAAAGGGTCGCCACAGTGGACCACTTGATCCGCACACAACTTGGCACAGGTTTCACGCCAGATGCCCTTTCTGACGCAACCTTCCTATTTTACGCAGGCTTGGGACCAGCACTGCATCTAGTGGCTGGGGTTTGGGCATTGAACCCAGGCCTTCTTCTGCATGAGAGGCGAGAAACCTACCATGACAAATTAAAACGTATGAAGGCTAAAGATTTATACACACAATAAAGAAAAAAAAACAATGTAACAAAAGGTTACTGTACAATTTCAATGCAAGTGCTATTCAAAGGCTTGGACTTCCGCATAGGCAGGTGACGTCATAGAGTAAAATCCGGATAAAGATTTGAGTGGATAAATCGGAGACAAAGACAGAAGTATATAGATAGGTCTTTATCGTTTATTGCACAGTCTCAGGTACTTGGCAAAACGAATTGTAGCTTTGTCTGATGCACATTTAAATACTTTATCAAGAAGAAAGTTGGCAACTCTGGATTTGCGCAGTCTATCGTGATCTTGATTGTAATAATGTTGAACATCTTTTGATTTTACTGTTTAGGTTACATGAAAGCAATCTGATTCCAACCTGAATCTGCAAAAATAAATAAATCGGATTTGGGGTGGCAGTATGAACCAGGCCTTACTGAACGCCTTACTGAACTTGTGATAACTTCACTGATTTAACAAATGTCCTTGTATCGTGTTTGTCCATATTCATGTTATTATTTAAAAGAACGAAAAATAATAAAACATTTAAACAACACAATGCAGCACATTTGGGTGATTTACCAAGAAATCAGTCGGATGCGCATTACTTGCGCAGTCTGTCGTCACTAGCGACAACGATGCTAAACAATAAGGCGCATTGTTTTTGTTTAAAAAATACACACACACACACACACACATAAAAAGCCGTTAGCTGAATAACTAGCTGAAAATTATGACTTAGGATAACCAAAATCTAAGCACATCAAAAGGTCATATAGACATGGCGGTTATTATTTAGCTCTGAGGCGCGTGTGCATAGACTTACCATCGCGTGCAGCTAGCAATCACGTCACGCTATATTGCTAACAGTCGTAGCTTAGATAAACACACAGAATAATATAATTGGGAACACCAATTTTCTATAGAAAATAGAATAATTGTACATTCAGGACCATTATAAAACAGGCGTTTATTTAAAAAGTAAGAAGTATCCATATAGTTCCCCTTTTTTCGAGAAAGAGAGAGAGTTGTGCAACACAACGACGATGCTAGGCTAATTAGCTCTGAGAAGCTCGCGCTCTTCACTCACCGCTGTAAAATCGGGAGTCGTCCGCTGTCGCCATTTTGCGTTCCTTTTCCAACCCACCTCAGCAAACAGCTGCCTTGTGACTTTCACGTTTTCAGCGTTCGAATGTGTCTCAACAGGTAACAGAATTAAAAAGCTAAACCTTGAATGAGGTTAGCTACAGAAATAAACACGATTCGCTGCTCTGTGTTCTACTATTTCCTTTTCAACGCAACCGTACTTGTGCTGCGCATGCGCAGGTTTAATGCTTCTACAGGCTACTAATGGTATTTAATGCAAACACATAGTTAGGCGCCATCTACTGATAGCATAGCCACACTGCGACACAATTATTAGCAACATAATTATTCAGCATATTACAGATCGATAGCTC
Source organism: Clarias magur (assembly GCA_013621035.1). Taxonomy (NCBI): domain Eukaryota; kingdom Metazoa; phylum Chordata; class Actinopteri; order Siluriformes; family Clariidae; genus Clarias; species Clarias magur. The sequence goes on along the minus strand of QNUK01000009.1, from coordinate 2,032,030 downwards.
ACAGGCTTATTATTCGCGAAGCACTACTCTTATTATCTCACAGAAATCGTTTCGGGAATGGGGCGCTATGACTTTTCAAAGGGGAGGGCGTTTAACCCATAGACTTAACATTGAGACCAACATCAGCTATGACATCAGTTATATGTGTTACTATGACATCAGTTATATTTATGACGTTGCAAGCACCGCTCACATTTTCTTCAGGAAATGTACCTATTTGTGTTAATATTTTTAAAATCATGCTGTCAGTTTAATGTGACAAAAAAATACGGTGAAATATTTGATACATTTTAAACAAAAAAGTTAATTATGATGAAGTTAAACAGTAAATGCTTACTGTGTAATAAAACAGTCTACATGTATTAACTAAAACTTAAATATATATACGGTACATATATATAAAATTAAGTTTTTAAATGATGATTTCATTTTTAAAGGAAAAAAAAAATCTGCCTGACCCATTGTTAAAAATGAACTGCCCCTAATCCTAATAACTGGTTGTGCCACAACTGCAATCAAGTGTTTGCGATAACTGGCAATGAGTCTTTCACATCACTGTGGAGGAACATTGGCCAGCTCTTAATTCGCTGAATTGCTTTAATTCAGCCATTTGGGAGGGTGGGGGATTTAGGCCTGAACTACCTGTTTAAGGTCATGCCACAGCATCTCAATCAGATTTAAGTCAGGACTTCATTTCTAACATTTTATTTGAGATATTCAGAGGTGGACTTGCGGGGGTGTATCATTGCCATGTTGCATAACCCAAGTTATGAGCTTGAGCTTGAAGTCATGAACTGATGGCTGGACATTCTCCTTCAGGATTTTCTTGTAGAGCACAGAATTCATGGTTCCGTCAATTATACCAAGACATCCAGGTCCTGAAGCTACAAAGCAGCCTGTTCTTTTTCTAAAATACTGTATTAGTTTTACGCCAGATGGAACAGGATGCACACCTTCCAAAAAGTTCAACTTACTGTATTGTATGTGTTATCAGTCCACAGAATATTTGGCCAAAAATCTTGGGAATAAAAAAGATGTTTGTGTGGCAAATCAGAGATTCAGAGTCTTTGTGTTCTTTTTAGTCAGGAGTGGCTTTCACCTTGGAACTCCCATGGATGCAATTTTCTGCCCAGTCTCTTTTTTATTGTTAAATCATGAATCACCTAAACTGAAGCAAGTGAGGCCTGCAGTTCTTCAGATGTTGTCCTGGGTTCTTTTAGGGGCTCCTGGATGAGCTGTCGTTGTGCTCTTGGAGTGATTTTGGTAGGCTGGCCACTCCTGAGGAGCTTCACCACTGTTCCGAGTTTTCTCCGTTTGTGGATAATGGCTGTCACTGTGGTTCGCTGGAGTCCCAAAGCCTTAGAAAACCATCGGTAACCCTTTCCAGATTAACAAGACAATTATTTTGTTTCTTATGACCGTGCTTTACTTTGTCAGACAGGTTCTATTTCAGTGACTTAAGTAATCAGGCCTGGGTGTGCCAAGTGAAATTTAACTTACAAAAAATGTGATTACAGTTTATTCATGATCTAGAGACAGGGGATATTTGTGTAATGTTAAAATTGGTTTGATGATGCAAATCCTGTAAGTGTGCCAAAAAAAAATCAGGAAGGGGCAAATACTTTTAAATGGCACTGTAAGTGTCAGCCAATACTGTCAGGCAATTGTGTGGAACACATGGGAAAACCCCATGCAGATAAAGGTCCAGAGCTTCGCTTGAGTTAGTGCTTATCAAAGATCAAAATGTTGGAAATGTGATTTTAGTGATCAAGGCATGGTTGAATGGTGCAAACCCAAAAAACATCCAGTAAAATTTTCTTCCCTGGGTAGAACCAACTTCTTGATGAGAAAGATCTGGAAACTTACTTAATTAACCACTCTACTACTGTTGTGAGCAGAAAAGCATCTCAGCATACACCGGAACATGCCAAAGATTGAGGCAGATGGGCAACATGTTCTGTAAAAACATGCAACATCGAGGAACGCTTGTAAACAACATACTTAGTAAATGTAATAGTAAAAAAGTTTCCACACAAATATTAATGATAATATAAGTAGTCCAAAGACATGCAGAGTAGGCTAATTGGTGTTCCCAAATTCCCCTAGCGTGTGAATGAGTGTGTGTGCTCGTGTGTCCTGGCACCCCATCCAGGGTGTGAGTCCTCTGGCTTCTAGTGACCCTGCACATGATAGGCGTTATAGGGAATGAGTGGGAATGAGAGAGTTGTCCAAATCCGTGACGGAATTGGCACTCGGTTTGCTTACATGAACCAAGGTTTCAAGATGTTCCCTGACTGTAAAAACACTTCACTGAGACAGTAGATCTTAAGGATGTTTACTTTAAATTTCCGTCCTTTCAGCTTACAGGCATGTGAGATTTACATCCATCCATTTTGTGTACAAGCTCTTTGAATACGTGTGTCCTGAGTACGATTAACTGATGTCAAGATGTATAAACAAATGTGTGAACAATATATTTATTTAATCTTCAAAAAAGGTATTAAGAAATTGCCTTTATCACGGGATATACCATTACAGTAAGACCATGTATAATCAACGTGATGTTATGATAGGAATATTATGTCCAGTAGTGCAGTAGTGAGGTAGAGCTCGACACACAATTCAATTCAATTCAGTTTTATTTATACAGTGCTTTTAACAATAGCCTTTGTCACAAAGCATCCAAAAAAAGAAATCTGTGTAAATCATCATGATCAGATTGTCCACCCCATTTATTCCATACAACAAGCCTTGTTTCATTGTTTCTCTCATCTCCACACACACACCTTACATTCCTATTGTCTTTGCACTTGTTACGTTATCATCTTGTATTCTTCAATATATTGTTTATCATTGCACCAAATCCTTTTTTTTTTCTTCTTCTTCTTTAGCATAAACTCACAACGCTTAATTCTAAGCTACTAAAGAGTGGCTTGTTTTTAAACGTCTTTGAATTGGCGTCACGTCAGAGCCAAGACATTTCCAAACCCAAAGCCTTAAATCATCCTGGCTGTATTCTTATGAGGCAGAGGAAGTGGTCGCCATGGTTTCGACAAAACAGATAAGATATTATTGTAACGTTCAGGAAGTACATCAACCACTACACGGAATAAAAATCACTTTTCACCCGCAGCTTTTCACACATTGCTGTATTTTTTGCGATCCTTTTCTCTAAGCATCAGCAGGTGTAGATTGTATTTTCTTATGTGTAGACATGGGAGTGCTGCTGGACACTGGCGCTCTCCTTACGGTTGCGGGGATTCTTTTAATGCCCTTGTTCTAATATGTTATTGTTTCCATAGTAACTAAAATACATTAATATTTAATTATTTGTCAAATGGACTTTACAAGAAAGTGAAATATATATATTTTTTGCATATCCTGGATATATGGCTGCGCTCAGAGCAGAGGGGTCAGATAGGCTACAGCACCCCTGGGGCAGGTAGGGTTAAGGGCTTTGGTCAAGAGCTCAACATGTCAGATTGGAGGTGTCGGGGCTTTAACCCCTGACCTTCCGATTCTTCCGATTCCAATAACCGTCTTAGCCATCACTTCGACAAAAAAATATGTTGGAATGATTGTGCCAGACAAACATTGATAACGTGACTTTCTGCACTTAGATGTTTATTTAGGTTTTTTTTTTTTAAAGGAGTCTCCAGTGTCAGTGTAATATAACACTCTGAGGTCAAGCTGCAACACACAGAGGTCGTCAGCATTAAATATTTTATTAGGGAACATGACAAGCTGTATTTTTGTCTCTTATTAAATTTAAAAAGAAAAAAAGACAAATGAGGCAGTGTTTTAATCATAGTTGGTTTATTGTAAATCAGGAAGTAATTCGTTTTAGCCAACTCATTCTCACAAGCTTTCAAACGGCACAGTGCATACAAACGTATAGCAGCTAAACCAGTCTTCATTTTTCCTTTTACTCTTTTGCTCTGACATCTGTAACCTCTGATTTCTGTGCTATACAGAAATGATTTCAATTTAAACCAGATGCGCTCTTCTGCTCTTGTAGCCTTAAGATTCGAAATGTCATGTTTTCTGAGATGCTTTTCTGCCCACCATGTTTGGAAAGAGGGCTTATTTGGCTTGACATAGCTTTTCCCTATTTGAAATTTTTGGAACTGGGTGAACAACTATTGAAGACATTCTCAAAACCTGGAGGGATGTCTGAACCATCAAAAAAAAAAAAAAAAAAAATCACTTACACTTGGTGCATGGTTGTTGCATGGTAAAAAAAAATAAAAAATCTGAAGTAGAAACCAGAGCTATGTTTAATAGTGAAAGTATACACACAATGTGATGAAAACTCACAAGACTGGGACCAAACAGCTGTGTGGTCTTAAAAAAAAAGCAATTGTTAGTGAGATTAGTCAGAAGACAAGCCTTCAATTTGTTAGGGAGCACCTAGATTGGACTTTGGAGTAATGAAAAATGTCATATGGTCTGATAAATCCAGATTGACCCTATTCCAGAGTGATGTGCGCGTTAGGGTAAGAAGTGAAGCGCATGAAGCGAAGCACCCATCATGCACTGTACAAGCCTCTGGAGGCAGTGTTATGATCTGGGGTTGCTTCAGTTGCTCAGGTCTAGACTCGTTACCTGCAATGTTATGTGGCAATAAAAATAAATCAGCTGACGACCTGAATGTACTGAATGACCAGGGTATTGCATCAGTGGAGTTCTTCCCTCATGGCACAGGCATATTCCACAAACATGAGGAATCATTTTAACACATGAACTAGCCATCACGTTGTACAGGTAACTGAAAGAAATCTTAGAAAGTCTGACATTTGTTGTTGTTGTTGTTGTTGTTGTTGTTATTGTTTTGGACTGTTATATTGCGCTGTTGGTTAGTTGATAATTACTTGAATAAGGAGTTTTTCCGAGTACAGATTGCTGTGAATGTATAATGCATTTTGATTTTGTCATTTAGATGAATGCAGAAGGAATAACATACAAAAAACTAAACAAAAACTGTGAAGTTTGTAAGACTGTTATCAAGGCTGCCTCTTGTAGTAGTTACTAGACATAAATTACAAGGGAGGTGGCAAGGGAAGTCTGAAAGAACCCAAAGGAAAGGGGAGGTGGAGATGTCCCAAACTTAAAAGTGTGTCACTGCGACACACACGCACTCAGTAGTGCTATGACTGGACGTGGATTTCGGACACGTATTTGGACAGCAGCTTCGTTACACCTGAGTGTTAGAAGTGTCTCAGCCTGAATCATCTACTGTATAGCGCAGCGTAACGATGTATAAAGGCAATAATAAAGGCGGCTATTCAGACTCCAAACTGGCATGGACAGCCAAGAAAATCCACAAGCCAGAGGAAAAAGGTTGTGGTTACTACATGAAGATAGTCTTCTTCTTTTCCTCACTGATCCAGTCGCTCATCATCGTCAGCCTGGTGCTTTTTCTGGTTTACGGACAGCCCGAGCAGACGGCAGAGGAGAAGAGGGTGCTGGAGTTGGAGCAAAGTTTTAATAAGCTAAGGATGGAGAAAGCAGCTCTTCAAGAGAAAGAGAAGAACCTCACCAAGGAACTGAATATTACCATGACCGCAAAGAAGGCTGTTGAAAAAGAAATGCAGACGTTACGAGATCTGGCGAAAAATTCAAGCTTGAGTATAACTTACTTGCAAATGAGATGGGTGAGAATTTATCACTTAATCGCAAGTCATTGAATACTGTAATATTTATTCTTCAATTCTTATCCATCATAACAAATTACACCAGGGAACGTAATATTAATTTTATTTATAATGTACCATTTTAGACTATTTATGGACTAATATTTAGGAAATGCATAGTTTTCTGTGTATTGAATTATATGCCTAAGTGTATTGTTTAAATGCTTTGTTATATGTTAAATATTGTTTGCATAGTAAATATTGCTTTATATGTGTTTACATTTGCAGCGAGGTTGTGAGACAGAGAAAAGGTCAGTTGCGCCTCCAGCTTGTCCTCAGAACCCATATGCAGACAGTAAGCCCTTTTCATTCTTCATGAATAGGTTGTAAATGTAAAGTTTTTAAAAGAATGACTTGCATCTGAACAGCACAAAGCGAGTAAAAGCATGGCTTATCTGGATACACAGATGCAATCTAGATTTCAAAATATGTTTTTTGTTTTTCGATCTTAGTCCGAAGCTGTATGTATGCGCTTCAGAAATCAGAAGAAATGCTAAAACTTGTCAACGCGAACTTCACCGAACAAATGGCTACGGTGAGAATGAAATTGGAAAATGCCAACAGAGACCAACTGCAGTATCACCTGCAAGCGATCGAGCTGCGGCGAAGCAAAGCCTCTCTCGAAGAAAGGATTCAGAAGTATGAGAAATCGTGTAAGGAGGATTTCGTCAGGTCCTTACAGGGAATCCCTAACGTCACCAAGGAGTTTCTTAAAAAGGTCGACGATCTCTTCACGAAGCACGAATCCTTCCAGCTAACGTGCGAGAAACAAAGCACGAAACTCGAAGACATCCGAGTCAACTGCAGCAGCTTGTCGAGAGAGGTGGAGAACAAGCTTCAGCTCTATCTGGACAAAGTAGGGAGTCAGGTCTCGTCCATTCTAGGAGCGAATGCCAAATTTGAAACTGAAAACAAGCGGCTGGTGGAGGATGCAGCTTGGTGCAAGGGGAACCACAGTGCCACTGTGGAGGAGAACCAAAAGGCTCTCCAGCAAGCCCAGCTTAAGTACGACCAAGAAACGGAGAAGCTCCTGCTGCAGGTCCGACAGTTGAGTGAAAATGGCAAACTTAAAGAAAAGCTGTTGTCCGTGAAAGATATCGATATTAAAATCCTCACCGAGAACATTAAGGCCATCAACGCATCATTGACCGTTTGTAAGGTGGGCTTTCACCGAAAAATAAATAAGGGAAAAAAATATCTTCATAAATCTAAAGAAAACTAATGAATTATTTCTAACCGGTCATTGTTTTCTTACAGGCAACACAAAAACCTATAGGACCAATTACACCTGTAAGGCCTTTCTCGTGGTCAAGTTCTTTCGGGTCACAAAACCCTGGATTAAGTAGCACTGGGCATGGAACGACTGGACTGGGCAACGGCGCATCAAACATGATAAATATACTGGGTCGAACAGGCAGCAGCTTACCAACAGGGTTAAACCCTGCAGGGTCCAGTAGTACGTCTTTGATGAAACCACTTGGAACAGGATCCGTTGTGTCCGACCAACAGGCGTCAGGTAAGAAAGAATGGACAGATTTGCGCACCTTTTGTTGTAGTAACCAGTGTGGTGAAAATATCACATTTATAATGCTTCTGTTTTGTTTTTTTGTCCCCAGCACAAATCACTCAGCACTTGAAAGAGCTTCAGCGGTATACCAAATAAAGCGAGCAGACCACAGTGCAAAGATCAACCTTGTATATAGAATATATGTATTATAATAGTTTTTGTTTTGCTATTGACATCTCCAATCTGATCGGTCAGAAAGTGATGATTACTTTTCTATAACAGGATAATTCCATTATATTCTTCACAAAATAACTGAAAAAACATATTTTCTTCTATAAAAGGACACTTTTGGAAAGTGTTTCACTGTAGTAAAGGAGTCCCGGGGATTTTGTACAACAGCACACCCTGTCATGTTTTATTCCTTATCTACAGTGCAGTCGCACTATTATTCTTATGATGTTAATAAACTGTATTATGCTTGCATGACAGGACGCATGGAATTGTTTATTATGAGGTTATACAAATCTAATAAAGACTATCAGACCACTTGCGATCTTGCGCTTCTTTGGCGGGGTCATCAAGTACTACCTGAAAACACACCGATAATAAAAGGCACAAATGAAAACATGTTGTTTTTTCCCCCTCCACCGTGTCACAAAAAGCATGGATGTTTAGATCTGTTATTGTGAGAGAGACATTCACAGAGAGCACATGGCAAGAATCCAACTTGCGTAGGTCGAAGAAATGTGGCAGTAAACAACAATGCTTGGTTTAGGGGCTTTGACTTCTCCAAGTTGATGGTCCAACCCAGTAGGAATCATTCTTTGCCTGTCAGACTGTTTATGGCCAGAATAGGAAGGGTGGATAAAACAATGACTCACCCATGCTCCAAAAGTCAGGTGCATGCCATCAGTATTATTAAAGGGTTACTCATCTCTTAACACAACTTAAATAACTCTGGCCGACCATAGCCTATTGTGATGAGGGTTTTTTTTTTTTGTTGTTGCGTCAATGGGAAGGATGAAAGAGTAAGAAATATCTCGAATCATAGGAACTCTATGTCATTTGAAGCCAAAGTTGAACCATCATTCAGCCACGATGACAGCAAAGTTTAAAAAAAAAAAAAAAAAAACCCACTTGGATATGTCAATATGTCTGCATGGATGAGCACCAAACAAACAATGAAAACAGGTAGAGAATGAAGGATAAAACAAACACACCTTAAACATCCAGGATAGACCTACTGAGAGGACACATTGTCTTTCCTAAAGGCAATGTCCACAGAGAGACATTGGCACTGATAAGCAAAACTGCATGTGCAGAATGTAAAACAATTAGAACGCAGTTTCCCATGCTGACTTGCTTCCTGTGAGATGCGATGCCAGAAGTATTGAAGAAAAAAAAAAGAGAGAGAGAGAGAGAGAGAGAGAGAGAGAGAAGCTTAAGCAGAACAGAAACAAGGCGCCAATTAATAAATAATGCAGTTGCATAATGGAAGCCGCAGTTCTGCTAAAAGGATATCCTTTGTTTAGCATAAGTGACTTCCAGGTAGGCCTGCTCGCACCGAGAGGCGCTCTTCACGTTAGCATCGGTGACATCCAAACAATAAGTCCTTTGACAAAATGTTGTGTTTATTTACTGCCGTTAAAGATTTCAGGAATCGGGAAGTGTGCTGCCGTAGTTTGATTGCGATCATAGCACAAGAGCTTGGCTGTTGAGAGGGAATACATTTTAGATTATATTTTACACATATATGCATTATGCCATATACAGTATATATATATATATATATATATATATATATATATATATATATATATATATATATATATAATGGCATAATGCATATAGCTGTAAATATCTTCACAGCCTCTTACAGGAAGGGATGGGTGCGTGAAATTTAAAACCTCCTTCCTTGTCTAATTGGTTACGAAACTGTTATTCAAACTCGAGCTCCTCTGTACGCTAATTGCACTTCCTACATTGTTGGACCATTAGGACCCTATGGTAAAGCCATTAAAAGGTCGAAACCTTTTGTTCATCTCCCAAAATAAAGTCAGCCAAGACTTTATAAATAAACGTATCTCCACGCCTCATAAATATCTTTCACACCACTAGAATGGAGCTGCTGCTGCTGCTACTTCCATTTCTACTACAACTACTCTCGGCGTTTTTTTTAACCCATGAATGCAACTTTGTGCGGTTGGTTTATTAGCTCTGCATCTACAGTGAGTTAAGCCTAACCAAGTCAGCAGCGCATGTAAGGATGCTTCTATTAAATTTCCAAAACTCAGGAAAAGGAAAAGACATGAATGAATGAAGCTTGAGCTTGTGTTTTGTCTAAATCCCCTACCTAAATTCGGAGATACGTAGTGAAAATACAGGGCACAACATGTGATCATGAGGTGGCAGCAATAATCGCTAATTAATTCAATTCAATTCTATTTGAATAGCGCTTTTAACAATTGTCATTGTCACAAATCAGCGTGACGCGACCAACGAAACAAACTATGGAAGTTTGTATGAAAAGTGAATGTGAATTAATTATGTTCTATCAATTCATCCTACTCATCATTATTTCCTACCCAGGCTTTCTGCGCATGCGCCTAAAATACGTCACGCTTTGCTATCTTAGCGTCCCGCCCATAAATTCATTCTACTCCTGCGAGTGACTTGCGAATTTATTGAGGTATTTCATAGTTTTGTGGTTATAATTGACATTATATTTGATTCACATGTCTATATTTAACAGTCGACCTGTGAACTGAAGGGTACTAGTGATTTTTTTATCGTTTGTGCCGTTTCATTATACTTTTTTTTAAATTACAATTAAGATAAAACATATGCACTGACAAAAATGTTCTTATACACTTGGTAACTTTTATTAGTTGACAATAACCGCCATAAGTATATAGCTTGTCATTATCCAAAATAGTAATGCTGGTTGTCCCGACTTCTTATTATACACGTGTTCATGTTGGCACGTGACACGCTGGTGGACCATTTAATTAACTAGTTAGTCATCTCTTGTCCAAAGTAGTGTCGAGTGGTATTTTTATTTTATTTTACATGTGCCTCAACACAATCCTGTCTCGGAGGTCTACAGACAATGCCTTGGATTTCATGGCTAAGTTTGTGCTCTGACATGCACTGTTAACTGTAGGACTTTATGTAGACATGTGTGTGTGCCTTTCCAAATCCTGTGCAACCAACTGAATTTACTACAGGTGGACTAGAGTTGTAGAAACATCCCAAAGTTGATCAGTGGAAACAATATGCACCTGTGCTTAATTCTGAGTGTTGTGGTAAATATTTTTTGTTTGTTTTTTAATAGATTTGCAAAGATTTCAAACAAACTTCTTTCATGTTGTCATCATGGCGTATTGTTTGTAGTATTTTGAGGAAAACTATTAACTGAATCCAATTTTGGAATAAGGTTGCAACATAACAAAATGTGGAAAAAGTGAAGCGCTGTTAATACTTTCCGGATGCACTGTATAAAAACAATATCACAATAAGTTAACCTCATTACAGGCATGCTGATATGCAGCACAACAGCATTCGCTCTCATGGTATTGCTTTATAGACATTCACGAAAGTCAAAGAGAAAATCAGATTCATACTAAAACTTACGTAATTCACTCTCCAAACCTTTAAAATCCAAAGCAGTACTCTTAAGTATAGACACTCACTTAACCCCTGTATTTATCTGTGCAGTGATCAACAATCATGTGTCAGGGACTCAATGTAGAAAATTCTGAAAGTTTTCGGTAAGTTGGGGCACACCTGCCTCAAAGGTCAACGTTGTGTTATCCAGAGTCACAAAAACTTTCTTTTCAGCTCCAATCTGTCTGTACCCATCTCCTCTGACCTCTATTATCAGCAACCATTTCCGCCTGTTGAAGTGCCTCTTACTGGATTTTTCTTTTCATTCTGGGTAAACTCTAGAGACTGCTGTGCTTAAAAATTCCAGGAAATCAGCCTGTCTGGCTCCAACCGCCATGCCACAGTCAAAGTCTTGGATATTGCATTATTCTCCTGTTATGATGGTTGTGAACATTAAATGAAGCACTTCGTGCCATGTGAATGATTTGACGATTAATATACTGTGTATAAGTGTGTGCCAAGTCCACATTAGTCAGAGTAACAAAATGAAAAGCAATATGTCAAAGATTGCTTTGAGCCTTTAGCTAGCTATAGTACTTTAGCTATAGTACTATAATTTAGTACTATATTATAAGGTACTATACTGTACTGCATAATATAGCGTAGAAGAATAAAATGCGCAAGAAGTGTAAACAGTTAAAGTAGGTGAAAAGGGCACTGATGTGTACTAACGTTCAGGTTTAGGAACCTGGTATGCATCTAAACTGGTCTTCTGCCAAGCAGTCCCTTAGCCAACGCCTGGTCAGTGCTAAAAATGATGCATCGATGAAAGAGGTGAAAGGAGACTGACACAATATGCGGAAATGAACAGACAGCCAACATCGGTGCCAAAAGATCAACAGAAGAAAAAAAAAAGGAAAACCTCATAACACTTTGACATGAGTAAGTCTTTGGTAGCAGACAGTCTAACAAAGGTTTGTTTTTTCAGCCAAAAAGACAAAAAGAAATGGATATTGAATAATACAAATAAATGCCTGTTTAATAGACAGTACTATTTCTTTCTTTCACTAAGACAAATGTAGCTTTTTCTTTGTAATTTGTGTTTAAAATGTTGCGTCTCCAAGGACATCATCTCATTATAGTAATACCTAAACATAATTTTAGAAATTTACACAAATTGCATTTTGGAGACAGGAAGACCCCTGAAGGTTGCTTCCACAGCTGCCTGTGAGGGCGGATCTTCTCAACAACCTCCGAAAGGAAAAAGCCATAATCATCATTCTCATGAGGCAAAAACAGACGGAAAAAGTGGAAAGAGGAAAAATACCGCCGCGACACCTTCTTTAACAATATCAGTGACAGAAATAAAAATTGCAAACGTCAAAAGGAAATGAGACTTGCATTTGTTTTTGGTGGGTTTGTCTTATTTTTAAGAATAATGGGCATTTATTTTTGGCTCACCAATATCACCTATGATCTTGGCAAGTGCTCATAAAGCTTAATTTCCTCCAGACAAAACATCACTTTGCATTTTTTTTCATTTTACTTCCCAGCACCACTCATTTAACCTGTTATCTATGAAATATTCAGAATATTCCCCAAGTCACATGTTCAACAGGATGTTGCATCAGCCAAATTTCGTGATCACAAGAAGAAAAAAGTCCATGTTAAAGGCACTCTGCACATACAATCCTAAAAATTATTTGAATAAAAAATAAGTTAAACATTAGGTGCCTTTTCTCTCTCTATATTTTTTAACTCAACACTCGATTTGCAACCTTGATGTGCAATTTTATTTGTGGCAACAGGGCAAAGAACTCAGGAAGAGTAACCGAGCAAATTCTGAAGCCAGAGTGACGTATATAGCAGAAGAGCCTTTAGCCTAGATCTCCCAGTCCACTTTCCCATGCCCCTGTAGAGCCGAATGGCTCTGGGGACAAAGGGTTTCCCGAGTCTGTCAGTCGAGCAGCTTTAGCCTAACAGTTACATTTCTGAAAAGATGCAATATTGTTCCTAGACAATACAGTTAATACTGTACATTTTTATGGTTAAACACAAGCTTTCTTAGATTCAGCGTGGAACAATCATGAGGGTGAGTCAAAAATGATCAGCACTCTGGTTATATAAAATCTTTTCCTATCAGCAGCTATGTTTCAAAGCTCCTGTCTCCCCAGTCACTGCTGTACAAATGTGTTACATCACTTAATTTCTGAACTGCAGTTCGAGCAAAAATGGATGCCCCCACCAGAACATTTTTGACTTTCCACTCGTATTATAAAAATCACCCTGACTAAAATAAATGAAAAAACGTAAGGGTATAATAAAAAAGTATTTATTTTTAACATTATTGTAGTTGTTTTGTTTTTTTCTTGAAAATGGTGACCCTATGATAGTATTGATGTTAAACATATGTGTACATTTACATATCCAGGATCTTTTATTAATAAACTGTAATACATCCTGTAATAAAGTCTTATTGCCTGCAAACCAGTAACAAACCATCAGGACCTCGCTCATCAGTGATCCCCCCCCCCCACTTCCATTTGGATTTGAAAGAGCATACAGTACAATGAAACTATATTTTATTAAATAAATAAAAACATAATACTGTACATGTCAACACTTGTTTCACACCAAGCCAACATAAAATTTACTACATTATAAAATAAGTCATGTCATATAAAACTGAACACAGACCATGGTTTTGTTTTCCCAAGTAACCAAATACACTGCCCGGCCAAAAAAAAAAGTAGCATACCCGAAGATTTCATTGACTGCCTTTAGCTTTCCTTATGCTCTCAGAACCACACTTTCACAATTTAAATCCTGGTATACGCCTGTAACATCAAAAATGAAAAAAAACTTCAGAGATGTGATAACCGGGTCATTCAGTGCATCTTTGAGGTGTCATCAGGGAAGCAAAGCGAATGAAGTGTTATACCCATCACACCTTACCAGCCTCTAGAGGCAATGTTATGATCTAAGGTTGCTTCAGATGGTCAGGTATAGGCTCAGCAATAACCTGAAGTCAGCTAACGATCTGAATGACCAGGTTATCACATTTGTGGAGATCTTCAATAGACACACAACTATTTAGTCCTCAAATTGTGTGTGTTTGGAAATGCTCTTACTTTTAATATCCTTCCAGGTTTTGATAAGGGTACTTAAACCAGTTCCAGTTATATCAAAATACTTTCGTTTTTTTCTCTTTGCTTGATGCGAATTTGGATTTTTTTGAGGCTGGGCAGTGTATATTTCTAACATTCTTGAACACTTGATACACTTGTTACACTATAGCGTTCTTTAAGTGTTTTATATACTATCTAAATCATGTATTACGTTTTTAAGAAAAACTTATTACCCACAGTAACGAATGGTTCATGGTGTCAACAGTAACATTTCACCGTTTCAACAATTTTTCTTTGTTGCATTTCTTTTTTATAGCTGTATTTGATATATCCGAAATGTATAATAAATTATATAATATATATATAATCTGAACTCTGTATTTGCTATCTAGCAGTGGTGTTGCATGCGCACACAGAATACATTACTTTTGACCAGCTGTAACTTTAACACAATAAAGTAAAATAAATCACCTAAAGCTATAAAAGCATAATGTAACACATGACTGTTTAATCCTGACCTCAAAGCAGGATTAAAAGAATATAAAAACAATTTATGAGTAGAATCTGCTGTTAAAAATTTCATTACAAGTGAAATAAATGCACTTAGGAGCAGAGGAGTGTACTTAAAGCAGCGTGGCCATGAACAACAATAAGCGATGGCTAAAAATAAATACATCTGAGGTTTGCATTAACGTTACTGTGAAAAGCTACTCAGAGTGCGAGCATCAGGCACAGCTGGAGAGCTGAGGGGAATGAAAAAGCTGAGTGAGGTAACCTGTACAACGAGCATACAACAGTGACACACGCACTGGTACACACATTAAATCTGTCTTGATCCAAAAATGTTTTCCTAAAAGAGGACTCAGAGACGCATCCAGGGCCCGTGTCTCTGCCGTAAGCTTGTGTCATCCGCAGTTCTCATTTCAAGCTCAGTGTCGTCACTTGTGTTGATCTCTGGTGTATGTGGAACATTAAGATCTGGTGCAGCAAGACAGGATGCATGAGATTACTAACCTTGGCATGGCATGCACACGAGCATGTGAATGGAATTTTTATTTATTTAATTTTTTTTTCAACTTACCATTCTCTTCATTTAGTGAAGATTCACCAAGAATATTAATCGCACCGAGTGTGTCTAGATCACCTGTCAAAAAAAGTGATAAAATAATGTGTTTTAGAGTGTTTTTCCAACTTCAGCGTCTACTTTAATTTGGCTGCAATACATGGGACAAACAGGGTCACGAACTGTACCACAGCCAGCCACTAGAGGGCCTGAGAGACATTTCAGCTTCCCTAATGCAAACACGTACTGTATACATTCACTGATTCTGCAGCGCTCACCTTTAGTTTGCTCTGCCTCTGCTGGTTGGTCTGAAGGTGCTTCCTGGTCCTTATCATACTTTAGATCTACCAAACATATGCATAAATCTATGAACTAAACAACACTGACTCAGTATAAACATTAACCACAGAACGACTAATATAATCCAGTACATAGGCCCACCCTGTGTACTGATTTATATCATTATACTGATATCCTGTTATTTAACTGTACTCGCCAGTCCCAATGTAGAGGGTGTGACTTCCCACTCGCGTAATATAACTGAATTTAAATGTCCGCATGATAGTAGATCACACTGTGTTCCAAGGATCAAATCACGCCCACTGTTCAACCATGAATGCTGAATGTCTAACAACAAAACTTACGTTTAATCACTCATTGTATTTCGATCATGTATCACACTGCAACGGATATACTAGAAGAAGGTACTTCAGGTTCTTACTTGGTGCGCTAGCTGTGGTGTGCATTCGTCTCCTGGCTTCATCTTTTCTCTTTTGTAGCCGTGTTGTGTCTCCCATCATTACCTGTACATGAATATAAAAAATCAGAACAAATAAACCATATACAGTCAGCTCCAGAAATATTGCCATCCCTGATACAGACACAAAATAATCAATATACATACAGTACTAGCCAAAAAAGTTTGGACACAGCTAATTCTAATTCAGTGTTTTCTTCATTCTGTAACAATCCTGGTGGTTTCAAATCTAAGAAATAACCCATATGGAACTAGGAAATTTGGTAATAACAGTTTTTTTTTAAGACACGAAGGTCTGCTGTTCTGGGAAATGTTCTTGCAAGAACAGTGTTACCAAATGCATTTGCAAAACACATCAAGCACCATGATGAAACTGGTTCTCATGAAGACTTTCCCAGGAAAGCAAGTTAGTTTCCAAAACTTATCAGCCTCAGAAATCACCAATTAACAAACAGCACTTCGGATTAGAGCTGTTATGAAAGCTTTACAGAGCATGAGTAGCAGATACATCTCAATATTAACTGTTTACTGCAGATGCCTTCATCATTGTTTTTCAATGTAGAAAGAAATATTTCTACATAAAAAATTAGGAAAGAAAATTCAATTAGAAGGTTTGTCCAAACTTTTAACTGGTATTGACTTTTCTCTGCCAGTATAACAATTTGTCTTTTACTATAACGTTTAAAGGCAAACGATCTGAGAGTTTTACAAAATTGCTCAAGATCTGACAAGGTCTCAGATCCTTTCTTCAGCTTACCATAACTTTTCAAAACTTTAGGTCAGCTGACTGGAATCACAATGTTAAATGCTTGATGACTTCTTGTGGATTTAGACACACTTCAGATCACAGAGTTTTTAAACAGGAAAGCATGGATAACCAAATAACAGTTTCTACACACAAAGTAAATAAATAAATGGCAGCACTTTTCGCCTATTGTTTTGTTTAAAGCTGCCACTAATTAGAGGGGGAAAAACATAATCCTTTATATTCTAAGGCTGTACATTTATAGTCACAGTGTGAGCTTAGAAAATGTTTTAATAACCTTTTCAGTCAACAATAAGCCTTGAACTCTCTGGGGCATTAACATTTGGATCTGTAAGGTATTTGTTGAAAGTGTGCATGTTGTACCTTGATTCTAACCTGCTCTGGGGGCCACAATCCTCCCCAGATAAACTGCAGGTAACTGAAGAGCACAATCACACTGAGGAACGTGAAGTTACTGGCAACTCCTAGGACTGCCGAGGTTAGTGGGAAATTATACAAGAGGTATCTGTGAACAGAGAGAACAATGTTATCAGCAGAGAGCAGTAACATTTAGACATAATATTCAGACTGATATTATTAATAGGTTTAATTTTAAAAGAATTATGCTTCATATTACTTCTGCCAACTACGTATAACTACTTCAATTTCAGTTAGACAGGTGCGCTAGCTGTGTCTAGTGGCTAGTATATGGTAAATAGTATAGTTGTACCAAGTAAAAGTCCTACATTTACTTGTCTACTGAAGTAAAAGTACAGAAGCGCTTCCCTTCAAATTTACTAAAGTATGACAAGTACAGGACCTGTATTAGTTTAAAGTAGCCTTCTCCACAGTAAACATATATATATAACAGACGTGAAATTCCCGCTTCAAATACTACACACCACTGAGGTAATGTAACGCAATGTTATGTGGAAATGTAGTGAAGTAAAAGTACAGCTGCACTTTTTGAGCACAGACATTGGAAATGTGTACTCAAGTACAGTAACACCTGGTCAAGGTAAAGAAGTAAGCTTTAAATAGTAGCCGAGTCTTTAAAAGCTGGTCGTGGTACACACCTGATCCCAGTGAAGTGGGCGTGGATCCTAAGCTGGGCAGAGTAGATCTGCACATGCCGAGACTGAATCTCTATTACAGCCCCAATAGTGGGCTGATACTTTAAAGTAAAAAAGAAGACATTGACAAAAAATTAACAGGATTAAAACTCTTGCAACCTACTACAATATTGTGTATTCCCTATCAAAACAGAATCATAATACTTATTAGACTTACTCAAAACAAAAAACAAATCAAATCAAACAGCTTTGACAAATTCTTCCAACATTAGGTGAATTCATTAATGATAATGTAGCACATTAAAGTTGCGTCTCTGTATTTATTAAATTTTTACTGTACTCACAGAATCTGACTTATAGTCTGAGAAGAGCTCCACCTCTATAAGCTGCTTCTGCTCTGACAGACCTGTGAGCAGCACTGGGGAGAACACCAAGGTGCTGAGGGTCTGCAGGAGACTGGAACGATAATGCAGCATGGCCTGATGGGAAAACACACAGTCGCAATTATAATCCTGATTCCAGGGTTCAAGTAGCAAGCGTTGGCAAATTCATGCAAGACAAGAAGTGTTTAATGGCATGATATGCTTTATATAGCAGGACTGTTGTAGGAATGTATGCAGAGTCTGGAAAATGTGTTATTTTTCTTATCTGACTCTATTAAGATGCAACTATATAGTTGATGCAATATCAGGTATGCTTGATAAAGACAAAAAAAAGATTTTATGAGATTTAAATTATTTATTTATTTTTCTTTATTTTACCTTCCGTATATCTTTGCTACTGTATATAGCTCTGTCACGGGTGGAGCCTTTAATGAGATCAAAGTGCTGCATAACAGCACTTTATTATCTACTATTGTTTCATAAATCCAGTACGCATTTTGAGACTAAACAATCCCATCAGAAATGCTGCAGTGGTAATATTTTCAGAGTAATCTACTCACAAATCTAGAAATTTATGTACACTAAAAAGTACAAGGCGCCCTCTTGTGGGCCTCATCAGATTATTATTTTGATTCCTTTATACTGCATGTGTATCTGCTGATTTCATGACCCAAATACGCCACACGTTTTAAACACCTGCCACAACGTGACCTAGTTCACAGAGGAATAAAAACGCAGCGGGAAAAAAAACATGTCAACATGAGCTTAAGCTCTTGACTCACAGAGCGTGTCACGGTGGACATGGTTTTTCCTTCTTTGGTGTAGCAGGACATTTTGACCAAGAACATGCCGAGCTGCTCGTTGACAGGTGATTCCGGCATCTCCAGCTCGAGTGATACCCGATAAGGCTGACCGTACATCAGCACCTAGAGCAGAGATCGAATTTCTTGACAGTTTTTGAGCTAGATTGTCTTTTTAGAAATATGTGTTTTTGGATACATTTGGCATCTACATAATTTCATGCAATGCACTGATTAAAAAAAAAAAAAAAAAAAAGAAAAAAAAAAGCAAACAGGTAAACATAGGTACAAAGATTATGTTAACATGTCATTTCAATGAGAAGGAATAAACAGGAAACATGTGAGGATCTTACCTGCTCTTTGCCATTTTTTAGAAGAGAGACATTCGCTACTGGGAAGGAACAGAGAACAGAGCTGGCAGGCTCACAGTCGCTTCTGAAATAAAAAGAATAGATATACTTCACAGGTATACTACACTGTATATAAAACATAAACATACAATATATGATATATATTACATGATTAGTACATATACACAGTCCCCTCCAAAAGTATTGGAGCATCAAGTCCACCATTCTTGTTTTTGCTATGGAGCGAGAAATATTTGGGTACATTTCTCTGAACCAAAAAGTCAGCTTTCATTTCCTGATATTTTTTTCCTAGATCTGTTAAACAACTTTGTATTAATGTTTATGCAAAAGTATTGGAACACTTGAAATAATTACTTAACATCACAGAACTGTGAATTAATCTTTTCAGATATCTTTCTGGGCTTGTAGTGCAGCTTCTTTCCGTTGTTGATCGCCTTCCACGCTCTATTTCAGGAGGTGAAACGCATGTTTGATTAAAGTCGGGTGATTTACTTGGCCAGTCTTAAAAAAAAAACCATCTCCTTATCTCCTTTGTTTTCTTGCCAGTGTGTTCTAAATCATTGTCTTGCTGCATGATAAGGCTCCTTCCTATCAGATTGTCTGCATTTCTCTGTAAATTTGTATATTAGCGAGAATGTTCCAAAAGCATGCTCAAGCAAATGTCACAACCTTCATTGTCCTAAACCAATGAGCTCATATGTTTTGGATTATGAGTCGATTTATTAATTCTCCACACTTTGGCCTTTTCATCACCCTGATAAGCAAACCTTAATTTCAAAATTTCTGGCTCATATCTGCATTTTGTTGCAAATTTCCATCTGGCCTTTTAATTCTCGATGCTGATGAACTGTTACATACATATTGTTACATACATACTGCTCTGTAAGTGTTCTTTAAATGAAGGATTGTAAAACCTTTATCACTGGCTGTTGGAGGGTACTCGTGATGTCACTGAGAGATATTTTTAGGGTTTTCTACCACAGGCAGCTCTCATGTTGGTACATACATACTGCTCTGTAAGTGTTCTTTAAATGAAGGATTGTAAAACCTTTATCACTGGCTGTTGGAGGGTACTCGTGATGTCACTGAGAGATATTTTTAGGGTTTTCTACCACAGGCAGCTCTCATGTTGGTCTATCAAAACCTACAGCTCAAACTTAAGATAGACATTCAGAGCTATTAATTGTTTAAAACAGTCATCCTAACAAAGCACACCAAGGCAACAAGAAACACCTGTCAATCTAGTGTTCCAATATTTTTGATCACTTCAAAAATTAGTGGCTTTAAACAAAATTCCTTAACAATAGGTTGCTGTTATGAATTTTTAAAAATTCCACAGCAGCTAATATATATATTAAAGACATAAAATAAATGATCAATCAGGGCAAAACCCCAATTTATATAACCCTCTAGTTATATCTGCAAGACAGTGCAACATCAATACCTGTAATGGTAATTCACGGGTGTGGAAAAGCTCACGGTGGGCATGTAGGAGTAGTAGAAGCTGCCATACAAAAAGATTGACACCCAAAGCAGCAGCACTAACACACAGAAGAGGATGGCGGCCCGCAACAGAGTACGCTGAGCCCTCAACAGAGTCACGGCTGCCACATCCTGGAGCCAGACCAGAACAGGACCCATCATCGAAGCTATCCGATTTAGTCCTCAGCCAATCAGCATTCAGGTCCTCCTGTATGAATGTCTTAAACTCTCCATACAAACCCAGCCACGAACATCCAGACTTTTTGCTTTCTGCTTTTCTTGTTGTCTTGAGCAGAAAGTCAGCAGTTTTAAATTTTAAATGCAGAATCAAAATGAGGATTCATTTTGAGTGTATGACAGCTAACCGGTGTCTGCTTATCTGAATTCTGATTGATGTCATCACTGAGGACCTGAGGAAAGAGAAAAATAAGCAAGAAATATTAACATACACCAAAAAAATACTATCAACAAGGCAGGGATACACTTGTCCTGAATGGGGTCAGGGGTAGCTCAGTGGTTAAGGACTACAGTTCAGAAGGTCCCAGGTTGAAATCCCATGACCACCAAGTTGTCCCTGTTGGGCCCTTAAGCAAGGCTCTGACATCAAGAGTAAGGTAAGCTTACTGTACTTCGCTCAGAGCAAGAAAGATCAGTCTGAACTTGCCACTAAAATCCGATTGGAAAACAGGTTCAACCACTCTTTTCAGTTAGACTGGCTTGGACCAGATGAACGTAAGCGTAATCACACCGCCAAAACTCGCGGTGATTCATGATGAACTGTACTTACGGCCACCACGCCAAACAGCGTAGGTGAGATAGGAGTATTAGGAACATGTCATAATACTCTCTCAAATTCATTCATTTATCTTCTGTACCGCTTATAATATACAGATTCACAGAGGAGATGAAGCATATGTAAAGAGACCTTTTGAGATGAGGCAGGGTACAGCCTGGACAGGGTTCCAATGCATTGCAAGGGAGACAAACACGCACGCACGCTATGGGCAATTTGGGGACATAAATAATCCTACTCTGCATGCCTTTCAAACTTCAAACTTTTATTTATATAGCACCTAACAACTACCAAGTAGAACCTATGTGCTGAACAAAGTGCAAAATGCAATGTGCAAAAAAATTTAAAATTAATAAAATATAGGCTTTGGTGAATAAATATGCCATCAGTTTAGCCTTGAAGGTAGAGAATACCCTTTTAGAAGTAAGATCAGTATGGAGGGAATTCCAGACCTTAGGAGCTGCCACTGAGAAAGAATGGTTTTGCATGTCTTTGCATCTGTGGGAGGAAACCGGATTACTCTCTCTCTCTCTCACACACACACACACACACACACACACACAAACACACACTGAGGCAGTAATCAAACCTTCCTCCACCGTGCCGCCCTCTTATTAGCTATATGAACTATTAAATTTAAGGCTATGTATAATGTCAAATTTTAATTATCCTTATGTTAATAATCACAATGTTGTAGTGGTTAGCACTCTTGCCTCGTACCTCCAGGAGAGAAGGTTCGATTCCCGCCTGGATTCTGTATGTGTGTTGAGTATGAATGTTCTAACCCATGCTTATTCGGTTTTCTCCTGGTACACCAGTTTCTGACACTGTCCAAAGACATGCAGGTTAGGCTGATTAGAGTTCCCAAATTACAAATAGTGTGTAAGTGTGTCCTGCAAAGGACTGGGACCCTGTTCAGGGTGTACCCCTCACCCCATACCCCTGGGATAGGATCCAGGCCACAATGCCCCTATATCAGGATAAGTGTTATTCATAACGAATGAGTGCATTAATAATTTTGTAATCTGTCGCAGTTTCTGTAGTGTAATGATTATCACGTTCGCCTCACACGTGAAAGATCCCCGGTTCAAAACCGGGCGGAAACAAACAGTCGCTTTGGAGGGCAGTGGTGACTGAAATGGTTAATAATCTAGACTATTGATCAGAAGGTTGGGAGATCAAGCTGCCACTGTTGAGCCTTTAAGTCAGGCCCTCAACCCTATCTGTTCCAGAGATGTTGTATCCTGACACTAAGCTCTGACCCCAGAGGTACATGTGACAAGTAATTATTACAAGTATTATTATTATTACTAATTTCTAAGTCAGTGAGGATGTGAAGCAGCAAGTGTAAGTGTGTACCTACAGTGTGCTCATGTGTTTATAAGAACCTGACAGGTGTGTAACCTCAACAAACACTGACAGTTAAAACACTGAGGTAGTTACACATGGACGGGTACACAGCGTTCTCCTCATGAGATGAACCAAATTACAACACCAATTGTACCATTAAAAACAACATTAATTACACCCATTTAACTACATTTGTTATATAAGGTTTCACACCATCACCTGGGCTGGTAGCTAGCTAACGTTTCTGGAATTCTCGTTAGCCACCTAGCTTTTTCAGACTGCTAATTAATGAATGAATTAATAAATTAATTATCCGAAACACGACATGGTACAAATGCTGAGTAAAAAAATATAGTGATACACACCTTGTGTAACACTTAACATCACCCAGCGCCGATGAGGAAGGGATTGTGGTGAATAACCAAACTACTAGCATTGCGGCTAAACTTCACATACGGAAAGTGTGGAGGGACAAACAGCACAGGCGCGCGCCGTATTTGAAATGAGAGTGAGTGAAATGAGAGTGAAAATGAGAGTGAGTGAAATGAGAGTGACAGGACAATCATAGGATAAGAGAAAAAGATTGAAATGAAAAAGAAAAATAGCAAATAAATATGTAAACGAATATCCTGTGAGCCAGTTTATTACTACACATACTGATCAGCCATAACATTAAGGCCATCTGCCTAATATTGAGTAGGTTCCCCCTTGCCACAATATCAGTGATGCACTGTGTGTAGACAACTTTCTATCACAACCAGCATGAATCTTTTCCTCATTTTAAGCTACAGTAGCACTTGCATTGGATCTGAATACACGGGCCAGTGTTTACTCCCCATGTGCATCAGTGAGGCTTCTCCACCCATGACACTGTCGCCCGTTCACCGGTTTTCGGTTTCAGGTCCTGACCACTGCAGACCAGAAACGTCCCACAAGACTTGCAGTTACAGACTTGCTCTGACCCAGTCGTCTAGCCATCACAATTTGGCACACAATTTCTCACAGGTAGCTACATTTTCAGTGTCTTATTACAATGGCGGCTGGAAGTGGATGGTATATACTGTATTAGGCAGCAAGTGAACCTTTTTTCCTGGAGTTGATGTGTTGGAAGCAGAAAAAAATGGGAAAGCATAAGGATTTGAGTGACTTTGACGAGAGCCTGATTGTAATATCTAGAGGACTGGGTCAAAGCAACTCCAAAACTGCAGCTCTTGTTGCATGTACCCCGGCTGCCGTGGTCAGGATCTACAAAAAGTAATCCAAGGAAGGAAAAACGATGAACTGGTGACAGGGTCATGGGTGGCCATGGCTCAATAATGCACATGGGGCGCAAAGGTTGGCCCGTCTAGTCCCATCCATATTTTAATTGAGAATCAAGTATTATTACAGTGGTATTTTTATTTATTTATTTATTTATTTATTTATTTTTACAATTTACATCTTATTACCTTATTATTTATCATTTTGTTTGTATCTTTGCATATGTGCATTTGATTTGCTAGCTGTATTCCCTTTTGTTGAGAGCAACTAACAAGTTGTTATCTGCCCTGGTTTAAGAGGGAGGAGTTTTAACTCTGTGTAAGAGGGCGGAGGTAACGTGCAACAAAGAGAGAAACTGAAACTGAATTGTGTGGATATGGAAAGCTGAAAATTTGGTTGTGTACTGCCTTGCTTTTTGGCGTGATTAAAGAAGTCTGTTGCAAACTAAACTGTTGTCTGCTTATTACCCATACCCGAGAAAGACATTAACAGCTTTCTGAGAACATGTTGATTTATTCATTTATTAATTTCTATACCACTTGTCCTGTATACAGGGTCGCACGGGTCCTGAAGCCTATCTCAGGAGACTTAGGGCACAAGGCGGGGAACACCCTGTACGGGGTGACAATTCATCATAGGGCACACACACTATGGTCAGTATGAGAATAAAAAATAATCTAATCTGCATGTCTTTGGAAGGAAACACAGACCCAAGGCAGGAATCGAACACTGGCCCCTCAGGGTGCAAGGTGACACTGCTAACCACTATGCCATAGTGCCACCCTGATAAAATGTATGCACATGGGCAGATGCCCAGGGTGGCATCTTGCCAGGGGTGGAACAAAACAGTGTGCTGTATAATATAGTTTTACAGGCATAGAGCGTACATGCATCCAACTTGGAATGGTTTAATCTTGACGCTTAATTGGTGGCAGGTAAAATCCTAAGTCAATCGGGTTTTTGTGTTTTTGTGT
Organism: Clarias magur; assembly: GCA_013621035.1. Taxonomy (NCBI): domain Eukaryota; kingdom Metazoa; phylum Chordata; class Actinopteri; order Siluriformes; family Clariidae; genus Clarias; species Clarias magur. Next base: position 2,007,045 of record QNUK01000009.1, on the reverse strand, counting down.
GTTTTTGTACCTGGAGCAGTCCAACATCAGCTCAACCATCAATCTGACCTCTTTGAGAATGATATATTTTTTGTAAATCTATTTAAATCTGAACAGAAGGTAACAAATAGTTTAAAAAACAAACAAACCTAATAATGGCAAAAAAATTCAGTGCATATATTTTGTCATACAATTATTGGGATTTGTTTGCTTCTTGTATGTCTGTGCATGTCTTTTCCGTTTACATGTTTATTACATTTTATTCATATTCTATTTATTTTAATGTAGTTTGATCATTTGTTGATATACATTATTTCTCAATACTTGACATAATTAAATGGAAAAAACTTGACCTGACTGAATGGATGAAATGCATATGGGTAGTAAAGAATCTTCCCAAAACCAATACTGATAATAATAATAATTTCCTATCAAAGTCAAAGGGGAAAAAAGCTTTTCATATATTTTATATGCAAATTATATATGATCATAAAAATATGTAGAAGTTAATAAATTCTAAATAAATAATTTGCTACTCTTTGTTAATAATATGCATTAATAAGTATTTTCGCTTTTATAGTTTACAAAGCTATAACATTCTCTGTATAAGCAGTGAATTATAGTGCAGCTTGTCATTTGCCTGTGAGCTTGGAGGCATTTCCACTTACACAGTCTCAGCATAAAGTAGTGTTCATAAATGTAACATGAGCTGGAATGGATGATGGGAGGGTGGAGAATAGGCAGGGATGTTAATGTGACCATATGGAGATGGAGCGGGCTGTAGTATCTGTATCTGAGTGGGAGAGACCACTGAGGCAAAATGGAGCCACAGATTCACACAGAGAGGCTGAGACCGCAGCAGTTCCCATGGTAACGGCAGCCACAAGATGTTGGATTAACTGGTGCACAAAAATACATACACCAAACACTGGCGCTCTTAAAGCACTTAGGTTTCATGCCAAATATAACACGCCTATTTTTTATACAGTTTGTCTTCGTTCTGTGTGTTCATCCAAACACACATCTCCTCCCCCTCATTCTACCTAATTGGAGCAGAAATGGTACAGACCATCCTGCAGAATAGTAAAGCCCCCCCAGGCTCTTACTGGCTTGTTCCACTCACTGCAGAGGGGCGTTTTTTTATGCATCCATCAGGAGCAGCTTGGTGCTCAGTGTAGCAAAATTGCAGTGCACTTGACTGGACAGGACCGGGAAGCATCCATACTGTCAGTGAGGGTGGGGTCCGGCTGCACAGAGAGGCAAAACACACACGGAGGGAAAAAAGGAATAAGCAGAGAAGAGGAGGGCAAGCACCAGAAGAGGAACACAACAAGGGTAGGATAGAGAAGAAAAATGGGGAAATGGGGAAAAATAAGAAGGCCTTACACTGGGGGAAACACATCTCAAGTGGTCTTTTTTTCCCCCTCCATTTCTGCCTCCAGCTCTCATCCATGCTTATTTTGTTCTGCATCTTCTTCTGAAATTAGAAAGATGCTCTCTATTTTCATACTACAATATGCTTTAAACGTAATGTTTATTCAATCAGATTTGCAATCGGAAACAGTTGATAATGGACGACCGACCGTTTTTGCCATGTACTCGTTTGGCCCAGTTCCTTACCTTGAGGCCAGTCTGTAATATATGGACTGGAAAGAAAGCTGTTGATTGTATTTGTTGGGAGGTTACTGAAAAAAAAAATCCTGCAGAAATATGATGATGTAATTGTTTATTAGTCTATGAACATTATAAAGTCAGCATTCTGATGGTGGTTAACAAAACTTATACTGTATATTTTGAGAAAATATTATATTTGTTTCCTGCATTAAAAAAAAACAGTAGCTGTAAAGATAAAATATAAATAATTGCAAATTAAAACTAATTAACTCTGAACGTACGGTTCATGGTGATAGGAATAAATTTGGCTGTTCCCCACTATACTGTGATGATCTGTGTTCAGATTGTCATTTCTCAAGGTGAGGTTTAGGTTTTCCAGATCAGGCTGGCAGTTTTAGAAAGGAAGTGGTAATTGATGCCGGAGGGGTTGAGTCTCCTGAGAAAAGGACAAGTGAAAAAGACATGAGAGATGTACTGTCATGAAGCTATATGAGATGCTGGCTTTCCGTTTGCATCTAAACATTAACACTGGATGTAATAATTACTGGAGCAATAGGAATTCGATGAAGCGTGTCCCTGTGGCAATTAAGATTTGTCATGTATAACAGTTATTCTTATTCTAATGCTGGTTGCTTGGTTATTCGTCTTATACTAGCGCTGTTTTTTCCAATGCATGGATTTGTGTACACGGGCAGGATGAAAGGTGACACCCCTGTGAACAGCACCATGAGTGTCGGCCAGGCAAGGAAGCTGGTGGAACAGCTGAAGATCGAAGCGAGTTTCTGTCGGATCAAGGTGAGAGAAGGAGATTGTTTTTAAACCTGTTCTCCACACAGACTTTTTAGGACTTACAAATTTGGAATTAGGTTAATAAGTATGGCCTAATTCTAACATCCCTTCTGACTAAGCAGGTCACACAGTCATTTTAAAAGTGACCCCCCCCCAAAAAAAAAAAAAAAAACTTTATAAGGCATGGGGTGCTTCCTTCCAAGCGCAGGGGGGGTTGGGGGGGGATTCAAGCTTTGAAGATCTAAATAGAACTTTTATGTTTAAGCCTTATTATTTATTACTGATATTATATTTCTAATAGCAACATCCAAGTCTTTATAAAACTCGAATTCACTTTATGACTCGACAATCGAACCTCATTCAGCAAGTGACCCCGGGAATAGATTCATTTATAGGGATGTCCGATTCTTAGGAATTCTTAAGGAATTGTTAGAAATCATGGAGAGAAGTGATGCAAGGTATCTAGAGCAAGAATCCACAGGTTTTCAGAAGTCTTCTCAGAAGAAGGTCTATGCAAGTTTTTTTTTTTTTTTTTTGCATGTAACAAATTGTATATAAATGAATAAATACAATAAATGAATAAAGAAAAGAAAAGAAGAAATAACCACATATCTAAAATGAATGAAGCCATTCAAGTCCAATAACTTTATCTTCTAGAAGGTCATTGCAAACTCAGAGACTATGGGAAAAATAAACGCAAAATACAAAAAAAAAAAAAAAAACATATGCCTTGCAATGAAAAAAGTCAAATGAGGACTAGAATCTTGCTTAATTGTGCAATAATGTTTTCATTAAGGATAATGAAGAGGGTTCTGTATATGCAGAGCCCTTAAACAGCTTATCCAGCTGGGAAACATCAATGAGTGAACTTTAAAGTGATGCTTCAGTCATTGATCATGTGATCATCTGTTTCATTTAGTATGCACACCTGGCAGATTAAAGGGAACACCCGCGAAATGGAAAGTCTTGTTTTGATAGAAACATCACTGTCCATCAGTGTGTTTCCATGTACTGTGCTTGTAGAGTATAGAATTTTATGCCATGGTTATCTCTGTGCCCCAAAATATAAATGATAGGCACATGTGCCTCCGTAAAAAAAAAAAAAAAAAAAAAAAAAACATCCTTCTGTTGTAATGAGCTGTGTTTCAAATCGAAAAGCATGCTCAAACGTATTTAGGTGACTTGTTTGATTCAGATTCGTAAGCGAGTCAGATTTCCCGTATAGGTTAGTATTCTCCATGTGTGGGATTTATTATTTTATTTAAATACTAACCATGAAAAGAAATCAGTTGGTGTTAACACTAAAAGCTAGAGAAGTATGTTTGGGTGCAACTTTAGTCTATTCAGTCTCCTGATTCTGTGAATTAAATTATTTTACCATAGCTGTAAGGCAGAGACGCTGAAATGACAGTATGCATCATATATGCATGTATAACTCTTCAGTAGTCATTTGGATTTTTAAGGGGTCCAATACAGAAGCCTTCATGTGGAAGAGTCATGGAATTCAGGGCACACCCCAGATGTGGGGGTCAATCCATTACAGGGCACAAACACACACATGGTTTTGGACCGTGTACCTGTATAAAATCCACAGGGGGGAGCATTTAAATTACACAACCACAGACAGGAGGTGAGATTCAAGCCCAAACCCTGGATGTGTGAGGTGAAACTGCTAACCTCTGAGCCAACATGCTGCCCCAGTGTGAGATAGAAGATCTAAATAAAGTTTTTATGTTTAAAGAAATAACCTCATTATTTATTACTGATATTATATTTCTAATAGCAAAGGCCAAGTCTTCATAAATCTGCTTAAAATGTCATTGCTAATCTATAATAAAGAATTGTGTAAAAAAAAAAAAAAAAAACTATAGAAACAAGAAAGCAAGCATTAGGCATGCACTATGGTCCCACTACTGTTGTGTTTTCATTCCAAATTTTGTTCCTACTTTGGGTCAGTTTCCCTAGTCACCTTCTTCAGAGACTTGAGTTCAATGGGTCAAGTATTTTAGCTATTTTGGCTTGTTCCCCTGGGAAAAGGTTCTATGTCACCTTTTCACACTTTAAAAAACTTAGCAAGTGAAAATAACTTGAATATATCTACAATATCTTAAAATAAGATTACAACAAATCAAATCTTAGATTGTCGAGCTTAATTCTTGGCAAATTGTACTAAATTATTAAACAAAACATTCTCGATCTACTGGCAGACAATTTAGCTATTTCTAGGAATTTATTTCTAGAAAGCAGTTATCTGCCAATAGAACAAGTTTTTTTTAAAAAACCTTAGTAAAATTTGACTTAAAATAATCTTTATGATCTTATATTTAGTTTTTTTTTTTTTTTCTGGTGCCACGGTGGCTTAGTGGTTAACACTGTCGCCTTGCACCTCCAGGTCGTGGATGCAATTGCCATGTGAGGTCTGTGTGTATGGAGTTTGCATGTTCTCCCCATGCGTGGCGGGTTTCCTCCTACAGTCCAAAAACATGCAAATTAGGCTAATGGAAATTTCCAAATTGCCTGTAGTGTGTGTGAATGTTGACTGGAGGTCCTACCACGGTTGTACAAAATGGGAATAGATACAATGGTCCTCACTGGCCTCCACGGTCCCTAGTTGGACTACAGAGGTTCCTGGATAGATGGATGGATGGATGGATGGATGGAGTTTTATCGTATTTCTTGACATGAACAGAGAGTTGTAATCAAAGCCCCTTTAGCAAGTTTAGAATCTTCAACTATCCAAAGCACTTTTAAAGAACGCAAAGTGTGTACAGGATCCTAGAGCAGTGTTTACCAGCCATCAGGGCCCCTCCAGACATTTTGGTTTTGTCTCAGCTTACAACACATCTGAAGACAAAACCAAAATTAGAACACTGAATATGAACACTGTTTTGGAAAACTAATAATAGATTAAGAAACAAGTTAAATCCACCACCGTTTGATGGCTCTGCTCCTGTTCCCTCAGGTATCCAAGGCAGCCGCGGACCTGATGGCGTACTGCGATGCTCACGCCTGTGAGGACCCCCTGATCACCCCCGTGCCCACCTCAGAGAACCCATTCAGGGAGAAGAAGTTCTTCTGTGCTCTCCTCTGAGCAGCAAATCAGCAAGAAATCTCAAATTAGCCTTGTTTAGATGATTGATTTGTGTATGCTCATTTTACACACACACACACACACACACACACACACACACACACACACACACACACACACACACACACAAACATACATATGTACACACACACAAACCATCCAAATTTCTGGTTCTGGAATATGATCATTTGACAGTGGTCAAGGCTAAACATCCATAACATGTGAGGACATTTTGTGCTAAGCTGTTTTTTTTTCGTGTTCTGTGAGAGACTCTGAGTCTCGATTTTATTAGGCAGGTGTACTTTAGGTAGAAAGTAATGACTCAAATATAACTGTACTAAATGGTGTACCTGGTGAACACACACACACACACACACACACACACACACATGCCACATTCACATATGCAAGCACATGATTTTTCTAAGCTAGGAAAAAGAAACAGGATTTGTGGTCGGATGTTTTCTTATTTAAACTGTTTCAATTACTACATATTTAATCAACGTGTATTTTGCATTTATCCCCCAGACGGCATACAATCATGATTTATAAATTCTGTCTCTTATAAGTTCTTTTTATTAATTTATTTTTATTCATTTATTGTTTATTTTATGGCTCTGTATGCGTGTAGATTTTGGTAAAGAGTTTTTTTGGTAAATTTTTATTATAATAATAACTATAATTATTATTTAATTGTTAAAAAATATGCCCAATTGGGATGCATTGACATACACAATAATTCGAATTAAAAGTCATCTGATGTATATGCTAAGAGATTTCAAAAATCGAAACGGCTATCAATGATCGCACACATAGAATGGATTTGGAACAGCACTGTTCAAGAGCCAACATAAAATTTGAAATTATATATAATACTAAAAAAAAAAAACCTTGTGATCCAATCTGGGTTTTTGCAACAACAAAAAAAAATACTACAGACAAAATTAAATGAAAAATAAAAATATCACCAAGACAGTTTGTGTTCTTGTAAATCTTGTTGTGCTTATTTAAGATGATTATGACCTACGGAAATGTTCCATACTTTATAAACCGGTTATAACACATGCATTACACAAACCAAAGGTTTATTTATGTTTTTAACTGATCCTGTGAGGCTATATGTATATTTAACAACTGATTTAATTTTATTGCCATCTAAGGTTGGTCAGCCTATTCTTGACCAACTAAAGCCTCAGAGGCTTGTATAGTAGCCAGTATGCATGATGGATGAATTGCTTCATGTGCTTCCCTTCTTGCCCTGATGCTTCAATCGCTCTAGAATAGACTCAATCTGGACTCATCAGACCCCATAACCTTCTTTCCATTACTCCAAAGTCTAATCGTTATGCTCGCTCACTAAGTGTGTGAATGACAATTTAATTTATGATTATTTCAGTTTAATATTACGTCCAGTCACTAAATGTCCCTTAGACTCACAAAGTGCTATCCTGTGGTCATAAATGGATGAACATGGTCAGCAACAATACTCAGGTAGGCGGTGGCATTTAACAGTGGCCCCCGGTGTGGTCTTCTGCTGCTGTAGCTCATCCACTTCCATTTTCGATGTGTTGCGAGTTCAGAGATGCTCTTATGCATATCTCGATTGTAACAAGATTTTTTTGGGGCATTCTCCTTTGACCTATGGTATCAACAATGCATTATTGCCCGGAGAACTGCCACTCATTGGATACTGTATTTTCTTTTTTAAACCATTCTTTGTAAACCCTAGTGATAGCCATGTGTGAAAATCCCAGTACATCAGCAGGTTCGGAAATGCTCAGACTCACCATCTGGCACCAACAACCATGCCACGTTCAAAGTCACTTAAATCACCCTTGCTCCACATTCTGATGCTCGGTTTGAACTTCATCTTGATCATATCTACAGGCTTAAATGCATTGAATTACTGACATGTGACTGGCTGATAAGATTGTTTCATTAACAAGCAGTTGAATAGTGTCCCTGAAATTAGGAGTATTGGCTAGAGAGTATTTATGACTGTGCCATCTGTACATATTTGTGTTATACACCATAATCTACTTCAGTGGTTCATAGTATCATTTTATTTAAACAGAGAAATGAACAACAAAACAAAAAATGTATTCCATCTGTTTTCACTTTCACAGTAAATGCTTGCCAGTGTTTTTATATTTTAACAATGTTTTTACATTTACTTTTAAGAAGTAAAATATATGCTTAAGTATAAACCTTTTAAAAACCATTTTAAACATGTCAGATAATTTGATTCTTCATTTCTTACTTCTTTATTAAGGCATTTCTGTTTGAACTAAAAAAAAAAAAAGCACCGGGACATAAAAACGTAACAGCCGTTCAATTGAACCACATTTATTTTGAACATTCTCTTAAAACATCTTTGAGTTAATGACTAGACACAACTGTAGCGACTTTTAATTAAAACATGTATAGAAACAAAACTGAAACTTCAACACCGTGTCGGGATGTGGTTGGAAAACAAGGTCCATTCTGTAAAGAAAACCATCAGGAAGTTGCCGCTTGAACTAGCACGAGATGATGAGCACCCGAGTAATGAGTACTGAATCGAATCGGCTACAAAACGGTCTGGTTTCATTGATGAAGTATAAAACAATAAAATGTTGGCAAAAATAATCTGTCTGGTTTCGGTACAATCCAATAAAAACACACAAGCCAGCATAAGCCTCGTGTCTTGGGTCTGGAAAGCCTACTCCGGTTGTGGTGCTAAAGCCGTGCTTTCTAACTAGTGTAGTATCTTTTTGAAAGAGAAACCTGCGTCTAAAAATGAACAAACGAAATACAACAGCAACAAAACAACAACAGCCTAATTACAGGAAGGAGTCACACCATTCTCTAAGGCAGCCGTAACAGTCGCCCTGCTGTTTGGAGTTCGCCCCGCAGATATCTTTTAACCACTCCCGGAACAGCTCTTCATCCTTCCTCAGAACCAGGAACTGTCCGAGAACAACATACGCCTGTGAGGAGAACAGAAAGCAGCATTAGAAGAACAAAGCATTATTAACTCTCCTCCACTCACATCCTCTTTAATACATGCTCTAATATAATTCTGCTCAAAGTTGATTACAGCAAAAGGTTTTGTGGAAATAAATCCATATGTACTGACATCAGGTATGGCCTGTCCCCGTACCAGGGTGCTGCAAGTCTCTCTGTAGTAATCGTGTTTCATTACATTTGTATTTAACCACAAAGACATCAAATCTATAATCTGACTAGACAATAGGGCAGCAGTGTTGCCCACAACATAAAAGATGCCCTCATTGTGTTTCTACAGTAACAGCTTATTGGCAGGGACTCTGAAGACAGACGCTCCACTTAAACCAATGTGTTATTAACAAACATAAAAAATGAATAATCTATAATACGTTAATATAAAACGTTCAGGGAGGAGAATTTTTATTTAACATTTGTGGATAAAATCTACAGTACAAGAGCTTTGTAAACGGCAGGTTTGTTTAAATCAGTCTAACTCTATAAAAATTATATAAAATGTCCAGAAACATTTGTGTACGCAATAATGCTGATGCTTATGTATATTTACATATATCAAATCAATATATGTCGACTCGATTTGATTAAATAGCACTGAAGTTACCAAACATCTGCTGCACATTCGGGTATGAAGGAGTAATGCTCCAATCAGCTATAAACTCAAAAGAAGACGACACCATACTCTTGTAAAATGCAGGTATTTGATAAGCTACAGTTCAAGAAATCAATCAATTTTAGATGTACATTTACATAAATACATTTTATAAGTGTATAGTGAATCAATCAGTATAGGCATAACTACAGTTATTACACTTCATAAAGAATTCAAAAAGATTAAAGGACATGTTTGCTCACTTTGTCGAATCCTTTCTCCTCCAGTCTCTTTCCGAGCACTTCTCCGATTCCAGCGAGTGCCATCACTGGCTTCTCACCCATGGGCTCCGCCACAAACTCCTTATGTTTCTGTGATGTCGACGACATTGCTATTGTAGCTGTGTTCCCACGTTCTTAAGATATCACACTGAAAAGAAAGGAGGGGAAAATGACTGAACTGCATAGTATACATTTGTTTCTTATCCTTAATTAATGAACTATAAACTATAAATGAATGAAAGGACTCTGGTTGCTCAGTCATACTGTGTTCTCAGTTCTTTATATTTAACATGCCCTCACCTCTCACTGCTGCAGATATGTTTGCTCAAACGAGTTTTATCTCATAATGGCGCTTCACATAACTGCTTGTTATTAGTGCCACGGTTTCTGAACATATAAATCAAACTTCCCACAGGAAGAATAAATGTATTTTTATCTGTCCATTTACCTTTGAAGGTTCAGTTCTCAGTCTACTTTCCCTTTCTTGGAGTAAGCCATGCTGTGTCACACTTTCATTTTCGTTTCTTCCGCACACTCCGACTATAAATGGTAAACAATCACGATGATGGGCTCTGTTGAGTGATGCATATATCCACACCCACCTCGAGGGTAGAAGCGCTACATAGATTACATGTATATTAATTATTCTCAAAAGAATCAGAGTCCGGATATAACTGTCACTCTGTCCAATAACTCTCTGTAAATTCCCGCTACATTATCTGTAATAAATTGAAGCCTTTTACGATTAATAAACCGTACAGGTACATATTGCTTGTTTTTTTTATTTTATGTGATTAATTGTGTAGCACAGAAAAACTATTCTCGTCTTTTCTAATAGATTAAAACAAACGTTTTTCATACATTTTTTAAGATTGTCCTGTCGTATGCACAATTACATCAGACGCTGTACAGTCCTATCCGGAGTTTCGTAGATATGATCTTGGCTTGAAGAATGTTTTCGCCATGAGGTTTACCAGGCCCGGGGTTTTGTAGATATGCTCTTGGCCTGAAGAATGTTTTTGCCGTGAGGTTCACCAGCGCCTCTGCCCGAGTGCAGAACAGATCTATGGTTTCGTTCACTTGTCATACGCGCTGTCATTGCAGAGGCTCTGTCGTCTGATCTGGGGTTTCAGTAGCTATAAGCTACCATTTTCGCCACGCGGTTTTCCCATAGCTCCAGCGGCGCGCAGATCCTGACGGCTGTGTGCGCTACCATTACCTGCGAATGGAGTGTGTTCAACTCACTTCCGCTCCTCACGCTCCAATGTAACGCCCGTTACATGCTCACAGTTTGACGCTACACATTATAATTGACTGACATGCCCACAGTATGAACTAAAAGCTGATAATCGCAAACATCACCCTATATAGAAGATAAAGTTCACAAGCCTGGATAAAACAGGAGGGTTGCGCCAGCCATAAGACCTGTGCCAATTAGTGTTTGGCTCGGATGGTCTGGACCCATCAACATTAACCAAAAGTCCAACAAAACAACAACATTTATAGAAAACAAAAAACAAGTAATTTTACATTCTCAAAACATTCATATGTTTTTGCATTTAATGCAGGTTTATGCAATAAGGACTAAAGATATACAGAATTTTCTATTAAATCGGTTATTGCTTTTCTCGGGTCTCTTGTCACATGCCTACAAGCACCATTCGGCAATCTCCGGAAAGGCTCGTGAAACATTTGAATTTTTCAAAGATTTCCCGTTTAACGATTTTAACGAACTTCTGTTAACGTACACACACTGTTTTCACTAAATAAATGTTTTAATCACGATTTAGAATTCTTCTGCCATTAAAATATAATTTGTGGTTAAAATATACACGAAATAGATATTTAACGAAAGCGAAACTTCATGAGAAATATGAAAGCTAACTAACTTGGTAGCTAATAACCAAGCTAACCCAGAGAGTGATCTAACTGTTTTAAACGCTAAATATAAACCTGAAATATAATATAGTAAATAAGGTAAGTACTGAACATTTAAAGTATAATATTAATACATGTGAGTTTTACACAGCAGTCAGTTTCGATACAGCTAGCGCCATGGTAACGCTAACCATATTAGCACACCTGAAGACTAACGTTCTATATCACCAGCTCAGATTTTAAACCTTTTAAAGTAATTATTCACCCTGTTTGAGGTATTAGACAAATTTCAAAAGTATATTTTCTTAATTGTTTCACTTCTTTAAATTAAAAAAGGAAATTAATGTCTTAATTACCTAGCGAATGAATGTTGTAGCCGCTGTAGCACAGTGACTGAAATACCCGAGCTGGGGCTAGTTGGTGTTCAAAACTCAACTTCCTGATCCCGCCTTTAACAAGAATCTACATCCGTTTGCTTTCCTGAATATCCGGCTTGAATACGGATCGTTTGCCCTCTGGTGGCCGGCAGCAGAATTTCACTATTGTAAGTTCAATACAAGCTTGCATCAGCTCACCTTGGACACACCTTCTTGTACTCTTGTTTTTTATTTTTATTTTTATTAATTTCAGCATTTCAACATTAATACTGAAGCCATGCAAACTATGAAAGAACACGTGTGAAATTATGTAGTAAAAAATAAAAGTCTTAACACAAAATTAATTCATCTTCTATACAGCTTATCATGTATTAAGGGTCGTGGGGGGCCTGGAACCTTTTCCCTGGAAAATTAGGCATTACGGCCAGGTATACCCTGCATAGTGTGCTAATCCATCACAGAACACTCTCACACACACTACAGGCAATTCGGAACTACCAGTTAACCTATTCTAGGAAATCAAAGTACCTAGAGAAAATCAAGCACTGGGAGAACAAGCAAACTCCAGACCCAAGACAAGAACCGATTCCTCGACCCTGGAGGCACGAGACCACATTGTTAACCACTACGCCACTGTGCCACCCACATCCCGGAATAGGTTCTATATTTTAGATTCTTCTTGTTCTTCTTTGTTGTTAATGGTGTTAATTGGAATCCAGTAGGGCGCCCTCATCTTCCTCTATTTTTCAGCCCAGCTTTCCTTAAAACGTCTAAAATGCATCCTTTCCTAATCTTATTTTGTGTCTTGAACTCCTCGTCTGCTTTATCTGCTACTCCTTCTTCTAGATTTTCCAAAGTAGCTATATTTAGCTTTACTGACAGCTTGGCCCACTCTTGACTCTCGTGAGATGCACAAGTTAATCCCACTGGAATGGTTTTCAATGTACAGACATGCCTTTGCATGTCAAGAATTCATTTGTGACATTTCTTGCCTACTGTAGGTGCTTTAGACTGTCACTTGTCATGTGCAGTGGAAGGGTGGGTACAGAGTCAATAGTCCTATTAGTGCTACCCCAACACCTGTACCAAGTCCATATTAAGGCAAGAAACATTCATTAAAGTGAAGAGAAAAGACAGTCCATCATTATTTAAAAAAATTAATATCAGTGAATATGAAAAAAGCTGAATGCACTCATTAAATCCTTCAAACGCTATGATACAACTGGATCATCCCAGGAAAGAAAAAAGAAGAGCTACGTCTGCTGCAGAGAATACACTTATTAGAATGAGCAGCCTCAAAAAACATTGATTAACCGCACCATATAAAGGCTTCTCAGAGTTGAAGCTGCAGACATATTTCAACATATGCTGTTCACATGACACTGCGTGAGTCAGCCATTTGTGGTCAAATGTTTTTTCTTTCAATGTCTTTATTATTAATATAATATTATTAATATTAATAATACAATGTTGAAAAAATATAGAGAGAGAAAAGCCATTGAAACCTTTGGCTGGTACTGTGTATGTCAGACTACAGCAATGAACCACAATATTTATTGTGTAAAATGCCAACCCATCAAAGAACTAATTATTACAAGAAATAATTAATGTACACATCATGCATTGATCAATATCCACTGTAAATAACTGTAATAAACCCATATCTAATAATGTATTTGAACATTGAATGATTTAAGTTGGGTCCAAAGAGGTTATTTGCCCATAGTGTGTGAATGAGTGTGTGTGTGTGTGTGTGTGTGTGTGTGTGTGTGTGTATTCCCAGCGATGGATTGGCACCATCCCGGATATAATTCTCCTGGCCTCTGTACGTAGGATAAAGCGGTATAGACAATGATTGATGAGTGAGTGATTTAAGTGGAATTGTACAGGTATGTATGTTGATTACCTTCTTAAAGCTCTTTTGAAAGGCCCATTACAGGGGATCTTTCACATAAATGACATTTTTATTAAATTAAGTTCAGAACTTATTTGTCACATATACATTACTGCACAGTGAAATTCTTTATTCTTTGCATATCCCAGCTTTTTATTAGTAAGGCCTTGCTCAAGGGAGAACAAGGGCAACCTGGCACAGCTGGGGCTCGTACTGCTGACCTTCCAATCGGTAACTTGGAGCCTTTACACTTTTCAACTCCGAGCCACTGATCCATCATTTATTGACACTTATTTAAGGGTAATTTAAAGTAGCCATCAGCATTTTCCTGAATTAGAGTGGATGATGTCAGAACAGAAAAGAAAAAAAAAACACTAAAATGTTCAGAACAAGCAGGGGGATTCAAAATCAGTATTTGGGAACACTGATAGTCACATTGAACTAGGATCTGTTTCCGAAAAAAGTAGGTTACCAAAGCCATTCCAAACTTATTGAAATGATATATGAGACTCACATCAGTTATATCTAGTGTGAGTACTATATTTAGCTGCATGGAGGAAGTAATCCAGGACCAGGGCTCGGAGACTGTTGAGCTGAGTGGACTGAAAAAAGTTTCAAACCTCTAACAAAAAATTTGCTTAGTTACGAGCAAAAGGCATAAAGCTAATCAAATCTGTTGTCAAACCTACTTAGATAATTGTGATGATTCCCAGGACCCTGATGTTTAATCAGATTGAACCAGAGCACAGTGCTGACAAAGGAAGATCAATAATTAAACAGAGGAGTTGAACTACACCTTAGCAATCAATGTGTTTTGTTGGAAGGCTGTGATTTCATCAGGTCTGGTCCATACTGAATGACCGCACTATTTTAGACATGTGCCCTAAGTCCCAACCGAATCCCCCCAGGATTGAGCAAAATAGACGATGACTGAGTGAGAGGGAGTGACTTTTAATGCTTGGCACGGGGTGTTCGAGTCAAATTGGGACTTGTGAATGGGAGTTATTGCCACATTCCCAGTATTGTCCCAACCTCACTCCAAGTCATTTCCACATGTTTGGGCCATTAAAAGGTCTCCTGGGAGGCCAGCGTTTCAGGCGTGGAGCAGGCCTCCTAGGTACTGAAAAACCTTTCTACCTTGATGTTATCCAAGCACATCCAAATAAAACGCTGGCATAAGTGCATTAGTGTAACAGGCGATTATATAGGGAAATAAACAGATTTCTTTTTCCTCATAATCACCATAATGTTTTGTCATTTTGCAAAATTAAAAGTCCCAGTTTGACTTGAACACACTTCATAGTAAGAGCGGATAGGTCATAGGTTCAACTGTCTATTATTTTAATCAGTTTGTCATGCTGTTTTTCCCTGCCAAGTAAAGATTGCACATGGATTTTCCTGTGGGGTTTCCTCACTTACAAGACACTTGAAGCAACGTGCCATTGTTTTTCAATGTAATCTCTATCCATCATATCTGAACGTAAGCACAGTGACGGCAAATACAAATTTCACAATGTGTTCTGTACTGATAGGAAAAAAGAATTTCTTTGACATTTAAAGGAGCGTACGTGTAGTCTTAAAATTTGAAACTTCAAGCTTACACCATAACAATGAAGCTGTTTGGTTGTACTGTATGTTCAAGCAAAGCTTTTTTTAAATAACTAAAAGTAAAAGGTATCTACATTTTACTAAAAGTAAAAATTCATCCATCTTCAAGAGCCTGCTTTACCTTCATCAGGGGATGCTAGAGACGATCCGGAACATTAGGTGGAAACTGGGAATACATCTGAAATGGAAAGCCAGTCTACCGCATGGTACTTTGTACACACACTCATATACAGTACATTCTCAGAATTTACACAAACCCAGCATGTTTCTGGGAAATAGGAAGAAATCTAAAAACCCTGGAGGAAACCAACATAAACATGAGGAAACCATGGAAGTGTCAGCACAGCAGAATTCAGGATAAATCTAGGACCCTGGAAACATATGGTGGCCATGTCCTGACAACTGCCCTTAGACCTAGAATATAAATGGAAAAGTAATTCGTGGCAATCCTACTTGTAAAATAGATAGAGACTAGACTGAAAAAGCCTGGAGTATGTCTTGAAACCTGTATAGTGAATGAAAAGCTTGATACGTTCACTGCATTTCTTCCTGTCAACGCCTGATCCTGGAAAATCGATGGATAACTTGATGCCAAATTGCGGAGGAGATGCGTCTGTCTGTGGGAACTGTACAAGCAATCATTCACTTGTACATTACAGGAACTCGGCTGGGAGTTATTACTCCATCCCCCGTACAGTCCTGACCTCGAGCTAAGCCATTTACACATTTTTGGTCTGTTAAAGGAGTTCCTGGGAGGCCAGTGTTTCAGGCAGGAACTGGGGAGGTTGATCAACGACACTTGATTGATTGATTTATTTACTTATTTAAAATCTGAAAGTCTATCTGAAAGTAGTTTTGATCATTCAAACTGATTTCATCAGCACATAATTGTAACTGGGATGATTAGAAAGAATTGTTTAATTAAAACCTTATGTGATGGGTTGGTTCTCATGTGCTGTGGCATGCCTTGCCATTATGTGTTCTGTGTAAGAACTGCTCAGTACCACATGATGGCTTCACTTCTGGGTGTTTACATGATATCTGATCCTTTTTCCTGCCTCCACTCCAAAGGAGGAGTATGCAACATGAACTAGTACGACCTTGTGTTTTGTCTAACGTTTGGAAATAAGGTACAAAAATAGAAGTGTGAACTTGTTTTGGGGAAATTATAAGATTCAAGATGAAAATTATTCCACAGACGTCTTAGTTATGAAGTGTGCCACAGCTTCTCTACCCACGTGTTCTCTAAATGTCACTGCTGGATTTGATTACAGGTTCAGATTCCTGGAAGAATGGCTTCATTCCAGCAGCTCAGAGGACAAGATGTTAGTGCAAGCCTTTTTTTTTTTTTCTTAAGGCAGTCTTTGTTTTTTTTTTAAGGAAGGAGAACATGCCGTGCAGTACTTGTAAAACTCTTTCTTTCTTTTCTGCCAAGGTAATCAGTAAGATGCAGAACATTTTTCATACTCATTTTCATACATGATCACCCATGAAGAAGAGTTAAAGTCACCCCCACCCTTTCAGAATTAAAGCAATCTAGATGTTTGCCTAGTCATTTCGTGATTAGATTATTTCGCCTGTTGATTAAAAGGAAAAATGCTTTCAGCACCAAGACCATGATGAAGAAGATCATGATTTGCACTGCCTGCAAATTGTATTTGCAATCACATATTTAACATGGTTCTATATATAAATAGCAGGTCAGCTATGTATACTGCTTAAATTGATCTTACAACTACAGAGTGTCTCAGAAATCTCCTCCATTAGGGAAAATAAAACTATTTTCCACCACAATTCCAAGTTTTTATATAAATTAGATGTAAATATATATGTTGTATGTCGATTGGATATATACATGTGTGTACAGAATCAGCCAAAATGTATATACACCTCTGGAAAAGAAAAACCTGTATAAATATTTTAATACTAAATTTATTCCTATATATGGTACAAGTGATAATATATGCTAAATATGATAATATTCTACAATTATTAATATTATTTTTATATAATATATGTCATATTATTTTTCTTCTCCTGAAGTGTGTATAAATTTTTTGGCTGACTCCCCAACTTACAAACATCAGAGTTGCAAACGGGCCTTGCATTACAAACAATCATAGATGCGAACAAATCACAGAAGTAGTAGTAATTATATTTTTAAATAGTTAATTTACAGTTATAATATATGTATTTATTTCATTTGGTAGGACCTCCAGTCAAGATTCACACACTATGGGTAAATTGGAAACTCCAGTTAGCCTCTGCATGTTTTGGACTGTTGTAGAAAACCAGAGCACCCAGAAGAAACCAACCAAACACAGAGACAACATGCAAACTACATGCACACACTGAGGCAAGAATCGAACCTGGACCCTAAGCCAATGTGCCATTCTGTTTAAAAAGGCCATGGTTATGATTTATAATAATCCAATCACTGATATTTATTTTGACATTAATGGATTTTTTTCAGTATTTACAATAAGTTGTCCCTAATTTGACACCATACACAAAGATTGTTGAAAGCAATGCACATGACATCAGATGTGTTAACATTAGTTCATCACAGGGGTAGGAGATACTATGTGTGTGTGTGTGTGTGTGTGTGTGTGCAACGTCATATGATGTTGAACATCATATTTTGATGGAAAAAAAGGTAATCTTTATGCATGGACACTTTTGAGACAGCCTGTAACCCGTACAAACAAACAAGGATGTAAACATGTTACTTCAGTTACACTTATTTTGGTTTAATGGGAATTATAAGGCAAGCTGTAAAGCGAGACTGTTATCTAGTTCACCTATTTAAAATCTAGAGTTGTTTACCACTGTCTCTCCAAGAAAGACATTCAATGCCTAACAGCCTGGGACTTGTTTGGCTCAATGTGCACCCAACAACATGACTGGGGAGGATCCTGAAAAAAATAAGATGCTTTTAAGGTGGACTTGATTTCTTTGTAAGGCTTGTAATAATTATAATTATTTTAAGTCATTTAAGTCAATAATTATATCATTATTTTAAGTCTTGAAAGATGGAAAATATATATTTATTAATCATTTGTTTAAGGTTTAACTAGACTTACATCCTTAATCATGAGAATGATCATTTTTATTTTAATAGTATATCTGAATCCCATCAAGGACAAGGGACTCACAGAGTAAATGGTAAGGATTCAATATAGCAGGTATAACTATAAAAAAAAAAAGTCAAAATGGCACAAAATTTAACTGTAGAACTAGATTAGATTAACTCAAAGTAGTCATGAACCCTGGTACAACAGTGGCTCCACCTTAAATATGGGCAGGGTTTAGCCGGTGATGCTTGAATAAAACCCATGAGCATCACCGCGCCAGGAAGCCAAAAACTGACACGAGGCAACTCCTCAACGACCTTCAGGAACGAATTTAATTATCGTTCTTCTTCTTCTTTAATATACTGACGGTAAATATTCTCCTTGTTATTTGTATTTTATTGTTAACTAAAAAAGTACGTATATTTCTACAAATTGACACAAACTGGCTTTATATACATGTTCCGTATATACGCTCTGAACGTTAAATAAGACGGTTTGTGACTTAGTTCGTGGTATTTCTCGAATATTTCATCCTAAATTGTTTAGAAGCTCAGTGTTTGTGATTCAGTAAGGACAAGCTGGTCTGATCCGGTTTTCCAGTCTAATGTGCGGCGCGCGCCTTCCTCCTGAATAATTCCGTTTAATAGAAACAATATTTTTTTGTCATTGTCGGAAAAGATTTGCGTGGAATTTTTCTTCAATATAAAATGTTTCATGGTTTTTATTTTTATTTTTTATCTTTCGTTTGAACCCGGTTTGTGTGATGGCTGATGTCACATTACCGGTCAAAATGATGCAACATTACTTCCGGTTTTCACGTGCCTCCACCTCATATTGCAGCTGCAGTGTATCGGCTAGTATCGAACATCAATGAAATCCGCAACACTCTTCCGGTCCTTTCGATCCGGATCCGGAAAGGTTTGTAGTTAGTTTAAGGCAAGTCACCTTGCACCTCTAGGGTCAAGGGTTCGATTCTCACCTCGGTGTGCCACTTCTGTCCAGGGTGTACTCAGCCTTAATTCATCACACAGTGAAATTCTTTATTCTTTGGATATTCTAGCTTTGTTGGTAGGGGTCAGTGAAATTCTTTATTCTTCGGATATTCCAGCTTTGTTGGTAGGGGTCAGAGCGCAGGGTCAGCCATTTTTACAGCGCCCCTGGTGCGGACAGGGTTAACAGCCTTGCTCAAGGGCCCAACAATGGCAACCTAGCTGAGGTGATCTTTCGAACAGGAACTCCGAGGCTTAACACACTGAGCCACCACTGCCCTAACATAGGCTTCAGGGCTTCCCATAGCTCTGTATAGGATAAGCTGTATTGAAGATGAATTAAATATTTTTTCTTTGTAGATTGTAATCAAAGGAAGCAGTCAAGATGTCCAACCATACTGAGGTCGACATGAAGGATGTGGAGTCGAACGAGGTGGACCCGGAAAAGCAGCCTATGAACGCGGAAAACGGTGATGCCAACTCTGGAGGGGCAGTAACAAACGGCATCGGGAAGGTTAAGGTCGCTGATGATCAGGAATCCAAATTCACTGGACTCTCCAAAGAGGAACTATTGAAAGTTGCTGGAACTCCTGGGTATGACCGCTTTAAGTGTTTTTCACTTTTTAAAATTCGTTCACTTAAAAAAATATATTTTTTTTAAATGTAAGAGAGGTTTTGCGTTTATAGATGTAATTTGAACTGTTTTTCCAGGTGGGTGCGAGCCCGATGGATACTCCTCATTCTGTTCTGGATCGGTTGGATTGGAATGCTCGCTGGTGCCATTGTCATCATTGTCCAAGCTCCCAGGTGCAAGCCACTTCCTGAGATGAACTGGTGGGACTTTGGGCCACTGTACCAGATTGGAGATGTTAATGCATTTACAGGGAATGAGGGCCTTAAAGGTAAGAGATTGTCCAGAATAAAAACTAAATTGTCAGGGTATTTCACAGAATTTCATTCAGCTATACTAATGTACTTGGAAGCATGTGATGTGGACGTTTCCTGTTTTTGTAACCCAAATGCAGGTCCCTCCCCCCCCACTCCCAGAGCTCTTGAACACACTGTGTCCTAGGTCTGCATTTCTCGTTTTACATGTAAAAAAACAAAAAAACAAAAACAATTGATAAATATAGTTGGAAAACAAGAGGGTCCTGTGCACTTATAGTGTTTGGGCCCTAAATATTAGTGAAAAATCAAAACTTGATTAGTTTGTGTCAGAGTAAATTCCTTCATGTGTAGTCTTTGTTCAGGTTTGTTTGTGTTCATAATCATGTGTGAACAGGAAAGTTTCTAGCTAACTTTCATGAAAGATCCATTTTTAGTGGCTTCTCAGCTCGTAATTTCCTCTCAGGAAAAACAAGACGAACTAGTAATACCTTGAATGGCAATGTTCATTCCCTTTCTGCTTGATTTTTAGTGCAGTTAAAGTTGAGCACTGGCTAAACAACTCATAAATGTGATTTTTGTAAATGCATTTATGTCTTAATTTTATTTCCACTGACTGAGTTGTATGATGTGGGGACAAGTTTCCTGTTGTGAATGCAGATTGGGGGAGATGCCTGTATACATCAGATATCTACAAAAACATGTTTTCTCCCAGGAGTAGCATTATTATTAAGAAATTTACATGTGTCCTGGAATAGTATATTTCAAATTAATTTTTTTGAATGATTTGAGCTCTCGTGTGGTGTAAACAGTATTTTTTTTTTTTTTTTTTTTTGAGAAATACTTAAACAAGATGACTTAATTTCTGCAAACCTGTTTCTCAGGTTTGGAGGCGAAGGTTAGTGCTTTGGGACAACTGAAGGTGAAGGGATTGATTATAGGTCCCATCCATGAGTCTACTTCTGATCAGACTGGTGACCTGAATTTAAAGGAGATCACCTCTTCTGTGGGCAATCTGAGTGACCTCGAGGCGCTTATTGGGGCAGCACGCAAAAAGAGTGAGTTTATATTTGTCCATTGTAGAATAATGCTAATGTTGAATGTCATGATGATGATGATTATATTTCTTTAATGCTCATATTTTCCTTTTCTTAGGTATCTCTGTGGTTTTGGATCTCACCCCAAACTACAAAGGGTCTGAGCCATGGTTCTCGAACACTTCAGTGACTACAGTGGCTGAAAAAGTCCAGGTATGAGTGATTCAGTATTTGTTAAAGGAGCATGATGTTTGCTCATAATTTTTATGTAGTGGTTATTAACTATGCTCATTTTTATTTATTTACTTTTCCTTTTGTGGCTTTCAGGCTGCCACTGATCACTGGTTGAAAAAAGGCGTTGATGGTATCCTATTATACGGCGTCGACCGTGTCACCAGGGTTGTACCATCAGTTTGGGCGGGCATTAGGGAAACTGTCCATAATCACTCAGAAGAAGAGAGGAAAAAGTAAGCATAAATCCTCATATTCTATCACTGTTGCTTTTGAAAAGGTGTTTTTGGCTGCATTTTAATTTTCATGATTACACTTTATTATTATTATTATTAGGAAGAGTTGTTCTTGTTCTTTTCTGACTTTGCAAACCGGTTTGTTTCTTCTGTTTGAAGGGTTTTAATTGGAGTTACCCAGGTCACGTCTCCTGCTGAAGTGAACAAGCTGTTGAATGAAACCCATGTGGATTTGCTCATTTCTGATGTCCTGAGACACCAAATTGGTGCAAAGATTGGCGAGGTTGTGCAGAATCTGTATTCCCAGAATGGATTTCATCTGGCTTGGAGCTTGGGTCATCGTGTCAAGGGACACCTGGCCAGTATGGTTGAGCCTGCAACTATCAAGTTGCATCAGCTGCTGCTGCTTACCCTGCCTGGAACTCCCATCTTTAACTATGGTGATGAAATTGGACTAAAGGATGAGGTGATTTTAAAAAAATATATTTATTTATTTATTTTCCCTTTCTCTTAAAATAGTCATCAGAATCTGGTCTTGTTCACTGACTTTATTTCCTTTTAATTTATTAGGGTTCTGTGTATCCAGCGATGTTGGATTTGTCAAATGAGACTGAAAAGGTAATGAAAATTACGTTTTCAATTTGCACATTTACTTGGGTGGAATATATAATGAAAAATGAATTCAGTCCATGGGTGGACAGAATTAAAATGAGTTGGCTATACCACTGGGCACGTAAATACTTGGATGTGTTACTCTGTGTGGTTTGTCCACTCCTGCTGTTGAGCTTGTCATTTTTCTAAAAAAAAAAAAATTTAAACATGGTAAGCTCTGACTCAGCCTCATTTTTTCTCCCCATTTTACAGGCTGGTGTAGAGGACAGGAAATCTCTACGCACTTTCTTCAAGGATGTGAGTGACCTCAGAGGAAAAGAGCGATCCCTCCAGCATGGAGATTATGTGCCTCTGTACAACAACACCAGTGTTCTTGCATACTTGCGCTCATGGGACCAGAGTGAACGCTACATAGTTGCATTAAACTGGGGTACAGATCAAGCAACTCTGCCATTGACCAACGAATTGCTTCCTGAGGAAGCCAAGGTTGTAGTTAGTACTACTGAAAACCTGAAACCTGATGATTTTGTTAACTTGGCCGAATTAAGGCTGGAGTCACAACAAGCTGTTCTGCTTAAATTCCCTTATGTTGCGTAAATGGGGGCTCTTCTGCACGTGTTTAGATGAAAACATACAAGTGGTTGTTGTTGGGTAATGTTGCATGTTATGAAATACTGTTACAGTCATTGTGCATAAATGGGTAGTAAAATAGAAATTCAGTAATAGTCTGTATACAACTGTGCACAAATCAAAGGTCAGGACCAATTGTTTTATGAAGTCCAATCCCCCCCCATTATATATTTTTGAAATCCTTATTTAAAAAAACATTCCAGGTTTCAGCCTATTTCAAATGTGGTTGTAATGCGGTTTTGTGATTGTGTAAAATGTCAGTTTGATGTGCAAAAGATGTCATTCAAAATAAAAATGGAAGTTTGCTCATTATCTTTTATTTCTTTCATTCATTTTTATACTCTTATAAGGAGTTAGTGTTTTGATTTATAAATATTTCATCAGGAATACCTTGTCCAAATTATTAAAAATAAAACATCTGGATCCTTATTTAAAGTGGTTAATTATGCATGGGGAGAGCTCCATTTCACCTGGCTATGTTGCCACTAATTAAAATAATAATTAGCCCAATGCCACAGTCCTGGCTAAAGTTTGTATTGGTTACACAGTGGAACATGATGGACTAAGTGTAATTACATGAATTAAGATGATCTGGTTAATGAAAAAGGAAATCATATTTGCCATTAAGCCTTTTCTCTAGCGTCCATGTGCTCTTTGACTTCTATCGTAACTGCCTGCTGCATCACCTGGCTGAGATTACTGTGATTGTTTTCAGAAGATGAAAAAGGAAGTATGATAATGCTATTACAAGGCACTAAAACACTTTACATAATTGGAGGCTTCATTGTATTTTAAATTCTGTAATGTGTCAGAAATGGGGTTTCCTTGCGGTTCCTCCCACTATCCAAAGAAATGCAGCTTAGGCTAGCTGGCGTTCCCAAATTGCCTGTAGTTTGTGAATGAGCACATAAGTGTGTGTGCCCTGTGATGGACTGACACCCATCCAGTGTACCCCGTTTCATGCCCCATGAGTGATAGGAGGCATTCGAAAATTACTCGTATTGTGTGTGCACACCCTATCCAAGATGTATCCCGCCTTGTGCCCTAAGTCCTCAGGTCCCTGAGCCCTGTACACAGGATAAAAATGATTGATTGAATGAATTAATTAATATGATTGTGTGCGTATGTGCTTTCTGGTGCTCCATCAAGGATGTCCCATGCCTCGTCCCTTCCCTGGAATAGACTCCCGGCTCTCCATGACCCTGTCCAACATAAGCGGTATGAAAAATGAGTGAATGTATTTTATATTATCAAGGATCCCATGGGCATGGCTATTCCCATAGGATTCCCTGGTGGTCCAGGGTTAGGGATATAAAATGCTCGGTGATAACATGTTTTATGAGTAACAATGCTACACTATGTGGACAATAGCATTTGCCCAAACTTGTAATGACTTGGATCCAAATACATATACTTTGAGTTGGTCCACCTATTGCTGCTATAACAGCTTCCACTCTTCTTGGAAGGCTGTCCACATGATTTTGCAGAATTCATGCCCATTCATTCTGTAGAGCATTTATGAGGTCAGGTACTGATGTTGGACGAGAAGGCCTGGCTCGCAATCTCCGTTCCAGTTCATCCCAAAGGTGCTCAATGTCACAGGGGTGAGGTCACAGGACTGAGTGCAAGCCAGTCAAGTTCTTCATTAAACCATGTCTTTATAGTCATTGCTTTGTGCACTGGAGCACAGTCATGTTGAAATATAAAAGAGTCTTCCCCTAACTGTTGCCACAAAGTTGGTAGGAAGCAGAGCATTGTCCAAGATGTCTTGGTATGCTGAAGCATTAAGATTGCCCTTCACTGGGGAGAAGGGGCCTAATTATTCAATTATTAAATTCAATAATTAACAGTTTTGGACAACTACTTTTGTCCATATAGTGTACATGTCTTCACCATCCCTAAGGTGTACCGCAAAGGATGGGCTTGTCTCTTTAAGAATCCTGCGCATCCCCTCCTCCTCTCAGTGACTCCCTGACGCATTGCAGGTGGACGGGAACCAATCAAATCCTTTCTTTTTGGTCAGCTGATACGCACCAACCGCCTTCTATATATAAATCCGCTCATAGCGCTGTTCAAACTTTCAGCGCAGTGTATAGATATTTAACTGTAAGCTATTTTAAGAAAAACAAAAACAACAACAAAAATAGATATTAAAAGCAATATTTTTACGTATACTTAAAGGGTTTAAGTATTAGCTGGCCGGCTTGGTTGAATTTACGTGTTGCAGTGTCGCGCAGGCGCACCATAGAGACGGCTTGGTTGCTAAGGGGTGCGGCGGCGCGCTTTCGACCCAAGAACGGAGGCGGAGTGATCGTCAAATTCGGGCGCACACAAGCGGCTAGCTGCGGGGAGGAAAGCGGAACACGGGCGAGAATTTTGCTGCGTAATTTAACCGCCGCGAAGAGCGAAACAACCGTCTGAATAGCGAACAGTAACAATGGTGAGTAGATAATCTTTTAGTTTGAACCAAATAAAAAATAAATACGTGGTAAAACACAAATCTGGTGTTTGGCTAACCTGTAAAGCTAGCTAACAATTGAATCGACTGCTGCAGTGCATTAGCCAGGCGGCTAGCTCGCCTCATCTCAGAGCAGCGCAGCATGCTAAGCTTTCCTCTCTTCCGTATCGTATTTACGTCAATCCATACTTATCCACTTGTTATATAATCTCTTCATTATTTGATGGATATTAACGCCATTAATTCAGAGGTCTAACACAAGTTCACGCAAGCATTACTCGCTAAAGATAACAGAGCTAAGCAAAATGTATGCGTATTTAATATTGCGATAGTAGCTAAGCTACGCAGCACACACCGCACATCAAATCTTACCATTATGATCGTATAGACAATGATGAGGTGTGGGGTTTTATTTGTAGATCTTCAAACTAAAGCAAGCCAGAATAGAAAGAGATGGACAACACACACACACACACACACACACACTCGAATGAAACGTAATGGTTCCCCATTTTCTCATCAGCATGATTTCTGTTGCTCCATTCATTCTTGAGGTTAGGTTTATGATGCCATTAATTGGATTCTGAATAGTTTGTCCTAATGGATTATCTGACTCTGCCACATGGAGGCTCTACACCAGTGCTTAGATGGACGGACGGACGAACGGACGGATGGATAGATTATTTATTGATTCTGAAGAATTCCCAGTGTTCCTGTGTAGATAATTTCAAGTCCATTAGAACCGTTGAGGAACCATTAAATCAGTTTGTTAATCCAAGGTGACTACCATCTCCAGTGTCCTGTAGGATTGATGTAGTACAGTACTCTGAATCCTGTCAGAAAGTGAAAGACATGTGCATTAGTGGTTCAGTAATGGGTTTCTCGTCTGCCATGTGGAAGGCCCCAAAGGCATACAACATGAAGCAAAAGGCATCCCGAGGTCAAATGTAGAAATGTCATGATGACCCTTCTGGATATTTGTTACTTTTAACCTGTTATTGAGCCAAAAAATAAAAATGCAAACTATCGTGTAAAACTCTTGCTCTCTTTACAGGCTGATCAGCTTACCGAAGAGCAGATTGCTGGTAAACATGTTTTTAGACATTTTAGTTACCATATAATTTTTTTTTTCTTATTCTATAATGATTCCTGACCAATCATTCATTCTTTCTTTATTTCTATTTTTCTAGAATTCAAGGAGGCCTTCTCACTATTCGATAAAGATGGTGATGGCACCATTACCACCAAAGAGCTGGGCACAGTGATGCGCTCTCTCGGGCAGAACCCTACCGAGGCCGAGCTTCAGGACATGATCAACGAGGTTGATGCTGACGGTGAGGACATGAATGGATCCACACGGTTGGGTGAACATGTCCACAATTGTCCACAATATAATGGCAACTAATCAGGTCTGTAACACAGGTAACGGAACAATTGACTTTCCTGAGTTCCTCACCATGATGGCAAGGAAAATGAAGGACACCGATAGCGAGGAGGAAATCCGAGAAGCGTTCCGGGTTTTTGACAAGGTATGATGACGGATGGCGAGTGTTCCGTGTTTGTACCAAAATATCTTCCAATTATTATTTATATTGGATTTGAATCTTTGCTTCTGGTTAGGACGGAAATGGCTACATCAGTGCCGCAGAGCTGCGTCATGTCATGACAAACCTGGGAGAAAAGCTGACTGATGAAGAGGTAGACGAGATGATCCGGGAGGCAGATATCGATGGGGATGGCCAGGTCAATTATGAAGGTTGGTATTATTTATTTAATGATCATGATTGTAGTTTTGATTAAAAAGAAATACATTTTACATTGAACAAACCTAAAGTTGTACATTGATCTCAAGCTTTCTTTTGATGAGAATTTTCTAAATAAAAACCAAGCAGGCTTAATGGTGTTATTATTATCTTGACATTAATTTTGAATACACAATGCTCATTGCTATAAGAAAAATCATCCTTCTTGAATGTTTAAACCACTGTATTAACACACACAAAATGGGTTTCTTTTGGCTTTGTGATATGATGTACAAAGTCTTTTAACATGGATGTTCTACAGTAGCATTAGTTTTGCTGGAAGTTTTCTCTTGAAACCCTCCATGAACTTATAAGCTTCCTGTCCCTTGCAGAGTTTGTCCAGATGATGACTGCGAAGTAAAACTGGAAACCCAAAGGACTACAGCAGACCAAACAGTGGGCAGCACACTCACTGTCGACCTTCAACAAGCATTCACACCGTCCTCCTACCGCTTTCTATGAATTAGTTCACACTCCCTCTTTTCCTCTTTCCTTCAGTTTCTCTTCTTTCCTTTGCTCTGCCTGTCTTCCCTTGTCTTCCCTCTCTCCCCTTTTCCCAAACTTTTCTTTGTCCTTATTATTATTCCATAAAAATCAAAGAACTGTTTACATATAATCTAAGATGAGGAAGAAAAAAAACTTAAATATATGATGTAATACATGTATCCATATTTTAAAACTTATATAACATATACTATGGCGAACAGCAAAATGCATGCTTTATTTGGTTTTGGCATGTTTCTGTGCTTCTCTGCTTGCCTTGATTTTTCAAAACTTGCTCGCTCTCCTTTAACTCTGCATGTTTCTCATGCAACCTCTGCTCAGTGGTCTTAGAACTGTATGGTGAACAACCATTCATGGATATCAGGGGCTTTTATTGAGATGTGGTCCAAAAATGTACACGTAGTTTTGGTTGAATAGCTGCAGTTAGGGTAATCCAGTCAGTAGTAACTACAGACAAGATACTGAGAACCTTTAGGGTGGAAAGGGGAGAAAAGAAAAAAGAGAGAGAGAAGAAAGAGAAGAAAAAAAAGACAATTTGGCTTGGGGTAGCCCAGGCATGATTAGGGCAGCAATATTTTCTAAGTAATTCTACTACTTCTGCGTACCTTTTAGAAAAGGACAAAGGCAGACACTAAGCGACAGGGTTTTAGTCTTAAAAACACAAGCCTGTTTGGGGGAAAAAAAGCTCTATTGTTCCTGTTCCAAGTAAACACCATGATGTGTTCTAGGCACGAGAGGTCTGATGGCTCATGTCGGAGGATTTCCCAGCTGTTCAATACGATTTTGTTTTTTATAGGCTGAGTTTAGTTGTTTTGAGCGGTTGCTGTGTGTAAGTTTTCGTATTGACGATGTAAAATAACTTCCACGTGAACGTATGGTCTTTAGATTTCTATGCTGCACTGTGTCCAATCCATCCATACATTCATGTCCTGTAGCTTATTCAGTGGACCATTTCTGGGTTGGGAATAAACGCACTTAAGCTGTATACAGCATTCTTCCTGTAAGGTATTGGGAAGTGTACGTGTAGAAAGCACATTATCATGGAAACCTAGATTCTAAACGGGATAATGTTTAAAGGCAGGATTGGATTAAATTGCCCAATAAACAAGTTATTCAGTGTGCATTATTTAAAGATTTTCAGTCATTGTAGCACCTGCTTAACACTCGTCCAGTTCATGAATTAAGCAAAAAGTTAAAACTTGGTTGACTATGGAGACTAGTGCATGGACGAAACGCGCAGGAAGGGTTCTGTATCATGCTTAAAATGTTGCATCCTCTATAGCGACAATCTGTCTTTTCTACTGTTATGAATGTATTTTTTTAAATGTAATTTTAACTGTTTTTTCTAAGGGCTGGTTTCCCAGAATAAGCCTGACCTTGGACTAAAAAGGAGTTTCAATGTAGATTCACTGACTTAGGCTAAGATTGGGTTTAACGCCTGGACAAAACACCCTTCCTTCTTTCCTGCTCATAACATCATCTAGGGAACATTTGAAGTTATGCGTTCCATTGCAGAACTGTTATTCTTGCTAAATAAACTTCTGGGACTTGTGTTTCTATACTTGAACTCTTGTGTTTTTATCACAAAATGTCAGCTCATGAAAGAGCTTGCTTGTATTGCCTCGTTATAACGGGTAAAATACCTTTTAATTTACAATATGCACACCAATTAGGTACAACAACACCACTGAGAGGTGAAGAGCGTAAGGTCTGTCATGTTTTAATGGCAGCTGCCAAAGGGGTTTGATGTAAAGCATCAACAATCATTCAGTTGAGTTTTTGTGAGTCGATGGGATTGGGGAGCGAAAAATATACTGTCTGATCCGACAAAAGAGCTTCCACAAACTTGGTCAGACTGGCCATGCTGACCCTTGTTCCTTGAAAGTGAAAAAGATTAGAATCCAATTAAGATTGGACATGGTGCATCAAAAATGGACAGTAGAAGAAGGTAGACTGGTCTGGGAAACCTTGGATTCTAGCATGTATATGAATGCTAATCTAACAGGTAACTTTCACTACCAGTCAAATTTTGGGACACACCTAACCTAATATTTCACCATTTTTATATATATATATATAGACATCTAAAATAGGAAAGATGATGTTGAGATATGTCTGCTACTTGAGCTACGTAAAGCATTCGGGTAGGTTCCTTGGTTGTGTCTGACCTTGGTAACTCAAAATGAACTTCTCCTCTACAACAGAGGTAAGTATTTGTCTTCCTTTCCTGGGACAGTCCTTATGAGAGGCAGTTTCATCTTTGTGGTGTTTGCAACTGCACTTAAAGATACTGTACATCCATAGTTCTGGAGGGTTACAGTGATTAACTGTTGTTTCTCTTTACTTAATTACACGATTCCATATGTTGTTGCACAATGTTTAGAGAAGGCTTCTCAGTAGAGAAAAAAAAAAGAGTTTTCCCTCACGGTAGTGCCACCTTCAGCAGGATGTCTCCATGGTACACTGCAGAAATTGCTCAGGGATGGGTGTTGATCTTACCCTCAAGATTTGTGAAAAAAAATATGCATATCATTAATTTTCCTTCCAGAACTACAAACAAGTGATGAAAATAAACTGTGTCCATGAAGATTGTCCTTACATTGAACTATTAAAGCAACTGTCAGGTTGAAGTTTTCCTTGTAACCCACCAAGTACCATGTACTTTTTTCCTTAATTTTGTAAGAAGTGTAATTTGCATCTTATAGCATCTAGTTTAGCAGGGAGCAAACTGCATCCCTAATTCAATCTTGCTTCATACTACATGACAAATAATTTTGCTTTTGTCAATAAATCAGCCTTTTTATCTCCTCAGCACACCTGATTTAACTAATCAGCTAATTAACAGCAGTTTCTAAACTGAAGTGGGTGTGACAGAGCACTAAAGTGAAGCAGTAAAAGAAGGCCTCAGGACCAGAGATGGAAATCACTGGCTCAAATTATTCTTGCATGGAATTTTACATGATCATCATCATGATGGTCGATTATAAATTAATTATTGTTGTAAAAATGAGATGCGGGCATGACCGGCACAGCATTAAACATGAACAAATGGAACACTTGTTTTTGTTTCATTCACGGTGGAATGTGCTTAATTGTGTGATCAAAGGAAAATGTCCTGTTATAGGTCAGTATTACACAAGTGAACATAAATACGAAGGGAAACGGCAAAGTTGTCAGGATCACCGATCAAGGTCAGATGATGGCAAAGAATATATCCTTTATATACCTTATATACCTTTTTCCTGGAGATCTTTTAACAGTGCCTATAGTTGACAAGAGTCAAAGTCAGTCAACTGTCGATTCTGATACGTCTATAGTGCTTAGGAAAAAAACGAAAAAACCTTAAATAACACAAGTTAAGACTATCACAGCAGTTAGGACAAATTACTTTATCTGTCCTGCAAAAAGCGACAGATAATACATGACAGAAGGCCGATATGGTGCAAAGTGAATACAGTACCAATGAGCTTTTAATTTGTTTAAAGTGACATATGTATTCAGTTCTTTATTTGTTGAACAGTTGTCCTATGCTGCACAAGAGACAAGTGCAGGTGAGTGTGTGTTGGAATGTTGAAAGAGGCTGAAATGCTCCAGCCTTTTTAGTCTGAGCTAATCAAAATGACCACAGCCTATCACAGTTGAAAGTCAAATGGCTTTGTGTGCCACTGAGAAGGTGATTGGCCTTAACTGAGATTGAGTATCACTCCATTTTTTTGCTGACGTGTTGGCATTTTTTGCTGTCACTTGGATGTTAAAAGTTGCACCGAGTATAAATACATTTGGATAAAACAAAAACTGTCTATCTTTATTTCAGGCTGCAAAAAACAACAACATGGGATTATTTTAAACGGGATGATTCTTTTCTATACCCACAATGTTTGTATTTTCACTGTACATATTTATATATTATGTAATTTTTGATAAAAACAAAAAAGAATGAACACTTTGCAAGACATGTGCCTGCATCACAAAAGTGGGGATATTTAAACTATGTTAAAATAACAGATGTATTACAGAATTATTCATTAATATTTATAACTTTACTTCAGCCAGTATAACGTGCGCCCCCTGCAGGACATTTGGTTATATATTAAAGCATAGATTTTGAACCATGACTAGGAAGTTACAGAAATAAAAATGCTGATATTTCTATTAAAAATTAAGGAATATATAAAATCATTATATTTAATATAAAAGATTTGTATATATAAAGATGTGCATTTTTGTACAAACAATAGGTGACATGACTGGGAAGTTACTCTAGTAGAATAATAACTAAGAATTATACACACACACACATATAATATATATAAAATAAATAAAATATATATATATATATATATATATATATATTATGACTTTGCATCTTTATTAATCAGTGTAAACCTCAGGCAATTTAAATCCTAAATGGCACACTCATGCTAAGCCAGAACAAAATAAGGCACAATGCTGGGTTTATATAAACTTTGAGTTGAGACAGAAAAGTAAAGGTATCTGATACTTAAAGAAAACTATAAATCGAATCAAATGTGAGCTTAAAAGTTTACAAAAAAAAAACAAAAAAAAAAGCTCATAAAAGACATGCAAAGAAGCAGGACGTCATGTGAAAGCCTACGCGTTTAATCCCGCCTATATAGGAAGATTGGAGTAAAATGTCCAATCACAAGCGTACGATTTGAGTGACAGCAGCTCCGACGAAGGGCTTGCCATCAATCCATGAACCAGCCAATAAGATAAATGACAAGTGGATATAAGGAAGAATTCCGGGTGCGCGCGGTATCCAATGGGTGCGCGCGCGATGTCGTTTGCGTCATGTCAGTAGAAGCGCATATGGCTACACGCAATAAAACGGTGCTGAAAGCGGACGTTTTGGACTCGCTCTAGCTTCCCGAAAGTTCAGTTATCCAATTTGCTTGTTCACTCCGGTCCACATCGAGTGATAAATAATAATAAAGACATCACCGAGTACAGTGTTTACACGCTGTCCTCCTCGGTAATACACATTCACGTGCGGTTTGTGTAACCCTTGCGCGCAGGTTTTTATTCAATGTGCATTTGAACAGGGTGCGTAGGGTTGCTATTCACAGAAAGTTGCGCTGGATCTGGGCTTGAGTCTCGGCGCATAGTTGTCATCGGTGCAAAAATATATAAAAGGTAAGAGTGCATCCATCCAGCCAACCATGCATACATGCATTCATTAATTAATAGGCATGTGTGTGTTGATCAGTGCGTTATTCCCATTATTTCTTAAGTCTGACTATCTGTTAAAAGACCAAGCTGTTTCTGGTTGCTTTTTTTGGCTTACAAATGAAATTGCACTGGCTAGTTTTCAAACCTGTTTATTCTATTTATTTCTGTATTTTTTTTTAAATATTTTTTTGTGTGTGTCTGTGTCCTGAGAGCTGACTCTTTCTAACTACTTGCACAACGTCAGCAAGTGTTTCACACGTTATTACGTTTAATTTTTATCTATTTTCTTGAGATATTTATGCAATTGACCTGTCTTTTTACTTAGGTACATTTATTTTCATGCTTATGTTGTGGGTTCTTAAAAGCTTGCCTGTAGCCGAGTTACCAGTAACTTGGTAAGCTCTGGTATGACAACTGTGTTGAATTAACCTTTCGGTATTGTTCACCTCCCACCCCCTTCCTGTAGTGTTCCCGGTCAAAATTGACCAGTCTGTTTTAAGTGCACTTAATTTAGCACACAAAAAAAAAATTTAACCACCAAATTTTTATTCAACATTCTTTAGCTTTAAACAATGTATCAAAGTAGTGTTTAACATGAATTTATAGAATTAGACATAAAATAATTGCAGTGAAATTACAAATCGGCACTGAAAATGTATTACAAAGTGAACATGTAATGTAAAAAATACATGGAAAATTAAAGACCAAAGTGTGTGTGTGTGTGAGAGAGAGAGAGAGAGAGAGAGAGAGAGAGAGAATTCATGCACATGAGTGGCATGTGACAGTCAGGTCAGAGTGGGCCTTGCAAACATAGGCATCACATTTGCAGTATCTCAGGCTTGTCTTGTTATCTTTAGGGGCACAATACTCACAGCGCTTCCTTTTTTGCCCATGTCCTTGTTGGGGGAGAGGGGCAGCGGCTGGGGCTTGCATTCTCCTAACCAGACTGGCAGAGGCTGGTGTGCGGGGAATGTGCTGGCGTCGCTGAATAAGAGGAGTCACCAAAGCTTTTCCCAACTCTTCTTGGAAAAGACTCCTCTTGAAGTTCCTCCTCTGATGAATTTATTCTATATTTCCCTGGTTTGCTTGGAATGTATACCTTGAAGGAACAGCGACCTCTGAAAGGAACCAGGCGCTCATCAACTGTCACCTCAGGGCCTGGATTGTACATTTTTGGTAGGCGCTCCACCCACCGGTCCCAAATATTCCTGATGGCAGCCAGTTTGTCATTTCGCCAGCGGACAGGTCGTGTATCTCTGTTATCAAATCTAATAATTCTTGAAAGGACAGTAAACTGTTGTAAAGACATAGTTGCCCGGAATATAGGCCTGCCAGACTCTGCATACCACAGACTTTTTGTAGCCTCATTGTTTGTGCGATATACTCCTGCTAAAATCAACAGACCTATGTAGGCTTAGAGGTCTACCAGGTCAATTTCTTTCCAGGTGTCCCCAAACACACGCTTCCCCTCCAGGTTTGTCATCTCCAGTATAATTTCCTCAATGGACTCTGGTAAAAAGAGTTGGAATCTTGACTTGATGTCATCCACACGAGATGTTGCATACCGTGTTGGCCCTGGCGTCATCTTGATGATGTTTTCCAGTCTTGCTCTACTTCCTCTGTCCTGGGGGGATGAAGACCAGATCAAGTGTCCACTCTTGGACTGGAATGTCTGCTCAGGTGCCTGTTTTTCAGGTGTCTCTCCCTCTCCATCTGTTGACTGGTCAGTCTAAACAAAGTCTGGATCATAATCTGTGTTCTCTTCCACTTCCGACACATCCTCCTCTATCTCTGGTTCAATTTCAGTGCCCTCTTCATCATGTCCAAAAATTTGGGCCAGAGCCTCTTCATCAGAGAGCCGCTTAGTCAGTTGCCTACTCATTGTGCTCAGAGTAAAAGGAGTGCATGGCAAACATCAAGCTATATATATAAGGTCTGTGTGAAGATGATACATTGATTAGTCTGGAAGATGTGGTTCACGTGGGGGACAGGCACAAAAGCATGGGGTTCACATAACAGACACCTGTCTAATCTGAGTCAAGATGATACATTGTTTCATTAGGAAATTGGTTCACGTGGGAGGATCGGCACATAAGCACGGGAAAGAGATGTGAGTGAGTGAGTGAGTTGGGCTGATGTGTATGGGGTTGTTTTCTGTCTTATGGATGACTATAGTCTGGATACCCATTCATTTCCTATGGCGGTCACTTTTGACCGAGAACACCACAGGTGTAAAAAGGTTGATTAAAACACTCAAAATTAAATGGAATTGGTGATAACCACTTTTATATGTTCAAATGCATAGTGTGGAGGATATCATAAGGCCTTGAGTCAATCAGATGTAAAACACAATATTTATGAGTATTTTAAGTTGTAATCGGTCTGATTTGACCCGAACACTACAGTAAGGTTAATAGCACCAAGCATCCAGCAGAAATTTGGAGTAAAATCACAAGATGTGCATTTGATTTAGTTCCAGAGTTTCTCCAAATTAAATGCACCTCTTGTGATTTTACAGTTCTGAGAACAAATTCCATTGCACCAGCTAGTTTCAAAACCTGTTTTTTTTTATATATATATTTTTGCATTTGTCCTGAGTGCTGACTCTTTCTGCCTATACTTGCATGATGTCAGCAAATGTTGCATTATTTCATTCCCATTAATTTACTGAAACTATTTATAAAAATGACCTGTCTTGTTAAATGCATGTATGCATTTTCCTACTTTCCTACCTATAATAGATCCAAGTAAAAGCTTACTAGCTAACTCTGCTGCATACGTCTTGGTAAGCTTTGGTATGACAACTGTTTTGAATTAATGGCACCAAGCATCCAGCAGAAAGTTGGAGGCTCTCCTGAGTTTCCCGCTGCAGCTGTCTGTGTATTCTGTAATTGAAGGATCACTGAACTTGTCATTTCAAGCACTTAAAATTAAGCCATGGAGGATTTCTGCATGCTATTTAAGTTCATGCATATGAAGGTACAGTATTAAACTAACCTCAGCCCTGCTTCAGTAGTCATTGAGAGATGGGTGTGTATGCATTTTATCAATTAGAAATTTCCTTGTTCTTCCACAGATGCATCAACATTTAGATGATTGACTTTAGATTGACTTGTTCTAAATGAATTGAGTCATGGCATTCCACACAGTTCTAAAAATTCAAGAACTCAAGTTCAAGTAGTTTGTAAATGAAAGCAGCTCTGAGAACAGTTCTAGAACCTCGGACCGGTCGAGTGATGCGGTTCCGGAATTCTAGAACTGTTCTCAGAAATGTGTTCCAGAGTTTCTTCAGTTGAATAAGCATGACTTTTTAATATGAATTATAAGTTGTCACTTGTTAGAATTTTGCATCTTCGAGGCCATGTTAATCAGACCAATCAGAACTTAGAAGTAATAGATAATAATTTTTTATATACTACTGTATAAAGTCTTTCTTGCTCAGTCTATATTTACCTTAAATTTCACAGTAATTTAGTTGATATGCTAAAATTGTGAGAAACTAATTGTCCCTTAAACCAAATAACCACTCTTTGTAGCAACAACTGCAATCAGGTGTTCGTGATAATTGGCAGTGATACTTTCACATCGCTCCTCTAATTAAGTAATTAATTACCTTTTCCTGCCAGGCAGGTTTGAAGACCTTTTTTCCCCTTAATAAATGAAATGAGTTATTTAAATGATAAATGCAAGTGTGATTTGAAAAATTGCCATTGCCGTGCAACCTTTTGACTGATTCTTGCAATATGTAATGGATGTAATTTAAACGTTCAGCTTGAATGATCCACATTTACACTTTCAACAGTCTGTATTTACCCGTCACCCAGACTTGTTACAATTTACTCCGAGCGCTACTGCATGCTTCATTTACCACACCCGCATTACACCAGTTTCTAATGCAGGCCAGTGCACACGTTTGCATTTTATTGCCCTTTCTGCATGCGAAGTTTCAAATGGCTAATAATGAAAATCTGTATAGAATCTGCATGTTGCCTGTAGTTCTATTTGCGTTTAAATTTGATTATGAAAATGGATTGAAGGAAAAAGTGAAGTGACCATCAGGCATGTATACTGCAAAATAAATACATAGTCTGTACTGGCCTGAATCTTGTGTTTTAGACGATGCTGCATCGTATCAGATATGACGGGCCTGTTCTCAGCACACTAAAGCTTTGTTCTAATTATAATTTTTTTGGGTGATCTATTTTCATTCAGGTATTTGTTTGCTGTACATTTCTTTAGTGTGCCGAGTCTGTGAAGATCATGTTCAAGTGCTCTGACAAACTCGCATGTTTGTTATAGCTTCTGGGATTCTTGATATTTTTGATAACAGGAGAAGGGGGGGGTAAGCTTTGGCTAACAAACGGCCTGCCATGTTGTCCTGCAGTTTTGAGAATGTAAAGCTGTCGGTTAATTCTGACTACTACATGGTTTCGCTTAGTCAGTACTTCACCTCGGAGTGATATCCTCTGAAGGCCAGCAGGTGCTGGTTAATACGATCCTGTGCTGGTGTATCAAGAAATCCGATGCCTCTCGTTGAATCCTGCTGAGTGCAGCTGATAATGGAAGGAAATTGTTGGTAGAATTTTTGGCCTTTTTATTTTTTTTCACTACTTTAGTCAAGGCTTGTAATACAGCTGGGATAAATTTGAGATGTTTAACTCGATAATTCAATAAGCCACGTTTCTTCCGATTTACCCGACTACCATTGCTCAACAGTCATCATGAAAATGTGTGTGTATATAAAAAGTTGCATGAAAACAAACGTCGGTTGGTGCGGGTAAACTCTCAGCTTTGGGTCATGATGCAATCAGTCTGGTGCTGAACAGTGTGGCCTGTACAGCTTTCTTTCACAGTGAAAGAAGCATTGCTTGTTTGCCTGTTGCTTCTGGTGATCGTTTGGCCTGTGTATCTCCAATTCACAGTGAAGGTGTGGCTGCTGTGCCATGAAAGGACCTGTGGTGTATGTGGAAGTCGATGCCAATTCCAGGATGCTAGGTGTAGACATGCTTATTGTGTGTGTGTGAAGGGTTCACCCAACAGGTAGACGTGCCCTCGGGCAGGGGCTGGGCCGTCACAGAAACGCTAGAATTATGCACTGTTTTGCGAAGCAGCTCTCCATGCCATGTGTTTACCCATCAGGCACGACACAAGTGTTAATGCAGAAGTAGTGAAAGAGGTGTGGACTGTGTAGTGGTCAGCTGGAGGGATGTATGGGATGGTTGGTAATGCCAGGAGTTCCACTTCAGAGGGTGTAACTTCTGTACTTCAGTACTACAAAGCTTTCTGTATTTCATTATATATCGGGTCAGTGGTACTGTAGGTTTCTTGTCTGCCATGACCACCCAATGCCTAAACCCCAGCCACTGGATGCAGAGTCTGTCCCAGACTGGACCAAAAAATGGTAGGGTTGCATCAGGAAGTGCATCCGAGTTGTGTGCTGATCGGCTGGTCTGCCGCGGCGACCCCTCGACCAGAGCAGCCGAAAGACCAACAACATTAGAGATCAAATAAACTGTGTTGTACAGCATAAAATTATTTATAATTGTTGTAACTTGGTTTTTATTAGAATAAAGGAATCTGGCTGACATTAGTGATATATCTATTGTTGATGGATGCGTTCTCAATACAGTGCTCAGTATGTTTACTGTTATCCAGACAGTACTTGTATATAAATCTGTATTAACTGGTCCAAGGTAAATGCTGTGATAAATCACTATTTAAATAAAGAGGAAATCTCCTATGTGGTTGAATTGAAATTGAGTTGAGTGGGCATTAGTTATTAAATTTTCTAACCAATTGTAGGCACGTAATTACCAGTTACAAACCACTTGGCCTCAAACTCATGATGGATATCAAGAGCACAATCTACATGCAGCGTGTGTATACAGTCTCGATGAGAAGCACTTGATGCCAGGTGTTGTAGTCTTGTTGAGGTGCGTCAAAACTTTCCTTAAGTATCTTGGTGAAACTTGGCTAACCAGTTTACGGCTTGCATAATTTTGCCGTTTTTCAGTCTTTCTAGATTCACCCCCGCCCCGCGTCCCCTACAAGTTGAGGCACCACAGTCGGCGCATTGTTAGTCTGCAGTGGAATGCGATCCTTAAGCAGGGGCTGGACAAAACCGAGAAGTAGGTCATTCTGAGACAGCAGATTTACAAGAGCGGTGAAAACACATTTACATGTAGCACCAACATTTAAATAATGCGCTTGTAGAAAGAATGGTGAAATAAAGGGTAGTGTAGTATTGGAGTATTGTAGTCCTTATTCTTAAAACCTTTTAAATAGGGTGTAAATCCAGCTTCATGCAGTTGGTTTGAGTTTTTGTGCATTCATTTATTCATAGTTCTGAGACCAGTGCCCGCCCACCCCACGCGCACACGTGCATAGCCCTATAGTAGTGCCGGTGTCCCTGTAGTTACAGAAAATGGATGATGGTGCCACTTACAATGGCTTAGATGAAAGACGTTATGGATTAATCATTAACTGATTAAATACCGTTACAAATGTTATGAAAAATTAACATTCAGTGTTTGTTTTGCATATTATTTCTCCATGACTCGCATCTATTTGTACACCACAAGAGGGTGTACAAATTCAACATGGTTTTAGCATTTATAACAGGTTTTTTTTACGTTTGTTTTGGGGGGTACCTTTTTTTAGTTTGTCTGACATGACTAATTTATTGGGATTGTGCTCTAGAACCGTGCATATATAACTTATCAAGATATGCATTTCTGTTTATTCTTAATGAACAATTAGTAATTGATCAAATCATTAATGTTTTCGACTATTGTTTAAAAAGTTGTTTGAGATCTGTGGCCATAACTTGAATTCAAACTTATTTCTAATCTCTTAAATACACTTTGAATACTTGCACAATATGCTATGCTATAACTTGTGTTGAATTATTCTATGAACTAACAACGATCCTAGCCTACCTTCTTAGCCTTGCTACTTGGTGCGACAGACTACCAGGCTACATTAGTGCATGAAAACGGTGTGATATTGTTAAATGATAATTGTGCAACAGTCATTTAAGTTGTTCAATGTTAACTAATGTCTTCTGTGTGAATAAGGGAGCGTGGCTTATTTGCTGAGTGCCTAATGCATTGATGTTACAAACATTTCTTATCTGGGAATAGTAGAAGATTAAATTTAATTTAAGGAAGCTAAATCTTCATGTTGAATTAGTGAATAATCCTGGTCTTGGTTTATGGTTTAGTTCTCACCTCTTAAAACTTGTCATCGGCAGTGGTGCAGGTGAAATTGCCCTTAAGTGTGAATGAGTGTGTAAATGTGTGGAGTGTTCCAGACAATGGACTTAAGTGTGTGCGCTACAACACACCCATTGCTCCTGGGGCAGGCCTTGGGTCTGTCGGCCAACCTGATCAAGACTTGGAAGTTATTAAAGATAAACAAGTGATTAATGATGACTGATCTATAGCTGTACCAAAAATGTTTCAGAATTAATACCGTGTACCTTTTTTTTTTTTTTTTTGCCACCCATCATTGAAGACTGCTTCTTTGTGAATCATTCATCAGAATTGAAAGTAGGGCTGGATAATGCAATGGAACTTGATTTTGCGGAATAACAGATTTTTACGCTCATAAGTGTCTTCTTTTTATTCCCCTCTATATCATTCCCTGCTACACTAATGCACTTATCCAAGCACTAGTGGAACACTGGGATACCATCGAGCTAGAAAGTTCTCTCGGTACACCAGACGACCTGCTTCATGTCTGAAACGCTGGCCTTCCAGGAACTCCTTTAACGACCCCAACATGTGGAAATAGCTTGGTGCGGGGTCAGGACTGCACGAGGGATGTAGCAGTAACTCCCAGCTGAGTTCCTGTAACGTGCAAGTGGTGCTGGTGGATACAGTTCCCACAGACGCTGTGCTTGCTGAATGTTCTCACGGGGTATTCTATAAATGTTCATTCTTTTGGGAATTACTTGAACACCCCTTGTATAGGTATACAACATTACATAATTATTATTTTTTTAACCTTTACTCATTTTAACAAGTTCATTAGGTCTACTCTTACTTGGTTAGCAAACCTATATCATATCATAATTGATGTATGTTGTAGAAAGGTATAGTGATATGATCCTGTACTGCTTTAAAGCAGTTGAACCTTCGCCCAGTTTTTTTGCAGTGCAAGTTTTGCCGTTGCGTGTTCACACACAACCTCGTCTCCTCACTAAAGCGGAGTGTAGCGTTGACCCGGTAAATATGTTTAGATATTGCCTAAGTGAGTTAGCATATACGATAAATGAGCATGACGACGACCTTGTGCTTGCTTGCACGCTCAAAGACGTCCTGTTCCACTGCGCGGTGTGTTGTGTACCACGTAGCTGTAGTTCATTATGAACGCTCAGCTCTAGCGAACACAATTGGTTCTAGACCCGTCTTCAGGGAAACGCATCTCATTACGTTCAGTTTCCCTTTGCCTTGTAATTTTTTTATTTTTTTTATTCCCCTAGGGCATTTTAATACTGCTTGTTTATTCAGGTGTGCCTTTCTTTTCCCTTGCTGCCATGTTCCTCTTTTGTACAGGCTTCCCCCCCGCCCCCCCTTTTTTCCTTTTTCTTTTCCCAGCCTGATCTAGTAACAACAACTCAGAGTGGTGTCTAGTGTTTCTTCTGCCTCTGTGACAGCATGGTTTCTCACAATGGGGAGTTGCAACTTGTGTACTCCTTTTTATTTATTTATTTTTTTAGCTTTGCGTTTGTGTGGAATTGTACAAAATGTGGCTTTACCAGAACATGACTTTCGTTGAGCTTGAGGGCATTCGGTTAAAAACAAAAAGTATATATCTGAGTTGGAAGTGTCCTGAGTTGGACACGTGTAAGATTTCACAACTCTTGAAATGAACTTGGCCTTCATGACCTTGTCAACCTCACGTCCACTGTTGCTTTATCTTATCAGAGACGGACCTTGCGGCGTGTTCAAGAGCTGCAGCATGGCAGCGTACCCAGGGGCATTGTTCAAATCCTATTCCAAATTACGAGTGGTGTTCAAGTCAAACCGGGATTTTTGGTGTGAAGTTAAGGTGTAAAACCGTGTGACCATTTACGGATTTCATGCACAGGACGCTGGTGAGATTCGTGGCCGCAGTAAATGCGTTTGAATGGTGCGAACGTTTTAAAGAAGGTCGTTTGACCATCCTGGCTGTGTCTCGACGGCCCTTGTACACGTTCTCGTGGAACTTCTGATCATTGGATTCACCAAATTGTGAACGAGACACGTGTGTGTACAGTACACACAATCATTCACCAACAAACACCACTTTCAACTTACAGGAACTCCGCTTCGAGTTATTGTCACATCCCACA
This sequence comes from Clarias magur, assembly GCA_013621035.1. Lineage (NCBI taxonomy): Eukaryota > Metazoa > Chordata > Actinopteri > Siluriformes > Clariidae > Clarias > Clarias magur. Next base: position 1,964,954 of record QNUK01000009.1, on the reverse strand, counting down.
AAGTCAAAGCCATTTCGACATTGCCCCATTTAAAGGAGTTCCTGGGAGGCTGGCGTTTGAGATCTGAAGCAGGCAGTCTGACCTTGGCTCTGGCATACTTAAAAAAAAAATAAAAAAAATAAAAATAAATAAATAAATAAATAAAACTTTAACACTGGAAAAAGATGTAATTAGCAGATGATTGTATAGAAAAATAAAGGGGTTTACATTTTTTTTCCCTTTCATTCTTAACTGTGGTGTCCTGCACAGCTTGACCTGAATTTCCTTAATAGAAAGTGGAATGTAATGTGTGAGCATAAAATTGTCTATCCCAAGTGTTTTATCAACAGGAATAACTTATTGACTCAAATGCGAATCTGATTGCAAAAAAATGTTTTATCTTGTGGATGACGGAAGGCAAAAAAAAATGGAGTGCTATTGCATTTTCAAATGTGATTGGTTTAACCATTGAAAATGTGTAATTATAATCTGTGCTGTTTATAGTGACTGTTGTGAATTCTATAGTGACAAAATGCTAAAGCTGAGCAGTGTAACACTGCACGACAAAATACTGTATACAGTGGAAAACAAAGAATTCCATCCTTGAAATAATTTTTTTCTTGTCTTTTCTTAGATGTTGCTGCAAGTTGGAGGGAAGCGTGCCGCTCTGGGCCTGTTGGCGCTGCGCAGGGCCTGCTTTCTCTCCCGCTCCGCTCACACGTCACCTCAGACACTGGAGTATAAACCCATTAAAAAGGTCATGGTGGCCAACAGAGGTCAGCCTGCATACCTTTTTTCATTTTACACCACGGTTTGATATCTTTGTTTACATACTGTACAGAAGGGAAGGTTGTTTTCTTTACTGACCAGATGTGTAAAACTCTTTGCAGGTGAGATTGCTATCCGGGTGTTCCGGGCGTGCACAGAGCTGGGCATCCGTACGGTGGCGGTGTACTCGGAGCAGGACACGGGCCAGATGCACAGGCAGAAGGCAGATGAGGCGTACCTCATAGGCAGGGGTCTGCCGCCTGTCGCTGCTTATCTCCACATACCCGACATCATCAAAGTGGCCAAGGTGAGGAAAACGATAAGTGGGATATATGGCGTGTGCACCTCTTTTTTGTTTATAAAATAAAACTGCTGCTAAATTGTTTAGGAAATTTATTGTTTTACATTTTGGAAGCTAAAAACTTGTTTTTTTTATGTACGTTTTTAAATTACATGAGTTTCACATTATTATTCAAATTGTATTTTGATGGAATAGTGGCGGATTTTTACATAAAAAAAAAAAAAGTTTTCAAGCAAGCACTTATTAGAAACGCTCTTCTTGGGTCCTAATATGCAGCCCTTATATATTGAGTCCGTTCCGTTCCAGTGTACTTGAAAGTGTTCTCCATACTACCTTCTCAGTGTGCAGGGAATGCTCGTGCGGGGGAATTCCCTCCCGTGAAAACAGTCAAGTAGGCCTTTATTGTCGTTCCGACGAGGTACAGTACGCAGTGAAACGAAACATTCCTTCAGGACCAAGGTGCTGCATACATGCAACACCAATTTACAACATCTAGCTACAGTAGCTAGCTACAGTAAGAGACCTAATTAGCTGACTCGCTCAGACACGACAGATTTATATTTTAAATGAACTGAAAAAATATCTAGTCCTATACAAAAAGAGAACATAAAGTGCACATGCAGAATTCGGAATTTTCACCATCCACCATACGAAACCCCCTACAACGTCACCAGCGCAGACGTCACTTCCTCCATGCGTTACCATGGTAACATGAGCACCTCGGATACTTGCTGCTGCTGTGGAAATTTAACTACGGCAATTAAATATTGAAACGATCTTGAAAGTGCATTAATAATAATAATAATAATAATAATAATAAATGGAAAATGTTTATTGAAACAAGAACTGATGCCATAAAACGTATACTACTGAAATGTCTATAGCTCGTCAATAAATATTTGGTTCATTTTTTTTTTTTTTTTAACGATTACTAGTCTATATTAATGCTAAGGATTTATTGATTTAAATGAACTTCAAATTTGTCATGGTCATCCAACATCACACTTAACGTGGCTGAACATCAAACATGTATATTTTTAATTATTTTTAAAGAAAAACATGTACCTTTTTTATTTGTAAACTTTTTTTTTTTTTTTTTTTTATTTTAAGTTTAAGAGGGTTGCATTGGTGTAAAGGAGTGTAAAATAACATGGTGTGTGGATATAAGCTCTCATGTCCTGTGTGCAGGTTCTCACACAGTGAAATCCATTATGTTCATGTCTAAACCTGGCCTCTTTTTTTTTTTTTTTTTTGAAAAGCAGCGCTCAGCCGTATCCGGTTTCACAAACAGAAGACGACGTTAATATTGTGAGCGGATTGTTCCGTAACAATAGTCTGGTCTGCTGCCTTTGTAGGTTTATAATTAAGGCAGTTGTGGATATTGAAGTGCATGACGTGTGGAATGTGTCAAAGTTCTTGTGGGTTTAAACACGTGCGCTGTGAAGTTTGGCTCTAGATGCAGGAATCCGATTAGTCCTAGTTGAGCTATAAAACATCTGTAGTAAATTTAATCTCTGGCAGAGGCTATACCATCTCCGATGGAGTGAGCGGTGCTCCTGGCATCTGCTCTAATCGCAAATCCTGGACGGGAACTTCACCTGAAATTAATTAGGAAATTCCTGGCTATCAAATAAAGCATACGATGTAATCGTATCTCCTTCACTCACTCAGTGGGGACAGATATTATAATTTTTTTTTCTTAAGCAGCCATCTATGGATGAACTAATGTTCTTGCTTCTGTCTGTACTTTAGGAAAATGACGTGGACGCTATCCACCCGGGCTACGGCTTTCTGTCCGAGAGGGCCGATTTTGCTCAGGCGTGCACCGACGCTGGCGTGCGCTTCGTCGGTCCTACTCCCGAAGTCGTCCGTAAGATGGGGGACAAGGTGGAGGCTCGTGCCATTGCTCTCCGTGCTGGTAAGCACATGTCGCTTTCTTCAGCAGAATACTCACCCTGGGCGATTATGAAGAACTCATCCTGACCTGAGGGTTTAAAGGATACTCATTATTGTGCCAAACTAATTTTGTAATCATTTTTAGGCATTAAGGTCCTACTCCAGTGTTAACGTACCAAAAAAAACCTGAGGGGTGCCAATTTGATTATATTTTCCCTAATGGGACCTCATAAGCAGATACCCCTGCTTGTTGCTCAGCTCTGCTGTTCTCAGAGGTACTGTAGTGTGGCTCAGCACCATCTCATTTACATAGAAACTTAATTGGTGCATTTAAACAAGACAACTAGATTTAATTTCCCTAATGTGATGTCATATAAGATGCCCTCCTCAGCTTGTTTCTCGGCTCTGCTGGTCTCTTTAGGAGTGTAGCCCAGCATTAGCTTATGTACATGTGCTCTGAAATGGTGTGTGTTGTAGGTCATTTAAACATACTGGTTATATTTTTGCCCCTAATGTGACCTCATACAGAAAGATCACCCATTTCATGTAGTTACTTAGCTCCGCTGTTTTTCTTACATGGTAAAATATGGGACCTTTTTAAATACCTGGGTATTACTTTTAAGTAAATGCCCTGTTCTCATTTTCTTTCTTAATTACTCTTCCAGCTATAAATGGCTCTAAGCTAAGCTCATGACCATCTTCATTATATTCATCTCATCATATTTTTTGGATAAAAATATTCCTGGACGTATAACTTTGGTCCTGTACAAAATAATACATTTATATTATAATGTATATTTGAATGTCTTTTGAAATGGCCTAGATGCATCTTTACACCCTGCTGACACCAAGAACTATAGATGTTTAGGGAAAAATAAACCACCCCCCCCCCCTTGTTATCTGTGATGGCTAACTGGTAATGACTCATGTTTATCTCTGAAAGTAAAATGTCCAACGATAGCATTATTTTTGTTGTATTTTATATGTATAGCGTGTGCAAAAGCTATACATATACCCATTGACTCATATTTGCTTTTCCTAATAATTGTTATAGAAATATGCAATATACTCAGTAAAACTTGCTAGACATTTTCTCTATAAACTTGCAAAGAATTTGGACCAATGGAAGCTTTTAGTTTGATGCCGTGTACTGCTCTTTATAAATACAATTAATATACTATAAAGTTTTTTTTTTTTTAAACGAAGGCGTCTTTTGCATGTACAAGACCTTTACACAGTTCTATATAATGAGCCAAACCTGTCAAAAGTTGCTAAGTTTTCTAATGTTTTTCTTAAAACCACCCATTGTTCTAGTATTGTGTTGCTTTGGCATTTTTCGAAGTAATTCACGTAGCAGAAATGATGTGCGTTATCTTGGTCTGTCTCTATTCTTTCTGCGCAGGTGTGCCAGTTGTCCCTGGAACGGATTCTCCTATCTCCTCTTTGCAGGAAGCGCAGGAGTTCTCGAACACGTACGGTTTCCCCATCATTTTCAAGGCGGCTTACGGTGGCGGGGGCCGCGGCATGCGGGTGGTGCGGGAGTACGAGGTGAGTCGAGCCGAGGAGGCTGAATCTGTTTCGGTAATGCGGATTAGCATAATGTAAAGCAGTCAGCTAATCCACTCGATGTATTTTGTCATGGATAAGACCTTTCTAAACCCCCCCTCCCTTACCTGCTCCGGGATATCTGCTCATTATTTATTGGGTTTCGGTTCGCTTCAGTGGCTCGTCACAAACAGCATTTCTCTAGCGGAAAGTTTCTGCACAGTCGTACTTCGTAGGAAGTGGTTGATGGAGGATGCAAGTAACGGCAGCCGCCTCACATCCAAATATCATCCCCTCATCTCAATTGGTCACTTATTGTTTGTTTTATTTTTATATATATATACTTTTATCGCACCAATCACTTGCTGTAAAATTTTTAGTTCTTTACCTTGTATTAAGTAGTAATCATATAAAGCATTATATAAATTCATGACGTATTCAGCGTTGAACATCACTCAACCAATCGCATTTTAGAACCTGTACTTTGTTTTTTGGTGCCTGAGTAAACTGTTCACTTATTTTTGAACAATGTCCCATTTTATTCAGTACCACTTCGGCATGTGTGTTTGTGTAGGAGCTAGAAGAAAACTACCAGCGGGCCTACTCAGAAGCCCTGGCTGCCTTTGGCAACGGAGCATTGTTTGTGGAGAAATTCATTGAGAAGCCAAGGCACATTGAAGTGCAAATCCTGGGTGAGTTGAACGCCGTTTAGTGGATAATCCTCAGGCGGTGTCTCGTTACGCAGCTCAGAAAGATTTAAAACCAGCGCTGGTTTCATCTGGCGGCTTCAATGGCTTTTACAGGGTCATCCTTGATCCTTTACATTATAACTCTGCCTCTTAGTGTGTAGAGTGGATGACTTCTTTTTTTTTCTTTTTTTTTTTTTTTTGAACAATTGTGCTCTGGCTTTGCAGATAAGTAGAGGCGTTTCTCTGATGTTTGACAGATATTTTCGAGGCGGTAAAAAGTGCCGTTCAGTTCAAAAAGCATTGTATATGAGCAGAAATGGGTGCATGAAACACAAGCCTTTATAGCGTTGCTTGGACAGCAGATAGTGTTTATATAAAGGCAACTGCACAGTATACAGTAACGGGAATTGAGTTCATGACTTTTTATTTTTTATTTTTCATGTGGGGGTTTTGTAATCATTCCGGTCAGAAATTAAATTTTAAATAATGGTTTATTAAAAAAAAACACACACTCAATTATGTATTTAATTATCTAATTATTTTTTAGTTATTCTATCCAACTGTGTAATGGATAATTGTCAGATCATATGCATGGCTGTACTAGTTGGATAATCTGTAACGGTTACAATGCTGCCTAAAAAAATTGCGGTTTCAGAAGTGTTAACTTATTGGCTTGCATCAAGCAGTGAAACTGTTGAGTGGATTTGAAATGATCGGAATTGGGTTTAAGAACTGTTGATCCTGTTTATTAAAATCTGGAAGTATTGTACAGAAAGAGAAGATGGATAATACAGACGTTGTCAAAGATGATCATAAGTGATGACTTAAATGCTTGAAGTTGGAAATGTATAAATATAATAGTGGATTACATGTTTAATAGTTCAAATAAAACATTTACACCTTGGTTTAATCTCACAGGATTGCTTTTTTTTGCGTATGCATTAACGAAACGCACTTGGTTTCCCCAAGTCCTTCGTTAAGAATGTAACTTAAACAAATTACTGATGAGCACAAGTACCCGTCGTGGATGGGTAAAGAACTGAAGCTAAAAAGCTGATCAGCTTTAATGTCATCATTGACCCATTCATTTTAGGTTGAAGCCACACGTCTGCCGTCTTCCTGTGCAGTAGAACTCTCTGACTAATATAAAAGCAAAATTATGCAAGGTTGAGTATCTTGCTTCTTGTTTATGCCGAGTTGTACTACTTTCGTCGTTGGCTAAATACAGTCGTGGCCAAAAGTTTTGAGAATGACACAAATATTAGTTTTCACAAAGTTTGCTGCTAAACCACTTTTAGATCTTTGTTTCAGTTGTTTCTGTGATGTACTGATATAATTACTAGCACTTCATATGTTTCAAAGGCTTTTATCGACAATTATACTCTTTTTATACAAAGAGTCAGTATTTGCAGTGTTGGTCCTTCTTTTTCAGGACCTCTGCAATTCGACTGGGCTGCTCTCAATCAACTTCCATTCTTTTCCATTCTTTCATAATCACTACTTGGAATTTGTCAGAATTAGTGGATTAATCCTCTTGAGGATTGACCACAAGTTCTCAATGGGATTAAGATCTGGGGAGTCCCCGAGCCACTTAGTTACCACATTTGCCTTATGGCACGGTGCTCCATCGTGCTGGAAAATGCATTGTTCTTCACCAAACTGTTGTTGGATTGTTGAAAGGAGTTTTTGGGAAAAGTTTGTGTTTTTGGGCAAAATTGTGAGTGAGCCCACTCCCTTGGATGAGAAGCAACCCCACACATGAATGGTCTCAGGATGCTTTACTGTTGGCATGACACAGGACTGATGGTAGCGCTCACCTTTTCTTCTCCAGAGATGCCCCAAACAATCGGAAAGAGGCTTCATCCGAGAATATGACTTTGCCCCAGTCCTCAGCAGTCCATTCACCATAGTTTTTTTTTGCAGAAGATCAATCTGTCCCTGATGGTTTTTTTTTGGAGAGAAGTGGCTTCTTTGCTGCCTTTCTTGACACCTTCCAAAAGTCTTCGCCTCACTGTGTGCAGATGCGCTCACACCTGCCTGCTGTCATTCCTTTATTTATTTATTTATTTTTGGATTCCCCCCCGATTTTCTCCCTAATTTATTAGTGTGTTCCGATTTTCTCCCTAATTTATTCGTGTCCAATTCCTCCCCGCCACTAGGGGGCTCCCACATTAAGGCTACTACTACCACTCAGCCGGGAGGACTATCACGTGTTTCCTCCGAACCAGGTGACGCCAGCCGACCGCATCCGCGAACTGCTCGCTCGCGCACCGTTGGGGGCGGCGTAACACACTCGGAGGACAGCGCTATCCGCTCCCTCCGCTGCGCGAGTTCACAGACGCCCCTGATTGGCTGTAGAGCCGTGTTTAATGTCGGAGCACTATGTACCTCTCATCCCTCCCCTCTGAGAGAGCTCGGCCAATCAGCTCTCTCTAGACCTCCGGCTGCGAGAGGTTACAGCACCACCTGGGATTCGAACTAGCGATCTCCGGATGATAGGGCGAGCGCTTTAACCACTGCGCCACTCGGAGGCCCCTGCCTGCTGTCATTCCTGAGCAAGCTCTGCACTGGTGGCACTCTGATCCCGCAGCTGAATCCTCTTTAGGAGATGATCCTGGCGCTTGCTGGACTTTCTTGGACACCCTGAAGCCTTCTTAACAAGAATTGAACCTCTTTCCTTGAAGTTCTTGATGATCCTATAAATTGTTGATTTAGGTGCAATCTTAGTAGCCACAATATCCTTGCCTGTGAAGCCATTTTTATGCAACGCAATGATGGCTGCACGCGTTTCTTTGCAGGTCACCATGGTTAACAATGAAAGAACAATGATTTCAAGCATCACCCTCCTTTTAACATGTCAAGTCTGCCACTCTAACCCAATCAGCCTGACATAATGATCTCCAGCCTTGTGCTCGTCAACATTCTCACCTGAGTTAACAAGACGATTACTGAAATGATCTCAGCAGGTCCTTTAATGACAGCAATGAAATGCAGTGGAAAGTTTTTTCGGGATTAAGTTAATTTTCAGGGCAAAGAAAGACTATGCAATTCATCCGATCACTCTTCGTAACATTCTGGAGTACACAAGTGGACAAAATTGTTGGTACCCTTCGGTCAATGAAAGAAAAACTCACTGGTCACATAAATAACTTTAATCTGACAAGTAATTAAAAAAAATATAATTCCATGAATGTTAACCAATGAAAGTCAGACATTGCTTTTCAACCATGCTTCAACAGAATTATTTTAAATTAACTCCTGGAACAGGCCTGGACAAAAATGATGGTACCCCTAGGTGTGTCCACTAATTAGCATCACAGGTGTCTAAAATCTTGTAATCAGTCAGTGGGCCTATATATAGGGTTCCAGGTAGTCACTGTGTTTGGTGACATGGTGTGTACCACACTCAACATGGACCAGAGGAAGCGAAGGAAAGAGTTGTCTCAGGAGATTCGAAAGAAAATTATAGACAAGCATGTTAAAGGTAAAGGCTATAAGACCATTTCCAAGCAGCTAGATGTTCCTGTGACTACAGTTGCGCATATTGTTCAGAAATTTAAGATCCATGGGACTGTAGCCAACCTCCTTGGACGTGGCCGCACGAGGAAAATTCATGACAAATCAAAGAGACGGATAATCCCAATGGTAACAAAAGAGCCCAGAAAGACTTCTAAAGAGATCCAAGGTCAACTTCATGCTCAAGGAACATCAGTGTCGGATCGCACCATCCGTCGTTGTTTGAGCCAAAGTGGACTACATGGGAGACGACCAAGGAGGACATCATTGTTGAAAAATCATAAAGCCAGACTGGAATATGCCAAACTACATGTTGACAAGCCACAAAGCTTCTGGGAGAATGTCCTATGGACAGATGAGACAAAAATGGAACGTTTTTGCCAGGGCACATCAGCTCTATGTTCACAGACGGAAAAATGAAGCATATGAAGAAAAGAACACTGTCCCTACTGTGAAACATGGAGGAGGCTCTGTTATGTTCTGGGGCTGCTTTGCTGCATCTGGCACAGGGTGTCTTGAATCTGTGCAGGGTACAATGAAATCTCAAGACTGTCAAGGGATTCTAGAGAGAAATGTGCTGGCCAGTGTCAGAAAGCTGGGTCTCAGTCGCAAGTCATGGGTCTTGCAACAGGACAATGACCCAAAACACCCAGCTAAAAACACCCAAGAATGGCTAAGAGGAAAACATTGGACTATTTTAAAGTGGCCTTCTATGAGCCTTGACCTCAATCCTATTGAGCATCTTTGGAAGGAGCTGAAACATGCTGTCTGGAAAAGGCACCCTTCAAACCGGAAACAACTGGAGCAGCTTGCTCATGAGGAGTGGGCCAAAATACCTGCAGAGAGGTGCAGAAGTCTCAGTGACAGTTACAGGAATCGTTTGATTGCAGTGATTGCCTCAAAAGGTTGTGCAACAAACTATTAAGTTAGGGGTACCATCATTTTTGTCCAGGCCTGTTCCATGAGTTCATTTCTTTTTTATAATTCCGTTGAAGCATGGTTGAAAAGCAATGACTGACTTTCATGGGTTAACATTCATCTTTATTACTCTTGTCAGATTCAAGTTTTCTGTGACCATTGTGAGTTTTTTTCATTGACCGAAGGGTACCAACAATTGTCCACATGTGTATATGCAAATTGCTATTATAAAAACTTAAGCAGCAACTTTTCTAATGTATATTTGGATAATATGAATATGTAATTCACAAAACTTTTGGCCACAACTGTACACTCCTTTTTCCATAATCAAAGTGAATTACAGATGAGAAATTAAAACGTAGAGCAGATTAAAAAGTTTGTTTTGGACTAGTGTCGACTCCCAACTGTAACTGTTAGAAACATCATTTTTCCTCAACATTTTGATTTCACTTCAAACCATTCACGTTTAAACTTCATGCGAATATCTGCAAGTTGCATTAAATCTGGTCCAGCGAATGATTTAAGACACGCCCACAGTTGGACGCCTGCGCAGTACGCTGTCCAAATTTGGGGTTTATAATCTGGCACCTAACTGCTTATAGCTTCACTTTTACTCAGTGTCGTCTTGATTTTATTTATGGTGCATGTTTAACAGCGGGCAAATACCTAAGAAAAGCAGGGTTTCATTAAATTCTGTCCAGACATTTTTTTTGGCGCGATGCTTAAAACATAGCAGCCTGTGCTTGGTTAGTAATTGGGAACAACTTGGATCTGGACAAATACAACTTTCCTGTAGATTGTATAAAATAAAATAAGTAGGACATGAAGTAGGACGGAAGTTCGGTAAGGTCCGTGAGGACCGCCAAAAAATAGACCTGTTAAGAAAAAAGTTAAATTTTTCACGCAGAAAGATGGAAACGTAATCACAGCGCCAAAACTCGCGGTGAATCAGGATGAACCGTACTTACGGCCACCACGCGAAACCGCGAATGTGAGAGAGGGGAATTACCGCCAGCTGAATGAGCGGCGGCGCGCGCGCGAGTTGCTGAGCTCTCCCGCTCTTAGCGCGTGCCAGCAGGAAAACTGCTCGTGTTCCTTCACGTGACTAACCTTCAAATGTCTGAGGTTCGTAGTGTTAAAATGCTTTGGGCGCTTCCCGCCTCGTGGAATTGGCTTGTTACGCAGATTGCTAATGTATTGTCTTTTTCACACAACACGTAGAATTGCCGGACCCGTGAAGCCATTTTAGCAGAGCGCAAAAAGTGTCCCGCGAGTTTTGCGTCATCTGATCGGCTTTTCTATATCGGCCATTTATAGGGACTGCCGATCCAACTTCCCAAAGCAATTATCGGCCGATTATGATCGGCGACTGGAGTCGGAATCGGAGCACCCCTAATATTTACCATACTGTATATACGCTATAAATTAAGAGCGCTTTATACGTACGCTTCAACAATGATTTCGGATAATTTTTTGAAGCCGATGAGCTTTTAGATGGTTAGGAAGCAATGTCGGTTTTCAGCAATGAAATGTAAAGCATATTCAGATTGATGTTTCCCTTCTTTTTTGCAAGTGCTGTGACCATGTTAGTGTAGACATGTGGCCCGTGGTGTTTTGATAAATTATTTTTTAATAAAGTTTATTTTATTAAAATGTGCAACTTCAGGCTTCGATCCTTTTGTACACACTAATTTCTTAATAGGAACTTACTAGTTTGTTCATATTCTAGGATTCTGTGTTTTACAAGGGCTGTACTGAAAGTAATGCAAAAGTGCCCGTAACTTATTAACCATCAAAGGTAGTTCAAATTGCGCAGTAACTCTGTACAAAGGTACTACTTAATATAATCTTCATACCATTGTTGAACCCAACTCTCAAATCCTTTTTCATTGATTAATTACTTAGGTTGTTTAATTTCCTTAGTCCACCACAGTTGATCTCCCACTGTCTGGTTTGTCTTCACCGCTGGGTTTTTTTAGCAATCTGCACAGATGGATGAGGCTTAGTCATTGATGACGTATCTGTAAATGTTCTGCATGTTGAGTTGCGTTTTTTTGTAAAGATTTGAACCGTGTCCTGCCCATGTCAGTTAATTCGAAATGCATGACCACTTTTTTTTTTTTTGTTTTTGCATTACTATCGGTACAGCCCTCGTGTATACACTCCGAAAATAACGACACGGTTTCTAAATTGCACCGCCGCATTTCGTGCTCTGCAGGGGATAAATACGGGAACGTGGTCCACCTGTACGAGAGGGACTGCTCTATCCAGAGGAGACACCAGAAGGTGGTAGAGATCGCGCCAGCCTCGCAGCTCGACCCTCATCTCAGAGACCGACTGACTGCCGACTCGGTCAACTTGGCCAAACAGGTATTGTGAAACATCTTTGCGGGCACACATTGTTTTTACTCCAAACAAAACGTGACGCAACACCAGATAAGTGCGTGACAGACCTGCTGAGCTGATATTTAAGTACACCCACACAGAGATGAAAACTCTTTCAGCACTCTAAATGTCCTTGTAGTAATGTGTTATGTAAGTCCGTCACACACTCCTACAAGCATTTTATGCTCTCCCCCCCCCCCCTTAACCCTCTGTAAAGATCATCCCTTTTCTTTGCTGTGACACAAACTGAGTCACTCTTCCTGCATCACTGTATGCTCTTTATGCTTTCTTGTTAATGAGGTTTTGCGCTTATATTTTTTTATCCCCCCCCCCTTTGTTCTAATGGTCATTATTTTTTTAAATGCTTTTTTTATTGACCATAAAAAGGCTTTTTGAAGCACTAACACTTTTGAAGTCTAATCCTAAGCTCGTTACTAGAGACTTTAGTAATCATCGTTGATTATTTTTTCTTTTTATGTTCATAAGCTGTTTTATACTAATCATAAATAACCACACACAGTTCTGCTGTTGTACGAGAAGCTGATTTGTTTGATTGCTGTAGACGTCCCTACTGCCATTAGTTTTTAAAGTCCCCACTACAGAGCAATGCACTTTATTCATCAGACTTTTATTGAATTCAATATAAACCTAAGCACTAGAAATGGCATTTTACATTTTATAACCGTCTGATAAAATAAGTTCACGCAGTCATAAGTCATGCAGACTTTTTTTAATGTTAGCTGCCCAATTCTCAAATCGTTTTTGATTCATTTGATTTCCTTTGTCCACCGCGGTGACGAAAGAAGTCGTTACAGGAACTTGCCCGGGAGTTATTGCTACATCCCCCCTGCCCTCATTCCAAGTCCTCAATGTTTTTGGTCCATTTAAAGGAGTTCCTGAGAGGCCAGTGTATCAGACATGGGTCAGGCAATCTGATCAAGGCCCTGGTGTACTGAGAGATGGTATCAAAGCACTAGTGAATCGCTGGGATAAGTGCGTTAGTGCATCAGGGCATTATATAGTGAAATAAAGGGAGTATTTGCTCTCAATCCAAAGTCCCAGTTTGACTCGAACGCTCTGCATAGCAACAGTAGAAACGATCCTTACACCAAAAACAAACACTTTAAACGTACATAAATGTCAGTCGTTTTTTCCGGGAAAAAGTCCCAGTTTGGCTCGAACGCATCTCGTATCTTTTGCCATTGTCTGATCATAAGACCCAAGTATGGGAGAGAATGTTTCTTATAAATCCATTCCCTGTTGAAGTTTGGTTAGTTTTCCTCTGGTCACTCATTATATATAAATGTAAATGTTCATGTAATGTCCATTATGTACACCAGATGGCACTGCTGCGATGTTGTAACAGTCCGGTGTCAGGATCAAAGTGCTCCATCCGTACCGGGTGCTGATGAGACTGAATCAAGACGTGTGGCCGAGCTTTTATCGAACAATGTGTGCAATGAATCGACATTGATTGTCATTACTCGCGGGGATCAGAATCAGATTATCCTGCGACTAAGAAAGCCTCTTTCTAACCGAGATCTGAAAGACTGTCTGGTGGAGTGTGCCGTGCCGCCACATGGCTGCTCTCTGATACTGATTTGTTCATTAGATACGGTGCACTGAACCAGCTCGCTGAACTAATTGCTCTTTATTTTGCCAACAGCACGTCAGTACCTAGCTGCGTCACTTAATCTTGTGTAGGCACGCCCAGTAGAAGATGCATTACTGCTACATGCACACACACAAATGCTTAATATCTCCTAGTCACTTTTTGCTTTATATTTGAGTTTCGTTTCATGTTTTTGGTTCTCTGTAGTGCCCTGATTTGTCTGAGTCTAAAGTCGTCACTTAAATGTGATGGGGAAATGGTCTTTTTGTGTTAGTGTTTTATTTAAATATGTTGCTAAGACTTGAGCAAAAGAGGAAGAAAAAAAAAGTAGTCAATGTGATGGATTGGAACTGTTCTCTTACTTTCAAATTGCTGTTTTTAGGCTGAGATTTGCCGTTCCAGGATTTATGATGGTTTGTGTGTTTATAGGATTCTTCCTCATATGGAGTGCCAGCTAGGGCCATTTGAAAAGGAGAATGCGTACACGCGGATGACCTGCAAGATGTAATGGGATTCAGAGTATAATAAAATTATCACTCATTCTAATGGGATGTATCGTATTGCTTTAAGAAGTTTGCCATGTACTTCTTTGAGTTGGTCCTTCTTTCTTTTTTTAACTCAACATTATATAGAACTTGCATGGACCCTCTACATCTGGTAGTGTGTCAAAGTACTTCTTTTGAATATGCTGAAAAGTAGAGCAATCCATTTTACAAAATCGGGAATATTAACTTTTCTTGACTACGTGTAAATACATGCACATTTTTGGATTTGGCTGAAAATCATATTTCACCATCCCCCCCCCCCTCACTTCTGCATGTAAATGGATTCCTAAACACTCTTTGGCCGTCTGCCCGGCTTGGGACTGGAAGAGCTTTCGTGATAGTCTTCCCAGGACACTAGTGCAGCCATGTTGTAAATGAATCTTGCCATTATCTAGGAGCTTGCCGTTAACAAAACATTGAATATACGATAGCCTTGTTACCATAAGTGATCGATATTGTAGGGGCAGTGATTGCACGACTAAAATAAAGCCTACTTGCGTATTGAGTTGCAAAACCTGAGCGTTAAACTTTTTTTTTGCTTAAAATCGATTTGCTTGCATAAGGATGTGATCATGGGCTGAGATTTTACAGAACTTCAGGCTTCAGCTTAGGAAGCATGGTGAGAACTAAGATGATGCTTCTTAGGAACATTTCCTTTAAAATGTACTGTAAATTACTTGCTATGTAATCAGTATACATGTATAATACAGAGCATCTTGCTGACGTGTCTGTTTTAAAAAAAAGTTTGACAAGGCGAAGAGGAATACGGACACCAGATTCCAAAGTGATCTTTTATGTATAGACTGCAGAGAAACCGGCGAATATCGCTGGCGGGCCGAGCTATTGGGATAGGTGGTGGGGCAATGTTGCAGGCTTCCCAGAGTTCTCGCAGTCTGTGGGCATGGGAGACAAAACTAAAATGAGATGATATAAATGATGATCCCGGCCCAGGCCTGGTGAGTCGGGGCACTCCGCCCCTTCCAAATACACAGTAGAGCTGTCTATGGTGCTGAGCACATGCAGTGTTCACCTGTTTCCGTCTGGGCGCGGAGCTGTCTGATGTAAAGAGGCACTTGCTCTGCCAAAGGATTTTGAGGCATCAGCCCACCCTCACACTGCTAACCGCCGTTTACTTACTTTTATAGTATGTAAATATTGCTTCCTTTTCTGTTAGCTGGACGTTTGTCATCATGAAACTGAAATATCCAGGATATTAATCCGTGGCTGACCCTAGGGATCGGATTTTTGATTTGTTACTGATCATAAGAGTCTCTGTGGTACTGACCAAACAGTAATATCCCCTATTATTTAAAAAAACAAAACTGTACTCTGTACTCTTATTTACAAGGGAGAGTCAGAAATTATCTGCACTTCGGTTATGGTAAAACTTCTGTTGGCCGCAGTCTTATCAGCGCTTTCCGTTCAAGGCTACTGTCTCCCCAGTCACTGCTGTGCAGGTGTGAACGTGTTACATCAGTTCATTTGCAACTGCAGTGTGAGCAAAAATGGATGCCCCGCTGGTTCAAGAACAAAAGAAGAGCAGCGTCCAGTGATTTTTATTTTTTATTTTTATACCAGGTGCCAAAACATCTTGCGGAAGAGCATAAATAGAAGTGTTTTGGATTCCTGCAAACAATTTGGACTGATGGTCATCAGGTCATCAATTGCTGACCCAGTCAACCATTATCAGAAAACTGAGCAGCAGTTTCCCAGCTATTCTTAAAGGCCAGTATTGGAACTTTTTAATCTAAAGTTTAGGCTTCAGCTCTTCAATAAGTGTCTCACTGTAACAAGCACCGTTGATTGTTGAACCTTTTTTTCTGATAAACATAGAGAACTGCTATCTGAGGGCATTGTGATCTTTCATGACCATGCGCGTCCGCACGGTTCTGCCCACACTGTCGACACTTCGCTTTGAGGTGTTGAAGCATCCTCCCTGTAGTCCTGATCTCGTTCTGTCAGACTTTTTCACCTGTTTGGTCCCCTGAAAGCAGCCCTACAAGGATGAAGATTCACTTCTGCTGAAGTGAAGACCATGGAGCATTAGTGGCTCGTAGCTTAATTGGATAATAAAACAAATTCTACAGAGTACAGATAACTTTATTTATTTTTGTACTGCTCCTCATATATACGCAAACAGATGGATATTGATTGGTATTTAGGTCAATCTGGCTAACAATGGAGCTAATATAAGTGGATAGTAAACTGCTTTGAGGATGTGAGATTGTGTTGATCGTGCAAAAACAGGCTTAAACTGAGCATGGATCGATATGCAATTTATTAGAGGATGACTGTTAGCTTTGAAACGGTGCTTGTTGTGATACATTTTGTCTTACTTGGCTTCAGATTCCAAATTACATTTGGCGTAATGCAGATGGATAACTGAAATTACTCTTCTGGCATATTAACTCCCTGATTTCTCCTGGTCTGAGATCATCTATTTGGATGAGCAGTTCTACAGGTTTTGCACAGATGCATTTCCTGTAAAGACAGATTCACGATGTCTTCCTAACCATGTCTTGGGGCATTCGAACATCAATGACTGATGCCAACCAGGAAGGTTGAGAACAGTCACATGCTTTGTTAGATGCATGACTCCAATAAAGTTTTTTTTTTTTTTTTTTCCCCCCCTTGGATTGCTGCATGTACTACGTTTAAGAACAGTGTAACACTCTGAAAGAGGAGCACTATCTGCCCCGTCCACTTGTATGAACTGGCGGACGCCCATGCTTATCTAGTGGCGCTATGATTGTTGCAGGAGGGTTGAGCGTTCCGCATCCTCCCCAACCGCTTTTTCGTTGAGCCACTCGAGAGCCTGAGCTCGCCCATTTGTGATTTCAACAAGGATAAGCCTGGAGTTTGGACGTCTGGAGGGGAATTGGGGTGTTTCCAGATTCAAAGTCATGTTTCATCATAGTTTTTTTTTAAATGTAAAAGGATCAGAGGTGGAGAAATTGATTAATTTATTAGCTAGACCACTTGGGCAAGTAAAAGCTCCAAGGTGGACCAAAGACCAAACTCGGTTACAGTTGATGTGCCACACTTTCAAGCCAGCGAGCCGTAACTGAAGATCGATAAGATCTCGCGACCCCCCCCCACTATCAAAAACAAGCAATGAACATGAGCTGTTCACAGTATTTTGACTACATTTACTATACGTCAAAATAATTTTGGCTTACCCTTCAATGCGAAGGGTGCACTTGTTTTTGCCAGCACAAAAGCTTTTCAATAAACAAAGGATGTTTCGTCTTCAAATGCCTTTGCATTTTGCTGGGGTTCAAGGGGTACAGGTTACACATTGAGGAAAATCTATGTTGTCGCACAGTAGAGCAAGTGAATCCATACTTTATGAACTCTTCATGATATTTTCGATGTTTCCTACTTTGGTCTTGCTCGTATGCTTGGTCAATATACATGGTTCCGATGACTTGGACAAACTGTCCACAATTTCAACCTTTTTAGGTTTGCGAATAACAAATGTATCCATCTCGGCAGTTACGGTTTTCACATGCAGTTGTACGCTGTAGCAATAGCTAGTGAGCCAGTCGCTGCAGTGATGTGATATCTGAGTCGCGATTTAAAAAAAAAAAATTTTTTTAAACACTCGCACTCAATCAGAATCTTTACAAATCAGAGTATTTATTTATAGCATTTACTTGTTATACTGAAAAGTGTTATCACAAAAGACATAATTTAAGCCCTCTCGCGACACCTTGAAATTTATTCCGCGACCCCCAGTTTGAGAACCACTGCTCTACTTACTGCAAGTATGTACTTAAGGTAACTTGTTTGTCATCCTCTTAATCATTACAAATTTGGACATGTTTGTTCTCTAGATAAAATGCGAGCAATTCGTCGACCAACATTTGTGCCATGAATTGACGCATTCCATTCTTTCACCACACTTCACACAGATGGGATCATACCTTCCATGTACATTCATGTTTTTAATCATGAACGATTTGTTTTAAATACTATTGCGTGGTACTTGTATGGTTATAGGGATGCTTTTCTGTTGATCACGGTTGTAAAGAGTGGTTATACAAGTAAACATGCTGGTTAGTTTGGTTCACCAAGGTCCATCAAGGCCATGTTAAACACCCCAAAGCTGTCACGGGACGGTTTTATTTATTTATTTTAAACAAACCTGTTTGAACAGATTTATCCATTGGTCAGCTTTGAGCCTTATTACAGTAGAAAGTGCTTGTTCCAGCACCTGAGCTAGTGATTTGTCAATTTAACCTAGAGATTGTTAGGACATTTTAGGCTCTCGTATGTATTAAAATGAGGGCTGTCAATACTAATGCGTTAATGCATGTGACAAATCTAGAAATTAAAACATTACATTATATACTGTACATTTTAACGCAAATTCATCATATGGCCAAGTTTGACCCTAATGGCTTCCCATAATTGCAGCGCATTTACCCAGCTGTGGTGATGGCACATTAAGCGCGGATAATATGATTTGGGAAAGCTTACCAGGTGTGCTGAGTGGCAAGTTTCGTTATAAAAAGCTACTAGATGATGGATAAAATCTAAGTTGTGTGCTCGAGCGACGTTCAAGGGGAAATATTTTTACAAGGATGTTTGTTAATGCAAGAAATGGGAATGGTGGCTCAGGGGGCTAATGGCTCTAGGCTGCCAAGCCGTCGGTGGGTTGCCACGTCCCATACTACCCAGCCACTGGTCCCTTTTCAGAGATTATTTCACATCAACATTTGTTCATTTGAACGGTGCAGTGAGATAAAACTGTGTATTCTGGTTCTTCTGACCAGTTTGTGACGCATTTCTTTATTCTAACATTGCACATTTTATAATACAAGTACATCGGAGTATTTTAATTAATCAGAGTACGATCGATTTAGATAACGTTTAATCAATTGACTGCGCTAATTAAACCCATCTTAAACACGAGTTATTGAGCGTGCACATACTCATTTAACATGGCGGATATCTGTAAGATGAAATGAGCAATAGGATTAGTCATCCTTTTTAAAATTCTTGAAAAAAAGTTTGGAACATTTGGTTTGGTGTGCACATGTGCTTGTTAAAGTAAAAAAGAAATAAATCATTTTAAAGAGCTGTTGTGCCTTGCACTTATGAAAAGCCCTTTCAGAATCTATTGGATGAGTCACATCGAAATGCGTCGCTTAATGTTGCCCATTTAATGTTCGGAGCCGATTTCTGGTAATCGTCTAATGATCAGTAAATGAAGCTTGCGTAACGTGAAAATGTCAGTGCATTACACGTTTTTGGGGGAGAAATGCTGTTGTAAAGCCACTCTTGACAGGAGGAATTCATTAACTATGGACTGAAGGGGCTTCTCATGAGCAGGAGGCTCAAGGACGGTGGCGCTTCACAGCAGAGTCCTTGCAATTGTATGTGCTACTTTTAATGGGCTTCCCATTCCTCATTTAATCAGCTCATTTAGATTTCCTGGGTTTTTTTTTTTTTTTTTGTGGCCGTTTGGAAACCGGCACGGTCTGTGTAGCTTTTTATCGAACGTCTCCGTTTACTAAGGGACAGATGCAGACAAGGATCGTTTCTGCCTCATTTTCCAGGTCGTAGGTCACACCAGAATGAAAGGTTCACTTTGTGGATTAACACATTTTTGTATTTTTCCACGATTTCTGGCACGTTTGCCATTTCCAGTAAAAAAAAAACAAAAAACAAAACAACAAAAAAAAACTAACTCTTATACTGCTCATCTTCTCCTAGTTTGCAGCATTTCATTATCATACAGTGTATTATAGCAAGTAAGGCAATTACACGCGCTTTTGCATTACTTAATACACAATCATACCGAGGGGAAAAAAAAATAAATGACTGACTAGCCTAGAGGTATTTTATTTATACGTCTTATGTTGATGCGATCAGGAAATGAAATGCAGCTCTAAATTGCAGCTTTTGAAAGTGTTCGTGTTGGAATGTAACCATGACAATCTTCATCATTCTCTTTGAGCCGTATTGCAGTGTTTATTTATGGCGTTTTTAATTAATGTGACAGGAATGGCGTTTTCGATTTGGTACAAGGTAATGATTTTAATTAAACTTGTCAAGAACGGAGTGCAACAAGGCCAAAGACGTAACCAGTGCGACGTGCGAGGAGGTAGGAGGCAAGGTTTGTGTTGGAGAATCTGTCCCGCGAATGTAGGGTAAGCACACGCGCAACAGTAAATTAATGCGGAGTTTCGATCACGCTTGCGTTGCTTTCCGTGACATTTCACATATGCTGGTGAATTACAAGCGAGATATGAATGGCATCTCTGTTTACGGAGCCGTAGGTGCAGATCAGACTCGTGCATGCGTGATTTTGGGCTATGTGCAGAAGAAAACCATATGCGTTTCAGAAGTACACGTATATATGAAAAGTGAAGATACGAATGCATAATTTAATACTACTTATCATTTTGAATGCGCTTGGTTAAGAAGTTGCATACTGTGTGTATATAGCATTTAATTTAAGCAGCTGTGTTTCCAGTCTCTAAAAAAAAAAAAAAAAAAAATTGAAAATGCGTATAGAAAATGTATATACAGTTGGCACTACAAGTACATGGGCAGTGAGGCAATATTCATAACTTTGCCTCTGTTTGTCATGATGGATTTAAGACGCAGCAATCAAGTGTTTATGGGGTCAAAAGTATCCTTTTTTGCATCCAGGTATTAAACAGTATCCTTTAAAAAATATTTTTTAAACATGTCAAGTCTGGAACTGTGGACCAAATGGAGATTTACTCCCTTTACCATCACTTTACTGCAGCTACCTTTTAGTTGCTTCTTGTTTGGGGATCTATCTGCTTCCAGCTGTATTGCTGTATTGGGTTGAGATGACTTGGCTAATAAATATCCCATTTCTTTGGATTGCAAAACTCTTGGGTAGCTTTCACTGTACGTTTTGAGTCATTGTCCATCTGTAAAGTGTCGCTCTGTACGTTTCCTGCTTCTTCCATCAATAAACTCCAGGTACCTAGTTCCATGAGGATGGGTTGCCTGTTGAGTCTGGTTCCTCTCCTGGTTTCTTCCTGTTAAAAATAAATGAATATCCCAGGAATAGTTGTCACGGTCACCCTGGGCTTGCTCATCAGGGACGATCTGATCGTAAAGCTGCTTTGCAACAGTGTCCATTGTTAAAAGTGTTATAAAGTAAATAAAATTGAATTAGCAGCTATAGATGCTCATGACTGGTGGACTTGGTGGTTAGCACAGTCTCCTGGTTACCTCCAGGTCCTGGGTACGATGCCCGTGGCTGGTCTATGTTTCTGGAGTTCGCATATTTTCTAGGGCTGCAACAACGAATGTCGTTATCGATTAGTTGGACTGCTCACGTTACTGAGGAGCGCGACCACAAGATGCGCAAATGCACAAAGGTGCACACAGATACACAGCCGCTCGCCCAATGGATACAATGGAATACAGAAGCGTCTGCAGGAAAGTGTGCGCTCAACCTTGTCGAAGGTTACAAAACTGCCACAAAACCAGCCAATCACAGACTTCCACACACTACTTCTGATTGGCTGTTCCTTCTCTATCAGCTGGCAATATCTGCAATTATTGTTAAAATGCTGTGCTTTGCGTACTCAAATGATTTATTTATTTATTTTTTTAGCATAAGTGTTCATTCAAAAAAGAAATCCCCCATGCACTCCACAACAAGTAGCCACTATATAACAGATGCCATCCATTTATAATAAGAGTACACCAATTGTTTTGCTTTATTTATTTATATTTTGGACATTTAGGAGTTATACTGATCAAAAACAAACTGATCTTTAATTTTAAACCTTAAATTAAAAGACTACCATCCGGAGATCGCTAGTTCGAATCCCGGGTGGTGCTGTAACCTCTCGCAGCCGGAGGTCTAGAGAGAGCTGATTGGCCAAGCTCTCTCAGAAGGGAGGGATGAGAGGTACTTGGTGCTCCCACATTAATCACGGCTCTACAGCCAGTCAGGGGCGTCTGTGAGCTCGCGCAGCGGAGGGAGCGGATAGCGCCGTCCTCAGAGTGTGTTACGCTGCCCCCAACGGTGCGCGAGCGAGCAGTTCGAAAAGATGCGGTCGGCTGGCATCACGTGGTTCGGAGGAAACACGTGATAGTCTTCGGCCCTCCCGGCTGAGTGGTAGTAGTAGCCTTAATGTGGGAGCCCCCTAGTGACGGGGAGGAATTGGACACGACTAAATTAGGGAGAAAATCGGGGGAAAAAATCCACAAAAAAAAAAAAATTAAGACAAACTCTGGCTTTTGCATTTTTTAAAGTTTACTTTTATACATAACTAATACCCTGATTTATGGTTTTATATAGTTATAAGCAAAATATCAAAGTAAAGAAGCGTTTAGTTTTTATCCGATTAATCGATTAGTCAAAAAAAAAAAAATCGTCCAACTAATCGATTATCAAAATAATCGTTGGTTGCAGCCCTAATGTTTTCAGTGCTTGGTGGGTTTCCTCCAAAAACAAGCCGGTTTGGCTAATTGCCATTTCCTAAGTGCCTGTAATGTGTGAATGCATGTGCGCCCTACAATGGCTTGGCACCTTGTCCAAGGTGTACCCTGCCTCGTGCTCAAAGTCTCCTGGAAAGGCTCCAGGCCCCGTATGACCCTGAAAACAGGATAAAGCGATATAGACGACGATGAGCGCTCATGGCACAACACTGCCTACACAAAGTTTGACAGATAATGTGGTCTTCTTCTGAGTATGAGCCCTTTCTTTTCTTTATGATTTCATTTATATTGATCTTGTTTCAGTACTGGATAGGCTTATTGGCTATTTTACAGCAACATCTTGATCTTGGTTTGCATTTTGAGGTAAGCTGTTTTAGATTTAACTTTTTTGTTTTTCTTTTATGACCGTGTCTCTTGACGGTGGACCTCGACAATGATGCACTTGGCTGTAATTTCTAATGTAATATTTTTACTAAAGGGGTCTAACCAAATTCCACACTTCAGTCACATCCTGATTGATCCGTTTCAAGTCCATTGTGGTCCTATAGGGAAGAAAACGAACAAAATGTCACGATCAATATACTCGGAGCAATCTGACTCTCTATAAAAAAAAAAAAAAAAAAAAGTCAAACATTTGCATTCACACAATCTTCCCTGTTTATTGATTAGCTCGGAGTAACACCTCTCCGTTAACACTCTTGCGCGTAGCAGCACAAGAGAGCGCGAGTACACGCGCATGTGTTTTTCATAAGTGCGAAACGAGGGGATTTGGAGAGACTGAGGGCGAAAGCGATGAAATTCCTCCCCATCTGTTCCATCATATGGCAGAGGAGAGGGAAGAGGAAAGTTAGACTCGAGTTGGTCAGGCTTTGCAGAGACGGTTTTCAGGCAGTCGAAGCCTCTCCAGCATTTTATTCAGCGCTGTTCCTTGTAATCCCTTCCATTACTAACAATCTGGGTTCAGCATTCTTCAGGCGAATTACTCATCGCTGGTGTCATGGTTCGATGACTGAAGCTTTATTTCATAGTTTTACAAAAGCAGTTAAATGGTTTCTAAATACAAAGGCGAAAAGCCTTAAAGGTGCATTCCTTCATTGTGATCGCCGTTCTTTCAGGAGAATATCAAGAGATTGGCTTTTGGGTGCTAAACATGTCTGCCAGTCCAGTTAACCATGATTGTGCTCAACACCAAGTGTGACTTCTGTTAGTTACATGCAATTGTTCCAGAACCGTCGTCTTGGTCTGGAATCCCAATATTTCACATTGCTGTTTAACTTTCATCTTTTATTTATGATCGGAGAAAAATTGTTTGCACTGTCGGTCAGTTGCACATGATTCTGGTTTTGTGTGAGCCAGTTTTTCTCACCTGAAAGTCGAACTTTTTGGAGAAGATGAATGCGTAATTTTTCCACCTGATCTCCTTGCTTTTTTTTTTTTCCGATGCTTCTTCGTCAGAAGTGAATCTTCGGCCTCCAAGTGGCGCAGTGGTTAAAGCGCTCGCCCTATCATCCGGAGATCGCTAGTTCGAATCCCGGGTGATGCTGTAACCTCTCGCAGCTGGAGGTCTAGAGAGAGCTGATTGGCCGAGCTCTCTCAGAGGGGAGGGATCAGGGGTACATAGTGCTCCGACATTAATCACGGCTCTACAGCCAGTCAGGGGCGTCTGTGAGCTCGCGCAGCGGAGGGAGCGGATAGCGCTGTCCTCAGAGTGTGTTACGCCGCCCCCAACGGTGCGCGAGCGAGCAGTTCGAAAAGATGCGGTCGGCTGGCGTGACGTGGTTCGGAGGAAACACGTGATTGTCTTCAGCCCTCCTGGGGCCTTAATGTGGGAGCCCCCTAGTGACAGGGAGGAATTGGACACGACTAAATTAGGGGAGAAAATCGGGGGAAAAATCCAAAAAAAAAAAAAAAGTGAATCTTCGTCCTTGTCGAGCTGCTTTCAGGGACCAAACCGGTGAAAGTGTGATGGAGCAAGATCAGGACTATAGGGAGAATGCTTTAACACCTCAGTTTTGCATGGCCTAGTGTGCGGACATGCATCGTCACGCAACAGTCCTCTACATTTAATCCGAATTTTAGAATTGAGCTCAACAAGCATCTCATTTGTAACGAGCACTGTTATTTGTTTAACATTTTTTCCTGGTAATGTTCCAATACTGGCACTTGATGATGATGAATCTAGTGTTGGGTATCGTTTGGGTTTTTTCGATACCGGTGCCAAATAGATACTTTTAAACCGGTACCGGTGCCGAAACGGTGCCTGAACCGATACTTTGCAAAAGCCACAAAATTATGACTCAAGAATACATTTTTACTGAACAAAAAATTTTATGCTTAAACTTGAACTACATTTTAAAAGTTTAAGTACTAGCTAGAAAGCCATAATTATAAACAGAATCTGTGTCACATTAGTATTTTACAAATCGTTTGACCATTTGTTAGCATGAATGCAAGATTTGCATTTTGCAATTAACACCACATTAGCCTACTACTAACCTGCGGAAAGGCTGCTGTAATCATCATAATCGCTGGACTCCTTTTTGCTACGGTTGGTATGACTGGGGCTGGAGTCATCCACACCGATAGCGCTAGCTGTTGTCTGTAAGCTGTCAAACACGGCGCATCCCTCTGCTTTAAGTTTATTCCGTGTGCCCTCAAATGTTTCGTTAGATTTGACGTGTTTTTCCCTCTTTATACGCAACTGCTGTAAAACGTTTACTGCCCGTCGCGGTGTCGGAATCTTTTCTTGTGAAATATAGCCACACTTTCCACCGTTTAGTTTTAGGCTAAAGTTTTTAGTTTTTTAACGAAAGTTAATTTAGCAAGTTAAGATAGCGGTAGATCGCCTGCTGCCGTCAGAGCGAGGGTTACGCAAGATGCATTCACGCACATCCCGGATGGTGTAATTTCCCAATGATTTGTGCTTTTAATGTTTTTTTTTTTTTTGTTTTTTTTTTTAATCTAATCTAAAACTTTTAATCTGCAAAAAATGGACAGTAGCATTATTGCAACAATGTTTTGGATTTGTATTATCAAAGCTTTCCGAAGTCAAGATTTTTCTAATTAAGGAAAATTTATTTTTCCGATCATTTCTGACACCCCATGAATGCAGTATTTAAATTTTACTAGCGATCATGTGTGTTGATTAATCTAATGCTTATTATTACCGTGTCATCATCATAGCCCTAGAGAACAAATATTTCAATCGACAGTTCAGGCATTTAAGTGGCACCGAAATTCGCGTTCTGTTTCGGTCGGCTACATCCTGGTTATATAGGTACTGGTGCCGTATTGACACCGGTTTTCAGTACCCAACCGTAGATGAATCCATGTCTCGATATCGAAACACTTCTTCCGATGCTCTTCCCGGGGTTGTTTGAGCACCAGGTACACCCTCAGACGTAACACGAATCGCTGCCTGCTTCTCCTCTTTTGTGCACATCACAAGTGAGGCACCCGATTTTGCGCGCACCGTGGTTACAAATAAACTCGCGAAACACGTTCACACCTGCACAGTAGTGACTTGGAGAAACTGCAGCCTTGAACGGAAAGTGCTGATGACTATGCAGCGATCGGACTCTTAAATATAATGGGAGTGTAATATAATTTTTGACTCGCTTTCTTTTTCTATTACTTATTGAACTTATCCCTCGTTCCTATGCGCACAAATCTTTTACACCCAAACCGGTGCAGCCACAGTCAGCATTTGCGAAGCACTCGGTTTCGAGTCGACTCGGCCATTCATCTGTTTCAGAGCCAAGTTCTAACTCCTATAAACCTGGAGAATCATTCTTCTGCCGATTTATGAGGACTGACTTTGGTGTCCTGTTTATCTTTGCAATAAAGGAATTTATCGGCTTGATTCATTATGGACTGGCAGCCTTTCAAACAAATCGGAGGTTGTGATCACAGACCTGTCCAGGAGCAATCGGCATCAAGACTCGTTCTGCTTGATGTTCTGTCTTGATGCTGCCGGTGGATAGTTCGAGGTTTTTATTGCGTTTCCCGTCTTCTCAGAGGAGAATTACCCGACCATGCTGGGTTCTAGGGAGAGTCTCTATAAAAACGTCGGCACCCATGTAAACACGAACAAGCATTCTGGGGCATAACACGGTTTTCTCTGCGGTAATATACAGCTGTGTTGATTATGGCTTAACCCAGTGGTTCTCAACATTTTATTTATTTTCTCTTTTGGAGCACGCTTTGCTTGTATTGAAGATGTACTGAGCCCGTTTGCAAGGGCCCAGCCCATATGCTGAACAAAATTAATCTGTTTAAATATTTTTCTATTTATACGATCAATTAATTGTACTGCAATAATTCTTCTGAGATAATTATATAAAGACACACTGTCACTTGCATTTAGCTTCAATTATTTTTTTTTTAACCAAGATGGTCATCTTGTTCGAAGGGAGGTCAGGTCAGTAACTTTTTTTTTTTTTTTCAGGGGAAGAATGATTTTCACTGCACTAACAATGTTTAGTTTAAATCGTATAATAAAATTTTATATAAATATTGGGCATCATGAATGATTTCCTTTAAAACCAAGTTTCATATTTATTACTTGTAATTAACGTCACATTTAATTTTACTCAATCTATGACCAAAAACGGCAATGGCATCCATTAGAACCATAAGTTTTGTGATCTGTTGCACCCCTAACATTTTATAACGTACGCGCACACATGCATGCGCACACACACACTGGCCAGAAGTACGATTCAAATCCCCAACCCCTAAGGTGCTAATTAACCACTAAGCTGCTGTGCTTCCGATTAAGACAAGTCAAATCTTTTGAAAGTAGTTCATGTCCCCAACTCGCCAGCCTAGTGTCAAGCGGTGTAACATTATCCGATCATCCCCACTGGGGTTCTGTGCCGCGCCCTGACACAAGGCAGTCTTGTTTATGCTTAATGTGTAATTTATTTAATTATTTTTATGTGCAGAAGCGAACGGCATTTGTTTTAAAAGGTTTGGATGGTATGCAGAACTGATCTTAAGTTTTAAGAGTTTTTTTAAATTTTTTTTTTAAGGATTAATGGAAATGTGAATATCGTTCACAGTATTTGCCTGAAGATCCTCAGTCTTGAAAGTTGTTTTGCCAACTGGGCTGCTTTCTTATAAGCCGTACTATCGCTCTCTTTCTTGTGATTTTACTGCCTTTGAAACATTCCGGAGGCACCATGAAGACGCCCGATTGTGATTCGTCTCCTTAGCGTTTCTGTAATTAAGCCCCTTTTCAATAACTAAAGTATAGAACATTTCAAAGTACATGCTTTTGAAACGGTCATTAAATAGTTATCTTTAATGCCGAGTTCTTCTGAACACATTGTGCTTTTGTGCATCACATCAGTGCCATTAGGTTTAATTTAGCAATTCTATACATGTTCCTCAGTAATGATATGTAAATGAGGAACGCATTAGATTTTCACTTAGTTTGTGTTTTGGTCCTCTGCATATAGCACCAAACCTCCTGACTATAAGCTGTTGACTTAAATATTTACATAAAAAAAAAAAATCATCTCCCATTGATTTGGTCCGCATCACAAGAGGGCCGTTATATGCAGAAGGTCTTTTAAAAAAATTTTTTTTTTTTATGTACTGGCCGGGATTTTAATAAGCCGGTAAGATTTTCTCCCTAATGTGACATCATATATGATGAACCCCACCCCCAGCTTGGCTTGATGGTGGAGCATAGCTCAGCACTAGCTCATTTACATAGACACTAAAACTGTGCATTTGGAAGAGGAGTGAAGTAAAGAAAGGTATTAAGAGTGGTTTTTCCAGGGTGGAACTTGAACACCCTTCAAGGAGACGCGTGTGTAAAGAATTTCTATGATATGGAACTTCTTTAAAGTAGCCAGTACTGTAGTTTGCTGCAGCCTGCCTTCAGCATGGCAGGAAATGATTTTCTCTAAATGCATGTCCGAATAACAACTCGTGTTGAGTTCAGTGTTTGATCCTGTTGAGTCGGTGACTGGGATTCCTGTTGTGCGAGTCTGGTTACTACATGGCTGAAAGAAGACGATCCATCATTAGTCGTCTAAATAATTAGAGCTGGACTGCTGTTCAGACTACATTGCCGGTTTGCCATCTAGCTTACTGGGTATCTCTGAGATATTACACACGGACCTCGTCAGGTTTCATCATCTGCTCTATCAGAGGAAGCATGTTTAATTAAAGGGATTAGCCACAAGAGTGTGTTACAGTGATTTTTATCACACATGAGGGTGCTCTTGGGTACAATGCCCTAGCTCTGGTTGTGGGTCTTGGACCCGGATCATGATTTTAATAAAAAATTTTGTTTAGTGTTTTTATTGGTATTTTAATTGCGCGCACACAGATGGTCATGCTGAATGTGTGCATATGTCATTATAGAAATGTATAGTAATAACACCTTTTTTTAAAATTTTATTTTAAAGTAATACTTTCTTTTACCCCCCCCAAAAAAAAACTGCTCATTCTATGTCTGAGCTGTTCAGACTCTGAAGAAATTGCCGGCTCTTCGTTTCTTCTGCCTACATGAGCTTAAAGCCACTCATGATTAGCAGCGTTATTCTTGACATAGGACCGAGTTGCCATCTGTCTCACCAGAGAGGCCAATTATGCATTCTTGTCTCCCAGCTATAAACGGCTATGGCATTGTCAAACTCGCGGTCTCCTACTCCAGAACCCTTCTCAGCTAAGTTGATTATGTAATTATCTAATCACTTGGTGCTCTGGGAAAGCTTTTGTTTATCTACACCGCCTGGCCGAAAAGAAGTCACACTAACATTTATCTTGACCACCTTTTAACTTTGATTATGGTGCATAATGTGGTGTGTGTGTGGAGGGGAGTAATTTCTCCTGCTCCCAGAACCATTCACCATTTACATTTCACTATATATGGTTGTTGAATCAGGGAAGGAAAAAACTCCATAGATGTGAAAACCTGGTCGTTTGGGTCGGCAGCTGACTTTTTATTATTGACTCATTGACCTGAGCAACTTAAGCAACCACACATAGTAAAACCGTGTACAGTGGCGTCATCTCCTCCCTTCCTTCCACCCTGATGGTCCATCACCCTGGAATAGGAGTCAATCTTGCATGGGGCCACCTTATATTTTCCCTGAACTGTCCATGTTTTGCTCATGATAACACGAGCTCTGGAGCTAACTAGCTTGATGGGAGAAACTTGGGAGAAACTTAACTGTCCTACCTTCATGGTTTATTCTTCTCACCTTTTGGCTACATGGTACCTGAAAGAAATTTAAAGCCTTGTTTTTAATTACAGTTCCACCAGACACGGAATATCAGCCTCGATGTCATGCTGTTGTAACGAATATCGGCATACGACCCCACCAGTCGTGTTCACTACTGTAGTCCTTCCTCTTGTGGTGATATTACTCCATTATATGCCGGCTTCCACTATGGCTCAGCAAATCAGTTTTGCGAACTGAAACGATTCAGTTAATGCTTGGCCCATCATTTAAATGCAATGCAACTATACTAAAGATGGATTTAAGCAGGATCTTGGCGCTACGGTATGATCTTGGATTAAGAACGGTCTTTTCGGTTAGTGCTACTTCCAATTATAGGTGCTTTTGTGCCATTTTTATGGTGATTACACACCTCTGACATTACTCCTGCTTTTATTACTCGTTCCACCGATGCTTTCCTCTTTTCCCTCTCCTGTGAGTTGTGCTTTTAATTGACTTTCAGCTCTGTTGTAATGGCTGGTAAGAAATTTGATGTTGGACAGACTGGTTTTTGAACCTCTTAGACTCGAGACAGGCCTGTGTTTTTTTTTATTTTTTAATTTTATTATTTTTTTAAAAAGCTTTTCAGAGAAGCATGGCATGAAAAGGAAAACGAGTGCTCTTCAAGAACCAGGGGGAATTAAAAAAAAAAAAAAAATGCAGCACTTCAAATCCGCCATTTGGTCTCCGTAGTGCTGTTCAACCTAGCCGTTGTGTCCCTGTCGAGGTTGGTAACTTCATTACAGCGTAGCATGGCGTGAGCAAGATGAATGCGTCACATACCACCAATTATCTCAGGACTCCATGCGTGCATGCGTTCCCGGATTTGCAGTGGCTTTTTTCTTTTGGGTGAAGCTTCATAAATTGAACAATTTGTCGTTGCCATTTCGGCAGGACTACGCAATTGGTCATTATTTGTTTTCCTCATGTGGCGAAATTAAATTGGAGCCCGTGATGAAATGGTAATCGGGACAGAAGCGCTGAGTGGTGTTTCTGGAGCAGGGGTGGGGTAGTCTTCTCGTGGAAGTCGATTTGACATCGTCTTGCGGCTTTAGTTGCTATGGTGACAGCTGCAGCTCAGTCTTGCGCGCTGTTGGGGAAGCTCAGCCTTGACACGGATCCTTCAGCACTCTTTATTCCTGACCCGAGTTCACCTCTTTTGACATGACTTCTTCTCTGCTTGCTTGTCTCTTGGCTGTGTGTGAAGGCTGTGTGAAGTGGAGGGAAAAAAAAAATATAAACTTCAGCTTGGTCAATGAGCAGGATGTACATTTTAAGATGGTTTTTACCTTCGTTTGACCGTAGTGGTGATGTAGTGCTTTTTCATCTCTTCATCCTCCTTTCTCTCATTTATTTGTTCAGCCTTGGTTGAACATCCTTCCATGTGACCTCCCTTGACTTCTGCGTGCTTCAATTCACCCAGAAACGTTGGTACCGTGGATGCTGTGAGGTAATTACGAATCGTATCAAGCTGTGAAACTTGTAATTACTCATTTCCCCTGCCCCCCCCTTGCCCCTTCTTATGCCTCTCTGTGGAATGCCATCTGTCCTCATTCTAGTTCTTGTCCTCACAGCCCTTTTTTCTTTTTTTATATCCTTATCATTACTAAACCTCCGTTTACACACCTGTTAAATCAGTTTCTGCCCTTTTACCACGGCAGCGCTACATGAGAAAATGGCATCGTCCAAGCATTCCGTATGTGAGAATGACTCCATTGCATAAAGAATAAAGCAAAACATGACTGGACATACTGTTGTAGGGGGAAATGATCTCTCTCTCTCCCTCTCTCTCCATACACACTAAAACGATGATACACCATGTTCTGACGTCTCTCGATCACAACCAGCTTTAAGATTTCCATCAATAGCTGTTCTATTGGACTGGATTACACGATCCAGGCTTCACTCACACCCACATGCATCAGTGAACCTTGGCCACCCCATGACACGGTCACCGCTTCACTCGTTTTCCTCCCTTGGGCCACTTTTTTTTTTTTTTCTGTGCTGACCATAACCACTGCAGCCTGTTAACATCTACATACCTTGACGTCTAGACATCACAATTTGGTGCTTATTAACGTCACTCAAGTCCCTACGTTTGGACAACTAGGCCCCAACCATGCCCCCCTCACCCCACCCTTCCTAATATATCCCGCCCGTTTCCAGGCGCCATTTTTAACAAGATATTGTGTAGCAACTCTAACAAAGGGCAAAGTGTAATTGGTTGAAACAACTCCTCCAGAACTGCAGTTGCAGTGGAATGTTGCCATCTGCAGCGATCAGGACCTAATGAAAGTGGTCCAAGGTAGGAAATCTATTGACCCAGGGTCATGAGTGCCCAATGCTAATTGATGCATGCGGTCAGTCCGTGTAGTCTTAATACCCCCCCCCTCCCCCAATATGAGAGCTACTGTAGCTCAGATTGCAGAGTGTTAATCCCAGGTCCAATAGAAAGGTGTCGGACCACACAGTGCTTCCTGTTGTGGCACATGATCAATTCTAGTCAATGATCAAGTTGATATCCAATCAATTTTAATGATATAAACACGCTTTTATTTTTCTGCACACCCGAGCCCAACTGCTGTGTAGCAGAAATGTGTGTGCGCGTGTAATGCAGATAACTTCACATGCTATAGCGAAGTCTGATGATGAAATTTGGACGACATGCACAGTAACTTTGGAAGACGCCAAGTGGGACTCGGAGGCTTCATGAGTCTCAGCTAAACTTTGGAAAGCAGTTTTGCACAGAACAAGTGGTTATTTTTTATTATTATTTTTTTCCCCCTACGCGCATTACTTGTGTTTCGAGTGACAAACATCCGTCGGTGTGCAGAGCAGGAACATTCATAACAAACAAGACCTATTTTTATGTATTTATATGCATCTCAGTTGTGACTTTTGAGTAGTGTTTTGAATTTTCATATTTTCAGTTTTATAGTAACAGGTCATGCTTTAGAGCTGGTATGTTTGATTTGCATCATTAAAGGCCTTTTCCTTTTTTACATGAGCATTAAAAAAAGTTAAAATTCTCCCCCCAAAGTCTTTTTTTTTTTTGGTTATATATAAAATAAAATAAACCAGTATGCATGCAGACTATTTTTTAAAAATTCTGCATGCATACTGGTTTATTGTATTTTTTTTTAATATTGATATGTAACCAAAAAAAGGACTTTGGGGGGGAAAACTAAAAAAAAAAAAAAAAATTATAAAAACGTAAAATAAAATAAAAAAAATCAACAGCTTTGGTGCGTGCGCTGTGTATTGTTTGATGGCCGAGTGTGACATACTTTTTTTTTTTTTCCCCCCTTCCTCTCCAGGATTATGATTGGCCAATATGGCTGCACAGTTGCTCATATCATCACCCGCTGGTTTGGCATGCTTTGGCGGCGTGTTTTTGCAATTCCATGCAAATTAAATAGGGGAGTGGGAATTGACACCAAGCATAAGGTTTATATAAGCATAATAAGTGAATAACTGTTGCTTAAACACAACAAATAAAACATTTTTTTTTTGTTAGATGTTTAACATGAGCTTTATTCAAAGGGGTCGGAGTTTGAGTATAAAGGCTTTGTAAAGTTTGCGTAGTCTTGAGGGACAGATGAGGTTCTTGTTTCCCTGTTGAAAAGGAAAGTTGCATTTTATTTCAAGGCGAAGTAAATTTGTAGTGTGTTTTGTTTTTGAATGAAAGCATGGGCTGTTTTGTTATTCTTTTCATATTGCTCACCCTGCTGAAAGAGTTTGGCAAGTAAATATGCATCTGTAATAAACAGAGAATGGAAAGCCATCTTTCTTACCTGGATCTCTACAGCATTGTCGATTTTATGAGCTTGTGACCTCCTGACAATGGATCAGGGGCCCTTTTTATAGACTATTGGTTTTGCGGAGCGAGTAGGCTGTGGGAATATTTCTCATCTGGAAACGGAGGTTAATGATTGAATCGCGTACGACGGCTGGCTGTATGAGGCAGAGCGGTTCTGCTGCACCTGCAAAATCTCACCGAGCTCGCAATTAACAGCACTGGATGGTTATCTGGGCAATTTTAATCGCCAACCCTGCCGACTTGGACTGAGATATAATGCGAGATTAATTTGTCCAGGGGGAGTTTATTGTGATTGTTGTGCTGGAACCGGCTGTGTTTTTCGTATACACCGCTGATTGTGGACTCGAGCTCAGGCATGTGGTCAGAGCGGCGTGAAGGTGCGGTCTGCTGAGACAGACCGAAGATCTATTGGATGGCATCTCTGTGCAATCTGGGTTTCGGGCTCATGAGAAACTCCTGTGCAGAGAGAGAGGGGGGGGAATTGACCTGGTAACAGATTACCTGCTGTGCTCCAGCCTGCTCGAGCCTCGCCTCTTACTCATAATCATGCTCTCAGGCAGCCAGCCAGCATTTTTTAAAGGTCAGCTCTAAATGTTTAATCATCTCGTTGCCTTAAGGATCCGGCAATATTTTTGCTTCTAATAAAATCTGGTCGCTCTGATGTTTCTGTAGAAAACATAAACCCATATTAACTCTAGCAGCGTTGCCTAGTGAATTATTTTTCTAATGGTCTTCTTGATGGTCTTAATTATGTTTGGTGTTCTAATACAGCCTCTAAGACTTTAATCCATGTCTTTTAACTGTCTCCGCAGTGGTCCATAGGTCAATTAGGTCCTTAAACCCCTATTCCCTCTCCCTCAGGTCGGCTACGAGAACGCCGGCACCGTCGAGTTCCTGGTGGATAAAAACGGAAAGCACTACTTCATCGAGGTGAACTCGCGTCTCCAGGTGGAACACACGGTTACCGAGGAGATCACAGAGTGAGTGAAGATTAATAATACACATGCACAGATTTTATACATGAGCAGAACGAATATTTTTATCTTTATCTCCTGGCTTGCTTCCCAACAGCACACGTTCCTAAATCATTTGGAACAAAATTAAAACCTGCTTAATTTTGCATTCTGTGTGTAAGTGCATTAAAATTGTATTATAGAGGCTATATATTGTATTTCTGAGGCTGCTAACTTTAAATGAACTTCTCTGCACCAGAGGTAAGTTCTGATCTTGCTTTCCTGGAATGGTCTTCATGAGAGCCAGTTTCATGATGCAAAAAAAAAAAAAAAAAAGCATCGTGATGCTGCTCGGGAAGTAATTGGCCACTTTTTGGCACTAGTTTACAGTTCACAGCTGACATGTTTGAGAGACCAAAATCCTGTTGCAATTTTGCATCCTTAATGTCTTGATCACGTTGCTCATCTTTTGGCGATGATCCTAAAATTCCCCTAGGAGGAGGACATCAAATTCCACTGGGTGCGTTTTTGCAAATAACTGTCTTCCTGTTGAGTGGAGCCCATGACCTTTCAGTGCAAATGTGGTTCAGATCAATGAGGTTTAAATGTGTGCTGGGTTTCACATGTATGTGTAAGGGATGAATGAGCTATGCGGTAAAATCTTGTGACCCCCATGCCATGCCCAGACCCCAGTCTCTCAGGCATCCTATTGGCAGCTACTTCCAACCTGTGATTTCTCGACTTTTTGAGTAAGCCCCGGATGCTTGGGGGAGCCCTGGAACAAGAGGGGCCCTTTACACACTATGCAACATGGGGCTGATATCAGTGCTTGGGCCGTAAAAATGAAATGGACGAAGAAGAATATTTCAAAGTTCCAAATCTAATACAAATCATTTTAATTATATTGAGGACATGATTGAAAACATAATTCCACATGATCATCTTCACCATAAATTGTGTTATGACTTTATAATCTTGTAATGTGTAAAAAAAAACAAAAAAAAAAAAACAAAAAAAAAAACCTGCCTCAATCACATCACACTCTGATGTCAGTTGACTGGCAGAGGCAACCCAGTGTGAGAACACCTGATCCGTCCATATCGCTCAGGTGACAGCTTTATCAAACGCACCATCTCGCGCCACACTAAAGGCTTGCCATTTCCATCCTCGCAGCCGCTTTTCCCGCTCTAGAGAACTCCGGACACACTATTCACCGACGTTTTGTCAGCCTGCAATTAAAGTCACGTATCTACGAAATGATTTTCCGAAATCTTTTCCCATAACATTATAATCCACCTTGCGTGAAGATGTGTTGCTCGATTCGATACGTCCGTGTTGGGGTGCGGGATGAAGTTCCAATTAGTAAACGAGGTAATGAAATCCTGCTGTTTGAAAAGATTTATAGCTTTTCCCCTGCTTCCTGAGGGGGAAAATTAAGCAGGGGAAGAAGTAGGTCTGCAGTGTCGGTGGATCTCGAAGGAAACAATATGGATATAAATATCTCTCCTCTGCTCTCAGACTTGGAAGAAGGTGCAGAACTGTTTCGCGTGTCTCTGCGTCTCTATCCTGTGACAGTCGGGCAGTACTTGGCAGGGAAGCAACCTGGTTTTGGCAGAGATAAATTGGTTATTAAAAAGATTTTTCCGTAATTATTAAATGCAAATGTATGCTTATGTGACCTTTTTAAGCTTTAGACCACAAAGATCATAAATGACACCTAAATTCACCACCTGGACGACACTATTTTCATGCCTTCACCCGCGCCTCAGAGGTCGGAGGTTTAAACACTCATTATGAACATAAATGTCATGGTAATATTAGACTTGCAGTGATTTTTTTCTTTTTTTCTTTAAACTGAATTTTTTTTTTTTTGAGGACAATGATTCTACAACATCTTTTAACGGAGATCTCCAAGCCATGGGAGACTGTCGGGTGTACAGTGGTACCTCGGCGTATGAATGCCGCACCTTGCGTACTGAAATTTTGCAGGAAAATTGTTTCAACATGTGAAGCATTTTTTGCCAAACCAAGCGCAGACCAAGTTGTGCATACATTCGGGAGTTATTTAAAACTTGTTTGCGTCAGTGGAAAGCCAAGGGAAGTAATCTTGCTTTTTTGTGCAAGATACTGTAGCACCTACTGTAGCACCATGGCGCCCAAGAGTGTTAGCAAGGACGGGAGCAAGGATAAGATTCAATTTAGTTTTTTTTAAAACGGCTGGTGCCAAGAGGAATTATAAATCAAGGTTAAGTGAGGTTTAATGACCGTTTTCATATTTAAGTTTCATGTCTTACTGTTTTGGTTGAATGTTTTACCTAAAAATAAGCATTTGTATATGAAATTTTGCCCTAACTTTTATTTCGGGTTTGCTGATGTCTGAATAATACATTCAGCTTCAAAAAATCTTCATACAGCCTTTTAGTTCAAGTCAACAAATCTGTTTTAGCATTCTGAAGGCCTCTAGTCATGGATGCCCTTAAACTGGTAGCTTCTCTGTGACGGCAGGAAAAAGGTGTGTTTTGAAAGCACTTATTGTATTGACCAACACACAGTACGATTGGAAAGTACAAGGAGCTCCGTACAGATCTGTGAAAGAGGATGGTAGATCTACCTGAAATGTCGTCTCTTGGAGCTTAAACGACTGTAGACTCCCATGATCAGTTCAAACTATTGTACGTCATCAGAAATGGTTGGGGGTAGCCATGTTGCCCAAGTCAGGAAGAAGACTATGGTCGTGTCGACAATCAAGCGAATTTTACGTCATGGATTAAGTGGCTGGGGTCCAAGACAAAAGCACCTGCAAGTTTGGATAAGGTTTTCACGTAACCTGTTCAAGACTGGTCTGTTGCGCCTTAACTGCACCTCTGTTCTGTGTAAAAGGCACATCGATGGACCAAAATGCGATGTAATGTGGGTGGTTTAATTACTATTATGAAAGCAATTGAATGTGGGCTGTTTCCATTCCATATGTTGTGCATCATACTGACGCTGTCGTCCATCACGCCTCTGGATCTGGAATACAAGGCATGCATTTTGAAAGCGCACCCTGAGGTTGTATTATGCCAGAGTGGTGGATTTAGTGCGAATAACCAAAGGTGGCACGTCAAGGGTCTTAACAGCTTTATAGCACAATCTGTGTGAAGGTGCATACTAAAAAATTGAGCATCATGTTCGGAAGAGTAAAGGTCAATTTTTTACTTCATAAACACTACCAATTATCTAATTTCATTTGAAGGTGCTTTTGAATAGATTCGTACAGTACCCTTAGGGGAAACCCTCTTGTCTGTTCCAACCACTCAGCATCGCCAATATACTGTTCTCTGGCCTGATCGTCTGTCATCTGCACACGTTTATCACCGGTGCATGCCTTAAGTTAGATTAATTAATTATTTTTTAGTACTTGAATGATTCATAGGTGACGGTGAGCCTAAAAAAAAATAAAAATAAAACACGTTCCTCTAAAACTGCACAGGTCCCAGGACTAGACCGTCCTTCAGGAAGTCTGGAGAACAATTCCTCATGTGACTTCATTATAAATGCAAGAATGTCTGGCACTTTAGAGGAAAAATATAAAGAAATAAGGGGTGGCTCAAGACCTTTGCTTATTCTGTTAAGCACCCTTGCAGTTCTACAGTGAAGAGAAACATGAAAAAGTGCTTCTTTTAAAACAATACCTGACAAGTTCTTGAGTTTAACCACACAGGCACTCATAAGCACCAGTGTACATGGATGGGGGGGGGGGGGGGGTAATTGAAATGTTAAGTGCAGTTCAGACTGAGTAGACTGGCTTAATGTTTTAAGAACAATTTTAAATTGAGGTTGAGTATAGAAAGTAAACCTTGTGATGAGGAGGGTATGTAAAGCTGAAGAAGATGGGTAAGCGAGGAGGAGTCGAGACTTTGCCCCCTTTTTTCTGCCCCCTGACCTGTCTGACTCATCTGGATGTCCCACTTCTGGCTGGTGATTTTGTCGCATGGATTCTCCATGTGGTCCGCCTTTGGGGACGGTTCCACTTTTCCACAGTCACCACAAGCATTAAAGACTGTCCTGTCCTTGGCTGATGCTGAGAGCCACGTCTGCAGTTGCTCGATAGTTCAGGACTGGAGTTTCCTATAGTCCATCTGAGGCTCCAATAACAAATTGGAATCTATATCAACTTAAACACATCTCCTGTTTAATATTGAACTTCCAATCTCACACAGTATGATGCAGATCAATTCCTGCTCTTTCACCCAAATGAG
The DNA here is from genome assembly GCA_013621035.1 of Clarias magur. NCBI lineage: Eukaryota > Metazoa > Chordata > Actinopteri > Siluriformes > Clariidae > Clarias > Clarias magur. The sequence continues at coordinate 1,926,106 of QNUK01000009.1, read as the reverse complement.
GATGGGTTCCCTATTGAGTCTGGTTCCTCTTAAGGTTTCTTCTTACTGCCATCTCAGGAGTTTCTTGCCACTGTCGCCATCCTCCTGCTTCCTCAAGGAGTGTTGTCTGATGAGAAGGCTTAAGCATTATTCAGACGGGACTAGTTTTACTGGGGGACGTTAGAAATTTCTGTTTCACAGAGGTGTGGTTTTAATCCCGCTCAAATCTGCCATTTCTCTTTTTTTCACACGACCTCTGTAAAGATTCCAGAGCAAACTACCTACTTTTTTTTTTTTCCAGCAAACTTGGCGGTCCTCTGAGAAATCTAATCACGTCCGAATGCGAATGTTTGTTTGCTGAAAGGTTTTTTTTTTTTTTTTTGTTTCCGAAGTGCTTTTTCTTATGTGTTTTGGTCAATGTGAACTACCGTACAATCTCTAGTGCGCTGGTATTTGAGTTTCTGCTTTCTACGCTCCAGTAGAAATCCTCAGCACGTGGTCTTGTGCAACGCCCACATGTAAAACGGACACGCCTACCTCCGTAACAAACGCGGAGATGTTATTCCCATTCGAATCCATACTTCAAATGACAGATGTCGGCTGAAAAAAAAAATTCAAACTCAAATGTCCCCTAGTAAAACTAGTCCCGTGCGTATAGTGCTTTAGTAGACATACTTGCATATCAGCATAACGGTGAAAAATTAATGTCGTAATGATGAATAATATTGCCAAGAGTAAGGAGATAAATGAAGGAGTGGCCCCAATACCAAACCTAGTGGGACCCCTTGGCAGACTGTAGAGCTCCCTAACCTGTAGTTTTATATTTGAACGAACTCTGTAACATCAGTGAGGGGTGAAGCAATCCACTGAAACTTGGTGCTATGGACTCCAGACATTCCTAAAGGAATTGATGGTACATGGTATGAAATGCTGCACCAATATCAAGGAGAGTAACCTAGAGTCAGCCGCGATGGGAAGGTCTTTGTTGATCTTAACCAGGGCAATTTCTGTGCCATGTCTGGGGCGAAAACCTCATTTGGGATTGTGTAAAGAGATTATTTGTTTCAAGGTGAGATTGGACCTGGGACACAACTACCGGTAGTTATTTAGGTCATTGGAGTCCAGGCAATTTTTTTTTTTTTTTTTTTTCAATGCTGGTCTAACAAAAGCAGCTTTCAGAGATGGGAGTGATCTGTTCGTGTGGAAATGGAGCTAGTGATTATTGAGGTTATCGAGTGGATGATGGAAGACGACGGGCAGGGTTTAATTATACTTGTGGGGACAGGATTCAGTTGGCAGGTGGAGGAATTGGATTTGGAAATTAGTTCAGAAATGCAATTTTTTCCCCTCCTCTTTCTCACATCCCTCACTTGAGAGACTGAAGTCACAGAGCAGAGTGGTTGGTGATGGACCTGAACTATTGCCGAAAGAAGAGCATTTTTGTATTGAAGTGCTGTTTATGTTCAGAATATATCCGTTTGTGTCTTGATATGTAGTCTGCTCTTGATTTGTAGACTTGAGACATTGACCTAATAACTCGAGCTGCAGAGTTCAGGTGTGAACTGACGAGCAGTCTGGGTAAATGCGAGTCTGTGTTTTCAGAGGTTCCTAAGGTTTTGAGGGCAGATGGTCATTATTATAATCCAATAAGTATTCAAGTGAGGAAGCAGGAGCAGGGTTTGAATTAATTAAACTGATGAGACCCTCATCACTTTTTTAAATGTTGCTAGATAACATAACGTGCTGCATATTTGATCTAGACAGGGGTAAGTAGGTTAGTGTCTAATTTGGGGTCTGAAATGGGTAATTCAGCCCCAGCAATATTACATGATGTGGCTCCAGATGAGCAGACTAAGTCCAGGATCTGACCTTTGGTGTGGGTTGAGAAGTCGACAAATGAAGGCAAGATCAAAGCTGTCTAAGATTGCATTAGACTCCTTGGTGGAAGGGATTTGCATATGTAAACATACCCAGGTGGAGTAGCTTAGTGTATCTCAGAATTAGCTCATTGTACAGCTGCTGGGTTTCTATGAGGCACAAAAGGTCCAATTCATGATCCATAATGAAACCATTAGTCAAAGGAGCTGGCTTTGTGATGGACAGAATATGGAAGCGAACTAGTTTATGGCAGCCTGCATTTCCAAATTAGACGGCAAAAAGAGTTGCTGTTTTTATATATATGCTGTTTAGAGTTTTTAGGGTGCTTAGAATCAGCGGAGCAAAAAAGAGCTGGTTGTTTCACTGTTATTGCTTAAAGTAATAAAGCGATAAATGTGTTTTGCATGATTGGGAATCCCCCAATGAAACGGGAGATCTCTCTGCATCTCCTATTAAGTCTGAAGTCAAAAGTTCAGACCCTAAGTGTACCTCAAATGTGTAGCAGTCATGATGGTAGTCAGCAAAACTGATGGGATAATTGGTGTTATGGTTTACTTAACAATCAACTTGAGAACTGGGTGAGGGTGAGGAAGGTGCACAGGTTATGAGATCAATTGTCAATATGAGGCAGGTAATATTTACAGTGCAGTTAAAATATTGGCATCAAATTTAACTGTGCAAACATAATCGCTATTACAACTGCTCTATAATAGCGATTGTTTGCACAGTTGAACTTGAAGGCAATATTTTGAAGAGGCAATTCCACAAGTGCTGATGGAATATAATGGGCATACTTGTTAAGGGGTTCTAATTCTGAACCCCTTAAGTGCACTACTTAATGTGTGGAACGAGGAATTCTACAGTACACGATAGTGTACTAGCTTTCCGTTTAGTTATTTGGAATTCAACCTTGGAACAGTTGAAGTTCCAAGGTTCTAAAGAAGTGGGGACATGAAGAGAAATGTACAAGATCATCAGGGTTGTCCACAACTTATGGTTTATTCCCCTTAGCTTTGGCTACATAGTACTCGGAAGAAGTTAAAACTTTTCACCCTTGTTAATTATCCTGTATTTGTTGTCAGTTTCCAGGTCAGCGCTAATCCTGTTAGTTCTGGAAAGATGCGTGTCGGTGGAGTGAAATAACCAGTTAAACAAATCTTAATCTGATGATTTGAATGGTGTTTGGGGAAAATAAGTGTTGCCATGCTCGAGGTCATGCCGTTGTACTGACTATCGGCACGGCCGTGTTCGTCACTTTTGCCTACTACAGCATCATAGATATTCAGCACAATATCATTTGTGCAATGCTTAAACATCACTTTGTATTCATAACACTTGAAGGCTAAAAAAATTTGACTGACGGAACACAGATGTGGTGGAAAAGTCCAGCAAAATGGTTCGGTCACGGATCCTAAGGGTGAATTCCCCAGCTGTCTTCTGTGTACGAGTGCATGAAAGTGTGACAGAAAACCTGACCATGCAGGCTACAAACAAATAATAATTAATGCTACTAGCCAGTAGCCACATTAATGTTAAAGTAAAGCCTCCTTGGCAGTGTTTGCCCATGAGGGGTGTCCCTAGATCTCTGCACAAGAGTTGCTGGTGTTTGGTGCATATTCGAGCAAATGGGCGACCGTATGTGCTTGTTAAACTGTACAATATACAGTTTATTTTATTACAAAACACCTTAAATTTTGCCGTCATTCAGTCATCTGGGGAAATAATCTGGTGTTGATGCTGTGGGGTTGTTTTGCTGTCAGTCGATGAGCTAATGAAGGGGGAGGACTACCTTTGAATGGAGCATCAGAACTTGGTGTTTGCTGAATGCATTTACTTTCCTTCATGTTAAATTTTCTTTGCATAGCTGTGGTCGGAGCGCAGGGTCAGACGTATGGCATCTCTGGAGCAGATGGGGTTAAGGGCCTTGCTCAAGGGCCCAACAATGGTAATCTGGTGGAGCTAGGGCTTGAACAACGCATCACAAACTAGAAGTACCTCGATAACTCAGTTATCATTACTCCAGTTGGTGTCAAGTGGGAAGTGCAACTGTGACTCACTGGAACTTGCATTTGATTTCCATATTTGGCCGTTAAAGATTTTTTTTTTTTTTCTACAAGCAGAAAGATCTTTCAGGTTACTTGTGTTGTAAGTATTGCTTTTACTCCACTTAATTTTTTCAGACATTGCAATGTTTTTGGGTGTCATCATTGTGAGATGCACTCAGATCACTAGGTTTGCATTCATGCTAGGTTACGGTCACCTAGTAACCGGTCGTATAGAATATTTATATCAATTTAAGATTTATATTTAGTTGTGTTGATGTCAATGGTTTTAATTTGTACATGATTGGCACATAACTCAAGGTCTTGTATTGGCTTTTAAACAGTTTTGTACTCCGTTATAACAGTTTCTAAACCAATCTCTACTCCTCCCTGCAACCAAGTACCTTAATACCTAATAAGTAGGAGTAATTAAACTCAGGCAGTGTTGGCTGTTAAGAAAAATAAGAAAAATACATTAGGCTTAATTGAAGAAACCTTTCCCACATACTTGCGGTGTACAAATCTCCCCTCATATTTGTTTGTATATGCTCAATTTTCTTTATTTAAGAAAATTATGATCATAACGGCCTACTGCCTTTAATGCTTCTAATAACGCAAAAACACAATGGCTGCGGAATAACCTCGACATCTGCTGATTCAGTAGAACGTCCTGATATTTTGAATCGTATGGTAATTTAGTTTCATTTATTGCAGTTAATAAATCTACAAATTTAAAGAACACGTCGTATAAGATGACCAATGTTAACGTTTACTTTGCTTAAATTCGATCCTCATAAGATTAGATTTAAATTCTAAATTTGTACTGTAATTTTATGACTGATTTGTGAATTTGTTGAACTACGTTTCACTTGATTTTATCCGCTACCACAGCAGCTCTATGTGGGGATCATTTAATCCTTGAGAATGAACTAAGGCCTGAGGTCAGTCTATAGTTAGACTATATATATAATATATAGCGCCACTCTGTGGTAAAAGCCAGCAGCGCACAAACCCAAAGGCTGTCGCTGTGAGACGCAGCGGTAAAACCATTGTTCCGCTTGAGGTGTGTGATGAAATTTCTCTCAAATGAAAGTGTAAAAACTGACCCTACAGAAGATTTCAAGCAACATAAAACATCTTAATGGTGTAAATGATCTATTGATGATTTGGTGTTGGTCAACTGTACTGTAAGCCATAATCATCAAAATTAAAAGAAATAAATGCTTGAAATGTGTACTTGTTCTGCCTTTACTCTGTGTGGTACTGAAATGAAAAGATACGTACTGTTGGTGTTGATTCACTATGGAATATGTCATTGAAGTGTTCAAAGTGTGTGTGTGGAGTACCTCGCTGTAGACAGTGTTCATATCGTTCATGCAGATTGTTAATCCGGATTTCCCGGGAAGTAAAGGTCGCTGCTGCGGACTCCTGCAAAAGGAGATGATTTGCTTGCGTAATGAAGGCACAGTTCTTGGCGGATCTTTGAACACTCTCTCCTTGAACATTCCACACAAGTAGGTATCAGGTGGTATAAGATCGGGGGAATGGAACGGGTACAGGAAGGAATTGTTCTGCCACCTTTTTCAAACTCTGTCCCCATTCACGGCCACTTTCGTATGAGCGGAAATAACTCAACTAGGAATACTTTTTTTCCTGTGTTGAGAGACCCATTTCCAACAACTTTCTTTTCACTCCTGGGAACACGCGTGTCTGGAGCTATATACCTCGTCGACAAACGCAAATGTGCGTCCGAGATGTTAAAGTTTCAGTCCTGTATATTTTGGTGCATACCTTTTTTTTATAAAATATAGAAGTAAAATGGTTCTCTCTGCCCAATGAGTTCGCCAAGCCATGTGCGAAGAAGCAATAGCTTTTCATTCATTATAGATGTCGGTCTTATCGCCTGAAATCGAAGCTGTCGGGTCTAATTTGGCATTCCCTGACCACCAAGTGTGAGCCCCAGTGAGCACGTTTACCCATCAGAGTGTTGCCATTTCTCAAGCTGCGGGTGCAACCTGTGTGCTCTGCCCATAACCGCAAGCCATGCTCATGGTTCTCCCTGCTCATTCACTCTAAACTACCCGACCTGATATTTTCTGGTTTATACAAGAATGAAGTTGAGGCAAGTCATTCACACTCTTAAGATGTGCATTCTCAAATGAGATTTCAACCTTGGCCATTACTAAATAAATAATTAATTAAACTAGAATACGTAACTTCGGCAATAGAGGGTTAAACATCAAGGCAGTCTTATTGCAATTTTCCCTTCTTTCATTTCTCATGTTATTCACACTGATCTTCTGTAAACTTTATTAGAAATGGCTTCATGTAATGGTTTAACTGTAAATCTTAAGAGTTAACTGGTACTTACTGTAATTAAAATTGATAACATTAATACAAATTCCTAAATACAATATCCTGCATAAGTATTCATACCCCTTGAACTCTTCCATGAAGACCAGACGACCAAAATTTCTAATTTTCAATTTTATCATTTTCCTTTCACTTAAAACTTGACATATGACACAATGTGACAATGTGGAAAAGTGACTAGAAGAAAGCTGATGTTTAAATGTTAATGTTTGCAGTTTCACGTGGTTTGTCTCAAATGGGACTTTTTATGGTTTCTCTTTCAACAATGGCTCTGTTCTTGCCACTCTTCCATAAAGGCCAGATTTGTGGTGTGCACAACTAATGGTTGCCCTGTGGACAGATTCTAAGCTGTGTATCTCTACAGTAACCCTGGGCCTCTTGGTTACTTCTCTGATTAATGCTCTCCTGCCCGTTTTAGTGGACGGCCATGTCTTGGTTTGTTTGCAGTTGTGCCATACACTTTGCATTTTTGGGTGATTGATTGAACAGTGCTCTGAGATGTTCAAAGCTTGGGTTTTTTATTATTTTTTTTAAATAAACTAACCTTGCTTTAAACTTGACCACAACTTGAGAACTGACCTGTCTGGTGTGTTCCTCAGGCTTCATGATGCGGTTTGTTCACTAATGTTCTCTAACAAACATCTCCACAAGACAGCTGTTTATACTGAGATTAAATTGCACATGGGTGGACTAATTAGATGATTTCTGAAGGCAACTGGTTTCACTGGATTTTATTCAGGCCTATTGGAGTAAAGGGGGCTTAATACAAATGCACGACACTTCACCCTTTTTTTTTTTCTTATTTTTTTTTTTTTTTTGATAATTCTGATGTTTTATGTGCCATTTTGTGTTGCCAGGATAATTGGCAAGCTAAGTGTATTAGTGCAAAGTAATAGAAATTAGTACTAAAATTCTTCCGTGCATCTGATGTAAATCAGATCATATGACTGCATTACACTTCAACCCCCAAAAGGGGAGGTTGACTGTAACATAGTATGTTTGTTCATTGTAAAGTGTTGTATTTAAACATGGCATGCAAAGAAAATGTCAAGAAGGACTTTGTGCCCGGTCTTGGTCAAACTAACCCGGATACGAATTCCGCTCGCCTTGGGTACTTGTGCTACTGATTTTACACACTTCTTCTGTGTAGTGCAAAAGAGCACATAGCACTGTACTTTTGAAATGTAATGCAGATCTGTATTCCTACAGGAGCACAGACTATAGGTTTAACAGTATATTGTTAAAGGTTCTCCATTTTACGGTTTCTTGAGCAAGTTAACACCGGCCTCAGAGCTCCCCCGAAGAGTGTTGATGCCTCAGATGAAATGCCCCTGAGAAAAAGGTGGTTTTTCATACCACAAATTCGCTCTGTTTCACTCCTCCTCCAAATGTGGCGTTTCACTGGCTTTGTAAATGATTCCATCAGAGAACAGCAGAGCTCAGCAACAGTGTTTTTTTATTTATTTGTTTATTTATTTTAAATCTCTCATGACCCAACTGGAAAAAAAAAAAATGACGGTGGATTTTGCATAATATGTCCCCTTTAAAGGTAGCTACTCTGCTTTTTTTTCTTCATTAAATCTGCATTTATAATGCATTTGAAAGGGTAAAAAAAGCTTGTCCACTAAAATATATAAAGTCGTTAAGATTCAAGTTATTTTGAATTCAATGCCGTTGTGTTGGTACAATGACTAAGTATACTGTACCTTGAATATAAATCAATAGACTTTTTACCCATGGATGTACGAAGTATTGAAATGAGTTGTTTCAGCTAGACTTGGCTTTTTCTTTTTCCAAATATTGATCTAAATCAATAAACATGCAAAATGAATTAAACTACAAATCAACAAAATGTGGATGCAGAATGTTCAGAGGATGAAAATGTTGCCGCTCCACCTCAGATAGACCGAAGTCGGCTGCAGAACCTTGGGTTGGATGTATTGAACTGGCCACTGGTCAACTGCCAACAGTCTAGTGCAGTGGTCTTGAGCTCCAGTCCTGTGTCCAAAGCAGTTCGGTGACTTCTTCTTCTCAAACACAGCTGATTTAACTAATCTGTTAATTACGAGGTTCAGTGGGTGTGCTTGGGTGCTGGTCACTGGCTCTCCAGGACTGGAGTTAAAGATCCCTGTTCTAGTTAAAAGCTAGTTATTCACTATAAACATTAGTTGCCTTATTGTTCTTGGCTTTGGTTCCTGGTGAAGGTCGGCGTACATCTTGTAGTGTTACTACCTGGCCAAAAATAAGTGTTCTCATTAAGATTTAATGGTCATGTTTAGCTTTGATTATAGTGCACAATGTGGAAGAGAAACTCCATAGATGCGATGACGTGCTCATTCAGTTCATCAGCCGATGAAAATTTTTTTTTCAGGTCCCAACACGTTTCCAGAGTCTTGTACAGTGGCTGCTATGCATGATGGGTGAATCACTCTGGAATAGGGTCAATCTGGACTCATCAGACACATGACGTTTTTTTTTTTTTTTTTCCATTGCTCCCAAGTCCAATCTTTTGTTTCCTAGTGAATTGAAGCCTTTTCCTGATTAGCCTCACAAACAAGTGGTTTTCCTATAGATAGCTGTTTAGTTAGTTCTCGTGTGTATATATATATATATATATAATGTATGTATGTGTGTGTGTAGGTAGGTATGTGTGTGTGTAGGTAGGTGTGTGTGTGTGTGTAGGTAGGTGTGTGTGTGTGTGTAGGTAGGTATGTGTGTGTGTGTAGGTAGGTGTGTGTGTGTGTGTAGGTAGGTGTGTGTGTGTGTGTAGGTAGGTGTGTGTGTGTGTGTAGGTAGGTGTGTGTGTGTGTGTGTAGGTAGGTGTGTGTGTGTGTGTGTAGGTAGGTGTGTTGTGTGTGTAGTAGGTGTGTGTGTGTGTGTGTAGGTAGGTGTGTGTGTGTGTGTAGTAGTGTGTGTGTATTAGGAGGTGTGTGTTGGTGTGTGTAGGTAGGTGTGTGTTGTGTGTGTGTGTAGGTTAAGGTGTGTGTGTGTGTGTGTGTGTAGGTAGGTGTGTGTGTGTGTGTGTGTAGGTAGGTGTGTGTGTGTGTGTGTGTGTATATATATATATGTGTATATGGAAATGCTCTTACTGTACGTTCCCAGCTATGTTTTTATTTTTTATAAACATTTTGCACAATTTGTAATACTATGGGTTTTTTTGGGGGGGGGGGGGTTTAATCCAGTTCCAATAATTTCAAGTCTCCCTATTTGTTTTCTTTGCTTAATGCAGTGATGTACTGTAACTTTTTTTTTTATTGATGCTGTGCTGAAGATGCGAAATAATGACTGGGAGAAAGAAATTGACAATAGAAAGGAGTTATTTAAAAATTATTTTTGCTCATTATAATGTGAAGTAATTATACCCGATATAATGCTCGATTAAATGGTCGAACTGAATGGAAGGTAAATCCTGATAGTAGATCAACGTTCAGAGGTTTATACACGGACCCTGAGGTGCATTTGTATGCTGCTGGCCTCCTCTTGCTCTCCCCGTGACTGTTACAGCGTCTGTGGTATGACCTTCATTTGGTTACAATAATTAAGAACAATTACCCTCGGCCACTCTGTCACTTTTAGCCAGTGGAGCGGTAATGGTTGATGCCAGCTGCCCAGAAAATTCCCATCATGTGTTCACAATAACTAATTTTACTGCCTCCACCTGTTTAAACATGCCAGGACCAACATCTCTCTCGGATTCTGTCGCTCCAGCTGCTCCCTGTTGCTCCATCATTTGGCGCATTTACATATGCGTGACTGCTGTATTCATCTTGCAGTCGGCGCTGATGAGAGCTGCCTAAAGTGTTTGAATGTGTAATTTTCGGATGTTCTATTAGTCACAAATCTAGTCTGGCATTTACAGAATAACATCCCCTGCCTGTAAAGGAGGAGGGAAAACTAATGGATTATATTACCAAGCGAATATTAAGCTATATGGACATGTTTGTGTCTCTGGTGCATTCAGGTTTTTCATGCATTTGAAAAAAATGTATTTAATTTTTTGTAAAGACGTTTGACGGGCAGTTGCATGGTTACTAGAAGTGTATACACCAAAAACTTAAATCTGAAATAACCAGAAATTTGTCATGGCGTTCATTTGAAGCATGGTCTCAAATCTGCAGCCAAACAAGCTTATAGTGACCATATCTGGTGTGTATGCAAGGGGTGGTCCTAAAGTTCATATTATCGTAATGCAAAGTTTGACCGAAAGAAGTGTTTCTCCAGAACGATACTTCTTTTGGTCAATTTTTTCCTTACGATAATACGAAAGTATGTTTAAACACGGTATAGTTACACAATGCTGCTAGAGGGTCAGAACCAAGGCGAAGCAATGTGGGATGCTCACGAAGCTTGTGGGTGACTTGGGGTACAAAATTCTCCCTCAAACCCAGTGACCTCTTCCATGACCTGAAGAAACCAAGTCGTTTGACATGATTTACTAAGGTGCAACTATACCTCAAGAGCCAAAAAGACTTCAACAACCCATTGTGTGGTGCCTTAGGTGGAGGATATGTAGAGAAGGACTAAGCCCATTTTTTTTTTCTTTTTTCTCTTCCATTTTATGACCACCCCTTGTATGTGGGTTTGGTGTGGACAGACACCAGGACCATAACCTTCATAACCCAAATAGTAAGTTAATTATGTTCTACATGAGCATGTCCCAAAGCATACAACAGCATTAGCAATTGGCATGTCCTTTCATACAACAGCATTAGCAATTGGTTTTAACAGAAGTTTTTTATTCTATTTATTTATTTTTTTAAGGATAATTTTTAGCATTGTTGTCTGTTCAAAACAAGTTCCTGTTATCCTTGTGATCCTGAATGATTTAGGGCCGAACATTTCATCTATGGGACTAGTGCATGGAAAAAGAAGAAAATGCTTTGGTTATTTCCTAATTGCATTTTTTTTTGTTTGTTTTTTGTTTAAATGTTCAATTCCTGGGCGGCACAGTGGTGTAGTGGTTAGCACTGTCGCCTTGCACTACCAGGGTCCGGGTTCGATCCCCGGCCAGGCTCGACTCCCATCTGTGTGCATGGAGTTTGCATGTTCTCCTCGTGCTTGGTGGGTTTCCTCCGAGTACTCCGGTTTCCTCCCACAGTCCAAAGACATGTAAGACGTTCCCAAATTGCTCGTAGAATGTGAATGTGTGTGCCCTGCGGTGGATTGGCACCCTGTCCAGGGTGTACCCTGCCATGTGCCAAGTCTCCTGGGATAGGCTCCAGGCCCCCCGTGACCTTTAATACAGGATTAAGCGGTATATATGATTGAGTGTTCAATTCCTTGCCTGCCACAGGAAATTGTCAATTACACTTTTTTTTTTTTTTTTCTTTCTCCAATTTGGGATACATTTAACAGCTGCTTATGAAGGTATTCTGAAGTATTAGTCAAGGCCTGCAAATACTTTTTACAGGAATATATAAAAAATTTTTTCATGCAAAGTGTACTATAAAAGAAAAATCTTATACCTACTGCCATTCTGCAAATATACTGAAAATAAAAAGTTGGTTGAACATGAAGAATTGATGTGACTAGAGATTCAGGACCTGTCTCTTCTTGGAGTACAAGTCAATGTGAATTCTTTTTAAACCTTTGGCATCACTATATAATGTATTTGTTTGGGGAATAAGGGCTTTCACAGCTCTTAATTCATTCAGCACCCATCAGTACGTCTAATTAATTCATAATTAGATCAAGAACTGAAAGAGATGTAGACTTGTGGCAAAATGAAAGTTGCAATAAAGCAAAGAAATGTCCATAATGTAGAATATTGGATCGCTGCTTTCATTAAAAATGTCTTTTTTTCATAATCCGTACAGCAGCAACGACTGGTTGAATTGAGTACTTTATGGAACTTCTATACAAACCGAACTTTTAAACAGTTTGACTGTTTTTTCCCTAATAAGATTCTCCAAGTCTTTTCTTTTCCTAGAAATGAGTCTGTGTACTCTGTAAACTGATTAGACGTTGCATTAGGATCAGCCTGTTTGGGTTGTTCAGCTTTAGGTGTCTATGAACTTTCTTAAATTCTGGTTACACCCTCACTCATGCGTCTATACTGTAGCTCTTTAACCTGGATACAGCATTGTCGGGGGCATGGAGCCTATCCCAGGAGACTGCACGAGGCAATCCTGGATGGGGTGCCAATCCATACTAGGGCACATGCTCATTCGCACACCACAGCCAATTTGGGAACATCAGTTAGCCTAACCTCTTTGGATTATAGGAGGAAATCAGAGAAAGCCCACCAAGCATGGGGAGAACATGCAAACTCCATGCACGCAGACCCGAGGCGGTTATCGAACCAGGATCCTGGGGATGCAATAGGACTGCGTCCTACAAAAATCTGATCATATCGTTAAACTGCGTATACATAATGGTCTACTATTGATCCATTTAGTCTGCCCATGCTACAGTAGATGGCCTTCTTGCCTTTATTTCGCAGCATTCACCAAGACACAAATTCTATTGGATAGATTTCTTCATATTGGTTTATCCTTGGATTTAAATTGTATACAAGCTTTTAAGCTGGAGAACTTGAGGTCCCGCTACCCAGCTCAAGAGCCGACCCCCTGAGGAGACGCTCTTGATTCGTCTTGTCATACAAGTGCTGCGCTCGGGGCGGAAAATTATGAAACATGAAACCGCAGAATCGGCTTGAGGTAGAGTTGATTTTTACTGTACCTCGCATTTACTCGCTCTGTTTTTTCCGTACAAAAAATATTTATTCCCTGACTGCTAATTTAATTCTCTCCTAGCCACCATGCTTTTCTATTCTGCCAGCCGGTTATTTCTAATATTATTATAGCTATCAATCAAAAAAAAAGTCTATAGCAGATGGGTTGAGTGTATCCAACATGGCTGCTTATTATGGACGATCTGACACTTTATGCTATCGGGACTAAAAGGGAATATGGGCAACCGTTGAGTTTGCATCAGTTTGCGGTCACTGGCATATTTCTTAATACGCCGAGCAAGCAGGCACTTGGCAGCCGGCAAGAAGAAAAATATGAGTCGGATGACAAAGTCTGTCAGCAGCAAGTACGGTAAACTTAAAGACAGCCGAGCTGCCGAACTGTCGTATGTATAAGTGCAGTTTGGGCTACTTAGCATCACTTGCCATGTGCCATACGTGTACTTTTTCTCAATTGGCTCGTCTCAATTTCGAATGTTTTTTTTATTTATCTATTTTTTTTTAATTTATTATATTTTTTAATACACATGCTTTTGATCGAACATTCTTTTTTCATACCTGTTAAAGAAAGCTGTATGCCTCAGTAGGCAGTTTTCTGCGTTCTCAGGTACCTTGAAGTTTTGACTTAATGGTGTTCATGGGTTTCTTTTTTTTTTTTTTTTTTTTTAATGGTTTCACTGTGACATTTAACTTTTATTTTAGTATTCATTTAAAAATCCATTTAGTTTTATATTGGCTGTCAGAGCAAACAATTGACTTTGTAAGGAACCTCACACAACGGACCATGCTGTTGTATATGAGAATAATCCACACTGATGTGGTGCGATATACATGTCCCGAGGCAAAGCAGAATTAGATTATTTTTGTAGAACGGCGCAGTCTGTTAGACGAGTTACTGTGTAATTTATTAACGAACATGCCGCATTGCGACTTCTTACTACTTTATATTTAATGTTGAACGTTGCTGACTGTCTGAGACGAAATGGTTTGCCGTTGCTTACATTATAACAGCTGTGGACACGTTCTTGTAGCAGTTACTCTACCTCTTACATGAAGTTAGATAAATAAATAAATAAAATGAAAAAGGGTCGTGTCCGGAACTGCAAACGAATCTATTCTTGATACCGGAGACTCCTTCATTAAATGTTGAATAAACATATGAAGGAAGGAAAGCTTCACCATGTCAACTGTACCTTTTCTTTGATGAATCACTGTGTTTAATATGCGAGTACTATAGGAGTAATCACTAGCATATTAATATTAAACAGCTCACTTTTGCTGCAGCATCATCAGTACCACCTGGTTTGTGTATTTGACCCCTTTATGATGAGTCTTTTCAGTTTTTAACATAAGACGCCCAGTGGCACAAGGGGAACCCAAAACCTTAGGTGACTTTAATATTATGATCAATCGTATATTGGTATAGTAATAGTTCGGAGCTTATTATTTATTTATTTAAACTTCTAAAATGAGAAATATCATTAACCACGTTGGACTGGATTGTTCCGGTAAAGTAAACCTGATGGAAGTCTTATTAAAAGATCTCAAATTGAAAAGAAAAATGGTCTATAAATCTTCGAGACCCTCATTCCATGTGTAATATTTTATTTGAGCTTGACTGATTTATTTATTTTTTTTGGTGCCGAATGGCCTGCCTTTGCTTTTCAAATTTCTGCTCGTCAGAACTGCGGCGTTGAGCACGCGGTGGAAAGCGGTGATGTACCGGAACGGAAGGAGATTTATGTAATGGCGTAACTGCTTCAAATGGGTTATTTCATACAGGAGATGCGTTTCTTGATCAAGTGTCTTCCTATTTTCCCGAAAATCCCCAAACAAACGTTTTCCAGCTGTTCTCGGACGTCGTCTAGTTGCGGCCCTGAGATGATCCGCCTGCTTCAGATCAAATCGTACAAGCCCTGTTATATTGCATGCTTGTAAAATAAACACGATAAAGCCATGACACACAGCTTTCCCTAAACAATAAGGTGGTTAATCGTCTAAATTGAGCCTGGCGCTTTAATAGGATCCTTTCAAACATGCTTCCGCACGGCATGGGGCAGCTGCGTTTTCGGTTTGTTTTTTAGTTAACTGCACTGTACATTTCACCAGTCAATTTGAGCATTTGTTGATTTAGTAACAAAATGTAAGCGCCAAATAAAATTGGGTAATGTTCTTTATCCATTAAAGCTCCCATTTGTCTGTTTATTGTGGATAATCATTGAAGATTAAAATATGTGGCTTTGCTAACAGCTAGTGGCAGGCTCTGTGCAAAACAAAAGAAAGGAAAAAAAAACTTGAGGGCATTGTGAGGAACAGCAGTGAATGCTGTATGGCTTATAAAAGTGTTGGTTTGAAAAAGTGGGAATGGCATGGCAGCAGCATCAGTCATAATGTCATAAAACTTGTAGAACTGTAACTTCTTGTGTCCTCCTTCAACTTTTTAGTAGAATATTTTGTATTTGAGATTTTCTGAAGGTTCAAATTATTGGCCTGCATCAAGCAAAGAAAGCTGGATTCCAAATGATTGGAATCGGGTTAAAACCTTTCCAACCTTGAAGTTGCATCGTAATAAAAAGATTGTAGAAATCGCGCTTTAATAGTGAAACACTTTGGAGAATTTGGGAGGAATTCATGATAAAATTCATGTCCTCGCACTGTAAGGTCAGATTGACCTCATTCCAGAGCAATGGACGTGTCTGGGTAAGAAGGGAAGCTCATGAAGCCATCATGGATGGTGGCCACTGTTCACGCCTCGGCAGGCAGTGCTACTGTATGATCTGCGGTTGCTTCACTTGGTCAGGTTTAGGTCCAGACCTGACCAATGTGGCAGAAAATGAAGTCAGCAGATGCCCTGAATGTACTGCATCCATGTGGTTTCTCGTTCTTTTCCCATGGCATGGTTGTGTTCCAGGACTCGGTGTGAAAGAGCGGGTCTGTGAGCTTGAGGAATCCTTCCCGCCAATGAACCGACCACCACGTTGGTGCCGTGAAAGGGTACGACTTGCATGTGAAGTGCGTGTTTAACAACCGCAGCAACCATGTATTTTCTAATTGATAGTTTTATATTTTTCGTCCAAGTAGATGATTTGCAGTTACAAATATGGACAAAAAAACTGATGGATGTAATTGCTACTGTATTGAATGTTCATTTGCTTTAATTAAAGCTTTGAAATTGACCATGTTAATGGAAAAAAAAAAGCGCAAGTTTTTGTCTTGTGCTTTATGCTCGTCTTTGTGTATTCCACAGGAACTACACACAGATTTTAAGACTCGGTCGTGACTGTGATATTCCACGTATCGCGCTGTTAAACACGAGCGGAATAGCCTATAACGCAAGCAAGATTTGAGGTCAGGGTGATTTGCAGGCAGTAAATTTGTCTTTTGTGTGCACAGCAGAAGATGAATTTCAGTCGTGTTTAACCTGCCGTGCCACTAATGCAATACCTCTGACGGCGTAATTCATTCAGGGAGTATTTCGCCAGGCTCCGTCCCTCATCCTCTCATCCGTCTCGGCGGAATCATTCTGTATGCTGTATCTAGATTTGAAGAAGCCTGATTTATTGCTCGAGTTATCTGGAGAAAAGAGAAGCATTTCCTTTTTGCTTATTCCCCACGGTCTCTGCACATGCAGTACACTTAACTTTTTTTAATGCATTTTTTAAAAATGTTTTATCCACAGCCATCTGCATTCGTATTTGTTTTCTGTGTCGGCTTGTGGGTGGGCTCTCTCTCTCTCTCTCTCGGGTGCCCTCAGTAATGGGGTTGCAATTACTCGGAGTTGCCGCTAAATTGCTCGAGCTCGTTTGTACCGGGCCGCTTGTTGTCAGGGAAAGATTAGACGAGGACATTAAGATTGGAGACTGATATGAAGGTGGGGGACGGAGAGCAAGACTAAGAAAGATGAATGAGACAGATGGCTGGACGCTCTTCTAGTCTTGCGGGGCGCAGAGCGAGGCATTAACGCGTCAAACCCATTTACGCTAGAACATTGATTCGTTTTTGAATTGGAGCCCAGAATCGTCAATGCCAGTGAAATATTTTTTTTGCGGGGAGTTTAATGTGAAATGAAAATTGGGGTGACGGAATACAGGGTTTGTAAGTATCAAATAGATTTTAAGTGAGAGACGGGGAGTCGATGAGGAAGATTTATAGCGGTTTTGCTATCTGTACCTGTTGTGATGGCGGGTGATCGCTTACTGTTCAGCTGTGTTGTGGCTGCAGGCTGCAGATCTTTCAATATCTGATCAAATTAAACTCCGTTCCCATAACCAGTTTGTGCACGGAAAGAAATAAACAATAAGATGTCCAATTTGGTAACTTGGTCCTGTTCCTGAAGTAACACACAATCATCCAGGTCTAGATCAAGGTCAACTTTTGCGTCTAAACTTTTAGTTAATTCGTCATCCAAATATAAAACTTTTTCAATCTGTAGAGCCAACCAAAAATGTTCTAAAGCAATGCTGAATGCATCCTAAACATGTAATCTCCTTTGAACACTATCGTCTGCTACTTATGCCCAGTAAAGCCTTCATAACGGCTCTAATCTGAGATGCCGTTTGTTCATTTGTGATTTCTGAGGCTGGTACAGTAACTCTCTAAATAACCTTCCCTGCGAAAGAGCCAAGTTTTTGTCTTTCTTTCCTGGGAAGGTCTTCATTAGAGCCAGTTTCATCATGGTGCTTGATGGGTTCTGCAAATGCACTTGACAATCCTGTTCTTGCATGAACTATTCGAGAACAGCTGACCTAAACAGCCGTCTTAAAATAACAACCGGTGGTGTTGCCATGAAATATCTCCAGTGTTGTTCAGGAATGTAATAAATAAATCACTAAACAAAAAAAGAAATATCGAATTAGAAGCAGTGTCCAAGCTTTTGACTGGTACTGTACAGGAACACCAGAAAAAACATGCACTTTCCATGCGGTTTGAACGCATCTGTTCCCACTGATTCAAATTCCTGAGCGGAATCCTTAATTATAGCCCATCTGTCCCCAGCAGAGCAGCAAGTAATGACTTGAAGAAAATATATATATTTTTTTTAATCTATTAATTTTTTTATTTTTTTTTATACAAATAATTGACTACTTGGATTATAAATCATGTAGTTGCTTAATGGCTTTTACTCAGCCGTTATCTTTTTTTAATTTATCCCGATGGCGTTTTTGGCGCATGTGCAAGCTAATAATAAAGACAGCAACGATGAAGGGGAATAATTACTTACCTTTCCTAAAGCAGAAACACTAAAAACTAGTATTTTAAATATTTTTCCATGATGCTAGTGGCTGTTTGAGATCAGCTCTGCTGCACAGACAGAAACTCAGCCCCTGATTGGTCAGGACATCCGGACACAACCATAGAACCAAAAAAAAAAAAAAACTTTTCTAAAGTAACATGTGGACATATTAGAACAGTTCTCTTTATTTCCTTGATTTTCCACACTGAGCTCCAGCAACGTAATTGTCTGATTGGATAACTGCATGAATCTGCAAGTTTTTGGCCATTTAAAGGAGTTCCTGGGAGGCCAGAGTTTTCAGTCCCATGATGGCCCAGGTGTTCTGGGAGAACTTTCTACCTTGATGGTATCCAAGCACTAGTGAAATGCAGAGATGAGTGCATTAGTGTAGTAAGGTGGCAGGCGTGGCTCGGTGGCTTGGTAAAGGTCCCTGGTTCGAGCCTTGTTGCTGCCGGGCTGCTATTGTTGGACCCTTGAGCAAAGTTCTTCCCCTCCCCAAGTGCTCATATACAATCAGGCACAAAGCTGGCAATCGGACCCTGTAACTACTGTAACTGCCAGTTATAATAACGGCTACATCTCCAGGGTTTGGAGTATCCGTTCCCAAATGTGCCTGCTGGCATGTAAATGGACCTTTTCTCCTTTATGTTGGTGTAGTAGGGGATGTATATAGAAATATAGGCAGTTTTCAAATGGTGTTCTGTTATGCTGCACGATTAAAAGCGCTGCTATATTTGCCACTTCAACCGCTTCTGGGCTGCAAGTTTGTATTTGCTTGTTCTTGCTAAGTATACACATCCTCTTGGGTCTTGTTTGATACAGCTGCTATTTGTTGGCAGATCAGCTCCAGTGATCAGTAAATAACAGAGGGCGACGCCGCCGCCGTTTAAACAAACCGGTCATCTGGTATACGCTCATGGCTAGAGATTAGACACATGTGCCGAGAGACCCATGGCAGCAGAAATGCAATCGGGTGTATACTGCCAAGCGCGTTACCATGTCCAACATCCTATAAAACCGAGTCGACCGTGGCCAGTGGGGATCTGCCGAGCCTAGCCTCGCGGTCCAGGGCTCATCTGTCATTTTTGTAGCGTGTTTGTATGTGGAAGGCGACGCTAGTTTTTCATTCTCCCGCTGCTGTCTGGCAATTAAACTGGAATAGAAAATCTGAGCGAAGACCATATCGAGAGCGCATGCACTGCCTGACCCTCCACCTTTAGCTCTGTGCACCACACACCTCCTGAGACTTCTCATCTCCTTTGTTTTGCTGTATTCATATCTCTTTTTGCAACATCGTTCCTTCCCTCTCCTCATCAGTCTTACAAGTTTGCTTTCATACCCAACTTCAGAGATGATCTGGAAATAAAAATGCAAAAGGACAGTAAATTGGGTGTGTGGATTGTGCCTGTGTTCTGTGTGCAAAAGCATGATTTGCATACACAGCAAGCTAAGGTACAGTATGCCTAACCAGGAGTGCAGTTGCATAAATTAACACCTACATAAGGCTTGCTACAGTATGCAGCATTCATGGGAATCATAATTTATTTATTTTTCGGCACACCTTTTGTATGTCTAGAAACCTCGAATGCAGAGATCTTTGTACATTTATTTATTTATTTTCCCCCAACATGGTATAACGTCACCTCGGTGAACATGCTACTGTATCTATCCGGCACATTAGGAAGCACCTGAGGCAATTCTTGTATACGCTGAATTCGTCACCGTAATGTACAGGGTTGTGTTCTTTCTTAATTTTATTTTTTTTATTCCATGTTTATTTTGCATGGTGTGTTGGTTCCAGAGCTGCATCTCTTATCTTAATTAGAGAGCTGCAGAGGGATGGACAGCGGTAATACCACGGTTATCCGCGGAACAAGATTGAAAATATTCCCACGGTGAAAGCGGTAATGGCGATATGCTTTGCGGTGTCCCCATGGGAACGGTGATGAAATGGATTTTAACATGGCTGTAATGAAAGAACTCGTGTTTAACAAATAAAAATCAATGTCTCTGAAAGCCCAAGAATTGGCTCCACATAGGGTTTTTTTTTTTTTGTGTGTGCCTAGTAGTAAAACAGATTTTACAAGCAAGCCTCTACGCCTTTAATTTGATTCACGAACCCGCGTTCGGCGATGGAGACGTTTAAGGCGCGTTCCGTTTTACCCGTTTGTCAGAAAAGTGAAAGTGTAAATTTAGACTCGGATGGTGTGAATCGTTTTTGAAAGATTCCGCTTAAAATTACATTTGACACCTCGTATGATTTTTAAAAATTTTTTTTTTTTAATGATTTGTGTTTTTGTACGGCTTGAGTGTAAATAAAATGTTTTGAACGTTTTTTTGCAGTACGTCCATGCAACTTGTGACTTTCTTTGCATTTTATATAGCTATAGTACGTCTTCTCACGTTGTCTGGTTTGTGTTCATGTCTGGAGATTTAGATCATACTATATATGGTACTGTAAGCGCTCACACCCCTTTGGAGGTTCAGTTCATGAGGTTCTGACGTCGTAACATTTTGCTAAATCTGTGGTGAAAAACTTGATTTATTGATGTAGTGCGAAAGCGAGAACGGCTCTGATGCCTCCTCTCGCTGTCTTATCTGTTTAAGATGTGCTATTTCCTGCCTCGCTTTCCTTAACCTGCCAGGCATGAACGAGCACACACGCGCACACACACTTTATAGCACATCCTTGTAGTTTGTTATTCATTTAGCAGAGACACTAGTCTGATGGAGTATGCAGTTGTTAAATTTTGCCTTGCAGCTGTTTAAACACCGTACGGTTCTCATCATCTTTCTTCCGACTTGTGAGAACTGTGTGTAATCAGAATGTAAACCGCTCGGAGCGCTTCTGCGTCCTTCCTCGAGCGCATCGCTAATAGAATTACAGCTTCACGTTATGAAGGATTAGGATGAACTCGGACAACATGGGACGAGTTTTGCAACTTCGACTCGTCTGTTTGCTGTCGTCAATCCGATATTACAGAGCGGCGCGTCAGGGCCTTCACATTTCGCAAGGATAAAGTTAAATCATATAAAAAAATATTTAAAAAGAGAGGAACCACAATCGCAGGTGGCGTGGCCTACCCCTATTCATGTAGTAATTTTATTATATATAAATCTGCGTGTTAATTGCAGATGAGTTTTACTTCCCTAACTTGTACAAAAATCCAACCTTGTCAATGCAGCCAACTCCCTATTCATAATAGCTCATAATTGAATGAACTAGTTTCAATGTGTTAAAAAAAATAAATAAATAAAAATAAATGAATAACAGTGGAACCTTGGATTACGAGCATAATTCATTCCGGAAGCAGGCATGCATTCCAAAACACTCGTAAATCAAATCTTCCCATAAGAAATAATGGAAACTCAATTCGTTCTACAGCCCAAAAAAATAAATACAGAAAAATAATGAATACAATATATAAAGTCACAGAAGTGTTTCCGTTTGTGTGCGCAGGCGCCCTGTGTGGAGTTAGCCCCTTCCCTCGCCTCATCTTACACAGTAAAACTCCTCCTCCTCCCCCCACCTTGCTTTAAGTTTCACAACAAACACACAATGGAAACACTGTTTTAACGGGGGGGAAAAAGCGCAGACTAATGGGATCACTGCCGTAAAGTAAAAAAAAAAAACAAAGAAAAAAACAAAACAAATGAACCAGCACCTTCCCTTTTGAAAAGAATCGCTGTAGAGCAGTGTCTGTGTGAAGCCAGGGTGGGGGGGTGTAAAGGCGGGTGTGTGTCGGTGTCAAAACTCGGCACTTGTAAACCAAGATATGCTCGTTTTTCAAGAAAAAATGTATTACTACTTTGCTCGTCTTGCGGAACACTCGTAAGCGGAGTTAAAACTCGCAATCCGAGGTTCCACTGTATTGGGTAAAATATCATTTATATATGTATCTAAAATATTTTCTGGCTCAATTAATGCAATTGTTTGAGATCATTAAATTTGTTTTTAAAATGCACTTTTTATAGTAACTTATTTTTAGATATTAAGTCTCTCTCGTATTAAGGAGTTTTACATTTTATTTGACATAGACATCAGTTATTCAGGTTGTGTAGTCCTGAGCCTGATATTTAAAATATTAACCATTTTTAAAACATTTTATAATAACACACACAAAAGGAGCAATACGAAAATTAGTGTATGCAATTGTAAAAAAATAAAAAAATAAAAATGAATAAAATACATTCAATTGAAATTACTCAACTTTTTACAGCCTTGAAGTCATTCATCACCCTTTCATTGAATTGGCAAAAATGTAAAATCTCTAATGTTTATGAAGCAGCCTTTAATATAACATTCTTTCACGTGACAGATTTTTTTTTCGTGAAAAATACCTACTTCAAAAGCACAAGCATTTTAGCCTTTTGTGCAGCCACATACTCGGCGAGAAATAACTCAACAAAAACCTGTGTGTAACCATAAATTCAACGCAAAACGAATGAGACAATTTTTAAAAAGGCCTTGCGTGTCGTACCTCAGCATGTCTTACAAAACTGTACTGTACTGTAGGTCGCTGACTTTTCTCAGATGGCGAATATTTCCGCAGAGCTGACGTTTTCCGACGCCGCATGTTCTTTGCTAGTATGAGAGCATGACGCCATCTATTTGCCGATGAGCGAGTAGATGCACGTTAGGAATTATGGGAATATAAAAGATTTACAGAATTTATAAATGGCACTTGATTACGCTTTTCTACATTACAGTTCACTTTGAGCCGTGTGAATAACGGACCTCAACCTTCCACAACCTTTCTACAATAGTTTGCTAGAATTTTGGCCCGTTCCGCTTGACAGAACTGGTGTAACTGGGTCAGGTTTGAAGGCCTTTTTGCTTGCACTCGTCTTTTCACTGCTGTCCTCACATTTTCTATGGCTTTGTGATGACCTTCCCAATATCTTGACTTTGTTGTCCTTAAGCCACTTTGTAACTAATTTGGAGTTATGCTTAGGGTTGCATTGTCCATGTAGAAGACCCATTTGCGTCCAAACTTTAACTTTCTGGCTGATGTCTTCAGATTTGCTTCAGTGTGTCCACATGATTTTTCTTTTCTCATGATGCCATCGGTTTTGTGAAGTGCACCAGTCCCTTCTGCAGCAAAGCAGCCCCATGACATTATACTACCACCACCATACTTTGGTATGTTCAGTTGGGATGGTGTTCTGAGGCTTCACAGCTTCACCCTTTTCCCTCCAAATATACACTTCATGATTCTGGCTGTAAATTTTTTTTTTCGTCTGACCACAGGACATGTCTCCAGAAAATTAAGATTTGTGTCCCTATGTGCAGTTGCAAACTATAGTCTGGCTTTTAAAAAAAATTTTTTTTATGGTGGTCTTGAAGTAATGGCTTCCTCCTCCCAGAGTAACCTTTCAGCTCATGGTGGTAACGGACTCGTATTACTGTGGATAATGATGGTCTTACCAGTTTCAGCCAGCATCTTCAAGGTCTTTTGCTGTCGTCCTGGGGTTGATTCGCACCAAAAAACGTTCCTCAGGATGTTCCTCCCAGGATTCCTTGGACTCGGATGAACGTGGCCCTTCAGGCATCTGGAGGATGAGCCACACTTGGGGAGGGCCACAGTTCTTTTCCTGATGTCTTGGTTGATTTCCCCATGATGTCAAAGAAGGAGGCTCTGTGTTTCAGGTGTGCCTTTGTATGCATCCACTGGTGTGCCACCAGTTAACCTTCCAGAAGCTTCTCAGGCTCAGAATGGGAGCGTCTGGAGTTTTCTTTTTCTTTAACGACAAACTTGATGTATACTTCTGACTGAATCAAGCGAGGGAGAATTTTATTTTATTTATTTATTTATTTTTTTACATTTTAACAAAGTTTACTCTGATTTAATGTTTGACAGTAAAGAGATTTTTTCTTCTTCTCGGGTATATGTAAATATCTGGTTTCAACTGTATTTGCTGTACATTTTAGCTGTACAGTATCAAATGCACAATACAACATCTCATAAATTTATAATACAAGTCTGTCATACTTTCATGATGAACAGCTTGTACTTTTTTTTTTTTGCGTTCTGTTTGGAGTTTCTTTCCATCTCTCATCATGAGTTTGCTGCCTTACCCATCCTTTTTTTTTTGATAGCAAGTTTTATATTTGCCGTCATGTTTTGTCTCGTACGCCACCCAGATTTTAAAATATTTCTGGTTCGACATTAAACATAGCTTATACGTCCATACTAACCTTTAAGGTGAACTTGGCTGGGCTCCTGCCTTACGGGCTCTTTGTTGATTAGATTTGTAAAGTGGCACTTTGGTGGATTGTAGATGCCAGTAAAGTAACCGTTCGAACGCCGCGTCGTCATCCGGACGGGATCGTATGCTAATTCAGAACAATTGTAAACTAATTCCTCCACTAAATGCCGTTCGTTTTTGTATGGCTACAGTCTCATGATGTGTTGAATCACTTAGCAGGCTTCTGTTAGATGACAATAGTGATCTGCTTGCTTAATAAATCCACGTTGCCGCTCTGGGAAGCTCGCTCCAACAAGATAACCGGTTAAGCTGTGCGGTAATGACCAGTTTATCCAATTCGATCGGAGACTGATTCGATTATCGAAGTTAATGCGGCTCTCGGCGTCGACGCCATGTCGTTATCAGTGTGAGATCCTGAGGTCGGCCGTCTCTGTATATTTAGGTATTTAAATATTAGTTTTTATTCTCTCTTTGTGGAGCCGTCAGTCTTGCTCGTATGTCCTGGGTCGCCTGATTATGATCGTGAACGGTTTGTAATCATGCTAATCAACTCCTCTCACTCGTTGTATGTTGTCTGTCTTTCTTTATATGTACTATAGGTATTTAAATATATTAGTTTTCTGTCTTTGTTTGTGGAGCTGTCTGTCTTGGGTCCCTTGGTTTTCTTTGCCAGGTAAAGAAGCTGATGGGTGAGCGAGCGAGAGCGGCGCTGTCAGACTGGTATAATAGGGACGCGTCGGAGCATGACGGCATTCTTCCCTGTAGCACTCGCAATGCTGGTGTGAATTTCAACACGCTGGCTTTCACGATTTTTTTTTTTAAGAACTAGAGAATGTGCACACGGCCTATTCTCACATTTATTGCATTCTTAGTAATTTGTGAGTTTGACTTTTTTGGGAGCGCAAAATGACTTGTTTGCTCGTTATGACTCCCTTGTCGATCACAGCTGCACTAGCCAGTCGTGTGCATTCTAAGAGCTCTCGTGTATGAAAGATGGTGGCGTAGCACTGTCGCCTTGCACTTTCAGGGTCCGGGTTTGATTCCCGCCTCGGGGACAGCATGCGCGGAGTTTGCATGTTCTCCGGTTTCCTCCTACAGTCCAAAGACGTGCAGATTAGGCTGATTGGTGTTCCCAATGGCACAGTCTGTGAGAATGAGTTGGTGTGACCTACAGTGGATTGGCACCCCGTCTAGGCTGTAAACGCCCCATGAGACAGGCTCCAGGCGTTCCTTGACTCTGTATACAGGATGAAGCGGTAAAGATGGTGAGTGAGGGTGACTATTATGTCGCATGAGCTTATGTCATGAAATGAGCTGGCTGCTGTTGTGTGACGGGAAGAGCAGGCTGATGGGAACTAGTGAGTGACAGTATTTATGGGAAAAAAATGGGGTAGATAAAGAGCAAAATACCTTGCATACTAATTTCTGACAAACCTAAATAGTGCCACGATCGTTTCTGTCATTTGGATGAGCGAGCGGATGACACCTCGGAGCTGACATCTTTTGACCGCTTGTATGTAGATGGTATCCAGAGCATGTTTAATTACTTCCGTCAATCCTTTGGCTATGGCTTGTGTCTCCATACTGTGTTCTGTGGGATCTCATTAGAAGAAAGTCAATCATAAGAACGAGAGTGCCATAGCAAGCTGAATAAATTGGTTATTACAGTGCAGTGACAGCTTACAGCTGGTATTAAGCCACGATTTATAATTACATATGGCACTCCATCATACTGCTCTATAAATATATTTGTGTTTCAATAAGATGATCATTTTACAAAACATTTAAGCTTGGAACTTGGAAGAAAACATTTTTTTTTTTTCCTTCAATTCTCGTTTACTCAACCAAGTTGGAGCACGGCTGAAGTAAGTGGGCTTTTTTTATTTCAATTTTTTTTTGTTTGCTTCTTTGTTTTTTTTTCACCCCCTTCTTAGCAGGTTTGCTTCCCGGACAGATTAAATGGGTGGGGGAGCAATAGGTTTTCACTCCATTTCACTTGGCGATATACTGTAAAACACACAGGACTATTTCTCACAATACAGTATCAAGCACAAGCAACTGGCACTGAAGTACTGAACTCTTGTCCTAAAAAAAAAAAAGGTTGCGCATTTACATATGGTTCTTGCTCGCTCACTCATCTTCTATACTGCTTTATCCTGTATTCAGGGTAACGGGCGGCTTGGAGCCGATCTCTCCAGGAGACTTGAGGCACGAGGCAGGGTACATCCTGGACAGGGTGCCAATCCATCGCTGGGCGCACACATGCACTCACTACGACGAATTCGGGAACGCCAATTAACCTAACCTGCGAATCTTTGGACTTGCGGAGGAAATCGGACTACCTGGAGGAAACCGACCAAGCACGGGAAGAACATGTAAACTCCATGCACCCAGACGGAAATCGAGCCTGGCCGGGAATCAAAGCTGGACCCTGGAGGTGCAGGGCGACGCCGCTTTCGTTTCAAGAGCTTGCACTGTGTGCTGCAAATCAGACCAATCAGAGACTGGATGAAGGCCAGTTCAAATTAATTGGTATGATTGGCAAGGCATCAGAGTTGACGTCTTCGAGCACGTTTTTTTCACTTGAGAGATATTGAGGCATGCGTGTAAGGATTTGCCCGAAATACGAATGTGCATGTGTTCATGCATGCGCACACAGTAGTTGATACCAAAGCATTTAAAGTTTGCCTACAGTATATCCTCCTTCAATTGTCTTGTTTAAAATTTACCAGCAGCCAGAGGTTAGTTATGAGGTTAGCGTTGTTGGTTACGCCGCGATTTTTATTTTATTTTATTTTTTTTTTTTGCCCCCCCCCACTGGATGATGCGAGGGTCGTCAGGAAGGGTATCCGGTGTGGGCATCCAACCTGTGCCAAGTTATGTGGGTGACATTGCCTGCTGTGGCGACCCCTCGACTGCCCTTGCCAAGGTGCCTCTCTATTGTATGTAGTTGACTAGTTCACCTATATGGATGCACCACCACTATGTGATGGGAGGATTTTTTGGTGTTATCATATACTACAGTACAGTAGATCTCCTGGCAGTGGCATTGTCGTCTGGTTATTTTAATAATGTTCCTGAAGGAATTAAAAATCCTTAAGTTCAACTAGTCTCAGTCATGTCTGCAATTTAGTATTTCAATTTAGTATGTACAGCGTTCTGGGTCTATTTCTCCAAATCAAACCAGACACTGAATAAAGGTAAAATAAATCCTGCTACTGAAGATGGATGAATATAAGCGGTAGCCGTGCACCCAGTATGCTTCAGCATTATTTGCTGTTCTTGCTTCCGCAGACTCGGCGTCTGACTGCCGACACTCATTTACATGAAAGTGAAAACTGTTGTTGCAATGATTTTTATAATCAGCTCCCACAAAATTCCTGTCCCAACATGCACCCTCTAGAGTATACTCCTCCAACTCGTATGAGTTTAACTGCTTTACTAGTCTCTCTTGAATTTTTATTCAAGGAGCATGAGCCGTCATTTTCACACATTGTCCACCACGGGGTCCAGACCGTAATCCAGAGAGAATCTTGGGGATGTGCTGGTGAAGATTGTGCGCAGCGGTCTCTCGCATCAATACAAGACCTTCTGAGAGATTCTGAATGGAAATGATTTGTGAATGAATTGATTGATATTGCGTAAGCTTTAAACAATGTCATTAGTTTGGCTTTTTTTTTTTAAGGTGGTGTATATGCTATTTTATAATGCTGACTGCAGCAACCTGGTCACTTCCAAAAGCCAAATGGAGTGTGAGGTGTCTGCTTTCAGTGTTTTATTGAATTACCTTGGGGCCATAAAGCACATTAAAGACACTAAAAATATTACTTTGACATTGCTGTTAGCTTCCCTTTTTTATGTGCTATAGTGACATTTATAATTGCTTACATAAACTCATAGGAGCAAAAAGATTTTATCTATTAAACATATATATTCTTCATAGAAGAAAAACCCAAGTGCTAGGTTTTTCTTTGTGTCTTTTTACATTTGCCCCTAGACAGTATTAAATTTCCCAGGCTTCTTTCGTTTCTGCGCTTTCTCTTCATTGATTACATGGTATTCCTTCTTATGGTTCGTCCGTTTCTAGATTTCTATACAACTCCTCCCGTTTCTCAAATTTCACCAGAACATATTAAACGGCTTCTTGTCTTGATGCAATAGAACATTTGGCAGAGAATTAAAAATAAATAATAAAATAAAATAAAACTCAATTTCCATGATCAGCCTAAACATTTAACACACCATGTTCTGTGGCAAGTGTATCGAATTGAGACGCAGCGACCCCTTCCAGCACTTCTGAAAGAGATTGGACATATTTTGGTTTCTCTCAACAGTCCAAATATGCATGCAACACAACTGATGTTTGGTTGAGTGTCTCTTAGGACACTGGTGGTGGCCATCAACAAGCTTCTACAGTAGTTGGAGATTTGACCACTCTTTTTGGCAGAATTAGTAGTGCTGAAATGCATTGTTTTGGCATGGACTGGACTTTTTAAACATGAGCCACAAAATTTCAAGAGCTGGTGCTCCAAAAACTTCATCTGTTTTGCAACCAGTTTTGATGTCATCTTAATTGTGTCCAGATGATTTGAGGCTCTCCTGAAGAATTCTCAGGTTTTCCTCTTCCTTTATTATTCCCTCCACTTTATTCAAAGCAACAGTTTCCCTGGAGGCTAAGCAGCCTCAAAGCATGATGTACCACCACTATACTGAACAGCCTCACCGTTTGTTCCAACAAATGTTCATCTGGTCCTGCTTCCTCCAGAAGGCTTTTTCTTTGTCCAAGAAATTGACCAACGTCTGACCAACGATTTTAGGTGTAAGGTGTAATTGAAGGTGTAAATTTTGGAGCAGAGCTTTTTCCTTGGTTGTTCAGTCCATGGTGATGTAAAACTTGTTTGAGTGCAGACAGTGACGCTGGTGTTTCCAGTTCATTTTAGGCCTGTGCATTGGTGGGTTCTGACCATCTGAACTTACTATATGTACAATTGTTTGAACTGATCTAGGAATCTGCAGTGGTGTTGGAAATGACGCCGCGATATTCCTGACTGGCATAAATCTACCATCTTTTTTCTCAGATCTGCTCTGAGCTCTTTAGACTTTCCCATTGTACTGTATTTTGATAACCCTTTATGTTGGCAAAGAGAAGATACCAGCTGTAGTAGATCATGATGACTAACAAGAAGTTGAGAGGCTCGGGCTTGGCAAATGAGGACATTTTGGGACTTTGGCACAACTGAATTAATAATCTAAGTGGGTGTATGTGTAACTTCCATCTTTGGTTAAAAACCTTTAAATAAGTTTAGAAAAAACTCCCTGAGATGGCATCAGATAGAAATGGTGAGAGGAACCAGGCTCATGAAAGAACCTGTTCACTTGAAGGTGACTGTGGATATTGGCGTATAAATCAAATGAACACTGTCTCATGCTCTTTTTTTTTTCTTTTTTTTTTCTCTGTGTCTCTCTGTGGCAGTGTGGATTTGGTGCACGCTCAGCTGCGGGTGTGTGAAGGTCGCAGCCTGCCCGAGCTTGGTCTGAAGCAGGATAAAATCAAGATCAATGGCTCTGCCATCCAGTGCCGTGTGACCACTGAGGACCCTGCACGGGGCTTCCAGCCGGACACAGGAAGAATAGAGGTATGCAAACATCTATCCGCCTTTGTCTTTTGGATAAAATAGAAAACTCATTGGAGCTTAATGGTAGTGATTTAGTTACGGACATAAATCTGGTCAAAATGGAGTATCCCTCTGATCGTGCATTTGATACGGTGCTTGATCTTCAGCACATCCACACAACTGTGTAGATTATACATCCTGTAGGCGTCTCACTGTAACAGATGTGAGCCTTTGCAACACAATCTGAAGAATAGAATACCTTTCTATCCTGCAGCATTAAGAATTCTCCAAAGCAAGCTTCATGAACACCACCAATGTCCAACGTAACGCCCTGACGTCAAACCTACTGAACACCTTTGGGACTGAATTTGAGCACCTTGCACCATGACCAGTGCCTGACCTGGCTAATGCTCTGGGGCTAAATGAACACAAATCCCCACAGCCACGCTCCAAACTCTAATTGAAGCCTTTTCCGGATTAGTAGAATTTATTATTGCAGCAAGGGGTGCTATAATGGGGATAATGGGATCTAACATGGGATTTTCGAGGTCAGGGATCTGCAACCATTTGACCAAATGGTGTAGAGTTTAGTTTTATTTCTTCCACTGACCATTTCAACATGAGGTCAGATAACACACAACACAACTGTGGGGACAAGTATGTTCATGTTTTTATTTATTTTTTATTAAAAAGCATGGAAAATTGAATGTAGAATTGTTAAAAATTCTTCAGACCCTTTTGAAGAACATTTGTTCTAGTGTACACAAGTTGGATATTAAAGGAGACCTATTAAGCAAAAATTCATACAGTGGAACCTGTATTATGCTTGGATTACCCGAATTATGCTTGGATTACGAGCATAATTCGGTCAGGAAGTGGGCTCGTGTTCCAAAGCACTTGTAAACCAAATCATCATTTCCCATAAGAAATGATTAACTCAAATTATTCGTTCCAGAGCCCCAAAAAATGTGAGTGACGCTCGGTGTCAAAATAAGAGTCGCATGCGTGATGCATCATACTCGGCGCTCGTAAACTAATACTTGCAATTAAAAATGTATTTTACTAATACGGTTTCCGATTAAAAATTTATTAAAAATCTTTGCTCGGTTTGCGGAACACTCGTAAACCACGTTACTCGCAATCCGAGGTTCCACTGTACATCTAATAATTTTTCCCCCTCCCCATTTTTATATTAACCAATGCTCAACAAGTCAATTAGATTTTTTCTTATGACCTATAAGAGGTTACCCCTTCTTTAGCTTATTGCTCAGCTTTGGTGTTTGTCTGCATTTTCTGCAGGGTATTTCAGCTAGAGTATTAACATACTTTGGGAATCTCTGACCTGAAGCTTTGATGGAGGAAGGAGGTTGGACTGTTGGTCAGCAATCATCATTAATTCAGTTAATATCATAACATAGGAAGCTTAAAGTTGGTCAGTTTGGCAGGATGGTTGTTTATTGGTCATTTTCTGTATGGTATAGGACTTTTCACCTGCTCCTGTTTAAAGTGGGTCTCTCAGTGCATTGCCAGTGGTTTTGAACCACTAATAATTTGACTAGTAAAGTAACTAGAGTCAAGTTTTCTTTCAGTTGTACTGCCCTTCCATGTGCGTTTAGTTGTGCAATTTATTAGCTTGAAATAAACTAGAATTGGTTGCCATAATTTAGAAAATAATAAAGTACGGTTAGCTACATGCACCTCACATTCTTTTAATGCGTTCATATACTGTATGTACATTACAATAGGTCTTGGCCGTTAGTAAATTTTCCTTTTCTGCAAACCAACTGCGAAGTTTGTCATCCAGAACGTGTGTACAATGTTGAGTATTCTGGGCCAAATTCCACAACCCTTGTTAAGTTTGAGACTTGGATGAAACATCTCTCTCCAACCATCTGTAGATGCCACTTTGATTTACCTGTAGCTCAGTGGGACTGCAGAGGCTACTGTATGTATTCATTTCAGCTGAGATTTGAAATGAGTTCGACATGCAGAACGACGTGACGGCGAGGAAGACCACCCCTCCGCCAAACGACTAGGTGCTGTGTCTCACCACGGCTGATGTGAGGGAAAACTCTACGCAGAGTCAACCGACGTAAAGCTGCTGGACCAGACAACATCACAGGCAGAGTGCTCAGAGAATGTGCAGAACAGCTGGAGATGACATCTCTGAGCAGCGCCATCGTTCCAACATGCTTTAAATCTACCACCATCGTCCCCGTGCTGAAGAAGTCTTCCGTGTCCTGTCTCAATGACTACCGCCCTGTTGCACTCACACCCATCATGAAGTGCTTCGAGCGGCTCGTCATGAGACACGTCAAGACCCTGCTGCCTCCTTCACTGGACCTCCTGCAGTTCGTGTATCGTCCAAACCGTTCAACGGACGACGCCATCTCCACCTGGCACTGTCACATATTGACAGGCACTTGCGTCAGAATGCTGTACATAGACTTCAGTTCAGCATTCAACACAATCATCCCCCAACACCTGATCGGGAAGCTGAGCTTGTTGGGCCTGAACACCTCCCTCTGTAACTGGATCCTGGACTTTCTGACAAAGACCTCAAGCAGTGCGGATTGGGAGCTACACCTCCAGCACCACCACACTGAGTACTGGGGCCCCCCAGGGCTGCGTGCTCAGTCCCCTGCTGTTCACACTGCTGACTCATGATTGGAGCTGTGTGTCGCTACACAATCAAATCATCAAGTTCGCTGATGACACGACCATGGTGGGTCTCATCAGCAAGAACGACGAGTCAGCATAC
The DNA here is from genome assembly GCA_013621035.1 of Clarias magur. Classification (NCBI taxonomy): domain Eukaryota; kingdom Metazoa; phylum Chordata; class Actinopteri; order Siluriformes; family Clariidae; genus Clarias; species Clarias magur. Next base: position 1,893,324 of record QNUK01000009.1, on the reverse strand, counting down.
AGAGAGGAAGTGCAGAGGCTAACGGACTGGTGTAAAGACAACAACCTGGCTCTGAACGTCGAAAAGACAAAAGAGATGGTTGTTGACTTCAGGAGGACACGGAGCGATCACTCTCCGCTCAGCATCGACGGCTCTTCTGTGGAGATCACGAAGAGCACGAAATTCCTGGGCGACCTGGAGGAGAACCTCTCCTGGTCCCTCAACACCAGATCTCTGCATAAGAAAGCCCAACATCTTTTCTTCCTGAGAAGGCTGAGAAAGACACAGCTTCCACCAACAATCCTCACCACCTTCTATAGAGGAACTATTGAGCATCCTGAGCAGCTGCATCACTGTCTGGTTTGGGAATTGTACCATGTCAGCCCGCAAGACCCTACAGCGGATAGTGAGGACAGCTGAGAAGATCATCGGGGTCTCTCTCCCTTCTATCGAAGACATTTACACCACACGCTGCATCCGCAAAGCCACCAGCATTGTGGCTGACCGGGGACATCCATGACACTCACTTCACCCTCCTGCCATCTGGAAAAAGGTACCGAAGCATTCGGGGCACTCACATCCAGACTGTGCAACAGTTTTTACCCGCAAGCCATCCGTCTCCTCAACACAGAGACTGGACTGATAAACACACATGCACAATCACACTGATATATACATCCATCTAAATCTGCTCATACCCACCTACCTGTGCTGCTCTTCGCAATTTTTTGCACAATATTTATTTGACTATTTGCACACAATACTCTTGTCAAAATGTAAACTGTTTACTGCTGCTCTTCCCACTACCTCAATTCATACTTCATCAAAAAAAGGACTGTTATGTTACATTGTTGTCGGTCATGTACCTCTTTGTTTGCACATTTGCACATGCACTTTGTCTATTGTGTCTTTTTGTATAGAAATTTGATAGTTCTTTTAGATTAACTTAATGTAAAAAATTTGTGTTGTAAATTTGTTGTTGCATATGTTGTTGCATGTATGTATGTAGCACCCTGGTCCTGGCGGAACGTTGTTTCGTTTCACTGTGTACTAACTGTATATGGTTGGAATGACAAAAGCCGACTTGACTTGAATGCATTTTTGCAAGGTTGTGAAATTTGGCCTCAATTACTTACATTATACTCGTGTTCTGGGTGACAAACTTCACGGTCCGTGTGCAGAGCAGGATAATTTATAACAGCCAAGACCTATGGTAATGTACTCGTACCAACCTCAAATGTGATTTAAGACGGGCTGGGAGGGGGGAGGACAAACTAGCCTTTTAGTATGGTCTAAGCAAGTGTATAAACTCTCAAGTGTAAGACCGTACCAGAGCTCAGTCATTAACAAAGTGTCTTGGGTAACAACTTTAAACTCCGAGATGTGGGTTCAGGCTTCTTTGCATTTTTCAGACCTGATGATTACTCCCAACCCAAGTTAAAACGGCCCTGGTCTGTCCTTTTCCTCATGAGGCCAATGGTGTGGGATCAGCTGGAAGTAAGGGGGGGGGGGTATGGGGGGGCGCTCGTGACTCCTATTTTTTCGGATTAGGCACACATTTTTTTTTTAATTGATACTAGCACTAGGTCTATTATTTACAAGCTTAACTGCACTGTCAAGCTAAGTGCACATGCCTTTTAATCAAACATTCATTTGCAAGTTCCATTAAGGTGCGAGAGCAACCATTTTCCTAAATACAAAAATGTGCTAACCACTTCAGCCTATTTTGCACTTTGTGATCTTACTACTCGTGACCCCCATATCACCAGAGGCTGGCAAATAACACAATTTTCTTACTTGAGTAAAAGTAGAGATTTCCTTGGGCAAATCTTACTTAAATAGAAGTAGACGTTCTCTGCTTGCTTGCATACTTGAATGTGAGTGCTTCTGTACTTGTACTCGAGTATCAAAAGTACAGGGCTTGTATCACTCTACAGTAGCCTTTTTTATAGAAATCTATCCCTGTCTGCTTCCCAATTGTGAAATGTACCATTTTCATTACTGTCTGCAACTGGCTTCATCGGGAGACCCATGTATGCCCGTCGTTTGTAGCAGTTCTTTACAGAGGCAGGGGTAGCTCGGTGGACAAGGTGTTGAACTGCTGGTCCCTGGTTTGAGCCCCAATACTGCTGGGTTGCCACTGTTGGACCCGTGAGCAAGGTCCTTCACCTCAAATTCTCTGACTTGCAATTAAAGGAAGTCATGTTCTGTTCAGAGCTTGTGGAGAAAATGTTTGCCTAAACAAACGAGCCCAAGTTTAACAGACCTACAGTAAGTGAGAGCTTACTTTGTAAGAGCTGCTTCTTTGTCTTTCGGCTGTTCCCTTTAAGGGGCTGCCACAGCAAATCATCTTGCAAGTTTTGCAAGACAAGCTATCCATCCACTTCCACATTTGTGAGCTCAGTTCCTTAGTGGTTGGTGCAATTCCAACCCCCTCGCTGAGTGGATGGCCAATTCTGCTCCTAACTCACTATACAAGATGCCAGGTATGCCACCCAGAAAGACCTATAGTTATTTCAAGTAATCACTCTTCAGTTAGTTACTTGAAAATGATCGTCACTTTGAGTCTGCAAATCACATTGTTCATCCTAACATCGTTCTCGACTTGGTGCATGCCTTCTTTCTGACTGAAAACTGAACAGCGTAAACCCTTAAGACAATCTGCTGTCGTCATTGAAGGGAAATGTCAACCCATGATAAGGAAGGGAAAAAGGCTGTTATTGCTCTAAGGAAAATATCTTTAAGCTCTTTTGAAAAGGCATCTGGAAAGAAAAAGAAAAAAAGATCTGGCAGATAAACAACAAAATCTGATAACTCTATGCAGATCTCATAGCATGTGGAACTGAAGGCTGTCTTCTCCAGACATGAAAGCAGCTTAAGTCTCAACACAAGGAGGTGTGCGCGCTTCACCAGAGCATAAGGAAAGTCCGGATGCAGAGCTGATGGATCGCTTAGCAGCTCGGAAAACATGCATTTAGACATCAAACCATGGTTGAGCAGCTTGCGTGGGTTAAAACGCGCAAGACCTGGACTTCTGATTAATGCAAGCTTTTAGAGGGTAATGAACTAGAAACCGTAAATGTCAGCTTATCGTTAAGAGTTTACATACACAACTGGGGAGGAAGTTTGTATATTTACAAGGTCAGGAAACGTCTGAAAAGATTTCTCCAGCAGAATGCCATCTCTTTGGGCAAGAGAGTAAACTAAAGCATGAAGTCAAGCATACATGTAATAAAGTTAAAGATGTGCTAAAGTTCCTAATTCTTTTGCAGTATGTTAGCTAGTTACCTAGAGCACTTGTGTGCTAACCAAATTGTACCTTTTTATAGTGACCTGCCAGTCATTACTCTGAACTTGGACTGGTGGACTTCTGTGGCCGTCCATCCCACATGGGGTCTAGCTCAGTCGTGATGTGGTGCGAGTGATGACGTGAATGATTATGTATGGGTTAAAAAAAAAAATCAGTTCACTTCATTTGTCATCTAAAGTATTTTGTTTTTAAATGTAAATTTTTTTTTTTTTTTATGTAGTTGGTAAGTAAAATGTATCGTTCTGCCAAAAAAAAAAAAAAAAACTAAAGCACAGCAACGGGGGAGGTTGTACTGTACTTCATTACTTGCCACCCCACTTCTGTGCATGATGCAGTAACATCATAATCATTCTTTAAATTCCAGTGCTGTTCATTAAATGTGAGGCTGGGTTTTTCTAAAAGTTTTTTTTTTTTTTTTTTTTTAAAGCTGTCAGAAGTAATGGTGCTAAATTTCTATCCCTAAAAATAGCCAGTCTCAATTCTAGGGGACAAAACGCCTTTTTTTTTTTTTTTTTAAATACAATTTAGAAGGATTTCTCTAACTAATGCATTTTATTTGGGATGAGCTGTGCGGAAAGTCTGGGGCTACCTTTTTCTGCACATGGAGCTGTCACTTATTTACGTTTACTGCGTTTGCCAGATGCACTTGGTTTTCTCGCCATACCACACCAAGCAGTTGACGGTTAAGGGCCTTGCTCAAGGGCCCAGCACTGGCACCTTGGTGGTGATGTGGTTTGAATCAGGGACCTTTGGATCAATAGTCTATTGCCTTAACCACTGAGCTACATCTGCCTCCCAAATTATTTGCCATTTCTCATATTTATTGCATCTACTGTATGGCGCACCAATGGTGTGTAGAACCATAATGCAGTATTACGTAATTATGATTGTGTGCCAGGTTATGGGCATCAGCCCAAAAGCCTTTCATGGCGCCCCTGGGGTGACTCGCTGCATCACTGCCAGCCATATTGCCTGCTTATGGGAGTGCAAGTATGGTATAGGATTATCTCCTCTCCGATTGCTCCTGATGCAGAGTTTGTCTCTGCTATTTTTAGAGCACCTTGTTCATAGGCGCCCGGTTTCTAACAAAGTGCTATCCACCCAATTACCCACATTCAGCCTGCTCAGCAAGTAGACACTTCAATAACCTGGCCCTCCCAGAGCAGCTTTTTTTTTTTTTTTTTTTCCCCGTCCAAATCACATTGAGTGTGCTCAGAATGTTTTTAGATTAGATATTGAGATGTGACTCGTCCCTGTACTGTATGTGTGCGGCAAGAAGCATGGACACTGTGGATATATCCTGTGCAGAGATGAATAAAAAGGGCCTGGAAGATGGAGAGAGAAATGAGTGCAGATGGGATCCTCCGGCAGGTGTTGGCCTGGGTATTAAAATGGACGGAGCTGAATTATGGATGCACATTGACGAATCGATAAATGGTCCTCGCAGCCAGCTGGCTGGAATATTGGCTGAATGTTGTGCTCGGCGCGGCGCAGGAGCTCAGGTGGAAGGTACGCGGAAAAGAGAGGAAGTGTCTGAGAGATAAAAAAGACATGATGCTCTTAGCGCTTGTATAGGCCCAAGTCCTCCCATGTTTCAATACAGTCTAGAACGGTTGCATAAGATACACGAGACAGGAGTGGAACAGCAGCGTCTGATATGAAAATCAGGCAGTGGGAAGGAAGAGGAGAGTTCCCTTATCTCTCTGGCTCTTGTGTATTGCATGGTGCAAGGCAGGGAGTGTCTGGAGTGGCGAGGGATTTTTATGTTTTATGAAGGGGTAACCAAGGCTATAATGGGGAAAATAGAACGGCTGAGTAAATAAGTGTAGAAAACAGTAGCTGAAAGGGTTTTTTTTTTTCTCCAGAGCTTTAGAGTGTAATGGAAGGCTGCTATACTTGTGATGGCTGTTTGTGGGTGTGAGACAGATGCAGAGAGGAAGAGAAGCAGAGCCAGTCAGTGCGGCGAGTGTCAGGGTAGCAGTTAGCCATCCGCTGCACCACCTTACCTCAGTAATGTTCCCTGTCAAACACTGCTTAAAATCCTGGACTCCATCTGCACATGTTAGAGCTTTTATTAGGGCTTGGCTATGATGTGATGAATGGCTGCTTTGGCTCTTGGCAGGGTTTGTTCCATCTGCTGGCTGTGTGTGTGATTTTCATCATTAACACTGAGCATTGCCTTGGCTCTATTTTCTTCCAAAATCCTTGAATGTGCTCATGATGAAGGTCTCTGTTTGTAATATTTGTGGCACACTGGGTGTAGTGGACGCCACTTTGACCTTTAAGGGGTAAGAGTCCTGCCTTCAGGTTCGTTCGTTCTTCTTGGTGGGCTTCTTCTGGGTAACCTGGATTTCTCCTACGGTCCAAAGACGTGCAGAGCAAGCCAACTGGCTTTTCCAAAGTGCCTTTAGTGTGTGTCCTGTATGCACGTGTCCTGCAACGGGTTGGTACTCCATGGTCCATGGTGTACCCTGTCTTTTATGTACTGTAGCAATGGCTAATTCAGAGGGACTTGTTTCCCATGGGTGATGCTTCTCCATATAATTTGATCTAACAAGAAATGGATTAAAAGGGACCCGTTGTATGGGAGAAGATTTCAGATTCTGTGACCTAACCTTTTTTGCGGTCATGATAAACATTTGCACAAGTATACATTACTGGAGAATGAAAGTTATTGCGTTGTTGGGATGTGTAAAATGTCTCAACGTGTGATCTCATAACCACCACCCAGGCAGCCAACAATTGTATGGAGTGAAATTGCTTGTCCATTTTGTTTCATCTGTATCTTTTTTTTTAAATATTTATTTTGTGCAGCTCTCTGTAATTATTCCCCTATTGTATTGAATGTTCAAAGGTTTTTCCAGTTGTGACTCATATTGCCATCTGTACACCATCCTCTAGGTTTTTCTTGTCCTCGGTCTCTCTTTAGACCTCTAGCCTCCAGCAAGAATATACGAGGATGAGTCAAATTATCGGGACTCTGCTTATATTAAAACTCCTGTTGGCCGCACTGTCTGATCAGCGCTTTCCGTTCAAGGCTCCGGTCTCCGCAGTCACTGCGGTGCAGGTGTAAACGTATTGCATCAGGTCGTTTATAATTGTGGTGCCAGCAAAAATGGATGCCCCACTTTTGACTTGCACAAAAGAACTCCTTGCAGGGATTCCTTTTTTTTTTTTTTTGTTGAGTGTTTTGAGGGTGTACCTGGTGCAGAAGCGACTCGCGGAAGAGCATAAACAGAAGCAGTTGGATATCCTCAAAGAAAATTTGGACCGGTACTGTACTCTAGAGAAGATAGACGTTCCTTAAAGAGAATAATTACTGGTGACGAGACATGGATTCGTCACTACGAGCCTGAGAGTGAGAAATGTTTGGAACAGAAGCGTCTTCAATCTGTGTCTGAGGGGGGGAAAAGTTCAAAAGTCAGCTGGAAACTTCATCAATGCTTTAGTTTTCTGGGATTCTAAAGGGCCAGTATTGGAAGGTTCAAAAATCAATGGTGCCCGTTTTATCAGATTATACGAGGAGGACTATCCAAGGTTGTAGCGATCTTGCGCAACAACGCACAACGTCGACACTCTGCAAAATCTTTTATTTTGACGTGGTAAATCATCTTCCCTATAGTCCTGATCTCGCTTCATTTGGACTTTCACCTATTTGGTCCCCTGAAAGCGGTGCAATCTTGGCTCACAGCTTTACCTAAAACATTTCGTTTTTAAATGAGCGGGATGTGAAAGCTTGTTGACAGATGGACTGTGTATTGAAAATATCGTCAAATTACCTTTCTGAAGATTAATTACAATTTAAACAGGTGTTTTATAAAAGCCGCCTTATCACATTGCACCTCATCGCGCCGTCCAGCGTGGCAGTTTCCTGTCCCAGCGCACATTGTCATGTTTTTTTTTTTTTTTTCTTACAGTACTTCCAAGATGAACTGGAAAGTTAAAGAATCATTCCTACTGTAGTTTCTTTCAAACTAGTTTCTTTTCCATTCTCCTGCCATTCATTTCTTTAAAAGTCTGTTTAGTTAAAGGTCTGGCTCACCATAAGACACCATAAACACATTGTTTTTAAAAACTTTTGTTTTGAAGGCTTTCAAAACTAGTCACTCTAAGACACACACTGTGATCCAGGAAAAGCCTGTGTGTGTAAGTGTGTAAAGAGAGATTGAGCGTGAGCACATGGTTCTGTTAGAATGGGCATGTCTGAAGCGTACCTGCATGCCCCTTAGCCTGTCATCTGTCACGCTGCTTGCTAATACACACAACCTCACACAGGTGCTAACGCGCACACGCGCACACACACGCGCACACACACACACACACACACACACACACACACACACACACACACACACAGACTGCAAAGAGCCATCTCGCGTCCATCTTTATTAGAGATGGAACGGGGAAATATTGTTTTCTCAGCCAGATGGCTGGCGAGACAAGCTTGTCTCATCTGGTTTGTGTGACACGCTTTTCATTGAGTGTGAATGCAGTTCGTGACTAGGATCGTGATTTTGCAGGGTTTTTATCTATTTATTTATTTATTTATTTATTTATCTCTCCCTCCCCCCCCTCGATCTAAATTAAGTTCTCAAGAAACATCAAGCTCACATTTAACAACGTCTGCACCCTTTGCGGACAAGCCGAGCATTCTGTCGGTCAGCGTGCATCAGTGGAGTCTGAGCCTGCATATACACACTTGCACCATTGTGGAGCCCAGTCTCCCGCTTTTCCTCCCACAGGAGCTCCATTTATAATCATATTATTAGCCGAACCGCTGCTGTTGCAGGAGCTGGCTTGTGCTTCATGGCAACGTGCGAGCAAGACGCCTGGGGACGTGATGCTGTTACACGCTCGGCGCATTTGTATTCCAGCGGCGTTCTCGGCATCACATCCAGTTTACAGAAAGCCACAGGAGGCGCGCATGGGGATAGGACCACAGGAATGCCATTGTGCCGAGATGAACCTAGTCGCTTATGCTGTCCGCGTACGTCTGCGATCCGTCTCTTGTCTCAGTACAGTTATCCGCCAAGATTTAAGATCCTTTCTGCAACTAATGAGACGGCTCAACTCGGCCCGCACTTCAGATCCAGTGGGAAGAAAAACCTTTTTTTTTTTTTTTTTTTGTAGTAGTATATTTCTCTAGTTCACTGTTGCTTCTTTTCTGAACCCAATTCACAAAGCCCACACCAGACTCGATCTATAAATATTTCTGCAAGTTCATTGAAACTCATTTTGTAAAACCCTGGACACTGTCTGGGCCGTCTGCGCTTCCAGCACTCAGGTGTTTGTTCTTTTCTTCATTCTGCAAGTATTGGCTCACAATGCAATAAACCTTTTTGTGTCCCGTAATCGTTTTCGGTGAAAAACATGCAACACAATTAAAGCAAGCAGGTAGTGGAATTCAGTACCCAAGGCACCATACTGTATGTGCTTGAGCTTTCTTTTAAATCCAGCACGCACGGAATTCTCTTATTAAAGCAAGGTTGGAGCCGGATAAAAAGCTGGTTAGCCGGCAGCTTTCCTCTGCGTACACAACTGCCACGTCTGGCTTATTAATTACTCAAAGCGTGACCTCCAAACGACTCCTCTGTGCACTCAAATCTGCCTCCAGCACTTCCACGTTTCACCTCCTTTCTTAATCATGCTTTTATTGTTCAGTGCCTTGACCAAACAGGAAACCTTTAACCTAAGAAACGACTTTTACAGGATTCACTGTTCCCTGTGCAGGCCCTTTGATACCTCAACGTGTCAGCAGACTTTGATGTGGGGTTTAGTGAAAAGCTGATGTTTCTTTAAATAAATAAATTGTCTTTTTTTTTTATATTGCAAGCTACCTTGCTGTAAAAAAAAAAAAATATTTGCTCCCTTATGGTTTTTTCTTTTTTGCATGTTTCTCACACTTTAATTTAGATTGGACAAATTTTTTTTTGCGCAAAATGCGTTATTTATTTATTTATTTATTACTTAAGAGGAAAAAAGTGGTTCATACCTGCCTGGCCCTATGTGAAAGAAATTTCCCCCAAATCTAATAACAGGCTGTGCCACTCTGCAATCAAGCGTTTGTGATAACTGGCAGTGAGTGAGTGTCACATCGCTGTGGAGGAATTTTGGCCCACTCTTCTTTGCAGACTTGTTCCAAGTCTGCCATATTGGATGGTTTTCGAGCATTAACGGTCTAAGTCTGGATTTTGACTAGGCCACTCCAAAACCTTACTTTTTCACACGGGGCAAGGTAGGTTTGGATGTCATTTAATAAGGTTATTAAATAAAATTTTTTTTTATCTCATTTATGTTTGACAAATATAAAAAAAAAAAAAAAAAAAGAGAGGAAAAAACTCACATTGGGCAGGGGGACAATTAATTTTTACAGCATTGTGGTTGGTACCCCAACCATACTACTGGTTGTTTAATGACTGGACTGGTAGTGTACAGTAGATGGGAGGTTGTTATATTTGGAATTTGTCACTTGGATCACAGGATAATCTGGCAAAGCCATCCTTTAAAATGTGCCTAAAATGAGGACACCTTTTTGCAACATTTGGGAAGGATGAATCGGCCTCCAAATTGACCCAATTGTCCTAAGTGCAGGGATTCTCCCCCATTTTTTAAAAATCAAATGGCATTTTTCAGCTAAGTACGAGTATCCCCAAATGAGGGACCTGCATGATTTAAGCAATTCTGGACATCACATGACGTTTTTATGTTTTGTATAATGGCAATTCCTTTGTGCTGAATATTTAACATGAAATGGGATTTAAACATGGCGTCCCCTTACAAATGTCCGCACTGGTCCTATTAATTATATGTTGACTTGTGAGGAACTTGAATATAATCCAACTGATCCAAGACTAAACTAATATTTAGATCTGTTTTAACAATACGTCATTGTCTTTTTTTTAAAAAGCCGTAGCTTTTTTTCTCCAGAAACTTTTCCAGTGGTGCAGAACATTTCATTGCGATATTAAATATCCCATTCAATTTCAAGTGAGCAGGAATGAAAATGAAGAATGCTGAATTAAGTGAAATCTTTGAAAAGAGCTCTTTTTTGGACCCTCTGTCGCGGTTGCCCTTGTAGATTTTGCGTGCATTAGAAAATACTGGTTTTTAAAAATCTCGGAAGGACTCGCATATTCCCTGTTGGTTATTCAGAGAACTTGTACTTGTGATGTTTCTTGTAAATGAAGACTGAATAACCAAAGACGTCAAGCAGAGTAAAATGCACTAAGCACTAAGACGTTCAAACTTTACAAATGTTTTAAAGAGCCCACTGCAGTCGTTCCAATGAATTCAAAACGCCTGATCCATGCAACTTCACACAATTCTACACGCAATCATTCACTAACACCACTTGCACATTAAAGGAACTCGTCTGGAAGTTGTCGCGTCCCCATGTAGTCCTGACATCGCTCCAGGCCATTTCCACATGTTTGGGCCATTTTAAAGGAGTTCCTGGAAGACCAGCGTTTCACACATGTAGCAGGCAGTCTGATCATGGCGCACCGAACTTTCTACCCTGATTGTATCATAGAACTAGTGAAATGCTGGGATTAGTATAGAAGGGGGTTGTATAGAGATTTTTTATTTTTGAGTCTCATCAGTGTTCTGTTCTCCATCTTGTATTTCTTTTTTTGATTCTGTAGCGTCTGTCTAGGTTATCGACATTGGACTGGTTCTTCACAAAATTCACTTCACAAATTTCGTGTCAGTCTAATACCTTACTGGACACCTTCATTACAGGAAGACATCACCTTGCCAAAAAAAAATAAAGCATCTCTCTACCTCCCCCTGAAATGAAACAGAAAATTTCCCATTTACAGACATGTGCTGAAATGAACATCGCTTCTTCTCTACCTCCCCTCGCTCTCAGCAGAAAGCTCAGCAGCCGGTACTCGGCTCTAACCGAGACTGACATTTTCCTCCTAATGAAATATGCTCCAAAATTACAATCCATATTTAGAGGTAATGAAATCATCCAGTCTTATTTTTTTTTGAGGGGGTGCATAACCAGGCTCGTAATTCCTCATTTACTCATGGTGTCTTTTGGATGGGTACCTTCTTCCATTCCCTCCTTTTTAAAAAAAAATTTTAAATCATTATTCTTTGGTATTCATATTGTGGTATTAAATGGGATGTGTTCTTCCTTTTTCTTCAGCATAGTGTTCAATTTTTATCCCCCCCCCTTCTATATTTGGCAGTTTTCTGAAAGCCTGCTGGACTTTTTTTTTTTTTCTTCCCATTTATAGTTCTGACGTTGTTTTCGCTCATCTATGTGGAAAGGTATGATTATTAGACGGCGAGGTGAACCGCATCTGTTGGAGGGGGAAAAAAAAAATTCTATTTCTCCAAGACTAGGGTTGGGAACCTCGAACAGAATGTTTTACTTTACTAAGGTTTCAAATAGAGAGGAAATGTGTGCATATTCTGCCGCAGGTGGTGGTTAAAGGATAATTACATGCATAGTAAGGTTGAGAGACATTTAAATGAGGCTCTGGGTGAAATGAAAAGAATAACTGAAAGTTAAAAATACATGCAGTTGGGTCCTCATGACATGTCTTTATAGCTGGGATCCGAGTCCATATGTTCATATGTTATAAACAGGATGTGCTTGACGGGTATGTAACACCTCTACCGGACCTTAACCTTCTTACAATTGCTTAGAATAGCTAAATATAGAGAATAATAAAGGAGTGGTGAAGACAGACACATTCTTGCTGAGTTTAAGAAATGTCGATTTCATAGCGAAAGAGCCTTCTGAAACACAGACTAAGAGAAACCTCATACAAATTCTGACTATTTCAAAAAGTAATATTGGGCGATAATGGCTCGGTGGATAAAACGCTTGATTACTGGTCAAGAGTTTAAATCCCAGTACTGCCATTAAATCCTTGTTTAGCGAATTCCAGCCAGACAATAGTAAAGGCTATAGACATTTCCAAAAGTATTTATTTACAGCCTGTTCGTTCTTTTAATATTCGTTTTCTAAGAAAAATAAAATAACACAATTTGCTCTTGTGCACACACGCACACCATCTGTTTGTTCTAGCTGAAATCTCTCGTACTGCATTCTGGAATGCTTGACTTTCCTTGTTTCGTTTTTCAAATACTGTTTCAGTGTCTAACCACACAGGAAGATGTGCATGTTCCTAGCCAATCAAACTGAAAAAATAAAAGCTTTTATCTGCTCAGATTTGGGATGATGCAAGGCATTTGCCAGTTATTTTTGTGGCTTCTCAGTTATTTCAGCGACGTTATACAGGTTAAAACACAACCGAGCGCTAAACAAGGCTAGGTTAGCAGTTAGCCACGAACCTAGCCAGCGTGTAGCTACATATTAGTCAAGTAGGCTTTTATTGTCGTTCCAACCATATACAGTTAGTACACAGTGAAACGAAACAACGTTCCTCCAGGACCAGGGTGCTACATGCATGTAACAACATAAATGTACAACATAAATTTTACATTTTTAAGTTATTCTAAAAGAAGAACCATCAATATCTATACAAAAATACAAAAATAGACAAAGTGCACGTGCAAATGTGCAAAGTGGTACATGACAGACACGACAATGTAAGACATAATACTTTTTGATGAAGGATGAATTGAGGTAGTGGGAAGAGCAGCAGTAAACAGTTTACTATTAGTCTCGTCATAGCTGTAAATTTTCTTTTGCTAAACAGGAGAATTTGAGGAACATTGAACATGAAACGACATTCTTATTTTCGCGCACAATTACTACTAAAAGCCGATACAAGCTACAGTTAGCAAGGTTAGCCTCACTGTTCGGCTCAATTTAGCAAACGCACTTAATGAACAGTAAACTTATAATAGCAGCACTTGCAGCTTTAGGATCCATGCTTGAACTTTTTCCCAAAAGCAGCTCAGAATTGTTTCTCGTTAAAGAAGCAGTCTGATGTGAAATGTTTAACAAGCTCTCACTCGCACATGCTCACACACACGCGCGCACGCACGCACGCACGCACGCACACACGCGCGCGCGCGCGCGCACACACACACACACACTCGCACACCCTCACACGCTCTCTCTCTCGCACACATTTAGGGAGAACTGTAAATAAACCTTCTGGACTGTTTTGGAACATTTTGTGCACATCAGGAGAGATTAATCTGGGAAGCAAAAAAAGAGAAAAGACAGTCAAGAAAAAGCCAATTTAAAGAATGAAAATGTAAGGGAATGTTTCTCGTGCGTTTTTGCATTTACACAGTAGAGTGAATTTTTGCCTTTAACCGAGGGATGGAGTAGTTTGTGCTGTAGGTTTGTGTTGAAATGTGGGTTTTTTTTTTTTGTGCCACCCAAAATAGGTCAACTGGACAAAACTATTTGGCCAACCCTGTTGATTATTGAATTCGGGTGTTTCAATCAGGCCCCTTATCCACAGTGAAGAGCAATCTTCATGTTTCTGTTCCGCATACCAAGACATCTTGCTACGCTTCCAACTTTGTGGCAACAGTTTGTCCCTATAGTGTACAGTATGTTTACAGTACAAAAAGGGAATTTAAAATCTTACAAGTTTGTACTCCCACTATCTAACTGTTCTGCACGATCAAAAAAATCTTGGTTTGACTCGAATGCCCTTCATATAATGCGTCATTTATGCCAGTGTGCTTTTAAAAGTCCATTTTTGTTGTAGCCATTGAGTTTATTGATAAATTGATTGAACTCCTTACTTTTATGTTTAAAAAGGAAAAAAAGGCATGGCTTGACCCTTGAAAGTGTTCTGCTTTTTGCAGGACATTGTACAACTTTGAAATGCCCACTGCACTACTTGCGTATTACAGCAAATCAGCTACTATAGAAGCTACTGGCAAAATTCCCTGCACAGTCTTGACCTCGCTCCAAGCCATTTCCACGTGCCAGGCCATTAAATGAGTCACTGGGAGGTCGGCATTTCCGATGTGAAGCAGGCGTCCCATCATGGCACCAGTGTACTGAGAAACTTTCTACCTTGATGGGATCCAAGCACTAGGGAAAGGCTGGGATGGGTACATTAGTGTAGCAGGGATTATATAGAGAAATAAAGGGTTTTACTGAAATGAATGACCTCACATTTCCTATTTATTTGGATTTTTTTTTAATATCTATATTATCCCTACCTGTATATATCTAACTTCAACATCTTTTTTTTGCCATCTCTGAATTGGTGAGAAACTGCTGAGTGCTTACTATTCCTGGATGCACAATCTGCACCAATGCTGGTCACAAACAGCAGCACAAAATAAAACGCATCCAGAGAGGCACTGTCTAAAATTATGATTGCTTATTTTTTTAAAAAAGGAAGAGAATTGGTGTCTAGGGACAGAAGAGCAGCTTTAAAAAGTTTCAGACCAAGGACAGGGCTAGGTGCTCTCACACAGCTGAACAGACTGGGGTAATGAGGACGAAGGCCATCTCGCAATCTATATCTCTGCTTTGGACTTTTTTTTAAAGGAAATCTGCCTTTGTTGTCAGCCGCTCAGCATGATGGCCCTCCAATTATATATGAAATAGTTCATTTTTCCCCAAAGGTCTTGAAAATGCCTGAAGCATCTCTAAAGACAAAATGCAATTGAGCTAAATGTAAAAAAAAAAAAAAAAAAAAGACCTAAATAAACCTTTAGACTTGATGCTGAAATACTCAGTAGAGACAGAAAGCACAGACTTGCTCAGTATGTAAATAACTGATTTTAGGCCTAAACCATCCAATAATAAAAAAAAATAAAAAAATAAAAAAAAGGAAAGACATCTAGCGTTTTGCATTCGTCAATATTTGAATTTTTTTAGAAATATTTTAAGATGAATTTTAATTAAATTTATATATGTAGATAGACTTACTCACTTACTTCCGAGGCTGAGTCAAAAATTATCCGCACTCAGGCTGTAGAGTTTTTATTTATTTATTTATTTACTTTTAGAAAATACAATGCATTTTTTCGACATAATCTCCTTACACTTCATCCATCCGCCAACAAGGTTTTGTATTCCCTCATTAAAAAAAAACAAAAAAAAAAACGAATGTACCTCGTTTGAATGTACCTGTAAGTGATTCTCGTCAAAGGGATCATCCTCGTAGGGACCAAACAGGACAAAGTCCAATAGAGCAAGATCAGGACTGTAGGCAGGATGCTTTAACACCACAAGTTTTTGTAATCCGAAGTTTAGGCTTTAGCTCTTCAATAAGCATCTCGGTGTAACTGGGTACTTTTTTATTTGTTGAACTTTTTCCTGATAATGAGAATCCAAGAAAAATGTGAGCATCAATTTTCCAGCTGATGGTTACCTTGAACATCTGAACATTTTAAATGCTCTTTCGTGAGTTGTTTAGGGGCCAGGTACACCCTCAGATCGCAAAAACTAATCACCACTCCCTGCTCTTCTTTCTTGATTGCACCACAGTTGAACTGATGTAACGCGTTCACACCTGCACAGCAGTGTCTGGGGAGACGGTGGCTTTAAATGGAAAGCGCTTTTTTTTTTCACTTTTTTTTTTTACAAGTTTTATTATAGCTCTTAATTGCGACATGACTATAGTTATTAGTACGAACTTTCTACCTTGATGATGCAAATAAGAATAATTGTGCATATTTTTTTTATTTAGGGAAAGATTATAGTAGCTTTTTGGTGTTTGATGTCAAGGTTTATTGGGTTAAGTAAAAAACAAAAAACAAAAAAAAAACAAATAAGTAAATGAAACTTTTAGAATGTACTTTAATCGGAAAATTATCCAGTCTGGTGGTGTGATAACATTACCATCCTGACATGCCTTGAAGTGTTTTATTCCCTTTATACTTCAGCAGCTTGCCAGTAATTGCAAATTATTTTATTTAGCACATCCTTTTTTTTCCTTTTTTTTTTTTTGCTGTT
The DNA here is from genome assembly GCA_013621035.1 of Clarias magur. Taxonomy (NCBI): domain Eukaryota; kingdom Metazoa; phylum Chordata; class Actinopteri; order Siluriformes; family Clariidae; genus Clarias; species Clarias magur. Next base: position 1,877,173 of record QNUK01000009.1, on the reverse strand, counting down.
TATAATTACATTAATCACTTGTCAGCTCGAATCAGATTGCTTGCTACTAAGAAACCAGAAATATCTCTGTCCCGAAGAAGTCAAAAACCTAAACTGCTTTACAGCTGGCTGTTGCAAAGTTCTGACACTGGTGTCTCCTTACAGAAACGTTAAACATCTCTTTATAAAAATCCCCAGATTATTGAATAAAAATAATTCTGATTGGGCTTGGATTGCATGAGAGATCCATCACACAAGGCCCTGTGAATGAGCAGTTACTATAGAAACGATCATGTATTAGACCGAGCACATTCGTATAACCCTGTGAGTTACTTCAGAGACGGTACTATAATCACTGGTGCGATTATAGAAGGGAATCGGCCTGCTTTTAATTAGCAGCGGTAAACTTTAAAGGAATGAGCTGATGCGCTGCAGGATTCAGTGCCAGTCTAGGATGTGTGACTTGCCTGAGACTCCAGTCAATGTCATCTCTTTGTCAGCAAGGTTAAAAAAAAAAAATTATTTAAGATGTCTTTTTAAAAGGCAGTAACTTGCAGGTTATAGCCTGTATGATTTAAAAAGATTACCCGGGTTTTGCTTAAACAGTTGATTTAAGGTACTTTGCAGGCCAAACTAATGAGATTGATTGATTTGATATAAGGATAAATAGTCCCTGAAGTTGTTGCTTGCAAAGCAGAAAATGTCGAGCGGATTTAAGGATTTAAGTGACTTTGACGAGGAACAAATTGTAACTGCTAGACGACTGGGTCAGAGCAACTCCAAAACTCCAGCTCTCGTGGGATGTTCAGGTCTGCGGTGGTCAGAACAATACAGTAATACAGTATATGCAGAATGACTCTCAAAATGGGGAATAGGTCATGTTAACATATCTAACAATTGAATTTCTGTATGTTAAAGGATCTAAAGCAAATACCGGAAAAGCAGAAAGTGATTTTGTTGACTGCTATTGCTTTGAGATGTTGAATTGATGTCACTTGCTTAATTCCATCCCGAGTTCTTTAAGACTTTATTTATTTCTTTATTTATTTTAAATAGAAGTTCTGAGTTAGAACCTTAAGGTGGTTAATACAGCACTAGAGATGGCACTCATCCGATCCGATTCGAATTGGTATATCGAGTATATCCGGATAAGAGATGTTTCATGCCATTTCTGATATTTGAATATTTCCTCCATCAGCATCTTTTCTTCCGTTCCTCCTTTCCCCCCCCTAAAGATTAGAACATTTTAGAAGTATTTTCCCGAAACAACAATATCCAAACCATCATTTTTGCCAAGTATAGAATCAATTCCATCTCTAGCCTTAAGCATGCAAGTCTTGCAGTTTATAATGGCACTGCTTGTGTTTCTCAATGAGTGAGGATTTAAACCATTCTGGACACTTCTTGAGTTAGAAATATAGAACGGCTCACCAGTCATACTGTAGTTCCTATTTTTTGATCCTGCATCTATATAAATAAAGGTTCTGACCAGTGTACAGATGAAACAACCTTTATATAGACGGATAAATGCAAGATCAAAGAATAAAAAAAAAAAAAACTGACCATGTAAATAAAGACCATGTAAAAAAAGAGTATACTGTAGATGCAGTCAGTTTCCTGTTCTTTGATCTGTTCTTATAGATGCAGCATCAAAGAATAGGAAACTGGGACTGCATTGATACTCAAATAAAACCTCTATGTAGATGGAGTATCACCAGTCATAGTTGTTTTTATTCTTTGATACTGCATCTATATAAATCGGTCAGAACTCGCTCTTTCAATATCATTTCAATAACTGTCCAGCCAGACTTTGGCACAGCGTCACGCAAAACTGCATTTAAAATGTTGAATGATGACGTTATGAGGAGTAATGCAGCAGATTGTAAACTGCGTATGCGTCGAGCTGTGGGCGCGTCTTAAATCGACCACTGTACAGAATTCAAGGAATCTGCCTCAAGTTTTAACCTGTGCCATAAATTCAATTAAAATGTTGAGGAAAAGAGAAATGAACCGTTTTATATGCTGGATTTAATAATCAACTTTAAAATAAGCTTCTAATAAGCAATGAACACAAACCTGCACTAATAGATATAAAATGGAAAACCTAATTGAATATTTTTAGAGATTAGTTTTTTTTTTTTTTTTTTTTAACTGAATGTTGACGCACTGGAGTCGTTTTAAGACTTGATCTTTATCTGATTTACTTTTTCGATTTCTCATCTCTGATCCACTCTCTGATTACCGAAGTGTGTGTGGCTGACGACAAAAGAAGTACAACCTGACGCAAGATACTCAAACTTACAAAATGTTATTTCTTATTGTGAGGTTATGCAGAGTTCTGCCATACAGAAAGACAGATGGAAATGTACGCGGACACTTAAGTTATGCATGCGCATGACGCCTGTTAGTTTTGCCTGACTCTGCTATACCTGTATTTAAAGCAAAATTCTAAATGTCCCCTGTGTGTATAATAATAATAATAATAATAATGATAATAATAATGATACAAGTCAATGACTAAATCTGTCTGAACATAGGAGTATTTAAATGGACTAGGGCTCATAATGATGGGGTGAAAGAACAGTGGCTGCTGGGAGTGAAGGAGTAAGTCAGGTGGTCAGATGCTGAAGAACAAGACAGTGACTAGGATCAAGAAGTCATTGAGCTTCACAATCGGGTACCGTATAAATACAACTCCTCATGCATCACTGTGCCGGGTAAACCAAATTGCTCACACTCTGTCCGTGTGCTCCTCCTTCCTCTCTTCCTTCTGTAACAGGGTTAAAAAGTGATTTGTCCAATAAATTTATAACATTCCCGACCATGTTAACATTATAAAACCGTTGAACTGCCGTTTGCGCCACCTGGCCGGTATTGACTGCTGTCGTAGTTCTTCCTCAACGTTTGACGCGTTTTGCTTTCGGAGATTTTCTGCTCGTTACATTCGTGAAGAACAGTTTTCCAGTTTACCGTACCCCGCCTGGTGGGTGAATAGTACGTTTTCTCGTGTCAACAAGGCGTTTCCAGACGCCTCAGTCGGGGTAAATGATCGTTTCAGTGAAGCTCTTGACCCATATCTGCATGATTTTTGTTCTTTGCGCTGCTCCCACACGGTTGGCTGATTGGGTAATTGTAGGTTTACAGCGAGTGTATATTTTCGTGTACATGCAGTTCCCAGATGAAACGGATGTTTTTAGGTTAGCCGTGACGTTAGTGGTAGTCGCCGATGTCCTGCAGGTGTGTCCACATACTGTATATAGCACAGGATTTTCGGTGACTTCAGCGGCTCTCTCCAGTAAGCTGTGAAAAAAAAAGATAAATCTTGATGCATTTTTTTTTTCTTTCTTGGATCTTTCTTAGCTAAGAATGCGTATAAATGTATATCGTGTTTAAAAGCATGCATGTCTGCTTACTTATTCCATGAATAGCTTGACAATGTGTATTTTTATTTATTTATTTTCCCCCTCTCCCTACGTTCGGCGTTTTTACTGAAGTTTTAATGCGTGGTTCCTCATGTCAACTGAGCCAGACATGTGTGTTTATAATTGCTAGATAGCGGCATGATGGAGGGATAGCTGGTGAAGAACAGAATAAGTGAGCGATGGCGTTTCCCCTGATGCTCTAATTGCTTGGCTGGAGCAGCGGGGTTGGGCCGCTGCCATGTCACTGATTTGCTCGATATGTGGAAGCTGGGAGGAATACAGACGCCAATTTTTTGGGCCTGATGGAAAGGCGAGCCAAGTGCCTGTCACGGGTCTGTGTGTGTAACTTCGATGTGCGTGGCCACATCACGGTGTGTGCATGTCTTCAACTGGGTTGTGTTAGCAGAATTCAGTCTTTTTTTTTCCTTCTTCTTTCTTTTCCCGTTCTCTCTCCAGTGGTCTTTAAGCATGTAATGAAATACCTGACAAAGTAAGTGTAGCTGGTAAGGTAAGTGCAGGCATCACTGAAACGTAATAAAATGTGTGAAAATGAAATCTGAAACCGATGCGAACCAAGGAAATATCGATATCAAAGGAGATTGTTAAACGAATAACACCATTTCTTCCCCCTCTTACAAAAATAAGATGCAGCAGGAAGCTTTTCACCGAGAATTGTAAAGCAACGGTGACGGTTCTTTTAGAAAACTTCTGCTTGACTTTTACGTACCTGTTGGACCAAAACCCTGTAATCGTCATTTCAGAAACGTCGACGTTTATTACAGGCCGCAAGCAGTTTTAAAGGGAATTAAAAAGCCATAGTAATAATGCTACAGTAGGCAGAATAATAGACAGAGCAGCAGGTACACTCTTAAAATTAATGGGGGCAGAAATGGATTTTCAGAGCGATGCCACAGAAGTACCATTTAGGTTTTTTTTTTTTTGAGTTTCCTAAAGAACATTTTTGATGGGTTTTTTACCTTTGCTTTGGTCCCACAGAGAGCCAAACAAAAAAAATCCTCATAAATGTTGACTTGGGGGAGAGTCTTGAAAATACAGAGCTTGAGATGATTACTGATATTACTCCTCCTTCTTTTCTCCTTCTACTATTTTTCTCTACATCTCAGTCTTATTGTCGTCTTACCCAAACCCCCACATTAAGGCTACTACAACCACTCAGCCGGGAGGGCCGAAGACCATCACGTGTTTTCTCCGAACCACGTGACTCAAGCTGGCCGCATCTTTTCGAACTGTTCGCTCACGCACCGTTGGGGGCGGAGTAAAACACTCGGAGGACAGCGCTATCCGCTCCTTCCGCTTGCGTGAGCTCACAGACGCCCCAATCAGGCTGTAGAGCCGTGATTAATGTGGGAGCACTAAGTACCTCTCATCCCTCCCCTGTGAGAGAGCTCGGCCAATCAGCTCTCTCTAGACCTCCGGCTGTGAGGTTACAGCATCACCCGGGAATCGAACTCACGATCTCTGGGTGATGGCCAACCGATTCTCCTAGCCAACCGAACAGCAGAGCAACTTTCAGTACGTTAAATTCTTTCTTCCTTTCTTTCTATTTTTCTTTCCTAATATTTCCTGCATCCTCCCCCCGCATCTTTCCTATTACCTGCCTTCTTTCTTTATTTGTTTTTCTTGTTTTCTCAATATCTCATTTTTCATTTCTATTTCTTTCCGTCCTCTCTCGCTACTTCATTTCTTCCTAATCCTTGCTTTCCTTCCTTCCCACTTCCTTTCTCTTCTCTCTTCCTCTTTATTCCTTTTTTCCTTCCTTCCTTCTATTTCCAAATGCAGTTCAGCTTATTCTGATAGTAATAAAAATCCTTGGTCTAACAGACTGCAGAGCGGTGTTGCTGTCTCAGAGCTCCAGGGTTTAGGGTTGACTAATAAGCTCAGGTTCCTGTCTGTATGGAGCTTCGTGCTCTCTCCTTGTGTGCCTGGGTTTCCTGCAGGTTCTCCAGTTTCCGTCTGTATCCCAAACACGTGCGCACATCACAGAAATCATTTTTTCAGATTTAACGGAGTTGAATTACGATTTTATTTATCCCAACATTCCAGAGTTTTCTAAAAAGTTGTCCTAACCTAGGAATTTTATAGGAGAATATTTTCCCCCTGTATTGCTGCTTTACATCTGTTTATACTGCTATGGGTGAAAAATGGCCACTAAACAATATAAAGGCTCATAAACGCCGAAATGATGTGACTTGATGACAAAAAGCTTATTAGTGACTCTAACTGCAGTGTCACGGCTCACAGGAGCCAGAGATCACTAAAGTGTTTTTGCTTTTCTGTTTTTTGTAATTTTTATTTTTATTTTATGAGCTGCCTTACTGCAGTGGTGGACAAAAGCATTAAGGCAGCATATACCATGTATTATAGTTCTCACTGTGCACAAAAAAGGTGCTTCCGCTAATTAGATTTGGGTATCTGGCTGAAGCGTTGTTCTAATTAACTGAAAAACTGTCTGTGACGACGGTATTCAACTTCTGGAGCCGTGGCCTGGGTCAGCTCCAGACCTAAACTCAATAGAAAACTATCGGACAAAGGTGAAGAAGGCAGGAGCAGTCAAGAAATGTGTAGGTCTCCAGTCAATCACGCAGGCATGGATTGGCCGAGTGACATCCGAGTACTGCAGACTTTAACGCTGTGTATAGCCAGATCGAGCAGGTTTTGAAGAATAAGTAACTTCATTCTCAGTATTGACAGCTGTATTATAAAAACCATTGCTTAAGATCACAAAATATTATTAATTTGGATTTTCATTATTAAAAGAAATGAGTGACATCATGTGAAGTGAAATTTCATGTTCTCGATACTTTTACTAACCACGTTATAGCTAAATCCAAAGATCATTCATAGAGCACTCGACTTAAAACGACCCCTTTATAAAATAGCCACATTTTCATCCTTGGTTTCTAGGTAGCAGACACGATATGTAATTATATCCTAACTTGTGAGAGTGGATGGAAAAGATGGCACTCTTAAGATATGATTTCCTTCTGTAGTGTGAATTTGTGATCGAATCTGGCACTCGTACCGCAAGTCATCACAGGATGTAAGATAAGATAAAGATCTTTTAATACAGTGTAAAAGCAATGGTTCATGGACTCGTGACCGTCACGTTCACATTTGGTTCTTTCTCAAACTGTTCCCGCAAAGTTGTAAACACTTTAAGCTTTTGTATGCTTTAGCTTTTAAATTTCCCTCACTCCTCGTGAAGATGCTGTGCGATGCATCCAAAAACTCAAGTGACGATCACCGAGCTCCGACTGTGCACAAGGCCTTTTTCCTGAAATTGTTAGATGCGTTTATATGGACCGTAATGAATGAGAAAAGCATTCCACCTCAATTGCAACTGACTGAACAAATCGGGAGGATTTTTCCATCAGAATGAAAGGGTTGGAGAAAATATTAGGCATGCAACGACTTGACTGACTGACTGTTCCTCTCTTGTTGGAATGAATACGTTCTTGCATTGTTGCCCCATGCATGGAGTAACATCTGGTGGCATCTACCACTTCGAAGCACTGATGGGTTCACTTTCACTTGATGATGAACCTCCACACCTTTCACACTTGAGATTCACGACTTCTACTGTACAAATCCTGGAAGATGAACTGAAGAGCAACGTGAATACTTCTCCTTCTGTAACACTTGTGCCAGATTAAATGCTTCATATGAATGGAGAACTCCCAGCATTATGCTCCAAAATATACTGTACCATTCACCCTTCCCAGAGGTCTCGAGGCTTCTGTGGCACCGATGTCGAGACCAACCCTGGCATAGGAAGTTCTACAAACACTTCCTCTTTTAGCTTGTGATGGTTATGTGCACGTTTTTGCCTGTATAGAGGATGATGTGGCTGAATACTGTAGCTGTGTGGAGAAGGAAGTAATTCTGGTGCTTGGGTACTGTAGCCGGGCACTGGAAATCAGCATGGGGGCAAAATGCTGTCTCTGCTATTTATAACACCGTTCCTGTCCTGTCACCACAGGTTCCATGTCTGTTCCCAACCTGACACTGTCGCATTACATAACCGGATGTCTTCTCAATCCCAAAAACAGGCAGTCCACAGTACTGTGACTGCCTATATACTGTACTCGTAACTAAACAATCTGCTTTTTTTTTTTAATTAAGACCTTCCTAGAAATGTTCACGTATATTAATTTCAAGGGGTGTTCATGTCAAACCTGGACTTTTGATTATGCAGAAAAACAGGACGTGGTTATGGAAGCAGAAAACTCCCTTTATTTCTCTATATAATCTCTTGCTGCACTATTGCATTCATCCCAGTTTTTCAATAGTGCTTGGTTACCATCAAGATGGGAAGTTTTCTCAGTATGCCGGAGCCATGATCAGACTCCATGCTTTACATCTGAAATGCTGGCCTCCCAGGAACTCCTAACAGCCCAAACATGTGGAAATGGCTCGGATGCGAGGTCAGGACTGTACCGAGGGATGTGGCAATAATTCCCAGCCGAGGGCCTGTAATGTGCAAGCGGTGTCGAACGATTGTGTGTACAGTTTCCATGGACAGATGCGTCTCTCCTGCAAGTTGGCGAAAAGTTATCCATCTGTTTCCAAGATTTAGGCGTTCCACTTGCAGAATGTTCGCAGGGACGACTGAATGGTGCGACTGAATTTCTACATCTAGGCATTTGGCAGACGCCCCTATCCAGAGCAACTTACTTTTTTTTTCTCATTATATATCTGAGCAGTTGGGGTTAAGGGCCTTGCTCAAGGGCCCAAGAGGGACAACTTGGTGGTCGTGAGACTTGACCTTCCGAACCGTAGTCCAATGCCTTAACCACTGAGCTACCCCTGACCCTTTCCAAGCAAATTTCCGAGCAAAATGGCTGTGAATTTTTTTTATTGTAGTTATTGGTTCATTGTGTCTAAAGTTACATTTAATATGAAACGTCTGCAAGGTGGACTTACTATAGTTCTGGTTATGAATTAAGATGGACAGCCTCACAAACAATCTTAATAGCGCAAATGTGTATTTGAAGTCTTTGAAGTGCTGATGCTGGCGTCGCCTTGGCTAAATGTTCAACTCCCCACATTAACAGCATCAAAAATAGTTTATTAGCAGCCTCGGAGTACACCGAGATTCTGCCATTCATTCCTCAAGTGTGTGCCGTTACTGTAGCAATAATAATGTACGATGTAGAACAAGCACTAATCTGTCATTTGTTACAACTGGATCATTGTTATAGACTTTTAATGCACCTTCTGACTGGAATTTCACCCCACTGTCTGATGATATCGGCCCTGATATCTTTTGCCACGGATTTAACTGCAGACGTGGCATTCGACACCGTTCATATTGAATCACAGCCAGCTGAGCAGTATGTGCCCGAAGCTTCTGCCATTCGTCTCGGATAATGAACCTTCTTTCAGAGTCGCTTAGATCTTTTCCTCTTGTCATCTTCATCCAAAATCAATGTCGGATGGATCTGGGTAGCATTATTTTACACATCACAGGGCGTAGAAAGGTGTTTGCTGCTTAATAGTATTATCTGGTTCATAAGCGTTCTGCGTTCTCCACTCATGTCACCTCAATATATACGCGTGAGGGTTATTTATTTAATACATTTATATATCACAATGTATACATGCATACTCTGAGTTCTTCCTGTCGTTTCATGCTCAGCTTTAAGTTCCAAATAACAAAAACGGCAACTGATATTGAATCAAGTGAACTGACACTAGAGGATGCATTACTATTAAATCTTTAGTAACCATGGCGACTTGGCCATTTGGGATAATGGTTATAACCAGGGGGGAATTTCGAGGTTTTGGACAGTCCTGTGAATTTTCCAAGTTTGTATTTGCGTCTTTACTTTTTCGTCTTTTGAGTTCCAGCTAAACTAGGGTTCTAGGGGTGTATCCCAAATATCATACAATGGAAAGCTGGTGCTCTGTCCGGCGTAAGTTCCACACACTAAGTAGTTCCCTTGTTCAGAGATTAAAGAGGGATTTTTGGAGTCAGCCCTGTGATCCAAGCTAGTTAGCTTTGTAACTATGGTATCAACCATTAGCGAAACAGTCGGATGAGTTAAAGCTTGTATTCGTGTTAACTAGTTACTAACTAGAACAAGTATTTAAGTTGACATATCATATATCAGATGTTTTCTAGCTGGAAGTGCTTTTGTGTGTTTTGGCCGGTAGCCGCCCTCGCCTCTTTCCGATACTGCATACCGCTACTGACACTTTTAGTGGTGCGTAGTTCCTGAATTTGCTGTCCCAAAAAATGCCACCATATCGTGAATGGAAAATGCTAATGGGGTATAAATATACTATAACAGGAAGTGGAGTATAGAGCATACCATCCTCTGAATAACGCTCTTTGAGGGTACATCAGGAACACTTTTTTTTTTTTTCTGAATTCATTCACATCGCTTGCATGAATAGGTGATCCAGTAGGTTCACACTATGAAGGTGATCGCTATCCTGATGAGTGACTGAGGATTACAGCGTTAAATGACGCAATGACTGTCCGGCCTTATCGGTCCTGCAGTGTTCGACGGTCCATTATGCTTAAAGCACACAATCAGCCAAATTAAGGGACACAATTTGTAAAAACTTTAACAAAAAAACGGGCATCATGGATCAGCAGAACACAAAATTAGCTACTGCATTTAAAAACAATTATTTTCCCAAAAGTCCAGATGGAAAAAGAGGATTACAGAAGAAGCCTAAGTTGAACCTCATGCTGGCTTAATTTAAACTTCTGATTTGCATTATAGTTTTACCAGAAGCCAGAATTTAAAGCTCAACATTATCCTGCCTTCTTTTTTCTTTCTTTTTAAAAAAATTTTTTTTTCACACTGTCATAGCCATCCATTTTTCTATTCTGCGCCTTGGAACATAGCTAAAATAATAAAAGCTGACTGGAATTATGCGATTTATTTTCATTGACCATGCTTATTACAACACTTGTTCAGCCTGTTCTTTGGAGAGACTGATGAAGCTCTTTTATTTTTAGTGGTATATAAATCAATTTAACCCAAATTTGTACTTCCTCGCTTCATCCAACTTTTATAATGCAAGGTAAGAATGATGCCTTATACCCCAGATTTCCTAAAAACGACAATGATTTAACTCATGAAAGTGTGACATATTGCGTTTGAAATGTTTGCAGTTACTCTTAATGTAGAGCATTGTTTACAAGAGATTTATTTAGCTTTTTATCGCTTCAGCATTAGCGGCTATAAACAGTCATTTCATCACCATCCTTTATTTTCCCTCCTTTACTCAATCTAAAGACAAATGAATCTTTTTATGTTGGAATTTTTTGACCTAAAGACTTTCCCATTGCAGAAAACTTACTGGTTGCTACAAAGCCCTGACACTGACGACTCGGTCCAAAGAAAGATCCTTCTTCGGAATGTATACAAACAAGTTTCTTTTATATATAGAAGCTCTTATTGGTCTTGGATTATATGGAGCAAGTCCCTGTGAAGTTGTCTGTGCAAACAGTAATGGATTAGAATTAGTATGTTAACATAAACCCGTTATCTGAATTCAAGCCTGCACTGTTATCAAAGCCATGCTGTAAAGGGTTGGGTACTGAAACACAATATGGCACCAGTTACCTACTGTACTGTACATACCCGGAAGGTACTAGAATTAAATGCCTATAGCGAAGTGTGGCTCTATTTTACAACAAAGGATCTGAAACAGTGACGTGCAACAAATGGCTTTCAACAATTGCATTTAAAGATGAAACGTCAAACTTGTTGAAACGTTTAAGGACACACAGGATTAAGTTAAAAGCAGAGGGATGCACAGTGTTTAACAGCATGCAGACATCAGCTGGCAGTGTGGGCGTCCCCGGCCCCAGTCAGACCAACTCTAGCAAAGTCAGGAGAGGTGACTTTTTTTTTTTCTTTCCCCACATGGGATTGATGGTCCTGCAAAATAACGGTCATATTTCTGCAAAGGAATTGGTGAAATTTGAAGCTGGCTGGTAGCATATCAAGAATACCAATTACAAGGTGATTCACTTGAAAGAGGACTCAGCAATCTGAACCCGAAAAAATACCCTACAGTGCAGTACGTACCTTGACTTACACTATGTGTAAGCGATTGCGTTACGAATTTGCACGTCAACGGTTGTGTCCTGCGACATTTTTGGACCATGAGAAAGGGGACAATGATTGTTTTCCAGTTTCCGTACCATCCACTGAATAATGCTTTTTTAGGGTACTTCAGGAACTTCACTCATTAGTGACCCAATAGTCTGTACAGTCTACTTTACACCGCCATCCTGATGAGAAGTCCAGTGACTTGATGAAGGGGGTACATCATTAAATGCCACGATGTCTGTCTAGTGCCTACCTTATCCGACTGACTCCAGGGAGTCCCGGCGTGTTCAAAGCTCCATATGCTGAGGAGCACATTGTACGTTGTTTCGTTCAGATTGCTTCGTCTTGGCGAGAGTTATTACAGAACATTTGGGGCCTCTTTCAAGTAAATCACCCTGTACTTTGCTCTTATTGATGTTAAATACTGTAGTATTGAGTTGGGCATCGTTATCATTAAAAAAAAAAAGAGAAATGATGATAATTTACGGGTATTACATTCAAATGATGCCCAATCCTAGTGCTGTAAGAGAAATCAGTCAACGCCAACTGACCGCTGAGAATCAAGGATTTAACGCTCCTATGGTATACAACAGATTATCTACCAGGTCAGTATTCCTTAACTTGAGGAGAATTACTAGTAAATTCTAGAGATTATTACAAAATGGCTACATTTGCTGTAAACCCTGAGCAATCTCAATAGTTCACCAATAACAATTGCAATAGAAAAGCTTCCCTGTGCACATTAGTTCAGATGCTAGTAAACGTTAATTAAAATTGTCAACATGTCAGTAAAGGACACATGTACGCACAATCTGAAACAGGAACACTATTAATAGTGTCATATTTTAATTATTTATTTTTCACCCTGTGAATGTGTTCATTAACCCAAGTTTAATGACTAAGGTTGTAGGCTGCTAGCAGTGACATCCTAGATTGTAAACATGGAATAAACTCCATGACCCACCACATGCTCAGGTTTTAGAAATTAAAATGTTAGTTGGCAAAAGGTTTCAGTGATACCAATTGACTATTTGCTGGACGCCATCAGAAGGGAACTTGGGCATCGTAACTGAATGGCACCATGTTCTCCGAGTACAAGACCTTATCCGTGTCCAATATGATGCATTTAACGGACAAGTGTGAAGATATCAACGTAACATTTGTCATATTCTTTGTGCATGTGTCCTTAGAATCCGCTTTTTTTTTTTTTTTTTTGTACATGCTCAGACCCTCAAATTGATTTTCGATTTGTGCTGCGTGTTTCTGGCCACAGCAGTGTAGCGTTTGTATACGAGCCATCATTAGGCTTTGTGATTTGTAAATATTTGCTGCTGGATTTTTCAGGTACCATTTAGCACTACCACAGCAACAAGAAAGAATGTGAGTGAATTTACTTCCCATCAGGTTATGGACGGATTTTGTTTACTTTTAAGGCGACTAATGCACCATAACTGAAAGTGCACTAATATTTAGTTTGACTGCTGTTGGATTTGATTACAGCGCACAATCTGGTGGGCAATTCATGTGTGAAAATGGTTTATTTTCCCAGAGCCACTTTAAAAAATAATAATAATAATAATAACCTGGTACATTCAGGTCACCAGCTGACCTCCATTGCCTCATAACGTTGCTGAGCCTAGAACCTGACCAAGAGAGGCGACTCTAGATCTCATCACTGCCTCCAGTGGCTTGTAAAGTGGGCGCTATGCAGGATGGGTGTGCAAACGCATTGCTTCATTTGCTTCCCTTCTTACCCTGAGGCCCTAATCATTCTGGAAAAGGGTCAATCTGAACTAATCACACCACATGAACTTTTTCTACTGCTCTAAAGTCCAATCGTTCTGCTTCCTAGCAAACTGAAGTCTTTGTCTCACTAAGAAGAGGTTTTCTTATGGCCACACTTCTGTTTTGTTCACACTTTATTACCCCAATTACAGCAATCTCAGTCGTTTTCTTTGCTTGATGCAGGCCAACAATTTAACTTTTCCGAAACCTTAATTTGTAATAATGATGATGATGAATTGATAAATTCTGTTTTGTCGATGTTTGGGTGAATGTTCTTGGGTGACGATAGTGGAACCAGATGTTTTCACATGGTTCAATTTATTGTGCATTCGGAGATGCTTTTCTGCTCACCATGGATGTAAGGAGTGTTTGGGGCATTGGTGAGTCAGTGGTGGGTTTCTTACCTGCCATGTGGAAGGTGCAGGTTCAGTTCCCACCCAATGCCCAAACCCTAGGCGTTGGAGAAAGATTTAAGCCCAGATAAAATGGCACGGTTGTGTAAGGAAGGGCATCTGGCGTAAAACCTGGACCAAGTTGTGTGCGGAGCAGGCGGCAAAACAAGAAGCATGTAAGGGATGGTTGAAATGCTGGAAATTATGATGGCTGGCGTAAATGAGTTACACTGTTGATGTTGACATTTAACCGAAGCTTTTAATCGGTTTCTGCATGATTTTCTATGTTTTGCTTTTGCAACGTGATTAGCTGATTGGTTTATTGCATTATTGCCTAAATATGCTGACATGCTGTTAAGTGTCTAGTGAGTCCATTTGTGCAATCAGACTGTGTAGCTTTCAGATAAATGCCCACAAATGAACACATTGAAGTGGAGTTGGTATTCTTCTTAACTGAATTTTTTTTTTTTCTTCATCTCACTAAATTTTTCAGTAATTTCACATTACTGCCTGTAATGTGACCTGATAATTAAAATGAGTCTGACAGTTCTGCTTCAGCTGGCAATGAAAGATCATATTTAATTATTCATCATGGCACCCCCCCCCTCCCCCCCTTATCAAATTCAAGCTTACAGGGTTTAAAATTTTGATGTATTTATGGAATTAAATCCAACAAATCCTCCAGCTTAAGTGTGAAATGAAACATTGACAATCGGTGCATAGCAGCAGTTCACAGAAGATTTCTTGAGTCACCACTCGAACGGGCCGCGGGTCACGATCTTAATGCACTCGAGAGGCGGTAATCAGGTTTCCAGCTTGTACTGGCGTCCTCGAGAGGACGGCTCCTGCAAACACAAACCTTGGCGAGGCAGCGTCATGTATTTTTCAGCGTCGTGTTCATCAGGAAAATACAGTACCTGCTGAGGCTTGTCTGCGGATTTATTCAAATTCATGCATGGCCAGTCAGACAAAACACACAGCATTGTTTAGCGTTCCATAGCCTGTGTATACGCATGTGGGGTGTTGATGATCGATTTTAAGGATTGTTTTGTTTTCAAAACCACGTTGTGTCTGGCGAAGGAAAAGATGTTTAGGCAAAGAAGTGCAATGAAAGTGAGTCGTGAAGGACGATCGATACTGTATTTTAAGGTTGAAGAGAAGGAGGGGGGGGGGGGGAAGAAGTGGCCACATGAGCAGCCTGCTTTATTTATTTATTTATTTATTTAAGTTGCCATAGTGGCCGTGTGAGGTTTTTGGCACGAAAAGATCATGGCAAATGGTGTATGACCCCAAGTCCCATGGGGCGTTGGTATGGTTATGAGTAAGACCCTTTACATCTTTAATTGGCCCGTTCTCCAGATGGAGACGCACAAAAGCAGTGATGAGCCGAAGCTTCCAGCATTACTCACCATCATGTGGAAATGTCGTTACAGACATGCGCGTGTACACGCTGAGTGGTGCACCGATGGCTTTCTTTCTTCCTGACTCAAATGCATTTTTTTTTGTCGTTTTCGTCTCAAGCCTGCATTTCATATTTTTGTTATGTTTGTTTAGGCATCCAAGAAACTGGACATGAGCACATTGTAGATTTAATTCTCGAACGCTAATGGGTCCTTTACGTTGTCCTGCTGATGGCCGATACTTTAGTAGTGTGTCTCCCATTAACACATTAAAGACAACCTTTTTAGAATGTGATGCGAATTGCTTTTGTGAATGCGGTTTTTCCATGTCCCAGTGATGACTCTGTATATACATGCACGTAATCAAGCTCTAACAATCAAGCCTGATTAGGCCCAATTTTAGCGGATGTGATTGTTCAGCTTATAATCTCTCGTAAAAATCTGTTGCTGTAGGTTGCAACACGCTTGGTTGCCAGAAGCTCAGCAGTAGTCGAGATCTGTGCTTAAAACCAGCCATTAAAACTTCCCGTTCCCTATTACATTCACACTGATGCTCATTAACAGAGCCCTGGAAAGCAGGCTCGATACCACCCCAAGGAACCAGTCTTCCCACTCGGCTCTGCAGGTGGATTTTGTAATTGTATAGTATTTAAGGCGCAGATCTCTACCCGAAGTAGATGGGAGCGGTCGATCGAGGGGTTAACACTGTTCCTGGAACATCGCATCCTCCTCTAGAGCGCTCTTGCTGGTTAAGGGGAAGTAGCCACAGGCTACTTTAATCTCCCTCTGCATCCACGCTGCACATGGAGATGATGCTGAGCGAACGATGGAGGAGAGAAGTGTGCGATTCTCATGGAGCTCGGTGTGCTTTAAAATTTTTTTTTTCCGATCTAGCATTTTGGAGGGGGGGGGGGGGTATAAAAAAAATAAAATCTCCCTGCAGGCTCTCCTGTGTAAGGCATTTATGATATAATGAGCACGGCAAAGTGCAGCCCTTGGGAAGCTACAGTATGAACGCCAGCTTGCCTTCTTTTTTTCTTTCTTCCTTCCTAATCCATTTAAACAGACAAAGTGAGAGGGTGTTCATGGGTTTTTGGAAAGCTTGTCCAAATGCAAACGGGGCCGTGAAGAGTGTGAAAAGAACTCGTTTTGTTTGCTTCATCCTTCTAGCAATTTTTCTTTCCCGGTTTGTTCTTGGAAAACTCGCCCTCATTTAAAGGCTTTCATATAAAGGTGCAAGTAAGGTTGCATGCAGCCGATGCTATTCTCGTCAGGTTCACAATATACAGTATTTTCTTTCAACTTCAAGCCTGCGAGCGTTCGAAATATGAATACGCATCGCTGTTGACATTAACACTACAGTCCCTCCACCTGCTGACATGCTTCATTGTGTGATGCTTCCCTACGAAATCCCTAGCCGAGTGTACTCTGCGTCTACAGCCGAGCCGTCAAACTCCATTTCTGTCCAGCATCTTCGTGAGCCGCTGAAGGCCTATAAACTAAACCTGTTTTCTGGGTGCATCTCTTTTCTAAGCCGAGTCGGTTGTCTGGATGTCACCCTTGCACAGCATGGAGCTGTATAGGAAAATGTTTGTATAATCATAATACTTGTGTGCAATCATAAGACAAATATATAAGGGTTGTTTTTCTCTTCCACACGGTCATGTATGTCTATATTTTTCGTTATGTTAACAGTGTTGTAAATCCATTACTTCAGTGCCATGTTGCTCTGACATGTTGTGCATACTGTATGCATTTAAATATTTTATTACCATGCAGTTACATTAGGCATAGAGAACATCATGTATAAAGTGAGTGGGGTTTAAAAAATAATTTTTTTTGGTACGTGGCTATTGAGAGGGCAGAAAGACGTTCTGAAACATTGATTCTGTCAACCGGACACTGTGCGTTTTATATTGTTAAAGATCCCATATTTGACTGTTTAACAAGTTAAACATTGGTCTTGGTGCTGCCCCAAAGTGTGTGAATGTTCCAGCTGAAATACCAGCAGGTTGTTTTCAGGTTGTTCACCTTGAGACATTGGACCTTGAGACACTTGTGGTCGACTATAGCAGATTTTGCATTTCAATGCATTCTAAACTATCCACCATTGTCTGTCAGGTGTGTGTGTGTATACTGTATATGCATGCATGTTCCTAAAAATGTAAAAGATGGGCACTTGTACCTATGGGCATTAAGTCACAATTATCCATTATTGTCTTTGCATTCAAGGTTTAACTGCTTCAGACAGCAAAAACTAAAGTGTATTATTCTAGACTCAAACTTCTTCTGTCCAGGTTTTATAAGGATCTGGCCGTTTCTTATTAATCAAGACCTTTTTAAATAATTAATAAATGGTAGCAAAAAGAGATTATCTATAATCTCTAATCAAATCACAAAAGCAGAAATTTACTATAATGGAGCTGCGGTTAGGCCATGAAGGATCTCTCATAACTGAAGTTAAACCGTTCCTTTTGTTTTATTCTTGTTCTTGTTTCTCTTTCTCACGTTTCTCCTCACCGTCGATCAACCTCGGCAGAAAATCGAGCCATCAGAGCACAGGGAGGGATGTGTAAGAGGAGGAATGATGGAGTACAACTGCGAAAGCACCAAGCAACCAAGCGGTGACTGCACTCGGTGTTGGTTCTGTGTGTTTGACGATCCTTTTTCATTTTTTCAGGAATAGAATAGCATCTCAGGAAAGTGCTCTGTTTGATTTGAACTCCAATCAGAAAATCCTAGAAACTGGCCGCGGTCTTTACTTTGTGGACTTGTGCCTGCGTTAGAACTGACAGAGTCCAGACTGGATTTCATGCTAATAGTGGTGTTAATCATGTACTCTAGATAGTACAGAGGACGTATGGTACGGTACTGTAACAATTTGAAGGTCATGCACTTTTTACAACTTTATCATTATTACATAGTCTACCTCTCCTGCGTGGATGCTGCCCACTGATCCACGGCCATAAATCCTCTCTTCAGACAACAGTTCTTTTATTAACAATACTAGCACTACGGTTCTTTAGAAGAATAAACTCCTGGGAAAACTGTTGTTTGGGACGCCTGCTGGCTAGAGTTACAGTAGAATCATTGTTTCACCATGCTGTTCTGGTTTCCTGCAACATTTCCCTTAATTGGCAGACACATTCAGTAGAAAAGATGCAGCTCTTCTGTTCAAACCAGTTCGTCCTTCCAAAACCATGGGCATTAATGTTCCATCAGACCCCCTTTACTCTTATTATAACCTCCACATTCCTCTAGATTTTCCACACTGAATGGCTGTAGCATGACCCGTCAGTCGAACATGTGATCTCCGTATCCAATATGTTTCCCATTGCGCCATTCCCATCCAAATACAATACAACTCCACGCATCTACACCCGGGGCTACAGAGATTTCAGACCCAGCGTCATCAGGATTTTGTTTTATAAATGCTTTGGTTGTGTGTGTGGGGTTGGACAAAATTCCATACCTACATGACCTGGCGTGAATGTTCTTAACCCCTAATTTCAGTTTTTTTGGTCTGTTTGCAGGTTTTTCGCAGCGGTGAAGGGATGGGTATTCGGCTGGACAGCGCCTCTGCCTTCCAGGGCGCCATGATCTCCCCTCATTACGATTCTCTCCTGGTTAAAGTCATTGCCAGCGGTAAAGATCTTCCTGCCGCCGCTGCCAAAATGAGCCGGGCCCTCGCGGAGTTCCGCATACGCGGAGTCAAGGTAAGAGCCAGCGCTCGGCTTTAAAGGTCGATCAGGTGGCCCGAATTCTCCTCGTGTGTCCGCGGCGATAAAGCCGAATGCATGCGAGGTGCAGCGAGACTTGTTAAAGCAGAATCCCTCAGCTAAGGTCTTTTTTGATGAAGCAAAAGCGCTGAAGCAGCAGCCCTGAGAATGCCACGTGCGTTTTACCCTAAACGGTTATAGCAGTTTAGCGCTTGTTACTACGCTTGCCTTGGACATGTAAGGAAAAGTGGCAGCTTGTCTCAGGGGACATGATGACGGGACGCAGAAAGAAAGACATGGACAGTGAGAGTGATTAAAAGTGACGAACGCCGATGTTTCGCAGCGGGTTCTGTTTGTTACACATCATGGTTACGCAGATGGTTAGAAAACTAAACAAAACTGATGGTCATGTGACGTGACGTGACAGTACGCTCCGCTCCCCCCCGGCCCCACCCCCGTCCTGCATTTGGGAGCAGAGATGAAATTTCTATGCTTTGAAGATGTGGGAGTCTTGAGTCTAATTATACAGAATGAGTCACACGGGGCTGAAGTCCACACACACACACACACACACACGTTCTACATTTACCAGACAGCCCAGTGATGGCTATAAATTGAATCCACTGATTGCAGGCCACAGCTATTACTGCTGAAGTGTTGACGAGGGGGTGAGAGATCACCATGTTTTTTGTTTTTTTCGTCTTTTTTTTTTTTTAGGTCATGTTTTTTCCCCCGCAATCAGCTGGAATTAAATGCGTAGTGTTTCTGGTTTCTGTACCGGTTGTGTGAGGGCAGTCCAGTCTCATGAGTAGGAAGCTGGTCCCCAGTTTAGCATCTCTTGTTTTTGCCAGCTCTGGCATAAAAATCGACTGAATACCGCCTTTGAGAAGTGTGTGAGAGAGAGAGAGAGGGAGGGAGGGAGAGCGTGTCTGCGTCTGAATGAGTTGTCGTGTGAGGGGGTCGGAGGAACCTTTTTAATGTCGCACCTTATTACGGACCTCGAGTTTCGTCACGATGTCGGATCCTCCCTGTCTAGGCTTCTCTTGATCCTCTTTACTCGCTGGACGTGTACACACACTTGCGCGCACGTGCATGCATTTCTTTCCTTTGCGCAGTCAAACGCCAGGTGGAAAAGCTCAGGCGCTTTCCATATTTGAGTCTCTTCATAGTAACACACCACCATATACATGCACAGGCTCGCGCACACAGTCTAGTTTGCACGTCTTATTTATTTTTGCATTTTATTTTTCCTGGCTCACATCTCCGTGCATTGTTTATTTCCCATCATGAGCTCAGAGCCCGCTGAACCGGGTGCTGTGTTTGTAATAGGCGGTAGAACAGTAGTGTTTTGAACATGGCTGCGGGTCCTTATGCAACGCAGCCCGACCATTTCAAATAATGTCCGAGATCGGTGCTCTTGATGCACGTTCTGTCCTTAAACTTACGCCGGCATTCCAAAACAGTTATATAGTTTATTAACCGAGTTAATTATTAAACTCTGAGCTGGAGTATTAAGCTCGGGAGCGCTCCATTTAATCTTGGTATGCGATCTTGCGGAATAGCCGCAACAGCTTGTTTCGATTATTTTTCTCCTTGACTGTACAGCGCAGCGATCTTTTAATAGCGCCATCTGATGACGTTCTCACCGAGCGCTGCAGAGGATCTGCCTGGTTTACGTCTCTTCACATAAACCCGAACGCTGAGCGAAAAGCAAATCGAACCTCGCTGCCTCCGCGTTGTCGCTCCAGTGCTGTCGTTAGTGTTTCCTGCATGGTGTTAATGAACTGTGGCAGCTGTGAGAGAAATGAGGTTTGCGATCCTATGGCTGGAACCTGCCGTGGACTGATATGCAAATTATGCGAGGATTGAGCGAGGCTGGAAAGATGGCGCTGTAGGTTAGTAATGCAAAACCTCTGTTACCCAGGTACAGGGGAACCTCGGCTTACGAGTTTAATTCGATCCCTGGGCTAATATTGCACATTTCCAATAATATAATCAGATTTTCGCATTGCACATAAAAACCATTGAAACATTAGTAGGCTGGGGACCGAGCAGGGGTCAGGCATTATACGGCGCCCCGGAGCAGACGGGGTTAAGGGCCTTGTTTAAGGGCCCAGCAGCGGCAACCTGGCAGAGCCGGGGCTCGAACCAATGACCTTCCGGATCAGAACACGCTGAGCCACCGTACTGCCCAAAAGACATGTAAATCAAGGAAAATTTAATAAATAGATATTAAACCTCACTTAACCTTTAATTTATGATTTGTCTGGCACTGGCTGCTTTTTTTAGCTTTTATGTTTTTCTTAATTTCCACTGCTCATGTTTCTTCTTGCTATCATCATTACTAACTTTCTTGTGACGCATGGTGCCGTCTTCACTAAATCCCACACAAAATGCTAAAAACTGATCTTAATTTGTAGAAACTTCTCACATGGCTTTCTTCTGATGCAAACAAATTTTGAACGCTTCCCTGACAGACCTGTAACTTGGCCAGTGTTTGGATCGAAAAGTCTTCATATGCTGATGCAAAGTTTCTTCCAAACTTTTTTTTTTTACTTTTTCAGGTCAGTATACCCAGATACCCAGTTTATATGGGTTTGGGAATGCGATTCTTGTGGTGATGTACAGTACAGCTACAGTATGACAAGGAGCAAGAATTTCAGTGACATCAAAAATTGTTAAATATCAACAGCACTTACTACACTTCTTTTGAATAATCCAACATTTTTTTTCACATACTTTCTTCCATTCTGTCCTTTCCCCCTCCCTCCCTACAGTTTATTCCCCCTTTTTGTGTGCTTCCTCTCATAAGTTAAGAAGCATCTACCCCTGCTCCAGGGTGCTTGAATTGCTCTTGTGTGTTTTTTATTTTATTTTTTTATTAGGTTTCTTTATTATCTCAATTTATTTACTACCTTGGCATCATAGGAGATTCGATTAGCTGTTCAAACACCAGCGCCGCGTTAAGTCCCGCGCTATCCTCTGAGGCGTAATGAGCTAACCACGGCGGGTCGGCATCAGCGGCGACGCTTTGCCCTTCAGGGAGTATGCGGGATGGAACAGAGGCAGCTCAAAGGAAGATGAATTAAACGAATGAGACAGATGGAGGTGAAAATGGTTAGAGAAAGAAGGACGTTTCATAAATTATCAATTCAATATTTAGCGTTTCTATTACACTGAATTTGGCCTGTCTAGTGTCAGATTTTCTTTTTTTTGTGTGCGCGCGCAAACTCAAGTGACCTATTTTTTTTTTAAAGCGCATCGTTAGCCGAGGAGAAATACTGTCACATAGAGGGAGTACTCACTGCAACTCTCCAATATCTTTCATTATTGGGTTTTAGCTGGTAAGAGATCAGCCAGTAGTAAAGCCGGACCTTTAACAACAGCTTGGTCAAGTTAGACCCAGCGACTTTATTAGCTTGATCAGGAGGCATCCAAAGAAAACGCCCTGTTTTGCAAGTGCCGACCAATGAGAAGCCTGACTCACTGACTCTTACATAAATCATAAGTCTTAGAAGTCTGAGCTGTAATATTTCTCTTATAGATTTCACTTCGATTCTAAAGAATATGGAACAAAGGGCCTCCTATTGGCGCAGTGGTAAAGCGCTTGCCTTATCATCCGGATATCGCCAGTTCGTTTCCCGGGTGGTGCTGTAACCTCTCGCAGCCGGAGGTCTAGAGAGAGCTGATTGGCCGAGCTCTCTCAGAGGGGAGGGATGAGAGGTACTTGGTGCTCCCACATTAATCACGCCTCTACAGCCAGTCAGGGGCGTCTGTGAGCTCACGCAACGGAGGGAGCGGATAGCGCTGTCCTCAGTGTGTTACTCCGCCCCCAACGGCGCGCGAGCGAGCAGTTCGAAAAGATGCGGTCGGCTGGCGTCACGTGGTTCGGAAGAAAACATGTGATGGTCTTTGGCTCTCCCGGCTGAGTGGTTGTAGTAGCCTTAATGTGGGAGCCCCCTAGTGACGGGGAGGAATTGGATACAACTAAATTAGGGAGAAAATCAGGGAAAAAGAATACGGAACAAATGGCCAGTACCTGGGAATTGTTATTCAAACTCCTTATGATTCAATCGGTTTTGCATCATCCGACATTAATTACTGCGTTGATGATGACGACTACTAGATTAGATTAAATTCAATTTGATTTGTTTCAACTTTGCCACTGATCATAGTACAAGTACAAAGCCAATGAGACAATTAGCAAAACAGCAAAAATAAACATTGCGGTTGGGTCGCGCTAAAGTGCAGAGTGACGTTATGGTGTCAATGGTGCTAATGCAAGATGAGGGAGTGCAAACGGCAATACATGTGTAAATGAGTCTGGAGATGCGAATTCAAATAGAGGTAAGTGACGAAGGAATGGAAATGGCGACGTCGTATCTGTTGAATTGAGGATAATCTGAGACCAACGGAATGGCTAAAGGTGTTATGTGCAAGACGTTCTGAAGGTGTAGAAGTACAGTAGGGGGAGGTGTACAGTATCTGCGAGCTCTGCAGCAGTCTACAGTATGTACTATTACTACTGCTATTATTTTTTAATTATTGCTGCTTCTAATAATCAGTGCACTTGCTATCTAGGCGTAACTTGAGTCATTTGCTTTTTGTCCCCCCCCCCCATGCGTCTCCCAGTGTAATTACTGCTAATTATACCATTAGCACAGCTTCCTCTTACAGTACAGCAGGTACCCTCTCAGGTTGCGTCTGGTCTTCTGCTCATTTACAACTTTTCATCAGTTTCAGTTTCCAATCTGTCAGTGTTCCCACACAGACTTTCGCACGTTTTTTGACAGCGTTGACCCAAAGTCAAGTGTTACGATGTTCTTCTGCAGTTGCCCTTCTATCACTTTCTGTAGGACTGCCATGATTTAAAAGGATTTAGATATATCTAAAGGAAAATGTTGCAGGTCTGTTTTTTTTTTGTGTGTCAAGTCTTCCCTGTGCTTTGGGAGATAAAACTGAAATGAACACACACCTTGCCACGTCCTACATGAAGGGTTTTGGACGAGACTTTGAAGTCAAGAATCGGCGAGTAAACTGACAGCAGAGGCCATGGCCGGGTGCTAAGGGTTGAATTTTCAGCAGGCGACTTTCGAAATTCTCAAAGCTCATTCTCATCCATCATTAAAAAAAAAAAAAAAGTAAATAAATAAAACACAAGCCACACACTGATGGCTTGATCAGGATGATGAGTGATGAGGAGTTTAATAAAGGTGTGAATATTTCCCATCATTATTTAAATCAGTATTTGATATCATTATTTATCTTTTTAGTCCAGTTTCTGTCTGCTTCAAAGCCTCAAGCTGGACGTTGCACGGATCAAAGGGATTCGCTTACAGCTGCAGTATTCATCTCGCGTGCCTGCTTGTGCCGATACGTGCAACGTTCCACCCGGACATTCCTACTGTCCAAGAGGAAAGCCGTTACTGCATGATACCAAGGTGTTGCACATCACTGTCAGAAAAGTGTGCCATGCCATGTGCCCAGAGGCCATATTGGATTTAAATGGAAGCTGTGGGAATGGAAAGGTGGGAGATGGACTGAACAGAATCTGCAGTAGCAAAGGTATTGGACATTTGATGGAGAAGCAGCTAAGATGGATCATCATTTTAGAAAAGAAAGGAAAAAAAAAATAGGGTAAGAGGAGTTGAGCGAAAAAAAGCAGAGGAGAAAAACTAACCCAATCAGCTTCTGGAGTGAATATGTGAAATTGAATAAAGAAGCAGACTTAAATATGCCCCCTTATTGCCCTAGGGAGATTTTGACTTTCTACCGTAAGAGGAATTGGTCCCTTAGCAGTAATATCTGGGCTTTCTCCTCTGTTTTTGCTCCCCTGGCAGCCCTTGAGTGTCAAATACTCGCTCAAGCTAATAAATGTTATATTTCTGTAGGGGTGCGAGGTTGTGCTCTTCTGCATTGCCGCTGGATGCCGACGCCTGTTCAAATTTTTCCTACCGAGCACGGGTGAGTGCAACCGAGCTCGCTCTCTTCAGCCAGGCTGACCTCATTAAACAAGAATGCACCCCTCAGTCGATAGCTCCTCATTCTTGAACCAGTCAGACGAAGATTTGCGGGTCTGTTTGGGCTTTGTTGGTGATGTACTGCTCATGAGAATGCGGACGAGCGCTTCGGCTGTCTAGAGCATTGACGTAACTCCGGTTCTGTACTCCTGGCACCTGACCCTGTGGTCTGTGCCGGTCAATAGTATCTTCTGTCATCGGGAAGCTTTTATCAGTACACTGATACAAGCCTTGGCAGAGACTTGTGTCCTTATTTTCCTTCTTAAAAGGGAAAAGAGGTTGTGGGAAACGATATCGTTGTATTACAAACACTTGTCCAAAAAAGAGAAGAGGGGGGGGGGGGAAAGCAAAGGTTATTGGGTAATTCTCATCTGGCTGGGGAAGGCTTACGCTACGGACGTGATTTGCTTCTTAAAGCTGTCTTGTATTCCTCCTCTGTACACCTCACGTCCTCTCTTTTCTCACTCAGCTTAAATTGGAGGCGGAACGGGTACATCATGACCCTTCTGCCTGAGAGATGTCCAAACACATCCGATCAGCCTGTCCTCATCCTTTGTTATGACCGAGAAACAGGAAGACGAAAGTGAAGGAGGATGTGAACAGAACAAGAGCTATATACTTTATTACATGGGTCTTTTTTTTTTTTTTTTTTTTAAATCCTGGACCCGACATAAATCTTAGCCAAACAACGTGCACCAGGTGTCCCAATTAGCTCAGCGTGCTCTGCACTTGGTAGTCTACTTTGAGCCAAAGAGCAGCACGCAAGATCTTTTTATCTTTTCTCAGAGGTGTGGCGGGTGCAGCCATTTTCTTTAGAGCATGCAGGCTGACATCCGAAAGGCACAAGTCGAGCCTTTTGTTCTTGGTGTCATCGCATGAACAATGCCTGCCGCTGGGGTTGGGGGAATTTGTGCAGGAAGCCGGTATGCAGAGCAGGTCTGGAGTTTGAGCCAGAAAGCACAGTTGGAGGTGTTGAAGCCGAGACTGGCTCGCAGAGGGTGAATTTGAAGAGCAAGCTAGTGCTCTGTCAACAGCCAGGAAAAGAGAGCGAGCTACAGTGGGTGCAGCTGCAGCACAGTTCTCGCAGCCGGAGAGAGCGCGAGAACAAGCTGTCTGTCTGCGTAGCTGGTGCCTGTCGTCCTGCATACGTGATCCGCTCACTGTCTGTCAGGGCTTAAAGCTATAGTTACTGTTTTTTTGGCAGAGATCAGTGTTCATTCTGTTGCTACTCAACAAAATAGCACAAGCATTCATGCTTCAGTTCACACCTCCCTGTCGTTGCCTTCAGATTAGTGGTGTGCGTGATGTCCAGTAACATGTCCTCCTTACAGTATGTGGTATTAATTATTATTGTGCCAAGTTCCCTATTTAAATATTGAAATTACTCTTTGATTTGTCATTTGTCCCCCGTTTTTCTCTCCTCTTTGGTCACTTGCCTGTTTCCTCCCACATGCCACCCCTCCTGATCGTCCACACAGCCTGTCCAAAAAAAGATGGCTTAAGAAGTGTCCAACTATTTACCATACCAACTGTAGAAATGGCCGCTTTGTTCAATTTGCCTGAGAGGATAAATATTGAACTTTGAAGCAGTGGATGATGGTAATGAGGTCTGATGAGCCCAAATTAACCCCATTTCAGAGCGATGGGTGGGTCAGGGTACAGTAAGTGCATGAAGTGAAGCATCCATCATTCATAGTGCCCAGTGTACAAGCCTCTAGACAAGCTGTACGTGCCAGTTGGTCAGGTCTCGGCTCAACGACATTGTGGCAATAAATGTACATCAAGTAACATCCTTTGTTGATGGCATGGGCATATTCTAGGACTCGAGTTGTGGAAGTGATTCAGGAGCATGAGACGACATATTTTGAAAACCTGATTACGCGCGTAATCAAAACTCTTGCGATCAAATGAAATTTTATTTGGCCCATCGGTGTGCTTTATTGGAGGCTTGTATAGCCAACCGGCAGGATAACACACTCTGACAAAAGCCCTCTTCTAAACAAGAGCACACCGATGGCCATGATTGAATAGTGTCACTTTGATCACTGTTCATTTGGCCTAGAGAGATTAGTCAATTCAGAAATGGCTTTTGGCAATGTACTGCATACAGTTAACATTTATTTAATGGTATATTATTATTTGGGAAAATTAATATTGCACCAGTCTTGGACTACATCCTGAAGGCATTATATAGGCACCCATAGCCCTGAACCTCACTGAAGCATCACATACATACAGTAGAAGCATCTAACCTGGTCACAGAGGAGGCCTTCTGCAGCACCACATCATTCAATTACTATTCCACACACCAGCCTTTATCCCTCTCTCCTTTGTTCAAGTCATCCATCTCTAAGCTTTTCTCCATCCCTTTCTTCTTACTATTCTACAAACGGTCCCACCATAGTTCTGTCTTCTTCTGTCAGGAATCATACTCTTTATCTGGCCAACAGGGGGAGTGGAGAAATATGGCTGGAAATAACAAAGACTTGGCAGTAAAGCCATGAGTGATGACTGAAGCAGCTTTATGTGAACTTTTAACGAGGCATTTGGTCTTTCACTTTGACATCTGTGCTTCCCTGGCTGGTCAGTTTTAGCACCAATAAAGAATTTGCAGCTACAGTTTGGGAGACGACACAGGCGTTCATAACACTACACGAAGCCGACTTTTCGGACTGTCGCAATTATAGCTCAAGTTGATGTTTGAGTTGAGAGAGTACGCTGTAAATAAAAATAAAAAAAGGGCTGTGATAAAAGAACACATCACTCACCACACTGACGATCTGTTCTAACAATTTTATCCTGAAGATTTGTTGCGGTGGGAGTCGTGATGAACCAGGGGACGATGGAGAAGATGGAGGCAAGGCAACATTGCGCATTTACCCATATACCTAGGATTCATTCCTGAGAGCAGGAAGAACCCTGAGTGGTGGGTAGTCAAAAAGAATACTTGGGGATGGAAATGGACAGAATAGTAAGGGGTGGAAATGGTGACAACACCTGCAGGGGTTGGAAATGGGGAGAAGCCTTAGGAGGAATGCAAAACAGAGAGAACTCTTAGGGGGTCTGTGAAATGGAGAGAACCTTTGGGGAAAGATGAACATGAGAACTCTTGGTAAAGGAGGTTTGGTATGAAATGCAGAGAACTCTTGAGGGAGGGGGTGAAACGAAGAGAACCATTGGTTGGTGCAGAACGTAGAGAACTCTTGAGGGCTACGAAACAGAGAACCCTTGAGGATGAAGGGGTTTGTTGTGAAATGGGGAGAACCCCTTGGGGAACCCTTTACATGGGGACTCCTGAGGTGAGGTGATGGCCCTTAGGGGGTAGAACCCAAGGAGATCTCTACAGGGGGGGAAAACCCAAAGATGGAACCAGGAGGGGGTAAAGCCAGAGAGGACATGGCTTTGGGGGAGCGAAAACCTTGATACGGGACCCTGAGGGGTTGCTTGGGGGGGGCAGACTTTCCACACCCTAACCTACGCTCAGGATTGTAAATCAAACACATTGGAACTGCATGATGGCACTCACTTTATCAGTTTACACAATTCTATCCAAAATTCTACCCCCAACTCTCTTCCCCAATTTCCAGTGAATTTTCTTGCGCCTCATTTCTCACATTGTCACTTCGACACCCACAGTTCTACCTAACACACAACGCTACGTAAACAACCCTAACAAATTTTCAGGATCCATGTTTCGTCGTCTTGCCCGTTGCAAAAATAGTGCCTGCTTCCCCATTTACCAGAATCCGTCCTATTCCTCATTGAGATCCTATTTATTCCTCATTATTAAATCTGTGCCAGCATGAAGTCTACTTAATAAATTTGTAGACTGTGTAATTGTTGGCACATTAGCAGCTGAAAATTTTAACTATTCTAACAATAACCAGCTGTCAGATACTCGTTTGATATTCTACGTGATGTGTGAGGTGTTTTCCACTTCACTGAGAGTAAGCTCATTTTAGCAAAATTCCTATCAGGACTCATTTTGTCAACAAAAAAAAAAGCAACTTTATTCCATGGATTTTCATTTTATTATTATCCTGAAGGAGAATACCAGAAGAAAACACTTGGATTGTAGTCATACCAGTGGACCTACTTGAGGTATGATGGTAGACAAATAATAAACAAATGCATCATTTTAAAGTGCATTTACAGTAAAGATTTTCAGATCACATTCATTCATGACCCTCTAATGTACCGCGCAATGTTTTAGTGGGTTATGTGCGTTTTCTTTTTTCTTTATTTATTTATTTTAATCTAGTTTTGATTTGTATTTCTGATCACTTTCCTTGTGCGCAACATCTTCATTTGCACTCAGATGTTGCACTGATAGAGTGGTGGCTGATTTATTGAATAATGTATTAATTGGTTATTCTGGTCGAAACAGAAGCTCCAGGTTGTAGCCCCATATGCTTGGGACCTGTCGACCAAAAAAACACGTCCTTGAATCTTTTTTTGTTTTTTTGTGTGTATGGGTTCATTTAATTTGATTGATTTTGAAAAGAAAAATACACTGCCAAAAAAAAAAGCTTTAGTAGGCTTTGTCTAATGTACAGATCCTTTTTCCTGTTAACATTGTGTTAATTTTTTTTTCTTCTTGCTTCCATTGTAAGAAAACATTTACTTTTCATTTTGAGTGGCACATTTACTAGCTTGGCACATGCTGAAAAGTTTTCTCTCCCCGCCCCAACTTAATATTTCAGCCTTGCTTGTCTTGCATCAGTCCCTACACCACACTTTCCTCCAGGTCTCCAGGATTGGCGTCCATGCTACAGTTTGAATTCGAGTTGGAGTTTGAGTTGTTGGAGGCGTAAGCGTGCAGGTATCCGTGCACCAGTACGTGGCTATACTGCTCGCTCGCTGTGCTGGACGTGCTGGTGGTGGAGGCGCAGTGGACCAGCATGCTGTGCAGCGACTGGCTGCGGCGGGTCCAGATGACGCTCAGGCGCTTGGCGTAGCTGTAACAGGTGGCAGTCGTGATGTCACCTGCATCGAAAGAGCAGCTACGCTTGGCCCCTAAAACACACCTCTCCCTGGGCCAACTTGGGCTTATTCCCTGTCCCACCTGCCCTGACTGAGTGAGGGCCAGCGAGGTTAAAGACTGCCTTACACCTTGCATTGTGTCTTTGTCCTTGTCTCTCTCTAGAGACCTCCGCAGTTTCAGCTTGCAGTCATGCGTCATAGCTTTGTGAGCCGGGTGGGGCAAAGTGTGTGCACTTCTGCCTGGAGAGTAGTAGAATGTCGCTTTATCACCCTCTGTTGTGAAAGAGTCATTGGGTTTCTGCATCACTAGGTCCATGTCGGAGTCCTGACTGCACTGAGGCTCGTTGCTCAGTTTCACCAGCATGTGCTCCTTATGCTTGGCTTTGGCCTGGACCGCCCTTGTTTGCTGGGCCAGCAACCTGTTTGGCAAAGCCACCATCATGCTGTTATTTCCGTTAGTCTGGGCATAAACATCCACCCCTTTGGCTGGCAGGAATTCCCCCGACTGCCCGAAATGTTCTTGACAACCTCCACACACTCTGTGTCGCATCATCATAGCCACGGTGAAGACCAGCAATGTTACCACCACCACTCCACCTACCATCACAGTCAGCGTGCCACCGAGGAAGTGAGCGTGCAGAGAACGGCATTCTGGATAATCCTCTTTAGTGCTGAACTGGGTGCAACCCAACACTTTTGTCGTGGCCAAGGTGGATATGCCGTCGTCAAAGATGGCCAAAACACACAGGCTGTAGTCTGCACCGGAGACGAGGTTTTTCAGCAGGAAACTATTACTGGTAGGTGGCAGAATTCTGCAACAACAAAAAAAGGAACGAAGAGTTGATGTAATGTAGGCATGTATATAATGCATCAATCAATATACTGCAACAATGTGAAACTGAAGAAATTCAATATGATTTACTGTAGATGCCTGAAAACGGGCAAAATGACACGCAGGGATATATTTTTGCGATGAAGCCGAATCAGTCTTCTCTTGCCTTCCCTCTCCTGCCTTAGCTTCCATTTTAAAATAATCACCTTCTCTGCGTCCTGTTAAAACCTTAATGTAAAGCTTTTTAATGCATCACTCCATCAGTGGCTATGCAGTGGCATTAAGAATATGCTGTGTGCGGCTGAACAAGAATTATGCTTTTGCCATTGGGAGGCAATTTTCAGCTATTGCATAAAGGCCTTGAGCAATTTATAATCTCCTCTATACTGGCTTCTCTCTCTCTCTCTCCACTTTTCGTCCCTGACCATGTCAAACTGCTTTTGTTGCATTAATTGCATTTAATAAACTGTTTATATGCAAAGTCATGCTTCATTGTGTGTGTTGGTTCGGTTCTTCCGGGGCCTCTAGCTCTGTACTGGTGGATGAGCACCACTCTTCGAAACCTCCCCCCCCCCCCCCACCCCTCTCATTTGGCAACTGCGCTCTGAAAATGTCCTGTCGGTCATCCTGTCAAGACCTCGTTGAAGTGTTTCAATCTATACTGACCACATCAGGGGTCTTTTTTTCACATCCCTTGCATGAGTGAGAGATCACGAAAACATCACTCAAAAGTACCACTCAAAAGTGTGACCATGCCTTCTAAGTCTTATTTCTTAGTACATTGTTGAACAAAACAAAGCAGAAGGCATCCAAAATATGCAATAATCTGTTTTGAACAGTTGATATTGAGATGTGTGTGCTACTTATGCTCTTTAAAGACTTGATAACGGCTCTAAACTTGGGTGATAATTGGGGATTTCTGAGGCTGGTAATTCTAAATGACCAACTCTGCAGCAGGGGTAAGGTTTTTTTTGGTCGTGCCTTCCTGGGAAGGTCTTGAAAGAGAGCCAGTTTCATCATGGTGCTAGATGGGTTTTACTAGTGCATTTAATACTGTTCTTGCAAGAACGGCTGACCTAAACAGCTGTCTTAAAATGACTGACTGTTGTGGTGTTTTTATATTTTTGAGTATCATTCTAAAAAGCAAAAAACATCGGACACACGGTCTACCTTTTGACTGGTAATGTGCATATCCAGGAGTATATTCACCTACTCATAAGCTGATCATATACAGTTCAAATGAACCAGGGACTGTTGCTTGTTCTCTTGCCAGTGGTGTATCCAAAAGGTGACCGATATCGATGGCCTGAAGTCTTTTTCGAAGCGTAAGCAACGGTTCTGCTGTGAATCTGATATACTTGGTTGGAAATCTTCCATACGCGTTCTGCTTCGGTGAAATCTGGTGACTGAAGGCCATTGCACGTGATTGCATCATTCATGCTTCTCAAACCTCTACATCTCCCTTGTGCTGCGCAGATGGAGACGTCATCATGGAAAAAGGTCACTTCCACGAGCATCGAAATATTTCACCGTGCTAGAACATTTCTATCGCTTTGCAGTGACTCTTCTGTACAAGGATATGTTCTGTGTATCATTTAAAGTTTATCATACTGTGATGCATCTCTTACAGGATCATACTGTAATTCATCATCTTGCTGTGCATTACGTAATCCCTTGAGCTGCTGAAGCAAAACTGATTTGGATGCTTGTATCGTGGAAGATGTGTTTATTCTGATTTACATCCTATGCCTTTTTTATATGCATGTGTTAAATATCTGGGGGACTCCATTTGGGTTTGTACGTTTCTCAGTCTTATCAGACATGATCAAGAACACTTGGTGTCATTAAGATGGTTTTTAGCTTGCTCTGACTGGCTTTGGGTGTTTAGACTGAGAATGTTTGCATGCTGATAAGTATTAGTAACCTATTATACGAGTGCTGTTCTGCCCTCCCACTCATCCTTTCATCACTCTGCCTTTCATCACTGAGCATCTGATGGGGGGGGGGGGGGGAGAAACCTCTGTTCCCCATTTCACCTCAGTTCTACTCTTTACTTTTTGCCCTCAGCTTCCCTGTCTATATATTCATTTCAGTGTTGAACTGACGTGGCCTCTCCCTCTCACTGTGCATTATTGATCGTCATTAAAGGACACCAGCTGCATGTTGCTCTGTAGTTGTTCCATTTACAGCCGTTATGTCATAGTGCATTCAAATGGCAAATCTATTTAAAATTTCGTTTCTTTCTGCATGCTGTTTTAGTACTTGCATACATTTCCATTTGCCAAAGCCACCATGGGTAACCCATACGCTGGTGCAGGCTACATGTGGGTCAGTCAAATGCAGGTTCGTTTAACCACCCTAGCAGTGTTTTTTTTTTTTTTTTAGTACGATGAGCCGGAAACTGAGAGGTTCAGTGAAGGGGGTGGGGGCAGACTGGCTGAGCGGGAGAGTAAATGAAGAAAATTGATGCTGGCCTTGAGCTCATTTTGTGCCTGTGGTAGGGATGCAGAAAGCAGCCTGTCAGGGATGGTTTCTGACCTTGGAAGTAACTTGTTGTGTAGAATTACCGAGACAATCTCTCTGCCTCAGCGAGCAGGTCCGACGCAAAAGGTTACCACAGCCCCCTTTGCTTGTCGTGTCCTGCATTTTCTTACTGCCCTCTCTTTTCTTTCTCCCTTTATTTCGATCCGTTTCAGTCACCCTGATGGGTTGTGGCACAATTCTAAACTCTGTAATTTGTGCTCTTTTAAAGAGTTTATCCTTTCCTCCCTCTAGACAGCAGGCTTTTTCTCACTCTATTTTCCCACCTTGCAACTATATATACATTCTGTAGTGTCTCTGAAACCAAATGACTCAATTGTTATCACTTCGCCGTTTTTTTTTGTTTGTTTGTTTTTTGTTTTGGTCTCATCATTTGAGATTTAAAGCTTTAAACAAACTCTCAACAATCTGTAGATATCAAAATGGTTTGGCAAATCATATGTAATTTGTTGCAACTGGCAGCATAGCTAAGAACATGCACTTACCTGTACACAAGAGCATCATCAGCTGTACTATTGTACTGAATCTGGTACATCCACACCAAGTAAGGTGTTGAGGTTCTGCCCATAAACCAGTGCACCTGAGCAGAGTTCGAGGTAACTTCCTGAATTCCCACCAGTCGCTCCGTTCCAGTGCTGCTACTGCTTGTTCCATCCTCGCCTTCACCTCCAGTCACGTTCCTCACAGTCACCATGCCTCCTACAGCCCCTCCTCTACCACGACTCATATCAGAGGCACCAGGGTCTCGGTGGTTAATAAGCGGGACTGTTCCATTTCCTCGGTGAGGCAGTGGGATGATTTTCAACTCCACTTGTGCAGTGGACTCTCCAGCTGCGTTAATAGCGATGCATGTGTAAGCTCCATCATCCCTGGCACGAGTTACCAGAAAATCCAGAGTTCCGTTGTAATACGATTGTATGCGGCTGGAGTTGGCCACTATTCGGTCGTCTGGGGATACCCAGTGGATGACCGGCTCAGGATCACCAATAGCACGGCACTTAAGCATCGCCCTCTGCCCCTCTAGGACCCACAACTTGTTAGTGTTCCGGGTGATTAATGGAGGCTCGCATATGAACTCTTCCTCTGGGATGGACCAGAAGTAACGTCCAGCAAGGTGTGCGGGTGTGGCGCAGGTTTCCATGTCATCCTCACGGATCAACCTCCGCAGCCACAACAGCTCGCAGTTACAATGCAAAGGATTTCCACCAAAATTCAGGCTGATGATGGCGTTGTAGGGTGTTGGACTGACTATGCCAATTTGTGACCGAGAGAACAAGGGATCAGGGGGAAGCGTCTGTAGCCTGTTTGAGGTCATATCCAAACGGGAGAGCTTGTAGAGCTCGCTGAAAGAGCCCTCAGCAATCTGGTCTATGAGATTGTGGTCCAAGTTAAGGGTGTTTAGGCTGGCCATGTTCTGGATGGCGTCCCAGGGAACCCTGCGAAGGTTGTTGTACGACAGGTCCAGGTCTTCTAGGGTGAGCAGGAAGTCATCAAACGCATCAGCTGAGACATCTGTGAGCTGGTTGTTGTTGATGAAAAGATGCTGAAGGTTGAGAAGGCCCGTTAGATCCTGAGGTCCCACCACAGTCAGCCGGTTAGTGTCCAGGTGAAGTGACCGTAGGCTTTCCAAATCTCCGAAAGCCTCTGGGCGCAGGGTGTGTATGGTGTTACGAGATAAGGTCAGATCTACTAATCCGGTCATGTTGGCAAAGTCAGGCCCACCGACTTCCAGGATGTAGTTGTCTGCAAGACGGAGCTCCACAGTGCGGCGGTCAATATTGGGCGGGACAAAGAGCAGTCCTTTATTAACACAGAGCGTGCTTAGAGACTCGGATAGGTTCCGGCACACACAGTGGAAGGGGCAGATGGAGACCATGCCCCATGTCTCTCCAGCAAACACACCTGGACAGCATCCCAACAGGATATAATTCACTATGACTAACCAGAGGACAGACCCAGGGCTAATAAGACAAGAATCTGCTTTTTTGGAGCCAATGCATTGTTTCTCATGCAGCTGTTCCCAGGGTAGATCCTTATTTCTGGATATGCACAGCAGTCCTTGACTTGGCATGGTAGATTTATTTATCCACAGACCTGTGCAAGCAAGATAAGGCACAATTTTAGCCATTTCATCTGTATAGATTACCTGCAGCACAGTGATTGCTTCATTTAAATTTGGTTTATATCAATAAAAAAAAAACATTAACATAACAGTCCCAGTAGGGTACTCCCAGGATATATTTCTACTGATTTCATATAGACTTGATCTTCCATTAAGGAATAAATACAGCAGTCTGTTAATTACCAATGCACAGCTTGTTCTTCCAGTTACAGATTGGTCATTAATGGAACACTCCATTTGTGATGTTTTAGTGTCCATTAGCTATCAATTTGTCTTTGTGGATGTGCCATCATGCTCATTCGGGGCCTGACTGATTACTTTATCTACATCTAAATTCAGAGTGCGTGGACAGAAAAGTATAGCAATAGATATTTAACATGGTTTAAGAAAAAGGTATACACTACTGTGAAAGTATTTGCCCCTTAATGATTTTGTAAAATTGTTTTGCATGTTTTTGTTACACTTGAATGAAGGGAAAAATATTCAAAACTGCATGGCACCATGTGGAAACACTGTGTTCAAGGTCATGCCACAGCATCTCAATTTGATTTAAGTCTGGACTTTGACTAGGCCACTCCACACTCAACATTTTCGTCATTCAATACTTTTTCACAGCACTGTAGATATGAAAGTATTAGGTAATTTATCAAAAATCTTTCTGACTTCGAAGTGGAAGTATCCAGTTACAGAAGCTTTTAAATGTAATGCTTTTCAAGTATTAAAGTAAACGTAAATATTGATAAAATTACATATTTTTATGTAAAAAAAAAAGGAAAAAATATATTGCTTTTCATATTCGTAGTATGGCAGTAAAATAATCAGCAGTGAAATATAAGGACTCATTAACTTAGAACCCAACTTCTAGGCAATAACGTAAGCTGCTGGAGTAGGTACCAATCTTACATGGCATTCTATAAAGAAAATTAGTTCATGTGTAGCCTGGTGATATAATTATAGCTAAATAAATCTCGGCAAATTGGCAAACCTGGCTTAATGTACATTTTCACATTTAAATCGAGTACATGCCTTTTTAATTATGCTCTGATCAGGACTCTGATTATCAATCATATACCAGTAAACTGGTGACTGGATCATGGGGGGAATAAATCCTAGCCAGTCTGCTCCGATCCCCTAGAACAAGCTAATATTGCACTTTGCATCACAGTTTGCTGTGTATGGGGTTTAGCAGGCGAAGCGTTCAAGGCTTTTGAACCGCTGCCTTAAACCATGTCCCTCAAGTCTCCAAGAGGTCTTGTGTAGTCCATGCCTCATGAGCGCTTTTGGTAACTATGCAGTATTTGTTTTAAGGTTTTAACGTTATGACTGATCGGTGTATACGAGTCTCTCGTGGGATCAGGAGTGCTCATTATTGATTCCTAAACTGGAAGTGATTGGTTGATGCTATTACCGTCATAGGCGGGAAGAGAAAATGGCAAAGATTTGATTTGTAATGAGAAATTTGAAGGTCTGAAGGAGACAGAAATGTAATTCAACAATCAAGTCTAATATCAATACTCTACATTTGTAAAAAAACAAACAAAAAAAAAAAATATATATATATATATATATATATATATATAGTGACTTTACTATTACTGCTAAATGATCTGAATAAGAAATGGTTGCCCCGCTTGTGTGATCCATCACACGTTCCCTCTCTCTATCACGGCTGATTATTGACGTCTCCGTGTACACAGGCAAAGTGGGTTTACTTTGGCTCCGTATCCTTTTGTTTGTTCTCGACTCTATCGCCTGCTGCTTTCCTCCAGTGGTCTGATTGCTCCATTGCACTGATCCACGACTGCCTGTATGCGTGCGTGCATGCAGGGTTTTTTCGGCGCTGTGTCACACTCTGTGTTATAACCCTGTCAGTGTGTAATAAGGCTGGATTGCTTTTTACGAGTGTGATCAAAGCTCTGCGGTTTCTAATACACCGATAGCTCGGATGCTTGAGTGGATTTAATGCGCTGCACTTGATGGGATTTTTATATCAGGGTTGTTGCGCGCGCCTCTCCGTCTTTATTTGAGTACGAGTATTTGATTTCTGAATATTTGATTTTCTTACATAATGGCTCCACTGGCATGCACAATGGCTCTGAGGGGGATTTTTGGGGAGGGAGTGAGGAGAATGGGATTACGAGGGTGGCAGCGATGGAACCTGCGAGTAACTACATGGCAGTCGGTTAGCCAAATGTTTAAATGCATCAGTTTTCTCAATGTTTAAAGGAAAGGGGATGTTTTCCTGAAACTAATTAAGCCTAGTCGTGGATGGAAAAAGAGGTCGAGTGATTGATTGGTAGTGACAACGCGATCTATGGCAGGGTTGGGTTTTCAATCCTGAAGCAAATGTTGTGCAAACATCTGGATAGTGCCATAGAATTTCACCTGCTGTGGATGAGTGAGAGAAAGACAGATCGTTCATACCTGAAAAGTCTGTGTTGTATCAAGATTTAGAACGATCCTTTATCCTGGCCATTCCTTTCCACGTGACGGCTGGTAAATATCTCCAAGGAACCGAACCGTCTAGGCCAAACTCGGAGAGCATCGATCTTCCTCTTTCTTTTTTTCTTTTTTACTCCTTGAATTTCATCACGCCCATGCTTCTTCATTCCAGGAGATGACCTTACCGATTAACCAGTGACCATCGCATTCTTTCCCATGACGTTCGTATCCCCGTGGAGTCCTTCCCTGTGCTCGTGGCGTCCACATACATGTCGTACGTACAGGCACGGCTCGTTATCGGCGCTCATCGCTCCTTGTTAAACCGTTTTGTTTTTGTACCGGTGCAGTATGTTCATGATGAAATGTTCTCCACGCGCGTCAGATATCCCACGTCGCTGCATGATTTTGTTTTGTAGCATTATCGAGACCTCTCCCCATCAACAGAAGAGCTGCAGTTTGTCCGATCTGGTTGGTTGCTGTATGGCAAAGAGATTAAAAATAAATAAATAAATAAATAGATAAAATCTAATAAATAAATGAATGGATTGTCAGTTTGACACTCGTGATGTGAAATGAGCTGTCGATCTAACCTGCCATTTGCTGCTTTAAATCAGGATCTCAGTGCAAGCTTAAATACATGTACTTTAACCTTTTGGCATGCATGCTTAAGGACTTCGTTAATTATTCATCTTAACCAGGAATTTTAAGCATTCTGAAGAGGACTTCTCTCCATTCAGCATGATTAGCTGTAGAGGTCGAGAATTAATTAATGAAACCCGATGCATTAAAGCAAGTAATCCAATTAGGCAAGCTTTCAGATCATCCCTGTGGGCTGTGATACAATCCTGTGTGTGTGTGTGTGTACACACATGCATTTCATCCTGACTTCAGGTTAAGGCGCGTCTATAAAACTTGTTTGTCTACATTATTATTTATTTTTGTCTTATGATTTAGTCTATCAAGTAGCACATCGGTTTATATTCCCAGTCTGGCTTTGTGCCCATTCCCGAAGACGAGGAAATCCAAACTCACCTATTCATTGCGCTTTATATCCGTGAAGCGTTACCCCCCTCTGTCAGCTCTCTACGTGACCCTTTCCCTTATCGAACGTCTAACCGATCTTCCCGGTGTCCGCGATGCAATTCCTGCTTCTGTTTCGCGTCCACCGTGGAAAGATGATCAGGTGGTGCTTTTAAAGAGATTGCACATTTGCGGCGTCCGCCGTCGCTCCATTTTTGCCGTCCCGTCTCGATTCCGAGCCTCTCCAGAGCATTTGTAGCTTTTGCTGCAGGGAACCGAGTCTGTGTGCGGGAGTGAGACTGCAACGTGCCTGCTATAGCGAGGACAGAGCGTGAGGGTGGAGAGAGAGAGAGAGAGCGAGAGAGAGGGGAGAGGGAGTGCGGGAGGGAGAAGCGAGAAAGGGAGGGGGCAGTAGAAGAGCCTGAAGCAGCCTTCGCTTGTGATGCGAGAAGAGAATCGGAAGAGGCGAATGAATGGAAAAGTTGAACAGAGATGCACAAGCTGATTTTGGGAAGCAGTTGTCGGTACAGGGTGCAGGATATGGGGTGTATTTCCCGGAGCATTATCCCACCAGTTTCTGTACTTTTTAAACCAGCGGTGTCGATACGAACTGATTGATGATCCACCAGAAACATGAAGGTTTTAAAAGCTGGATTCCAATGACACGGGACTCTTGAAGCGTCACAAGGTCAGAGAAACACTTCAGTATGGCGGTCCGGATTATTTCAGGGGTAGAAATGTTGAAGACTGCTGCTTGTTTTGACAGTCACTTTTTTAAAATATGAGTACAGACTGTATCGGTGATACTGTATCATCATAAAGAGCATACTACTGTAGTTTGGTCTTCACTTTTTTGTGTGTATTTTGTTTCTAGGACAGCTTGCGAATGCGTCCGGCTTGACGTTCACAATAGCGAGCATCATTTTCCATGTACGACGTGCAGCACGAAGCTGTGATTTTAGCGACGCTGACAAGCGACTAAGTGACAGCTCAACAAGCAGCATCTGAATTGAGATTTTTCACAGCTCTTTGCCAATTGGCAGACGGAATGAAACATCCGAACCGCTTGCTCAAATGTGTTTTGACGTTTCTACAGTCCTCGAGACTTCAGATCCTATCTGTAGTCCAGGTCTTATTTATTTGTTTGATGCACAATAAAATGGGAGAAAACCATGGGTTAGGTGGTTGGATGGCAAACCAATTGGTGCGCCATCCTCAGCCAAACATCCGGTACATGAAAGTCCAAAGTAAAGATGAGTGGGAGGGAGATGTTCATGCTCTGACGGTCTGCGGATCAGGAATGGACGCCAAGTGTATTTCCTGGGACGATGTCGCATCAGCTAATTCCCACCCCATTGTTAAAATATCATGGTTCAGCCGGTTCTCAAAGTCTTTGTGCTGGAGACAGGAAAATGGGCAAGTGTAAGGTCCTGAGTGATGGCTAGATCTTAAAGTCCAGTTCTTTCAGGGAGTTCCTTGTCTAAAGGACAACCAGCGACCTACAGTAGTGACCAGTTCGTGTGCTCCCAGTGCTCATCAATGTCTTTTTGTTTGCGTGAAGGATGGCCCTTCTGAGAAGAGCCCAAATTGATAAAAAGTTTAACGTTGGTAATGATGAGCGTCCGTGCATTGCAGGTTGTTCGACTGGTCGACATCGTCTCCTTAATCTGCTCTTAATGACCATTGTGTGCATCTATTACTGGCAAAAGCGGTGGCACAGGAATGCGCTATGGAAATATTGAGATTGTGGTGATCTTGGCCGTGTTGGGTCCTGGCATTCATGTGGATGCTACAGTACTTTGGACAATCAACGAACTGACGCGAATCATTTGTGTGTTGCATCAGTTCTGATACATGATGCATAAGTAATGATCAAGAGTCTTGTACGCCATGGAGACACTGAAGTTCTGAAACGGAGGTCATTAATTTGACCTTTTCCTGTAATTCATACTTTATATGCGTTGTTTTTTTTTTTGTTTTTTTTTTCAGCTAGTAACTAAGAGTGAAGCATTGCGTGTAATCTAGATTAGACTTATTATTAATTTGTAGGGATGGGATTCACCGATACAATATGACGATACCTAGTTGCCGATTTGATTAAAATTGCGATTCTGTAAATGCTTTATAAAAATTAATACAAATTAATACAAATTGTTACAATTTTAAACCTTGGGCGGAAAAAAAAAGTAGTCTAATGCAGCCTGTTTTTTTAAAACATTAGTTTTCTTACTTGTGCAGCACTTAAACAATACAGAATAGGAGTTTAACATTTAACTTAATTAAATTGAGCAAAAAAAGCTGTATTTTTACTGAGCAGCACTTAATTCGCTCCTGCGGTACCACATGGGGTGAAACGGAGTAGTTCAGAGTGCACAGCCTGTAGGGTTATAACGAAACATTTCACCTCCTCAAGTGTCAGCCTTCATGCTGAGTCTCAGTCACGCAGAGATTCTAACATCGTGTGTTTTGAGACTGGAGTAAGAGTGGGAGTCTCATCTCTATTAATTAGATATCGCCAGCCAGGTTATTTTGCTAATATTGGTTCGGACTGGCAAATGTTCAGAGCATCTGTCGTGTAAACCTTTTTTTTTTTTTAAAGCATATCAACTATCCAGCACTTTTCTAAAACACCGAGGAAAAAAATGGAAAGTGTGGAGGCACCCCAAAACACCAGTAACACATTTAAAGAGCTATTGGAAGTGTTTTCCATGCTGAAAAATGAAGCCTGGTTTGCTCACATCCAAGCTGCCAAAATATACAGTTTGAGCTGAACAAGCTGGTCAAATCATCCCTGCCAGGTTATTTATTTCCCAGCTTCATTACTGAAACCACTTATCTACTTAATTACCTTATTGTCTTATTTTTATTCATGAGGTGGGGGGGGGGATGGAGGAAGCTCGCTTTCTTTTCTGCTTTGCAGTAATTCAATAACGGCGAATGTCCTTTTAGCTCACCATGGAGTGGCGAAGAGACTTGGCACAGCGGTACAGAATCCCCACCGCCAACTAGTAACAGAACAGCACAGACACACCAGTGCACAAGTATATACAGTTTAGGCTTAAGCTCTTCATAGACTTGTCACAGAAGCATAAATCAAGCTTTAGTTGTCTTTGGGCCTGGTGTGCATAAGGCATTAATAGCCTCGCATGTACCTGTTGCCTTGCTGAGATGGAGAGAGCCGTCCTGACAGCGCCAACGGGCAAGACTGAAAATATTCAGCATCTGGTTGGGAGTTGAACACGGTGCCTACAAATCTACTCGTACTGTAAGTTAAAATTCCACTGTTACAGAAACCGCTTTATTTATGGCATGCATTATTTATAAAAACCTGTACTCATTTTATAATGAAAAATTAAAACAAGTGTTTTTCTTTTCCCCCAAAAAAAGAAGAAAGTCTTCTGTACTTGTAAGAAATTTAGTCAAATCAGTTACCTTAAGTAGCTTTTTTTTATTATTATTACAAGATGTGTGTGGTGGTATAAAAAAAAAAAAAAAAAATCATATATTGGTAGCATTTATAACTGAGAGACACAAAAGTTTGAACCTCCTAACGGCTTAAGCATCGCTGCGTGAGATTTATTTCTGCACGCTTAATGCTGTTTAATCCATCCTGAATAACCCGCGAGGAGATAAACACTTTGTAATGGCAAGTAGCGCATATCGCAGGTACAAACCGAGTCTTTTAATTTGTTTTAATGCTCTTTACAATTCATACCGACAGTAATGACTGCAGAACTGGAGAGCAGTGCTTCGGAGACTTTCAACCTCACGAGCCGCTCCTCTCGACTCTCTTGAGCACTCCCGGGCCGTAAATCTCGTCGGCTCCGAAAAGGAAGAAAGAAGCTTACAGAAGCTGCACTCCGGCGCACGTCTCTGTCCGAATGCGTTCCTATCCGCGTGTTGTATTATCGCCTGCCAGCTCTCTGGCTGCTATCTGCTCCTAATTCTACCCGCTTGTTTAGGCAAACAGTTGGCCTTGAAGCTCTCTTTAGTCTCTCTGTGCTTTTAAGGGCTGCATTGTGATGTGAAGGCTTTTTCCCCGAGCTGCCACCCACTTGATGCAGTCATTGTGAAAACCGTGAGGTTAGTGGGCAGCATTATCTTGTTTTTTTTTCTTGTTTTTTCTCTCTCTCTCTCTCTTTCCAGTGGTGTATTGCTGTTTATCTTAGCAGGGAAGAAAAGTATGTGTTCACATTTCCATGTCTGTTGTTTTTGTCTGAGTTCTGTAGGCATCACACGCTGCTGCATCAAGCACACCTCTTTACAAATATTACAATGACGAATAAAAGCCACAAGTAGAGAATAAAACACTCCGGTGCATGCTGTTATACACTTAAGTTTGTTTCCTGTTCTAACAGTTAAACAGATTCACCAGCATCTCTTACCTCCGTCTGTTTTTTGTTGACAAGTTGAAGCTTGTCGTGTTATAGAGAAAATGAACCCAACGACTGTTGTTCTAAAGTAGCTTTCACTTTACGTTCCTGGGTCGAGGGTTCGATTCTCCACAAAGCACGGGGTGAACATGCAAACTCCATCGGGTGGGAATCGAACCCGGACCCTGGAGGTGCAAGGCGACAGTGCAAACCACACTAAGCCACCATGCTGTTTTTTTTTTTTTTTTTTTTTTAAATTAACTGTTCCAAAATGAATAATGAGCCTACACCGAAGTGTCCAAATCTAAGACGCTAAGAGAGATTGGTGTCATTCATGTGACAACGTGATGGGCGTGTCAAGGACAAGGATGTGACTAGGAACAATATAAAATAATTTTTTTTTTGTTTTGACCCTGTTTCCCCCTTTCTTTCGATATTTTTATGAAGCAGCAGGATCTTCATGGTCTTCGTCAGGGTGTGACCGGGACATTACTGAAATAGACGAGCTCACTGAAAAAAAATTTAAAGCGACAGCATGCTCGTGGATGGTGCCTTAATTATTCTTAAATTTTTTTATATATACCTTTTTTTTTTTTTTTTGTAAAGATATTTCAACTTTGTACTACAGTACATCTCTGACAGAGTCGGATCTATTAATATTCCAACCTGAGACAAGAATCCTCCTGTAGTCTGCTGAGCCTGACTGATCCTGTCTTAATTCTTTTATTTCACGTCAGGTTTCCAGTTCTTCAGCAGACATCCTGTGTTCTGCTTACGTGCTCTTTGCTGAGAGTTGTTTGTTGCCCGACTCGTATATTGTTTAATGTGTAGTGGGAGTTGAAGCAGGTGGGGGGGTGTATGTGATGCGATGCGATGTGGTGAAGGAGGTTATATTGGATCTGCAGTCACAGGAAACTGGGTCAGAGAGTGTGCTGCCTGTCTGTTTTCCCTCTTTCTCCTTCTCTCTCTTTCTCTCGCTACTTCCATGTCTCTGTCTTCTGGATATAATTGAATATTCAGACATTTTATCTGTTCGGAAAGAGCAGATAATGTGTCCCTAAATGGATGCAAATGCTGATAATAAAAGGTGAGCGATTTATTGTTTTCCCAGAATGCTTTACAAGTGTATATCAAGGGAGAGATTGCATGGGATGTAAAATGGTAACGCAAGCTGGAGGTTCTTAACCTTCATGTGTTCAGCTCATGGGACGAAGTGTAGCGCTGCTTTATGCATTTACTTTTTATTCATTTGTTCATCCTTGGGAGCTGCCTGGTCCGAGTTGCAGAGGTCGAGCAGTGAGTGTCCTTGCAGTAAGAGCCAGTGTGTTGATGTTGGTTACCGCCGCCACACTACGCTCAGAGTATCGAGGCTCCGTGTTAATGATCAGAAGGTTGGCAGTTCGAGTCCCGGCTTCTCCAGGTTGCTGCTGATGGGCCCTTGAGCGAGGCCCTTAACTACACACAAAATCATTGACCCTGCGCTTTGACCCCGGCCTACTAACAAGAAACCGAGATATGCTACAGTAAGAATAAAGAATATTACTGTTTGTCACGAATAAAGGCTCAACTTAATGCTGTTCAATTAAAAATAGAC
Source organism: Clarias magur (assembly GCA_013621035.1). Classification (NCBI taxonomy): domain Eukaryota; kingdom Metazoa; phylum Chordata; class Actinopteri; order Siluriformes; family Clariidae; genus Clarias; species Clarias magur. Next base: position 1,832,453 of record QNUK01000009.1, on the reverse strand, counting down.
TCTCCAGGTTTAGGCCGTGCCTCTTTCTGGTTAGGATACGGACACTGATAGTGGCATATAAGGTTACACCATTATTCTTTCTTTCTTTCCGTCTCCCTCTTTCAATTTGTATGTCTCAGTTTCCGTTCTGTGTGAGAAAGTGATGTAAAGGCTGGGAAATTGGTAATATGAAACCTCCATCACCACAGAGTTTTGTGTGTTAGGTTATTTTTCAAAATATATGCCGTCCTGTGCAAAAGTCCAGAGCCACCGTTCATTTCTGCACATAATATATTATAAAATAAAATTTTATTATTTAGAGATAGAAAGAAATGGGAACCAATGTTTTACTATGACAGGCGGTGAGTGATGTACTGCAGTAACCTCGGCAGCAACCTCATTTCCCCTCCCGTCCGTTCCAAAAACTCAGCATTCAGTATCACCAGTATACCGATCTGTTATCCTCTGCACCTGTTTTTCACTGGTTTGTGCCTTAAGTAAGATGCATTTTATACCTGAATGATTCTGAGGTCTCTGTATGGTTTAACAAAGACATTCTTTTAAAACTGAATGTCTTTTTTTTTTTTTTCTTTTTTTTTTTTCAGATACAGAATTATTTCCCAGAGAGGAAAAATCCTTCAGGATGCCTAGAGAACTATTCCTCTTACAGACTGCATTAAAAATAAGAGTCTGGCTCTTTGGAAGCAAACTTTGAGTTGGCTCAGTACCATGCATAGTACTGTACATGAAACTAAAGTAACAAAAAAAAAAAGAAATTTTAGTTTTTTTGGTCTGTTATTGGTCCCAGATTTTGCAGAACTAATCAGTATCTATAAGGGTACAAAAACATGAAGTCATCCTCACTTGAGTAAAATTCGGATGACCTAAAAAAAAAAATAAAAAAAAAATTTAAGCTTGATTTTTGAGCAGAATTATTTTTTAGTTGTGCATCATTGTTTAGTGGCTTTTATTTATTTATTTATTTATTTAAAATAGATCTTCATTACCGAGTGCGGTTGTGTGAAGATGCCATTGAAAGCTCCCCGTTGCCCATGTATCCCAAACACCATTAAAACCTCAGCATGCAGCACGTCCATCAAACCATTAGCTGCCCGAACTGCCCCTCAAACAAGTGTGTGTTTTTATTTGGCTGATAATATAATTGTCCCAGCCTTATTTAATTATCAGGAGAGGAATAAATGCACCGCTAACCACCAAGACCTTTTTTTTTTTTGGAGACACGATCAGTTTTGTGAAAATCCCTCCGCAAAACTCTGCAGCTCAGAGCGCTCATGTTAATGTGTTTATATTGTAATCTAGAATTATTACTGTATTTCTATATGATCGTTTTATTTACACGCCGTCGCCTCTGTCTCTTGGTCTGTCGGTTTTGTTTCGGTTTATAGATCCAACCCGAGTTTCGCCAGCTCTCGTACTTGGCTGCGTTGAAAATCAGGGTTCCTTCTCAGTGGACTCTGGTTTTAAATAGAGTTTGGATGGAGGAATTAATATTTCCTCCGTATCACCCACTCCCAGGTGGTAAAGCTTGGAAGGGAATGTGCAGTGGTCCACTAACCTCATGCTCTCTCGAGCAGGCTCTCACGCTGCCGTTTTGCATCTCATTTCCTGGCCGTTTCTCCAAGCTGAAATGTTTCTAATGCTTTCTGAGCTGTGAGCGAGTCAGATCGAGTTTGAAGGGTGTTAAAGCGTCAAAAGCATTAAATGCGGTGATGGCCAGGCCTTGGAGGCGAGTAAGTATGCTGGTTGTTCAGGATACATTCAAAGAGACACAATTTTTTTTAATTCCATTGCAGTACTTATACAATTTACAGATATAAGCTACTGTTTAACTGTGTAAGCTGCTGTGCGCTCAATATGTGCAGTTCACATTTTTCGATATCGCCAAATGAAGATGGTTTGCCTGTTCAGTCTGGTTCCTGTTTAGGTTTCCTCCAATTATATAATCCTCGGGTTTTAATTTCATTATGATTGATGCATATTTCCTTAGTCTTTTCAGACTTGGTTGTGTATATGTAGGAGTGTATATATATATCTATATATATATATATATATATGTATGTGCATATTATATTATATACTATTATATTATGTTACTGTAACAGCCTGCCAATTGAGTAATGTAGCAGCCTAATTTTCCTCTCTAATCCATTCCAAAAACTCAACGTTCAGCATCACCAGTTCTGCATCCTATTCACAGGCCTGATTACTGATGACACCAAATTCTTGTAGAAACCTGATAAGTGAAAGGAAATATTCATACACGCGCATGCATGCACAGTCAAAAATAATAATATATATATATATATATATATATATATATATATATATATATATATATATATATATATATATAAATAACACACACCCCCATGCGCGCACACGCACTTACCCAAACCACCCCCTCCCCACACACACACACACAAACTCTCACTTTTCAGGTATAAATATTTTAATACTAAATTTTTTTATTTCAATTATATTTTATATATTGGTAATACAGTATATGATGTATGAGAATATGCCATTTTCCTTTCCTGAAGTGTGTATACGGGTCAGGGGTAGCTCAGTGGGGAAGGCATTGGACTGCGGTTCATACCCCATGACCACCAAGTTGGGCCACTGTTGGGCCCTTGAGCAAGGCCCTTAATCCTCAACTGCTCAGCTCTATAATGAAATAAAAATGTATGTTGCTCTTGATAAGGGCATCTTCCAAATGCCTAAATGTGTGAATCTGTAAAGCTGTTTTGCATCAATGACCATTATTAAAATTGCTGGATGAATAAAACCAAGGACCCTAATATTCCACCACTGAGTTCAGATGGTTTAGCATTAGCTATGTACATAAACGCTTGATTTGATTGTCCTTTCTGGTTCACATTTACTCCACATGCTGTAATATTGGGTGACACGAGGTCTCAGGAAGACAATTTTGCTTCCATTTCTGATGAGTAAACCCAGAGGCGGGGAGAAACTCATTTTTCTGATTTTTGCTGGGTCTTTGGCTGAAGGAGCACTGATTGACTTGATTTTCACACACGAAGATCGTTTCACCAACAATAAATAAAACCATTTTCTTGTAATGAATCATAACCCAGAAGGTGGGTTTGTCACCTAACCCGGGAAGTGTAACCTAATCTTAAAGTTGCGCACACATCTTCCTCTTATGTTCTGGCTAATGTTTCTGGCTAATTAAGCGCTTCACAGCAGGTGGAACCACTTTAAGTCACATTGTTTAAATGCTCTGAGCATGAAAATTTACGTCTCGTCAGTTCAGCATCCATGTAAACACCCAAGTTAGAATCTCTAATCAGAATGATTTCAGTCGGATTGAAGAAATATTCATGTAGACAATGTCAATGTGCGTTTAAGTTAATAGAAGTATTGTTTGCACCTAGTGGTCATAAATGGGAACTACAACAAGCACTAATTAGAGGCCCACTGGGGAAGGGATCACGCTGCCCCATGCATGAAAGAGCAGCAGGTTTTTCCCACAAAAAAAAAAAAAAAAGCCATCTACAGTCTTTTGGTTTGATTTTTAAGATGTAGTTGGACTGGTTATTTTGCAGAGCCCTGGCATTCCTGGTTAACGCACATCTATTGGGTTAAAAGATGAAACCATTCTGAAAAAGCTGCTAGACCGCATGCTAGATGACCATGTCTTTGAGTCTCAACTGCTACTGTTCCGCAAAAAATTCCTAGATAGTAGCTTATAGAATACCTCAAGCGTGCTAGCCTCTTGACTTAATCGTGTTTGACCTCCTACTCAAATCGAACTTAAAAGGCCTTCATTTTTATAGTCAATGGTGTTAATTTGTTTTTCTGCGCTTGTGCAATGTATAGCCTACTATATGACTGCATCTCTTTCTTTTGCGCGCGCTCGTGTGCAGAAAATGCTCTGTGATGGAAGGTGTATTGAGTGTTTAGATAATGGTATTGATTTTGGTCTCACACCCTGAAAAGCCTCATTTACCCGTGTAGAAGCATTAGCACCTAAGCAGTATGTTGCGTCTCTGCAATGTGTTGTGTCTAGAGCTTTTTTTTTTTTTTTTTTTTTGCGCCACTCAGCAGTTTTCTGCCGTAACCAATATTTCAGACTGTTTTCTTTTATCTTTCCCGGCAGACGAATATCCCTTTCCTCCAGAACGTGTTGAGTAACGACCAGTTCCTTTATGGCACCGTGGACACCCAGTTCATCGACGAGAACCAAGACCTATTCAACCTGAAACCGGTTCAGAACCGAGCCCAGAAACTCCTTCATTATCTGGGTAAGATGGCACACATATTAAACACTTCCTTACTTGATGTATTTTTATAGCCAGCGGGCGCTGCGAGGTGTTCGTGTATAGGTCAAGTTCGCGAGTGCGAGAGCGCAGGCTCATATGATGAAAAGCTTTCTTCATGTACGATCGATACGCTTTCATTTTAATGGAAACGCATGCCTTAAAGGTTTGTTTTTCTTGACTTTCCGCATTATATTGATGCTTTAGGTTTCTTAGATCGTAGTTTAAAGCCTGCCTTAGCCGGCTCATCGTATCGCGCTTTTTCTAGCTGGCTTTTAGGTAAACAAGCTGTAGCTTTGAACTTTGTTTGAGTGCATTCTGATGTCAGGTGGCTGTCTAAGTGTGTGTGTGTTTGTTGTTTTTCTAATCTCAGGTCATGTCATGGTGAACGGCCCGACAACTCCCATCCCTGTTAAGGCTAAGCCTTCCTCTATTGATCCCGTCGTCCCAGCGGTGTCTCTCGGTAAGCAGCGCACGCACATAAACGCGCTATCAATATTAGCTCTGTCCAGATCCGCCGAGACGGACTTGAAGTTCCGTCCCAGTCGATCGTCACTCTATCGAGAAATCCGGTCGTGCACACTTCCTTTGCCGGGCTCGGGCTGTACCTCCAACTCCTTCCAAATATGATAAATAACTGTCCTAACAAAAAATACATTTATATACTTAAAATCTATTTATTATTCATAGCTCGTCTTGCATCATCCAGGTCCCTGTGCAAGAGCTCTTATTATAGAAATGAAACATAATAGAGTGCTTTACTCTAAACCATCATTCACATTGCATCAGAAGCTTCTGTCCGAGTCGTGCATTTGTGCAGAAAAAATCAATGCACAGCTTCTGATCAGGCAGCTTCAACAATGCATCTACTGTATGTCGAGCCATAACTTATAAGGACTATTATTATACAGGATTATTTTAATAATTGATTAATGTATTGAAGTTTTTGCATTGATGTCTAGGATGTTTAGGGTCAGTCTGGACACATTAGACCATGTAAACATTAGCCATTGCTTCCAATGTCCAAATTTATTCTCTGTATGGAAATGCTCTTACTTTCACTATTAAACAAAACTCTGATTTTTAATTTAAATCTTTCATAATGCTATTTCACTAAACGTTTAAGTGATCTCCATCCAGTCAGTCATTCATGGTCCAACTTATTTATTTATTTATTTTTTAGCTTGATGGATCATAATCACTGGGTGGGCTTTTGCCTCCATTTGAAGCACTGATCTGTTCTGACCAGTCAATATCAATATAAAGTTCAATATCTGCTGATTCTCATGCTAGTTGAAATTCGAAATTTTTGATTTTGTTTGTTGTGTTCGCACAAGCCACATGTGAGAGAAATTGCCTCAAGTCTTTTTTTTTGTGTGTGTCTGGAATAAAGGAATGAACCCCTATTGGGATCAACTCTCGCCAACATTGATGTGAACCAACTGTATAATTTGTGCGTTTTTAAAACTCTTCCGTGTCCAAAAAATAATAATTTTCGCTTGTTACGAGGTAATTGAGATGTGCGGATGCTGCAGCCCAACAATGCATAATGCACTTTCTAGTCCTTAAATGTATTATTGATGCAGATCATTAATTATGAATAAAAAAATATGCAAATGCCGAACGCAGTTTGAATTCCTGTATGGTTGTATTTTAAAGGCGAGTAAAAGTCAGATCATGTTGTAGACACATTCAGTGGTTTTCAGTCAGACTTTTGTATGTTGTGTACTACTTTCATTATTGTGAAGTTCTGGACCATTTTCCATGTAAGGGAAATGGTGAACTGTGTGCTACAAGGTACATCATAACACCAACTTAACAGTAGTGAAACCCACCGTCAGCTTAACTACTGTTGAATTGAATCTTATACTGTATACTATTCAGACCATTTAATTTCACCTACAGTACATAGATCTTGAATTAATTATGTTAAACATGTGTGTCAGCTGCTCGTGGGATTAGTTTGGAATGGGTGTACAATGTTGGAATAGTCAATGAAGTAGCACTTATAAATATTATACACCGATCAGTCACAACACTCCCAGACAAACGAGACACAACCGTGGAGGCCCCATCTCATAACCCACTGCACCCAAAGGATATGATGCTAACCTCCCGGTGCCAGACACCACAGCACCACCCATAGATGTCTTTTGGAGTCATGCCCCCATGCGCCATAGATGCCCAGGGAAACCTAGACAACAGCGGGCATATTTTGCTCGAGGATACAAAATTTTCGTTTTTTAAGACGTAAATTCTTAATGCTGGGCCTTCATATTCATTCATAACATGTATAGCATGTTTAACAGTGGTCATTGTATTTAATGATGTGGCTGATCAGTGTATACAGTGTATTTATAATGTTTGTAATGCTTATAACGATTAGTAAAGTGACGCATTAGAAATGCTTAGAACACATCTTTTGATCTCTTCATAAAGCAGTATGCATAAGGAGATTTGGCGCTATGAAGTGTTTGACCACTGCTGACTATATTGCAAGATAACAAGTCACCGGTCACGCCCCGCGACTTCTGCTGCTATATATTATAAGTATTTTACTTTAAACATAAGTTCTCTTTAAACTTAAATTGTATAATTTTTACCACTGTTTTGCGTTAAGCATAGATTCATTTTCTCAGAATAAACATCAGTGGAACCTTGGATTGCGAGCATAATTAATTCCAGAAGTGGGCTCGTATATCAAAACACACTCGTATATCAAAATAATGGAAACTCAAATTATTCATTCCACAGCCCCCCCCCCAAAAAAACATAAATAATTAATACAAAATATAAAGTAAAAATAAGACAAATTAACCTGCACTTTACCTTAAAAAAAAAAAAGTAAACAAAAAATAACGACAGACAAGTGTTTTTGTTCGTGCAGGCACTGTGTATGTTTGTGTGTGAAGCTAAAGTAAGAGGAGAGGAGGATGAGCCTCTCCCTCTTCTCATTTTACACCCAAACCCTTCCTTCTCTTATTTAAGCTTCACACGCACACACTAATGGAAACAGTTTTATTGTGAAAACAAACATCTCTGGCACTCGAGTGAGAACGGAATCACTGCTGTAAAGTAAAAATAAAACAAATTAACCTGCACTTTACCTTTGAAAAGAATCGCAACAGAGCAGCGTTTGTGTAGAGCATAGTGTGTGAAGGTGAGAGGAGGAGGGGGGGGTGTGAAGGGGCCGTCCAATGGCATACACATGCAGGCTGAGACGGAGCAATGGATCTTCAACCTCTCTAATGAGACTTGCTTTTGCGTTACACGCATTCAAACGTGTTATAAATAAAGAGAACACACTTGCTGTACACACACATACAAACACAAAATAGAATGTTTTATACATGGTCAGTGCTATAGTAAACAGTACACGCGTGAACGGATGTTGATTATACCACTGAAACCCAGCGGGGAGACGATGACACTCAACTCGGCAGAGCAAGAGAGAAAAACAGTTGGTGCAGTTGTGATAACAAGAAGCGCATGTGTGGTACATTATACTCATATTTGTATGCCAAGAGTTGCTCGTTTTTCAAGTCAAAATCTATTTAAAAAATCCTTGCTAGTCTTGCGGAACACTCGCAAACCGTGTTATTTGCAATCCGAGGTTCCACTGTAATTCAATTTTACAGTGGTACCTCGGCATACAAATTGAATCCATTCCTGGGGTTAATTCTTAAGGCGAAATTTTGTAATGTGAAACATTTACCATAGGAAATGATGAAACTGCAGATGATCCGTTGCAGCCACCTAAAATATTACCAATGTCCAACACTATAATCATATTTCTTCATATCAAAAAAATTAAATATGAAATGGACATTAAACTTCACTTAACCTTAATTTATGATTCCTCTTGGCTGCTTTAAAACCTGAAACAGAAAGTGATGGAAATAAAGACGAAAACGTACAAGGATGGCCTGCAACTTTTTGCCCCTGCAACTTTTCATCCCTGCTGAGCAAGCTGGACAAACTGCTTGATATGACAACAGGAGGAAGTCAGACTCGACAGGGAACCCATCCTCATTTAGGTGATCCTCAGGAGCATGCCAGAGGCTTCCATGTGAAGAGAACTCCAACAACCAGGCACCAAGTGGGTCACCAGGATGAGTTCTGTAGGTCCGGAGGACAGAAGGGGTCAAGGACAAGGTCAACACAGGAGTGTGCCATGTGTAGCTGAACAGGGAGAGATCATTCTTCTGCTTCAGTTTAGTTCTAGTGCTATAGTACTTAATAGTGTTCTGGAACAGCTTTTAATGAAATCCAGATGTTGATCTACAACCCTGTTGGTACATTTAGTTCGGGAACATTTGCAATCTCTCGTGCAGGGCTTATTTTATTTTATTTATTTATTTTTAATCCACCAAACATCTTTTTTGTTTTGTTTCTTGGTTCCTTAATGAAAAAGAGCTGCGGACTGAAAGTACGTTCTTGTTAAACCATGTTTGCTGGAATTGAATGACACAATATTAGTTTAGGTTTGCATATTTGCTATTTTAGTGCCGTATTGATATTTTGTTCCAGTGTTGCACTACGTCTTGCACAATGTTGCATATATATATTTAGTCTGCGGATTATATAAAGCGTGTCCATGACAACTTTCCAATGTTTTTCTTTTCCTTTTCATTATGCCTCTTATTTTATTTCATTATGACCAAGGTCTCGAGTCTTTGAACATTATTATATTGATATTAAGGAATGCTTATAAAAGGCTCTTCTGACTTATTGTGCTTGTTCACGTCGCTTTGAATTCAATGTGCTTCAGGTTATTTAAGGTGATGTGGTAAATACACAGAGAAATCGATGAGTGGCTCGCAAAGACCAAGCTGAGTGTGTGTGTGTGTGTGTGTGTGAGAGAGCGTGCGAGTGCCTGTCCAGTGCAAAAGATACTCATGAATAATAGGGCTATTTAAATGGTGATGACTTTTTCTTTGTGGTTCTTTACAGTCTGGTGGTTTTAATAATGGTTGTAGTATTGATTACTGTGCATGTGTGTGTGTGTGTTTGTGTGTGTATTTTAGGGCAACCTCCAACCGGTTTTCGGGATGTCTTGCTGAAAGAAGGCCCTGAAGGCTTCGCCAAGGCGGTGCGTTCCCACAAAGGTCTGCTGTTGATGGACACGACATTCAGAGATGCCCACCAGTCTCTCCTGGCCACTCGGGTGCGCACCCACGACCTGAAAAAGATCGCACCATTCGTGGCTCACAACTTCAGCAACCTTTTCAGTGTGGAAAACTGGGGAGGTGCGCCATCTTATATTTTCTTCCTGAACTGTTTTTATTTATTTATTTTTTTTCCCCCATGGCTTCTTCCCTTACATTTAGACAGAAGTGTTACATTTCTGTGCCATATAAGAGGAGAGATTGTGAGCATATTGGTAGGAGGGTGCTGAGGTTGGAACTGCCAGGCAGGATGTCTAGAGGAAGACTAAAGAGGAGATTTATGGATGCAGTGAGAGAGGACATGAAATTAGTTGGGGTGAGAGAAGAGGATGCAGAGGGTAGGGTTAGATGGAGGCAGATGGCCATCCCTGAAAGGGAGCAGGCAAAAGACAAAGAAGAAAGAAGGTCATTGTACAATATATTCAGCCAAAATATGGTATTGGTGCCAAAAAGAAAACACCTTCATTGATCTTGATTATTTAGATTTTACATGAAGACATAAACCTGAAAAAGTATTACTCACAAATGGAAAATTAGGATATTGCAACGAGTTTTACATGGTTACGGACACTACAGATTTTTTGCCTCTTTAAGCTTTTCCCAAAAAACAATTTAAGAAACAGTTTTTACAAATCATACCTACATACAAAATAATGTTTCCAAAACCGCTCAACGACTTGAAATTTTTAGGGAAGCACTTTGAGTCACTTCCCTATCGCATAAACTTCAGAAGTAGCTTCTTTGACAAACACATTTTCTGTATTATATGTACAACATAAAATCAGCACCAATACTGTGATTTGTCCAATTATATTATAAAAATATTCTTCACTTTTTAATTTCGTTGTTTATAATGTATTCATAAAACAAATAAACGAGTACCTTGTATGTACTGTAGTACTTCTAACACAGTATAACATCATTATCTCTCATCGTGCACTTTGCGTAGGATGATATGGTGTTACGATGGTGTTCAGGCCACTTCTTACTCTATACCAAGATAAGACCTTATGCATATTAATGATGTGCGTGTTCATATTTTAGTGTGGATATAATCGTCCCAGAAATATCTTTTATTTATTTTTATTTTTTTAAAATGCTCTCATTGAAAATTCTGTGGTGGCCATTAAACATCACTCTACATTATTAATAAATGCATTTCTACTCAAGTGGCTCTTCCGTAGGGCACGAAGAAGTGCTCTTAATCTCGACTTAATTATTTACATTTAAATGAAATATTCATCATGGACATATACTAGGTTAGATCACGTGATGTCCAGAGCGAATACAGAAAGAAATGATTATTTATTTATTTATTTATTTATTTATTATTTCATTTCTTTGACCAGAGGATGATGTACACCATTCAGTTTCCCCTGACACTGAACTCTGTCCTCAGAGTATGAAGTTGTGTCGGTTTTATTTATTAAATTTATTTGAACCTTTTTTTGCTTTTTTTTTTTTTTTTTTTTGAATGATTTACTTGTCCAGGGTACTGAATAAAAATGTCTTGCTATACAGGAGCTCTGAATTTTTCCACCCTCTACACACTAGTGTTCCCAAGGTTACAGCAGGCATGAGAAATAAAATAAACAAATGGTGTTGGAGCTTTCATGATTTATGAAAAATATAGCTACTGTATGTAAGTACTACCTTTTTTCTTTTCTTTTTAGGTGCTACGTTTGATGTGGCGATGCGCTTCTTATGCGAATGTCCTTGGAAGAGGTTGCAGGAGCTGCGGTCTCTGATCCCCAACGTGCCTTTTCAGATGCTGCTTAGGGGAGCCAACGCTGTGGGATACACAAACTACCCGGACAACGCCGTCTACAAGTCAGCATCGTACCGTACACCCATGCACACTTTTTTTTTGTTTTTTTTGGGGTTGTCGATATTTAAACGTTATGTGATTGATCGAGAAATGTTGATGTATTACTGTTATTTAAAACAAATTAATCACATGACCAAGTTTGACCCTGATGGCTTCCCATAATCACAGTGCGGTTACCGAACTGGGTCATCAGGCAACCGAGGCTCTATTTAGATTGATATATGAGGATCAGGGTTTGAGTGGGTTGCCATGCACCACGGAAACCCGATTGCATGCAGTGCCGCTCCCATTCTGAGATTCATCATCTCATTATGTTAAATGTTACTGTATAAGAGATTACAAAGCTGCATAATCTTTAACCAGTTTGTCATGCGTTTCTTTATTCCGACATTGCACATTTATAATACGTACAAGTAAATCTGAATTTTTTTTCTGTTGTGGTTAATCAGACTGTGATCAGCTAGAATAAAATTATTGATTGAGTAATTGATTGACGGCACTTTTTATCATACTGTATATCTAAAACCAAATCTGTACTGGTGCTTTCACATCTAATCAATTTGATTAGAACTAAAATGATCGAAATGGCACGGTTGACTAGGTTGTATCGCTTAGCATGAAAAAGTGGTTTAACTCCATGCATGAAGGGATGTAAACATGCCATGTATTTTTGGTTTACATATGCCCCTTTTGTTTATTTATTTATTTATTTATTTATTTTCTTTTTTCAGTTGTTGCGTGTAGCTATACTCGGCCAAAGTAAAGAGGAGGAAAAAATAAAGTACCTTAAGTGTCGTGACATACAAAATGTTTTTATTTAGCACCAGCTCCTTGTTCTTCATACTCGAGTGCTTTTTTTTTCGAGGACTTTTGACTGTGGAGAAAAACAGAACAGCAAAAACTTGCTTTATTTCTCTATAATATATATATATATATATATATATAAAATCCCCTGCCACACTAATGCACTTTTCCTGCGTTTCACTAGTGCTTGGATACCATCAAGGTACAGTAGAAAGTTTTCTCAGTATGCCAGAGCCATCTGAAACACTGGCCTCCCAGGAACTCCTTTAACGGCCCAGACATGTGGAAACGGCTCGGCGCGAGGTCAGGACTATACGGGGATGTGGCAAATGCGATTTTCAAGCATTTTCATTCTTTCAAGCTCTTCCACTCGCAGAATGTTTACATTAACGACTACAGTGGGCTCCAAGCCACCCGAGCCAGTATAGTCATTCACGGACTTGCAGGCTTCTTTAAAACAGCCACTTTAAAACATTTGCACCATTCAGCCAAGACTCTCATCATCGTACTGTGCTTGAAGTCTTCTGTAAATGTCTTTTTTTTTTTTTTATGGCTTCATTCATGAGAGTTCATCACAAGTCCCGGGTTGAGTTGAACGCCCCTTGTGTATATGTATAACGTGAAATTATACCAAAATGCATTGCAAATCAGTTTTGCTCTGATCCATGTGTTGTGTTAAAGCACACTAAAATTGCTGAAACATGATTGAAAGTCAAAAAATGATAAAGTTGTTTTTCTGGCAAAGCAATACTGGATACATGATTGCTTCGTTCCAGGTTCTGCGAGGTGGCCAAAGAGAACGGCATGGACATCTTCCGCGTCTTTGACTCCCTGAACTACCTTCCCAATATGCTCCTGGGTATGGAGGCAGCCGGTTCAGCGGGAGGTGTGGTGGAAGCGGCCATCTCTTACACAGGCGACGTCTCCGACCCCACGAGACAGAAATACTCTCTGGACTACTACTTGAAGCTGGCTGACGAGCTCGTGAAGGCTGGCACGCACATATTGTGCATTAAGGTGATCAAGCTTGTAGTCACGAACAGGACGAGGGTTAGATTCAGACCGGTTTTGATCGTTCTGCTCTTTGGTTTGAGCTTTCTTCTGGTTTTATTTTTCCAATGTTCCTTTTTCACTCTGTGTTCAGCCTCAGTGGTGCTTTTCCTTCAATACTGCCACTCACTCATACTTTATAATACCTTGCTGATCCCACTGCCTGTCTCGTTCGAAAACACGCTCACGCTTTGACAAATCCCCGTTTGCTCCAGGACATGGCCGGGCTGCTGAAACCGGAAGCGAGCCGTTTGCTGATCGGTGCACTGAGGGATCGTTTTCCCGACACACCCATTCACGTGCACACTCACGACACGGCGGGCGCCGGCGTAGCAGCCATGTTGGCGTGCGCCGAAGCCGGAGCGGACATCGTCGACGTCGCGGTGGACTCCATGGCCGGGATGACCTCCCAGCCTAGCATGGGCGCCATCGTCGCCTGCACCAAGGGAAACAAATACAACACGGGTGAGTGCTTCCGATCGTGTGGACGTTTCTTTAGAAATTGCATTAGGTAAGAAAATGTGTTCGGAAATCACGAGGCCGCCCCTTTTACTGTATGTAGTAAACACATTTTAGAATCCGTGTGAATAGCAATGCTGATTTAAAGTTCAAAAATTGCAATTACGCCATCCAAGCATGGTGCCCTCTCGAGCCAGAGCAATATCAAGAGCCGGCCCTTCTCTGATTTATTTATTTATTTATTTATTTTGGAATGAATTCACGCTCACGCTGTGCACAATTGTTGCAACCTTTGTTTTTACAGAAGCACACTTAACGCCGCCTGTATTAAAGCACCCCCACCGGCCCAAGTGGCGCAATCCAAATAACCACGCATACTCCAGTAATCCCATTTTCATAACCATGTGTATTCATGTCGGTTTCACTTATGCGGCTTTTCTTTCACCTCCTCTTCTTTTTCTTTCTCACAAGCGTGTCCCCGTGTCTGCGTTCTCCACCTCTCCGAGGGCAGGTTGGGTCGAAGAATGTCAGGCTTCGCAGAACCAGCTCGAGAACAGAACGAGCCCGGCTAATAAACGGAGTGCAGAGCGTACATGAGTGAGCGAGGGAGAGAGAGAGAGAGAAGATGCGTAGGGGTGAGAGAAAACGAGTGCGGGGAAGAAGCGACTGCGTAGGGGTGAGGGCGAGAAAAGGGCAGCGAGAGGGGTCAGAACGCACGGACACGGTTTGGGTGTGCGGAGTGACCTCGCGACCTTTCCTTAATTGTGACATTACAGGAACCGCTGGTGCTTAACCTCATCTTATGAGCTTGGCACCTTGCCGTCGTGAGCGAGCGAGAGAGGGATGCCAGTGAAAGAGGGCAGAGAGCTGTCAGTTCTGTAGCCTTTCAGGTCACTGCGCTGTCGACCAAAAAAATGTCGACGCTCCTCACCCCTGCATCAAAAAATATGGCTTTTAAACAGTTAACTTCTCTAATGTAGCTTATTTCTGTTACAGAGCATGTCATTTAGACCAACATTGTTAACCTGGTAGTAAAAATTTACATCTTATGTACTATAGAACATTTTTTTATTATTATTAATTAATTTATTTTTATTTTTACAAGTGTTTCATTAAGGAGAAGAATTTTGTTCATCTTGGTTTATGATCTCATAAAACGAGCAGCATGGATGGATTGAGCTCCTCATGGTTCATGCGAAGTATTTCAGGAGACTTCAGGTTCAGAAGGTGTTGATTAAGTTCCTCTAACAGCTAGTTGCTAGTTCACATACTGCACGTTATCGTTTCTGCGGTGACGCTTTACTATCGAAGACGAATAATGAATGTTAATGAATAATGTATATTTGGTTCCGACCAAATATTCTGATTGCAGACATTCCACGAGTGACGATATAGAGCATAATGGCACTGGGGCATGTATGGAACTATATGCAGCGCTCCATCACGGGTGTCCTACAATCGTTAATCACACACACCTTAAGTTCGCAAGCATGGATGAAATGGTTCTGTACGGTCCTCATGGGAAAACCTGCATTTAGTACTAGACACAGTAGCACTTTCAGCTAGAACACGCGCCTGTCCTCTTAAACATTTCGTCTCCTTGGTAATTTTTTCCAA
Source organism: Clarias magur (assembly GCA_013621035.1). NCBI lineage: Eukaryota > Metazoa > Chordata > Actinopteri > Siluriformes > Clariidae > Clarias > Clarias magur. The sequence continues at coordinate 1,817,247 of QNUK01000009.1, read as the reverse complement.
GTCGTTCTGATTTGCCTTTGAAGCGTCCCTGTTGTCCTGTCCACAGCTAACGTGAGCTATAAAGCTTACTAGCTTCTAACGCAACACAAGGCTGAATCATGACTCCGTCTTTAAACACTGATCAAGGGCACTACTTGGTTTGTGGAACAAATGTCCATTTGGGGTTCAATCTGGAATCCAGATGTTTTGCCTGTATTGTGTAGTGGACATGTACAGGAAATCTTGAAGGTTTGTCTGGACATCAAAGAAAATGTTCTCATTGACCGATTGAAGTTTTCAGGATGTACTCTTGCAGGAAATGAATTTGCGATCCATTCCTCCTGTTCATGTCGGGTCGCATCACGTCACATCACACCCTGTTGGTTATTTTCCTACAGTAGTACGACATGTTGTTTTATTCCGTACTTAACATTTTATAGACGCTAACAAATGAAAAATCGGGGGAAAAATACAGGACAACTGCACAGGAGCAACTATTCTAAACCTTTCCGCTGCATCAACAATTCCCAGGTTCCGGTCGACAGATGGTTCTCTCACATACAGGGTTGTGTTCTCTCAGACGGCCTCTAGACTCCGTGAGAGCGCCGTGGGTGGTTCGGGTGGATCGAAGGCATGTTTGCATATTCATGCATATTAATAAATCCTCACGGACGGGCCATGGTGGCGAAGGTGTAGAGTTATTTGCGTAGGATAGTTTACTAGATTCCTGGGCATATATCAAATTTTTATTACTTTTTTTTTTTAACGTTATTTAAAATCTAAAATTCAATACCTTTCACTTATTCGTACTTTACTTGAAATGAAATACTTTTGATTCGATTGCTTTTGTCGAAAAATACAACCGTAATTCCTGAGCCGTGCCTCATTTCTCTCTCCTTCCCGCACGAGTATTAAAAAATAAATAAATAAATGAATCTGATCCACCCGGTCCCTCCTCCCCGTCTCCGCTCTGTGTTGTTAAGTGAAAAATCCTACCCTGGAACTCCAATCCCAATCCGCTTGTCTTCTCAGCAGCATGTCGTGGGTGTGTGACATCGGCAGAGAGAATCGCATGGAGAGGCCGCTTTGTCGGTTCGATTTTGTCTACCGCCTGCAGATTCGTTCCCGCGGCCCCGTCTTTTGGTTCGGTTTTCGGCCCATGATTAGCCTAAGGAACCGCATTATCAAGAGGCTTGAGTTTTTATGAGCGAATGTTGCGCTCACGGCTGTCCCTGCTGCGTGACGGGTTCCCGCTCGGCAGCCGTCCGTGCCGTAAATAATTCCGTGTCGGCCCTGCGTTCCAGGTGCAGGCCTTGTTTTTTTTTTTTTTTTTTCTTCCACTCCTCACCGTCATATATGCCATGAAAATCTTGCACGTTAGGAATTCTCACATGTGCAGCTCCGTCAAGAGTGTGAAATTACTCATGAGAAATATTCTTGTAGTTGGGAATATGCTTTCTCAATACATAAATAGCCTGCAGTGTGTAATTCACTTGAAAGGACACTAAAAACTATTTGCACCGCACTACACTAACTGGAGCCGCATAATAATAGCCGGAGTACGACAGGCTTCTAGTAAACATAGCAGCTTAAAAGATGCGTGTACCGCCTTAAGTGTGCACACGTGAGTGTCTCGTGTGGCTTGGTATCTTTTTGAGGGCCTGTTCCTTCAGGGCATGGGCTGCTTTCAATTCTTGCGCTTCTGTGTTTTCCGATGCCGCAATAGCTCCCAAACGTTTGTAGCTCCAGGTTGTTTGGATTCTGCATTTATTCCCACGGCTTTACTGTGGCTGTTGTACCCGCGCCGGAAACGGGAACACCAATTATCTGGTTCTTTTTGTGTATCGTCTTCCGTCAGTTCTTGTCGTGTAGCCTCCTAGCACTTATGCGACTTTATGAGGAACACCTATACACCTGGTAATTCCTGCGTTTTATCCTAATCATGGAGTAGCAAAATCATCCTGGTGCAGGGCGTCAGTTAATAATCAGAACGGGGACAAAATGTGAATTTCCATGGCATATCGTTCAGTGTGGCATGGTTGCTTAGTCATAAAGCTCTACTAACTAGAGCTAGGAACACTAGCTAGTGCACTAGGAACATACAGTAACACGTTTCTTTTTTCCTGGAATGTCCACCGAGTCCACAATTACTGCCCCTGCCATACCTTTACTGCTGAAACTGCTGTACGTTTGCGTTTAATGAGCATTTTACTCATTTAAATGATTTCATGAATGGATGGAGTAAAAATAAGGTAAGCAGCAGCGCAATTCATGAAATAATGTGAATACAATTCGCCAGGCAGACCGGCTGGCGCAAGCTGATCTGGCATTTTCACACGCACCGGTTTCTAGAGTTTGCACAAAATGGTGCAAAAGGCGATCAACAGATCTACAGTATGGGTGGAAGTGCCTTGTTAAGAAAAGTGGCCACAGGTAAATTTCCAGATTTATTCTTTACAAAGGAACTGCAGACCAAGATCAGAAGACCACACTGGGTCCTGTTCCAGTTGATCAAGAATCCAAGGCTATAACGGGGACAGACCCAAACTGGACAGGTGAAGATTTAAAGGAAAAACAAGCTGTCTCTTTCCAGTCTTCAGCCGTCCACTTTTTTGGTAATTTGTACTGGGGCAGAAGTGGCTCGATCATTTAAGGCTCTGGGTTACTGAAAGAAAGGTTAGGGGTTCAAGCCCCAGCACCACCAAGTTGCCACTGTTAACCCCTTAATTCTCTGACTGTCTGGTCCAGGGTTGTGCTGTCTGCACTCTGACCCCATCTTCCTAACTGTGATATGCAAATCTTTGTTAAAAAAAAAAAAAAAGAGTACAGTGCTATAAAGTACAGTACATGTGACAACAGAATCTTAATGATCTCAGATTCCTGTTCTTGGCTGATGAACACGTCATCTTTTCTTGTAGCCCAACCTTCTCAGTGTTTGATGTTCTGTGCATCCTGAGCTGCTTTTCTTCTCACCACAATTGTACACTGTGGTTGAGTTACTATGCATTTATGGACCATAACCTCGGGCCAGTCTAGTCGTGCTCTTTTGATCATCTCCTGCAGAGCTTCTTCTCATTTGTTGCTCTGGCGACGCCCATGTTGACGAAGCTAGTTTGGCTGATTTGACTTAGAAAAAACCTCGGACACTTTTTTACAGCAAATGGTGCAAAAAAAAAATTCCAAGAAATATCAGTTGAGCGGTGGTTATGGGGCATGAAATGCCTTGTTTATAACGGGTTTTTGTGTTTGCTGTCCATGTGATAAAAACTAGTTGTGTAATTCAATAATCCTGATTAGAGATTCTAACTTAACTGTACTGTTTTACATGGATGCAGATCTGATGTGCTTTTAAAAGCTCAAATTATCACTATAAAACTTGTTTTTTTTTTTTGACATGCACAAAGTGGCTCCACTTACTGTCAAGTCCCCCAAAAATATATATATATTTTTTAATTGAGGTTTTGGTTGCTTCCATCTTTTTTCCCACCCAAAGCTCACGTTTTGTGTTTGCAAGAATTCCGTACCCATTCCTTAGTAAAGGGGAAGAAGCAACTTTGCTACAATGCTGACTAGCTTTTAACACACAGCTGAATTCCAGATCACTTGCCAAGAGCACTACGTAGTGTGTGGAACAAGGCCATCCTAGATTAGTGCACTAGCTTTTCATTTTACGATGTTTGGGGTTCAATCATGCAATCCGGAAGTTAGCTGGTATTCTAAAGCGGAGTAAGTGGAAATGTACAGTAAGTCTTGTGAGTTTCTCAGGACTGTACACCGCTTCTGTGGTTTAGTCTCCTCAACCTTTTGGGTACATTCTTAAAGCACCATTAAGAATTTGTAACTACTTTCCACCCCTGTTGATTACATAATTGTCCACGAACTGTCTGCCGCCAGCTCAGCCAGTCTTGGTTCGTTCCGCCAGTCGCAGAAGGGTAGGAGTTGGAGGAGCAAAGTAACTAGTTAAATAAACAACTGTTGCATGAGCGCAATGAAGGGTATCGCTGATATTTAGTACAACAGCATGGCCTTGAGCGTGATATTGCTTAATTGTAATTATACACGTTTTTACATGCTTAGTTACATGATGTATGTTTATTCTGATTGGGCTATTACTGTATCCCCATCATGAGCGGAATATTCATGTTTATATAAATGCAGCTACTTTTGGCTTGGCAGCTGACAAACATGGACAATGAGTTTACTTGGGTGGGGAATCCATCGCAAATTTGAGAAGCGTCAACATCACAGCTCTTAAACGCCGGATAGAAGATTGGAAGTCAACACCACAGGCAGTACAGATGGAATCATCTGGTGAACGTGACCCCATTAGAACTTGGCAGTAGATATATATCCCAGTATATCCCAAATGCAATTCTTTAATTTGGTTCTAATTTCTCGCTCATATATGCTGATTGAAGTTAAAATGCCGACATGCCAGCTCTTTTTTTGTGTGTGTTTTTCAGGGGAACGAATCCCAAGGAACCTGAATCCATCTCCATTGTTGTCCCATTAACGCTGAAGTCTACAGTGATTTTTATTTTAGGACTAGGTGGTCATTAAGGCACTGCTTAGGGAGCACCGTGGCCTTGTTTCATCATGTAGTCATGTTGTTGATTAGTCCTATTACTGCAGGATTGTCGGCTTATTCCATGATGTGGGTTGTAGTTGTGCGTTGCGATGTGGGATCTACTGTACAAAGTCGGACAAATCGCATATTTCTTCCTCCCTCTGTTCTGTGAAAATATGCTAAACACACTCATCGCACTTTTAGTTACTTTATACGAATGCATTCAAATCGACACGATTCCACAACCCAAAAAGCATCAGAGATGTCTTCGGTTCTTGCAGATTCGGATGTCATGCACTTTTTCATGCAAGGTCATTTGTAGAACTTTTTTGCATAAATTTAAGGTTCATGCTCTGCCCCAACCAACCCTCCAAGTTTGCCCTACAACTGGCATTGCTTGTCTGGAACAGGGACCCTTTTAACACCCATACAGTATAACTCATCCAGTTGAACTGCTTGCCTCCTGGGATTTTAATATGCAACATTCAAGTCTCTAGAGATTTACAAGAAGGGGGTGTATAACAGACTTTTGTGCATTCGGGCAACAACTGAAGCCTGTATCAGGTTCCAGTTCTGTCAGCGCAGAATATGAAGCCGAGGCCACAGTGAGCACAGGATCACCAGAACCAGACAGCTAAAGACTAGAGAAAGACCAGGGGAAATTCAGTCTTTTGTCGTCTATTGTAACCTCACATCTTTAAAAATAAGGATTTGATTTGTCCTTTATGCTAGACCATCATCCATGCAGCGTTGCTATCTGAATATAATTGAACAGTTTGCCTGCAAAACGCGATAAAGCCCATTCTCTGACTATCACTCATTTTGGCAGTCTTTTCCTCAGGCACACAAGGTTGTCTGTAACAAACACTTTTTTTTTTCTTTTTTTTTTGTTAAACCTCTATATTCTTCTTTTAGAGGCTTTGAGCTGTCACTAGCACCGATTTGCTGCATTTGGGAGCCATGATGCAATTCACGGTAATCCGAGTGTTACATTTTCTTTCAAGAATAACACTTGAGACGCATGGTCGCTTTGTGCGCGAGACATGAGAGAGATTTCTTCTGTGCAGGAAGTTCGATGCATCTAGTTACCTTTGCCCGAATCGGGATTTCCGAAACCTCTTTTAACCTTGCGTATACATAAAACGTTACGCAACATTAACATCTTTCAGCATTAAGCCCCATATTGTGTACGTCGCTTCCCCTTGGACCCTCCGAGGCATGGACTCTACAAGACCTCTAAAGGTGTGCTATAGTACTACAGTATGTCTGGCATTGGGACCTCATTTAAGGCAGCAGATCCTTTAACTGCCATAAATTGCAAGGCAGACGGAACGGTGGTGTAGTGGTTAGCACTGTCGCCTTGCACCTCCAGGGTCCGGGTTCGATTCCCATGGAGTTTGCATGTGCTCCCCTTGCTTGGTGGGTTTCCTCCCACAGTTCAGAGACATGTAGGTTAGGTTAATTGGCATTCCCGAATTGGCTGTAGTGTGCGAATGAGGGTGTACTTGTGTGTGTGCACCCTGCGATGGATTGGCTCCAGGGTGTACTCCGCCTTGTGCCCCAAGACTCCTGGGATAGGCTAAAGGCCCCCGTGTCCTTTTTCATCAATTTATGCTACAATAGCTTTTGTGTGGGACCAGACAGGCTGGCGTTTGCATGGCCAGTGATCTTGTCACCAGTTTACTGATATATAATTAATATACATCAGTGTTAATGTTATGACTGATTTTGATGTATATTGGGATGGATTGTGCTGATGGACTCTAGGAAAGGAGGAAGCTGATGATCAACAAAATGTGAATAAAACTATGTAATTGATGTGTTGACACAATTGATATTTAGATTTATATTAAATGAATCAATTGCATATTTACAATCCCACAAACCAAACGACAGGCTGTTTTTATTTGATAAATTTTTTGGGCTTTATAGCGTTTTTGCAAAAAAATAACAACAATTCTACAAAATTCACACATGCAGTATATATAACCCAAACAATTTTGACAATGTTTTGCCATTTGTTCTTTTTCACACTCTTGTGATTCAAGAGAATTAAATATTCTCTAAAAGCTTTTCTTACCCTTTTGTTCCTGCCAAAAAACAGATCTCATTTTGTAGTCAAGCTGTTTAATTACGAAAGTATTATTTACATAAAATTATAGACATTTATTTCTGCGCACTTTAAGCATTCTCTGCACTTCAGTATCAGAATTAAAGCTGCCATCAAGCGCAAAAACAAGAAAAGAGCAGAATAAAAAGGACAGCGTACTGAACGACACCTGGGGCGTCCCACTGTAACGTAAACCCGATGGCAGTTTGCAGATGGAGCTGTTCAGGCGCTGAGCGAGTGTTACAGGCCGGTGCGTTTTCTATAGTGAGGGGCTCATTGGTGAAACAGCGAAGCAGGCAAACACAGTGTCTGCTTGATGTTTCTGATGGTAGGAGTCAAGGGACTGGAAACCATGCTGAAGAAACAAGACTGTGTGCGTTCATGCATGGAGGAACATTCACATTCGTTTCTCTCTCCACCTTTTTTTTTTTTTTTTTCTTAGTCACTTTTCTTCTGATGTGCATTCACATTGAGAATTTAGTTTCTAATTAGTTCTTTTTATAGTTTTTTTTTCCACTCCTTACAGATTGTCTGACATTCGCAGACAAAGAAATGGGGAGTGTAAACCCCTCAAGATGCTGTTATATAATCAATGACTGTGTAGTAAGGCGTGTTATTTTTCTTCTAACAGCTATAATTGCAATTAAACTGTAACTTTCTGATGAATTTGCCAGTGATTGCAAGACTAGTCAGTTCATGTTGTCGTCTGTTACAGCAGTTATATACAAGTCATTCCTTCACTAGCCGGTTATGTTGCAATGTTAACACTTGAGTGGTAAAGCGCTCACCCTGTCACCCGGAGATCGCGAGTTCGATTTCCGGGTGATGCTGTAACCTCTTGCAGCCGGAGGTCTAGAGAGAGCTGATTGGCCGAGCTCTCTCAGAGGGGAGGGATGAGAGGTACTTGGTGCTCCCACATTAATCACGACTCTACAGCCAATCAGGGGCGTCTGTGAGCTCGCGCAAGCGGAAGGAGCGGATAGCGCTGTCCTCCGAGTGTGTTACGCCTCCACCAATGGTGCGCGAGCGAGCAGTTCGGAAAGATGCGGGTCAGCTGGCGTCACGTAGTTGGTCTTCGGCCTCCCAGCTGAGTGGTAGTAGTAGCCTTAATGTGGGAGCCCCCCCAAGTGATGGGGAGGAATTGGACACGACTAAATTAGGGGAAGAAAGCGGGAGAAAATCCAAAAACTAGAAAAGAGTTTATGCTACTTCTTCTATTATATGAGGCTTTACTGCAACAAAGTGCTGACACTGTGCTACAGTAAGTGCTCCTTTCTTCTCATTACAGAAAGCTTTACAATAAATTCATATTAGTAGTGGTAGAATTGATTACTATCACCTATACTGTACTGTATAATAAAACTGTAAAGTTGTCTTGTCTGTACAATGAAGATATTTGCAGAAAAATAATTTTGGCAGAGACGCAAGATGAGTAATAGAACACTTCAAGATAATATCCGTCAGTTTGTGTATGCGTCAGGTAAAAACTAAACGAATTTTAATGGGGTTTTCACAGGTGTAATTTGGCTTTGCTTCATCACAATCGGCCCATGGGAAGAGATGTGCCCATTTTAAATTTAAATGCCCTTGCCAAAAAAAAAAATGGATCTTGAAAAAAAAAAAAAATAGTTCTCATTTATATACTGTGTGTGTGTGTATATATGTGTATAGTTATATGTATATATTATATATATATATATATATATATAATTATATATATATATATGTTGTTTATGCGCGAGTGTGCAATTGAAATCTACTTAACACGATCTCGCACCTTCTTCCTGAGCATTTCTCTGTAACTTTGAAAAAAACAAACTGTTGAATTTTGGAATTAACAAATTTTTTTACATCAATTTTTAGATATAAAAAAAAAAAACACGTGTATATAAAATTTTATAATTTTTTTACATGCTAATGAGTGTGCAAATTAAATTCCACACAAAGTTGCTGTGAACGAGCCGTTACTATAGTAACAATAATAATGATAAACATGCCTTCTGACCCATTTGATTTGAGAATTCAGCAGAGCTCTATTATATGCACTATTTATAGCACTCGATTCATGTATCATGTGATGCCCTTCTTTCCATTTTGCCTTTCTTTCACTTCATCACCTTGTCTGTCAATCTGACCTTTCCTTTTCTTCATTACATCATCCCCCCCATTTATTCTCTCAGTAGGTATCTCCATTCTCTCTTCTCGCTCACAATACCGATTCCTTACAGTTAAACGCAAAAGAGTCATGCTCACGTCGTGATCTGCGGAGCGGGTGAACTTTGCACCGGTACTCACGCGGAAAAGGCGCGCGCGAACATGTTCGACTGGGTTGTCGGATTGTTTGCAGTCATTTGTAAACGTTCGGGGGAGCTCGGTTTGTGCGAGATTGTTTGAGGCTCGGGTGCCGTGTCGGAGCTCGATTGTGCAGATCACAGTGCTGGGTAATTAGGGAGGGTGAGTGGGTTAAATGTGCCTGTAAACTGTTGCGAGTGAAGCGTCTCGTTGATTGATTAATTGGCTGCTGCTGATAAGTGATGGCACCGTGAGAGGCAGGAAGCAATCTATGCCCCGTCATCCATCCCTCCGCACCCCCCACCTCGTGCCTCCACGCGCTCACTCTCCTGATTAAACACTCCAGTAGGTTTTGGCACCGCGTGTTTGATTAGCAGTCACAGCCAGGAAAGTAGACAACTTTTTCTGATTATTAATAATGAAATATTAATGGCATGCAGCTATTTGCTTTGTAGTTTTTGCCAGCCCTGACACAGGTTTTGGCACAAACTCTCTTCCCTTTGTCTTTCTGAAGGCTCTGAAGATTCGGATCCTCAGCCTCAGGGCGCCTGGTGTATCCGCCGAGGTCTCAATCGGTTGATGTTTGAAATTCACAGAAGGAGAATCGACTTTTTTTTGTTCTAGTTTGAGTGGTACGAAGTTTTCATTTTGTTCCACAGTGATGTAACTAAAAAGACGATACGTCATCTGGCATGGTGATTTTGTATTCTGACGATCTTGGCTATAAACTTTGTACCGTAAAAAAAATCACCAATGTCATGTTATGTTGGTTTATAATACTTTTATAATGCCTATAATGAATTGTACCATTTACCAACATGCATGTTACCGTCATGTTATTGTAAATGTTACGAAGGCTGTTTCCAGTCAAAGTGGAACTTGTGAGAAGATTTTTGCAACATTCCCTATACAGTCCTGTCATTTCCACATGTTTGGGCCAAGGTGTTCCTGGGAGGCCAGTGTTACAGATGTGAATCAGACTGGGAGACCTTTCTACCTTGCACCAAGTAAGTGATAAGTGCATTAGTGTTGCACGGGATTATATAGAAAATTGAAGAGTGCAGAGTTTCACACATTCCCCCAGCGCCCCTGTGGTTTCGTCCACCCTCGCGCGTTTCCTCCCACCTCCCAAAAAACATGCCACTGGTCTGGCGATAATGCTAAATAGCCCAAGGTGCAAGCGTGCGCGCGCGAAGTGATGCATTCCCGCCTCGCATCCAGTGATGGATGTATTCCCGCCTCGCATCCGGAGTTGCGCTCCGAATCCGCCGCGGAAGTGATTACTGAAGATGAATAAACAGGATTACGCCTTATGTAATCTGACATTATCAAGTTCTGATGCTTTCGAATTTGTCTTACTCATATAACTATGTATATGCATTTATACAGGCCACTGTAAAGCTGTTTGAAAGATAATCCTGGATTTAAGGTATTACCAAACTTTTTAGGATTTCTTGTTTTGTTGCTACTTTTTGACTCCTCCTTGAGGCTCTCTAGACAAACCAGGATTTGTTTAGGATTACAGTCTTTTATATGCTGTATCTCAATTTGTGTACATAAAGGGGTGTGTGTTTGTGCATCTTAAACCTGACCAAGTGAATGCAGTGTACCTTTTAATTATGCAGAGTTTCAGATTTCATATGAATAATGTAGACTACATTCGCTTTGTCAGGTTAAAGATGATTACTGTAGATGCCGCCGAGCTACGACGCTGCATGTTTCCTGCTTTCTTGCTTTGGAGAGGAGTGCATTATCACAGTTTTGCTTTCACTTAGAATTTCTTCGAAACTGTAGATCGAGGACACAATTCCGAACACTCAGGCAGAGAACAGCGCTCGGGTGCATTGTGCCCGATGTACAGTACGTACCTGCGAACAAGCAAATGTTGGAGCGAGACACGGAACAAGTACAACCAACTGAATTACATGGCTGAATTTGGATAGTTTCTGTATACAGTATGTGGTCTGCTCAAGGGTTTCGAAACGAGCAGGGATCAGTTCTGAGCTCTTATATATTTGGTGAAGTGTGAAAGCTGTTTTAGAGCTCTGGGGCGGTGCAAAGTACCATGGTATAGAATTGTGCCCTTCACTCATCACGGTGTTGTACCTCAAGGGTATATCATGCATTTTTCACCCGACACTCTGAGGGGAAAAAACAGCCTAAATATATACATATCTTTTGACATTCTCTCTCTCTCTCTCTCTCTCACTCTCTCAGGCATATCTCTGGATAGGGTCTTTGACTACAGTGAGTACTGGGAAGTCGCCCGTGGTCTCTACGCACCATTTGACTGCACAGCCACCATGAAATCCGGGAACGCAGACGTCTACGAGAACGAGATCCCAGGAGGCCAGTACACCAACCTGCACTTTCAGGCTCACAGCATGGGCCTGGGCAACAAGTTCAAGGAGGTGAAGAAAGCCTACGCCGAGGCCAACAAACTACTCGGAGACCTCATCAAGGTAAGTGGACCACATCCTGGAAGAGATTTACTGTACAGTCGTGTCAATTGGGTTCCCAAGCTGCGGCGTTTATGATTGCCACAGTGCCAATCAGTGTCCTTTGAGACCCGCGGCAAGTGTGTCGAAAGTGGCGTTTCGTCAGCCGCAGCTGTTTGATTTCTATGAGAACTTTGAAAGCTCAGATATGCTGTAATTAAATAACACAGTTTTCATGCAGCAGCCTCACTATAGTTAAATACGACTTAATTATCGCCTAGTGCTCTGACAGGCACCTCGCTCCGCTCTCCGCAATTCGCGCGTACTTTCGCAAGATCACAAGAGTTCTGGACCCGAGAGCTCCACTTCGCCTTCAAGTTCTAATTGCACGCTGACTTCTCCGTCACTCTCCTCTTGCAGTCGTAATAAAAATAGAAAGCCGGCGTGAACGTGGTACAGGAAGGACGGGTGCGATCCTTTAAATCGTATCTACGCCAATGGCATCCGCGAGTATTCGGTCTCCCCTTGCTGCGTTTTATTTCCTACTGGTTAATGAGTGTCCGTTGTTCTGTTCTCTTCTCCAGCCCAAGCGGAACAAGCAAACAAATAGCGTAGCGTTTATGTACCACGCTAACACCGGTTTTCATTACTGCCTCGCTATTGTCTCCGTCACTCCCATTTCATTTTCCCTTGCCTTCACGCTGATGGCTCTGGGTGACTATAAATGGAATCTATTCAGTCATATCCTTTTAGCCGTCTTCACAGTGATAAGGCAACACGGCACAGAAGAAATGAGTCGTAGTGGTTTCGGTGTTGGAAAGATGTTAAAGAGGTGTTAAATAATCTCTTTCATGGTTCTCTCTCTCTCTCTCTCTCTCTCTCCAGGTGACCCCATCTTCAAAGATCGTGGGCGATCTGGCACAGTTCATGGTGCAGAACTCCCTGACACGGGCGGAGGTGGAGGAGCGGGCCGATGAGCTCTCCTTCCCTCTCTCGGTGGTGGAGTTCCTGCAGGGCCACATCGGGATCCCGCACGGAGGCTTTCCTGAGCCGTTCAGGTCTAAGGTAAGACCTCATCAAACCATAAAAATAAATCACTTTGATTTGAAGTTGAATGAAAACTAAAAACTGGATTTAACCTTTTTGAAGCTGACGTTATCATGGGTGAGGATAAAAAGTATATCTGGGCCTCCGAGTGGCGCAGTGGTAAAAGCGCTCGCCCTATCATCCGGAGATTGCTAGTTCGATTCCCGGGTGATGCTGTAACCTCTCGCAGCTGGAGGTCTAGAGAGAGCTGATTGGCCGAGCTCTCAGAGGGGAGGGATGAGAGGTACTTAGTGCTCCCACATTAATCACGGCTCTACAGCCAGTTAGGGGCGTCTGTGAGCTCGCGGAGCGGATAGCGCTGTCCTCCGAGTGTGTTACGCCGCCCCCAACGGTGCATGAGCGAGCAGTTCGAAAAGATGCGGTCAGCTGGAGTCACGTGGTTCGGAAGAAGCATGTGATGGTCTTCAGCCCTCCAGGCTGAGTGGTAGTAGTAGCCTTAATGTGGGAGCCCCCTAGTGACGGGGAGGAATTGGACACGACTAAATTAGGGAGAAAATCGTGGAAAATCCAAAAAAAAAAAAAAAAAAAGGATATCTGATGGCGAGTATATTGATATTTTAAATATTAACTTCATGGTGAGCTCGGAAGAAGTATTCCTTTACTGTAATGAGAGTAAAACACATGCAGTTATAAAAGTGAAGCAATTCCTGGGAATTTAAAGGCTATAGAAATTTTTCATTTGCTTCACAAAGATTTTACGTCTTCGATTACTTTTCACGCGACTATTACAGAGGCATGAAACAAAGAAAATATAGCTGAAAATAAAACCTTCCCCGGATTAAAACACTGTTGTCTTAATGCATCTAATTGGTCTGCAGACTCTAAACACCATATCGATGGTTTGCAATCGGCCGTTTCAACAAATCTTCCCTGCTTAGAAAATGAGGTATCGTGCTATTTTAACTAGTTTGCTGTTCCTTATGTGCGTTAAGTGCCAGATAAGTTCTCTCAGTGGAGCTCATTATAATGTGAACGCTTAGTCTCTTTAATCTGATCTTGGCACTGGGTCGAAAAGTCTTCTGGCAGATGGCAGGTGCTTTCTAGTGTCAGATTATTACCAGTTTGTTAACGTTGTGTACGTGGAAATCCAAGCTGTTGGTTCAACTTGAAATCGGCTAGATAATTAAAGTAAAGAACAGTTGTTCAAATTACAGAGGAATTTATATATACAGTACTGCGCAAAAAACTTACCACATCCCACATTAAGTTTAAGTTAATGATGTGGATTAAAATAAAGAAATGAGAACAGATGTTTTACTGCAACAGGCTGCAAAGAATTTCAGAATTGCTTGTTTATGGGGAATGGGAGAGAGAGTGACGCTCGGTGTCGGAATAAGAGTCGCATGCGTGATGCATGATACTCGGCGCTCGTAAACTAATACTTGCTCGGTTTCCGATTAAAAAAAAAAAATTAAAAATCTTTGCTCGGTGTGCGGAACACTCGTAAACCACGTTACTCGCAATCCGAGGTTCCACTGTAATATAAAGAAGACTTTTGCACAGTATTACGCCGGAAAAACTTATTTATTGGGAGGGAAAAGCGATTCATCATTTTTGCAATATCGAATTACTGTATAAGAACATGTGTGGTTTTATTCGCTGTTAAGGTGCACTTATGTCTGTAAATTATGGGCAGATTATAATGTCACTGTCTGATCTGTCCATGTTTACTGCTTCAGATATGCGATGTATTTAGGTTTGCCTTCGAAATAGACATGGGCTACACCTGGTGTCTGGAAACACAAAGAAAAAAAATGGAAAGAAAAAAGGATGCTGGGAAAACGGTCATTTTTCAGTTACAAAATATACCACCTTCCGCAGTTCCTCAGCCTCACCTACATGACCCGAGATCATAATCAGTTCTCAAGCAGGTGTCCTCCAGATGATGTGGAATTTTCTGGCGAGCTTAATTTATATCGTCACTGAATAATTTAGGGAAAGTGCCCCGTCTGGCCAAAAAAAGTCCTTGTTTGGATGTAAATAAGCAAATTCTTAGAGAGCTCTTGATTGAGTAATTACAGTGATTATTTATTTCAGCTGGCAAAAGATCTCTCAACTCAACACTGATGCAGCGAGAAGCTTTCATTTCTTAAACAACAGTATCGAAGATGTGTCTTATGGTCCAGAAAAGATGTTACTCTTTTTCAGAAGGGACAAATTATTAGGCTGTATCAAGCAAAGAAAACAACTGAGCAGATTACTGACATTAGTAGAATTGGGTCCAATGCATTATTATAACCTGGAAGAATTTCAAATTACAGTCAGGGGGAAAAATATATATTTTTATCGTTTTTATTAGAATTATTATAAGCGATCACGTAAATGTGACAAGTTGCAGGATCGGCCATGAGAGAACCACTTGTTGGTGAGACTGATCAAAAAAAATATATATTTGCTAGGGTCAGATTGACCCTGTTCCAAAGCGTTGGGTGCGTCAGGGTCCATCATGCACAGTGCTCACTGTAAACACCTCTGGAGACCGTGTTAGGATCTGGGGTCGCTTCAGTTGGTCAGGTCTAGGCTCGGCAACATTGAGGCAATAGAATGAAATCAGTTGTCGACCTGAATGACAAGATCATCACATCTATGGAGTTTTTCTTCTCTGATGGCACGGCTCTAATCTGAGGTGCTGGTTGTTATTTGGTGATTTCTGAGGCTGGTACTGTAACTCTAAATGAACTTCTCCTCTGCAGCAGAGGTAAGTTTCGGTCTTGCTTTCCTGGGATGGTCGTCATGAGAGCCAGTTTCATCATGGTGCTTGATTCGTGCAAGAACTGTCCCAGAACAGCTGACCTTTTGTATGTTAAAATAATAACTGACTGTTAATTGCATTAATAAAATGTAGAACATAATTGACTGAATACCAAAAAAAAAAACATCAAATTAGAAGGAGGGTTCAAACTTTTGACTGGTACTGTACTTAACATTTAAAAATAAATAAATAGAATAAATTGGACTACAAAGCAGGGACACAGGTTTGCTACTGGTAACACTGGGTGCCGGTACTGTATAATGCCCACAAAACATTGGTTTATTAAGGATGAGAAACGTGCTGAATGAATTTCTAAAGACCTCAGCATATAAATATGCAGTTCTGAGCTTATGTTGGTTTAATTCTTTTGTGGATTTATGCCTGAACAGTAAATAACTAAAAAAGAATTAATAATAAATCATCTTTCTTTTGTGACTCGTGGCAGAAATATAGATTAATTTTCTCTCTCATTAAGGCAGTGATTAGGCTGGGCCACTGGAGCAATCCACTCATAAAACATCTAATCTCCTAGTCATATTTTATCCTGAATTTGTATTTTGTTTTTATTTTTTTATTATACTTAATGTTTTAACCATCAGACGAGGCCTAATAAAAAATCTGAACGAATGTATTTGCTATATTTATTGCGTCCATGTTACTGAACATGACCTTTGTCTCGCGAGCTTTATATCTAAGGGCTTGATCTCGCTAGTATGAGTGTAACAACCGTGTGTCCCATGGAATCGTCTCAACAGATGCTCCGTGAATCTCTGTGTAAAGCTTCCTTAAAATACCCAACCTAAACAAATCTAGCACCTCCTCGTCTCATCTCCATTCATCATCCATAGCGAATGGTATTTTCCCATAGGAAATAATAAATAAATGCAGATAATCTGTTCCAGCCCCCCAAACATATTACCACTTTCCAACACTATAATAATTTTTTTGCATATGAAAGACATTAAACCTCACTTGACCTTAATTGGCATCGGCTGCTTTGGAAATGAAACTGAAAGCGACTCAGTTTTTTTCTTGGTATCGTCCTTGCCTAACGTTCCTCGGACAGATGGTGCTATTTCTTTGCTAAATCTTGCACAGAATGCAAAAAAAAAAAGATTAAGAGAGCCAAAAAACGCTTTTTGAACACCGCCTGCACGTACATCGGATGGCATTCGGCTCGTTTGCTTGTATGCCAAAAATGCTTCGTACGCTGAAGCAAACTTTGCTAAGTTTCAGTTCCTAAAGCGAAGATCCATGAGTTATGGTGTTCCTATGCTAACGTACCGCTGTTACTTTGGGTTTGAGTGGTTCCACTTTATCCTTTTAAAAAAGTAAAGGTTATAGATCTTAATATTTAACTTGCAAATAACTTGAAGCACTCGGTGATGTTTTTCATGTTTGATATTCCAATCATTTTCATGTTAAAAATAAAAAATACACGCGTACCAATAAAAGTTCCATGTAATGGTGCTTGGATCCTTATCAGCCATGACAGTAATGCAGCATGGTACTGGGTTTTATAATGAGCAGGGATGCGTTTCACTGTTTACAAGTCACCAAGGAATTAATTACAGTACTTCGCCCGAGCGTTTCGATGCATTATTCGAGTTTATAAAAATGCTTTCAGGGCTTTGTTACTAAATTACAAAGAATCGTTAAGACGTTCATAAAGTTTTATGAGCACAGGCGGAACAGAACGTGGTAGAAAAGTTTATTTATGCTCTGTGGAGGTACTTTATCAAGTTAGGAAAATATGATGGTGTTTCGAGTGGGCCTGTCTGATTCACACTGCTTAATGTGGCAAATTTCATGCGTAGATGACTTCATCTCTCAATCTCAGTCACTTGCTTTGTTTTGTCTATCTCCCCCCCCCCCCCCCCCCCCCCCCCCCCCCCCTCCCCCCCCCCCCCCCCCCCCCCCCCACGCTTCAAATAAAATTGTTCTGTTTATAGCAGTCTTCTGCGTCTTGTTCTTGTCAGCAAGAAGCGCCAAAAAAGCTCATCCTCCCCGTTTGCCATTCATGCCCCGATTACAGACGGCCTCTTTTGTGCAAGATCAATTGTTTCCCAGACAAATGTGTGTCCCTGAAGCTTTATGCACGGACCACGCTGCAGTTTGGCTTATTTATCGCACACGCTGGTGGAAAATAAATAGGGCATCTGCTTGGCGTGTGCTGCCGTGGATAACGTACAGTACATACATGCAGGCATACATGCGTACTCCTGTGCATTGCCGGAGATCAATCCTTAGGATGTAAATTGAAATTATCCATGCGCAGCTTTTATCTCGGCGTTTGCCCACGGAGATAAAGACGCGTTTTATTTCAGCCCACAGCACGTTTCGAGGCGTTCTCACCGTCGCAGTGAGGCATCGGCGAAACCCACATCAAATATTAAAGTTTCATTTACGCTCGTAACTGCTACCACTCAAAGGATGTCCTTAAGGAATGCTATCCAGCTGATTCGTCTAGCCCCCTAAATGGAGGCAAATGGAAAGGAAAAGCAGGGAGGATTAATTGGGCTGACTGTAATGATCATATATAAATATTCCTACAGTTTTGAGCTGGCTCTGGGGGATTAGAAGCACTCCAGACATATGTGCAAATGAGTCCTGTATGCATGAGTGGAAAGCTTACAGCCTCTCTAAGGGAAGCTTTAATCTACATTACAGAAATATACCAGCGATGCCGTTAATTCTTGTCGGATCCTCTGGAGTCGTGTAACGGACGGTGTTTTGTGCAGGTGCTGAAATCGCTGCCTCGTGTGGAGGGTCGTCCAGGTGCATCGCTCGCGCCGATGGACTTCGATGCCATGGAAAAGCAGCTGCGCGAGACACATGACGATGACATCACGCCAGAGGACGTCATGTCCGCAGCCATGTACCCCAAAGTGTTCCAGGAGTTCAAGGACTTCACCAAAACCTTCGGGCCTGTCGACTGCCTCAACACGCGCCTCTTCCTGGATGGACCAAAGATCGCAGAGGAGTTTGAGGTGCTCTTCTGTTTACTATTCAGTGCAACATCACGCGCGTCTTCATGCACATGCTCACGTTTGTCTCTCTCTTGGAAATTCCTTTCAGGTCGAGCTGGAGAGAGGGAAGACGCTCCATATTAAAGCTCTGGCACTGGGGGATCTCAATAAGGCGGGTCAGAGAGAGGTGTTCTTCGAGCTCAACGGTCAGCTGAGGTCTGTCCTGGTCAAAGACACCGTCGCCCTGAAGGTATAACCGGCTACAGATTTATCCTTGAATGTATACATTTGCATTTTGCCAAAACATGGTATCGGTGTTCAAACATCTCACCCAGGTAAAAATAAATTTTCAGATAGGGTCATATAACATCACTTTACATACTGTAATACTTTATGGTTCTTATCTTATAAATATGCACACCATTTATATTTTTATCAGATAAAAAGAAACCCATTTGGTAAATAAAATTTAATTCCCTTTTTTTTTTTTTTTTTCAATTCAAATCTTTCAATGATTTTGATCGTCATTCAGATGAAACTTGGCCAATTTAGATTTCACATGAAAAGACAAACCTGAAAGTGTATTATTCTAAAATGCAAAAGTAAGATATTGCACCATGAACTTGACACGGTTACAGACACTACAGATTTTTTTGCCTTTTAAACTTTTACCAATTCAAGCACAATTTTTATATTGAGAAATTTCATATCATATTTCTTGGAAAAAGGAATGTGAATAATAATTTAACATTTTAATTATTGTTTGAAGTGACACAACACAAGTAGAACACTAAAAAATAGCCATTTTTGGGGCATGTATAAAATCATCTCTCCAAAAAAGCTGAAATTTTTAGGGTAGCAAGATCGGTCACTTCTATGTTATATAAATTTTTGAAGTTGCTTCTTTGCCACATACATTTTCTGTATTATATGTATAGCATAAAATAAAATCAGCACCAATACTTTTTTTTTTTGTAGCTGTTTATAAATAAATTATTTAATAGAAATGTTTCCTTGGTTTGGATAAGCAACTTGCATACCCGAATACTTCAGGTCTTAATCATGAAAGGTTTAACCGTGCATGAATAGTTGAGGCTATGAATAAGACGGATTGAAGTGTCTGTATTTGGTATCTCTTATTGAAGCTTCACATTTCCACTTGGATGAAAATAGATGTGTGCGGATGACTGTTTTTCAATCCTGCTTAAGTTCCCACTCCCACAGATCACACTTGCTCACCATGTTATTTACCCACAAGCAACATTTGGACGTAGACTTTCGCCGTGTATAAAAATACTAACTTAATTGTCCAGTTTCCTAAAATTGAAACGCATTAGTCATTTAAACCACCTAGACTCCTGCCCGATTCTCTATTTAGTCTCTAGTCCTTTGGGCTATTTTCAGCCCAAAATGATTATTTTTTTAACATTTAAGTAAATGTGATTTGTATCTCACGCATACACTAGGCTCAGTTTATCGCCAAGTCCAGCAAAAACTTTGTGGAACCACAGACCGGCATCTAATAACCCCTGGCTTTTTCCTTTATCTGTTGCAATATGTCCTTTTCTTGGTGCCCTTTCCTGTTCTTTAAAGACTGGGTAAGTCTAACCACCTCTCTGTGCGCTCCTCCAGGAAATGCACTTCCACCCGAAGGCACTCAAAGACGTCCGGGGTCAGGTGGGAGCGCCCATGCCTGGGAAGGTGGTTGAGGTCAAGGTCAAGGAGGGCCAGAAGGTGGAGAAAGGCCAGCCTCTATGCGTCCTCAGCGCCATGAAAATGGAGACGGTGGTGAACTCGCCGCTTTCCGGCACCGTGGCGAAAATCTACGTCAAAGTCGACAGCAGCCTGGAAGGCGACGACCTCATCCTGGAGATCACAGAGTAATCGCCATCCAGCAGCGCCATAAGACATCGTTGGAAAATTTCTCTCAGCTCCTTTGTGGGGTTATACACAAGCACAAAACAAAAAAATAAGTAAATAAAAATAGACAGAAAACAGAACAGTGCACACACATTCAATATTTGGTCTTAATATTATGTACACGTAGTTATTGCCTAATGTTTCTGGAATTAGTGTTTGTGCACTGGGTGCGGAAGAGTTCTTGTTTTTCTGTCATCTCGATCTATTTTACATAATCACCTGTCATGTGTAATCACGAGAGCTAATAATCCATGAGCTGGAAACTAGTGTTACATTAACATTGGGTGTCTCTGTTAATGTTGATGTCATTATGTCTGCTGAAATAGGATTGTGGCGGTAAAGGAATGTTTAATTAAGTAAAAAAAAAAAAAAAAAACAAGCAATAAATCAAAAGGGTATACATATGAGTAGACTCATTTGCACAGAAATTATATATGTAAAGAAATAGAAATAGGATCTAATTTTTTTTTTTAGTGTAACATTTTGGGTGTTGCCTTTAATCCTGGATAAACCAAAAGAGGGGAAAAAATGCCCATGTAGCTTTGCTTTCTGATGTTTCATGTTCAGCCGAGATCATTTCAGACTTATCGTTCCTAACGCACTTCTAAATATTCATCTATAAGCATAAAATAATAATGTCAAGGTAAATATGATGCATGTCCTTGTTAACACTGTGAGCCTGAGAGCTCTGCTGTGGTTTTACCCAGAATGCATTAGTCAGAGCTAAAGAGTTGGCTGGCCGGTGATGCGTTCTTGGCTGAATTTCAATTATCACAACAAGCCTTGATGATGAGATGAGGGGGTCCCATGAAACCCCGGAGTCTCAGAGCTCATGCAGAATGCAGCGCTGGCGCTAACGGCGGTCCCCGATGCCGATCTGAAATTATTGTTCCGATAATTTGCCCCTGAATGTGAACATCACACCAGTCCTGTTACATTCCTCTTGGGATCGGGCTCGCCATGTTTTGGCCTGCAGAGCTACCTTACCCATCTTCGCTTCCCTTTCCTTTCTTTTCTGTCGCTCACTACAGCACTGCCACTGGAGGTTTCTCATTTGAAGTGTTATCTTTTATAGCCGGAAATCAAATGTGAGGTTTTGCAAGAGCCGTCTGTGGAGAGCACTCAACACCCGGGCGTTCGTACACTCGAACAGTTGCGAATCGGTAATCCATTAGGCAACACCTGGAGTGCCGGAGCTTCGGCGGTGGAGTACTGTTAAATCGGGGACCGGCGTTTGATCACTCTTGCTGTCTTTTAACCTCGTAACATTAACATCTCAACACAGCTGAAGAGGTCTGCTGTAACCTTGTTAACCATGCTAATTTGTAGTCTAAAGACGCTGCTCGCGTGCTGCAACTATAAAATGAGGATAATGTCTTTGTTCCATTAAAAAACAAAAAATGGAATGGAATGGATGCTAAAGAAATTTTCAACTTAATGTCCCTCGACAGCATAAAGTGTTTGTGCGATATTTACAGAGGAGGAAAAAAAAATGTAATGCGCTGAGAAATCAACATCAAAACTTATTTCCTGACAGCTCGACAATAACGAGAGTCTTAAGGGCAGTTAAATTCTATTAGACGATTTTAAGAGCGAAAACTGCAACCATTAGACCAGCAATAAAGGTGCAATCATGAGACGGATATGAATAGTCCTGCCGAAGCCGTCCGTATGCAGACTTGTATAGATGTCAAACATTTGTGCTACATCATACGAAGCAGCTTTGTTTGCTTTTCATTTCCTGAGGATTTGTGGGATCAGTGATCAGTCTGGAGGAAAGTAATGACTAGCTGTAGCAGCAAAATTCCGTCCTTTTTTTTTTTTGTATCTTATTCGAGTAGTGTGAAGTTTTACTCCTATGTGGTCAAAGGTGTAGGTTAGGTTTTGCGTCAACGTGGGGAGCGTGAAAAACCTGAGCTCCACAGTCACCACTTCAATCCAGATCTCCAGTTACTCACTTTATAGAGTTCCACATACTGTACACTAATGTTCATATGGGTTTTCTCTGGGTTCACTGGACCTCCCAAGATCATGTTTTGGTATGAGCGCATGGTGTCCTGACCCCTTTATTAAGCGTGTGTTCCAACCATCTCACTTCAAAGGTTTCCAGGGAGAGTCTTTAGATCCTACGACCCTGACAACACTAAAGCGCTAAAAGATGAGTAAACAGTTTGACCTTACCTTAGACTTCAATAGTTGGTGGTTATTTATCAATATACATCAAAATATTGAAATGTTTAGTCTGTTTTTCCTATAGTCACTTTAAAGGCAAAATCCGTTCACATGCACGCTCGTACAATTAGTCGACTGTCCAGTTTTAGTGGCAGAAGATCCATCCACAACCTGTGTACAATCTGAGATGCTTTTCTCTTCACCACGGTTGTAAAGTGTATCTACTCCAGTCAGCCCGAACCAGTCTGGCTCATATATTCTGACCCGTTTGATGTGAACATAACCGACGTTCTTGACCTCTATGTATGTTTTATTCACCGTCCTGCTGTCATGTGAAAAGATATGATTCAGATATTTGTCTGTGTATTTTATTGATTGAAATTGGGGTGAACATTTCTTCTCTTATCTGCACAGTCCTGGATCGGTCACTACCTCATGCTGCAGTGCCCTTTCTCAACCATTAAACCTGTTTACTAGTCATTCTGACGTGTCCCCTTTTATACTGTCTTGCATATACTACACGACAGTACACGTACTTGAATATTCCTGAGGCGAGGAAAGGCTTCTTTATACATTTGAGAAAATCTCAGCATCTCTGGTCTTCTCAACCTCAGGACTCGTCACATACGATTTGTCCCCGTTGTGGCATTAACTGATGCTTCTTCACCCAACCCCCCCCCCCCTTTACTAGGTGCAATGCAGCCAAACTTAATGCGATGTTTAACTGAATATTGCTGCGTGATTACTGTTTACTACTTGGTTCATGAGGGTTTTACAAATGGAACAATGATTCTAAATTTCCTGCACTTATTTCAAGTTGAAATTGAGTATGTTAAATATTGGGATTTTTGCTAGAATGACGTGAAAGGAGTTTTACAAGCGTGTTGGAGATGATGGGTTTATCTTGAAGTGCATTAATTTTCCATCCATGTGTTACATTAATGAAGTATGAGTTTATGCAAATACTAATTCACTGTAACCTTTTGGTTTATCATGGAGAAATAAAAAGAATTAAATGACTGAGTGTCTATCTTTTTTTTAGTACATGCAGTGGGATACACAAGTCTGAGACAACAACTAAGAGTGCTTCTGTTACAGTATGCATTCTTTTTGACTTCAGAAGCATACATTTTAAAATTTTAAAGCATAAATAATTTTTTTTCAATTTACCTTAATTTTAGATTAGAGTTTAGAATTTGGTTTGTCCCTCTTTTTATTTAATAACCTAGGTTATTAAAAGTTTCTCCAAGTTTCTGTTGGCTCAAATCCTTGACTTTAAGTCTCATCTTAACATGCGCTTCTACAGAAGAGTTAAGGTTTAAAACAGAGGACTCAAGTTATTTGAAGTAAATTTGAATTTCTTGGAAAATAATCCACAGCTTTTGTTGAAAATAAATACCTACCAAAAAGATTCACACACCACTCCTGTTTTGCAAGATCACTGCTGCTGCTTCTTTTGAGTTTATGGGCAGTTGGTGCAATACTGCCACCTACTGGACTGGAGTCTGGAGAAGAAAATTATCAGGGGAAAAAAGTTACACAGCAATTAAATATAAATAAAAAATACACACCAAAAGATTCACAAAATGCGCTTGTTTTGCAAGATTATGGCTGCTGCTTCTTTTGAGTTTATGGGCAGTTGGTGCAGTACTGCCACCTACTGGACTGGAGTGGGGCGGAGAAAATCGTCAGAAAAAATATATAATTGCTTTGTATGCCACAAAGTTTAAACAGTCAAACATGTTACACCGCAATTTAATAAAATAAATAAATAAATAACCACCAAAAGTGTTCACAAAATGCGCTAGTTTTGCAAGATTATACTTGCTGCTTCTTGTAAGTTTATGGGCAGTTGGTGCAGTACTGCCACCTACTGGACTGGAGTGGGGTGGAGAAAATCGTCAGAAAAAATATATAATTGCTTTGTATGCCACAAAGTTTAAACAGTCAAACATGTTACACCGCAATTTAATAAAATAAATAAATAAATAACCACCAAAAGTGTTCACAAAATGCGCTAGTTTTGCAAGATTATACTTGCTGCTTCTTGTAAGTTTATGGGCAGTTGGTGCAGTACTGCCACCTACTGGACTGGAGTGGGGTGGAGAAAATCGTCAGAAAAAATATATAATTGCTTTGTATGCCACAAAGTTTAAACAGTCAAACATGTTACACCGCAATTTAATAAAATAAATAAATAAATAAAAAACCACCAAAAGTGTTGACAAAATGCGCTAGTTTTGCAAGCTTATTCTTGCTGCTTCTTGTAAGTTTATGGGCAGTTGGTGCAGTACTGCCACCTATTGGACTGGAGTGGGGAGGAGAAAATCGTCAAGAACAAATAATCGCTTTGTATGCAACAAAGTTTATACTATCAAACATGTTACACAGCAATTTAATAGAATAAAAAAGAAAGAAAGAAATACACACACAGCACTTTTAAAAGGATTGACCAAATACTCTCGTTTTTCAAGATTATGGCTGCTGCTTCTTGTGAATTTACAGGCTGTTGGTGCAATATTGCCACCTACTAGACTGATTGTCAAGAAAAAAATATTTTTTTGCTTTGTATGTGACTGTTTGTTTAAACAATAAAAGATATGTTGCATTTAATTTTAAAGTTACACTTTAAATACTTTAAAACCTGTAGGAAATACACCAGTTTGAAACAAATCAGATAGCAAAGATTAGTCATGTTGAAATAAAGATTTCAATTCTTTTTTTCTTTTTTTATATATATTTGATCGTTTGATGTGCGGCTGTTTTTAAGATCTAGACCATATCCGTTTATTGTTTTCAAATTCCAAAACTTGGTTTATTTTAGTGTGGGTTACTGAGACTTGAATGCCGCTGATGAATGGTGTCAGGAGCATACCCGAGATGGGATTATTTGATATCGATCATGGATGAGGAGAGGGAAATAAGCCGGCAGTTTGTAAAATGAAACACATTAACGATGCTGCAGATGCAATAAGTGGATTTTATTACTGCTTCAACGATCAGTGGCCTTGCGGTCACTTGATCTGTAACGGCTGACGAAGATTATCGATCGACTCCCTACCTAGTGGTCCCTTTTTCAACTGTGAGGAAACTCAAAGTGTGAGCAAATAGGAGCGAAAGACAGAGAACGAGAGATCATGGCATGAATCACCAATCAAAGTAGATTAGCATTGGCAACATAAAAACATCAAAATGCAATGTGTGTGTGAATCAGAACGAGGCACTTCTACTCAATTAGACTTCCTTTATGATTGCCAGAAATGCCTGAAATGATGCATCCACAAGCACAGGATGACAGGAAGCATGGGGTATAGTTAGAAATGATGGATGGCTCCTCCTGTCACGGAATACCTGTGAGGGTTGGGCTGGGAAGCGAATGCAGCTTTGAACTCAGGAACCTTTTTTTTTTCCTTCTTCTTCTTCTTCTTCTTTTCTCTCTCTATTGTTAGAATCCAACATTAAAGATATTCTAGTGGTTCACTTTTTTTTTTTTTTATAATTAACTTTCATTGTATAATTCTGATAATAACAAGTCACCTCAATATTACAAAGTACTGCAATTGCTATTTAGATATTAGATGCATAGATATTTTATCCGATTGGCACCCTGACTAGGGTGTACCACGCTTCGTGCCCTAGGCTCCTGGCCAAACCCACTACACTGTATACAGGATAAAGCGGTAAAGACGATGACTGAGTCATCAGTCATCACACAATGCCATATGAAATAATCCTAAAGCTGTTTTTTTTGTTTTGTTTTTTTTTAGGACTGAATTAAAACTATTAAGTGTTTGACAGCACTGAGCTCTTTCCAGCATTAATAGATGCAATAAGGTATCATCTTTTCCCAACAACTCTCGCCTTGCATTATAATTCTTTACATGCATTCCTTCTCATCTACCGTATGTCTGGTTAAATCCTCACAGACGACACAAGCCTAGAGCATGAAGTCAGGACTGAATGTGCATTTCAATCATTATCACAGTTAAACCCCATAATCATACAGAGAGTTAATAGTGCAGCTGAAAAAAAAAAAAAAAAACGATGATGTCATTCTGGACTGAGCTTCTTTAGGCTAAACTTAATATCACAATTAGTAACAAAGATGATTATTTAAAGTGGATAAAACAATATCTTAATCCTGAAAGCTAGTAATAAAAGAAAAGAATAAAATAGCAGCTGAAAAGGACTGATTGCTTAGAAGGATGTTTCTCCCCGTCTGCATTTCTCTCCCAATTTGAGTCTGTTATTGGAAATTACTGTTTAAGAATCTGAAAGATAAAAAAGGAAGAAATTGCAACTAAATAGTGAACGTTATCTACTGTTGTCCGAAATGAATGAATGTTTTACTAATTTGTGAAACATTGTGCTTTTCTCACATCTACAGTATAACTGTTGTTTAAATCCCAGCACTTCATCCTTTGATTTTGATCCAGACGCATTAGCCATGGCTTCACTTGCAGTGAAAGTAGCACGATCCAATTTGGCGCTGCTGCCGCTGATGCAACAGGCTGGGTACAGCCAATCTAGTCTATATAAGATATCCACTGTGATGGTAAATGAGAAAAAGAAATGGCTGAGAGAATTCTGAGGATTTTCCAGGATCGTCAGGAAATACAAAAGATGCAACTTTCCGTTGAACATGTGACCTTTCTAGGGATGAATTTATCCAGGTAAAAGGTTTGACTTGAATGCTGTGGCTGTTCCAAGCATGAGACAGTCACTGAATTTACATGTGTAGGCAAAAAAAAAAAAAAAATTTTAAGCATGTTAATTTACTATTAAAATACTGAACGTTCAAGTCAAGCCGGGACTCAAGTCAAACTAGTCCAAGTACAGTATGGTGATTAGACTCTCAGCAGTTGGATGCTTCAAAACTGACGGATAACTTGTCGCCAAATTGGAAGAGTCTGTGGGAACTGCATGCACATTCATTCACCAACACCACTTGCACTTGTACTGTAAGTTATTGCCCCATCTCTGTACGGTCCCGATCTCACTCCAGGCCATTTCCACATATTTGGAACATTTGACTTTATTTTATTTTTTCTTTTACGAACACCTTTTGCGCATTACTAAATGCTCTTTAATTGCCTGGTTATTTTCTTATTTCTTCCTCTGATCTTATAAAAACAGATAAAGGATTTAATTGTACCCAGTATAATGACAATAAAGATATTCTTAATTCTTTTTTAATTCTTAAAAGAGCTCCTGGGAGGCCAGCATTCCAATCAAGGCTCCAGAGTACGGGGAAAACGTTTATTTTGAACGCTGGGATAAGTGCATAAGTGTAGCAGGGGATTATATAGAAATAAAGGGAGTTTTTACTTTTATAACCAGTGTTGGGGGACGTTACTTTAATTACATGACAAAATTACTGTCATTAAAAATTAATCAGTTACATTACAACGTTACCTTCCGATAAAAGTTAGAGTTCTTTTCCATTGCATGAAAATGAAAACTCCTTTGTGATTCCTCATGCATGTTGCTTTAGTCAAGACCTTCATAATTATTTGACCATCATCACTCAGCGCAGTTTGGCCCGTAATCTGTTAACTACTAATACCCCTATCTCACCTACGCGATTTCATCAGTACGGTTCATCATGATTCACAGTGAGTTTTAGCGCTGTGATTACGTTTCCATCTTTCCGCGCGCCGGTCCTCGCGAAAGCTCGCGGACCTTGCAGAACTTCGGGGAAGGTCATGTGGTCACTCGTGGCGGCTCACGGTGCCTAACACCGCTTCTCACCGCGAGTCAAACCGCATAGGTGAGATAGGGGTATAACAGCAGGAATAATAGAGGGGGGTGTGTTATCGGGGGCGGAGCTTGTAGGATGACTTTCACACACACACACACACACACACACACACACACTAACTGAATGACTGCTGTCTGGCTCACGGATTACATTTTTGAAAATATAACTAAATAACTGAGTACTTATGTGGCGGACCTAATGCGTTAAATTACTTGTTATATCAAAAACGTCATCCAAGTCCTCGAACTTTGTAACACGTTACACCCAACACTGCTTATAACTGATCAGTTGTTCTGCACAATCAAAAGTCTCAGCCTGAACACCCCTCATATACAGTATTTATTAAGTTATTAATCATGTTTCAAATTAGAGGGTGGATGTTGCAGGCTAGAGAACTACTATAAGTAGCTTTCATTTGTTTTTTATCTGAAACATAAAAAGTCCATTTTTTTTATCCGTCCATCCATCTAGGAAACTCTGTAGTCTGACTAGGGACCGTGGAGGCCACTGGTGACCACTGTATTTATTTCCATTTTTACGGCCATAGTAGGACCTCCAGTCAACATTCACACAGGCATTCACACACAGTGTAATCTGCACGTCTTTGGACTGTGGGAGGAAACCGGAGTACCCGGAGGAAACCCACCAAGCACGGAGAGAACATGCAAGCTCCTGGGGCCTCCGAGTGGCGCAGTGGGTAAAGCGCTCGCCCTATCATCCGGAGATCGCTAGTTCGAATCCCGGGTGGTGCTGTAACCTCTCGCAGCCGGAGGTCTAGAGAGAGCTGATTGGCCGAGCTCTCTCAGAGGGGAGGGATGAGAGGTACTTGGTGCTCCGACATTAATCACGGCTCTACAGCCAGTCAGGGGCGTCTGTGAGCTCGCTCAGCGGAGGGAGCGGATAGCGCTGTCCTCCGAGTGTGTTACGCCGCCCCCAATGGTGCGCGAGCGAGCAGTTCGAAAAGATGCGGTCGGCTGGCGTCACGTGGTTCGGAGGAAACACGTGATAGTCTTCGGCCCTCCCGGCTGAGTGGTAGTAGTAGCCTTAATGTGGGAGCCCCCTAGTGACGGGGAGGAATTGGACACGACTAAATTAGGGAGAAAATCGGGGAAAAATCCAAAAAAAAACAAAAAAAAAAAAAACATGCAAGCTCCATGCACACAGTCATGGGAATCGAACCCGAACCCTGGAGGTGCAATCGACAGTGCTAACCACTACACCACTGTGCCGCCAGATTGACTGCTAGCTGTCTGCTACGTATTACATAGAGAGAGAAATCGGCGTAGTTTAACTTACCACAAGAAATGTAGGAGCTGACACGAGACGACTTGTACCGTATTGATGATGGAGTTCAATCAAATGCAAAATAACAAGCAACTAAAATAAGCAACCTTCGTATGCTGGCTAAGCTTAAACTAAGCTAGCTTGTGATAACTGAGGTAAGCACGTGAGGTGAGGTGGTGCCAAGACGGCGATGACCTGGACAGACTTCTCTTCAGAAAACTTCTGGTTGACATTACAGAGGGTTTTTGTCCGGTCTACGGTACTGACAGTGCTAACCACTGGGCAAGCGCGCCGCCGTCGATTGTTCTATACCAGGGGTGCGCAAACTTTTTGATTCGTGGGCCACATTGAGTTCTAACATTTGACAAAGGGGCCGGAATAGGAGCAGATAGATGGCATGCTTTGGTCAAAGGGTCAATGGGTAAAGTGCAAACGTGGAGTAATAGGCCTACGCTTCACCTCAACAAAGCCAATATATCTAGAGTGCGCCATCTAGTGAGGAAACATCAGAATTACAGGGGAAATAAAATATTAACAAGGTTAATTTATTAATCTTTTTCAAGTTTGGCGGGCCGAATCAAAACGTTAAACGGGCCGCATGTGGCCCCCGGGCCGTAGTTTGCCCAGGTCTGTTCTATACTCTTATAAATATGGGCCTCATCAAAAGTGATCCAAATACTTTACTATTATTTTTACACTCCACATTTTGTGCGTCAAGCTCCGTTCAATCGATAAGAACCCTGATGAGTGAAAGTTCAACTGCGAAAAAATGACTTGAGGGCGAAAATGAAAAGATACTCTTGTGTCGTATATAAAAATAGTGACACATCCGAGTATGAAATACGACTATGTGATAAGTGATTAGATCCCTATCTGATTATCTCGCACCGCTGCAACGCTTCAAGATCAGAGTGGGTCGGTCTTGTGCTTCAGCGGCTTCGTCAGTCACATCATCAGACCTTCACATCGACGCCTCTCACCCGAACTGCGCTACAGATCATCTATAATGATCCTATCCAGAGGTCGCTTGCTTTCATCTTCCAACGGCATCCAATCTTTGTTATCCGTTGTTTTTCCCCTCTCTTACTCGCTCCATTTCTTTTTCTTTTTTCTTTTTTTTTTACCCCCAGCTCCTCCTGAATCACTGCAGCTCAGCAGGATGCGATCTTTTAGCTCTCGTTAAGCATTCAAGGATGCTTAGAAAGCCTCGCCAGCACCTGTAGCTCCGATGATGAATTAGATATGAATATTCAGAGTGTAACCCCGCTACTGTCTAATGACCCCGATGTCAGTTATTAAATTATTAATGACCACCGAGTAAGCCGAGCTTCACTTTCAGAGCGCCACGAGCCCCTGCTGCACGTTGCACCCGCATAAAATCAATGAGTTTAAACAAAAGCCACAATCGATAGCAGCATGGTCTGCCGCCATGCCTTGTCCTAAAGGGCTTTTAAAAATGTCTTCCCTCCTCTGCTGCTGCTACATTTTGCCATGAGGTTTGTACTTGAATCTGTTATCTGAAATTATGCATTGTTTTGTTGTCTGGACAGGTTCACACCAAATACCTACATCTCTCTCTCTCTCTCTCTGTCTCAAGATTCAAAATTCAAAGGTGCTTTATTGGCATGACAAATATTTACATTCATATTGCCAAGGTAAAAAGTATAAGTAAAAATTATATGCATTTTTTTATAAAAAAAAAATGCATATAAAATAAAAGAGTACAGATATTTAATTAAAGTCAAAGGTAAAGTGACTCTCATGAACATTAGGGGAAAAAGCATATATACGCATAATAATAATAAGAAGAAGAAGAGAGAAAAAGAATAGTGATCGGTGCATATTTGTTTGTCTCTCTCGGTTTCTCTACACCTCTCTCTCTCTCTCTGTCGACACCTCTCATTCTCTCTCTCTTTCTCGCGCTCTACACCTCTTTCTTTACACCTCCCTCACTTTCTGTCTCTGTCTCACCTTGTTCTTCTGTTTAAATCCACTTTATGGGTGAAAGTGTATAGAAGGTAGTTTCTGCCATATAAAAAAAATACCGATTAATCTCACAATTCTCGGTCTTTACCCCAAACCAAGTCACACCACCGCCGCAGACATGATATCCTGCTCGACGTAAATCCAGTTAGGTGTCCAGTTCCTGTTAAAAAATACACACTGCTGCAGTTAACCTAATCTGCATTGCTTTGGACTGTGGGAGGAAACCGGAGTACCCGGAGGAAACTCACCAAGCACGGGGAGGACATGCAAACTCCATGCACACGGAGACGGGGAATCGAACCCAGAACCTAGAGGTGCAAGGCGACGGTGCTAATCACCACACCACCGTGCCGCCCAGAAGTAGTTCAGTTGTGTTTAAATAAAGGCATATTATAATAATTAAAAGGTAAAAAAAAATGAAAAAATAACATCACAATTCGGAACAGCATTTGTAGTTGTGAGCTACCATAAATCACAACTGTTAATAACTGTTAGAATTAATAAAAGATTTACAACTGCACATTAAAATCACAGTTGAGCGACTTACAAGATACAAAAAAAAAGTCACATTTGAGTGATATCTAATTTTTGTTATTGTTGCAGCTTTGTGTCTTGTAAGTAAAATTACAATTGTGTGAAATTAGCAAGGTATTACAAGATTAAAAAGAAAAAGTCACGATTGTATTATACACTGTGTGGCCAAAAAAAAAAGAAAAGATTTCATTAAATCACCTTTAGCTCTTTCCCGATCCCAATCCTGTAAGTTCTCATCACAGTGTGTGTGTGTGTGTGTGTGTGTGTGTAGAAATTATAGCTCTTTCGTTCACTATTACATTTCTATGCTTTTACTGTTTTACTGTTTAATTACCATGAAACTTCACCAAGTGTTTAAGTGATCGCCATTCGTGATTTTTTTTTTTTGTTTGTTTTTTTTTGTCCACACTTTCACAAAGTTGACAGTCCAGCACTATCCTTCCAGGTTACAATGTTTTTTTTTCTAGGGTTCTTAACCCAGTTCTAGTAAAAATCAATCAATCAATCAATAAAAAAAACTCCTTAGTTGTTATCTTTGCTTGATGAATAATTTGAGCCTTCTGAAACGATGACTTTTTATTCGGCCAGGCAGTGTATTAACTCTCAGTTATGCGGTACTGTAAAGCCGTGGCTCTCAGCTCCGGTCCTGGAGGACCTCTGCCTTGCACATTTTAGTGCTTTCTCAGCTCCCAGCATACCTGATTTCACCGAGCAACTAATTAACAGCCTTTTCTTAATTGAAGTGGGTGTGATCGGAGCAGGGAGAAGAGTAAAATATGCAACTTAGGTGTCCTCCAGGAATAAGGTTGAGAAGCACGGCAATAATGTGATACTATCTCACCGTTGTGAATTCATGTCTCACATACTGTATGCCTGAAAATAACCAACATTTATTTTTAACATTTAAAGTGTTATTAATTTGCAACTGTAAGATAAATCTGCATAATCATTTATCTTGTATAGAGCAAATTGGCTGCTAGAGTATAGTGTACAGTATGTATGCGATGGTTAATGTATTAATGGTTTTTTGCTCCCTCTCCTGCCCTCAGGGACGGCTGGCTGCAATATTCAGTCATCCATGGCAGCTCTGGTGGCGCGACAGCCCTGCTCTCCTCCTGTGCCCTATTTTTTGTGGTTTGTCATTATTACATGCTTGACTCATGTTATTATGGTACAGCTCCGCTCAGTGGAAAAAAAAATAAAAATAGGGAGGGGGAGATCAGACAGCACGTCGATGAACTGCTGCACAAGGCCTAAATGATCTGCGTTATCTCAATAGAGGGCAAAAACCTAATTTGCTTTATTTGTGTGCTTTCAATATGCACCCATTTGCTTAATCTTCATTTCTGAGCTTTGTTTTCGTGCTTCCACATGCAAGCAGCTCTCTCGGTGCACCGGCGCTCTGATGGAAAAGGTCACACTGTGCATTAACACTCTGGCTGAGGGCTGTGCGGTAGTCGAGTGGTGTGGGCGTGTTTGTTTGTTTGTTTGTTTGTTTGTTTGTTTTCATCCTGGCACGTTTGATTGCTCCGAGGTCCCATCTGAAGCTTGATATTACCCTGCCAATGTTTCTTTTTTGGTGCAGTCGTTCTAAATTTCGAACCCACACTGTCAGGACGGGATGAGATTTTGCAACAATTTCTTTGTAATTACTCCATTTCTTTTCAAGTCAGACAAGCGGCCCGGCTATAGTACCCTTGCACTTGGTTGTTTTGATTCCCAACTGCGTATCATAGAACAAAATCATCGTTGCCTGGTGCGCCCTCATCGTTAAAATTCACAGCATGCTCTGCTCCGACACTTAATTAGTCATTTGCCATAAGATCTGCTGGAGTGCTAAGGGGGTCGTCTTTCCAGACCTGCTCTCGAAGTTGAAGTGTTTGGGATAAATGAGTATTAAAGATAATTAAGTCTTACCGAATAATACATCATCCTCATACAGTAATCACAACATACGAGCACACCTCTGTTTACTTCACTCTCGTGCTGACAAGCTCGAAATTACAAAACTGACCTTCAGATATAACAGTCCAAAACACGGAGCAAGTGTAGATAGAATTCACTTGAGTAAAAATAAATGTCATCAAGAAGATCAGTCATCTGGTGAACGACTACTTGAGAAATTACTACAACTGTAATGTCTACAAAAGACAGCTCTGAGAATGTTCTTTATGTAAGGAAGCTTGGTTTAATCACCCTTTTTTCTATACTGCTTAGCCTATTCACGATCATACTGTATAAGTCCAGGAAGCATGGAGCCTGCGAGGTGGTATACACTCATTCACACACTATGTGCAATTCGGAAACACCAATTACTGTAGCTTAATCTGCATGTCTTTGGACTGCGTACCCAGAGGAAACCCACCATGCATGGGGAGAACTGACTGGCGGGAATCAAACCCTCGACACTGCAGGTATGAGGCTGCAGTGGTAACCACTAAGGCAGCATACACCCTGGATAGGCTTCCAATCCATCGGAGGGCAAACACACACACACACACACATACACTCACTCACACACTCATTCACACACTACAGGCAATTTTTGGGAATGCCAATTAGCCTGATCTGCATGTCTTTGGGAGGAAACCCGCCAAGCATGGGGAGAACATGCAAACTCCATGAACACAGAGACGGGAATCGAGTCTGGCCGGGAATCAAACCCGGATCCTGGAGCTGCAAGGCGACAGTGCTGACCACTACACCACTGTGCCGCCCAATTCCATTTCATTTAATTCAACTTTTATTTTAAAAACTGTATAGTGAGGCCGTGGTGGCTCAGACGGTTGAGGCTTTGGGTCAGGGGGTTCAAGTCATGCTACCACCGCATCACCACTGTTTGACCCTTAACTCCAACTGTCCCATGCCAGAAACCTTAAGAGATGAACCAGATTCCAAAGCGATCCCATCCTGATTTAAGTTATTCCATATAAGCACAAATATATAAAAATAAATGTCTTCTACTGTATGTCTTCTATACAGTCAAAGGTGCACAGAAAATGTGTTTTACGTAACATGAAGCTTGTGTTGTTGAGGTGACCAGCTGGGTACAAAACTGTTCATAGCAATTTCATTCCAAAAGCTGTTCGATTGCAGTCACAAGCCATCACAGAAAAACGGTTTGTATGAATGCAGTCCAAAGCCATATTCATGAATAGTAAGTGGAACTGTCCTCAGTCATCACATGTAGCTATAAAAATACCATCAGATGCCATCTTCAGCAGCAGTGGGTGGTCTCCGAGCAGAAGTAGGGCATCAGGATGCATCAGGATGCCAGACCAGAGGGAAGAATGGGTCAGGACTATCGGTACTGTATATCAAGAGTGCCATGCGTAACCCGAGAGAGAGATAGAGAGAAGGCGTTACAGGAGATATGCTCACAGTGATGTGATGGATAAGGTAATGTATATTTTTACGAGTACAAGCAGGGACTCCAACAGGACTAGCTGTGGCAGCAAAATCGAAAGGCCAGCTAGAAGGAAACGGGCATGATGGATCCCCGGAAAGTTCGGCAACCAATCACTTGACCGTCAACAAACATGAGTGATTTCCAAGAGGCAAAGTCCGGTTCTGAAAAATGAAGCCATTGCAGAAGTGCCAAAACTCGCTGTTCATCTATTGCCCACTGCTGGCTAGCTGGCTCAAAAATGAGTCAATCCCCATAGACTCTCATGTTAAAATGCAGAACTTCACAACAGAAATAAACATGCTTACAGCCTGCTACCAAAAAAAAAAAAAGTTTTGATCTCAATAGCTACATTCCCTTATTAAGCAATAAAATCATGCATAATTAGGGGCATGGCGGATTTGAGTGCCACTAGCTGTCTGCTATACATTCATTTCGCTAACCAGTTAACTGGAATTGTTGTAGCTTCATTAGTGGCACTATGACTATGACACTGTTGCATCGTGTTGCTCTTGTTTGCATCTGCATCACCAATTTGTGTTGTCTTTTTGCTGTCTTTTTGACTTTTGTATAGTATTTAGATACTGTGGTGCTTTTATAGCATTCATTTCTTCTGTCGTAGCTACTCGGCGAATTGGGTGTCTTAGCTAGTTAGTACTAGGTAATTTATGTTGTATGTAGAACTTTGGTCCTGGAGGAACATTGTTTCGTTTCCCTGTGTGGCTTAGTGGTAAGTAGTGTCGCCTCGCACCTCCAGGGTCCAGGTTCGATTCATACCTTGAGGTCTGTGTGCATGTTCTCCCCATGCTTGGTAGGTTTTCTCCGGGTAGTCTGGTTTCCTCCCACAGTGCAAAGACATGCTGATTGGTGTCCTCAAACTGTGTGTATATGTGTGTACCCAGCAATGTACCCCGCCTTGTGACCTAAGAATTTTGGGTCAGGATCCAGTACACAGGCGACCCTGTACACGGGTTATAGATAATAAGTAAGTGAGGAAAAAAATAAAAAGCTTACTCCACTAGCTGAAGGGCGTACCTGTACTTGTTTTATACAGAATAGAAGATGAGTCCTGAAATGCTGATCTCATTACCACACTGTTACCTTTAAGGCATTAAAAAAATGAAGATAGATTTTAAAAATTGGGTCAAGCATGCTCATCTGTCTTCACTGTCTCAGACTTTGCTTCTGCTGACTAAACATTTGGCACCTCAAGTGCTGACTGTTGGCAGAAACCTGCTTCATTTTGATTAGGTCTCGATTTTTTAAATACGCACCTACTTGTATTACAGCATCCTGGGGTTAAATGCAATATGATTTTATGGTAATAGTAAATAAGCGTAATAAAGTAGAAGATTTTACTATTTTTTAAACTCAATTAATAATAGAAACAAAGCAACCGTGCACTCAATCTGTGAAATAAAAGACAGACCTTCTTCAAGGCTAAACTCAAGTAAAAATGAGAAGAGAGAGCGAGAGAGCGAGAGAGAGAGCGCATGATCCTGCCCACCCAGAGAACACTGCCAATTTTGCTCCCCTGGCTCACAGACACAGATGGCTGCGGAATCACTAGGACTCAAAGATGTGATTTCTTGTGAAAAGGTGAATGCAGTTCTATCAGGAGTAGTTTTTAACCCACATCTGCCTAACTTGGTTCAAAATTCCTATTCTCCCAAATAAGTGTTTTTCTTTGGATCCCAAATCAAATGGCAAGCTTTAGCAGTGCCAACCTGGCGAGGATACATCAATAGAAAGAATGATTCTACAACATATTGTACATATTTTACCAGCAGGTAAAAATGAGACGTATATCACAGCTAATATCTGGTTGCCTTTGGTAGATGCCTTTGGTAGCCGTTTACAACGTTTGTTGTAATGCTGGCATGGTCTCGACTTTTAAGCAAGTCCTTCAAATTTCTATTTTAAGATTGAGGCTCTAAAAGCTGAACGTTACCCAAAAGCAGATAATGGGCGTTTGGGGTCAATGTCCTTTTGCAACACTTAATTGTGTCTGAGGATCGATTGTCTAGCCGATTATTTGCGGTTTTGCTGAAGAATCCTGAGGTAGTCCTCTTCCTTCGTAAGCGCATCCACTTTGTGTAGTGCACCAGTTTCAATGGAAGTCCTAAAATATGATGGTACTAATGCCACCATACTGAGCAGTTGGTGCAGTGTTCTTTGGTTGAAATGCCTTACCTTTAATCTTCTAACCATAACTCTGATCAAATCGTAACTGCCTTTTTCTAGACGGTATTGACTTTGGAGCAGGACCTTCTTTCTGAGACGGCAGACTTTCAGTCCAGGGTGATGGAAAACTCGCTTGACCGTAGACAGTGACACTGGTGTTCCAGCAGCTTCTAGCTCATGGGGTGTTCCTGATTACCGTAACCATTTCCTCTTAGCTAAAGGTGACAGTTTGGGTCTTCTTCCAGACCTTGGTAAAGTGGCTCATTATGTGCAAGTGTTTGGTAGTTGAAATCTGCAGTTGCTTAGCAATAGCTCCAAGAGACATTGTGTAAATCTGCCATGCCCTTTGTCGGATCTGCACTGAGCTGCTTGGACTTTCCCATTGTACTGTGTATTGGTCAATTTACTGAGTGTTGTCAAACACACCCTTTCACACAAAAAGCTACCATTTGTAGACAAAAATAAATGCCATTTTAGTACTTTCATGGAAGTCAAGCATTCCAAAACATTTTCTGGTAGGGTTTCTGTTCTGGGGTGATAAGAACAGATCATAGCCACACCCAAGTCTGTTATTGTATTGGCATGACATAAATCTGATAAGTATATTTTATATAAAAAGGCGTCTGTAAAACCATTTCACCCTCTTGAAAACTAGAAATAGATAGAAACCAACACCCTTTTGTCTGTTAAGTAAAAGCTTCTGCTAGGAACTGAAGGTTCTACCTTTTCAATTACGCTTCTGTCTGAAAGCACAGACTTATCATGCCAGGCTTGCTGTGGATGCGATTCTGAGGCTTGAGCAGGTTAGGTTGCTGATGGCAGAACTGGCGTCGTATGCATGCAGCACCAGCCTTTAGGAAAAACTGATCCTTGTCCAATGTTTTAAAAGGCATCAGCCTTTTCAATTCCCACCCTTCATGGGCATTCTCCAAAGGATCCTTTATTAGAGAGGAGGGAGTTGGGGTGGTCTATTTAGCAGTCGGGGCTCAAATGATTAAGGCACTGGGTTACTAATCAGAAGGTTGGTGGGTTAAGCCACTGCACAAGCCCAAATTTTGAGCAAGGCCTTTAACCCTCTCTTATCCAGGGGCGCTGTATCCTGGCTCTGACCTCCTACGTTACTTGGATATGTGAAAGAATCTTTTCAGCTGTAAGGTGCATATGACAAATTCATCTTAATTTATGCTTGGCTTCACACTATGGATGAGTTATGCTCATGTGACTCCTAGGGCTTTAATGAATAACTCTTCCTGATTAAAGGGCAAGTCAGGAATGCAGTTTCGGAGCGCAGAAATGGGTTACGGGGACCTGAAAGTGCAACTTGAACAGTACTGAATTGATTGTTTGGATCCTTGCTACCCAAGTACACATGGTAGATCTGGCAGAATGGTTTGTCTGGACCACGCTTAAACCAAAGAGTTGCCCCATATCCTGTTTAAACTTTTGAGTGAGGCATCTATCAGCTCTAATTCAGCATTTACAACAAGCTTACATTGCTGCTGCTTTTATCCAAGGCTACTTGTGATGGATACAATGAGCAGTAGTGTGTAAAGGGCCTTTGCTCAAGGGCCCATTAGTGCCAGCTTGGCAATGCTGGAAACTGAACTTACATTTTTTTGATCAGTTTGATAGTTTTTAACCACTGAAGTACCACTGGGCACAGAAGTAACATGTTGACTGTCACATGCAATGCAATATAATAAGTGCTTTCTAGAACACCGAAAAGTGTCTGCATTTAGCGCTTCGACAACACAAACCTGTACAGACGGCTTTGACTGACTGTCATTTTCCGAGTTCTGGGTCTGGACCAGCACTATTGTACACTTATCCTCAGAAGTGGAATAATATTTGACACGCAGCAGCTCAATACAATTTATGAGTTTTACTACCAAGCTGTGATAAAACAGGTAGCACGATCAGCCCTGGCACCAGCTCAGGATTTTTTTTTTTTTTGCATGCATGCATGCATTGTTCTCAGAGGTTGCAAGGTGCCTAAAAATAGAAAA
The DNA here is from genome assembly GCA_013621035.1 of Clarias magur. Lineage (NCBI taxonomy): Eukaryota > Metazoa > Chordata > Actinopteri > Siluriformes > Clariidae > Clarias > Clarias magur. The sequence continues at coordinate 1,777,780 of QNUK01000009.1, read as the reverse complement.
CACAGAGTTAATCGTGATTAATATCTGTAAGGTTTATTTTTTCTTGTGTGAAAATGACTCATTTCCTTGCAGTGTATCGCTGGAACACGTGCAGCAGAGCCTCAGTGTGGAGAAGGACAGAGAGAGATTGTGTCTGTCTTTGGTCACCCACAGCAACAGGAGCTTTTGTATTTCAGCCACGTACTTTACAGTCCCACATTACAATGACTCATGAGATTTAAATGAAAATCCTGTGCAGGAAGAATGAAATGATTAGAATTACGAACCCCTGTTCAGCATCCTTTCACATGGCTTCATAATAATGTGCTTCTGTAGAGGATGGGACCAGCTTACACCCTATGTATCTTAAAAAAAAAAAAAAAATCATCATTAGCTGGCTCGATAAGAGTTTTCATGTTGAGTGCTATGTTTTGTTCACTATTCCTTTGTCTATGAATAAAAAATCATTTTAAATCACTGGTTTTATCCCTTTTTATGTCCCCTTTAGCCATGATCACCAAAAGACCACCCAGAGTTGAGAAAACCAGTAGCACAGCAGCTCCACCAGCTGGTTACTTACCTTCTACACTCACAAAAAAAAAAAAAGCTTCATTGAAGCCTTGTACAATAACCTACAAGCCGTGTCACAGGATTAATAATGTTCTGCATCTTGGATAAGGCAATAATCCTTTATTCGTTTTTTCCATTCTGCTCATACAGAGGGCCTGCAATCTGTCCTAGGGAACTCAAAATGCAAGGCAAGGGACAACTAGAATGGGTTGCCAGCTGATCACAGGGCAAAGGTACACAGACACACGGTCACAGATATAATCACACACTATGGGCAGGTTTGTAACAGTTATCTGACTACAATGCGTGTCCTTGGACTGAGTGAGGAAGCCTACTGTACAAAGCATGGGGAGAGCTTGCAACCTCAACATGCATAGACCTCAGGTGTCCACACACACTGATTATACACACTCACTCACTTATCTTCTATACCGCTTTATACTGTGTACAGGGTTGCGGGGGGCATGGAGTCTTGACGCAGTGCCAATCTATCTCAGGGCACACTCTGCTTATCCATGCTTACATACACACATTTACTCAATTTATTTTAGGTTTTCTTTACTTAAAGAAAAAGATCTGTTCTCTGATTTACCTTATTGCACTGCTTTTATAGTTAACTTTACCAAGTGTGTAGTTCATTTAAATACAGTAAGTTAGTTGAGATATATGTCAGCACGGTGGCATAGTGGTTAGTACTGCCACCTTGTTTCTCCACTGTCTGGGTTTAATTCCTGCCTTGGGGTATGTGTGTGCATGTTCTCCCCATGACTGGTGGGTAGGCGGCCGCAGTCCCCAGTGAGCCTTGGCCGCCTATGACCCTGTTGCCATCGGTTTTCCATACTTGGATCACTTTTGGTATGTCCTGACCACTGCAGAGCAGAAATACCCCACAAGTGCTGCAGTTTTGCTCTAACCCGGCCGTCTAGCCATTACAATCTGGCCCTTGTCAAAGTCACTTAAATTCTTAAGCTTTCACATATTTAATGCTTCCAACACATCAAATTCAGGAAAAAAATTGGTCACTGCCTAATTTATATTTCACCCAGATTCAGCTGCCACTGTAACAAGATATTGAAAATGTAGCTACTGTGAGAAGGGCCAAATTGTGATGGCTACGTATATGACTCTGAGCAACTCCAAAACTGCAGCTCTTGTGGGATGCTCCCAGGCTGCATTGGTCAGGACATAATAAAAGTAATGTTATGTTACGGCTCTTAATGGTAGGACTGAGCAGTGTAAGTGTGTGTGCCCTGCGAAGGACTGGAACCCCGCCTGATGCCCTAAGTCTCCTGGGATATGCTCCAGGCCCACCATGACCGTGTACAGGATAAATTATTATAGACGATAAGTTGAGATACATCAATTGCCTAAGACTAGGTAAAAAAAAAAAAAAAAAACTGATTATTTGAGGTTATCAGAAGTCGATGTGCCCTTTCCAATATGGCGGAGGAATTTACGAATCAGAGTAGATACCGGATGCAATGGCGTCGAGTTGATGAAGCGTTAGGTTTGTAATAATAAAAGTCACACACAAAAAATTTTGTTTTAAGCAAAACAACAATAAAATTCCACATAAATAGCGTTACATTTAAAATATAGATATTATTAATAATTGCTATTAATTTTTAGATCTATTGTGCGAGGTTTAGTATGTAACTTAACCTTTTCAGAATTTTGCATAAAAATAATAGCTGGCTTCACAATGAGGCGAGAAATACGTTTAACACTTCCGTTATTATAACGACCGGGAACACTGCCATTTCATCCTGATTACAGGTAATGCACGAATAAAAATATTGTATTATTTTCCCCCCAATAGCACACTAAGACATATATATTCTGTGCCGGAATTGATTTGATTTAGGTTTGATAGCTGGATAAGATTGATCATTCTGACTCCAGAAGGCTAACACTCCTAGCCACAGTGTGTGTCCCCTACTTCTGCATTTTACATACAAACAATAAGATTGCATTAAAACAAACAGACAAAGTCATCCAGAATGGTGCATTTAGTATGTCTAATATTTGATTAACATATAGGTAAGGGTGACTGCGTAAACCAGCGTTATGATTAAATGAATACTGAATTGTTTATAAAGTGTAGATTTACTGATCTAGTTGCAAAAATAACTTATTGTTTCGTGTAACCGTATAATCGCTTTATTTTGGTAATGAAGTGCATACATTGTAACACTGATGATCACGTGCTCTTCTGGCGAATTCTTTTGTTTATGATAACGTGTACTAAGGCACAGGACGATCTGCGCATGCGCGCTGTTTCTCTTCAGCCTCAAATGTACATGGATTCCACATGATAAACTAGAGAGGCACATTTTCTGAAGAAACTGAGTGGTGCTTGCTGTGACGTCACAGAGCTTCCATGTCATAGTCATAGATATAGCTGATGTCATAGCTGATGTTGGTCCCAATGTTAAGTCTATGGGACCCCTCAGAAAAGTCATAGCACCCTATTCCCGAACAAGCCGCACGATTTGATACCTCATTCATGGGTCTACGACAAATGGTGCGGGACTAGTTACGCGCCAAAATTTCACACGGAAGAAAAAAAAGAAAAATAATAATAAGCCTGTGAGATTATAATAGTAGTCCTTCGCTTCGCAAAGCACCATTCGAGGCACATTTTCTGAAGAAACTGTGAGTGGTGCTTTGCAGTGACGTCACAGAGCTTCCATGTCATAGTCATAGATGTAGCTGTTGTCATAGCTGATGTTGGTCTCAATGTTAAGTCTATGGGAGATTGTCAATGCAACCCTCTTCTCCCACTCTTCACACACTGATAGCAACACCGCAGGAGAAATGCCAGCACAGGTTTCCAGTATCCGTAGTTTCAGGTGCTGCACATCTCGTATCTTCAGACCATAGACGATTGCCTTCCAAGCACAGGGAGAACATGCAATCTCCATACACACAGGCTTAATGTGCTCCGAAAACCCGAGGCTTTTCGTCTTTCTGTATATATTTATTTGATTTCCTAGCTGCTTCTTGTCCTCGTTCCTTCCCATAGTTTCGTTCCCTTCATCAAACTGGAATCTGACGTCATTCCGTCTAGTTTCCTCCAGAAAAACGTCTTAAAAGTCTTCTCATGTCAAATCAAATGCTGCCCAAACCTTCCCCTCTCTCTTACACACAGGATGTCAGTTTAATAATAATATAGTACCTCTGAATCTAATATTCTTTCAGACTTGAGCTCTCTCCAGTGTGTAGAATTTTCAATGCTTTTTTTTTTTTTTTTTTAACATTCAAGCCTTCAGCTGACACTTATTTTTGCTCTTTGAAAGCAGCGCCTCTATCCAACAGGGATATCCCTTTTCCCCTCCTTACTTAGGATTTTTATTTTCATACTGTTTACCGTAACATTTTTTAGATTAGATTAGATTCAACTTTGTTATTGCACATGTAGCTACAAGGCGACGAAATACGGTTAGCATCTAACTGGTCCAGAAGTGCATTTTCGCAGTGCAGAATGATTTGCATATACAGTATAAAACAGTATACAGTGAGGAAGGTAAATACAATCAGTGGACATTGAAAGCAAGTGATCATACTGTAGGTGGTTCAATAAGGAAGGTATTGTATACCATGATAAAGAATGTGCATATGTAAACAGTATAAAGAAACGGAGTTATGTAAAACGAGTGCAATGATTTCGAAGTAAGCAATACTGATAAATAATTTGCATATGTAAACTGCACACGGAAAGGTTTATATACAGAGAGTTATAAACACAGTGCAATGAAGGAAGATAGTTAGTGTAAATAATACACAGATAAGAGGTATGTACAGTACAGTGAGTGCAATGATTATAGATGGTTTTCATGAAGGAACATATTGTATATCATGGTTATGATATTGCGGTTTAGAAGGTTATAAACATATATGCAGCTTGTTATTAAGAGTGGAGTGAGGTACCATAGGTCTTTTTATACAATATGTGCAACAGTTATGAATAGTGCAGTCCTTGTTTAAGTGTTTAGGTTTATGTACAGTAATTTTACCCCTTAACGTCTATCCTGAGAAAAAGACATCAATAAGATCCATACTGAGAAAAAAAAAAACATTTTTACTTCATTAGTGCAATAATATATTTCATAAGATCACAGTATAGGCCTCTACCAAACGGTTGAGATGTCGCTTCATGGTAAAAGTAGCAATACATCCACATGAAAACAACAACCAAAAAAAGTTTCACATAAATGATAAAATCAGATTGATTATTTTTTTTTTTTTATGGTGTTGCAACAGCAGATGTTTTTGGTCATTAGATCCACTTTATTTCCTGTGTTCTGCTACGAAGCAGTTGAAAAGGTAAACTGTTTAAATACACTGATACTAATGGTAGTATTTAAATTTTATTATCATGGTGAATTTCAAATGAGTGGTAGAAGTGCCTCAGGCAGGTTCGACACATTCTTTTTAGTAACATACTGTATAGTGACTCAAAATGTCCTCTACCAAATGGTTTTGTGGAACGTTAAAAATGAACCTTTTACTATTTTTTTGTTCTGTTATTTTCAGACATGAGGCTGTATTTGTTTCTAGCTGTGACCCTGATGCCCCTTCTCACAGAGGTGGTATACGGAGCCGAGAAGAAAAAGCTCCAAATCGGGATAAAGAAAAGGGTAGAAAACTGTCCCATCAAATCGCGGAAGGGGGACGTACTCAACATGCACTATACTGTAGGTTATGACTTTAAGTTCTCCTTCTTCCTAATCTATAGTAAATGGCATTCTTAAATATTATACTGATAAATAGATAGATACGCAGCTCAGGATTTAAATACAATATTAGAGTCCTATATATAAATAGATATATTTTTTCTCTATTTAGTATTTTCTTTCTTTACATATAGTTTATATTGTATATTTCCATATGTGCATGTAAGTCCTCTTTTTTTGTAGACTCTAATGTTGTGATGTGGAAAACGTACATTTACATAGCGCTGGCACTGCAGACACCATCCATTAGGAGGAGTCACTAAGGCTAAGATTATATGTATAATTATGACTAGAGTTCGATTAGGTGGAGCATCTCTAATCTGTGCCAGACCCTGTGAATGACCTGTTATTATAGTGGAGGTGTAATGCAATGCCATTATCTCTGTTCTAATTCAAACTCGATTTGGTGAATAAAGAATTTTTGATTTTGCTTTTGCTTATATGGTTGATTTGCTGACTCTAAGGGAAAGCTGGAGGACGGGACTGAATTTGACAGCAGCATCCCGAGAAATCAGCCGTTCACTTTCACCCTCGGGACCGGGCAAGTGATTAAGGGCTGGGACCAGGGGCTGCTGGGGTGAGTTTCACCATTTCAGGGGTTTTGGTTTGATTTTTGCTTCATGCAAGGGTACAGCGCTTAAGTGTGACTGTGTGTCTGATTGTGTGATGCCGCGCTCTCTCTTTTCCACAGAATGTGTGAGGGAGAGAAGAGGAAGCTGGTCATCCCATCTGAGCTCGGTCAGTATGTTGAACACGCAGATTGAAAATGTATCAAAAACACCTTTTCTTTAGAGTTTTGAACTTTTGGACAGGTCTTCATGTTGCTTTACATTTCCTCTGATCTGCAGTTCAAATGCACATGAAACTTTCCGGCAGGTTGTTTGAATTTTCAGCACATTTAAAGAGGGCACTTGAAATTTGACTGCAGTTAGGTCTTTGCATTTTGCTGGTGCAGGAATCTGGACACTTGTGTAGCAAAGCATCCGTGGCGGAGAAATGGAGTTTGACTCCATTGATGTGAGAAATGTCTGATCAGAAAGATTTTCGTCTTAAATGATTTCTACAAAATTTGTCTGCTTACTCCTCCATAATTGGTGAATAAACTTGTCCTGTATTGGAACAATAATCAATGATTGGGAGGAAGAACTGTAGCAAGAGCGCCGTATTTTATCCCTCTTTTACAACATCAATGTGAACATTTTGTATTAAATAAAATTTTTTTATTCATTTCTAATAAAAAGCTATTTACAGTTAATTGGAATGATGTGAAATGCACAAGAGAAACAATTAAGTTCCTGTTATAGCTGCAGGTTTTACACACTATTCTTAACAGATAATTGAATACGTTACCAGTAACTAACTGATTAATCATAATTTTTGGAACATTTTTTTCTCTAGCACCACAATCCCAACAGGTTAGTTCTGTTAGACAAATTAATGAAGCAAAAAATGCTTAAAAAATACAATAAGGCTGTCTTAAGTTCAGCCTTTCAGTTTGTTTTCATTTAAAAGCAAGGCTGCCAAGAACACAACCGATTCTGTGCATTACCTGCACTGCAAGTCTGCCCTCTAGTGGTGCACAACTTAATAGATATGTAAGCTACAGAGAAATATGATTCAAAACAAACATCATATATTATATATATCATATATATATATATTTTAATACATCTTAATGACAATGAACCAATGATAAATCACTTAAATACTTCGTTCCTGTATCGGTCACTGCAACTCTAAATAGTCATTATTTCACCAGGCCCTCTTTTTTCCACTCACGAAATTAATAAGACAAAAAGATGTAGCTTATCATGGTAAGTTCCCAAGAAACCTCCAAATGCAATGTCCTTCATCCTTAGACTTCTTACATAAATGTTAAGAAAATGGTTTTTGGAAAGCATATCAAAATTATTTTAAATTCCATATTACAGTGCAATGGGAGAGAGGGTTAAATTATTTACAATCAAAAGAACAAATCAATTACATAAAAAAATGTATTGCATAAATAATGCATTTGATTGCAATGATTAGAAAACCATTTAAACTCTGACTCAGTGTGTGTGTGTGTATATGTAAGTATATACAATTTAAAAACGTTTAGAAATGCCCTGCTTAAAAAGTAGATTTATTATTATTTTTTGTAAGTACACAGACTGTACACTAGTGGTGTAATGATACAGCCTGCTCATGATTCAGAATTATTCGATACACCCATGTGTACACACACACACACACACACACACACACACACACTATAGTTAACCAAATCAGAATAAAAAATAGAATGAAAAATGTCAGTTATTTATTCCTTCCCTTTAGGAATGCTCTAATTGGCATTTCCAAATTGGCCATAGTGTGTGAATGAGTGTGTGTGTGTGTGTGTGTGCCCTGCGATGGAGTGGAAACATTATTAATTAAAAAAAAAAAAAGGGGGGTTCTCTACCTTCCTAATCATAACTATATAAAAGAAAAAACAAGATTAGAATTTTCCAAATATAAGAGAAATAGTAAAATTGTGCCCTCTAGCGTTAACATGAATAAATTACATCTGCAAGTTCTGATATTTACAGGTCAATTGACTTGGTATTTTTGAGATTTTGGCTCACAATATCATACTATGGTGCATTGTTACACCCCTACTGTACACTCAGTGTGTGTATGAACAGTAATTCAAGTAGAGTTAATGCAAATCAATATACACTGTATGGACAAAAGTATTTGTCCCAACCTGTTAATGATAGAATTCAGGTGTTTCAATCAGGTCCCTGATCCCTGATTGTGAAGAGCAAACTTAATGCTTCAGCATACCAAGATATCTTGGACAATGCTATGCTTCAAACTTTGTGGTGACAGTTTGGTGAAGGCCCTTTTCCATCCCAACATGACTGTGCCCCAGTGCACAAAGCAACAACTCTGGTTTGACGAGTTTGCTGTGGAAGAACTTGACTGGCCTGCACAGAGCCCTGTGACCTCAACCCCACTGAGCACCTTTGGGATGAACTGTAACGGAGATTCCGAGCCAGGCCTTCTCGTCCAACATCAGTGCCTGACCTCATAAATGCTCTACAGAATGAATGGACATGAATTCCAAGAGAAATTCTTCAAAATCTTGTGGACAGCCTTCCAAGAAGAGTGACCAAATACTTTTTACTCAGGGACATAACAGTCCATATATTGTATGATGCACCTCTTTTTACGGTGTGTGTGAAAGACAAAAAATGTCTTATTGATTATGACGAGAATACATAAGCTATTTGGAGGGGGGTTAGGTGTTCAGTCCAAATTAGGGGTCAACTGATTAAATAATAATAAAAAAAATCTTACATTTTGTTTTTTTGATTTCATGCTGTACCGCATCAGAGTTTTGGTTTGATTATATTTTTAGACTTTGACCTACTAAACTAGCATCGTGGTTGTGCTTTTGATGGAGCCTTTAAAGGATAAACGTGTTTACATAAGCATTTATAACACTGCTTAGAATGTAATAAGTTCTGCAGAGTCACGTCTGTTAGAGACTTGCATGCATTTTGACTCTATTGTTCTGTTCTTTAGGTTATGGCGACAGAGGTGCACCCCCTAAAATCCCAGGTATGTGGTATAAATGACATTTATATTTGATAGAGAACGAAGGGGAACGTGAATCATGCAATTATGTATAATAGCCAGCAGGTGGTAATAGTACCTCTTGAAATGCTCCACACCACTGTAGTTATGTAATGCAACGCCATGTGCAAAGGAAAGCGAAGTGGAAGGTATGGATGTTTGTTGTAGGATGTAAGTCAAAGTAACGTTTAAACAGTACTTATGTACATTAACAAAGTAATTGTACCTGGTCACTTTTCACATCTGGTTTCTCTGAGCATTTTTGTTTTTGTTTTTCATATACCTTTGTCATCCTCTAGGTGGAGCCACGCTCATCTTCGAAGTCGAGCTGTTGAGCATTGAAAGACGATCTGATTTATAGTCGCTGTTAAATCGGAAGCCCTGACTTTAAGCTGTACCTGTACTTTAGTTAGCCAGCCGTTGCTGCTCTGGAATCAGAAAATTAGATTTGTATCATTTTTTTTTCTTTCACAGAAAGAACACATTTATACACACATTCAGAAAAATGTAATGATAATAAAACACAATCACGATTCAAGCTTTGTTTTCAGCACCATTCTTTATTTTCTTAACAATCCTGACTACACACACTGGGATGTGAGAGTGCATACAGTACAGTATTTCATTCCAGCAAACAGGGATTGTGTTTACGTCTTATTGTCCGAAACGATTGGAGTTGAATTGTTGAGTTGAATAAAAAAATTTATGTACAAAAAAAAAAAGTTGACGACTTTCTTTCCATTTTTTTTTTTTTTTGGACCTATAACGAATATACTGCTGTCAAACATTTCACACTGGTCTCATTAATGTCTGTAAAGTCTGCATATAAGGAGGCTGGTTTAAAAACCGGTGTAAGAAAAAAGAAAAAAAATGCACTCTCAAGGTATTGCTACAGTTCAGATTGAATTGGTTGATCTAGAAATTGATGTCCTTCTGTATTAAAGCATCCAGAAGGAACCTAGAGCACAAAGCAGAGATCCAGTGTTATGGTAGATTCGGTTACGCCCGAAAAACCTACTAAATGGAAAGTCTCAAACACGCAAAAAAATAAATAAACGAAACGCACCCAAACCCACCCACCCGGTTTCCTTGCCTAACCCCCCCCCCCCCCCAATTTAACTTCAACTACATCATAGCCTAAGACACTTCATTCCTTTAAAAACAATGCCACTCGCTGTGTCGTCGCTAATAGCTGCCGTAGCCCATTTCAAAACTCATCGTTTATATTAATGAAGAAAAAAAAAAAGGTGAGATCTACATGGACGAAAAAAGCCGCAACCTAATTTTCTACTCGATTACAGATGCACAAAGCCATGTCCTATGGTACTTAGTGTGTAAGCCTACAAAAAAGAAGAAAAAAAAAAGCTAAACTGAATAACACTAACCATTCCACAACACGTCCTGCCTTCTTACGGTATGTTGAAGCTAAAAATACACACTAGCACACGCTCTATGGGAATAATATATTAAGGAAACTGTAGTGACGGAAAGTAAGACAGTTGGAGTGATTAACCTGCAGCTGAGATTGGCTTGGCTGAGCTCCTCGCTCGTCTCCGTTTGACACGCAGTAGTGGAGTAGTACGGTCCGCGTGTCCTTCTCCGCCGGGCGCGGGCGGAGGAACGGGGTAACGGTGGTAGTGCTGGAGGAGCTGGTGGGTGGTTCATGGGGTTATGTCCCCCTTCTTCTGTGGGGTGTTGAGCTTCTGCATGCCTCGCACCTTCTCCAGGAGCGCGGCTACGAAGTCCTGCAGGAGGAACGCAGCCGCGGGGTTTTAACAGATGGAACCAAAAATTCACGTCAAAGCATTTGATTTTATTTAACAACCTGGTGCGGTTTGAGGCGAGCGAGTGGTTTTTGGAATGTTATTAGGTGGTCATAAATTGCTGCTACTAACTCACAGTCAGGTCCATAAGTATGTGGACAGAGAGAGTCTACTGCTTTTTGCTTCTTTTTTCTTTTTATTTTTTTTACCGCTCATCCTATATAGGGAAGCAGGAAGCCTGGAGCCTATTCCAGGAAACATCTGGCACAGGGTGGGATATGCCATAGATGTGGTGCCAATCCAGCGCAGGGCACACATACACACTCACACACTACAGGCAGTTCGGAAAACACTGATTAGTCTTAATTAATCTGCATGTCTTTGGACTGTGGGTTACAACTGGAGAACCCGGAGGAAACTCACCAAGCATGGGGAGAACATGCAAACTTCAGGACTGACACGAGGCGGGAATCGAACCCTCGACAACAGAGGCGCTAGGCCACAGTGCTACCCACCATGCCACTGTGCCGCCTTCTGCTCTATACCACTAAATTCCGTTGAAAATGAAGACAATGTGCTTAAATTTTAAAAAAGTATCACAAACCATTTAGGAAGTTCCTCCATTTTCACAGATTAAAAAGTCATCAGACAAACTAACATCATTTAAAAAATATCACTTTGCACTTGATGAGGTCTGTAAACCATAGACATGAGTTTCTTTCCATTCCATTTCTCTGCCTCTGGTTGCTTTTGAAGTATGTTTTGGGTCATTATCCATCTGTATATAAAGCAGTTGTGCAACATTTTCCTGCATCTGAGAAAAGAATAGAGCTTCAGGATGAATCCTATATCTATCAGCAGTGACACAGGTATATTAGCAGCCGTACACCCTCGTGCCATAACACGGCCTCCATCATGTTTGAGTCTAATCTGACCTTTCTGTTTCTGAGTGTGCCCAGGGATTTGCATCTTAAGATAAATTCTCAGTTTTTACATCCATGCAGGCATCTCTTAAATGCTGACTTTTTCGGTTTTTCCGTCCTCCCTCACTTGCTTTCTTGCACACTTCTTTGGACTGTATTCCCATGAACAGTTACCTAATGCAAATACTCCTCAATGTCATGAAATAATAGGCAACAACTGGTCATCATACCATTTAATAGTAACCTGTCCAATTACTGTTGATCCTCTGAAAATGGGTGGGCCTTAGACAAAAATGGGTGCGAGTCCAAAATGGTTCCCGGCGTTCCCGAATTGCCTGTAGTCTGTGAGTGAGTGTGTAGATGTGTGTGCACCCTGCGTTGGATTGTGCCCCGCCTTAAGCCCTAGGTTTCCTGGGATAGGCTCCAGGCCCCCCGTGATCCTTTATACAGGATTAAGCACTAATGAAGATGAGTAAGTGAGTAAATATTAAGTTCATGTAAGGGTTATCCCAGGTCACCCTGCATATTACTGTTACTCACTGTCTACATTTAATATAAGTGGTAAATCTGCTATAACTTGATACCCTTAATCTAAATATTCAACATTCATAACTGATTTACTTAACAATATACAAAGACTTAGATTATAGCACTTACATCATTAGGTTTGTAACAGTCAACAAGCAGCATCTGGAATAAAAGAACATTAAGATTTTGAGGTTTTTTAAATTTTTACAGTAAAAATTGTTATTTAAAAAAAAAAAGTAATGGGTAATGCATAGGTTTGTGTGTGGGGGAAAATATATTAATTTTTTAATGAAATCCACCCAAAATGTTTCTGCACTTATAGTCATATAGACCGTACACACCCTGTTCATCATATACAGAGCTCAGGTATATAAATGTAGTAAGGATTTAAAACAGAAAGTGACTTTAGTATTTAGACCTTAAAGATGGTGCTACTGAGTTAAATAACCGATTTGATTGAAACAGAGGCTCAGTTCAGACACTTTTCTGAAATAGGAGCAAACGGTAGTATCAAGTCCAGCACCATGGACAGATGCCCAATGTGCCACCCTGAAACTTGTGTTTTCAGCTGTAAATACACTCAAAGTCCATGGTTTCCAACGTGGGTTGCAATCCAACCTCAAGGGGGCGCCGAAGGGGTCAGGGGTGTGTGCAAGTCTTTGTGTACTCTGAGGCTGTGAGGTTGTTGGGATTAGATTTGCACATAAGATCATAATTACACACTTACTGTGAAATGAAAAGTCTGCATAATGATCAATTTATTCATGTTTTGTGTGTATGGGCTGGGCTAGGGTGGGTTATATCTACAGGATAGATATATACAAAATTCAACACTAATAATTAACTGTATCATTCCGTTAAATAGTAAAACTTTTGTTTGGGTTTGCTCAGAAGACTTAAAAAGGGCGGCATCTGAATTAGAGACGCACTTATCTCAAAGAGGGATTTGTTTCATGTATGGTTATGAATGAACATTAATGGAAAACCCCCATCTCCGATACTTCAACAGAAACCTTTAGAGGCACAAACTACAATCAGATGTCTACAAGCATTATCTGAACGAGCAGGTGAGTACCCCAAATAAGCATAACTTTCCTAATGTAAACACTGACCTGGTTATTGCTCTTTAATTAGGAGCACTGATTATCAGAGTTTGGAATCAGCAGGGACGTCCCGATACGATATTATCACGATACCTAGGTGCCGATTTGTTCTGTATTGTAGACGTTTTTTCCCCCATCGCTACTGATTACAGCACTACACGTTCAGCCTGAACATAACCCCCTGTACACTTTTCTACTTTAACAAGCTACCCTTTTCTCCCTCCCTCTCTACACCTATCCTCTCATATAGCCTCCCCTCTTATAGCTGTATACTGTACAAACGTTGTGAGAATGATACAAATGTTGAATTGCTGAATTGAAAAAAGTCTGCTCCTTCAGGTGTTTTTAGATCTTTTTGTCAGATGTTACTGTAGTATACTGAAGTATAATTACAAGCATTTTATAAGTGTCTTGCCAACAGTAAAGCATCCTGAGACCATTTATGTGCGGAGTTGTTCTCAGCCAAGTTCTCAGCCAATTTTGACTAAGAACACAACCATGAATAAAACATCCTCTGAGAGCAACTTCTCCCAACCATGCAAGAACAGTTTGTTGACGAACAATATCTTTTCCAGCATGATGAAGCACCTTGACATAAGACAAAAGTCATAACCAAGGAACCTTGAGGAACAAAACATCGCAGTTTTGGGTCCATGGCCAGGCAACATCCCAGACCTTAATCACATTGAGAACTTGTGCTCAATCCTCAACAGGCGGGTGAACAAACAAAAAAAACCCCGTAAATTCTGACAAACTCCAAGCATTCTTTATGCAAGAATGGGCCACCATCAGTCAGGATGTGGCCCAGAAGTTGATTGAAAGCATGCCAGGGCGAATTGCAGAGGTCTTGAAAAAGAAGGGACAATGCTGCGTAACTCTTTGCATAAACTTAATATAATCAACAATACAGTAAAATTTGAAACTTATGAAATGCTTATAATTAAACTTCAGTATACCATAGTAACATCTGACATAAAGATCCATCTTTATGTATTATGGTACAGTACAAGTATTATGGTAATCCAAATTAGAATTGATGCAAATTTAAAAATTCATAAATGCCTTTGGAACAATAGCCTTCAGACCCCAAAGACAGGAATAATGTCATGGCTGGTGGGTGGTATTTCCTACATAAAACAAGTCAAAATGTCAAATTAGCATTTGGTATGCATGCATATTCAGTGAGATCTTTGAAGCCAAGGAGGAAAAATCTCTCAAAGGCACAAACCTTCACTCTGATGGCTCTCTCGACGTCACTCGGCAGGTCCAGCAGCTCGTCCACATCGATCTCCAGCTCAGGTACTTCGTCTTCCTGTAGTCAGAAAAGAGCAGAACTGATTGGTACTGTACGTTTGGACAAAACCATTCAGCATGCAAGAAAAGAAATTAAGAGGCAGCTCTGCTCAGCAGTTAGAAATGAATATTGTCGATATGAAAATGTTTTGTTGGATGCACAAATGATTTTTAGCTGGCTGTCTGGGAAGGTTAAAAAAAACAATAAAATAAATAAATAAAAGGCCCCCTGGAATCTGACAAGGCTAAAAGGTGACAGCATACAGGAGATAATGCATGGTGACACGGAGGCATAGTGATGAGCACTGTCGCCTTGCACTTGCGGGACACATAATTGTAGTATTATCCTCTTATATCAAAGCTTCTAATGCACTTTATACACTGTATACAAAAATCTCAGCAAGACACTGGCCACAGTTCCAGCTATATAATTAAAATTCTAAAAACGTTGCAAAAGAACCTGCTATCTCTAGGTAGTGCTCTTTTTGAAAGTCTTTTTTCTGTTTTTCTTCATTAATTTGTCTCGCATAACAATTTTTTTGGAAATTGGACTGCTAGGATTGTTTAAACAACCTAATCCGAGAGAGAGAAGAAAAAAGAAAGAAAAAATCGATAACCTATTGCCAATAATGATTAACGGATTATTGATTGTTAGCTATAGGTTGATACATGATTTGCAACTATATGTTTAATTATGAAGTAACGGTTTGGAACAAACAGGAGTTGAGTTGTAGCTAGGGGGAAAAATATCCAGACACATTAGTGAAAATGTTATTTTCCTCCAGTGCACATCTTTACTTCAAATGCAATGCCTTTTAACTTTGGACTGAGCAGATTATGTGTCATAAGCACAAGCAACTATTAAAAATGAATTGAAAAAAATATGAATGAAGGAAAAATAAGTTCGGACACCGAAATTTGCCAACTTTGTTGCAGCCTTATTGTTGGCAGTTTTGTTTTCAAGATATCCATCCAAATTTACAATTTCAAATTCAAATCTCAAACTCCTCTTTAAATAGTCAATAAGGTTCAAGCCAGGGAATGCAATTACTACAGTATACTATACTATTATAATATAATATAATATAATAATACAGTATATAACATGGTATAATATATAACAATATAGTATAATAAAATAAATGATATTTTATATTATATTATTATAAGAAGTGTCTATTCATTTTTCTTTCAACATTGCCCCAGTATGAGAGAGAAGTATCACAATGTCCCAGTCTCTGAATGTCCACGTATACAAACTGTATACTGTATGTATGGTATGATTCAATCATCCCTTCTTTCTGCAAATGTTTACTGAATTATTGCCTAAGGCCACGAACCCGGCCTCTAAATCCCCCACACCCCAACCCGACTGCGCATCCATAGGATCCCCATTCGATCCACTGATGCGCACCCAAGGGATCTGCTGCCAACGTTATGGTGCCAGACACCACAATATACTACCTGAAGCCCTGCGGAGCTATGCCATGAAGGGCCACAGCCAAAACCTAGGTGGTTACAATGTAAATTGTTTTAAACTCTTGTCTGATTAGTTATTGTTATGTCTATATCTGTGGAAATCATTTTAGTATATTTGTGCATCATTTGTAGCAGAGGATGTTTAAGGATTTGCGCCGGCTCTGTAGCTCCTCCCATTCACGCGATAGCTCCTCCCATACAAGATGTTGGAAACATGCCGCTGAGATTCTGGTCTGTGTTGATATCGTTACATCATGCTGTTCTGGGAGATTTTTCCGGTGCACTTTCATGCTGCTCATCCCCCCGTCTACCACATCCCCAAAGGTGGTAAAACTCTAGTGAAAATCAGTGAAATCTCCTTTCCACCACATGATTTTATGCACTGAACTGCTTCTGAACGTGTACGGTAGGTATACAGTTGTTCCTGATGGAGCACTCAATAAGTCTATTTTTATGCTTATAAATACAAATTTTTGTTCATAGCTATTAGTAAAAAGTTGCGACACTAAGCAGTGAAGTGTAATGGACATTTTTTCACTGTATATTATATTGTGTGTAGTTCAGAGGATGGTATGATTCATGTTATTGTAAGGCACACAATAGATCACCAAAATTGTATTTTGACAGACAGTGTTTCTCTTTTCTACTGTACTGTATATATGGAAGAGATAAGAGATCATATCTCCACATTGTTTCTGATCATTGTCTTTCTTTCAAGTAATGAAAAGTACATTGGCAGATGGTTTACACAGTAGTGAGTAAGCCAGCTCTCTGCGCTCTTTGTTCCTTATTTCCTTCTAGCACAAAACAGGATGGGCTGAAACCCTTGCCTGTGTGTAAGTGAGAGAGAGACACGAGAACCCTTATCCCCTTCCTGTCAATATAAAGGAGACAATGTTTTGGGTGTGTTCCCGTCTTTCTGCACAAACGGACGCATCCGAATGACCCTTTCTTGCTTCACCGTCACATCAATAGCACTCTTCAGCCCTGGAGCTGGAGAAACTATGATTGCGATGATGTCAGAAATCCAGTCATTAGCCGTTTCCGCCTTCTCTGCCTTTCACTCCGGTGAATCCGCGAGCTCTATTAGATCTGTGCCATTTCCATTTCCTTTGCAATCTTCACAGCTTTCAAGGACAGCTGTCATCGCATTTGACTTCAGAGTCGTCCTCGCTGCCCCTCACACTCACACACCCAGTCGGTCTCATGCCGTTCTGTACTGGGCACTATTCACTCCAGTGTACCGTACGTGGAGGAAGAGCAATAAATGCCGATGGGAACCTGTTCTTCTATTTGCTTATTTATACCGTATTCTGTATAAATGCACATGATTCTCTCATCATACTTGCTAAATTAGCTAAATTACATTAGGCAGCCATCCAGTCATGGTATTACTGTACCATGCATATACGGGTCAGTTAATCTTTACAGCAAACATCAAAAAGTGGAAAGAGCATGAGTGCTGTGGCATGGTTGTTGGTACCAGATGGGATGGTTTGAGTATTTCAGAAAGTGATGATCTCTTGGGATTTTTGCATTCCGCAGAGTGATGCAAAAAACAAAAAACGTTGAGAGAGAGAGAAAGAGAGAGACCGTTCTGAGATTGCAGGGTTTTTTTTGTAGTATACTGTTGTCCCATGACTGGTTGATTAGATAACGGCACGAATGTTGAAGTAAGCAGTCTGAAACGTCCTCTCGTTAAGTCCATTTTTTTAAGCAAGATGAGACTAATTTGTTCTTTCATGATCTACAACAACCAAAAGATTGCACAAAACCTGTTGGATCTGGCTGGGCATGAGAGTCAAACAAAAATGTCTGCAGTACTCTGGTGTCACTCGCTTAATACGGTATATACAGAAGACGGTTTCTACTGAATTCTTCACCACTGTCCAACAGGTTTCTGTTGGGTTCAGGTCTGGAGATGACCCAGGCCACGGCTCCAGAACCTGAATACCACTGGCACATAGCCAGTTTGTCACTAGTTTTTTTTAGTGTTTAACCAGATAGACGAGAATAATTAGTGAAATCACTCGCTTTGTGCATGGGGAGAACTACAGTATAATACAGTACATGGTATATGTTGTCTTAATACCTTTGGCCACCACTGTACAGTATGAACTGAATACAAACATGTTGAACTTTTCTTAGCTGGGATCTATTAAGAAAAACTTTTTCATCATTTTAGGTCACTCTCATGGGTCTCTGTGTGTACTAATTCAATGTAATAATGTATTTATATAGCACTTTTAACAATGGTCATTGTCTCGCAAAGCATTGGACCAGCACGGTAGACGCCAAAATATACAATACAAAAACTCGCGCATCTTGGACGTGCATTTGGGTTTTTTTGACGGGGCATAGCTCCTGCTGCACGTGTTCTCAGTGGTGAAAATAAAGTTGGGCTGTGCAGATGTTGTTGGAAATGGATCTCTCGACGGAGGAAAAAGTATTCATAGTTGATCCCCCAATCTTCCACCACCTGGTGTCTACTTGTGGGGAATCCCGCATACGGTACAAGATGTGTGGGAAAATCTGTATAAATCAATCATGATGATTAGATTAGCTCTGATGAGCAAGCTGAGGGGAACATAGATGGCAATAGGAAGAAACCTTAAGAGGAACCAGACTCAACAGGGAACTCATCTTCATTTGGGTGATAATGGATAGCAAGGATTGATCAGCAATCATACTGTGTGTTAGGAGGCTGGAAGTATAATATAACAGGTTAATATGGTTTAAGTTAGTATAAAAGCTGTCAATCAAAGTTAACTGTTGAGTCGTTTCAATTTAAATTCCGATTCAAATCAATTTGATACAGTACTTAATGTCTCAAGTGATGCTGTGTAACTTCTTGTGTTGCCTCTAGTCCAGTAGGGGGTGGTATTGCACCAAATGCATGTCAACTCAAAAGTAGAAGTAGTAATAGTAATAGTATAATATTAGTAGCAATTTCTATTTCCTGCAAAAGCTGTGGAATATTTGACACGGAATTTGGCCCTATAAAAGCATAGAACGTTTGAACGTTTACCTAAATCATTTTAAATGGGGAGTTATAAACTCACCCATCAATTTATTTAATTGATTAAAGTAAAATGTGATTCAACTGCATAATCAATTAAATCACGCAGCTCTAGTAAACGCACATGCAAAATACATTCGCTCCATTTTCTCATCTTTGAATGTGCATATTTATTCCTTTATGAAAACGCTCTTCAGGTTTGTCTGTTATTTGTGATATTTATAGTATTCCTGAGAGAGAGAGAGAGAAAGTGCGAGGATCCTGCACCGGCTCAGCCAATGAACCACAAATTTATTTCAAATCAGACACAAAAGAGGCAGCACGGATATGAATTTCAAATTAGACCACTGAGACAGCAGGAGCAATGTTTACATCAGACTGCTTTTCCACGAGAGACAATTCAGAGCTGGTTTGGTGAAAATACCAAAGTTCAAATGTGGATTTGATCCAAATGTCCAAATGACTTTAACACAGTAACACACAGAATTGGGATCTGTTCAAAAGTTTGTATGAATTAAGCTAATTTGTAAAAGTTAGACAGACTTTAAGGCAAAGCTTGTATTGCACACTGAAGCAGGATAAATCTTCAGGAATACGAATTTTCCCATAAGAAGTAACGGAAATGCAGATAATCTGTTCTAGCCACCCAAAAATATTACCAACTTCCAAACACTATTATCATATTTTTGCATATATATAAAAAACAAAACAAAAAGACAATCCAAACATTTAGAAAAGACACCAAACTTCACGTAACCTTAATTTTACTATTCCTCTTGGCACGGCTGCTTTAAAAACTAAACAATAAATGGCTCTCGGTACTTTTCGTTTGTCCAGTGAAATCTCGGATTGCGAGTAACGTGGTTTGCGAGTGTTCCGCAAGATGAGCAAAGATTTTAATTAATTTTGACTTGGAAAACGAGCAAGTCTTGGAATACGAATACAGAGCATCATGTATCACGCATACGCTTCTTGTTTTGTTGCTCAGCGTCACATGATCACAACTCTTTTCTCTTTCTTGCGCTGCGGAATTGTGGGTTGTCGCCTCCCCGCTGGGTCTTAGTGCTCGTCTCTTACTGGTATAATCAACATCCGTGCACTAGTGTACTGTTTACTATAACACTGTGACCATGCGTGTGCACATAAAACATCTTTAATTATGTGTCTGTAAGCGTGTGTGTACAGTACGCACGTACTGTTTCATGGAACACGTGCCCGCGCGTATAAAGCAAAAGATAGTCTCAGAGGGTAAAGATCCCTTTTCTCTCTCCCACTTGTGTGCGCGCGCGTAATTTGACACCCCCACACACACGCCGTCGCCTTTACTCCCGCCTACCCCACTTTCTTTTCAAAGGTAAAGTGCAGGTTTCTTTGTTTTTGTTTTTTTACAGCAGTGATTACGTTTGCGCTCACGCGAGTGTCATTAGCTATGTTCCTTGCAAATGTTTCCGATAAAATGTCTTTCCGTTAATGTTAACGTTTTTACTTTTTTAATGGTAAAGTGCAGGTTAATTTGTTTATATATTGTATTAATTATTTTTATGTATTTATTTCTTTGGGCTGTGGAATGAATAATTTGAGTTTTCATTATTTCATATGGGAAAATTCGATTTGGTTTACTGTATTAAACCAAATTTATTAGTGTTTTGGAATACAAGCCAGCTTCCGGAACGAATTATGTTCATAATCCAAGGTTCCACAGTATATCGAAAATGCTTCATATGCAGAGGAAGAGTTCTTGCGAAATTTCAATTCTTAAGGCGGGATTTCATATGCTGAGGTTCCTCTGAATTTACAGTACATGCAGCCACAATGGTTATAACTATATTTTTATATATATCTTTATGGAATGTGTTTCAACATTAACAAGCTCATATTACTCGTACTAAAACAGTGAAATTAATTTTGACAAAAATATGACTGTCATAAGGGAGAAAAATGTTTTACTGTGTTTTATAAGCAAAAAGTGCTCATACTGGGAAGAAATAATAATGTTGGCTGCTGTTGAGTTGTTAAAGCTCAAATCAAATCGCTTATATATTCCCACCTCTGGATCAGTGATGTATTTTATGAGAGTGAGAGAAGTGTGTGAAAGAGAGAGAGCAGGAGAGAGAGAGTTTTGTAAGAATTCACGCTGAGCTGCTTAGCTTCACATCACCACCACACCGATTTGTCTGGAGCTGCAACATTTAATGAAGCTCACACACGCTAACTTTCACGCTGGGGAAACTCACAGAGCCTTTAACCCTAATGATCAATTACCGGGGATAAACCATATTTGCAGGGCTATTTTCTAGCAGCATATTACCTTTTATACAGTACATACTGGTACATTTTATTATTATTATCATGCCTTACACCGAGTAATCCAGTATTACAACGGTATTGTAATAAACAAACAAAAACAGGATGCACAATTTGGTTAACAACAAACTCAACGGCCATGTAGCCGTTATTTTAAAAAGCATCTAATTGCATGTTCGGTGACAAAGGAAATGAGTCACACCAGGCGACAGCAGTAATAATGGGAAGAGATATTTGCAGGCCAAATGATGGCCTTCTTTCAAACAGGAAAGTGGAATTGAATAAAGAAAGGGACCTAATTCAGGATGATGTTACTGTAGATTACTCATTGTTATGCCTTTAGCTAAGCTACATCTGACATTAAATAGAGTTTTCGCTTGTGGTGGTATAACATGTACATTGCTGACTAAACTAGAGAACAAACATTTCTGGGGCAGGAGCAATTTTCTAGATAAATACCCCTGTTAGAGAACATGATGGCATTTAAGTTTATTCATTTGCCAGGTATTCAAAGCGCTGGCCTTGCATGAGGTTCCAAATGTGGTTTCTCTGCTGATCTTGAGATTTGGACTGATTATTAAAGTAAGTGCCCTGCATACAAACAAGTTACGTCCCGAGCGCTCGTTCGTAAGTCCAATTTGTTCATAAGTCCAACAAACATTGTGTTGGTACCAAAATGCTAAAACAATTGCCTATACCCAGTATATTACAATACAATGTTCTTTACAATAGTGCCGATGGTTGAACGATTTATGCTACAAGAATTTTCTCAAATTTTTTCCACTTTTGTCAATTATTGCTTGGTGCTTCACCGCCGCTGCTTCTACGCTTGCTTCCAAACATCCGGAGCTTGTACTGCACTTGTAGAGGATGCACACTGAACGCATCTGACAATGTAGACCAGACATGTGATCTAATTTCCGCGACTGAACATGTGCAAGCGCATGTTCGTATCTTCGAAAGTTCTTAACTCAAATGTCCATATGTAGGGGACTAACTGTACTGTTTTAATACTTGTTTAGGATCGTAATCACTAAACGATCAACTTCGAGCTGCTTACCTCTTTTTTTTTAGGCTTAAACTAAAAGTCTGATCCTGACCTAGATTGACAAATTTAGATTGATCATAGTTTAAAAGTGAACACACTTGACCTTCACCACTGAACATCTGAGAGAACTGGTTGAAGATGTATTGTCGGATAACTGTCATGCATTGTACAACACTCAGAGCTTTGATAACAGTGTCAGTGATGGCTGGTGGTGATATTAGCTGGGAGAGCTAAATTATAATCTATTAATAGCTCAACAGTGAAACTATTAGAGCTGAGCAATGTATTTTTTCCATGAGGCCTCATTGATGGCATAATAAGAGCGATGCAGGAGAAGGTTTATAATGCTCTACTGGGTTCATGCTGTGTTTCCGCTGAATACGAAGCATACTAAAGAGAGTCATTACCCTTTCATGGAGAGAGTACAAAACAAAAAAAAGTCTCATTAGTCTATCTATTTTTACTTTTCACTCCAAATGTATTAAGAAAATGTTTATTACGCACATGAAATATAGTCATCTCCCTGATCACTGCTGATGTGTTATGGAATGATATTAAAAAAAGAATTATCAATTATAGTGGGGAATGATGTGACATGACTGGCATGACTTACATGTTACATGCCTTATCAACTAGGACTCGTGCCAAACTCATGCAGACGGTCACCCTGTCTAGGAACTTTCACAATACACCTGTGAAGTACAGACTAAAGATGGGGAAGGGGACAGTTCAGTGACGTATTAAAATCATGATTGTTTTGCATGGCAAGGCATGTATCGCCACAATGACTCCAGATTCTATGTATATATTCTTTTATGATTTGTACATTTATATACGTTTTGCATTTGAGGTTGTAAAATGTTGCAGTCCCTCTATGATCCTACAGCTCTAAACTACAGTATTCACACATTGACAGGCAGCATGGCATTCTCTGTGAAAAAAGATAATTATAAGTAAAATAATTATATAATTTGGATATTTATAAAATCGCGATACAAATTGAAATGCCACCTACAGTAGTTATCCTGATATGGAATCAGGGAATCTGGTTATTCTGATCCCTAGCACCTAACAATTTGCTATGGATTGCCAAGACTTGTTAAAATTTCTGAATATTTCTCTTTAATCCTCAACGATCTATCATGAACTATACGTCTGCACTATTTGATAAAAAAAAGTGATTATTTTGACAAATCGAATACGTTTAACTGTACGTAAATATTAAATATAGTGCAAGCATATTTATCCAGGCCAACAAACGGCACATAAAATACATCACGTAAATAACGGCACAAATGATCAGATGTTTTCCAATAATTGTTTATCCTTTCAAAAATATTTTTAAAAAATAGAAAAATACTTACATTAGTGACAAAATCTACAAACATTTGTGACTATTACCCGTTATGTAATTTGCATCCTTTTGTGATCAAACATATATATATTTTTATGCAATTAATTGTCCAGCACTACAACAATAGAAAAGCTAACCGACTTACAGACATTGTCATTCACATTCTCTAAACCTCCATAATGACCTGGAAACCCGTGTTTTGCATACCTGTGACTAGAGGAGCTACAGATTTACCATTGTCAAATCGGGCTGAGGAATTGCTGAAGTTGCAGTGTGCAACTGAGTGAGAAACAGCACGAGTTGATGTTGCTTTGTACATTTTGTTGTCTTGGTGCAAAAAGAAAAGGAGGAGTAATTTCTTTGTTTAGACAAAGCAATGAAACAGTACATTACAAAAAGCAATAACGGAGGGTTTGGGACTCTCTTTTGTTCAGTAGGAATTAAGCATATTTTTGGACTCTACGAAGAGGAACGAACCGCATATGAATTCCTACAAAGTGCTCTGATCCAATTACCAACATGGCTTATGAATTAGTATAAAGGCTTTCTTGACTCAGAATATAAAATATTTATCTTTTTTTTTTTTTTTTTTGAACAGCAATTTACAATATCTTCTGAAATGCAACGGAGAATCTCCGGATCGTTTTACCACAACTTGGAGCAGATCGTAGCGGTTCGGGATCCAATTTGTAAACGTGAGAACAGGCCCTGAGGCTCAGGGCCAAGCAGCACGGTTAAAAGGTCTTACACAGGAAAAAACATCCTGGTTCAAAAGTGCAGTCAGTGAAAACAAGGCCCTGTTCATTATTTGACAATGATCTGGGCCAAATCGTTCTTGTTGTTCACCCACTCTTTCCACCACACTTTGCATATCCGAACAGATGACATCATCTCTGGCTGAAAGGGGGATTTCTAAAAAATCCACATAGCTAAGCAGAACATCTAGGTTAATATGCATGTACAGTACAAACATTATTTATTAAATGACTGTTTATTGGATAGAAATATAGGTATAAAAATGACCTGAGGTGACTGAACAGGTCTGGACTGGCATGAGAAGAGAAATCTTTTTTTTTTTTTTTTTAAGAGGAAAAGAAAAATGTAAGGAAAGAGTTGAACTGTATATAGATCAATATAAATATATATATAAAAGTGTAATGTCATTATGATCAAAGGTTTGACCTGGATTTCATTATCATCACTGACTTTTGTCACCACCTGCATGGTCACCTTTGTTTTATGGCTTTGTCTGGAGTTGGATGTCGCCACGCCCTTTGATGTAGCGCCAGATCAAAGGTATAAAATGCTACAATTTATCAAATTAAAGATGATTTTATCTTAACAGAAATGAAATGAGATGACAAGTGCTGACATTTGGTTGTGAATTTGACATGACAAACGACAATGAGAAAGGATACAGGCTAATGAACAAAGGATTCACACACACACACACACACGGAGCCGAAGTGATGCTGCTGGATGAACCGGTTCCTACCTCGCAGTCGTATAAAGTCATTAACTGGCTAACTATCCACTCCTCCAGATTGAGCCTCCTTCTCAGCTCCTTTCGGTCATATTTCACCGTCACGCGTCCTTGCTTCTGGGGAACTTCTTCTTCAGTACCGGGAGGCGTCTGGAAATAGACCCGGGGCTGAGCGCTTGATTCCGGGCTCGTTACCGCCGCCATTGTCCGGATGAGCTCGACAAGCTTGAACAAAAAATCGCGGTTGATCGATTTTTATTTCCCCCGTTCCCTCGCCGCGATGGTTTAATAAACCCCGCGCAATCAATCAATCAATCAATCTACTTCTTTTCTTGTGCCATGTGCATCACCTCCATTCACGCATTCCAAAAGGCTTCCTCCTGGACCTCAACAGCGCTTTGTTTCTTTGTTAAAACTACACCTCAGCATTAATTCGCCGGTGAAGTGTTTGACATGTGAAAGTCCATCTTGCACGATGCGGCTCGTGGCGTCTCCGCTCGCGGCTTGCGGGCGCCTCCATCCACGTGACCGTGAAACGGCACAAATCATCAACTCAATTAATATTCTTTTACGTTCACGTTCAACTTGTATGCCTCTCTAGATTATCAAAGAGCCTAATTTGTCTCGTATGTAAACACGTTTTCAGGAATTATTGTTTTAAAGAAACCGATTTCATCAGCCACAGTAGTGAACCCCCCCTCTGCTCCGGTGTCTTTGGTCTCTTCCTCCAAATCAGATCTCGCCTCCTCTCAGCCATGGCGCGCCGCTAAACCCGTCTGAGCTGCCCCTCAATTCAATTTACATCGTGTTAGCAGGTTAAACTTCATTTAAGTCAGTGGATAGATGCTTTTGGTCTTGACTAGACTGTGCAATGAATCATCATTTATATATAAAGCATCATGTGTGTGAATATATATACACGTATATATTCACACACACAATGGACAACGGTTCTACAAGCATTCATAGATGAGAACAAATCACAGAAGAAGCTCATGTGTATTGTACAAAAAATAGCAGGGAACCAATATTTACAACTATACACAGTATTATCTTAGTGAGTAAGTGAATGTATAAAATGTCCAAAGTTCGGTATATTGTGTGTGGGTGTGCGGGAGAAGAGTCGGCCTCACTGGTTTCGATGAATCTGTCCGAAATATATAGAAAATATACTGTATATCCTGTAAAGCTGTCCTGATGGTGAAGAATCCTAATTTCGGAAAATCCTCAACAAAACACAGTTCACGGTCCAAGAAAGTGGAAAACAGCTGACAGAATAGCACCAGGATTCTCCTACGATTTAAAGCCGCAGAGACAACACTGTTACATTTCACTTACCAGAAAGTTGGATTTCGAGAAACGTAGTTTGCAGTAAAGTCAACATCTGTGCGCGTGTGCATGTGAGTATTTGGAAGTCATCCTACAAAATAACACCCCTCCTCCTCCTCCTCCTCCTCTCTTGTCACCTTCACACAGCATGATTCTTTTCAAAGGTAAAGGGCAGGTTAATTAGGTTTCTTTTTACTTTATATTTTCTATTAATAATTTTTATATGGATTTTCTGGGTTGTGGAATGAATCACTGGAGTTATTGTTATTTCTTATGGGGTAATTCGCTCTGAGACAAAATGACGTCCTGGATTCCCCTTGCGATTCAAAGGCGCAGAGACCACATTTCACTGTAAAATTCATTTCCTTAGATATGGTTACAGTTTTTGGCCACATCATGGCAGTGTTGGCAACGGGGACAGATTTAGTCAAGTGGATTGGTATACTTTTTTATCGTATATTCGAGTCAAAGGTGTGCAAGACTCACTTTGTCGAACAAATCCGACTTACAAATGTGCTCCTAGAACTCGTTTGTAAGTAGGGGACAACCTGTACAACTACAAAGAGTGGGCCAACATCATATTAAAGCCTATGGATTAAGAATAGGATGGTACTCACTTTTATATGCATGTAGTCAAGTCAAGTAGTCAAGTAGGCTTTTATTGTCATTCCAACCATATACAGTTAGTACACAGTGAAACGAAACAGGACCAGGGTGCTACATACATGCAACAACATAAATTTACAACACAAATTTTTACATTTTTAAGTTAATCTAAAAGAACTATCAAATTTCTATACAAAAATACACAGTAGACAAAGTACACGTGCAAATGTGCAAACTAAGAGGTACATGACAGACACAACAATGTAACACATAACAGTCCTTTTTTTGATGAAGTATGAATTGAGGTAGTGGGAAGAGCAGCAGTAAACAGTTTACATTTTGACAAGAGTATTGTGTGCAAATAGCAGTCAAATAAATATTGTAAATAAAAGAGCAGCACAGGTAGGTGGGTATGAGCAAATTGAGATGGATGTATATCAGTGTGATTGTGCACGTGTGTTTATCAGTTCAGTCCAGATGTTATTTAGTTCGTCTGAGTGATTTGTGTGTGTGTGTGTGTGTGTGTCTCTATGTGTGACGTCCAGTCTCTTTGTGTTGAGGAGACGGATGGCTTGCGGGTAAAAACTGTTGCACAGTCTGGATGCGAGTGCCCGAATGCTTCGGTACCTTTTTCCAGATGGCAGGAGGGTGGAGTGAGTGTCATGGATGTCCCCGGTCAGCCACAATGCTGGTGGCTTTGCGGATGCAGCGTGTGGTGTAAATGTCTTCGATAGAAGGGAGAGAGACCCCGATGATCTTCTCAGCTGTCCTCACTATCCGCTGTAGGGTCTTGCGGTCTGACATGGTACAATTCCCAAACCAGACAGTGATGC
Source organism: Clarias magur (assembly GCA_013621035.1). Lineage (NCBI taxonomy): Eukaryota > Metazoa > Chordata > Actinopteri > Siluriformes > Clariidae > Clarias > Clarias magur. Next base: position 1,749,827 of record QNUK01000009.1, on the reverse strand, counting down.
AGCTGCTCAGGATGCTCTCAATAGTTCCTCTATAGAAGGTGGTGAGGATTGTTGGTGGAAGCTGTGTCTTTCTCAGCCTTCTCAGGAAGAAAAGACGTTGTTGGGCTTTCTTATGCAGAGAGCTGGTGTTGAGGGACCAGGAGAGGTTCTCCTCCAGGAGGACGCACAGGAATTTTGTGCTCTTGACGATCTCCACAGAACAGCCGTCGATGCTGAGCGGAGAGTGATCGCTCCGTGTCCTCCTGAAGTCAACAACCATCTCTTTTGTCTTTTCGACGTTCAGAGGAGCACCTCTTTACACCAGTCCGTTAGCCTCTGCACTTCCTCTCTGTACGCTGACTCGTCGTTCTTGCTGATGAGACCCACCACGGTCATGTCATTAGCGAACTTGATGATATGATTGGAGCTGTGTGTCGCTACACAATCATGAGTCAGCAGTATGAACAGCAGGGGACTGAGCACGCAGCCCTGGGGGGCCCCAGTACTCAGTGTGGTGGTGCTGGAGGTGTAGCTCCCGATCCGCACTGCTTGAGGTCTTTCTGTCAGAAAGTCCAGGATCCAGTTACAGAGGGAGGTGTTCAGGCCCAACAAGCTCAGCTTCCCGATCAGGTGTTGGGGGATGATTGTGTTGAATGCTGAACTGAAGTCTATGTACAGCATTCTGACGTAAGTGTCTGTCTTGTCAAGATGTGACAGTGCCAGGTGGAGTGTGGTGGAGATGGCGTCGTCCATTGAATGGTTTGGACGATACGCGAACTGCAGGGGTCCAGTGAGGGGGGCAGCAGAGTCTTGATGTGTATCATGATGAGCCGCTTGAAGCACTTCAAGATGATGGGTGTGAGTGCAACAGAGCGGTAGTCATTGAGACAGGACACAGAAGACTTCTTCGGCACGGGGACGATGGTAGTAGATTTAAAGCATGTGGGAACGATGGCGCTGCTCAGAGAGATGTTGAAGATGTCGGTGAGAACATCTGCCAGCTGTTCTGCACATTCTCTGAGCACTCTGCCTGTGATGTTGTCTGGTCCAGCAGCTTTACGTGGGTTGACTCTGCGTAGAGTTTTCCTCACATCAGCCGTGGTGAGACACAGCACCTGGTCGTTCGGCGGAGGTGCGTGCACTTCTGAGAACCAGAGACTCTGCCTTCAAAGCGGGGGACAAGGCGGCCCTAAGAACAGCAAGGGCCAAACTGTCCCGGGCCATCAGAGAGGCGAAGCGCGCACACGCCCAGAGAATCCACAATCACTTCAGGGACAGCGGTGACACACGGCGCATGTGGCAGGGTATACAAGCCATCACTAACTACAGGACTTCATCACCTACCTGTGACATTGACAGCTCCCTTCCAGATGCGCTGAACAACTTCTATGCACGGTTTGACATGCAGAACGACGTGATGACGAGGAAGACCACGCCTCTGCCAAACGCCAGGCAAGCGAAAAACCTTTGAAAATATAGTTTGTATACATACATACGTGGACAAAACTGTTGGTACCCTTCGGTCAATGAAAGAAAAACTCACAATGGTCACAGAAATAACTTTAATCTGACAAAAGTAATAATAAATAAGAATTGTATGAATATTAACCAATGAAAGTCAGACATTGCTTTTCAACCATGCTTCAACGGAATTATAAAAAAAAAATGAACTCATGGAACAGGCCTGGACAAAAATGATGGTACCCCTAACTTAATAGTTTGTTGCACAACCTTTTGAGGCAATCACTGCAATCAAACGATTCCTGTAACTGTCAATGAGACTTCTGCACCTCTCTGCAGGTATTTTGGCCCACTCCTCATGAGCAAGCTGCTCCAGTTGTTTCCGGTTTGAAGGGTGCCTTTTCCAGACAGCATGTTTCAGTTCCTTCCAAAGATGCTCAATAGGATTGAGGTCAGGGCTCATAGAAGGCCACTTTAGAATAGTCCAATGTTTTCCTCTTAGCCATTCTTGGGTGTTTTTAGCTGTGTGTTTTGGGTCATTGTCCTGTTGCAAGACCCATGACCTGCGACTGAGACCCAGCTTTCTGACACTGGCCAGCACATTTCTCTCTAGAATCCCTTGATAGTCTTGATAGTCTTTCTGTCAAAATTGTAAACTGTTTACTGCTGCTCTTCCCACTACCTCAATTCATCCTTCATCAAAAAGTACTGTTATGTCTTACATTGTTGTGTCTGTCATGTACCACTTTGTTTGCACATTTGCACGTGCATTTTTTGTATAGATATTGATAGTTCTTCTTTTAGAGTAACTTAAAAATGTCAAATTTATGTTGTACATTTATGTTGTTACATGTATGTAGCACCCTGGTCCTGGAGTAACGTTGTTTCGTTTCACTGTGTACTAACTGTATATGGTTGGAATGACAATAAAAGTTGACCTTGGATCTCTTTAGAAGTCTTTCTGGGCTGTTTTGTTACCATTGGGATTATCCGTCTCTTTGATTTGTCATGAATTTTCCTCGTGCGGCCACGTCCAGGGAGGTTGGCTACAGTCCCATGGATCTTAAATTTCTGAATAATATGTGCAACTGTAGTCACAGGAACATCTAGCTGCTTGGAAATGGTCTTATAGCCTTTACCTTTAACATGCTTGTCTATAATTTTCTTTAGAATCTCCTGAGACAACTCTTTCCTTCGCTTCCTCTGGTTCATGTTGAGTGTGGTACATACCATGTCACCAAACAACACCGTGACTACCTGGAGCCCTATATATAGGCCCACTTGTAGACATTGTAGACACCTGTGATGCTAATTAGTGAACACACCTTGAATGAACATGTCCCTTTGGTCACATTATTTTCAGTATTTTCTAGGGGTACCATCATTTTTGTCCAGGCCTGTTCCATGAGTTTATTATTTTTTTTATAATTCTGTTGAAGCATGGTTGAAAAGCAATGTCTGACTTTCATTGGTTAACATTCATAGAATTTTTTTTTTAATTATTACTTTTGTCAGATTAAAGTTATTTATATGACCATTGTGAGTTTTTCTTTCATTGACCAATTTTGTCCACGTGTGTACATGTGGTCCTCACTGCACTGGAGAATTATGATTTGTTTTGGCCTTTGGCAAATACAGTATATAGCTCTAACAGTATTATTTAAACAGTCTTAATATTAAAACCAACTGCCTACTATTGTGGAGGTCCATGGATTGGGCAGCGCATCCAGATTGAGATCTATGGAATTATTATTTTTATGCTATTGAAGAAGTGTGGAAGAGTGTATTATCCTGTTGAAAGAAGCCTCTGCCATTGGGGAATACCATTGCAATGAAGGGGTGTACTCAGTCAGCAAGAATGTTCCATGTGAATGCCAAGGTTTCCAAGCAAAACATTGCCAAGAATATCATACCGCCACTGCCAGCTTGCCTTCTTCCCGTGATTCGTATTTCCCAGGTATGTGACACAGATGCACCAGACTATCCACTTCTTATGTGGTAGACAGGGGCCAGTCTGCATTTGCAGCAAGATGTGATACATTTTGTGTTCTGACGCATTTCTATCATAGCTAGCATTTTTATTTTTTACAGGCTCTGCTACAGTAGTCCTTCTCTGGTATAGGACCAAATGCATTAGACACACCCTACCTACAGTAGGTAGATGAGGGGAATGTCTATTATCGCCGTGCTTACCGCCGCAACAAAACGACAGTGGCCAAAATAAATCAGTTGTATTTCAAAGTAATTCGTGAAATGACCACCAGGTGGTGCAAAGTTACATTTTCCCTCGCCGCAGAATTAAGTCATAAAAAAGTCATAACACTATATTGTATCGAAGAATACAATATACAATACAGTGATGGTAATTTCCACATCTGTGTATTTTATACAACAAACATGAAACATCTGAACTAGAGCTATTGATATTTACTGTACAATATTGAGTCAAAAAAAAAAAAACACAGGTAGGTAACTAGGTATATTTACGTTGTCACTGTACTTAACTACATATTTCACATATCTATACTTTACTTGAGTGGTTTCATTAGTGGATACTTTTTACAAACTGTTAATTATAATTTATATACATTTCCTCACACTTTTCGAACATATTTACATTATTTCCTGGTGTCGATTCCGTAAATCTGCTTTGTGGCCATGACCATTGTTAAAATATGCTATATAAATAACATTTAATTAAATTAAATTGGACTTTTATTCCACTACATCCTACAACAAATATTTGTACTATTTGAACTTCACAACATTTCTGCATGGTGTTTCGTTACATAACCAGAGTAGCGCATAGTATTTGAAGCACTACCTGCTTGCTATTATGCACACAGTACATACTTGCATGATTTGCCTTCCCTAAGAAAAGTAGGTGTAGTGGGTGTTTAAAATCAAAAGCAAATATGGTCACAGATAGCAACAAAACTGCACTTTTCTAGGTCAGGGGAGGCTCAGTGGTTAAGGCATTGGACTGTGGTTCAGAAGGTCCCAGGTTCATACCCCAAACCACCAAGTTTCCACAGTAGGGCCCTTGAGCAAGGCCCTTAACCCTCGGCTGCTCACTTGTATACTGAGATAAAAAAGTGTAAGTAAGTCTCTCTGGATAAGGGACTAAATGTCAAATGCCTAAATGTATAGTCAGAAAGCAGAGGGAGAGAGACTCTTTTGCTATTATGTTAAAGCTACTCTCAGCTAAGACAGGATCAGTATTTTTGATCATTTTGGAGGTAAGTCATTTTGTACTCAAGTAGAATTGTTAGCGGATTTGAAGGGTGCCTTTTCCAGACAGCATGTTTCAGCTCCTTCCGAAGATGCTCAATAGGATTGAGGTCAGGGCTCATAGAAGGCCACTTTAGAATAGTCCAATGTTTTCCTCTTAGCCATTCTTGGGTGTTTTTATCTGTGTGTTTTGGGTCATTGTCCTGTTGCAAGACCCATGACCTGCGACTGAGACCCAGCTTTCTGACACTGGCCAGCACATTTCTCTCCAGAATCCCTTGATAGTCTTGAGATTTCATTGTACCCTGCACAGATTCAAGACACCCTGTGCCAGATGCAGCAAAGCAGCCCCAGAACATAACAGAGGCTCTTCCATGTTTCACAGTAGGGACAGTGTTCTTTTCTTGATGTGCTTAATTTTTCCGTCTGTGAACATAGAGCTGATGTGCCTTGACAAAAAGTTCCATTTTTGTCTCATCTGTCCATAGCAGAAGCTTTGTGGCTTGTCAACATGTAGTTTGGCATATTCCAGTCTGGCGTTTTTATGATTTGTTTTCAACAATGGTGTCCTCCTTGGTCGTCTCCCATGTAGTCCACTTTGGCTCAAACAACGACGGATGGTGCGATCTGACACTGATGTTCCTTGAGCATGAAGTTCACCTTGGATCTCTTTAGAAGTCTTTCTGGGCTGTTTTGTTACCATTCGGATTATCCGTCTCTTTGATTTGTCATGAATTTTCCTCGTGCGGCCGCGTCCAGGGAGGTTGGCAACAGTCCCATGGATCTTAAATTTCTGAATAATATGTGCAACTGTAGTCACAGGAACATCTAGCTGCTTGGAAATGGTCTTATAGCCTTTACCTTTAACATGCTTGTCTATAATTTTCTTTCGAATCTCCTGAGACAACTCTTTCCTTCGCTTCCTCTGGTCCATGTTGAGTGTGGTACATACCATGTCACCAAACAACACAGTGACTACCTGGAGCCCTATATATAGGCCCACTGACTGATTACAAGATTGTAGGAGGACTTTTACTTGAGTCATATTTTGCTTAGGGTATCTCTAGCACAGGATTTGTGTTCTTTGCCCACCTCTAATCTGCAAATGCATCAGTGAGCCTTGGGGGCCCATAACCCAGTCTATGCCTCATAGGCTCTGACTACGACATACTGGAAGTACCCCACAAGACCTGCTGCTTTGGACATGCTTTGACCCAGTCATTTAGCCATCACAATGGGGGCTTTGTAAAAGTCACTCAGATTCTTATGCTTGTCCATTTTGCCTCCTTCCAACACGTCACATTTGAGAGCTGACGGTTCACTTGCTGCCTAATACTGTATATCCCACCACTGCACAGGTGTCATGTAATGTGATAATCAAGGTGATTCCCTTTACGTCTCGGTGGATTTAAGGTTATGGCTCATCAGTGTACCTGTATGTGTGATGTCGTCCAGAGGTGAAATTGTCAAAAACATACACTTAATACTCAATTCCTAAAGGCTGTCTGTGAAAATCATCCAGATGCAGACAATTCTTCCCTTAAGGACTAAGGACCAGGATAAAAACATTGTCTGAGACCTTGAGGCTTCAAAATAACCTTTGTATGACCAGAGGTAATGTGTTGCATTGGCAGTGTGTGAATTCCGCTAACAGTCCAGATTCTAGAAAAGCTTATAAATACTCTCCAGGAAAATATTTCAAATCAATCTTCTCCAAAATGGTTTGAGAAAACGCCTTATCTATGAAAAATCCCTTGTTGTAGAACTTTAAATAGCGGCAATTGCATTGGGAGAGATGAATATTGCTTTTAAATTTCATTTGTCGCGGATCATGATGGGCGAGTATAAGGAACATTGCACAGCACCACATTTGTCCACAAGTGAGTAATTCTATCAACACTCCATATTGAGTCACTTTCAGGACCGAAGAGTTTACTGTACGATGTTCATTTGCATGTGAAACAAAGTGATCTGACTGACCATCCCTGGCTGAAACATGCATTTTGTATACAGGGATTTCATTCTTAATACATGAGCTCTGTTCCTACACACTGTACAATCTTTACATCTGACACACTGTGAGCTGAAACAAATACTTTTAATCAGTTTGGAAGCTTGAATGCAGTAGTGGATGGGATGCATTCCTCTTGTGTAAGCTACTACAGTTCTACTGACAATCCTGCCTAGGAAATGACAACCCTTGGGAAAAGTGTTCCAGGGATAGAAACACTGTTAAAGGCTTGAGGGAATTTATGTGCCACTGCAGAGGCAGACTTGCCAGATACCATTTACTTTTCTCTGGAGTGCCAGTCTTAAAAATCCACCAGGGTTGTCCTCTAACAGACAGCCTCGAAGTACTTCACCCAAACTGCTACGCTGGAATGGTATAGATATACGTAGCTAATATTCCACGTGCTTAACGTCTGTTATCCATAACTTGCAAAAAGGACAAATGCTAAAGTTGACAGCATGGGACATCACAAATGAAGACATCAAATTTTGCCTTACAGCAAAACAAGGAAATCATAGCACAAAAAACACCAACAAATTGCAAAAAAAAAAAAAAAAAAGACAAATTCACTTAATTTGTATTGCATTAAATATCTAATAAATAAAATGTAAACATAATAAATATGACCATTAGCAACGTAAAACATGTTATCACTTTGATCATAGGCATCATCTACATTAAGGCCCTTCTCATGAGGTGAAGGTTCCTCGTGGAATTTGATGAACAGGAGCCTCATTGTTGCCTCTCTGCTCCACTGATCACTGCTGTGAATTGTTTATTGATTATTCTCTTATGGCATTCATTCAAAGATGAAAATTTTGTCAGTTGCCTGCTCTGTATAGTAAGCAGGAAAACGTATGCATTGCTGATCATTTGTTCACACTGTATACTGACTAAATCGGTTTGGTTTATGTTTATTTCATTATGGGGCCATATGCTCACATTCATTATCAAAACTTGATAATGAATGTGATAGGAAAAGCAAACGCACTTTAAATACAAGCTGGCGAATTATTCATCTTTAGACATAGGACTGATCATTTCTATAGCAATTGTTTTTAAAAACCTAATTTACCTGACATACAATAATAAAATAAGGATTTTCTACATCATTTACTTACTACTACTAGTACTAGTAGTAGTACTAATAATAATCTCATTAATAATTATCATTACAGTGGAAGCATTAAAGTATATTTTTTATGTCAAACTTTTATTTTCAATTACAGCAAGAGTTCAATGGGTTGCTTTTCACAAGAGAAATTTAAAGAAATATAAGTGGAATATTGTTTTTATTGTTCAAGAGTAACAAAGCAACAGTCGTTGGTTTTGCAGAAAGTTAGTGTTACGTGCCATTGGGAAACCCTTCCATAAATACTAAATAAAATGGAAATGTTATCATATCAACAATACATTTAGTTTTAGTTTTGTTCAACTATATATAGTACCAGGAAACAGGTGACATGATTATGGACACCCTAGGCTTGCTCAAGGCTAGCCTGTCCTGTCCAACCCCACAAAAGCCAATGCAACACAACTTGCAGACCCACAACCTGCCTTTCATGGAGCTCAGCAGACAAAGAGCCCAAGGACACTGACCTGGCCTCCGGAGCCTGATTTGATCAAGCAGCCATGGGAAACAAGTCCGATCCATGGAGGCCCCACCCCGCAGGCCACAGCACCCAAAGGATCTACTGCCAATGTCTTGGAGCCAGACACAGCAGCACACCTCCCGAGGTCCCACAGAGCCATGTACCAATGCAATGGGCCAGAGCTGCGTCACTAATACAAGGGAACCCAAAAACTATGTGAGTATGTTAACGTTAAAAAAAAAAAAAAAGGTTGTGTATGAAATTTATACCACTTTACAGCTCATAAAACCAGTTTTAGGCAGCGAACGCACAGTGGGTACTGTAACTAACTGAATAGCATATTGGACTTCTAACTGGAAGGTTGTGAGCTTTCAGTCAGACGTCCAAACCACGGATCTGCAAATCTGCCATAATGGGCTCAAATGCTCAGTTCTATAAACAAGATAGATGTAAGTGTGCCTCAATAAAGGTCGTCTGCCATATGCCATAACTGTAAACATAAATGGTTCATACTGGCCATTAACCCTAATTCCGATCCTGATCTCTTAAGACCAGAGCTTACATTTTGCATGCATGTTTCTACTGATAAGTGTATTGCACTTTTGCTACCATTAGATGATGCTATTAAATGTATGCTAATGAGGACAACAGGTCTAAATTAGACAGAATGAAGTATAAGGTGCGGCAAACCCAAAAAGTAACGTCTCCATACAGTATGAGGATGCAGGGCCTCAGGAGGCTAAAAACAGATTTTGTTTAAGGGTACGATTAAACATTTTGGTGGAGTATGACTTAAGATAATCTCCGGAATAAAAGGTAGTTCAAATTATTATACTAAACTAGCATAAAAATGGAAGATGTTTAGGTGGTTTTAAAACCGTCTAATCATACACCGATTAGACATTACTTAAAAAACACTTATCATGGCATCTATCAATGTGTGTGATATATTAAGTAGCAAGTAGACAGTCAGCTCTTGAATGTGCTTCGATGGGAGGAAGTAAAAATGGGGAAGCGTAAGAATCTGAGTGGCTTTGGTAATTAGACGGCAGGGTCAGGTCTTCTTGTGGTGCAAGGAAGGACTAACCAGGATGAACCAGCAACAAGGTCAAGAAGCGAAGGCTAGCTTGTCACAGCTTAATTGCATGGTGCTGGGTAGCCACAGACAAGCCAGAGTGCCCATGCTCTCCGCTGTCAACTGCATGAAAGCACATACCATAAGCACAAGAGCATGGTACATGGCACATGGCCTGGTCTGACTAATCAATTTGGGATTGTTCTCTTTTACTTGCCAGGAGAAGGCAAGCTTGTGCAGGCAGTGTGATGCCCTGCACAGTTTTGCTGGAAAGTCTTGTACATCCCTTTATGGCAACAGTATTTCCTAATGGGAACGACCTCTTTGAGAAGGAAAATCTTGCTTGCCATACTGCAAACAATGTTCAGGAAAGGTTTGAGGAATATGATAAAAAGTTAAGTGTTGACTCTGTTGGATGTGCTGGATAAATAAATAAACGAAGACCCCACCTTGCAACTTATCAAATCTTAACAGATCTGGAGATAGCATGCCTTCAGAGGTCTTTTGAAGTTTTTAATGTGTGGCATTTCATTATGATCATCAATGGCTTTTAATATCTTGTTTGTCACTGACTGCAGATATGAAACAAGTTCTGCAGTTGGGATATCGTGCATGGTGTACAGTATATCAGTGAGAAGGGGGGAAAAAAACTGAATCTTTATTGGTGGACTCGGTGTTCATGGTGGTAAGCTAAGCTTACCATTACTTTACATTGATTGAAATGACAAGTGAGTTTCTGCACGAATATATTGTGTATGTTACACTGTAAAAAATGTCTGTAAATTTAACAGTAAAATACCATATAAATGCTACAGGATAAAACCGTATTTCACAAAACTTGCGATAACCGTAGAATTTACAGTGAAAAACTGTAATTAGTTTTACAGAGTAAGACCTTAAATTTAACAGTTAAAAACGTGAAAATATGGTTTATTGCAGTCAAATTTACGATATACTGTATTTATGAAAAGGAAAACATTATTTTGTCTTCAACAGTTTTCCATAAGCATTATGAATATGACATTATGCCTCATGGATGTAACATATAAACTCTCAGAGAAGGTATTTGTTACTAATATAATGAAGCATCAGTTTATATTTTATTAAACCCTTGTTGATAGACTTTTTTAAAATAGAAAACTAGTGCATATGCACTACTACACTACCACACTCCCCGCACTATAAAACACAGCGTGCAAGTTGTGCAGGGGATGCGGGGAAACCGAGAAAGAGTGGCATGCAAGCGGGGCAATGGAACGCACACCAAGGACTTCAAAGTCGTGAATGGTATTCCACCCTTCTCATTGCCACCCCCTCTCACCAGCCTGAGCCCGCATGCCAGCGGGGCGCTGCCGACCAGACCTGCACGTGCACACCTTTCCTTTTTCCCTTCCTCCCTCCTTTTACTCTTTCCGTCCCTAAATAAAACCCGTTACAAAATACATGAACATATTTGACACCCCTGTGCAGTGTGCATTTAAACATGCAGGACAGGGGACATAAACAGTTTTAGCATGTATGTGATAAAATCATATTTTTCTGTGTAAAGTTATAATAAAAGTCCTTCTGTAAAAATCTATGCTTAGATTGTCTTCCTAAAACTCTTAAAAAATGTCCACCCTGACAATGGTATATTTGATTTTGAGAATTTAAATATTGTTTTGCTGCACTGTAAACCCTAATGCTCAAAGTAATTAAACATATTGAGTACTGTTAACTTAAACAATTATAATTAGTTCAAATTAAGTATTTAGAACTTTTTGGTATTTATGAGTTGGTAGAAATGACACGTTTCAAGCTAAACAAAAGTGCCCACATTGAATTGTTTTGATCAAGATGGTGAATTGGTCTGTCTTCACATAAGGCTGTAAGTATAATCTTTACAAATCTGGGATCCCTAAAGTACCAGAGCACTGGTGCCTCAGTGGTAGGTGTTCCGCTTGCCATGCACTGTAAACCCTAATACTCAAAGTAATTAAACACATTGAGTACTGTTAACTTAAATAATTGCAATGAGGTCAAATTAATAGACCTTTTTGAGTATTCAGACCTTTTTGGCATTTATGAGTTTGTAGAAATGACACTTTTTAAGTTAGCTGAACAAATGTAATGTTTTATGTAATCGTAAGTACTTAAGTAACAATAACTTAAGTTAAACTTCCACCAATGTAACAATCTAGAGTACTTGTGGCGGAGTGGTAAGTGTCTTGCCTGCCATGTGGAAGACCCGGGTTCGATTCCTGCTCTGTTCAGATAAAAATCGGAGGGTTGTGTTGAGAATGGCATCTGGTGTAAAAATTATTTACAATTTATTTTATTTGCAACATCTAAAAAAAATATAGTATGAGTTGGGCTACTCAGTAATTCAATAACCGCATAGCAAGCACAGTAGTGTAGTGGTTAGCACTGTTGCCTTTCACCCCCGGGGTCTGGGTTCAATTCCCGACTTGATTCCTGTGTCTGTGTGCATTGTGTTTGTCCCTGTGTTCTCATGTTCTCCCTGTGCTTGATGGGCTCCTCTAGGTACTCTGGTTTCCTCCCACAGTCCAAATACCTGCAGATTAGGCTAATTGGTGTTCCCAAACTGCCCTTAATGTGTGTGTGTGTGTGTGCCCTGTGATGGATTGGAACCCTGGTGTGTATCCCACCTTGTGCTCCTGGGATAGGCTTCACCGACCCCTCCCCCCCCCCGCAACCCTGAATACAGGATAAAGCTGTAGATAGTGAGTGAGTTCTGAGCTGTAAAAAAGATGGAAATAAACCATTATTATTACAACATAAATCTTTAAATTAGACAGTTCTGAGCTGTAAAAAACATGGTTATGATCCGTATTTGTTATGATGGAAACCCTGGATTTTGACGGGTATCAACTGTTTTTATAACAACATAAACATGTTAATTATACAGTTATAAACCATAAAAATAAACAATTAAATCCGTATAATATACAGTATAATGACTGCAATCCCGTAAAACCAAAAACATTGCTACCGTATTTTTACGGTAAGATTCTGGCAACCACAGCTGCCAGTTTCTTACCGTAAAATTTATTTTTTACAGTGTAGCATATAGATGAACTTTGTGATTCAGTAGCTCAGTTTTATACCAGCAGGTGGCAGGCTATGATCAATACATTTTCAATAGCATGCTCCTTTTTATGCAGGTTTTCAGGATGCTATTGTACAAGTAAATGTGGACCTGGACAATAAAGCCATACCCATCTTATGTGAAAACTGTTCAAATGCAAATAAAATCCATTAAAATGTGTCACTGTTGTACTAGTTGGAACTGAATTAGCTCCCCTATGAAACATAGTAGATGATTGATCGGTGTTGTGATGCAAAGCACACAACAGCAGCACTGCAATGATCAGATAAAGCGATATAATATGGGAATATTGCTTTCTGGCTCTTTTCGACTGCCCCTCACGTTGTCTGAGCAATATGCTCTTCTGTGGCAGAGGCCATAAATGAAATCCCAGCTAAAGAAAATCTGCTAATGTGGCATGTAATTGGCCCTCTGGCCCTTGCATGCCATTTGGCAACTTCGGATTATGAGCTCTGTGCCCATCATCCTGCTTTGATCTTCTTTTCTTTCTGCCATAAGAAATAAAAACAGCCAAGATGTTCAGAGTTTAGGAGAGTTTCTGGATCTTTGTTGAAGTAATTGGTCCGAGGGCAATAAAACCGACGAAAATCGAACCTTACTCAGGGTATTAAAACAAAACTGGAACAATTTAGGGGAATATATAACGCGGAGCATCTGCACCAGGATAGCTTTAAATTCTTGATTAAGTTCAAATGGAGTATCGAGTCGGATAGCTTAACCAACATCCTGATATATGTAGAGTAAGTCAAAAGAGAAGGCTTGATGAAGTAATAAATCCACCACTTAATGTCGGGCTATCGTTTTCTTTAGCCATTAAGGGAAGGCAACTCGAACGCTAAATTTCCTTCTTGTCTTGGCAGGCTGGGGAAACTCCTAAACAAGCCTGTTTGCAGAGCAGTATTCACAGGAGAGGGATGATCTTAAAGTACAACCCATAAAGAAATTATGTATAATGTTTTCATATATGTTGCATATACTCACTGACCACTTCATAATGTACACTTGTTCAACTACTTGTTAATTTTAAAATCTAATCAGTCAATTACATGGCAGCAACCCAATGCGTATAGACATGTAGGCATGGTCAAGACAATGTGCTTAAGTTTAAAGCAAAATCAATGCACTCCTCATTGAGACTACTGGAAAAATCCTTCAAAAGCTGCAGTACATTCCAAACAATGCTGCTAGGATCCTGGTGAGAGGGTGTAAATACAACCATATTATGCGCATTCTTAAATCTCTTCACTGGCTCCCTGTTTCATTCAGAATTGATTACAAGGTTGACCCACCAGTGGATTTATGGGGATGCACCTCCCTACCTCAAAGAACTTATTACCTCACATATGTCCACGTGCAACCCCTGCTCCGCGTCAGTACATCTATTGAAATGTCCTAAGACCAAGTTGCATCCTATGGGAGATTAGCTTCATACTATGGGGCTTTTTGCTCAGCTGCACCTAGACTGTGGAATGCCACAGACTGTTGATGCTTTTAAATCTGGTCTTGAAACTTATCTTTTTATCAGAGCTTTCGGGTCGAATTAATTTGTAGCACTGACATTTGCTTCAAATCTAAAGTGCATTATAAATAAAATGTATTATTATGATGATGATGATGATGATGATGATGATGATAATGATGATAATTATTATTATTATGATTAAGCAGCAACTGTGTAACGCTATCATATCAATTTGGAACGAAATAATCTCTAAACATTATTGAGCCTATGCCATGACAAATTAAGGCCAAAGTTGGCGCCAAAAGTGGATCCATCCCAGTACTATGAAGGTGTACCTAATGAAGGGCCCGGTGGGTGTATATATGTTAAAAACAGTATATTACCAATTTTGCTACATGGTGATGTATGTATGCCCCTAAATGTCAACATTATATGTTACCCATAAATATACATAAAACCCATATTACTTACACATTGCCAAAGGGGTATTCCAGAAAGGGACCAATTTCATATACAGTATGCACCATATACTGTATAGTGCATTTTTCCTATTTCATACTGTACATGTCCATCTACTACATTTCCGTAAGGGAAACAGCGGGAAGAGTTCCTGATATGATTCAGGATCAGGAAACGGACATGATTTAGTTGTTGTGACAGGATTACCCCCGAAGCATTGCCAATGATATCGAGAATAGAAATGTAATCTGATAGCTCTCTGCGTTGTTCACTAAGCCAATCATGAGCTACAAAGAAGACAGCGTTAAACCTCCAGTGTTGGTTTTCAGGGCGCCTGAATCATTTCCACCCTGAAGTGACACTATGTGATGACTAACTCGCTTCAGCTAGTGATTCATGAAACAAGCGCCCATTTTCCGCCTCTCCTCCCACCTCCATTTTATTTTCTCCATCTCTCTCTCTCTCTCTCTCTCTCTCTCTCTAATTCCAATTTGGCTTTTCATGTTTAGATGTTCCAGAGACCTGACAGACACAAAAAGAGAAACGCTGCATACATGTTCACAAATTCTCATAACGTTGCTATGCAGATACTTAGATAGAAAAGATAGGAAGATGTTCATTTAATATTTATACGGTGTGGTTTTTAAACTTGAATTTATTCCAAGAGCAAATGACAAGACAGTGCATCCACTTTCCAAATGGTGGAAAAGACGATACTCTTTTCCACCATAATACAACGAGGATATCATGATGTACCTTCTACACGAAACTGAGGAAAATGAGGGCTGTTTTGCTGCAATTTGAAGACACCATTGATTCATATTATTGTCCTGTTGCATAATCATACATGTCAATATCAATGATGCCACCTGCCAGTCAAGACCTTTTCCCCAGTCCCAAGCTTAGCCCTGGTGTCTAACGTATGACACACGACAGTGGTAATTTGTGCAGAGCAAAACCGATTTCCAATGACAGCTAAGTGTGTGTGAGAGAACACTCCTTGCAGGCTGACCCTTTAACCAAGCCTGTAATGATTGATGGCACTAAATTGCAGCTACAATGTCTATCAGCACAGCTGCCTTTTCCTCCTGATCTGAAAATAGAGCTGGCGATTGCTCAGTTCTCCCAGGGCAAAAAACAAAGGACATCTAATTTTGTTATCTTTCAAGTGCCTTCCACAAGAAAAGTCTCTACCCTTAAGTGAGTCAGATGTTTCTAGGAAAATAGTAGGATATCAGAATAGGTTTAACTCTTACTGGGTTAAATGTGGAAATCTAAAAATGCTTCTAATAATTGTGGTTTATGAAGTTTCATTCATTGTTAAAAGATCGATCCTGTTCATGCACATGGTGCTGATACATTTTTAACAAGGGACAAATTTACTGTAGCTTGGACAATTTATATTATATGCATTGGTGATAATGCATGATCATAATTTCTACAGGAACATTCATTGATATTTGCACAGCAAACGCGATATGTAAGAATACTTTTAATCATTGAAATGTCAAAGCTTTCTGAGAGGCGGTGTTGACTTGCTTGTGGGGATTTTTACTTATTCTAAGGGTAGAAAGGAATATTATTGATCCATCGTGTCGACCAGAAATATCAAACAGTACCGTTTTTTTCAGTAACTATTGACATAATGTGTTACAATTCAGTGCATAGTTCATGAGTGGTGCAGCAGTAATACATTCACCACTATCGTCTGCTAATCACAGGTTTAAATTCCACTGTATTTGTTTTCATGTGTTTACCTGTTGATCTTTCGGCTGCCCCCGTTGAGGGGTCGCCACCATGGACCATCCGATCCGCATAACAACTTGGCACAGGATTTACACCGGATGCCCCTCCTGAAACAACCCTCCCATTTTATCCGGTTTGTGACCGGCACAGCATATAGTGGCTGGAGTTTGGGCATTGGGTGGAAACCGATCCAGGGCCTTACGCAGGGAACCTGCCACTGAGCCTCAAATGCCTTTTATATGTGTATGTTAATCTCTGCATAAATAATAACTCAGTTTTAGTTTGTTAGACTTAGGCTTCCCATGCTGTCCTCATAGCAGTTTCAGTTTAGTTGTAGTTTTTCAATTAAATCTGGATGTGTTTTTTGTCTGTAAAATTTTTTTCTTCTTCTTCTTCTATACCGCTTATCCTGTACAGTATTACTGGGCACCTGGAGCCTATGCCAGATGACTTAGGCGGAGCACACCGTGGACTAGCGCCCATACACATACAATTTGAGAACGGCAATTAGCCTAATCTGCATGTTTTTGGACTGTTGGTGGAAACTGGAGTACGCAGAGGAAACTCACCAAGCAGGCGGAAAACCCTAATGGAATCGAACCCAGACCCTGGAATTGCGAGGAAAAAGTACACCACCGTTCCAGCAGTGCGCCACCATAATACCTCTATAAAATATTTTAGTGTTTTATTTAAATTTTGATTTCTATTTTTACACACTTGTTTATAGGTGTGATAGGTCATACCTGTTCACATGATGTTTTTCACATGTAACTATTTATCCAGTCTAGGAAAGTTGACGTAAAAACTAAAAACTTGATACCATTTCTACACAACTACTGCACACCTCTGCACAAAAGTGTGTTGCAGACGGACCGTTTGATTTCACTGCTCCAATCATTTCTGACCTTTCGGACCATAAAATCCCCACTTTAATTTTTCGAATAGCAAACTTAAAGTTTTCCGACACTGGAAACTCCACAGCTTAGAGTGCTTTGCAATTTGTCGCTAACACAACATATTTCTTTAATTAATTTTTGTTTTTACTTAATGTTTTTCTTTCAGCTTGGTGCAGCAGATCATCCAATCCGCACGTTTGATTGGGCACAGGATGTGCTGGATGCCCCTCTTGACACTGTCCGGGGTTTGGGAGCTACAGTATAATAGGGGTGTCCTGCAACCCCAGTGGCTGGGTGTAGGGCATTAGATTGGAAATGAACAGACCAGAAGCTTTCCAATGACCCACCAATGCTCTAAAATGTTTAGTTTAGTATTTTAAGAAAACCCATGTGAAAAGCCAAAACTCCGGAGCTCATTTTATTACTTTGACAGGCAAAATGACCTGTACTGTACTGAAAAATGACCTGTACTGTACTGAAAAATGACCTGTACTGTACTGAAAAATGACCTGAACTACGAATACAAAGCTAAGGAAATGCAACAAAACACTTGAGGGTATTTAAGGTGTAAGAGTCAGAAATTTCCGAAAACTTCTTTGTGATGTTTATCTTGTTTTCTTATTCAAACATATGGCTTTCTTGGCAGGGGTTCTCGCTTTAATGGCAGTAGGTGCCTGCAACAAAAATAGCTTGAGCCACGGAGAATCAGCTTTAACGTATCAGACTCAACGGGTAAAGCCTGAACATCCCGCAGCTGAGGGAGAACCACTAAAGGAGAAACAATCTATTCTGGGAAAACTGAATCTGCTTGAATCATGAATCAGGCCTTGATAGAGAGGAAGCAGGATGCAGAATTGTAAATTAAAGAAAAAGAAAAGGATGAAGGGACCGCAGGGTGCATTTTGTGCATCTTGCATCCTGACTTGCAAGAGAAACATCTTAGCAACCAACCAGATGAAACAGGGATGATCATGGAGAGCTTGCATTATACATCATGTGAATTATAAATCACTTTTGTGTTGACCCTTGATTTCTGCTACCCAGTAAAGGTTAGGATTTCACAAAAATTTCTTCCTGGGGTATCTGGAACAACTCAGGTGTTAACCCTAAAGAAGTAAACGTGAACTATGGCGAGCTTTATAGTGGCTTTATTTTTGCCTTTTTTCATCATTCATCATTTAGTAAAAGCTTTACTGCAAGAGGGCACCTTGTAGTAATGGCAATATTAAATACTATTTCTGTGCAATAAATGTGTGATCTCCTTGACTATTGCTTGAAGCAATGATTGTCTTGCATCCAGCGCAGTAGTGACAATAAAGGACCGCACTTTTCATCATCTTTATGTCTCACGTCTATACTGTGACATATTTGCACTTGTTTGTTGAAGCATTTTTTTGGACAATTTTATTAAGGGTCTCTCTCTCTCTCTCTCTCTCTCTCTGTCTCTCTCTTTCTGTAATGAGTATTTTGCTCAGCTGTGCAGCTCATCAGGCTGTGTGGGGAATAAAAGCAAGTAGGGAGCCATCTGTCAAACATTACTTTCATCACAGCTTCCTGTTTTTTCTCTCTTCTTTTTCATCACCCCACTGGAGGTAAATACACCTTTTTAAAAAACTTCAGCCTTATTAAAGATTTCATTAAAGAATCTAATGTTTATAAATTATTTATAGAACTGCTTTCAGTGAGGTTTTAATTGTATGATTGTTGCTAGATGTTGCTAGAATTTAAGGTGAGGTCAGCAATATTGGAGCCAACGGAAGTTGTCCTCACATTGCAGTCGCTGTGCGACAGCGGGCCTACAGCCAACACACAACACCGCTTCTCACTCAGACAGCAAAGTGGTGCTGAAAGGACAGCGCCAGCCAGCACATTCTTTGTATCATGCTACATTGGCACTCTGTGTCGGTGTTCTGCGTGCTCCGTTATTTCACGCTACGAGCTGTAAAAAAATATTTGCTTAGAAGGAAAAAACTTTGGTCTGTGTTGCTGATTCCTTGATAAATGAAAAAAAAAAAAGAAACGAACAAAGTACTATAGAAAAGGGTTTCAAGAGACCAAACTGAGTCCTACAAAGCAAAAAACAAAACAAAACGTAGTTCGGGTAAGGGCCTGGGTCACCACTTTTGCTATTCATATCTGCAGTACATCCCTCGGTTCTCTACCACTGTCATGGTTTCTGTCACATGCCTGTTTTCAGTTTACAGAGAGTAAGGGAAATAAAAACAATTCGATATTTTGAGAATTCTGCCTATAAATGCACGTATTTGGTATTACTTGTAAAGTTTCGTTTTACTTTTAGAATGAACATATTTTCAATAAGTACTGTATTTAGTATTTAGTTGTGTTTAGTATTTATCGTCTACAGTATGTATCTTAGAAATTGCTGGCTTACTATTCAAGATAATAAAGTGATGTATAAAGGTCAATTAAAAATGATCAGGAAATAAATTAAAACTGATGCATATAAACTTTTCTAATGATTTTTAAATGATGGTTTAATCATTATGGTTTGTCATTTTAAAAAGTCCCTAGGTGTTTTTTTGGGAAACACTGCTTTATTCATGTAAAATATTTATCTAAGGGCAATTAGAATGGAATTCAACAAACAAACAGTTATCGGTTTAAAATGAACAGATAAGAGTTTGCAAGCCAGGAATAAATAAAAAAAACTGAACCTTTACATATATTAGTTTAAATGTCCCATATTTGACTATTTCTTTAACAGATCTCAGTGGTTCCCCAAAGTGTGTGTCGAAGCTCCAGCTGAAAATGATCTTAGGGCGTTTTCACACTAGGCACGATTGATTTGTACCACTTGCATTTTTTTAAATCTTTTCATACAGCAGGTGTGTCTAGGAATGCACCTAACTGGTTTGCAAGCGACCATTTAAAAGAAAGAAGAGACGGAGGAGTCAATCTTTGCTCTATACCAAATATTATTGATATTTTGGAAAATTGTCAAGAGCAACACTCTCGCATACCTTCTGTACCTGCCTTATCAGCTACTGTATGGCTGTTTGGGACAGCGGATGAGATTGGTGTGTTTTATGCGCACTGAGATTGCGGAGGAGCATTGACTGTGTTGCATCTTCCGTTTTTAGGCTTCCATATCTGATTCATTCCAAGCTGCTATATCGTCCTCGAGACCACATTTTTCAGCAGGCTTGGGCACAGTTCCAAGCACGGAACAACAGCGTTCTCACTAATCAAAATGAACCAGACTTTGGAGTCATATGTTCTCTGAAACGATCCCGGGGCCCTAATGTGAAAACGGACTTAGATAATGCACTTTAGACCACATTTGTTAAAATTTCAATTCTAATTTAAGATCATTCAGACATATATTTGAATTTTGACCATGCATACCATCAAAACGCAAACAAGAACACCTTGTGAATGACTAAAAAGTGAATTTTGCATAAAAGGTCCCATTTAATAATGATGAACCATTCTAACTTGGATAGAATATGTGTATTGGTTTAGGGCCAGTTATTTACATGGTGTGGTTTCCAGCTCGACGCCCGATTACTGTATGTCTGAGCACTTCTAAGGGCATTGCTCAAAAGTCCAACAGTGACAACCTGGCGGCGTCAGGGCTCGAACCGAGGACCTCCTGGTTTGCAGTTCAATCCGTTGCCCGATGTAGACAAAACCATCCATCCATCTATAGGTTTTAGAGGGCATGGTTTAGAGAGAACGCTATAAAGGTATTTGCTTTGCTATCTAGTTAACTTTGGTAAAATTGGTCACTATATATTTAACCTTTTTCCCTGTAACTGCAACTGTGGAATGATAATAACTAGGTGTGTATTTTGTGACAGGACGAAAAAAAGAAAGATGCTTAAAGACAACAAGAAGAACTCACTGTGATTGTATAATATACAATTTAACTTTAATGTAATCTTCCATAAATAAGAAACCAGTGATTATGCACTACAAACAGAGACTCGTTCTCCGTTCACCTTTACAGAATTGACACAAATTCACGCCGTCCTTGCTCACACACATACACACTTAATTACAGTGTTAATTCACATAAATTGTTCTTTTGTGATAATACCGATGCCTGTAGCGCTTCGTTATAATGCGTTTACTCAAAATATCTTTTTGTCTCTTTTGCAGTACCAATCGAACAGTAATATCGTATACTGAAATTAAGAACACTTGGAATTTAAAAAACGATGTCCCATAAAGCATTAATTTATCAAATAGTAATACATTTAAAAAAAGAAAGGGAAAAAAAAAACCAACACAAAAAAATTGTCATTTTTTTTGTAAATATTTCCATTTTGTGCTTAAAGTAATGAACCTAACTAGACGGACACGCACTCGCACACGTAGAAAAGACATGCTTTAGATTTGAGGATCACGACAGCACGTGTGACGGACCGAAATACACACAGCATACATTAGCAAACTGACACACACACACACACACGCACACACACATACACACGGCGATGAAACAAGCATGCAAGAAAAGGACAACATCTGTCCTTCTTGTACTCGAAGGATTCGTATGCATGTGATTGGTAGTAAAGAGTAGGTATGTTTGTTGGCATGGGTGTGAAACCAGGAAACATGCTTTGGCTAAATAATGAGCATTGCTTTTTGTGCTTAGTCTATGTGTCGATACAAAACATGGCTTTAGGTCAGCGGCTGCGGCGTATGAAACGGAAAGGAAGAACAGGTTCTTTTTTTTCTTCGTATGTGCTCCATCTGTTATAATACCAGTCTTGATGCAGTGTAGAGAAAGTGTACTAATCAGTACGCGCCAGCGATCAGAGACGGCATATCCGCATAATTCTTTCATCTTCATGCTGTTAGTTCTAATTAGATGAAACTCATTTCCTGCCCTGAAGGAAGAATAAAATCTGAAGACTACCAACTGTACCACCGGCTCACGCTGAAAACAAATGTTTGATAAAGAGGTCTAACTGAGACAACTTCTTTTTTTACAATTAAGGAAATGAAAGGAGCTGCACTGGCTTTATCCTTCTATACAAATCAGTTACTAACCCCCTTCCAAAAGAAGCACCCGTGTGCTGATCTAGGATCTGTTTTTAGCAAGTTTAATGTTAAACTGTTAGGAAGGATGATTGTCCTGAAGCTGATTCAGGATCAGTACATGTTTTGCCCAATCATGTTGAAACAGGATAAAAACTATGTTCTTAACAAAAAAAAAAAAAGTTTTTAGGATTGCCCAAATGGAAAACACTTGCATTATCACTCATATTCTTATGCGTGATATGATCAGGTATGACCCCAATTTTGCTGTGATTTCCAAACGACTCAATCATTTATCTCGTGTAAAGGATCGCTGCAGTCCTGGAGCCTTTCCAAGAGACTTGGGACACATGGCAGGGAATGCCCTGGATGGTTTGCCAATTCATCGCATACATGTTCATTCACACACTACGGACAATTTAGGAACGGCAATTAGCCTAATCTGCATACCTTTGGACTGTGGGAGGAAACCAGAGAACCCGGAGGAAACCCATAGGAAGAATATGCAAACTCTGTGCACACGGACCCCGAGGCGGGAATCGAACCCGGACCCTGGAGGTGCAAGGCGACTCATTAAGCCACCGTGCCAGTCACTATATAGTATAGTGTAGCATACAGCATACCAAATAATCTTTCCCGAGTCTTTCCAGAACGCCATCGTATTTCCCTATAGTTCTTAGTGTTTTGCTTATGTTAAACTCATGAAATTGTGCATTATTCTGGAATATCTTTTGATGTAAATTGTTGACCTTAAATCGATTAACTACTTGTGTCAAAAGTCAGAAAAGACACAAAAAAAAAACTTTTTGAAAAAGTGAAATGCTGCTATGTTCTAGTGCGCTGACATCAGACTGCATAAATGAAAGACAATGAATAAATGAGACATTGCCTAGCAACAAGAAGCGTTGAAGAATAATCACTCCTGATGCTTTTCTTTCTTTTTTTTTTTTTTTTTTGCCTGGCATCGTGTACACACATTGTGCTAAGAGCACCGAACAAAGTTTAACCATTCTCATGTGACTCCTATTTCTCAAGCTTGCGAGACGAGACGAGACGAGACGAGACGAGACGGGCACTTTCTTAGAATCCAGTAAATAAATAATGTTGGCTCTCTCTGTCTCTCTGTCTGTCGAAAAATGGGTGTCTGAGACAACCTAGCCCTTTTAAATCCACCTCATGTGGATGACGAAATAACAAGCTTTGTAAATGCATAAATCTAAGGGTGCCGCAAAATGTCTGCAGGAAATGAGTGAGCGCCTCGTGAGCGCTTACAGAAGGAAGCAGCGAAATGTCATAGTCAATGCAATGAGCATCCTGAGGATGCTGAAAACTCTGCATTATGGTGATATTTGTAAGATATCACAGGTGGGAAAGTTACGAAACAGTACTTACGAAACAAATGAAAGTTACTAATTTAGAGGCCAAAAATGATAATTTATTAAAAATTAAATCCAAAATGCATTAAGCAGCCGGATAAATCAAATGAAACAGCGGTGATGCAATCTGGAGGAACCAGTGCTTTGCCGTTCAGGAACAGGGTAGGATTAATGAGGGGAAGATCACAGCTCTACATTTCAAAGATTTAAATATTCCAGTCCCCAGCAAAAACTTCTCCACATTCTCCACATACTGAAAAAAACTTTCTAACTGAATGGTATCTAAGCACTAATGAGACTGTGAGATACGTGCATTAGTGTAGTCGGGGGATGATATAGGGAAATAATGATAGTTGTTCTGTATTCTGTTACAAGTTCTGCGCAATTAGAAGTCCCAGTTTGACTTGAACGTCACATTGGGGATTGGGGGTGGGTTATAGAGCTCTTGCATGTAATGTCAGCCAATATTTTGTCCAGCAATCACTCTGGCGCTTTATTGTAACAGACAGTTCTTGCGCACGGGGGACACCACAACATACAAGGTCAAAATTGCGGAAGACAGGTCGATTAGTTTCTTACAGGCAAAAAAGAAATGAGCTTTGTGGTTATCGACCATCCAGTGAGGAGACAAGCCCCTTTTGGTGCTCTCTAGAGCCTCTGTAGTGACCGTTTTATCTCAGGCAACAGCATCATCATGACATACATTTTCAGCAAGTTTTACCACAATAAATATTGGTATACAGTATTTACTGGTGTTACGTTTGCTTCAGGGCAAATTCCTGCCAATCCATACTATAATCAGTTTGGGAACACCAATGAACCTGCTCTACATGTCTTTGGATCGTGTGAGGAAACCAGAGTACCCGGAGGAAACCCACTAAGCACGGGGCGGACTAGCAATCTTCACGAGGGCACGCCTGAGTCAGGAATCGAACCATCAACCACCGTGAAAGATTTTGGCAAATGGTGTCACGAGTCTTACCTGCAGCTCAATATTTCTAAAACCAAAAATATGATTATTGATTTTAGAAAAAGCGGCCACAGTCATGACGCCATATCGATTAAAGGTCTTGACTCTAAAAGCATTCAAATCTAACTAAAAACTTTGAATCTAACTGTGAAGCTGTTTGTGAGAAGGAAACTGCCTGTAATTAACGTGGATCGAACTCTGATGTCCAGGATTTATCGCGCTTTTATTGAGTCAGTTTTATCTTATTGTTTAGTGTCATGGTTTGGGAGTGTTTCTATAAAATAAAATAGGAATTCTCTGAACCAGATTATTAAATGGGCAAGTAAGCTGATTGGACATCCACGGTGGAACCTAGTGTCACCAAACAATTTTATCGACTAGGGAAGTATTATAAAGGATAACTCGCATCCGTTAAATTGTCATTTTCAGCTTTAGCAATCTGGTCAGAGCTTCTCTGGTCCCAAGTGAAGAAAAAGATACTGCACCGGAACGGTTTTGTATAAATCAAACGACTCAGCGCTGCTAAAGGCAATTTTGACTAAGCACTTACAGTAAAACATACAGTATGTTTTATTGAATCGTATTGGATTTATTTGTTGCATGGACAGTGTATGAATGGATTCATCTTTCTTCTTTTATGCTGCAGAACTTATTTACCAACTGGTATGATTTATAAATGTAGCGACTCCTTATTATTTAGTTATCTGTGGCATGATTGGCTGAAAAAAATGGCAATGTTTGGATTCTGAATCACATGACTGCAAGAGCTTTGTATAGAAACTTATAATTTGTAATAATTTATAAGGTATAATTTAGCTGTCGAAATAAAATCATATGCAACCCAACAGCATCATTTTCTGGCCTTCATATTTAAATGTGGGTTCAAAATCATTTAGGTACAGTATATATGGAGGATTGTCAAGACAATCTACTGTAAACCTGATAGGTGACAGATTATTAGGTTATGGGTAGAGTTTTATGATTTTTGTGTTTTATTTCCACCCGCTCAACCATTCATCTAGCCCCACCCACTCAGGTATTATTTATATTCACGAGGGCTCATAAAATTAGGATCTTATTCTTATATGTATGAACAACTCCACAGTCATGTGTATGTAGTCGGGTGTTAATAAGATTGACCATGTTGTCATGCTGGTACGAAACACACTGGTAGAACTTTACTTTTTCTTCCAAATACTACGTTCCTCATCCAAAACATCATCTCTCTCTCTCTCTCTCTCTCTCTAACACCTAACACACAGACACACCTGAACACATACTATACAGGCAAGGATAATAAATAGAAGTTATAATCCATAATAAATGAATAATACATAGATACATCTATGGTAGTTGTATCTCTACATCATCTATTTCGCTCTCTAGTTATTTTTGTGGCACCTCTTTCAAGCAAAAATGTTAAACACAGTCCACCATTTAGTTTCTTTTCAGGAATGAGTCAAAAAAGAAAAGAAAAAACAAACAAACAAAAAAAAGAAATAACTTCCCCGACACTTGCACAAGACGAGCACATAACGGTGGAAGTTAGTAGAAATATAGAGTAGCTGGAGGGGTTGGAGGGAGGTGATGCTGGTTTGCGCAGGTGGTTCTGTGGAGAAAAGAGAAGGTCAAAGAGGAGGCTGGGACGTCTGGGGAATCTAAGGAGCACATCTTAACTGCAGGTGCTGAACCTGTGAAAGGGAGCAGGATGTGGTGGATGGTGAAAGTATACTGGCGTAAAGAGTGAGAAAGTGGCTGGAGAAAAAGACAGACCCAATACTGAATAAGCTGAAGAGACTTCTCGCATTTGAGATTAGCAGGTGCTGGAACGAAGCCGTGTAAACCGTGTAGGAAGCAATGTATCTGAGTTCCCTCCAGTTATTAAAAAGAATCTCGAGACCCTCCACCACGAGCACCGAGAATCCACCTCAGTGGGAGCTGGTCCCATTCCAACAACACTAATTATGTGCAATAACAAATGTAAACATCAATTGGAACACTTTATAGATACAGTATGTCACAACAGTAGGGAGAATAATTAGGTGGTTGCACAGGAAGGAAATCTCTTTCTCTGTCTCGCTCCCTCTCTCTCCCTCTCTCTCTCTATTTCTCTCTGTCTTTCTCTTTCTCTTCCTCCCTTGCCTTCCCTTTTGCGGCTCTCAGAAGCCAGGCACGTGGCAGTAGGCCTCCATCGAAGCCAGCAGGATGTAGATGAGCCACAGGATGAGGAAGAACAGAGCGGTGAGCAGCTTGGCGGTCCGCGGGCCCCCGAGCTCTCCTCCAGAGACCGAAGGCCGACGGCGGTACAGCAGTGTGACCACAGTGCCCAGTGCCAGCATGGTAAAGAGCGTGACAGAGAAGGCCAGTGAGCCAGGTGGCACATGGAACTCCTGGCCTTTGCTTTGCCAATAGACAGCGGCGATGGTCCACGCCACGCCGATGCCCAGGAAGACGTTTACGGCATTGCTGCCCGTCACATTGCCGATGGAAGCGTCAGCGTATTGGTCCTGTATGGCCGCCACTTTGCTGGCAAAGGTGTCTGAAAAAACACAGAGGACATTTAGTTAGTGAAATTTTTATCAGGGCGACTAGACTAGTTAGTCAGATAACATGAGGAACACTGGATAGATTTAAAAACATTAAAGCATGCTGTATTAACTTATTTTAAACTTTTTTTCTTTCTTATTAATAATTGTATCATTTTGAATAATTGATTGTATTATTATTTAGAACACTTAGAAGTACTTGACTTTCACTTTCGACACAATATTTCATCTCATTCTTCAGATGCAGCGAAATTTTACTTCTACATGGCATTTTTTATGCATACAACCATTTCGGTAAACATCTGCATATGCAACAGAAAACTGATTTGTCTACTAGACAGAAATCTATGACGTGCCTTTCAGGCTAAAAAAAATATAAAAAAAAAAAATCCTCCAGATGCCATTATTTATTTTAATGAAACAGCTAATCAGTGACCTGTAACTCGGGTCACCAGCGGAGTGTCTTTAGGCAGCGGCCAATTATGGACCTATATAAAGGATTATCGTCAGAACGCCTTTAGCATGTGGATTTCCACCAGGCTGGACGCACAGCAGTGGTTTAAGGCTTAAAATGCTTCATTAATAATATTGAATTTACTTAATTAAGTCACATTTAATTTAATTAAGCATATAAATTTGCTTTGGACCCAAAAGAAAATAGAGGTAAACAAGAAAAACAATGGGATGCAATTGGGACGTCTCTACTGCCAACAGGTCTAGTCCTACTTCTTACAAATCTGAAGCCCGAAACATCTTTAAAATATCCTTCAAACATGACAGAAAGCTACTGAAAAAAAAAAAAAAAAAAAAAACGCAGCACTTTTAAACATCTTTTGACCCTGCTGTGTTCTTGATCCTGTTCGGACCAATTACGCAATCTAATCAACGTATCTCAACCACTCGTTTATAAGTCATCAGGCTAACATATTGTACAGTATATCAGGTTGATACAAGGATCAACGACACACAGACAGACAAACACTGAAATCATAATGCCTAAAAGTCATTCTTAGTGATTTGACGTTTGGCATTTGGATCTTTTCTATCTGTCGATAGCACTGTAAGTTTTAAAAGGGGAAAGGGTCATTTTGGATGGGAAAAAAATGAGCAAATCAACCAAAGCAGACATGATGATAGTGAGCAAAGTTTGTTTCCCATAATTCAGTTGCAACACACTTACATCATGTCTGCAGTTTAACAAACTTTACCTACGTCAAACTATGATGCTTTTGTCAATAATGTCTGTCTGGCCAGAGTGCACTGAAAGGTAAATGTACAGTAGCTCATTACATGTATATCTAACATAGTTTTTTGTTGTTGTTGATTTGCTGGCTATTGACTGATAGCAGCACCTTTTTTTCAGCAGTATGCAGTATGGAGTGACATGCCATAGCTTCCTGCGTGCCACCGTATTGACTAATGATGAAAAAGTAGAAATGCTGCACTAGCAACTTGCAGAAGATGAGAATATCAGAGTCTGGGGAAGATCATGAATAATTCATATGCATACGTACTGTAGGTTTGAGATTGGTTTCTTCCAATCTAAGGGCAACAAGTTCATAAAACTGAAGACGTCATAGAACAATGTCAGGTTGTTTGAGAGTCACTTTTAAACCTTTTCCCCTATGTTTAGGCGAGTTTTGCTGACAGCACTAAAACTTGTTTCTCCATGTCATTTGAAACGGACACAGAGATATGTCGAGGCTGTAGACATCAGAAGACATCATGATGTTTGTTGCAACGCCTGTAACTCTCTAGCTAGCAGAGCAGCCTTGCAGCTGATAGAAAATCAAGTCCAAGTGATATCTTTTAAATGCAGTAGAAGAAAAGAACACTGCTTCTCATAGCCAAATTATTGACTTTAACGGACTTTTGTTGAGCATGCAAGAATGATGTCTTACATGATGGTCCATCTGTTTTTTTTTTTTCTTCTTTTCTTACAAATTCTGCTGCTTAGAAAGCTATTAAGGCTTTTTTTTTTTAGACTAATTAGTGAGTATGGTCATGATATCTTCACTTTCCTGTTTTTTGTTGTAAGTTTTTAAATGGGTTAACTAGCATTACATACAGTACATTTCTATGCAGCTGGTTGGCTTAGTTAGACTCATTTGCTTAATAAATTGCACAAAGATATCTCTTGATAACGGTGGAGAGAGGACATCGTGAGGAGTGTGTATAAAAAGACAAACAGTTTGACAAATAATGACTGTACCTTTAACTACACTATATGGACAAAGGTACTGTATTTAGCCACACTTGTTCGTTATTGAATTCAGTTGTTTCAATCAGACCCCTTCTCCCCAGTGAAGAGGAATCTTAACTTAATGCTCCAGCATCCCAAGACATCTTGAATAATGCTATCCTTCCAGTCCTTTTTCTACCCCGACATGAATGTGCACAGAGCCCTAACCTCAAGCGCACTGAGCACCTTTGGGATGAACTGGAACAGAGATTGCGAGCCAGATCTTCTCATCCAACATCAGTGCCTGACTTCATAAATGCTCTACAGAATGAATGGTCACGAGTTCCCACAGAAACACTCCAAAAATCTTGCCTTGGACAGCCTTCCACAAGAAGAGTGGAATTTGATTTTTTTAAAAATGCAAAAGAGGGACCGACTCCATGGATTTGGAGTATAATGATTTGTAAATGTTATTGCAGGTTTTGCCAAATAATTTTGTCAAAATTCTATCCCCAAATACCATTTCCTTTCCTGTGTACGGTGCGGCCATCAAATAAACATGGCTGCTCACACTTTTAACACTGTAAAGCTTTCTACTATTTAATTAGTTTATTACAGTACAGTATGTCAGTACAGTTATTGATTAAGTCTATATCACTGATAATGCTAATTACTGAGAGCAAAGAGAGTATTCATCAAAATTCTAGTTGGCTAATCATTCATGTTAGCTGGCTAGCTTGTTGCTAACACTTCTTGATATATGGGTAAAAACATTACTTGAATGAGTTTGAGACTCAATGAAATATATATGTATATATAAAACCCTTTAAAACATTTATCTAGCTCTTTTAGGCAGTGGTATAAGTGTGGGAATGAGTTAAAACAACATCAGCACGTTTTGATGCTGTTGTAAGTTAGCAATACAGTATTTTGTCAGCTTAGATGTTGCTTTAGCATTTAGCATATTTGTTTACACATGTTCACCTGAAGCATCAACACAGGGGATCATGGGACTCATTTCAAATTTGTTTTAAGTTTTTTTTTAATATTTTTTTTTTGTATATTGAACAACTGACCTACCAAGTGATTAGTCTATATGAGAGTTTCCCTTTAAATAACGTACTGACTACTTGACCTAGCATGTTAGCAACTCTGATACAAAATCCATGAGGTAGTTTTAGGCATATTTGATGATGAAACAGCACTTAAATAAATAATTGTTAGCTAATTTAGCTAAACAAAGTAATTCATTTTGTGTCACCGTGACCATTTCATATATGCATTTGAACTCTGAGCAAGTGAAGAAAGAGACTGAGAAAAAGAAAGAGAAAAGAACAGACACTAACTCACCTTGATACTAAACTCGTAATCACATTAAGACTTTCAGACCCACAGAAGAAGGCACACACTGACACACACTCACCAGGTACCGAGGTGCCGAGGGCCACGAACACCACAGCCGTGACCGAGTCTTTCAGGCCAATGGTGCAACCGAAGTGGGAGGCCAGGTCTCCGGTGACGGCGGTCAAAACGCCGATAAGCACAATGGACACAAAGAAGCAAGCCCAGCCGTTCCAGTACTCTGTGGGTGGAACGAAAGCGAACAGGACCTTCCAGAAGACGGTCAGGAAGTGCATGATGTAATCAAAGCAAGAGGGCAAGCGCTCTTCGCCACTCTCTTCTTCATCATCATCACCTGGAGGGGGCAGCAACAGAGACAGAATATATATATACTGTGATGAAAGGTGAAGCGTCGCATAGCCATGCATAGGCGCGCTGAACGCTGCATTGTATGGGTTTATATATAGTATATATGTTTAATTTTTATAATTTTGTTAATATAGGATTGATTACTTATGCAAGTAATTCAAATTCATTAAAATCATTTTATTTTTTTATGACACATGTTAAATCTTTAATAATCCCCAGTTAAGCCACAAGTGCTGTTAAACTCTGTAATCTGTTTAGTCAGATGGTGTTGACTAATTTTTCTATAACAGCAGCTCTCACAGCTTTAATTTAAATCACAGGTTTATATTAATGAGCGCATTTTCACATGTTGTTGTATCTAAAGTAATGACTTACATGGCGATTTGTTTGGCAGATGGTCCATATAATCTAACCCTAATGAAAAGTGATTAAGAAAAAAAATTTTTACAAAAAAAAAAAAAAAGTGAATCCTTGATAAGATGATAAGTTTCTTTTCATAGATTTCTACTTAACATTTATGGAAGGGGTGTCAAGTGCTTTTCAGTAGCATTCAGTAGGTTTTTCGCCATGGGAAAGTTTTCAGCACGTAAGACTTTGTAATAGCTAGCATACCACGAATGTAAAAGAAAAATTGAGAAGCTATAGCTGCCATAACATACCTGATAGGAACCATCTTTTTTTTTTTTTTTTTTACAAACTTTTAACAACATTGCATGTAAATATCACTCATCGTCTGTACTGCTTTATCCTGGATATAGGGGCATGAGGCAGGGTACACCCTGTATGGGTGTATTGCAGTATACATGCAGTACACACTCATTCATAAACTATGGGCAATTTGGGAATGCCAGTGAGGCTAATCTGCATGTCTTTGGACTGTGGGAAGAAACCAGTGTACCCGGAGGAAACCCATCAACAATGGGGTGACCATGCAAACCCAGATGCTGGAGGTAAAAGGCGACCATGCTGCCTACATGTAGATAAAAATATCTAAAAGGAACAAATTGCTGTTCATGAATTAATTGGCAAATCATACTTGAGACTTGTATTAGGGAAATAATATACTTCAAGGAAATAGTAAAACCTTCTCTTCTTGTTTCCCCAAAACTTGTGTAGACGTTTCTGGTTGTGTATCTTAAACGCCCTGCATTCCCAGCGTTGAGTTAATCATGCGCTCAGGTGGTGAAAAACAGATGTGAACCAGATAATGAAGCAGATGTTTCTTTGAAATAAAAATGATATCTGAAGCAATTAAGCATGGACAGAATAAATGCTAGGTGGACAGAAATGTGTGTCTCTAACAAATGAGTGTGTGTGTGTGTGTGTGTGTGTGTGTGTGTGTGTGAGTGTGTATGTGTGTGTGTGTGTAGACAACACTGACCTGCACTAACAGTGACAGCACTGACAAACTGCTCTCGCCAGCTACTGCTGCCCACAACAAGCGCAAGGTTAGTCTTCTTTATCAGTTTATCCACTGTGTTCTGAAACACACACATACAGAGAAAAGATAAAAAAGTAAAAGACTAATCTAACCTTTCAGTAACCCAAGGCACTGAGAGATCCTGGTCAAACTCACAGCAGTAAAACTGCATGATGCCAGAAGCAAATAGGAAGAACTCTTATTCTGAGATCTGAGTATCCACGACCTTGTCTCACAAGTCCCATGAGTTTATCCAGTTGTACAAATGAAAAACCAAGTCAAACGTCAACAAAGAAAAAGTTACCTTAATTTTCAATTACATCCAATCATATAGTAACACAACCTAAACTGCATGTTTTTGGACTGTGGGAGGAAAGCTGAGTATCAGGTGGAAACCCACCAAGCATGAGGAGAACTTTCAAATTCTCTCTATGATTTCAGACTAATAAGAAATCAAACATATTGTACAACTAAATGAAATGCTGAAAACATTGAAATCAATGGTAAAAATTTAAATGTAGCTATACAATACAGAGTTACAGCAGGGACATCGCTCGGGTACTTCGCCATCCTTGAGGTTTTTCAAAGCATGATTTTTCAATTTTTTTGGAAGCTGATCTGCGCTGGACAAACTAAAGGACAAAAGTGCTGCTGCACTGCAGTCTTCGGGTAAAGATGAATTGAGGGCTAAACTCCCACTGGCACTACAATCAGCAGATGTTTTGTAGGTCATATGGGAAACTTAACCAAACTGAATTAGCCATTACAGAATAAACTCTTCAGTGCAATTGAAGATCACGGTAACTGTGACCCGTCATATCAAATCAGGTATTAGGTCACACAGATCAGTTTGCGTTATGGCCAATAGGGGGCAGTAGGTGAAACGTATAAAGTCTTCAACTTAGTGGCAAAAATCGGTTGAGTTTATATATACTGCGTATCTTCCTGATCCTTCAACAGGATCAAATAAATAAATAAATAAATAAATATCCTAATTTTAATCATAAAAACATTATCCACGCAGGTTACTCTAGTTGTGTCAGAAAAAAAATGAATTTTTTAAATATAACCTCACACTGTTGGCAAAGGGAAATCCTGGTGTCAAAATGACGCTGGGGGTTTCCTCTTTCCTTTCTACGATTATTTCACATAATCCTCATTTAAATAGTCTAACAGAGTTAAACAGTTTTCCAAGATTCTCCTAATAAACTAATAAACAAAACGGGGCTTATCGAAACAGAAATCAGAAAATATGTGAAACTCAAATCAACCAAAATGCAGAATGTTTTATTTCCTTTGAAAGGTAAATTAAAGTTTAGCCATAGCGATATTTACTGCATGTCAATGCATACAAGATATCTAATGTGAGGGAAAAATCTTTTATTAAAATTTTTTTTTTTAATTTACCTTGAATTCATACGACTCTTCAATCACCACTTCCAGTTTGATGTGCTCTCCCAGACTCGGGCAGCCCATCTTTGCCACCTCTTCTTCCTCGATCCCCACTGCTGGCTTGTTGTCATTAGAATCTCCTGTTGGCAAAATCATCATATGATGCGATGGGGAATTTTTTAAAAATAATTTGTACCAGCATGTCTCATTTAAAAATGATAAAAGTATTAAACCACGACGGCCCAAGAGGTGCTAATAGCATACGATTACAACCCCAGTGTCAAAAAAAGTAAGGACAGTATGAAAATTGTCATTAAAACCAAAAATAAGTCGTCTGTAAAGTTCCCCATTTCCCCCTTTTTTCCATTATACGGGTCTTGTACTGGGACGCACAGCTGTACTGGGTCTTCATTGCCATAGCAGCCCGGGCAGTTTATCACCCGCACTCTGTGTTTAGCAGCCATGCATGCATGTGTAACCCAAGCAGAATGAGACTTGTGTTGTCCTGCTGGAAACTACAGGGACGTCTCTGAAAAAGAGAGTGGCATATGTGGCTCAAAAAATACCATATTTTTCTGTATTAATGGTGCCCTCACAGATATGCAATTTACCCATGCCACGGGCGCTGGCACACCCCCATACCATGACTGATGCTGGCTTTTGGATCTGACAATGATAACAGCTTGGCTGGTCTTTTTCTCTTTAACCCTGAGATCCCGACAGCTGTTGTTTCCAGGAACTATTTGAAATGTGACTCATTGGACCACAAAACATGTTTCCAGTGTGTTTCCACTGTCCATCTCAGATGATACAGAGCACAGAGAAGTCTTTGACACCTCTGGACAGTATCGAAGTATGGCTTTCTTAAGTCTTAGGTTGCATTTGTAAATGCAGCGACAAATAGTGTTCATGGATAAAGGTTTACAGTATCAACGTGTCCCTGAGCCTCCACCCTTTATGCATTGAGATTTGACAGGTTTCCATGAATTTCTTGATGATATCATGTATTAACATTGGGAAATGTTAACCTGAAAGTATTCAATAATTTGCTGGTGCATCTTCTGGCAAATCGGTGATCCTCACCCCATCCTTGATCTAAAAGGACTTGGCCTTTGTTTTGAAAATCCTTGCACGCTTTAACACTTGTTATATAGCACTTGTTTTTCATCACCTTGTAATTCCTACTTGTCACATTGTTATTAGTCTTGAATTGGCCCTGTCCCATCTACTGTATGTTGGAGGACATTGCAGCTGCCAGATGTGAAATTAGTGCATATTAATAACACACTATTAAATTCACCTGGTAAATAACCAGATAATGAGTATTTCAATATAGCACAAGGTGAAGAGACTTTGTTTTCTTTTTATTGCCAATTTCCATACTGTCCCAACTTTTTTTGGAATCGAGGTTATAATTTAAAGGGATCGTCACGAAGGTTGTAGACTCATTGAATATTCATTTAGAAGAGATTCCATGTCAAAGCAGTAATATAATAATAGGCGGAGATCATGATAATGAGCCGCCATTCCTTGTCATACACCTTGTCATTGTCTAGACTATTTAACAATGTTTTATTATTTTCTTTTTTAATTATTATGCAAACATTGCGGCAGTAGTTATTCCTCAGATGAGACACTGACAGCTAATATGACTGGGACAAAAGAGCTCTTTTAAACTGATTTGAGTTTAGTGAGCAATGAAGTGAATCATCTGCCAAGTCATATTATTATGTCTTTTATAAGAAAAGCCATAACCACTCTTTGGAGCCTCAAACCTCAGGCTCAAGCAGAGTTACATAATATCTGCATTACCAAAACACTTTATTTCAACAGTTGCTTTTCTTTCTTTTTTTTCAAATGTACTGTGGTTTGACTGGAATGCCTTTTCTGGCAAACCTTTACTAAAAGATCCAAAAATATTTCCATGATGATGAGGTAATGCATAGATGAATTAGGAAATATTGAAGCATTTACCTCAATAGACTCAAGGCATACATGATTAATGTTCTAAATAAAAGTTACATATTCTAGCTTTCTGTTAATTAATACCTAGGTATGACTTGCAGTATTAATAGAGTTTATCATACAGCAGGTAGTCCTGACAATTGTTAACCCCCGATCAACGGCACTACTTGATGTATGGAACAAGGCATTCTACAGCCTAGCTTTCCATTTTATACTATCTGGGATTCAACTCCATAACAGTTACAGTACTTAGCTGAAGCTATTGAAAAGTGGAAAGAGTGGAGACATAAAGAGAAATTTACAAGATTTACAAGCCTGTCCACCACCTCCATGATTCATTCTCCTATACGCCTTTGGGTACGTACGGTAGTACTGGCAATAATACTTCTTTATTCAGAAAACTTTTAAGTTGTTAACCACACCTGTTTTGGGAAGACGATTTTATATGTGTCCAAACAATTGTCATTTTTCAGCAGTCTCAATTAACACTGTCTCGATCCAAACAATAATAATTTAAAATGCAAATTATTTATTTATTCAATATTTCATTATGAAGTATGGATACTAAAATTGGTGTAAGCTTCTCGAAGCATATGGCCTGTATTGCTTAAATTAAAGCATTCCGGTAAAAGCTTAAAAAAAAAGCCAAAATATGTAGTGTCTGTAACCATGTCAGATTTTAGAATAATAAATTTTTTCAGGTTTATTTCTTTTCATACATATTTCATCTGAATGACAATTAAGATCATTGGAAGATTTGAATTGCAAAAAGTTACAGACACTACTACACTACTAAATTGTATTTAGCAAATGTGTTTCTTTTTATCTGATACAAATGTAAATGTGTATGCATATTTACGAAAAACCATTGGCGTTACTGTACATGATCCTATCTGACTCCAATCCTACCTTAATTCACTTTTTCACGTAGGTAAGACAATACCAATACCATGTTTTGGCCATCTTATACATAAGTAAATTTAGAACAATGTAATAAAGCAAAATGTAAACAATTATTGTTCTTCTGTACTGGCTGAAGCTTTGAAGCGTCTACAACAAAACCCAGCAGTTCTAAAAAGACTAGGATGTATAAAGGTAAACATGACATTTTTAGCAATCAAACGGCTAAACATATTCACTTAATCGCATCATCCCACAAAAAAAAAAAAAAACTACTACACTACATGCTCATCAGCCATGTGATGATTATTGTGTTAATTTGCATGCATGTGCTTATTAGTCCACATTCTAATCGGTCCCCCATCCTTCACTTGCTGTAGCAACTAGTTACTAGTATTTTCTTTGTAAGCATGCCCTTAAATTGTTGAATGTCAACTTTTACTGTAGATTCACCACCACATCATCGAGTCATGTTTAAGAACTAGATGAGTTCAAATGTAATTTTCTGTGCACATGCTATAGCAAGTAAGAACAGATAAAGGAATCTAGGTTTAAAAAAAGCCCCAACATCAGAAACGTTGTTAACAGGATCCGACAACAACTTGGTGAATTCAATAGCAAAGATGATTAAATTAGATCGGTATAATTAATATGCCGAAAGCGTCTGGAGATAATGATCCAACATGGCCATGTGTTCTGACACCAGCGACTGCACTTACTGTTGGGACTCTGACTCCTGCACTGAATATTCATCAACCAATCTCCAACTCAGGTTTACATTTTTTTTTTTTTTTTTAGATTTTATGTCTTATGGACATTCGTGCTGCGGAAATTACTTCCTCTTACTAACCTCTGTTGGAATCTTGATTATTGGAACACAATACCATTTTAGAAAATTAGCAGTCTAGTTAACATTAGTCTAGTCTGGTTAACATTCACATACGCAGTCACACACTACGGGAAATTAACCTAACCTGCATGACTCTGGACCGTGGGAAGAAACCGGAGTACCCGTAGGAAACCCACCAAGGACGGGGAGAACATGCACACTCCATGCACACAGAGCCCAGAGACAGGAACCAAATCTGGACCCTACAGTTTATACTGTAACTGCCTATGCTGCCTACTGTAAGTACTATCATGTACTATACTGTACCTAGTGTACTTGGCAATATTATTATGAAATGATAATGGATGAGGCTTATGGTACAGAATCTTGTCACACATATAAATTAATTATGCATATACATATTCAGTGGACATGCATACTAGCCCTCAGCATGTTTTAGGAGGTCTTAAGAGTTCTTTAGGTCTTCTTCACAAAAATGTCTCGATGTCAGGAGTTTTAAGGCTTTCTACTTTGTATGGTTCTAAAGATGTCCTGCAGTCCTAATTGCACCCACTGAGAACATGCTCTTTAACAGGATATACCAGCTGAGATTGCATTTTCTTTTGCCATGCCATGTTTAGGCAACTTACTTTCAGTTTCTCCCTGCAAAGGCATTTTTGTCAGGCAAATGTCACTGCATCTGGGTTAGACAACAATCAGCCCCAGGCTCGATTCATCACATCACTTGGTATACTTTTTTCTTACAACCACTATCTATTTTCAAGTTACAGTAATTCTGAATCTGATTAAAAAATAATAAATAAAAAAACCGTCCTCCTTACCATGCTTCTGTCCAATCTCCAGCAGGATGGGCTCCCCAATCTGGATGGTGAAAGTCTTGTTCTTCTCGTACTCCTCATCATCAATAATTTTCACCTCAAGAATCTTCCTGTACAGGACGGAGACCAAGTCATGAATGAGACAAACATCTTAACTGTGCCAGTTTGAGCAAATACTGAAGTTTGGATTCAAATATGAAAAAAAAAAAAAGTATAAAGTACACTTCGGTGTATTTTTTCCAGGACGAGAGTCAAATTAGTCAGATCATTTACCATAACATTTCTTTACAAGAAACCCACTCACTCATCATCTATACCACTTTATTATGTTATGAAGGGGTCGCCTATAGCCTATCAATAAGCAGTGACTTAGGGCATGAGGCAGGGTACATCCTGGACAGGGTGCCAAACCATCACAGGGCACACACACACACACACACACACTGTACATACACATTCACACATTATGATGGGATTGTGGGAATGCCAGTTAGCCTAATATGCCTTTGATGTGTGGGAGGAAACCGGAGTACCGGAGGTGGGATTCAAACCCGGACCCTGGAGGTGCAAGGTGACAGTGCTAACCACTAAGCCAACGTGCCGCCTCTTTACAAGGAACTGTAAAAGAAAATAACATTGGTGTGTGTATATTACTGTTGATTTCCCGTTTGCTCTGATTTTTTTATTGGATGGTCAAAATGATTTGCCGCTAAATATATCGAAGTGAATACTGAATGCACTCAATCTATATGGTAAGCAGCCAGCTGAGGTTTGTAAATTCTTTTTAAGCTGATTTATTTTCCTAATAACTCATGGTAGAGACAGTATTGTGTGACTTTATATTACCGTTTGACTAAAATTGTTACAGGCAGCCCGGTCATGCTGCTCCCGCACAGCTCCAGGGTCCCTGGTTGGATCCTATGCTCGGGTTACCGTCTGTGTCTCATGTTCTCTCAGTGTTTTGGTGGGTTTTCTATGGTTTCTTCTGCTTAGTTCAAATGCATGCAACTGTCTTGATTAAACTGCCAGGTATGAATATGTGTGTGTATGTGTGTACATGGTGCCTTGCAAAGGACTGGCCTCGGATTTGAAGTAAATTCTATCTAGCGTTCACAGGATAGGCTCCAGACCTATCCACTGCCACCACGGCTAGGAGGAAGTGGTTACTGAAGATATAAACAAAATTGCTTAAAATAAGAAGTAAAAAGCAATACAGCCCAATTTTCAAGCACTCTACAGTTGCTGGTGGTGCTGCTTTAGTCACCCGCTAGCTGCACATTTGTTCTCTCAGGTGGTGCCTATTAACCTGCTAGAGTGTAACATGTAGCCTCACTCTGCTTCCCTTCTCCCTGGCATATGACAAGGCACTCTACTGACTGGGCTTATCAGACAACATAAAGCAATCCACAGCTCTCTGAAGCAGGGCTGAACGCTTTCATTGTGATTTTTTTAAATCAATGTTGTGATTGTGTTTAAAAATGCAATTATAGTAATAGTTCTATCAAATCCAGGTCCACATTTCGTTCCTGGTTTACACAAAGTACCAGTCAAAAGTCTGAACACACCTTTCAATTAAATCTTTTTGTTGAGTTATTTATTTTCTACCTTCTAGAAAAATATGAAATAATACATATGAAATACGAAATACAAAGGTCAGCTGGATGGATGGTTGGATGAATGATTTCAATAATTCCAATAAAACATTTTTTATTGGAATTTTACTGACTACACACGTGGACAAAATTGTTGGTACCCTTCGGTCAATGAAAGAAAAACTCACAATGGTCACATAAAAAACTTTATTCTGACAAAAGTAAAGAATTGTATGAATGTTAACCAATGAAAGTCAGACATTGCTTTTCAACCATGCTTCAACGGAATAAAAATAAAAAAAAAAGAACTCATGGAACAGGCCTGGACAAAAATGATGGAACCCCTAACTTAATAGTTTGTTGTGTGAGTGTGTGTGTGTGTGTGTTTTTTGTGTGCAAGCCCTGCGATGGATTGGTACCCTGTCCAGGGTGTACCCTTCCTCATGCCCAAAGCGTTATTGGAAAGGCTCCAGCCCCAGTGAAAAAAAATACACTTTAATGTATTACAAATATATTTAAATTTTCGACAGTACATTGCAAATATACTAACAAAAAGTTGTACCATCAGTTAATATATATAAAAAAGTATACTACCATCATGCTTTTACCAAATTTTGGAATGGAACTTCGAACTAACATATTTCAAAATAATTGTATAATAGTACACTTTCCAAAAATATATTATAGGAAAATATACTGTAAGTGAAATGTCAGTCTAATTTCCAAAGCACACTTATTTAAACTTTGTTTTTAAACTTATTTTTGATATATTAAAAACAATATATATACTAGAAATAATCATTGTACAAAGGTACAAAAAGTATACATTAGAATACAAATTTTAATACATGGTAGTCACATGGTAGTCTCAGTATATTTTCAGTTAAATTTAAATTATATGTACTTATTTATGCTTCTATTTAGGTGCACTACTCTCTCGTGCGCGCGCGCTTTTAGAATCGTTTTTTGCACGCTGAATGTCTCTCGCGCGCGCGCTCGCTCTCAAACTAATGTTTGCGCGCTGAAAATCACTTTTGCGCGTGCAAGATAATTTGTGTCTGCACTCTCTCACTCTCTCTCTTCTGCGCGCTCACTATCATAAAGTCACACTTGCACGAACTGCAGCAGTGTTAGAACTCTGCGACTATTCCAGCCAACCAGAGATTAGAATAGGCGCAACACCAGCCAATCAGATACTGGAGACGGGCAGATTTGGACTGTCTGTTTTCTGATTGGCTCCCCAGTTCTTCCGCTCCTACATGGCACGAAGCTGCATCTTTGCGTGTATCGTTATTATTTTCTTTTCTTCTGCACAAGGTAAATTTCATGGTTTTTGTTAGATAGTGTAACACAAACTCTACTGTACTGTTTTTTTTGTAATCTTCTGCAAATTAAATCTGTTGAACTCATAAATAAAATCTTCTTCATAATAACTGATGTAATGTCTTTCAAAAAACATATTATAGTGTAGAAAATGCATTCAGCATGTGTAAATTATCCTAAACACCTTTAGTGTACTGGTAACACATTTGCAATACAGTATTATAGAAGACTGTATGATATAATAAAGTATATTAGTATTAACCACACAGTGTACTTTTTTAGTATTTGTAATTGGCCAGAAGTATAACAGCATGCTACTGCTGCAATAAGAATATATTCATAGCATATTAATCATGTATTTGTAACACAGTAAGAATTGCTGTAATGTACTTATAATACATAAAAAAAATACTTAAATTTCATTAATTACTGTAAGGTATGTACATTAGTACACACACATCCATATACTTTAAGTGTACTTATACTTGTTCCACTTTAGCACACAAAAGTATACAGTACTTAATACACTTAAAATTGTGCTTTTGTACAATTTAATTACAACTTAAATACACTTAAATACAAAATTAGTTGTTCCAAAATAGCAAACTTCAAATATACTAGTCATTAGTCTGGAGCAAGTACACTAAAGTATGCTTTGGCATGCTAGGATTTAATATACTTTTTTTTTGTTTGTTTGTTTTACTTGGGAGGGCCGTGTACATGGTAAATGGTACAGTATAAAAAATGAATGAAAGAATATCTCTAAAATAGAAATATTACTATTAATAATTAATAAATAAACACTTTTGATTCTGTTGCACTCTCCCAATTTGTATTTTCAATAATTGATCATGAAAGTTTTAATATTCAGCTTTTCAATGCGCTTTAACTGTGGTTCTAGAAGCTACTGCAATGGTATCTGAGGACTCGGGCAATTTATTTTATTATAATTTTTCTAAACAGAGGCTATATACGGTAATTATGTCTGATAAATACAGTATCATTCAAATGTTTGGACACATCTTCTAAATTAGTGGTCTGTCCTGATTTTTATTTCTTTCTACATACTAGAAAGAAATTATACTATATAATACTACATACAGTAAATACTGAAGGCATCGAAAATGTGCAAAATGCAATAAGCAATACATAATATTCAGTCTCCTTTGAACAGTTAATGTTAAGATGTGTCTTCTATTTCATGTCTTCATGAGAGCCATGTTCATGTTGATGTTTTTTTTTTTTGCAAATGTACTTGACCGTACTGTTCATGCAAGAAATATTCCAGAACAGATGACCTTCAAGTATTAAAAGAACAATTTATTTGACATTTTTACAGTAATTACTAACTCCGTGTTGTTATTTCACAATTGTGAAATCTCCAGAATTGTTCTAGAATGTAGAAGACAAAAAACAAACAAACACTGAATTAGAAGGTGTTCAGACTTTTGACTGGTATGCACACACACCATAACGTACTACTAATATCTTACTACTCTGTTTAAACCTGATTACACTCTGCAAAAAGCTGACAGAAGTCCCCCCGTCAGGTCCACCCGGTAGGAGGTGAATTCCAGTACTGTCA
This sequence comes from Clarias magur, assembly GCA_013621035.1. Taxonomy (NCBI): domain Eukaryota; kingdom Metazoa; phylum Chordata; class Actinopteri; order Siluriformes; family Clariidae; genus Clarias; species Clarias magur. The sequence continues at coordinate 1,707,170 of QNUK01000009.1, read as the reverse complement.
TTAAGCCATTCAAAGCACTCATCACTTCCCATGCTATCAGTGCCTGAACAGTGCCAGCTCTCCAGCAATCTGGACGCTGTCTACTCCCAGCTCTGTGAATACGCCTGAGGACTATGCTTCCTGCTATTTGATCTGATCTGGGCATTTCACCTGAATTCCAGTCACTGCACCTTTAAACTCATTTGAAAATTAGCACACGCTTTTTTTTAAAGCAGTGCTGATTATTCCCTTCTCCCTATTTGAGTTTGTACTCTTTTTCTCTTTAATCCCCCTGCTTCAGTTCTATATCCTTTTATTCAGAGAACTCTGTGAGAATATATGACACCACACATATTGTACGTCCTAAAGCTAACTCTTCTATATTTCAAAGTAAGTGTTTGTTGAAAAAAAAAGACTTTATTTTACAATCATCCTTGAAATTTCACACCAATTGAAAGTGAAAAGATGATTTTTTTTTTTTTTTAATTGGAAAAGTGGTCAAGATACAAGCAGGCGTTCTCTTTGTTCTTGTTTCTGTCAACAAAAAAAAAAGACTAAAACAGGCAGTTTTGGAACCGTTCTTTATTTATTTTCTACACTAGTTTTACAGTCTTGGATAAACTTCAGCACAGTTACAAGGGAGGCATTTTGCCAAATCTATCCCCTTGGCAGTCAGTTCACAGCTGGGGAGAACTCGTATGTTTGTTAGTTCATTCAGAATCCTCATTCTGCGTTTCTGTCACCTTCATCAAAGAGTGTGTTTACAGAGAGAAGTAAATAATTGATTGATTCTTTCATCGCCAGTCGCTGATTTATCCTAGTCAGGGTGGATCCGGCGCCCAACCTGGGAACACCGAGCATAAGGAGGGAATACAACCTGGACTGGTGCCGCGGTGCAACAGTACACACACTCATTCACAGCAAGGGCCAATTTGGCAGAGCTGGTTCACCTACTGGCATTTTTGTTAGGTGGAAAAGAACACTTGTAGACCGGACAAAACCCGTGCCATTACCAGGAGAACAGAAACAGAAACGACACCCTGTGCCAGCTTCTTAATTTAATTCAGCTGTTGCAAAAAGAATGTAACAAGAAAGAAAAAAGAGAAGAGATGGAGAAAAATTTAATAAAAGGAGGAACTAAATAAGAAGTGAAAAAAGGAAGGGAGAAAGGGAAGAAAATAAAAAGGTAAAAAGGTAAAGAAGGAAAAAGAAGGAAATAGGGAAAAGGAAAGTAAGAAAAGGAAAAAAGAATTAAATACCAAAAAACGAAGGAATGATAAAAAGAAAATAAGAAGGAAATAAGTGAATAAGAAGGCAAGAAGGAATGGAGAACAAAGAAATGAAGAAAGGAGGAAAAACTAGAAAAATAGGAGAAAGTGAATAGTAAGAAAAAAAAAGAAATGGGAAAAAAAGGAAGACAGAAAGTTAAAAAAATGAAGGAAGAAGAGAGGAAGCAAAGAAAAAAAATGAATGAAAGAAATGAAGAAACAAACAAAGAAAAAGAATCAATGAAAACAGAAAAAAAGAATGAGGGATGAGGGAGGGATTAAAAGGAAAGGTAGGGAAAAGAAACATTTATGCAGAAAGAAGATAGCAGAAGATTTTACTCTAAATAATCATTTTAACTGGTTTTAGTGGTTGAATGAAGAAAGGAAAGAAAGAAAAACGCAGGAGGGAAACTGAAAGAGGAAGTGAATAGCAGGACAGATTGAATGGAAACGGGAGGACGGAAAGAAGAAAAGGAAGAAGGAATGGAGTAAAAAAGTCTAAGAAATAAGAGAAGAAAGAAAAGAAAAAGACTGGGATAACAAAGAAAATGAGGGAAGAAGAAACATTTATGCAAAAACAATTACGCATTTACCCTGAAAGGAACAAAGCGCTTTCATTACTAATACTTGAATTTTATTCTTTTATTCTTTATTCTTTTATTCTCTTTATTCTTAGTTTATTCTTATTCTAGCTTAAATCTATTTCTACTTTCTTTATTATATTCATTTCTTATAAATAGTCTTTAATAGTCTTTTATTCTAAGGTCACAGGTAGTCGCTTAAGCATTTCACTGCATATCGTACTGTGTATGACTGTGTATGTGACAAATAAAATTTGAATTTGAATTCATTTTTAATCTGAGTTTTGAATTCAAAATATTCCTGCAGTAGAAAAAAAATCTCATGGAAGAACCACACACACCATCTGCTGCATACAACAAACAGACAGAAAGCGAGGAGGAGAAATAAAGCAGAGATGGCCGTGAGACCCTCAATTGTGTAAGCGGTTAATGCAGCACATTTCCCCAGCATTCCGAGCTTAACATTAGGCTTAATTTCCTGAGATGACGCCTGGCCCTGGGTAATTTTCTAGCGCATTAACACTGCGCTACCAGAAAGGTAAAGCAGGTTCAGTCTAATTACATCCTCCTCATTAAAGCCCATTAGCACAACTGCATCAGCATGATCAGGAGAACAGGCCATGTTCGAGTTCTGCAAAGTTTATTTTCGCTAGTGCATGATCTGCATCTCATGAGAAGGAACGTGTGCAGGAATTCACACATATCACGGTCGTTTGCTATTATTTGTTTTCATCAGATTGAAATCCTCTGAACATTAACCCCTAACTCTAATCTTTCAGACTTCCTGCAGGACTCGATTTGTTTGGACTGATAACGACTTGCTGAGTTTGGGAGCAGACCGTGAGATAAGGATGATCATCTGTTGTTCAAGTTTTTATCCAAAATTCTGCTCCCATTTGCTTAGATATTTCAAAATGTCCAAAAGTACAGTATATGGACACCAGAACCCTCAAAGCCACATATGAATTTTGACCACGTTGGACACGCGGTTCTCTAGAACATCTCTAAACGCCGCATTATTACGATTTTCCTTCACAGGAACTCAAATGACCTTGATTTAATGTACTGCATCATGAAAGGTCCATGAACACATGGTTTCCTGAGGTTGGTGTGTAACAACTCGATTGTCCTCCACAGAGTCCAGACGTCAATCTCTTCATCTCTGAACATCTTCGAAATAGGATTTTAGGATTAGATCTTCCTCCTAATGTGATCTCATTATCTGAGAGGTATCTCAGCTAAAAATTAACAAACACACGTGGGAGACGAAGACAAGTGTTAACTTGTTAAGAAAATAACAAAAACGTGGGACCTTTAATATAACACCTTGCTTTCCAATTCCAAAGTTTATAGCAAAAGCTTCATTAAAATATGTAAAATAAGGCATTCTAAAATGAGAGCAGTGAGAGCTCAGGCTGTTGACGCTTTGGTCTACAGATCTTTGGTCTACAGAGGTTCGAGCCCCATAACGTTGCCACTATTGGGTGTTATTGGGTTAAACATTCGCCCCAATACAAGCCAGGTCCCAAGCTGGGTCCAAAATTGAGAGGGTTGCAACAGGAAGGGCATCCAACATAAGTGCAAGATCCAATGTCCAATGTGGTGCCCCCAATATTCAAAAGGGACAAAGCTTAAATGACTGCACAAGTCGGCATAAAATCTGAACATCCTGATGTTAGACCACTTAAGCATCCTCTGAAAACGTTCTTTGATGTAAGGGATATAGAAGAACTCAAATAAAAACATTTGGAATGAGTCTGAATTGTCATTCCACAAACTTGTTAAACTTTTAGTATTCACCTAGAAATATGAAATATTCAAGATATATATATATATATATATATATATATATATATATATATATATATATACACACACACATACATATATATATATATAATTTATTTATTTACATTTTTTAAATGTTCCATTTATTTACAGTTTTTTTTTTTAATAATTTTTTTCGAATTTGGATGTTTGGACACCACCGTGTTTGCATAGCATTCAGACTCAAGACTAATGTATCCAGAAGAGCATATTCATCCATTCAACTCAGGCCATATTTCCGTGTGAAATCTATTTTCATGTCTTAAATCAATAATACTCTGTCAGGCTTTTTTATTACAACAATCAAGGCATTTATGGTGAACGGACTTACACTTCTATTGCATCAGTTCAATTGTGGTCTGTTTATTACAGAGGATAAAAAGTGTGTGTGTGTGTGTGGGGGTTGTCATCAAATGCACTGGCATAAAATAAAACTTTCTATTTTGGTCTTTTATGTTTGCAGTGTGAAAATTATGTCAGAAAGACAAAGAGAGAGAGAGAGAGAGCATAAAGAAAAGACAATGACAGTGATCTCTATCTTTATTCAACAGCAATGCCACAGGAAAACGTGAATTCATGTAGATTCAACACACAGTTACATGTGTGTGGAGAGACACAATCAGTCAGAAGGACACAAAATCTGGAAAATGTCAGAATTAGGGACGGGACTGAAGCAAGAAATGAGCTAATGAGCTGCAGAAACATGGATTTCGCCTCCATTTTCTTCCCAGTGCTAATTTAGTCTACTAGCTAACTCTCCCCTATAGCATGACAGTTACCAAACATGGAGGAGGAAGGGTAGACACATGCTTCCTCCAAGACATGTCAACACAACGTCCAGATCTTTTCTAGCAACTGCTCAATATTTCACATCACAATCAGTACATGCCCTCAGAGGAAAGTGTCTTCTTTAACATACATAAGCTCAGAGAGGCCCATGATTGGCTAGTGTCTGTATGATTGACAGAAGAAACCTCCCAACCACCCAAAGACTGCAGCGAATTTGCACACTTGGCTCCTATTGCTGTGGCTTCATTGCAATCATTGGACCACTCCTGAACCCTTGCAGAAACAAGAGAAGGCAAAGAAGGGGAAAAATCTGTCTGCATGTGCTCTTTTTACTTCAAAAGGATAAAGAGGAATAAATGCCATATACGTGGCACTACTTATAATTAAAGCCCATGATTAATGAAGAGCATTAGGGACACACCAGGCAGTGTGGGGAAACACCAAGGAAATCTGCTCATGTAGTTAGATGCACCCATCAACTTAAACTCTCTTCTTGACACAATTAAAAATCCTGTGTTTAAAATGAAGCCCTAATCTTGGGATGGTCATTTCCTTTTCTTTTTAGCCTCACTCCCTGGAAAACCTTTGCCCACAGCATGTGTAATTAAATGCACTACATGTTTCTCATTCATCACATGACTACACTCTTCTATATCTCCAGATACCAAACTCTCTCTCTCTCTCTCTCTCTCTCTCTTCTCGCATTGTTCTGTAGTTCTTTGATGGCATTTCAATGACACAATTAATATCATGTCTACACTTTGTGTCACAGTGTCTCAGTGGTAGCACCCGGCCTAGCTTTTTGACTGATGTGTTTATTTTCACTAAAAGAGAGAGAGAGAGAGAGAGAGATTGGCTGGGGGTGGATATTGCTGGAGTTTCCTGACCTCCTTCCCTTTAGAAATACTGTATCTTTCTGAACCTGTTTACCTTATAAGACCGAAGGCAAAATCTTTCAGAGAAAATCTTTTATATTTTACTTTCTGATTTATTACTCCATAATCAAGTAGGCTATAATATCTGATTTAGCACAAACTCAGCTTTGCAGCTCAGCCTGTTATTGAACACAATTATTTACAATGCCATGAACTGGTGTCCTTTGGGGTGAAGTAAAGAAGCAAATAAAACATTCATTTATATTACAGAAGACATGTAGCATGATAAATGTCTTAGGTTTTAATATCACATATATTCAAACATTATCACAAGCAAAAAAACAAAACAAAACAAAAAAAAACTTCACTTATAACCAGGGATGAAAAATATGAGGGGTGGTCAAGAATCTTAAGTGCAATGGTGAATACGTTTTAAAGAAGGCCGAATGACGATTCCGGCTGAGGTGGCTCAGAGAACACCACCTTCTTGAAAACGGACAGATAACTTTTGCTGCCCCCTTACTGTGGGAACCGTACGCACAATCACCCACCAACACCACGTTGCAGGAACTCGGCTGGCGGTTACTGCCACATCCCCCATACAGTCCTGACCTCGGTCCAAGCCATTACCGCATGTGTGGGCCAGCAGAAGCGTTCCTGGGAGGCCTGTGTTTCAGACATGAAGCAGGCAGTCTCATCATGGCCCCCGGGGTACTGACAAAACTTTCTACCTTGATGGTATCCAATCACTAGTGACACATTGGGATCAGTGCTTTACTGTAGCAGCACATTATATAGAGATATAAAGGGAATCTTTACTCTCATAATTGTGTTCTGTTGTTCTGTACTATCAAAAGTATAATTTATTGTGGAAGAAAAAAATACTACCTTTACCTTTTTTTATCTTTTCTATTTGGCTTTCAAAGTTCTTTGTACATGTCTTTTTTTCTTAGTAAAATGAATGAGCTGCATTTTAAATTCATGATAAAATCTAAACAGGTTTGCTGAGTTAACGTTACATTTGTTAAACTGGCTTGTTTAGTTTTGTGAACTAGCTTGCTAACTTACTGTAGCTAACAGCAGGCTAGCTATATTTTGTTTTCATTGCCATAGTAATTATCCTAAAAATGCCATTAAAGATTAGCCAAGATTAAACAAACTAAATTCTAGGGTCTGTCTAAGCTAGCAGTGTATTTTCCTGATGACTTAGCGAACTAGCTAATTTTGCAGGATCAGGTAAGATAAGCTTGTGGTCCGAGGCAGTTCGAAACATTTAATTATTTAATTCTTGAATATTTAAGTAGCTTTAAATGTCAGTACTTTTATGTTGACTTAAGTAGTATTTTTTGGCTCTACGCTCCTGTTTTCAATTTTTGACACAACATCCATAGTTTTACGTACCTTATCTATCCCTTCTTATAACCGAATATCCTGCCAGGATATGACTCTTTTCTTAATAGCCTTTGAATCCTTTAAGCTGTACATTTTTTCTGTCCTTCTGCTGAATCTGCAAACTTCAAACACTACCAGCAATAATAAAAAGAATGATCCACACCACCCAACTTTATAATTCACTTTAAATCTTGTAAAATTTGCAACAATTTTAATTCTTGACAGTTTTTGTGCTGTCATGTCTCTAGGATCGATTACACTATGTAACACAATTTTTGTTCCTGGCTTCTAAGTGTTATATTTCAATTGCTTATGTCTAAAGTATGTGAAAAAATGACTTCATTTTATTTTATTATTTTTTAAATTTTTTCCCCGATTTTCTCCCTAATTTAGTCGTGTCCAATTCCTCCCCGTCACTAGGGGGCTCCCACATTAAGGCTACTACTACCACTCAGCCGGGAGGGCCGAAGACTATCACGTGTTTCCGCCGAACCACGTGACGCCAGCCGACCGCATCTTTTCGAACCGCTCGCTCGCGCACCCTTGGGGGCGGCGTAACACACTCGGAGGACAGCGCTATCCGCTCCTCCGCTGCTCAGCCAATCAGCTCTCTCTAGACCTCCAGCTGCGAGAGGTTACAGCACCACCCGGGATTCGAACTAGCGATCTCCGGATGATAGGGCGAGCGCTTTTAACCACTGCGCCACTCGGAGGCCCAAAAAAATGACTTCATTAAGCACAAACTTTGCTTTCATGACAACAGCACGAAGAAAACTCGTTTTTTTTGTGTGAAAATAAACGATTTTTTTCATTTTCGTCATTATGATCAGGTAAAAACAAAAATTGCCCAAGGAATAGACAAACACAGTCGGAAACCACTCAACAAGGTTCAGAAATGCATAGATTTTCTAGATTTACGATTGTACTGTGAATCACTTTCTCGAAGTAGCCCCCAAATGTCGTCCCCCATCATGTTTTCGTTATACTGTCCTTGGTAACGACGTTCAAAGTCCAATATATCTTGACGAAAGCGCTCGGCTTGCTCCTCAGAGTAAGCGCCCATGTTCTCCTTGAATTTGTCGAGATGCGAATCAAGGATATGGACTTTCAGAGACATTCTGCATCCCATTTTGGCGTAATTCTTTATGAGAGTCTGCACCAACTCCACATAGCACATAATAATATATAAGAATTATAATAATTTGAGGGCAGGAAATTTCAAAATATGGAACGATTTCAAGATGGAACGTACTTGCCTGCAGTACACGACTTTTGACAAAAATTTGTAAGTTACAACTCCTTGAAATGAACTAGATCTAAAGCACTGAAAGCAACTGTTCAGTTTACCTTCAAGTGTTTTCTTGCAAAATTCGAAATGCGGTGTGAAATGCGGTGCCCAAGATTTGTCTTGGTCCCCGACCGGCACGCCGGAGTATGCCTTGTAGGCCTCGCACATTATACGACTTGCTTCCACGGAATACTTTTTCGCTCGTGTCTTTATGAATTGTCCGCACACGTAGCAGAATGAATCAGCTGGATGCAAACAACCTCTTGATGCCATATCAAATAAATAACTTCTCTTCTACAACGAATCGTTATCCTTTCAGTCAGCAATAACACAAATTGGAATCTTGGTTCGAGACACCTGTGCTTTTATACTTGTATAGCTACTTTTGGAACGTTCGAGAACGTTCTAGAAAGTTCTGAGAATTTCTTGAAAGTTCTGGAAGTTTCGTGAACGTTGTAGAGTGTTCAGGAGAATTGTAGAACCATCTGGACAACTCTAGCAGTTCGGGAATATTCTAAGAGGAAGCTCGGCATTGAAAGCGAATCGAGAATTTTCTCGAAAACACGCGATTTTCTAAATTTCACTGTCCCGGTCACAGAAGCAAAGTTTTTCTGGAATAACAGCGATTTCCTTACTGTTCTAGACCTAACGGGTTAGGAAAACACACTTTCAACCCAGGAACAGAACAAAAGTGAAAATTTGTTACATAGTGTTATTTCTGGATTGGTTCCAGTCAGAAAGTGAGGTTTTTAAAGTGTACGTATATTGGTGCCAATTATGACGAAATCTTGGTAACTCTTGGGAACACTGGGCAGACATAGGAATGCACACTGGATAGATTTCGGTTGATTACAAAACACCATAGGTACACATTCACAACTAAATCAATGCATCTTAGCCAATCCATCTCCTCATCCAATGTCTATACCGCTACCTATCTGGAGCCTATCCCAAGAAATTTAGGCCACAAGGCAGGGTACAACCAGGATAGAGCATTGTAGTGTTAAACTCATAGCAGGCAATGAGCACACATCCCCAGTTATAACCTTTGAAATGATATTCAGCCTACAACGCATATCGTCGAATTGTGGAAATAAACCTGAGTCCCTGGAGGAAACCCACCAAGCACTGGGCGAACATGCAAACTACAAGCACCCAGAGTGGACAAGAGATGTATGTACTGTATGTGCTAACCATGACACCACCATGCCACCCTAATTCATCTACTGGAATAATATGGAAATATATTACTGGAAGTAATTCAAAATTTAACTCAGTTATCCAAGCTGATGATCAAATCAGGGATTATAGTTCCACCTCACTTTCCAACCTAAAATTGTAATAGTAAGGGTTGAGTCAGGAAGGGCATCCGGCGTAAAAACCTGTCCCAAGTTGTTTTGCAGATCGGATGGTCCACTGTGACAACACGTCATGTCTTTAGGATCTTTTTTTTTTGTTGTTGTTTGTTTGATTGGTTTCAATCAGACAGTGAGATCTTTAAAGTATAGATTGGTGCCAACTGTCACTAAACACTTTGTCTTGGTAGATCTTAGGAACACTGGCCGACAGTAGTAATAGACACTGGATAAATATTGGTTGATATTGGTCGAAAGACGAACAAGAACAAAGTAATAGTAGTTTTGTTGTTTTTCCAGTAAAATAATAATAATAATAATAATAATAATAATAATAATAATAATAATAAACATCAGAAGCAAATGGGTTATGAGTGGAAGGAAGAAAACCAATTAAGCATGGGGGAGCAGGCTGGCAGATTTGTACCAGCTGATTAAACAGGTGTTTAGACTTCACATAGTGACCCTCAGTGAGCAAACAATACAGTGCTCCCTGGAGATGCACAGCAGATCCGACACAAGGATTTCACCCAAACATGAGTAACACGTGGGTAATTGGGGCCAAATTCCACAACCCTCATTCTATGAAAAACCTAATTCCAATGTTCAGCTGAGACTCACATGAAGCTTCTAAATTGAATTGGAATGTTTCGGCGTTTTGGTGAAATTAGTACAAATTGAAGTCTTTCTCATGAAAAAGACTATGTATGGCTAAATAGAACGAACAGAACGGGTAACTGGAAATAGCCGAATGAGGAAAGAAAATATTTCAATTTTAATTTAATACAAACTATCCCTTTAAATCCCTGTTGGCTTTGCTGTGGAAGATGCTAATGTATTATAATCTAGCACTAAGAAATCTAAGATATGCCACCATAGCCGAATCCCAGTGTGATACAGGCTTTAAAAGTCTATATGTTGAAAAAAAAGATACTTTCAAATTCGCTAACTCTGAAAGGTCAGGATAGTTTGCGTATAAATATTCAATAAATATGTCCGTTCTCAGTGTTAATCATCATTTTTAGATGAATGAGAACACAGGCTAGAGACATTACAGAGATAATGGGAAATGGAGATGATGATCAGAAAGCACAGAAACAATTAAGCTTTGGAGTAGCCAGAGAGATTCACGCCAGGTGTTTCAACCTCTTACTGTGACCCTCATTTATTCATTTTATTTATTTATTCAACAAGGTAAATGCTGAACACTTTTTTTGAATATATGAGTGTGTGTGCGTGCGTGCGTGCGTGCGTGCGTGTGTGTGCATGCAGAGACAACTTTACAGAACTTTACATGATGATACACGTAAAAGTATTCTGACCCTAATTTATTTACACTAATTGCGTGTGTGTTTCGGAGGATGATTCCGTGAATGGCATTTTATGCAAGCTGCGGAAGGAAACAGAATGTAAATCAGGTTTTTGAGTGTGATAATTACTCTTGACGATCTTATGATGAGTACAGATGTCAACAAGACTCCCAGGAGAGGAAGCAGGAAACTAAAACCTGCCACAAGCCCACTAAAGAACGGATTAAATAAGTGGTGAGGCGTGTTAAATACGTATGTAAAATAGAATATGAGCGAAAATTACAAGACCGTGTGCATTAATATTGCATTGAAGTGTTAGAGCCATGCAACTGCATTTCTAAAACCTGTCTTTTGGTTGCACTCATCACCATTCACACTCACTCATCGTCTATACCGCTTAATCTTGTATTCAGGGTCACGGAAGGCCTGGAGACTATCTCAGGAGATTTAGGGCACAAGGCGGGGTACACCCTGGACAGGGTGCCAATCCATTGTAGGACACACACACACACACACACACACACACTCATTCACAATTTTTTGAAAGTCGATTAACCTAACCTACATGTCTTTGGACTGTGGGAGGAAACCTGAGTATCCGGAGGAAACCCACCAAGCAAAGTCCATGCACACAGAGACGGGAATCGAACCTGGCCGGGACTCGAACCTGGACCCAGGAGGTGTAAGGCGACGACACTGCTAACCACTAAACCACTGTGTAAAAGCTCCTCAAACTATATAGTACTTAAAGTGAACATGCAAAACAAACAAGATTACAATTTGATGTGAAAGACACAAACTATTTGCATGCACATTAAAGTTATTTACACATTTTTTTTGTTTGTTAGTTTTTTCTACACAGGTAGGAAAAATCCTGTTAGCATTCCACGCCATACTGTATGTGTGAACATACATAGTATATTTCAGCATAAGTTATAACTACTATATGCAGAGGCCCCACAAAGATGCACTGCTCTGGGCAATATTCAAGATACAAAAAAATTATGGGGTTGGCATGGCAACAGGTAGCCGGCAAGCACATAAGGAAAGAGAAAGACAGAATTAGCTAGATAGAGTGAGAGGAAGATAAGATATAATATATGGTTACTGCATAGTAAGGTGTGTATTATATTAAATATGTAGAACGGAATGAGAGTAGAAGACAAAAGGGAGCAGGATAATGAAAGAAGCGGAGTGAATCCGAGCCCCAGATCAATGTTCCTCCCCTCTACAGATCTTTCCCTGACGCCCCCTCATTTCTGGCGTTTATAATAAATTCATGAACCTGATGAGGCGAGAGGGAAAGGCTGAGAAAGAAGCCGTATTAGAGTAACAAACTTTGGTACATAAGAGACGGGGATGAAGGCAGACGTGGTACAGCTGGAGGAACTAAACACAGAGAGCGAGTGAGAAAACATGAGCGCTTGGACCAGAGGGTGCATCTGGTGGACGTACCCATTTAGTCTTGAGTTTCAATACCAGCTGAGCTATGGGAGGTCACTGAGAAGAAGAGCACGCATAAACAACAAAGATGATGTTTCATACCTCCAGCTAAACATGCAGCACACTCCCTAAAAATGGAAAACTCAAATTGTGCTTACTGTATCTAAGCCCTACGATATGAGAAAAATCAATTTAATGTAATACTTTCTGGAAATCCCTGCAACACAAGAAAAAAAAAAAAGTACTTCTGTTTTTCTGTGTGTTTTATACTGGCTAAATCCCTCTCATCAATCAGCTGTCTGCAATCATACGACAGCTACTAAATGGTGAGGATGAAGGCTGACACATGCTTCCTCTGACACGTGTATATCAGTCATGTATATGCTGCGTATACTGTGTATAACACACTTGGGCGAAAGTGCTTTCTACCCTCTTCCACATGTGTGTTCATATGATTGGCCCATGATTGGCTCTCGCCAGTCTCGCCAGAAGACTTTCAGATACAGATACAGTTTCAGATAGTACAGGATTAAATCATATAACAATCATATAAAATTTAGTTCTGACCGAGTAATCTGATTGGATAAGAAGCATTCCATGGGTGCAGACAATAACAGCACTGGGATGTTTCTTTACTACACTAAATGTATCATTCTGCACCCCAGGTGTTATAATAACCGTTAATTATACAGTACTAACTGTCGGTCGCAGCATGGGTGAAAGTAGGTCTGACCTCTCCGAAGTACTAAGGCGAGAGCAACTGCCTGCCAAAACCTGCATTGAAAACCAGCCAAGGTAGCACTTTCAGCAAGAACACACATCAGAGTACGTTGTCATCCTTTTGTCTCCTTCTAAGTCATTGTGTGTTGTTTTATTTCTGCGCAAGACAAGCTACAAAGCTAACTAGCTGACACAGGGCTGAATCTCACATCCCTTTCTAACCCCTAATCAAGGGCACTACTTCATGTGTGGGACAAGTCATTCCACACTCTAGTACACTAGCTTTCCATTTAATGCTATTTGGGAATGAACTTCACGACCTGGACGTGGAATAAGTGGAAATATAGAGAGAAACTTTACAGGACTGTCCTCCATCTCCATGGTTTATTCTCTTCACCAACTGGCCAAAACTACTTTCACTCCTGTTAATCACACTAACTGTCGGTCGCCAGCTCTGCCAGTCGAAGTTAGTTGGTTCTGCTATTGGTGGACGGAAATGTTTTGGCAGAGCAAAATAACTGGTTAAATAAACAAACCAATCATAATCTGTTGATGATAAATGTTTTTTTTGTGTAACTGTTATATGAAAGCACTAGCATTTGTACTGAAAACCAGCGCGGGTGTGATGGTGTCATGGACACGAGGGCGCATTACAGTACATCCATGTTGAAGTAGTTTCAGTTTCAAGTTTTATTGTCATATTCACAGTCAAAAAACATGTTCCCCCCGTACATTGAAATTCTTTCTTTGCTGTCCCCCAATGAATGCCACTAAAAAACCTAAAATGGAGAGAGGGGAAAAATATATATGTATACAGTACATACAGTATAAAAGTCTATATATATATATATATATATATATATATATATATATATATATATATATATATATATATAAAGTCTTTATATGTGCAAAAGTCTTAGACACCATATTATCTGTAGTACAAATTGTCCAGTTTTCAGATGGAAAAAAAAATCAACAATGTAGACGCCTGTCATTGTAATATGTAGATTTCTTTATAGGCGTGCAAATATTCTTCTATAATGTTATTTATTCATAAATTTTAGTGTATCTTTGTAGGGAATGGTCTTGATAGATAATATGGCGCCTAAGACTTTTGCACAGTACTGTATATAAATAAATAAAAATCCAGAGTGTGTGAGCAAAGCTGCAATGGTTTGTGCAAATGATTGTGTAAACGATTGTTTAACACTTCCCTGTGATATTGCTAAAATATACCTGTTCTAAAAATGCAGCACTTTTTAAAATCATGAACGCAGGGCTGAGCTTTATGCACCCATGGTCTGAAAACCACTGCCTTATGAGATTCAATTAATCAGCCGAGTTAAACTTGTCTTGGTGCTAAATGATTACCACAATTAGGTCAAAGCCCAATTGGTTTTATAATAGATTCCCTACATACTACACTTACTTCACAGGGAATAACATATTCTAACACTATTGTAGAAAATTATTAGCAGACTCAAAAAACACATATGAAACCACATCCTATTATTTTTACATGTAATAAGTCCATTTGGCATATTTTTGTCTGAGTTTCTTATATTTAATTAGATTTTTTTTTTTTAAGTATTCCATAATTGACCCACATTTCAGACAACTCTAGCAGATATACTGTAGGAGTCTCACATGCAAAATTCCCCCACTACCCTCCATTCATTATCCTTTGCAGCTTTTGTGCATTCAATGTTCCTTTGTCTCTAAAAGGAAGCATTTTCTGTGCATGCGGTTAAAGACTTCCCTGGTCTGCGGTGTCTGAGATGCAAACAGAGAAGTTAATGAAGAAAAATCTGTCAGTCGCAGCTACATAGTAAATCCATTATCTGCTACCGAGGGGGAAATGGAGAAAATGAATACATAATACTTACCCAAAATAAATAAATAAATAAATAAAAGCAGGATGCTGCTCCTAGATCAGGCAGATCACTGAAAGATGCTTTAAATAGACTTGGAGAATTTGGGACAGGGGAAAGCTGTTCCCAGCTAATATGTGATAATTAATCCACAATGACTACAAATAAACCATTTCTGCAAATCGCCATCTTGCACATAAATAAGTCATTACTCATCTGAACTGTCATAGTGAGAGCTGCTTAGATGGAGTGCCAGGCACTAACAGGAGATTATCGCAAACTGCCTCAGCTCAGGAAACGCTTCGGTTGGACTCGTGGCCTTCCCAAATGTGGCAAAGGCTCACCATCGCTCTCTCTTTGGTATCACAGAGCAGTGGGTGTGAAATCGTTTCAAGCATAGTTGAAAGTAGGCCGGTGCGGTCTGGTACTGCATAGCGCTAAAAGATTTAGCGGCGGTCCGCCGCTGTCTGCCAAAACCCACATACAGTACAAAACCAGTCACGGAAGCATTTCCAGCGTCTAATAACGTTATGGAGTGTTAAGCAAAACTTTGTCTCTTTTGTATTGCTTGTAAGTCATTCCGAATTGCCTCTGAACCTTCCGTTTTGTGTTTCGAACTTTCATCACCGCTAGATAACATGATCGCGAGTTTTACACCAAATGTGCTGACAGGTTCATGACTCACCTCACTGCTCCAATGCTAAAAATCTTCTAATGCAAAGTTAAATCCCAAATCCCTCTCACTACTTGGTGTGACAACGAACAAGGGATTGTACACCATAGCGCACTAGCTTTCCATTTTATACTATCTGTGGTTCGGAACCCTGGAACAGTTAGTTTAGTTAGTATAGTTAGTAGTTTATATTCTAAAACGAAACAACTGGAGGCATAAAGAGAAATGTATAATATCCACAGGATTGTCCAACACATCCATGGGTAAGTCTAATTGCCTTTAGGCTACATAGTATTTTTTGGCATTTCAGTCTGTCCACGTGCCATCCAGCACATGGGGTGACAGATACTCCCCACCCCAGAGATATACCATTTGTTTCTGTGGCAGTTACTTAAGAGGTCCGGTTGCCAGCTCGACGGCCGATTACACTAAGGGCAATTTGGGAACCCCAATTAGCCTAATCTGCATGTCTTGGAAACCCACCAAGCACAGGGAGCACATGCAGATTCAACACATACAGAACCAAGGAGAGATTCGAACCCTCGACCCTGGAGGTGCAAGATGAAGGCGCTAACCGTGCTGCCGGCTACATTATACCAATAAGTAGTTTAAACAATTTTTACCCCCAGTTTGAAGTTTTACGGTTCTTCTGATACTCGCATTGAATTTACAAGCTGCTACTGTGTTATTGGTTTAGTTCTTTCCAGCTTTCCATAATTTTTTTCCCCCAACACCTTAGTCTTTACCCGCTTTGCCTTGTTGGTCTAATTGCTGTATCTATTTTGTTAAATAGTCAGCTATTGATTTCATCTGGCTCATTAGGCTTTATGGAATTCTTTGCCGACATTAGTATTAACGTTGCAGACCGTCCTTAGGTTTGATCCGTCATGTTCCTCGTTAACGTAAATGACAGAAAAATGCATAGAAATACATCAAAGGAACATTTCGGCATCTCGTCAGCATCTGATGCATATGTACTCTATTTATGGCATCTGGATGATTACCATAATTATTATTATACATTTTTTTTGCAGGCTCAGAAGCTGTGAGGCGGCACTGTGCTGTTTCCGAAAAGATTCTAAATTGAAATCGGGTGTGTTTTTACTCTCACACGTCCCTCAGACAGGTCTGAACACAGTATTTGTGTTATCCAAGTTATCCAAGTGAACAAGTGTAGTTGAAAGTTCAAAGATACAAAAAGAGGCAAAGCTATACTTGGACAGATGTACAAAAATATAACGGTAAACCTGGATGCTAGACCTATTTGCAATTAGTTTAAAACTAATAAGGTTTTATATTCTAAAATGAAATAACTGGAGACATAAAGAAAAATGTATAAGACCCACAGGATTGGATCACATTCATGGTTAGTTCTAATCGCCGCTGGGCTACATAGTATCCTGGGGATATACCCGTCGTTTCTGTGGCAGTTACTTAAGAGGTCGGGTTGCCAGCTCGAAACCCCATCGTCATTCACACAGTTTGGGAACACTGGAATCGTCTAACCTGCAGGTCTTTGGAGAGTGGGAGGAAACCAGAATACCCAGAGGAAACCCACCAATCACAGGGAGATGCAAGATGACAGTGCTAACCACTAAGCCACCGTGCTGCTAGCTACTGTACATAGTAATGATAAGGATTTAAACTACTTTAACCCCCAGTTTTAAGTTTTAAGGTTCTTCTGATTGCACTTCAAATTGAATTTACAAGCTGTTACTGTCCTAAAAGCTTATCAAAGCTGGTTTAGTTCTTTTCAGCTTTCTATTATTTTTTTTCCCCAACAACCTTAGTCTGTGCCCGCTTTGCCTGGTTGGTCTAATTACTGTATTTATTTTGTTCATTAATCAGCAATTGATTTTATCTGGCTCATTAGGCTTACTGGAAATTAAATTAGGAAATTAACCAAAACCAAAAGTATAAATAGTAACTCAGCAAATAGTCTTAAAAAAGTAAAACTCCCATTCAGCATCCGAGAAGGAAAAGTGGCACCTACTGTACAGAATATGTTTTTCCATATAAAAAAACCTAGTAACCCAGTGCAGTGTGAGGATCTGTCCAATGACAGAAACTTCAAAGCACTTTTGTGAGTTGCTCTGGGGCATCTGCCAAATGCTTAAATGTAAATGTTTACATTACAAGCCAAAATGCATTTTATGGTCAGCTCATATTTGCATGTTATGACTCTAAGGTGGATGCTAAGGTGTGTGCAACCAATCATTCATTTCAAAAAAGGGATATGATTTTAACAAAAAATGAGACGTGCCAGAGGTCTCATTATAGTGAGAAAATGTCCTATGTATTCCAATCTGACTGTGCTCATTCAAGTCACATGATTGCATATCAGATACAGTATATGTATCATCTAGGAGCAAATACTCAAGATCAGAGCCTGTACTAACTAAAGGTTTAGAGTCACTCCTAGGAATCGTGCTCAAAATGAATTTAGGACTGAAAATATTCCTAGCTCAGAGTAGGATAAAAAAGGTGAAGCTTCCTACTCTTACTTTCAGAACTGCGCCAAGGTAAACGTTGTGTTTACAACACTGAGAGCCGTAAAAGTAAGCTGCACATTATAGTGGGTGTTGTAGTTTAACAGGTTTTTGAATCAGCAGCAGTATGAAAGCTTTATGCACACAGACAAAAGATATAAATGCGTGACTCGGCTGCATAATGTTAGAGTTGGGAAGAACGATCATAATCTGATCAAAATGACTTTAACTGGAGAGAGGATGAGACTGGAGGTGGCACGGTGGTGTAGTGATTAGCACCGTCGTCTTGCACCTCCAGGGTCCGGGGTCTCTGTGTGCATGGAGTTTGCATGTTCTCCCTGTGCTTGGTGGGTTTCCTCTGGGTACTCTGGTTTCCTCCCAAAGACATGCAGACTAGGCTGATTGGCATTCCCAAATTGTGTGTGAATGAGTGTGTGAGTGTATGTGTGTGTGTGTCCTGTGATGGAGTGGCACCCTGTCCAGGGTGTACCCTGCCTCGTGCCCTAAGCCTCCTTGGATAGGCTCCAGGCTTCCTGTGACCCTGAATACAGGATAAAGCGGTGTAGATGATGAGTGAGTGAGTGAGTCTGTTTTGCTTGTGGAGGAGGTAGTAAAATGTAAATCAATAAAAAAGCAAAAGTCTGCCCTAATCTTACCTCTAAAGATAAAAAGTGAGTGGAGGCAATTTGTGAAAGCATCAATGCCACCTGTCAGTTTGCTGCATGTACCTCTAAAGAGTGTGAAATCCGAGGTTACGCCGTGTTAATGAAGTGACGCTCATAACAGAGAATCTAAAAAAAAACTGTCGTGTACCCTCACATCATTTTATATAAATACATGAAATGTCTATCTAAATACAATTATTTTAATGTATGTTCAGGGATAAAGCCCATGAATGCAACTTGTTTTTTCGCTGATTTGACGCTGCGTGGTGGGAGGTGTATGAATCTGTGCATGATCTGTGGTGATGTACTGTAAGAGCGAAGTTTGATTTCCAAGAAATAAGGGCTATGTCAGTGTTTCAAAGTTGCATCTCCGCTGTTACCTACAGAGACAGCACATGACAATGTTT
The DNA here is from genome assembly GCA_013621035.1 of Clarias magur. Classification (NCBI taxonomy): domain Eukaryota; kingdom Metazoa; phylum Chordata; class Actinopteri; order Siluriformes; family Clariidae; genus Clarias; species Clarias magur. Next base: position 1,688,235 of record QNUK01000009.1, on the reverse strand, counting down.
GTTAATTAACCAGTTACAGTACATACCACCCTCGATGTAAAAAAGTTACCAAAACATTTCTCCTCCGCCCGTATTTCTGCCGGAACGCCATTTTCTCACTACTCCTAATCAGTTCGGACACCTCTGGAGCTCTCCTACATTTTGGTGGAGATAGGAGTTATTTCCTATTTTAAGAATGTTGATAAATTTCTCTTACTCCTACTCCTAAAATTAAGACCAAAATTGCATCACTCTGAGAATGTTTGGCTACTTAGTGGAGATTTTCTTATTCTGAGGCGCTTAGTTAATACGTGCCCTGATCTAATAAAACAACAACTTTGTGCGTTCATACAGCCATTAAACAAAACACTTGTGTCACATTAGGGTAAAGAATCTGATTTGAGTCACTTGGTAATGTAGCCTTTGACTTTATAATTGACTTTGGGTTAAATGGATTACGTGGTCATTTTCTCTGAACAGTGCACCGTCAAAATTAACGTCAGGGATAATTCACAACTACAAATGCAGCAAATTGAAATTATGTTGAAAAACTGTTGCCGCATTCCTTGAAAATCAATTGAGGCTTCCAGAGTATTAGGCTATATGAGTATTTATAAGGCTCCGTTATTGATTATAAGTGATTAGCAATGACAGCTGTTGGATACTGTGGACATGAGGACAAAGAAAGAAATTGCATGCATTGCTACACATCATTAGGACTCTCCAGGGAATATTTTATTGCTGTGAAAAATAACATTACAACAATGTAAATTTATAGGTGGCACATTGACTTAGTGGTTAACACTGTCACCTTGCACCTCCAGGGTCCAGGTTCGATTCCTTGGGGTCTGTGTGCATAGAGTTTGCAAGTTCTCCCTGTGCTTGGTGATTTTCCTCTGGGTGCTCTGGTTTCCTACGGTACCATACTCCAAAGACATGACGGTTGGGGTAAATGGCGGTTCCATTACCTAGTATTAGTATACTTAGTATTTAAATGCTGACCGGAGTTGTAAATATGGGAATAAATACATAGGTCACCATTGGCCTCAGATGGTCCCAGAGGACTCCTTTCCTAAATGGACGGATGAAAGTCAGTTTACTCTATGAGAATCATTTTTATCTCTCCCTTTCATATTCCAAAGAGTTCAAGAAAAACTAGCAAATACTGCATGTGTACAGTGTACATTAGGATCCCCGAGATGCTTCAGTTTTATCAGCCAAATTTCCCAAGCTGAGATCAATGGCCTTACCTACCATGCTGCGCCTTCCACATACAGTAAAGACCAAAAGGGGGACACTTTCAAAGTTTTCCCAATTTTTCAGACTGATTGACCTTCATTTCTTAAAGTAATGATGGCCGCTCGTTTTTCTTCACTTAGCTGCTTTTTTCTTGCCATAATACAAATTCAACCTCTTTGAATGAGAAGGTGTGTCCAAGCAAGCCTAATTTATAGTTAACCCATTGAAGAGTCTCTGTCTCTGGTGGTCTTATTTGTACATGCAGATGATGTCTGCCATTTAGGGAAAGCTGAAAATCCACCGCCTGCTGCTGAAAGGGTTCTGTATATTAGGTGTTGGAAGAAAACCAGAGTATGGCATACAGCGAAGAACATGAGAAGGTATTATTGACAGTTTCAAAGAGTAAATGAACAAATTTGTCATTATAAAAATTTTTATATATGGTTAGTCAGCCTGTTTTGGATACTTTTACACATCCAAAGTATTAAATGTACTCTACCTATCCCAAGGTTGAAATTAATTAAAAAAATATCCAGAAATGGGTTTATTATTATTATTATTATTATTTATAATAATAGTATAATATTTGGTGTGTTGGAATCGTACTATAAGAAATACTGCATAAAACTGACTATATACTGTATAAAATTTTAAGATGACTTTTTTTCCCCGTCAGTATTAAGCCTGGAACTTTCACCACAAGAGAATTGGCAGAACTTCACAATGAACTGTTGAAAACTGTGTGAGCGGAGTCTCACAAGGCTCCGAAATGTTGGTCAAACATGTTTGCTTTTTTTTATTTTATTTTATTTATTTATTTATTTTTTTTTTTTAGGTAATCGACCGTCTGATCGCCAGTGCTTAATGAAGTTTCTTCTGAAAATGGTGAAATTTGCACTTAGTTTAAGCAACAGTGGTTGTAAAAACAGTGCATATCTAAAACTATGTGCAAGGTAACCGCGACTTTGACATGGAGGGAATGTCATACTTGTATCAGTGTGTGGGATAGCTAGTGTCAGTGAAAATATATCGTACCTGTGCAAAAATCTTGAGCTACCCCTCATTTCTTCATAGTTCGCTTCCAGACTAGTGTTAATGCAGTGTTAATGTAGTCTTGAGGAACATCCTTCTTTTAAGGAGAGACTTTTTTTGACTCAGATTTTTGACTCTTATTTTAATTTTTGTCTCTGTACCTGATCGGTTTCAGAATAATGTTTTATGTTTATTAATCCACATAGTGACCTATGAAACATTCAAGCATTAAAAAAAAAACATCTACTTTGAAGCATGAACCAGTGAAAAACAGGTGCAGATGATGATGATCGGTGATCATGCCGGTGATTAGTAAACTGCTGATGCTGAGCACTGAACAGACGAGAGTGGAAATGAGGTTGCTGCTTTTTAAATTGTATCCTTAGGCACTTTTTGTTGCAGTAAAACATTGGTTTCCATTTATTTCATTTAATCTACATCATTTAATTAAATTGAAGAGAGTAAGCAATGAGGGGTGGCTCAAGACTTTTGCATGTTGAGTTTTATTATTATTATTATTATTATTATTAATTTCTTAATTTAGTTCCTTATTTTATTTTATTATATTACTATATTATTTCATTATTTATGTGAAGCACTTTGGGGCATTCTTGTTGTTAAAGTGCTATACAAATAAAGATGAATTGAGTTGAGTTGAGTTGAGCATGGTACTGTACATAAGCTTAATGCATCATTCTTCCCCTTTTAGGAGCAACAATATATATAGTAGAAAATGTCAATTATGTGCAAGGATCCCCCAGGCTGTCACCACAGATATCTTATTTAGACTATATTGGCTGTACCTGCCACACTTCTGTCAAATGCTGACACCATACTGCAGGGAGCTAAAGCTGTAGTGCATCATTAACAATGAACTAAAATTTCGGCTGAGACTGAGACTGATCAGCAATATGAGTCATTTTTTAGGATCGTTCAAAGTAAAACCAACGGCACTTGGCTCTTTCTATAGCATACTGTACATAAAACATTATGACGGTTTTCCCAATAAATCCTGCCTTCTGCGTCATGATTGGTTCTAAGAATTCTGCCTCATCTATGATCGGTTAGACTTCGTTAGGCTACAAATAATATCATACTAAGAGTAAGTAACACTGATTATTTAAGGATGATAAGAAATGTATCATACTGTATATCTGAAATTTTCCTGTGTACATTTTACCCAAAGTGCGTGCTTTTCTGGAAATGTATTATCTTTTTTTTTTTTTTTTTAATTGGCATTTTGGTCCTATGTACACATATACTCACTTAAACATTTCATAGACATTTACATTACTCGCCACTCCCCACTCTACAGATATATCCATCATTTCTAGGGCAGTTACTTACAGTAAGGGTTTGGGTTGCCAGCCGAACACCCGATTGTAATTCACACTCTACAGGCAATTTGGGAACACAAATTAGGGTAAACGGAACATCTCTGGACTGTGGGAGAAAACCAGAGCATCCAGAGGAAACCCACCAAGCATGGGAAGAAAATGTACACAGACCCCGAGGCGGGAAATGAACCTCAGCCATGAGGTGCAAGGCGACAGTGCTAAGCACTAAGCCACCACCAGTAATGCATTATCCAGGAATCAGAAAGAAAAACATACCAACAAGAGCTATTTTATGGTGCCCATTTCACTGGTGCTAAAAATAATACGGCAAGCCTTTTGAACTTTTAAACTGACGCATTAGCAATGGCTTCACTCCTGGTGGAAGTAGCTCCCTCCAGTATGGCAGCACTGGTCGGCCAACAGTACTAATGCGAGCTGTGTTTTGATCAGCAAGTAGTTAATTAACTGCGAAATGGACTGCAAATCCTATTCACGTCACGTCAAGTGCGATTTCAAAACCGCAGGGAGCGAAGCTGCTGAGTTTAGAGAACGAGTGAACAAAGGAATTTAACTCTGTCGGGAGTGGAACGCAAAATTTCCCATCAGTCACTGCGTTTCGCTGGAGCGTGGAAGAAAACGGAGCAAGACAAGTGATTATTAAAAAAAAAAAATAAATCAATTAAATCAATGAATCCTTGTAATCTGTTTCAGGTATGCAAGGTGCTTCCGGTTACATGGAGTAAGTGATGTCTGGACTGGTGACACGTGTTTCAAATGATGGAATTTTTTGTTGAGGAAAATTCCGCTACCTCTGCACAGGGAGCTGGGAGTAGGGGGCACGCTTTAAAGTAGGCTGTTCAATGGGAGGCAGGCGATATCTAAGGGTGCAACACATTAACATGGACTGTGTTCCATTCCAAAGTGTACTTCACAGAGGGAATATCGGTGAAGGGAACGTGCCTCGAAAAAAATATTACATAAAACGCCACCTTTTGGAACACCCTGCAAAGTCACCAGAGCGGACGTCACTTCCTCTGTGCGTTACCATGGTTACCTTTAAATATTGAATATTTATTGCAACAAAAACTGATACCATTATAAAACATACTACTGAAACACGTATAAGTTGTAAATAAATGAATTGATTGATTATAATAAATTATCCACTTGTGGATAATTCTATCCACTTAATGTAGAGATTTAAAAAAAAAAATATTTAAATCCTTATAATACTAAGGATTTCCTGAATAAATTAAAATGTAATTTTTTGTGTCCTTTTAATATGATGTCGTCCTCGATAATAATGATAATAAATATATAAATCCTTTTTCTGAAATTCATACTGTATTTTTCACGCTCTGGCAAGACGCAGTGACCTGTTGTTCACTCGTTCCCTACACCACTGGCGGTTCCCTTTGAACTGAACATTTTCGCTCCCTGCTGTTTGGAATCACACATAACATGGCTGACCACCCTGTGTAGTATACTTCGCAGGGTATTTCGTTCGGAACGCACCTATGAAATTTGGAAGTGAACAAGAAATTCAGGCCAAAGGTTGCACCTGAACTCATGACAGAGCGACATCTGCTGGTGGGGAGGAGCAACTGAGTTTGCGTTGCAAAAGTTACAAAGAGCTACTGTATGGAAATTCAAAAAACGCAAACGAGAAGACACAAAGGGACGCGTTGCTTTTCATAAACAAAGTCTGTTGATTCGAATCCCATATTTGGTCTAACAACTGGACATAAAAGAAAAAAGAAAAGTAGAAGTAGTGGTATGGTTGTGCACTGGGCTTTGGAGACTTTCTCGGTTACACAGAAGCCGTGTAATTACAGACGAGCCTGTATGAGAGATCTGAGGTATTATAAGACGAAGAATGTAATTAATTTCACCACAGCTCTCTTTCCCGGACCTGGACTCATACACTTCTGTCATCCCTAATTGTTTAACTTAAACCTAATAGGCTCGTGCTGGAGTGGGAGAAAGAGAGAAAATGAAAGGCCTAAAGGTATAACTATTAATAGCAACATCAGAGCTCTTTCCATCCACCTAGCAGACTACTGTTTGCTATTTCAATTTTGTCAAACTCTTAATCTCAAGACCTTTTGCCTACTGCGGAATTGAGGGCTGACGCAAAGATTAGTAATATCCTCTCGAAATGGGCGGATATAAATCGCTTGCTTTATACTGTAGCGTGCATACTGTAGCTGGGTATTAGATAGGCGTGATGTATTAGCATAGAAAAAAAACGGTACAATTTTCTCCCACTGACTCATATAATACAATGGGCATGTGTGCAAATATCATATCCTGCTGTACAATGCAGGTGCTTTGAACAGAACATCACAGTCAAAAATATTACATAAGCTCATTCAGTTATCCGTAATGTACAGTACCTTTATGTTGCTGGCCATTTATTTTCGTACGTGAAAGAACATAATATACTAAGAAATTCTCATCATTCTTACTTAGTTTGTGTTCATCTGGGGTCAAACACTACAGACAACATTTATACAGTTAGACAGTTATCTCTGAGAAAATATAACATTTTCAATACAGTGACAAGAATCCAGCTATGTACTGTAAGTGGATTTTAATGCTTTATTCACAGCATGATGTCTTTGTACTATCCAGTTTCTTCTCAACAGCCTGAGAAGGTAGGAACCTTTGCGTACAGTACCAGACCTTAATATACACAAATTAGTCAAGTATAAGGTCCAGTGTGGCACTTATGATATTATTACCTGGATCTAAACCTATTTAGAGGTTAGAATGGACAATTTATTTGGTTTTGGACAATTTTATCTACCTGCAAAAATTCAGAAGTTATAAAATTACAGCTTTATACGCAGGGCGGTGAAGTCAGTCCAGGTCAGAATTGTAGAGGAGGTGTGCAAGTATGTAGCCAAGTTTCCGTAATGTGCAAGTAGTGCAGATCTGCAACAACAAAAAAAAAAAAACAGAATGCCTTTGGTGATCAAACCAGGCTGTTTTTTCCATTAAAGGACAGGGTCTTTAAAAGAGTTCCTGGGAGGCCAGCGTTTTCAGATGAGAAGCAGGCAGCCCGGTCATGGCTTCTTTCTACCCTGATGGTGTCCAAGCACTAGTGAAACCCTGGGATAAGTGTATTATTAGTGTAGCAGGGGATTATATAGAGAAATAAAGGTTTTTTTTTTTTGCTCTCAGCACTGTGTTCTGTTGTTCTGCACAATCAAAAATCCTGGATTATCTTGAACGCATCTTGTATTTATGCACTAATTTTAACATAATCATTTTTACAGTAACTATTTCACAAGGATCTGTATTTTGGACCCATCACATACTCTAAAAATGTATGGTTATTTACTAATGGAAAATGTATAATTGCTTGTATTACAAAACTTACCAATGTGAATTAACAGTTTTGATGGAAGGAGTTCCCAATGCCACAAGCAGTAACAAAATAAAAGCTTTTCTTCCATGAGAAAGTCTTTTAGATTAGAGAGGATTTTGTATCAGACCTACAGTAAAAGAGACGTTGGGCCACACTGAAAAAAAGTTGATAAAAAAAACTAAATGATGGTAAATAATGGTAAAATTGCTAAGTGTTAAACTCATTGAATAAAGTTACCAAACTTTAATATACATAAGATCAATTTGTAAACGCTACACAGGGCCAAAATAATTTTTTTTATGGACACCAGCTTGTTGATAATTTTCATTAGCAGCTCATCTTGTTGTGCTTTTTTTCTCCTTATTCATAATATTGTATATCTGTCATAGATCATAACAGACTGAGGCTCAATGTCAACCAAAACGGTGATGTAACAAAGTCTAGCGAACACACTGCTTAGGATTACCCTCACAAATGGTCGTGTGATTACAATTCGGTTATACTGTATGCCTAACTGTGTTCTTCTGAGCTAAGGATATTTCAAGAGATTGAAAGCCAGTTTTATTTAGCTTTGTTGGGCGGGGGGGGGGGGGGGGAGGGGGGGGGTGTGTGTGTAAATTTTGACACTGTAAAAATATTTTGTGCTACTAAACTGCAGGAATGTGTTAGCTAGCAAAAAAAGGTAGGCTTCTGCTTTTAGAATGTTATGGTACTTTCCCTTCACTGGAACTAAGAAGCTCAAACCTCAAACCTGACAACGGCCCTGTACATAAGCTTCATAAAAACAAGGTTTGCCAAGGTTGGAGTGAAAGATCTCGAGCGGTCTGCACAAAGCCCTGACCTAAACCCCACTGATCACTGAACTGACAACACTGACTGCACACCAGGCCTTCTTGAGTTTGTGTAGTTCCACACACAATGTAACAGTAGATGTAATGTAACATAGATCGCCTATAAATGCATACATTTTTAGCAGGTAAATAAAATTTTACCTAAAAGTTACATTATTGGTTTCTGTCTTTTTATATCAGGCATAAAAAGCCACAAGAAAATATTTTCCCATTAATTTATTTTAGCTAGCATTAATTATTTGATTAAATTACTTCCTATTTTTAAATCCAAAAGAAGACTTAAATGATATTATTAATATTTGCATACTATAATAACAAAATTATCCAGTTAGTAATCTGTTTTAAGCCTCCGAGTGGCGCAGTGGTTAAAGCGCTCGCCCTATCATCCGGAGATCGCTAGTTCGAATCCCGCGTGATGCTGTAATCTCTCGCAGCCGGAGGTCTAGAGAGAGCTGATTGGCCGAGCTCTCTCAGAGGGGAGGGATGAGAGGTACATAGTGCTCCGGCATTAATCACGGCGTCTGTGAGCTCGCGCAGCGGAGGGAGCGGATAGCGCTGTCCTCCGAGTGTGTTACGTCGCCCCCAAGGGTGCGCAAGCGAGCGGTTCGAAAAGATGCGGTCGGCTAGCGTCACGTGGTTCGGAGGAAACACGTGATAGTCTTCGGCCCTCCCGGCTGAGTGGTAGTAGTAGCCTTAATGTGGGAGCGCCCCCTAGTGACGGGGAGGAATTGGACACGACTAAATTAGGGAGAAAATCGGGGAAAATCCAAAAAAAAAAAAAAAGGAATCTGTTTTAATGAAAAGAGCTGTTAATTACATTAACTGTCAGTTGCCAGATTTAACAGTCGCGTGTTAGTTAGTTGCCACCAGGGATGTTGTATGTGTTGGCGAATGATGATGAATGATGTTTATCATACAGTACAGTACTATTATATAAAATATCGTGCTGTTGTACTGAATATCAGCACAGCTGCACCCTCGACCCTACGACTGATATTCAGCACAACAGCACTCCCTCTCATGTGGCACTGCTTAAATATATGCTTTACTATAACACACACTAAAAATAATATCAACAATATTAAAAAACATAAAGAATTCATTTAAAATTCCAGCGCTTGCTTTATGTCCCAGCTTATACTGTAGGTTTTCTTTTTTCCATATTTATGGACATCATTACATTTTACTCAAAGTAGTGCCACCAGAAGTCAGAAGTGAATATACAGTACTGTAATGCATGGATATATATATATAAAAGTCATTCTGCATGTTAAGTGTGTGAAAGCAACCCATGCTTATTGCATCCACATAATAATACATGACAGCACATTTGTTATCATGTAGCACGCAGTACCCTGTGTGGTTTAGAGCTCAGCTGTGGACCTCAGGGGATGCCGCAGACAGAACATTAGTCCCTGGTTCCTCATTATGAGTTGCTGTGAACTGAGTCGAAGCCGTTCTGCACAATGCTTTATTTCAACGCCACATGTTTATGTGCACTGGGCGTGCAGAGAATACTACAGGGGAATACTAATAGCGTTAAATAAATAACTCTTCAGGATCGGTAGAACAAGATAAAATAAGTTTTGAGTGTGTTTAGAGTGTGTATGTGGATGTGGTGCCATGAAGTGCAGAATGCTGTTACGGGCAGCATGCCACACACAGCACTGAGATCGCAGGGTCTTTTTGAGATTCTCAATCGTTGCAGCAAATGTCATAGCATGACTTTTATACAGGCTTTAGTTTTGTAATGCTTTTTCTCTCTCTCTCTCTCTCTCTCTCTCTCTCTTTTTTTTTTTTTTTTGACTGAAACTTGTTGAACTGAAACAATACCATATATTTGTGAAAAATGAAATACACTATTGGAAAATATGTTCAGCCTAGTCTTTTTGTTGTTGGATGAAAAGCAAGTCAAAAAAAAAAATCCATAACGCTGTGTACAGTGGTGGCATTTTAAAAGCAATTTTTAGTCGAAACAAAACTCAAAACCCACAAAAATATTGATAGTTGAAGTAAACAACCTGCTTCGTGCTTTCATTCCCTAATATTTTTTGACAATGGCAACATAAAATTGTCCACCTGTAGTTGAACAATATCATGCAGGAGGGAGTGCTGTTATACTGAATAACAGGATGGATGTGATGTGGTTGTAGTCATGAGGACGGGGACGGAGTACCGAGTTGAACCCTCGTTACCCCGAGCATAGCACATCATATCGGTACTCAGCATATTGGTACACAGCATATCACAACCATGCTGATATTCAGTATAACAGCACAGCCTCAAGTGTGTTAGTGCTTTAATACAACAGTTCCCCGAAAACCATTTATTATTAACAGATTACAATTTGGTTGTTTATTTAACATCTTATTTTGCTCCACGGACGCACATCCTTCCCCGCCTGGCAGAACTAACTAACTGCGACTGGCGGACTGGAGACCGACAGTTAGTGTAATTAACAGAGGTGAAAGTACAGTAAGTCCCCTACATACGAACATTTGAGTTACAAACTTTTAAAGATACGAACATGCGCCCGCGCATCTTCAATCAAAGAATGACGTTCCATTCACTTCCAGGTTCCAGAATAAAATCTCAAATAGCGGTAAAGCTAGTGCACTATGCTGTACAATCCCTTGTTCCACACACCAAGTAGTGTCCTGGATCAGGGATTAGAGAGGGATTTGGGATTCAGCCTTGTGTTAGAAGCTAGTTAGCTTTGTCACTCGCGTTAGCTTGTAACAAAATGACACAGACGGTTCAGAGGCAAATCGGAGCGACTTTAAACAAATGAAGCATCATCTTAAAGTGTTGTTTCAGATGAATAACATCTTTAGAAGTGTTTTCTTGCTGAAAGTGCTTCCATGACTGGTTTTAAATATGAGTTTTGGCAGACACTCTTTCCAGTACTGCAGAGCGTACAGACCTACTTTCACCCACGCTGCGACCGACAGTTAGTGTAATTAACGGTTATAAGAACACCTGTGATGTGGAGTTGTGATGTCCCAGTGCTGTTATCATCTATTATCACCACTCGTGAAACACCTATCAGGTTCTAACTGTTGTATAATTAGCTTAAATCACTGATACTGACAGGGCAGACAGATTATCTCACCTCTTCTACCTCCAGTAGCCAGTACGGCATGTTTTGCTCTCTTGGACTCCTGGCCTTAGACCGCAGTGACATAGTCAGGATTTGAACTCATGATCTAATCTATACCTATAGCAGTAATTCCCAAATGACTACATGAACACTCACTCACTCTCACTCATCATCTATACCACTTAATTTCAGGGTGTATTCAGGGATGGAGCCTGTCCCAGGAGACTTAGGGCATAAGACAGGGTGCCGATCCACTGCAGGGCACACACATACATACACTCATTATGGCCAATTTGGGAACGCCAATTAACCTAACATGCAACCCACCAAGCACGGGGAGAACATGCAAACTCCATGCACACAGAGACGGGAATCGAAACCAGACCCTGGAGTTGCAAGGCGACAGTACTAACCACTACACTACATTTTCTAAATGAACAACACTTAGAAAATAACATATTTGCATATATACATTATGTGCAAATATGGTTCATAGTCCACTGTACATGTAGGAGCTCTGCACAGCAAACAATCTACAGCTCATATGCTCTTGTTCTGCCACTTTGTTAGCAAACCTGTATATAATAATATACATATTATGCATCACAGAAATCAAAAACCAAGTATTATGATATGATATTTTTGTTCCTTCACCCACTTCTAGGCATCAATTGCCCAGAAGTGCATAAAGAATAAGACTCTGTGCGTGTTACGTTGTATCCACCCTCCACTGCACTCGCTCACACTCTCCCTCTAACAATCTGTGGGCGGATGGACGGGTGCCTATTTCTGTCTGTACACATCTATCGCAAGCAGGCATAGATTTGACTTTCAAGCTCAGTTTAATACCATGACTCCCTGAACAAACAAGTACATTAACCTACAGTTGATACTCACCTTCCCAAAGTATCACTCATACTGTATACAGCTGTGTGTGCATGTTCTAGCACGCATGATCACCATATAGAAAAATAAGTACAAGCAGATGGAAAGAGAGACAGGGTGTATGAAAAGTGTATTTGAGGAAGACCAGAAACATGGGTGGCAATTTAGTGAAAATGTCAGCAGGTTTTGTAACATTTTAGATTGCGTTTTTTTTTTTTTAAACAGAGTGACAAATCGGGTAATTCAGCATGATATGGCTCTCCAGCTTAGATCACAGCTGCTGGTTTTAGAATTTGAGAGAGAAGCTCGGTCAAATCAACATCAGTGTGTAAAGCCGGAACAAGTTTATGTTTCCAACACTCAATCAATATGCAATATGCATTGTTCCCAATGGAAAATCACTGATCACTAATGGTTCCAATGACTAATCGCTGATCACCATTGTTCCCAATGACCAAACACTAATCGCCATCATTCCCAACAAATGAACACTGATCGCCAGTGTTCCCTTTGTTAAGTTAAGCTAAGCCTTTATTTGTCACATGCATACATGACAGCACAGTGAAATTCTTTCTTCTCATATCCCAGCGTAACTGGGGTCAGAGCAGATAGGGTTAAGGGCCTTGCTCAAGGGCCCAACAATGGCAACCTGGTGGAGCTGGGGATTGAATAGCAGATCTTCTGATCAGTAACTCAGTGCATTAGCTTTCTGAGCTACCTGAGCGGACCAATCACTGATCACCAACATTCACAACAACCAATCACTGATCACTATTTTTTCCCAACAACCAATCACTGATATCCATTTATTCCACTCACTAATCACTGATGCCCAATGTTCCCAATGGCCAATTACTGATCACAATTTTTCACATTGATCAATCACGGATTGCCATTGTTCCTAATTACCAATCACTGTGTTGCTCAATGTTCCCAACAAACCAATCACTGATCCTCACATTGACCAAGTTCCCAACCCTGACCTGATCCCAAAATCCTATCGTTGATCAACAATATTCCCAGTGTCCCATCACTGATCACCAATGTTCCAAAATAACCAATCACTGATTACCAAACTTTTCAAAGACCAATCACTGATCGCTAATGTTCCCAATGACCAATCACTGATCGCTAATGTTCTCAATGACCAATCACTGATTGACAAACTGACCAATCATTAATCACCACTATTCCTAAAAACTGATCATTGATCACCAATGTCCCCAACAATCAATCACTGATCACCATCATTCCCATAACCAATCACTTATAACTAATGTTCCCAACAAACAATCACAGATCAATCATTAATCACGACCATTCCTAACAATTCACCATTTATCACCCATGTCCCCAACAACTGATCACCATTTATCGCACTGATCACTGATGTACTGGATGCAAACTTCTGTCAAATTGTCATTAAATTCTTTGGTTTTGTAGTTTACGTTTTCAATAAGCCAAAATATAATCTAAAGTTTATAACAGTTCCTGAACTAGAAGTGTATCAAATATGCAAAATTATGCAAATATGCAAACTAACACCCACGCTTCCTCATATCCTCCTTTATAAGCACATCCACTAACTCAGACGCTGAGGGGAGTGCAAATGTCTTCGGCAATGCCTGCGGAAGATGTAGTCACTATATTAGAAAATATCCGTGGCATCCAGGATAAACGTTTTGGAACAAACTTTTCCATACCTGGAAAATAGCTAGTCATGTATTTCTTCCCCCCAAAAAAATCTCTATAATCCTGAGAATTATCGCCCAAAATATGCAGGAAATCCGTTTGATAATCTTGTTTTCTCCAAGGAATGATTACAAAATGAATCACGCCTGCAACGTTTACAGTTCTCTTCACGTCCCCAGTGCAAGACAAGATGGCAGAAACATGCTAATCAAGGTGTGCCATGTCAGTATCTGAAAGCATAAAAATCTGACAAATCCGGGACACCAGTGTCTCTCGTGCATGAGGGATGAAAAAGGAGCAGTTCATCCAGGTTTGACTGGTTAACTTCATGTCTTCAAAGGCAGCAGTGCCAGGCATGCTGGAATAATATCATATTAATGTTGTGAAGCCTTCTTAGGAGGCTGTGTGCTAATTCATAATTTAGACTTAGGAAAGGAAAGAGGGATGGATGTGAGTGATAAAGATGAGTCTATAAATAGGATCGAGAGAGAAAGAGAGAGAGAGAGAGAGATTGTCCGACTGAGAGGTCTCGTAGTGGTGTTGTATGCAGAGTTCCCCATTCACTCCATTCACACAGCGCCATTCAGTCCAATCACATGCCTTTGTTCTTACGGAAAGCAGATCATAACACACCCCATCGAATCAATGCAAGCCAAACTGATAAACTCGTAACTCTAAACTACCTCCTCATCAACGTGTTTCTTTTTCTTTTTTTTTTTTATGAATCTAGTGCATACAGCTTGAAGGATGTTATGAGATTAAACTCATAAACTCATCACTCATTGAACGTGTTTTGTAGTAGCGACTGATTCCTGTTTTCTGTGCTTGATGTAGGACTAAAGGAAACTAAAGGGGGAAAGAAACTATTTGATTAAAAGAAATTACATTTCACTTCATGTTCAAAATGATTCGAAATTAATATTCATATTATAAACAATTAAAAATACTAACATTTAGTTGTTCTGATATACATTTTTTTTTATAAATTACCTTAAGGCTATGTTCACATTATGAGAATGAAGTAAAACAATTTTTTTAAAAAAAATCTGCCTTATTGTTACACAGATCTATTTTCCCCCTTAGAATGTTCTGCTCACAAAAATCACTTCATACTACAGTATATGTGGTCTTAGATCAGATACACATCTAATACATGGCCATACACTCACTCACTCATCATCTATACCGCTTTATCCTGGGGCCTGGAGCCTATCCCAGGAGGGCACGAGGCGTGCCAATCCATCGCAGGGCACACACACTCACACACACACATACATTCACTCACACACTATGGGTAATTTGGGAACGCCAATTGGGAAGCCTAATCTGCATGTCTTTGGACTGTGGGAGAAAAACGGAGTATCCGGAGGAAACCCACCAAGCACGGGGAGAACATGCAAACTCCATGCACACAGAAATGGGAATCGAACCTGGAACCTGGAGGTGCATGGAGACAGTCCTAACCACTACACCACCGTGCCGCCACGTGGCCATACAATATAGGTGGGCTTTTCTCCAATGTACTTTTGTACAGTATATCATTCATTATCAATTCATTATTGATCAATTCATTAGTGAATATATATACACAGAAGAAGAGGGAAATTGGTCCTAGATATTAAGGGGATGCATTCAAGGAAAAATGGGATGAACTTAACAGAACCGAGTAGTGTAGTGAAACAATTGGTCAACAAATCGATGTGTGCATGCGGGGGAATTTCAGCGGACAGGTGCGATCTCACAGGGGACAGATATGGGCCACCGGTGTCATGACTGTTACCATTAAGACAGAAAGATCCGATCTGAGCAAAAGAAGAAGAAAAAAAGAAAAGAAATTGTGCAAAGAAGCTCGTAATGTGACCTAGCTCAAATCAGATGGATGTGCCTGCGAGTAGGCTCCTTTCAGAGTGTTATAACGTTGAAAACGCAAAACAATAAGGACTTCTTTGTCACTAAACCTGAATGGCTGTTTTGCGCGATTTCCTTCAATCGTCACCCCCCCCCCCCCCCCCCTCTAAAAATAGAGAATGGCTTTGCGCCTGCTTTGCTATTCATGCCTTCGTTCACATTCTTTTCCCATCTTTCCTTCTTATTGATTTCTGTCTTTCCCTGGTTTCTGTCTGTGCAGGCTGTGTGAAATTAAACAGCTCGCCAGCCCCGGACTCTGGGCCATAAACCACTGCAGGTGCCTGACGATAAGAAGGGATTGATGAAAAACAATGGGCCGGCAGGCGAGGCCTCTAAGAAATGAGACGAGAAAATGGGGTGAGAGCTATGAGGGGGGGGGGCGCTTGGGGGTTGTGGGGAGGGGAGGGGGGTGTTGGGAATGTACTGGGAGGAGGGAGAGTAAGAAAAATGTCCTATACCTGGTTTTACCCAGGGGTGGCGAATTGCTAACACTTTATTTCAATAGTCCGTGGCAGACACTCTATAAACAGTCAAGACACAATTTACAGGCCATTCATCAAACCATTACTCATCCCTGTTAACTGATATTAAACAATAAGTCAAGAGTTCATGGTCAGTAGAGAATCTCTACACAGCTGGGATAGGAAATTGCTAAAATGACTGGAATTGGTTTATGAACTGTCCAACGCGTTATTAAAATATGCACGAGTAATGCTGAGCTGTCAAGAAATGTGGTCGAATAAATGAAAATTATGCATGACTGTGTGTGGAGATGACCTACTGTAAATGCTTAGTTACATAGAAATCATTGACATGTTTGATAGTAACAGTAATAGAACATGATGCTCCGACCATACACGAGTTGGGACTAAACAGCTGTACAGCTGTGGCCACACGACAACCAATTGTCAGTGAGACTAATTAGAAAAATGTTCTCCAACGATTTACACAAGTATAAGATCATGTGGTCTTAAGCACACAGATTGACCCTATTCCAGTGTGCGTCAGGGTAAGATGGGATGCGCATGAAGCGATGCACCCATCATGCAGAGTGCCCACTATTACAAGCCTCTGGAGGAAGTGTTATGATCTGGGGTTGCTACAGTTGCTCAGGTCTAGACTGTGGCAATAAAATGAAGTCACACAGTTATTACAGATGAATGTACTGACTGACCAGGGTATTAGTGATGGGAAGTTTGGATCATTGTAGTGACTCGGTTCATTGAATCTCGTTCATCAAAATGAACGAATCTTTTTTTTTTTGAGTCATGTAGTTCATTTCGTTCTTTTGATCAGAAATAAAATAAAATGATACATTTTCAAACAACAGACCCCCAAGACGTTGTCGCCAAGGTCATATAACGATAAACAGACTGAGCAGCTCACCTCTCATATCTTCTGGTCCGAATCGTTCGTTCATTCTTTTACGCTGTTAGCGTCTATGGGAGTCACGTGACAAAAGAACGAAAGATTCGAGGCATAAGACTGATGAGAAGAAGAACCGCTCAATTCTGATCCCACTGCATAGCGACTAAGGGAGTCACGTGGCAAAAGAACAAATGATTCGGACAAAGACTCGAGAGGTAACTACTCATTTCTGTTTTCCGTACATAACCTGCGGAGGTTTTGCGATGCTCTGCGCATGCGCGCCCAGTAGAAAATGAACGAATCACTCTCCGAGACTGCTCGTTCTTCTGAGTCACGTTAAAGATTCGTTCAAAAAGAAAGAATCGTTCATGAACGACCCATCACTACAGGGTATCACACAAGCTTTTCTTCCCTAATGGCACTAAAATTGTGAAAGTGTGCTTTTGGGAGCACTAGGAATCATTTTTAAACATGAATTGCCCACGACATTGTGCATCAAAAGTTAAGGTAAAGGTCATCAACTGAAATATTAGAGTGTGTGACTTTTTGACACACTGATGCTTGATTCATTTTGAACAATGTCTATGTAGGTTGTTTGTAAAGTGTCTAAAGTAGTGAATTTCTTTCTGAATTGTCTTAGTGATTTCATAAAGCAAGGTGGGTATTCAAAAATTTTTTTTGAAAGATGCTGAATATACTGTACAGTATGAGCGTACACCATACAGACATTTCAACAGCATTTGATATAAATAAATGCTACATGGCCGAGTCTTATTTTGATGCAACCATACAAGACATAACCTTATATTATATAATCTGCTATAAAGGGACAACGGTTTACAAGGCTAATGCACAATGAAACTGACAAATTGTGATGATTCCAGTTTCTGTCTTGAGTAAATTATTCACGCTAATCATGTAGTACATTTCCGTACGTTCCTAGTCACCCAACCAGTGTACACCATTCATTTTCTCAATTGCCTTACCATTAGACATCTCAATTTGTTTCCTCATTACTAAGCAAAGGCATTTCTTTGATGTTCTGCCAGCGTAACTACCCAGAAAATTCAGCCTTCTTATTAAATATGACAAAACTGGAAAAGGAGGGGAAAAAATCTCTGTCTTTTCTAACCAGATACTGAATTAGTCGAATGTAAAGCAGCATTAGGTGCGAGGCTCTAACACTGCCTTAGGAGGGCTATCATACCATGTTGGTGTGTGTGTGTGTGTATATGTGGGTACTGTACGTGTACATGCTCACACACAGGAGCAGGGCATGGCATGTGTGGGAGCCGTAGTTTTCTGCAGCACATAGGCAGTCTGCTAATCAGTTCTGTCACTCCACAGGAAAGATTTGCTCCATTCAATCTCTTATTTCCATTTTAGGAGAAGAAAAAAAAATTTGTGTTTTGTCTTCATCTAGGTTGACAGAGAGGGGGTGTGCATGTTTGATAGGTTTCTTCTCTTGGCAATAAGACTTGTCAGCAGCCACATGGGTATGAATGTGTGTTTTTCGCAGCAGTGTATTTACCCTTTATCCACTGCCATGTTTGCAAATGAGTATCTGTGCAAGCAAATCTTCACTATATTCCCTAGATTTGGCTTAGCAAAAACATAATTCCTGCGCCAGCATGCTTATACGCATGCCTAGCCTACTGTTTCTTAACCAAATTTAGCTCTTCTGTGAGTTGAGTCTCATAGTCCTGCTCATCCAAACCAGCCTACATGTAAAGCTTTCAATCGCGAATTCAAGACTGGGATTCAAGGGAAAGAGGAATGGAGTGACAGTGCGAGGGTGAAATACTGGAGAAAAGGAGAGGGGCTCACTAGGTAAACCTTTCCCTATTAACCAGTTATATTCTTTATTTTGAGGGCTTTCCAACATTCCTGAATTTGATCCTACACCGGTGCAATCTCGAGATAAGACTAGTTCTAGAGTTTCATTTAAAATCTTTGGCATTAATATATATATATATATATATATATATATATATATATATATATATATATATAAAACATTGGTTATTGGAGAATCCATAAATATGCCAAAATATGCCTTGATTACTGCTGAAGTGGAAAGTGGACAGCTTTGAGCGGTCACTACTGGAGTGCTCTTAAAACCCTCTCATACAATGGGTGGAGTGAACTCACTAAAATGGCACAACTACTCAGTACAATGCTCTAATAGATATTATGCAACAGTTTGTTCCGGCCGAGTAATCTGATTGGACAAGAGGTATTCCATGAGTGCTGATATAGAGGCATAACAGCACCTGGATGCTTAACTATCCAGTATATATCACTCCATGTCACAGGTGTGCTAACAATTCTGAAAGTACGTCTGTACTGTCCGCAGTACTAGAAGAGAAAGGAGAGCAGCTGTCTGCCAAAACCCACTTTTAAAACCGTCATAAAAGCACTTTCAGCAAGAAACCCCATCTGAATCTATAACGTTATGTCATCTTAAGCAACACTGTGTCTTCTTAGAAACTGCCTCTAAGTCGTTCCCATGTTGTTTGGTTACGGCTAACACAAGCTACCTCCTAACACAAACCTGAAACCCAAATCCCTCTCTAGACCTTGATCAAAAGCAGACCTCTAGTTGACTTACCATGCAGATATCATGCTAGACACAAACGCACTGTAAAACATCAAACCCAACAGCACTGTATTGCGTTCTATTTTGACTTCCGCGTTATCCCAATGTCTTAGCAAAAACATTAAGACACTAACATTGGTTAGCAGATATACAACAGTGATCTGGTGACAGGAGCATGGGCACCCAAGGCTCATCAATGCCTGCTTGGACCTAAGGCCAGCCTGTTCAGAGCAATCACACAGAAAAGCCAAAGCAGCACAAATTCCTAAAAAAAAGTCAACACTGGCCACAATAGAAAGGCACCGGAACACCCAGTGCACCCAAAGGCCCCTCTGCCAACATCCTGGCCCCGGATACCACCATGGTGTATAATTTATGTATATTAATGATACCTTAATTGATCATTAACTTTACGTTAAGCCATCATATATCAAGTCCCACTTTAACACCTGTATAAATATAAATAAATAGGAGAAAGCTATTGTCTAACATTGGTCAGAAGTGCTCTATCAATTATGTTTTTGAGGTCTCCAAAGATTTTTGACGTTTTGCAGTACTTGAATATCTGCCTGAAGTTTAACCTGCACCATTAGTGGAATCCTACTGGTGAGTCAAAGTGATGTTATGAAAAATTATGTGCCGGATTTAATTATCTACTTTAGAATGAGCTAATAGTAAGCTACTTGTTCAATGAAAACACACACCTGCACCAATTACATATTAATTATAAAAGCTAATAGTTAATATTTTCACCACTGGAAAAAAAAAAAAATTAATAGGAGTGACTGAACCGGTTCTGATGCTGCTCAAACTCTGCACTGGATTGATGAATTAACAGTGTCAGATATGCACCATTTTTTCGTTCAGTCTCAGGGACTTTTTCACAAAATATTTTTTTTTTTTTTTGCTTGATGTTGCCAGATTTCAAGGTCTAGGACACCATTTGGGAGAAGGCCAGTGTCAGCTTTCATCTTGTCTTAGCAATAACACACAATAACCCTAGTGACAACCCCAAGGAAATACTAAATTGTCTTCTTCACTATCTGTGACCTTGTTGCATATCTGGGTTCCATATTAGGTCAGTTGATTTATTTATTCTCTTGCTTGCATTTCTCACTTATTTAAAAACTCTCTCAAAGGGGGGAAAAAACTACATGGCTAATGATAATACTTTCTGTCTCTCTCTCTCTCTCTCATACTCATTCTTTATACCACTTTTCCTGTACAGTCCTTTCCTCCCAGGGGACTCGGAGCGAGGGGCATGAGGCGGGGTACACCGTGGCAATCCAACCCAAGCCACACCAAAGGCAATTTGGAATCACCAATTAGTCTAATCTGCATGTGTTTGGAATGTTGGAGGAAACTGGAGTACCCAGATGAGACCCACCAAGCATGGGGAGAACATGCAAACTTCATGCACACAGACCCAGAGGCAGGACTCGAATCCTCGACCCTGTAGGCGCAAGACCGCAGTGAGAATAAATAGCATAAAGAGTTGTCATGTTTAATTCATACATTATGGATCACATGGCATAAGGAATATAAATGAATTAATGAAACAAGCAGTTGAAAGGAAACGTTCAAATCGAATTCCTTCTTTTAGAGATGGAATCACTTTTTCAGACAGAATAACCTGTTTTCAACCAAAGTGAACCAGGTGTTACAGTAGTTCATGTCTGGTCCTAATGAGCTGATTCAATAGTTAACCTCCTAAGACCTCCTAAGCATTGTACTGTACATCTCTACCTTCCCAGCAATGCTAGCAGCAACATTAGCAGCAATGCTAGCCGGGAAAAAAAAAGTAGCGGCAAAAGAATGCTAGCATCAAGCACAACAACAACAATGAACAACTTCAATATGGCTTTACGAGCAGTTCTCCTGGCTTTTTTATTACTAGAAAGCATTTGAGCAGGAGTTTGCATGTTCTCCCCGTGCATGGTGGGTTTCCTCCGGGTACTCCCGTTTCTGCAGGTTAGGCTAACTGGCATTTCCAAATTGCCCAAAGTGTACGAATGAGTGTGTGAGTGTTTGTGCCCTGTGATGGATTGGCACCCTGTCCAGGGTGAACCCCGCCTTGTGCCCTAAGCCTCCTGGGATAAACTCCAGGTCCCCCCGTGACCCTGAATACAGGATAAAACGGTATAGACGATAAGTGAGTGAGTGAGTGAGCATCTGAGCAGCCCATGGCATGTTGAGTCCATTTTTTGTTGGTCAGTCACACTATCTACACTAAAACTATATTAACTGTGTTAAATTGGAATATTTACTGAGAGAATTCAGCATTTGCTCAGCATTATCTCATGTCAGCCCTTTAGAGCAAACGTGGGCCATGTCCATTATAGTAACACCAAGTCAATCCGTGTTCTGCTGGTACGCAGAATCAAAAGTCCCGGTTTGGCTCGAATGCCCTTCGTATTACTATAATACACGTGAGCCACATTGACACTCAAGGACCTAAGTGTGCCTGTGAGCAAAACACGTTTTAGTAAGATGTATCATATTCATGCCCCAGATGCAGGATTTTGAGATTAGGGTGGAAACGCTGGCGTGCTGATTTAAGGAGCGCTTGCCGTGAGCATTTCCATGTTTCAAAATGCAGAATTAAATGAGCTCGCTCAACCCAATCCCACACTGCAAAAACCGTCAGCCCATTAAATGTAGATCGAGTGTGTCAGAACGCAAGGGTCACCATCGATCCGGCGTTTCCAGGCGAGCACACAGTCTTACTCATGTACAGTAGCGTCTCTTCTGAACTCGTTCTAGTCATGACTTCGACTCGGTCTTAAAATGCGGGCTTACATAAGCGCCCCCTTTTCCCCGCTACGTTGCCTTTCTTATCCAGCTCTCCAGCTTGGCTTGGGTACAGAAGCCTTCTGGAGGAAAACAATCACGGATTACAGTCGCACGTACTGTACAGTGCACAGATATGAACGTAGCATGTATACAAAGGCATGCATTAACACACACACACACACACACACACACACACACACACACACACACACACACACACACACACACCACACACACACACACACACCACACTACACTACAGGAGAGAGGAGCTCGGGGGATTTGCTAAATGCTAAGATTGAGAAGAGCCCAAATCTACATCCTTTTTCCCTGTCATGCACCTTCTATCTGAAATAATGCTCTTCCCTACACATATATACACACACACACACACATACGCAGAGCCAGAATTCCCCAGACACTAGTAATCTAGTGTCAGCTCTTTTGAATTGCAGCTGCCAGGGGAATAACTGACTTCAGGTAAATCCTTTTCTCATCATCCGAAGCAAAATTCTTTTTTAGGGGTTTCCCACTCAGTGGCCACTTTATTAGAAACACCCCATCCATTCATGGAATTGCGTAATCAGCCAATCATGTAGCAGCGGCACAATGCTCAAAATCACACACACCCACACACACACACACACACACACACACACACACAAATGATCTCTGTGACGAACTGGCCTGGTCGTTTGTGGCCCCCAGGCTGTTTCACCGTAAACCTGGAATGGCTCAATCCTGAATCGCTAAGACTGCTCGTTGCTCTGACTTGGTTGTATGTGATTTTTCTCTCGCGGTTTAAATAACCTGAGATGCCACAGAGGAGACTGAAATTGTTTCCACTGCGCAGATTTTCATCTAAGCTTTTCGCAACGCGACGACCCGGTACATCAAACGTTATAAAAAAGAACACCGACCCGCACTTTTGACTCTGCCGTTTTGCATCGTATGTCCATTTCTAAGAGCCGTGGGCAGGTACGGGTCAGAGAAAGCTGACCCCGGCTGCACTGATGAACACATACTGCTGAGGTTTTGCACATCATACACATATACTGGCAGAATCATTTCTCCGGTTACAGACTCCCAGGCTTATCCACTCAATCCGCCCACCCACACACGCACTTCAATCGAGCCCTCGTCACACACACACAAACACAAACACAAACACACACACAGACATACACACACACACTGACGCACCGATTTAACAAACGCATAAATTCAGTGCTACACTAAACAGCAGACAGCACACATGGCGCCTTTTTCCTTTGCACGATTAATAATAGCATTTCCATCACAGTACATATGTGGTGCACACACACACACACACACACACACACACACACACACACACACACACACACACAGTCCCACACAGCCTCGCTCTCATCTCAACCACTCCTGTCAACCAACGCTGCTCAAACACATAAATAACACTATTTCTCTCTCTCTCTCTCACACACACACACACACACACACACACACACACACACACACACACACACACACACACACACTTATCCCTCCTCTCTTCCCTACCTTTCCTCCCACCTTTCTACCTGCCTCTCACCTCTTCTCTCCATTTAATCCTTGTTCAAGTTTACCCACGCAACTGCACCTCATCCCATCACAATGCTCTGTAGAACCATCCGTCCTTCTCTCAAACATCTGTCCGACGATCTCTTTACATCCTTTCCTTTATTCCCGCTGTTAACTCGAGTGTAATTTCTCTCTTGTAGTCGTCATAGATCATGGGAAGATCATGAGGCTACAGTAGCTTACTTCACGTCAAACCTCTTCACCACCATGACGAGTAGAGAAAACGTCCGCCCATAAAACATCTGCGTACTGAAAGGTCACGTGACTAAATTCTGGTGAAGATAACTACCGTATACTTCTCGTGGTCAATATGAGCTTCATAAAGTGGCTAAACAGTTGTAATAAAGAGGCATGGCTTTGGCATTCAGCAAATCAAGCAAGACAACATTGAAATTGGTTTTCTTAAGCAAGGCCCTTAACCCTTAACCCTGTCTGCTCCAGGGATGCTGTATCCTGCGCTCTGACCCCAGCTTCCTAACTGGGATATGTGAAAAATATAATTCAAATCGAATCCAATCATTTTACTGTGCTGTAAGCTAGTCGTGACGAATAACTGAATTGTAATCGTCTCCATAATGCTTTTAACCTCCTGGCTTGAAGGTGCATAGTGATGGGGAATAGTAAAATATATCACCATGTTCTTTGTAATTCTTGATTACAAAAACGTGTCAAATTGTGAGTGCCGCAGTGGTAAAGTTCTCGTCCTATCATCTGGAGGTCGCGAGTTCGATTCCCGCGTGATGCTGTAACCTCTCGCAGCCGGAGGTCTAGAGAGAGCCGATTGGCCGAGCTCTCTCAGAGGGGAAGGATGAGAGGTACTTAGTGCTCCCACATTAATCACGGCTCTACAGCCAATCAGGAGCGGATAGCGCTGTCCTCCGAGTGTGTTACGCCGCCTCCAACGGTGCGTGAGCGAGCAGTTCAAAAAGATGCGGTCGGCTGCGTCAGGTGGTTCGGAGGAAACACGTGATAGTCTTCGGCCCTCCCAGCTGAGAGGTAATAGCCCCCTAGTGGTGACAGGGAGGAATTGGACACGACAAAATCGGGAGAAAATCCCCCCCCAACCCCCCCCAAAAAAACAAGGTTCCTTATACAAATTACACCTAACCCATGTCTGCTATGCTAAACAATGTACAAACTCAACTCAAACTAGATTCATGCAAGACACAGACGATGAAAAAGGTTGAACTTTAATAACACTCCTGATGGAACAACTGTGAACAATGAGCTTGCATCTAAATCTAAGAGTCCCAAAGCCTAGAAGACGAGACGTCCTGGACATTAAATGATCCAATAGCTACAATAGCAGGAACAGGATGTGTGTAAAGGATATGAGTGAGGAATGTAACCTCCTTTGTCTTTTCAGTGTTTAAGAGGTTCAGAGGTTCAGTGGCACCAGTCATGATTGATTCACAGGATTTATTTATTTATTTATTTCCAAATAAAATTCATATGGAGTCAAGCTGGCGTTTATGAAAAGCGTCATGTCAAATGCCAGTTTAATCGAGGGGACATTTCAGAGAGAATGGGATACACAAATGTGAAAACAAGCCGAACTGCTTTATAATAAATTAGACAGCGCTTTAGAAACTTACATGGTCTCGTCGTTAAGGAATTCCAGTTTTCCAGCCACCTCCTCGTAGTCCTCTCCAGCCTTGGCGGTCCCCTCACTGGTATGGAACGGCACTGCCACTTTGCCGCGTGCTCCAGACGTTCTGTGGACCTTCACCTGCATGACGCCCACGCTCTCACTCACGCGCATCGACGCGCTCTCGAATGTGAAGATCCCCGCATGGTCGTCATCGTAGATGGTCACGGTGGCAGTATGAGCAGAACCCAGTGCAGCTTTTGGCTGGATGGGGACAGCGCCTAAAAGACTATTGCCTGGAGCATTGGGATCGAGAATGGAGACCTCAGCTCGATGAACGACACGCGGGTTACTGAGGTGCACGTAGAAGTGCTCGTCCTCCTCGAAGATGTCATCATCGATTACGCCGACTGTCAGCTCCTTTACGGTCTCGCCTGGTTTGAAGACCAGCGTCCCCTCAGCGAACTCATAATCAGAGCCAGCGTTGGCCGTGCCATCCTCAGTGCGATAGTCCACCTGGAGAACGACACAGCACAGGATTTTGTAGTCAGAGAACTTTTATACAGGACGACGACATTTGCTGGGATTCAGGGATGATGTAGAATACAATTTTAGAAATCCACTAACACCCTCTTATAAACTCGTTTCAGTGCTTATTCTTCTTAGCAGGTAATGAACGCCTGATAAAAAATGAAAGCATGAGACGTGCACTCACTTAGACACATTTTGTTAAGAACACCTTATTCAGCGGCTAGACAGAAACGGAAAATTTTTACTTGGTGATTGATTAGGTACGGTATAGATGGTGTTCCTAATAAACTGGCCAGTGAATGTGTAGTTGTATACTGTATACAGTATTTCTTTGTGCATTGCATTTTTCTAATACAACAGACACATTTTATGTATTTTACAAAAAAAAAAATCTTTAGTGTTTATAGAGTACTTGAAAGTATTTTTAGCACATATACAAAGGGTGTTCGAGTCAAACCGGGACATTTCTATATAATCCCCTACTCCACTAATGCCCTTATCCCAGGGTTGCACTAGTGCTTGGATACCATCGAAGTAGAAAGCTTTCTCAGTACACCGGACCAATGATCAGACCTGCCTGTTTCTCGTCTGAAACGCTGGCCTCCCAGGAACTCCTTTAAAGGCCCAAACACGTGGAAAAGGGTTGGAACGAGGTCAGGACTGCACAGGCGATGTGGCAATAATGTGCAGGTGGTGTTGGTGAATGATTGTGTTCAGGTCCCACAAACGGATGCGTCTCTTCCGCAAGTTCCGCAAGTTATCCGGCCATTTTCAAGGATCAGGCGTTTAATGTGGAGGCAACAACTCCAACCGGATTATCATTCACCTCTTGTGACGTACGGCCTTCTTTAAAACATTTGCACCATTGAAACATTTTACTGCGGGTAAGAATCTCATCACTGCCCTGCGCAGGAGAGAATTCATCACAAGTCCCAGTTTGACATGAACGCTCCCTCTTAAAAACACATACACAGCAATTGGAATCCACTTATTTGACCTTATTTTCATGACATTTAAGCTAAACCTCCTAATATTTGGTGGTTTGTAAGTAAAACACCTGAAACATAATTCACTTTAGAGAATTACAAACGATGCTAAGTGGCTATAATAAAATTCATCTCCATAATTGTTCATTAAAATTCAGTGATTCTCTAATAGCTTAGATTCCATCCCTGCCATCCGAGCGCTTCTGTGGATTTCAGGGCCAATATTCTCTTAACAGTCATTAAATAGAGCATGGCAGATTTTTATTAATGCTTTCCTGGTGTTAATTCTCACCTTTACAGTGCAGCCACTGTCTCCTCCATGTCTGCCAACAGCCAGTTTCAGGGAACCACAATTCTCGAAGCACTGGTAGTGAGAGGGCTCAAACTCCAAGTAGATGGTGTGAGGATCCTCTTCCTGAGCGTTGGACTCATGGCAGCTGATTACTTTCCTGGCCTGGTCCGCAGCATGCTTCTTCAGGATGTTGCCTGCGCCGATCATCATGCGTGTGGCCTGGATGCGGTAGAACGCCCTGCTCTTCTGCTGCTGGACCAACACCTGGTAGTTGGCCATTTCGATCAGCTGCTCCATGTCCTTCTCAGGGTGCCTTTGCTTCAGTTCCTTCAGCGTACGAGCCATTTCCCTTCGCGCCTCTTCTTCTTCTCCGCCACCTCCTCCTCCGGCTCCTCCGCCTCCTCCCTCCTCCACACCAGCAAGCATGCCATCCAGAACCTCCTTGTGGTGAGAGTTGGTGCCCTGCCCATCCATCTCCATGTCCATCTTCGTGAACATGCCATCACCCTCTGTTTCGATGATGATGCCACGATTCTTGTCGGCACGGTACCGCTTATGAACGTACTTGTAGAATAGCAAGCGGCGGTCTGCGATCCAGGCTTGGAGCACACAAATGGGAAAGAAGAGGAACGTTAACACAGCTTCCCAGACCTCCACCACACCGGGGGAAAACACCGAGAGAATCAGGTAGAGCCAGATGTAGGCAAACACACTCCAAGCTGCTGTCACGAAAAAGACCCTCAAGTGTTTTATCTTTCTCACTTCGCCATCAGGGACCACGTATACACAGATAGCGATGATGATAAACATGTTGAAGGCAGCACTGCCGACTATGGTACTGGGACCAAGGTGGCCAGCTTCAAACTTGTGCCCACACACTTCAATTACAGACAGCAGGATCTCAGGCGCTGAAGAACCCAACGCCATTAAGGTCAGGTTGGAGACCGTCTCGTTCCAGATGCGGACCGTGGCAGTGGTGGTTTCACCATTGGGTTTCTTAATGGTGATTTCCTTTTCCTGTGAGGTGATGACCTCGATGGAGGACATGAAGCGATCCGCAATGATGGACATCCCCAGGAACATGTAGATGAGGGCTACGAAATAGACGATGGCACGTGCCACCTTATCTCCCACTGATGGGTTCTGAGGATTCCATACAGGGAGAACCACGCCCTCAGAGCAGCTGTACTCTCCAGAACAGTTCCCTGGAGTACTGTGGGACGCATCAGTGGTGGCCTGGGAAAGCTGGGCAACACTCAGGATGATGAGGAGGAAAGCAGACAGACATTGAGTGGAGGTATGCGGAGGACGGAGGTGAGGCATGGTGTAACTGTGCTGATTACGGAATCCAGCAAAAGCAGAATTCAGCTCCTAAAGTCTGGTAATCAGCCACACTGTGTCCACCTCTGAAATGCACAAGAACAGAAAATGGCACACTTTTAAACTCAGTGACACATTGTACCATAGAAAACCTGATGTACAGTATTTGTTGCAGTTCTTAGCCTTGCTTACTTCAACCCCAATGAACGCCTTTGTAATATCAAGTTATTATAGCAGCCAAATGGAGGACAAAATCACTATTAATTCTCATAATGTTGGAAGAATGGATTCTCAGTATGTAATATATCACAATATAAAATAACAAATACAGGATTATTAAACCAATTTCTCAATTTTGTTTACTAATTTTTTTAACCTGTTATATTACATCATTATATATTTTAAAACTTTGTTGCAAAATGTCCATAAAATACAGAAAATACAGGTCTCAAACTGTTTGTATATTCCAGATTAATTGAAATAAATGCATTTGTGGATCACGTCTGGATCATCTTCTCCGTTTTATGTAACATTTATGAAACATCTAATAAAATTTTTTTTTTTCTGTTCTGTTCAAAGCCCTCTCATAATGCTCGGGAGATGACTGCTTGCTTAATGTATTTTTTAGCAATAAAATGTTACTAAGATGGGATGAAATGCTCAGCATGTAGCTGGCTGCAGTGTTCCTTGATTTGCAAATTCATAATTAATGTTCAAGATTTCACAGTTTATATTTTTAAAATATATCAGTGAAAAAGTACATAGAAGGTTATTTATTTTTAATGTTTTGAATATAGGGTCTACATCGCATGCAACCATATCCAAATTTATGTCAATTCATAGTATATTCATATATTCTAATACTTCATCCGCCTCTCCTCATACACTGACATGCACATCACTCTGGAACGTGGTACATTTGCAGTTTGAGGACCACATTACTTTTTCTAAACATAGTTTTACAGTGGAACCTCGGATTGCGAGTAACGTGGTTTACGAGTGTTCCGCAAATCGAGCAAAGATTTTTAATTAATTTTTAATCGGAAACCGAGCAAGTATTAGTTTACGAGCACCGAGTATCATGTATGACGCATGCGACTCTTATTTTGACACCGAGCGTCACTTTCTCACCTTCTTCATTTTATAGATTGTATTAATTATTTTTATGTATTTATTTTTGGGGGCTGTGGAACGGATCATTTGAGTTTACATTATTTCTTATGGGAAATGATGATTTGGTTTACGAGTCTTTTGGAACGCGAGCCCACTTCCCGAACGAATTATGCTCGTAATCCAAGGTTCCACTGTATTGTTGTTTTTACGATTTGATTCCACAAAGGGTTTAATTGCTCTCACATCACACTCGTTCATGTTCACGTTTTTCCAACCAGATTTCTTTTTCTTCTTTGAAAATGATGTTTCCAGGATTTAATAAAGTGTTTTACAGATGCTAAACCAATTTAAAAAGTTTAGCAATCTCTTTAGTTGTTTTCATTTCTTGATGCAGGTCATTAGCTTGACCCTAATGAAAGAGCGAAACATATTTGCCATGACCACAGGATATGACTTCTGACATTGTTGTTTAAGAAATAAGATCAATTAGGGTTAAACAGCTTGTTGCCAATTAACCCATATTAATCACTGAAGTAATGGAAATGCAATGGAAGGCTCTTAACTATTTGTTCTATTTAAATCCAGGGAGTGTTTTTTTTTTAGGCTGGGCAGTGTATTGCATACAGTATTATATAAATAATAGTGGTGTTCAAGTCAATCCGGGACTTTTGATCGTGCAGAATAATCACCTTTGTGCAGTATAATCGAACTTTATTTCTGAATATAATCCCCTGATACGCTAATGCACTCTCAGTACTCCGGAGCCATGATCGGACTACCTGCTTGACATCTGAAACGCCGGCCTCACAGGAACTCATTTAATGGCCGAAACATGGGTAAACAGCATGTGTAAAAGCGAGGTCAGGACTGTATGGGGGATGTGGCAATAACTCCCAGCCAAGTTCCTATGACTTGTTCTGTTGTGATGTTGGTGCATGATGTGTGAACAGTTACCACAGATAGATGCATCTCTGCCACAAACTGGCAACAAGTTATCTGTCGACTTTCAAGGATTGTCAGCCGTTCCACTCGCTGAATGCTAACGAGAATGACTGCAGAGAGATCCAACCGACCTCGCCAGGATCATCATTCACAGATGTATGGCCTTCTTTGAAAAAGTTTCCACCATTTACATGTTTTACCGCAGATAAGAGTTTCATCACCGTAGGGTTAGGGTTAGTTTACTGTGTTTACTGTTTACTGTGTTTACTGTTTATTGTGTTTACTGTTTATTGTGCTTGAAGTATTCTGTAAATGTCAACACCTTCATTCAGGCGAATGTCTTCACAAGTCCCAGTTTGATTTGAACACCCCTTGTAAATCATAGACATACAGTATACTTATGAAAAGCTTATCACAGTAAACACTGAAGAATCATCATCTCAGAGTAAATATCTGAGTGTCATATTATACATCTTTAAAGTACTCAGCTGATAAAGTCATCATTTTTAGATGCTGATTGCAGAAAACTAATTACTTAATCCTGTCGGCACACACACACGCAGCTTTTATTACTTGTCACAATGTAGAGGAAATCAATATTGCATAAACATCTCATCAATATTAGATGGCATTTTTTTTATTGCTCCTGTTCCGACGGCTCATGACTTAACCAGGGAAACGTTTTTTGCAACTATTGATCTCTCAAAGAATGTTTTTTTAAATGCATCTTTGAAAACAAGAACCGGTCCAATAGATTACAGTGCCTGCAAAAAACAATATTTCGTCAGCAGTACTCTGAAAGAAAAAAAAAAACGCTATATACAGTATGGTCGATTATTTTTATATTTAGGGGAACATATTGCAAAGAGAAGACACAAAAAATATTTGTGTGGAACTTTCCTAATGAAATTTTGATTTAAATGCTTGTATGATGCGTAATTTATTCAAAGTTACCAAATGCTTGTTTCAGTTATGTAGTGAACGTGATCGAGATTCAAGGTTCGAATTCAAGGTTCGATCCCCTGCTTGGGTGAGCATACAGGTCTTATTGCAAAAAAAAGAAAGAAAGAAAGAAATGATTGAACATTTTTATTGAACACACATAATAATAATAAATCATTAATAATAAATCATTAAATTATTATCAGTTTAATTTCATCTGATAAACAAATAAATAATCAGTACTGTATGTTCATGCTCTGGTCAGCAGAATGCCACCGACCCATACTGAAATTGGGAAAATTTTACCGTGGTAATGCTTATATAAGGTTCTGAATCATATATGAATGACCGATGCAGTTGTGTGTTTGACTCATACAGTTCATACACACCCAGGGTACACAACACACCTCCATCCTAACCTCTCTGCCCTTAGCGCTACCGTGATTTCTGCGTTTCTGCCTTACCTATCCTGCGGTGTAGTGAGTCAGGCTTGTTGCTCGGTGATCCAGAACGTTTCTTTTTATCCATCATTCCAAAGTCATCACCAAATCAGGCAATCAGGCACAAAGCGGCCCTTATTAATCAAACCTGTACAATAATAACCCGCTTAGAGCCTGAGCTTCTATTCTGTTCCATAAAACATGTAATCGACACTGTGCAGTTCAGACATATTACAGTGCAGCACGGTAGATACCAAGGAAAGTCTATGAGTTACTCCGGTGGTTGGCGGTATCGCCTCGCACCTCAAGGGTCTGGGTTCGAATCCGGGTTCTAAAATGAGAAGTCATTCTAATTTCCTAAAACGACATTGTTCGGATAGACGACATTGCAAACTTACTATTGTAAGGTTTTACTTTCCCATGCCTCTATGCACTTTAAACAACCCCCTCATTGGGCTTCCTGATTCCTTATATGGTAACATTTCTCACTATAGTCCGTGTTTATATGAATATACATACAGACAGCTTGTGTCTGCTGGAACTGTTTTGTTTAACAGGAAAATGCAAATGTATTTCCTATTGTCTGTCTGTCTCCGGGTCTCTCTGTCTGGTTCCTTTGATGTGCGGGATGTACGTGACACAGGGCACCTGGCTAAAAGCTTAAATATGCTCTCTTTGCTGATAATAAACAGAAATCTTCAGACATCATGCATGCATACGTGTTTGCCCGTCTCTCCGGGTTGTTCGGGCTCAGCCGGTAAGTGTATCGAACTGTGGTGTACACAACAAAGCAATAATTCTTCTTCTTTTCATCCATCTTAACAATTCAGACGCTCTTTTCTTATACAGTATACAACAGCTATATTGCAGTGCCATACATTATGCTTGCGATCAGGAAAATGTCTTGCATGGATGTTAAGCACTCTTGAACATTTAGTTAGAATGTTTTGAGCTCTTTAACATGAAACAAAATATATCTATGTTTGTCAAATAAAAGTAAATATTTGACATCTGTTAATAGTATTAATTGGTGCTGTTGACAAAAAACGCAGCTGGAAATGGTCAAAATGTTCATCCATCCATCGAGGAACCTCTGTAGTCCAACTAGGGACCATGGAGGCCAATGGTGACCTTTGCATTTATTCCCTTTTTTTTTTTTTTTTACCTCTGGTCAATATTCACACACTACGGGCAATTTGGGAACGCCAATTAGCCCAATCTGCATGTCTTCAGACTGTTGGAGGAAACTCACCAATCAGGGGCAGGACATGCAAACTCCCTGGGAAGCGCACCCAGACTTTGGAGGTGCAAGGTGGTAGTGTAACCCACTAAGCCACTGTGCCGCCGGTCTAAAAAGTCACACCACACAAAAAGTCAAAAGAGTACAAATGGAAGAGAAATTTTGACCTAAAAGGTTGAATACGCCTGTCATGAGGAATCAGATCAATGTTAATCATAAGTGATTTAACAGGTTTTTTGGTTGTGCTTCAGGTTGCAAGATGAGGCATCCATGGATCAGACTTGTTTGTCCAGCACAAGTATCCTATGGATACTCGATCGGATTAAGAGCTGGGCAGTTAAAAGTCCATATCGACAACCTTGAACTCTTTGCCTGCTAAGCCCCAAGCACAGCAAGCTATAATGCACTCACTATTCGGATACCTTTCTATCAAAGCCGACTTTTTTTCAGCAGTTAGTGCTATACGTTTCCTTTTCCCTTGTGTGATTGGATCAAACAGGGTGGCACGGTGGCTTAGTAATAATAATAATAATAATAATACATTTTATTTATAATGCACTTTATATATGAGGCAAATCTCAAAGTGGTCAGCACTGTCGCCTTGCACCTCCAGGGCCAGGGTTCGATTCCCGGGCAGGTTTGATTCCTGACTCTGTGTGCGTGAGTTTGCGTGTGCCTGAGATTACATGGGTTTCCTCCGGGTTTGGCAGGAATTAGCACCCTCCATCATTGTACCCCACTTCGTGCCCTAAGTCTAATGGGATAGGCTCCAGGCCCCCCACGACTCCGTATACAGGACAAAGCGGTATAGATATACGATGAGTGAGTGAGCGGATCAGACAGCCTGGCCTTTGCTCCGCGCGAGCATGGCTTTGGTGCCCATGATCCTGTTACCGGTTTACTTGTACATAATTGATCAAAGCGGTGTTGTTAGTGTTGTGGCTGATCACTCGATATTATATAGAAAGTTTGCTTTAAATCTGTCTACAGTTTAATCTGAGCTTTTTACGTGCTAAAAGAAATGAACGCCTAGATATACAGTATGCGGATGAATAATCCACATCACTAACTGCAGGTACGAGTGGAAAACGGCAAAGTTTCGCCGGAGTTTTTAAAAAGCTGCAGGGACAGAAACAGAGCGCGCTTCCATAATTGTGATACATGATAGCATTAGCTTCAGTAAAACACAGAGTATTACAGGACAAATTAGACCATTTTCCCCGAGTTAAAACTGTACTAACTTTGTTTAAAGTTTTTTATTTTACTTTATTTATTTTTTTTCCAGACATCCGGTATAAGAGCTTATTATTACTTGCTATTTGCAGCAACATCGGACACGGGCGCTCTAACTTCACTGAAACTTGTTTTTCTCCACTCGATTAATTCCCCCCGGATCTTGGATAACAGTACCCAAGTAAATACGTTTCCGTTTACTGCCTGATGATGACAAAGCCAGCATGTTCTGTGTTAATTGGAGTTAATTAGACATGTTCGAGGGTTAATGGTGTGCGTTGTATGCTTACATTTAAACGACGGGAGCTTGCGTTCATAATGCTCGTTCTTTGGGATGAAATCCCCTCTGGTTTTGACAGACAGTTTTGAGATCGCTTCAAATGCGCTCGAAGCTCCGCACCTTTGATGGAGATGTGCTAGTCATTCTGGAGGGATTAAACCCTGAGCCACTGGCACATCGTCATGAGCTGATTATGTTTGATGTCCGCTTGAAATCCTTTTCAGAGTTTCTCTCAACATTCTCACAGCTCCTTCTGTTAAGTACCGTTTGTATTTTCCCTTCTTCATTTCTTTCTTTTGATCCCCATGAACGGCGGTTACAGTCAGCGCGAACCGGGCTCCCCCGCTACTGCTGCGCATGAGACTGGCGCTATTTATAGCGATGGCAGGACTGCTCCCAGCGTCTCTGGCACCAGTGCTGTGCGAGTGCGCCCGTCAAGGACCTAGGCGTGTCTTACTTAACATCCAACTGCGAGTTTATGAATCTCATTGCCGGAAATCCTGTTCCGGCCTCCTAAGCGGGGCTTCCTTGCATCAGCATCCCGTAAACCGACCATATATACCGAACTTAACTACCGGGACGCAACCGTGAGACACTTGTTTATTATCTTCAGCGGCTCTTGGAAGGTGTGTACTGCTCCTCATGGTGCCATTGAAGCCTTATGAAAGCATCTATCAGGCAGCCTATTGCTTTAATGATCGCTTAATTGGCGGAGCCGGAGCAGACTGGTCGCAGCAGTGGAGGCAGCTGCACATCTGAAAACAACGTCCCTTAGGCTTCGTTCACACAGACGAGCGAATCTGATTTATTCCCTAAATCAGATTTTTTTTTTTAGACAGAGTGTCCTCATTACATCGGTTGTTATAGTTACAAAGCAGATGGGCATACACTGAGGAGTGCTGAGGCGGGAAAAGTTATCTAGTTACCTTGCTACCAGCAGCGACATTATTCAGTTTCAGCTAAACCATAAAAGATACGTCATGCCTGAACTATAGCAATGTGATTTATAAAACGGTGTCTGGATATTTGGCTGGAATTATTGCGTCATCAGTGCAAGAACTAATCAAATTCGTTAATGATTTCATCAAATATCAGGACATCAGATTGGGGGCAAGGTGATCTCACTGACGTTGAGTATTTCAGGAAATGTACAAGTGGAATGGTCTCACAGCCTAATGGTTTGAGCTGACAGGAAGGTTATAGTAATTATAATCATTCTGTACAACCATGACACACTGATAACACCAAGCCTAGACCAAGCAGAACAGAAGTATCATTCAATATTTTCACTTAATGGGACTGAATATTTGAATTTTGGAGCTTGTGGAGATTTTACGTACTCAAAAGTGTTCTAATGGCAGAAAGGAATATGATTCGTCATTAATCTATATCAATGTTCGGGTCACTTAAATTCTGATCAATTCAGCTCTATTTACTATATATACTGTACGCTTTTAACAGTGATCATCGTTGCAACGCGGCTTTACAGAATAAAAAGAAATATGGAAATGTGTGTGGAATTTGTGAAGAATAGATGCATAAATCAAAATGATTATTTTGTCCCTGATGAGCAATCCGGTGATCCTCACATAACGCTGTACACATTTTTCACACATTTTGTGTGACTAAACCTCGATATGGCAATTGACAAACTATACTTATGTCAAAGTAACCCAACAGTAATAATATTTAAAAACTAATTCAGTGATGTATCATGTATCACCACACTGACTCTGAGCCTGACATTTTAATTATTATTTCTTTTCATTTATATGTTTCCCTTTGAATTGGTCAAATGTTGCAGTTCCTCTATGATCCAACAGGGGGCTCTAAACTTTTCGCACATTGGAAGGCTGGCAGCACATTATATACAATATACAGTTTTGGTTAAAACAATATAAGAGAGCACTGCAATTTACTCGAGGAAACTTCTGGAATGTCATCAAGAGGAAGATGGATGATCACAAACCATCAAGCAATGCTGAGCTGTTTGCTTTTTTGCAAAAAGAGTGGTATAAAGTAACCAGCAATATAAAAAACTGGTGGAAAGCGTGCCAAAACGCATGAAAGCTGTAATTGCAAATCTGAATTATTATAACACCAAATAATTATTTAGCCAAAGCATTAACACAATTTGTTTGCAAATTATTTGCATTTTGTTTTATTTGTGTTATTAAAGCATTGCAAATACTGCATGATTATTTGCAGTGGTCAATAATTTTTACTTTCACTCTTATTGTTACTAATTCAGTGCTAAGAACAACAAAACAAAACAGACAAAAAAAAAATATATATATATCTATATATAAAGTATAGAAAAGATATATGAGAAACATATAAATCACAAATAATAGTAAAAAATACTCATATCTAAAGTGATACATATAACACGTATAATAGTAATATTACTGTTATAGAAAAGTATTATATAGTATAATATATTTATGTGTATTACTTTTATGATTAATCAGCACAACACTGACCGTAATAGTAATGCAGGGACAGCACACTTCCGCTTATCTTACATTGCATACATTACTTATTATGGGATCATAAATTACTGTGTTGTCCTCAGAGTAGAAATTGTACTGTATAAATGTTAACTAGATTTGCTAATTTGTTCAGCTCATGCTTACTGTGCCATTACGGGACTGTTTTCGTTTTCTTTTCTTTTTTTTTTTTACAAGCGCATTTGAGCTCTACTTCAGTAAAATGCGTTGTGTATTTTGGGTTTTCTTTCCTCTCTATCCGTGCTTGGTTTTGAAGCCTGCTGCAAGCTTTCCATCTACTGACACCGTATTGCACATCCTGTGTAAATTAGAGTGTTTCATGTAAATGTTCTGCATGTGGTGCTACATCAGGGCATGTGGTATGAGTATGATATGTAAATAAGGTGACGCTAGATGAGATCTTGTTAGTGCATGACTGAATTTGATTCATTAGTTCTATTCAATTTTGCTGCCATGAGAGAGGTTCATGATCGGATTCCTAAGAGTTTGGATGCGATTTCCAGGCTTTAATGAATCGGGGCTGATTCACAGGAAATACCAAGCTCCCGCATTTGAAATGGAACATTTGACATAAAATAAAAAGAAAAATTGTTCACAGCTGAAGAGCAAATAGTTTTTTGCTTGGACTTTGGTGATACACTCCAATAGTTTTGAATCAAATGTTTCTATGTTATCTGATTTCAGCCTGAAGGATTAGGAATTAGCAGCATTATAAAGGATCATACTGGAAGATCTGAGATCTGCAGGAGATTTAGAAAATGTAATGCACATAATCTCTTGTCAATTATAAGACTTAGATTAAAACACACACACACACACACACACACACACACACACACACACACACACACACACACACACACACACACACACACACACACACACACACACACACGCACACACGCACACACGCACACACACACACTATTGTGAAGTATTAACTCAGCTCTGTTATTCGGCACACAGCACAAATGCATCTCACCAATTGTGATGTGCCAATTGTTTACATGCTCAATTGCATGTGTGTGTTTTTGTGCATGCGTTAAAGTGCATTCACCCTTATTGTAATAGCAACGTTTACATTCTCCGGTTATAATTCTCCGTTGGCACTCAGAGGAGTCTCCCCTCAATTAGTGAGTCTGGCTGCTAGCCATTACAATCCAGTCCCTGAGGAGTCACCCCGCCCCACACAGACACACACACACACACACACACACACACACACACACACACACACACACTTACACAGATAGCTTGCTACTGACTGCTCTGCAACTAACACCAACACAACGCAAAAGACAATGTAATGTGTTAATTCTTCTCTACTGGAAGCCAGAAGATAACACATACTGTAACACGTTGTTTTTTGAGTTGTAAGTAAAATATCTTCAATTTTATAGACTCATTTTTCATTTCAGCATGAACTCAGTAGTTCATTAAAGTTAATGTACTTGTTCCACGGAGACATAATCAAATCGCAGTATGAACCCTCGATCTAATATCAACCATAGCCACAGAGGGTGAAGTGTACTTCTACACATTCTGGTTAACACATCATTCCAGAACATAGTGTATGGCACTCATCCTGTTCATCCTGTCCGCTATTCAACTTACGTTGTTTTTCAAGGACGAAAAAAGGATGTCCTTCATATTTAACATGACCATATCTATTTCAATTTTATTTTATTTGTATAGCGCTTTTAACAATTGTCACTGACGCAAAGCAGCTTTACTCAATCAAAAGACTCATTGAAGGTTGTGTGAAATGTGAATGTGTATGAATCAAAATGATAAGACTGACCCTGATGAGCAAGCCAAGGACGACGGCAATAGTGGCAAGGAAAAAACTCCCTGAGATGTCAGTAAGAAGAAACCTTGAGAGGAACCAGATCCAACAGGGAACCCATCCTCATTTGGGTGATAACGGATAGCAGGGATTGGTCTGCATCATACTGTGGGAGACTGGAAGTTCGGTATAACAGGAGATGTGTTTAAATGAATATGGAGTCCAGTTCGTCTGGATCACTGGCAGCAACTCTTTCTCCCTCTATCAAAATTTTATCTCTAAAGTGGAAGGAGATATCTAAACATCTCAAGTACACACCCAATTCTAAGTACACCACCAACATCTAATCAGTTCATCCTTAAGCCCAAGAGGACATTCGTGTCAATCTTGAAGAAATTCCATCAAGACACTCCAGTGATATTGCGTTAGAAGAATGGGACAGATGGACTGGGATGGGCGTGAGATCACAGTGACCTTGGCCTTCAATAACCAAAATCATTTGGTTATGTAATCATTTCATCCTTAAGTCTAAGTGGACAAAAATGGAATAGATGCCCGATCACAGTGACCTTGACCCTTGACCCCAAAATCTAGTCAGGCCAGGTGGACATTTAAACCAATTTAGAGTAAATTCCCTCAAAGAGTTCCTAAGATAGCATACTCACAAAAATGGAATGGATTTGATTGTTTTTAGGGGCAAAAACATAATTATAGTTTTGGCAATATTGCTAATATTTTTTGATGGCTGGAATGGATTCTATTTATTTACATGATTTCCTATGGGAAAATGCCGTTCACAATATGGAATTTCGCCGTAAGAACTCGCCTGCAGGAACGGAGTGAAATTTTTATGCTGAGGTGCTACTGTTGCGTCGCACCTGAGTGGTTCGTGGGTTTCCTTCATGTACACCAGTCTCCCTACTGTGCAAAAAAAAATGTGATGTTGGCTAAAGGGTGTTTCCAAATTGCCCATCTGGTTTGGTATAGGAGTGCATGTATGACCTCATCTTAGTCATTTCCCCTACAACAATGACTACTGGACTAAAATCATAGGCCATAGCAGGTCACCCATAGCAAAGCGATGTCAGGTTACATGAATGGATAGATGGATGGATGGATGGATGGACGGACGTGAAGCTACCAGGTTGATTAACAAGAAAACAGTTTGATGGCAGATTGATCAAGAATTTGTACTTTAAACAGAATTGAAAATATTTGTGTTAAAAAACAGACAAGACGTGATAATTAACCACAAGACATCTAATTGATGGCCAGATGGTTGCGTTCACATACGTTCTGTTGCATACTGTGTAGTTAACGCGGCCATATTGCATTGCTCTGGCACAACCGGTGAATCCATGGCAACAGGCATTAAATTAAACAGTCGACCGTTTACTGGCAACCCGTGCAGAGTGGTTTGCTGTTGCCAGTGTGAAACCTGGATGAATAACTTTGCCAGCTGCCAAAAACTATGCTTTCAGAAATTCTACTCCAAATTGAAGGAGTCTAGCTTTATGTTTTCTGTCATGTGAAAGCCTTTGTGATGGACGGCTTAGCAGCTCAAAGCAAAGGCTCATCGCCCAGGCATTGACTGTCTTCCTACTGTATATACGAGCAGCTGTAGCTACAGTACCACTTCAATAGTAACAGCACAATCAATTCACAGGTTCACGTTGTGAACAGCATCCATAATAATAGTGTTTTACTCAGCACCTTTTCTACCTTCACTCTCACTCTCACATCATCTACTGTATATTACCACTTTATCCAGTATTCGGGGTCACAGGGGGGGGATGGAGCCTATCCCAGGAGACTTAGAGCACGAGGTGGGGGACACCCTGGACAGGGTGCCAATCCATTGCGGAGCACACACACATACAGTACACACACACTCACTCACACACTATGGGTTATTTGGGAACGCCTATTAGTTTAATCTGCATGTCTTTGGACTGTGCGAGGAAAACTAGAGTACCCGGATGAAACCCACCAACTGTGGAGGAAAGATCATGCAAACTCCATGCACACAGAGGCTAAGCTATGCTAAGCTAAGCTAGTTTCAGGTAGGACAGCTATTGTATTTTTAATACTATAGGTATGTTAGCGCAAGGTTATTGGAGGTGTCTCCATAACTTCTGGAGTAAGAAATGAGTAAATTACAATTACGCTATTGAATACACAACTATTTAGGAACCTCTGTCGTCCAACTAGGGACCATGGAGGCCAATGGTGACCAATGTATTTATTTCCATTTTTAATGCACCACTCAGATTCACACACTATAGGCAATTTGGGATGCCAATTAGCATACAGTAATCTGCATGTCTTTGGAGTGTCGGAGGAAACCGGGGTACCCGGAAAAAACACAGGGAGACCATGCCATGTCCGACATGCGACAATTCTAACCACTAAGCCACCGTGCCGCAATATATACACTGTTGTGCTAATTACATCATAGACCCTTATAATAGTATAATATGTCACACTCATTAAGATTTAAATTTATTTTGTTCGGTTCTTACATCATTACCCACACACACACACACACACACACACACACACACACACACACACACAAAACAAAAAAAGCAATAGTGTTTGAGGTCACACACTGTGCAGAAACATGTACACCATTATCATGAATCAGATTAGGTAAGGTTCTCTGCAGTGGGAGCTGACATATTCCCACTCACTCTCATTCACACACACACTCACACATACACACACACACACACATGCATGCAATCAGAGCATCTTGACCTCCCTGACATGCTTTATACCTCCGCACAGGATATGCAGCTCGTGTTATTCACTTTGAGATATATTAAGCAGGCATTTTGTAAAAGACAGAATGACTAACTTTGTCCATCAAAGGAATATTATTTCCTGAGGAAACAGGGTTCAAAATGTTATACTCATCATCTCATAGCTTAGCTACAGAGAGCAGTCATGCAGATGGTCTTCAGTCCATGTTGTCAATACCCAGAGCTATTATTTCAAGACCAAATTAAATGAACAAATCCCTTGAAATCTACTTGAACTCGTAAGACTTAAATCGATTTCCAAGCTTATGTTTTAAACATGAATTTGAAATTATTATACAAATCTGTGTAATAATTTGGAGTCTCCAATAAGGCAATGGTTTAAATTGCTACATGTGCATATCTCCATAACGACAGGGGCAAAGGCTTGATGATAAAACCATCCTTTCCAGCTGTTTGTATGGCTGCGGTAGGCCAAAATCCCAACTGGCTTCCAGTCTTTTTCCGTCTATCTACCAATAATGTAACAGCATTCATGTTGATCTTGTCTCTGATATTTCTAGAACGTACCCCAGAATTCAATTGACACATTATACCAGCTTTCATTTGGCAAATATTTACAATATTTTAGGAAACTGACAAATAGACACATTAATAGGATGGCCAGTTATGCAATGAGCTAAACTTGTAGCAGAGGCATGATGCAAAAAAAAAAAAATTACGCAACAGCCAATATTAGAATATTAGATTAGAATCTATATCAGGGTTAAATCCATTTCCCACTGCATTGTCGAGATGTCAATATGTACATACTGTATATAGTCACAAATGAACACAATGACAACACCATGAATAGGAACGCTTCTATTCCCAAGAAGTCGAGTTTTTCTTGTTATCATTTTGCAGACCAGCAGTGCTATTTTAAACATTTAGACACGCTGTGACCTTGATCAAAATCTGTTCGGATCAAAGTCTAAGCCTAATCCTCTACCCTAGTTCGTCTGCTGGTTGCGATGATAATTGCATATAAATCCAGATGTCCGACATGTCTTGGACAGCCCGACAGAAAAAAAAAAAAATCCAAACCAGAAAATGGGCCGTGAGTTCCTAAATCTGAATGTGTAAGTGGTACAGTATGTTTGCGTAGCCTACAGGAGGGACGCTGTTAAAGAAAAACTCAGACATTTGACCTTGCTGCGACTTTAACCCTGTTCGGATCCATTTCAAAATCTAATCAGCTCATCTGCTGGTGGCAATAATAATTCTACAAGAGGTGTTCGAGTCAAACCGGGACTTTGAATGTGCACAATAACCGAAAACAGTTATGAGGGTAAAACCGCCTTATTTCTCTATATAATCCCCTGCTGCACTTATCTCAGTGTTTCATTAATACTTGGATGCCGGAGCAATAATCGGATAACTTGCTTCATGTCTGAAACGCTGGCCTCCCAGGAACTCCTTAAATGGCCCGGACGTGTGTAAATGGCTTGGTGTGAGGGATACTAAAATTTGTAAAACTAAAATTTTTTTTTTACCATTGCTAAAAGTGATATATAAATATTAGGGGCCGTTCAATTCAAACCAGGACTTATGATTGTCTAGAATAACAGTTTCATTTTTGCTTGAATACAATCAAGGTGGAAAATGCTGAAACACTGGCCTCCCAGGAACTCCTTTAATGGCCCAAACATATAACTCTGTCAAGTTCCTGTAATATGCAAGTGGTGTCGGTGAATGATTTGGGTGTGCAATTACAACAAACAGATAGATGCATCTCTTCCGCAAATTGGACAAGTTCTGTCTCAATTTTCAACTCGCTGAATGTTTATATACTGTTCTTGAAATCTTCTGTAAATGTCAATTAGGTCATGCATTA
Organism: Clarias magur; assembly: GCA_013621035.1. Taxonomy (NCBI): domain Eukaryota; kingdom Metazoa; phylum Chordata; class Actinopteri; order Siluriformes; family Clariidae; genus Clarias; species Clarias magur. The sequence continues at coordinate 1,644,636 of QNUK01000009.1, read as the reverse complement.
AATCTCAAGCAATTTCATCACAAGTCCCAGTTTGTCCGAATGCCCCGCCTATATAAATCCTACAAACTTTTTGCTTACATAATCTTAGAGAAACACAACTTTTCTTGCTTAGTCAGAAATATTATATACAATTTGCTAAAAAATAAACAGAGATGGGGGAACAAACAATCTTTGTAAATGATTTGGAAAGTCTAGCATGGACTTAATGGGTTATACATTTCCTGTAATGAGTTTTCCTGAAACAAGGCTTTTAAATGTTATTAATGTACATGAACATAGTTATTAAGAATGCATAAAAGGCATGCATGCATAGGATATAGTTTCAGATAGGAGAATACAATTTTCTGAATCACTTCCTTTCATCAATACATTGCTGGGGGGGAAAAATGATTAGATGTTGATTTGAGTTTTGAAACCAATATGGAATTCAATCTTGCTATAATTATGAATGCATCAAATTTGTGTCACTTTTTAGTTTGATTGATGGCCTTGTGAGCAGTATTTGGAGAGAGAAAGAGAGAGACAGAGAGACAGAGAAAGTTCTACCTACATGTGTTTGGTGCTGGATGTTGGTCGGGTGGCTGAAAGCTACAGTATTGGTATCAATGTCAGCCTCTTCATCAGTAAGATGTCTGGATTGTATTCTGCCTTACTTGTATGTTGTGTTGCATAAACGCCTGCCAAATGAATAAAAACAGTACATGCAGACCTGCTTAATGCCCTGCTGAACAATTTCACACCTCCCTTCATCAGTAACAGCCAGTGTGAGTTTTAAACAAATAAGTCTGAACAGTGTTTCATTCTTAACCTAACTGCTTTGATAAGTGTAATTATTAATGTGTCCTTCTGTATATGTTATATGGAAAGGAGAAGTGTGTGTTTGTGTGCTTGGATCAAGCTAAAGAGAATTACTGAGAAGGCAAGTACAAATGAGTAAAAGGGGGAAAGAAGAATAAGAGGAGTTAGGATGCTGTAATGATTAAGTGGACTATAGAATGAAGTGATAAATTAGGAAGCGTGTGTCTTCACTAATTTATATTTAAATAATTTACATCAGCATCTGCATTAATGTGTACTGAGGATCTAAATATCGGTATCGGTATAACAAATTATTTGATCTCTCTCTTGCGCTTATGTATATTGTACATTTCATTGATTGTACAAAACTTATCAAATTATACACAATATAAAGCTGAGCATTTGGTGATGTCCATGAGTTCTGAACTTCATACAGATATTCACTAAGGATGTTAGAGCATAACTACTATATAAGTTTTTGCATTTTTACAAGTATGAACACTACTTTTAATATTTATGACTAGCCTACTGTAAGTACCTGTCGTTGATTTCGGGTAAAGAGGTTGTAAAGAATTATTCAAAGGTTAAAGCTAAAAATAACCTGATCAGCATACAGGTGTGTTATAAGTGCTCATAACTTCCCTTCTACTCAACATTTTGATATAATTCATATAATTATATGAATTTTTTTATTGAAATAGGTCATGATAGGTAACGCTGTCATGTGTATATATTGAGGACTGGGGTGCATCATGGTCGTTTCTGTATCTCCCGCATACTCAGTATACTCAGTAAACTATCCTGTTGATTGGCTCTGTTAGGTGACGTACTGTATATAATCACGCCCACTTTGACGCAAAAATGCCTCGAAAAAAAATGCTAGATGCTGTGACATAATCTGGCAAATAACTGCTCGTAACATCCCTTCTACTCAACATTTTGATTTCATTTATGTTGTAGGTTTAACTTCAGGCGAGTACCTAACGACTGGCAAAGTTTCATTCAATTCTGTCCAGCCACTTTTGAGTGACGCTGTGACAAAATCGGCCGGACAGATATACAGATATACAGACATACAGGCAGACAGAAAGTGTAAGTTATCATTGAAAGAGTGAGTTCTGACCAATAAACAGACAAAACCTTTCTTTTATTTGTATAGATGGGCAATTTCCTTCAAGCATTAACATTTCTGGTTACAAGAGTTCATGTTGCAACATCATATTCATCAACCAAAACAAGCGACTTAAAGTTGGCTCAATTTTAGCTACGTCTGTTTAATGTATTTTGCTGAACACGTTTTTGTTAGTTGAGTCCATTTTAGTCCATCAGTTCAGATTGTTCCACAAAGCAGTTCAGCTTGTTCTGCAAAATAAGGTCAATAGCAAAATGTACTGGTACGAATTTGAGTAAAGTACTATACTTGTTTAGAGGATGAGGATGACACCTGAAGTAGAAAAAGTTTTGACCATTTTTGCATTCAAAAGTAACAATTTTAAGGTTTAACATTTTCTGCAATATGTGGTTCTGAAAACTACAAACGTCTCAGATTAAAATATATTTACCTATTGCATAGCAATACATTTTGACCACTAGCATATGATGCTAACCGTGTCAGTCACGCTGTGAAAAAAAGCATACTTAGCTAGCCGGTTTTTGGCATCTTTAGGCTATTTAACTAAGCAGTGTGACTTTGGCAAGATTACAACATTTTTTAAAAAAAGAAGAAGAAGTTTTAGATAGATTTAAAAAGTTGGTCAAATCTATAGAAATGCAAGAAGGAAGACCCGAAACCAGTCTGGCTGTATGTATGTCTGTTCAGCCAGATTGTGTCACAGTAGCTCACAAAACTAGCTGAACAGACTTTAGTAAAACTTTCGTAAGTCCTTAGGTATTTGCCTGAAGTTAAACCTACGCCATAAATGAACTTAAACTTTTGCAGTACTTAATATTTTCACCGCTGAAATAACAGCACTGAAGTGGTATTTCAACAAAAACGACAAACCCACCAACGGCGGCTACTTCAGCTAATATAGCATATTCATGGCTTCATGAAGCAAACATAAAGGCAAAGTTACATTGATATCCAATAGTTTATTGTACACCACCATTCGTTAATTTACTTTGTAATTTTTAATAATGTAAATACGGTTTGTCTTTAATTGGGTATTTGAACAACAGACATTTTCCAATGTGGAAAAATAGAATAGAATAATTTGGATGTTGCCGTGTCTATTAGATAATGTAATCTCCTTAGCATGTGTATGTTGCAAACCCACAGAGAATATCAAGCCATGGTTTTATAATACTATGAGTCACGTAAAGGATAAAATAAATAAATATTTTGCAGCTTCTAAGCTGAACTACATGTAGAGAAAAAAAAAAGCTAAACTTTCAGTGTTCATTTTTTAAAACAATATCCATATGAATATTTCTTATTGGGATATTTAAGTAACAAAAATGGTTTAAATTTACCTTCTTGCTGGTGCGAAGGCAACAAAAATGAAGTCAAACTGTTTGCCATAATGATAGAAGTTACTGAAAATGACTACAGTGAATTGCTCGCTATGGATTCATTTACCAACATAAAGACATTTCATCTCCTGCTGGCACCAGCGATAAGATTCATCTGGGGTTTTTTCCTGCCACAAGGATTTTCTCGATGTTTTTTGGGGATCATTTGACTTAATTATAGCTGTAGGTGTAAAACGTCTTCCTAATGACAGCCTGATGTGAACACAGTGTTCGGATTACATATACACCTGCCAAGGTTTCGAAAGATGGGATGACTGGCTCTACTTTTCACCTAGCCGTTGTACAATAGGATAGAACTCCCTAATGGGAGGAAATTGGTAATGACTGGAAGAAAATGGGGGTGAAAAATCAAGCTCACACTTATAATTAACTCTCCTTCCCTATCATCCAAAATGAAACCATTTTTACCTGACATAACCCGAAAGACACACACACACTTTTATTTAATTCCAAATGGCTGATTATGATATACTGCAAGTTGGATGTCAGCATGGAATCAGTGGCCAAAAGAATTAAGGCAAAATAAGCCATGTATTATAGTTCTCCCTGTGCACAAAACAGATGATGTCACTAATTAGTTCGGGCCTATCTGGCTGAAGAGTTGTGCTAATTAGAATCAGCCGATTTAGTTAATGAATGGAACAAATACGTACCTACTGAAACTACAGTACATCGGTGTCCACCTCTGCATGAAAATGACTAAAACGAGGGAATTTTCAAGTGAATTCAAGTGAAAAGTCTGTGACAGGCAAAATTTCCGCACATGATGTTAAGCAAGCAATTCAGCAGGCATGGATTGAGCGAGTATGCAGAACACCAGAGTACTGCAGACATCTTTATAACGTCTTGAGGTTTTGATGTCCAGTCGGATTCAGGAGGTTTTAAAGAATAAAGAACTTTATACTAAATATTAATGGTTGTATAGCAATTCCATTGCATGAAATAACAAATGATTCTTATTATCTTGATCGCCATTATTTTGAAATTCTGAGAATATCATTAAAAACATTGAGGTTCACTTTTGTCTCAATACTTTTGGCCACCATTGTACATCTTGAATACTATTGGTTCAAAAGAAAAAGTCTTGAATTTCCCAAGCTTCCCATAAAAACATGGCTTTTGTTTGTTCTTAAAGCTGCAAATAGACTGCCACTCTTTTAAATTGTTGACTAGATCTCGACGTGTTCTTCCATCCTTACGAACCTTCAATTTACACCTTCCCGATTCCCCAAACTGGATCAAACAAAAGTGTTCTTGCGGACACGTTCAATCTGTATCCCTTCTTCAAACATAACCTAAAATCAAGCCTTTTAATAGACACTCTGTGATACATAACTATGTCTCATTGTCTATTGTCTCAGTAGAGCAGTAATTAGGCTTTTTGTTGTTATTCTTGTTTTTTTTTGTTGTTTTTTTACATATAATCCAACTTGTATAGCTCTTGTTCAGAAAACGGCTACTCATAAGAACGCTGTGAGTTTAAATCCCAGCATACGAAAGCTAACACCGTTAATCCTCAACTGCCCTAAATAGGCCACGTCATGGTTCTGACCCTGCATGCTGACCCCAGGTTTATAACAAGACTTGGTATATGAAAAGAATATATCATTGTACTGTATTCTACACTACTGAACTGTATTACACAATACCCATGACTGCTAGTCTGCCTCCATGTCATCTTAATGACCCCATGTAACCAATCTGCTTAAAGGTGCATGTGTCTGCTGAGGACGGGTCCACTTGAACATGGCTTTGGGCTGCATTGATTAGATTATGCTTTGTAAGTTTCCGGCAGCAAACAGTTAACCTAAAAACATGGACTCCATATTAACTCTTCTCTTCTGGTTTCTTCCTTGTGACACCTCAGGGAGTGTTTCGATGTCACCGTCACCTTTGCTTCCCTTATTTGGGATAAATTTGTAAAAAAAAAAAAAAAATTTTTTAAACATTGCTGAATGAGTTATATAAATATGAGGAGTTTTCAAATCAACCCAGGACTTTTTATTGTACAATATAGTAGAACACAGTTACGAGTGTAAAAACTACCTTTCTTTCTCTATATAATCCCCTGCTACACTAATGCACTTGTTCGAGGTTTGCACTTTTGCTTGGATACCATCAAGGTAGAAACATTTTAAATGCTGAAACTCTGGCCCCCCAGGAACTCCTTTAATGATCTTGGAGCGAGGTCATTGCTATATGAGGGATGTGGCAATAACTTCTAGCTGAGTTCCTGTAATGTGCAAGTGCTGTTGGTGAATGAAGATGTGTACAATTCCCATAGGGAGATGCGCAAGTTCTCTTCCGCAAGTTATCCGTCGATTTTCTTCCTTTAAAACATTTGCACCACTCGAAGCACCTCATCACTGAACTGTGCTTAAAGTCTTCAGTAAAGGTCAATCTGTCTTTTTACGCCTCCATTCATGAGAAATGTCATCACTAGTAAGATTTAATTGAATTGGATTCGTTGTCAGCATACTCTCAGTCTTCTGATTTACACATCCTGATCAGTTGTAATCAGTACACGCCTTTTTAAAACATTTTCCCATAATGGTTAACGTATTGAGCTGTATTCAGTTACAGCCATTTGTTTTGACTGCCCTAATCTACAATAATCAATAATCAAGGGCCTCCGAGTGGCGCAGTGGTTAAAGCGCTCGCCCTATCATCCGGAGATCGCTAGTTCGAATCCCGGGTGGTGCTGTAACCTCTCGCAGCCGGAGCTCTAGAGAGAGCCCAATGGTGCGCGAGCGAGCAGTTCGAAAAGATGCGGTTCGGCTGGCGTCACGTGGTTCGGAGGAAGAGGGAGGGAGCTCTTCGGCCCTCCCGGCTGAGTGGTAGTATTAGCCTTAATGTGGGAGCCCCCTAGTGACGGGGAGGAATTGGACACGACTAAATTAGGGAGAAAATCAGAGAAAAATCGGAGAAAAATGCAAAATAATAATAATAATAATCAAAGGCTTTTATTAACACTTATGTTAAGTTCATGCAAAGTCACTATTTGTTTGTTTTGACCCTTCTTTTTCATGAAACAGGACTGATAGTAGCGCTCACCTTCATACATTTCAAGAACGGAAGCAAAAAAGTCACTTCTCTCCATGGGAAAGGGACAAGGTGAGACCGACAATGTGCAAAAGATACAGATTGGACTGGTGAGAATTGGGATAAAGCCTTTTTTCCCCTGCTAAATCCCCTTTCCGATTGTTTGGGGCATCCGGGAAAAAAGCTTGTCCGGAGAAGAAAAGGTGGGTGAGCACTACCATCAGCGCCAACAGTCAAGCATCCTGAAACCGTTCAAGGGAGTGGGCTCACTCAGAATTTTGCCCCGGAACACAAAGAATGGTACAAAAACATACTCAGAGAGCAACTTCTCCCAACGCTCCAAGAACAATTTGGTAGCAAACAATGCCTTTTCCAGTATGATGGAGCACTTTGCTATAAAGTGCCTCGAGGAACAAAACATCAAACGTTTAGGTACATGGCCAGGAAACTCTCCAGGCCTTAATGCCATTGAGAACTTGTGGTCAATCCTCAAGACTGAACAAACAAAAACCCACCAATTCTAACAAACTCCAAACATTGATTATACAAGAATGGGTCACGATCCGTCAGGATGTGGCCCAGATGTTGATTGACAGCTGTAAATCGCAGAGGTCTCAAAAAAGAAGGGACAACACTGCAAATATATCAATATTCTTTGCAGAACTTTTCATGTAAATTCAATAAAAGCCTTTGACACGCACGTAATGCATGTAATTATACTTCAGTATAAAAATTCATATTTGTGCCATTTGTGTCTGTGAGTTATGACTTAATAGTATTAACATGCTCACCCAGTCCAGTCCCAGGGTTCCGGAGTTTAAATTATGCTTACTTAAAAAAGTTATTCTCCATGATGGAACCAGATCTCCATATTTGCACTCCATGTCTGCTGACTACATTTTGTCTTAACAATTAAAACCCAATACAATAGATTGATTCTACCTAGACAGCAAAACTCTCATTGGCATGAATTGATGATACACTCGTCTGGGATCTCAGTTGCACTAAAGAGAGAAGATTAAAGTCAGCTCTCTTGGAACTGGAGCGAGTCCTGAGCGATGGTCCTGTAAACGACCTCGAACCCTCAGTGATTTTGATCCTATGGTTCCACCATAACCTCATTCCTGATCAGCTGGCTGGCTTTTCTAATGGCACTTCAATGTGCCGCACATTATATTTCATCATTAGGGGTGTATTCATTTACCATGATACTCGTGTAAGCTAGCTCAGGGAAAGTGACAAGTTAAATAAATTGAAAAATGTCATATCAAGTCCCTAAATGATTACTAACTGAAACTCAGCTCTGACAGGGCTGATAGTATTCCTGAAAAACGTCTGCTATAAATTCTGGTACTCTAGACTTCTTCATCTAACGTCCACTTTCCTGCTACTGTTAATCCCTCTGTGTCTTTTCGCACTCTTCACCAGTCTGAAAAACTGTTCTCAACATCTTCTCAATTTACATTTACAGAAATACAATAAAGCATCCCACACACTTTCGCTGAAGCAAAGTGATAGCGTCTGTCCTATACCAGGCAACAGACATTTTGATTTTTTGATTGTTGCGAGAACATTTTTCAGAAAGCGCAGCCAATATTTATAGCACCTCCAATAACCCGAATCCCTTTTTATCCTCCGGCAGTCAATATTTGTGTGCCGTTCCTTTACTCTTAATTGATCTCCCTCTGCACACACATACCCGAGAGCTGAGTTTAACCAAGAGTTAAGTTTAAGAGAAATAAAAACATGTCATTTTCCACCCCTGGCTGTGTCATCGAGGCCAGATAAACCATCTGTCAGTCTGAAGGTCTCTACTAGAACAGCACTTTTTGTGTTATACTTTTTCCTATTCATAACAAGTGTGCAGATATATTTTTTTTTAAAAGCTGCCTATTTGTTACTTTCCTCCTGAAACGCTAGAATTACCCATGCATGCTTAATAATAATGAACTATTAAGGCCAGTAAAGGCGATCAATGGTGGTGTAGGGTAATACACACAGACACACTGACACAGCACAACCTGCTAGAGCCATTTAATAAAACATCTGAGGGAGGTCAACAAACAGAAGAGAAGCTTGTTCCAACTGGCTGCATCTCTATATTAGGGCCAAAAAAAAAAACAAAAAAAAAAACATTTTTCTTATCGGTGCTCTCCATCAGTTGGCTGTGACTCAACAGCAGCCCCTCATCAGTATCCCTCTGTCATTGCTGTGGAAGGAAGCCAGGCTTTTCTAATGGCACTTCAATGTGCCGCACATTATATTTCATCATTAGGGGTGTATTCATTTACCATGATAAGATCAGATAATGGGGGACTTCCGTATCCTTCATGCGCACACTAATCTGGAAACAGCAAAATGAAGCCAGGATGGGTACCCGGAGAGGAAAGAGCCGAATGGAATGACAGGTCATTTCAAAAAGCACAATGCATCTTAGGGGTTGTTGTCAATACTCAGAGAAGGCGGGACTGACACACTGATCTCGCATTAGCATTAGTAGACCAGACTGTCCTTAAATAATCTGTCGGTGGACTTATAATATGCAGAGCATGCAGTTTGTCAAGATAATGAGAACTGAACATTTTAAGGGACTGTGTCATATTTGTGACTCGAATGTTTCCATTATTGTGAATAATAAGAAAATCTATTATTGTGAGGTTACATCTGTTTGTGGTGACATCCCTCTGTTCAATATTGTCTGGTTGACATTTTTTTAAATCGCTGTGTACATTAATAAGTGCTATAGAGTCTGAGGAATGGCTTTGGCAAAGAAAACTGACTAAATGGAATCTTTATTTGCTCTTAGTTTGTACGCTTTGGGTGAGGTGAGGATGAGAAGAACTAAACAAGGGGATTTAGAGATAGACAGGAAATGAGGATGTGAGAATTGCACAGAACATAATAAGGCTTACTGCCATAGAATATATCTAAAAATAGGCCTATTTATTGAAACTAGGATGGTAAAATATGAGGCAATGTTTTTTTCCCCCTAAACTTTAACTTTTCATTTTTTGAGAGTTTATAGCCACTGTAGGCTCATATTCCTGTAATGTGCTAACAGCAGTGGAACCTGATGTGGACTGCACCAGGGTCATAAGGACTGGTATATACAGTATAAATATAAATAAATAAAATTTTCAAAAATTTTAACTTGATCAACAAGTGAGGTCTTGCCATACGAGTAGGACACATGCGCTATGTCTGCCGAGCGTCAGGTGATCACGACTGAGCCAATGGTTCTTCTCTCGCGCGCGGTGCGGGATTGTGGGTAATCGCCTCTCATGCACAGTTTCAATACGCGTCCGTCACTCATATAGCATCGTATCGTATATATTTTTTACTATAACATTGTGACCACGTGTGTGTGTCGTGTAAAGCATTTTTTAGATTTTGTGTAAATAAACCAAGAGTCATTAGAGAGGTTCCTTGTTAAAGAAGTTTGCTGACAGAGCAGTGGTTTTGTTAGTGTGTGTGTGTGTGTGTGTGTGTGTGTGTACGCGCATGTATGTGTGAAAGTTGCCCTTCACAGTAGCCCCCACTCCTCTCCTCTTTCATTTTACTCAAGCCATGATTCTTTTCAAAGGTAAACTGCAGGGGTTTTTTTTTTTACTTTATATTTTGTATTAATTATTTTCATATGAATATTTTTGTGCTGTGGAACGGATCATCTGGATTTCAATTAATTCTTATGGGGCAAATTTGCTTTGATATACGAATGATTTGATATACAAGCATGTTCCTGGAATTAATTATGCTCACAAGGTTTAATTGTATTGATAAAATATGACTAACAACAATAAGTTATGACTGATCAGTGTATACACACACACAAACACACACAATTATATATATAATTTTATCGCGAATAAAAACAATAGAAGCAAAACTAACATCACTCGATTTTATTGATTGGTTGCCTAAATTCACCACTCATCACCACAATCGTACATTATTATTCATAGAACATGCTAAAAATTAGCATCTCACACCACCGAACAGCTTTTTCCCAGCCTATGTGCTTTATTCGAATGGCCGACTTATTCAGAAGATAAATGGTCAACACTCTTTAGGCAGCATTCATAGACAGGAAGGGTACCTGTTCCTAAATCTTGCAACAGACTGTTGTTTTGTTGAACATGCAAATAGCTAGGCTTTCCACTAGAACCAGGCTACTGAGCGGACTGTTAGACCACCTTGCACTTTCATTTCCTCTGGCTGTGATGAGTTCTAGGTGGCAAGCCTGCTTTAGCTCCTCCATTCACAGCTTTAGTAAAATATTATGCACTTGCAAAACCAATCGCAAGACTGTGTAATAACGGTGGCACATTATTGCCGGGGTGTTGCTGTGAGATATGAGGAAAGGGGCTTTGTGAACTGCTTAATAAATGTTCGGCTCAGGCGGGCTTTAATGACACAGCTGTCTCCGTTCAGAATACTCCCAACAAGAACTGTGAGTGTTAAGTGAGTTTCCTCGATAGGCAAATTTTCCACCACATACTCATTTTCATAATCATCGTCATCATATTAGGAGCACAGTCAAGGCCATTATCGAGCAGGCATTTCCGTACTTTGTCTGCTCGGATGAAAAAAAAGATAAGCTAAATTGACCCAGCTCAAAATCAAGCCTCTGTTTTCTGGTGGCAAGTGCTTTTGTTTTCATTATAACCGGAATGCCTGAGCACCAGCTGGTTACCAAAAGGCTGGGCTGAGCACTTTTGGAAAAGGTTACCTGCTGCTTGCCTTCAAATGGCTGCATGTGGCATTTGTCGGCCAAAAATAACACCTGTTTCTCTCTATTTTTCTCCCCAAATTCAACTCCTTGCAGCATGGTGACATTTGCCCTAAGCATTTAATCTGCCATTCCCTATTCAGTTCACTCTGTCTGTGTGTGTGTGTGTGTGTGTGTGTGTGTGTGTGTGTGTGTGTGTGTGTGTGTGTGTGTGTGTGTGTGTGTGTGTGTGTGTGTGTGTGTGTGTGTGTGGGTGTGGGTGTGTGTGGGTGTGGGTGTGTGTGTGGGTGTGTGTGTGTGTGTGTGTGTGTGTGTACACAAGTGGCTGTCTGATCAAAAGCACCACTAGGCAACCGGTTCACCATTTCAAGCTTTTAGATAAAGTGCAGTACATTTATTCACACACACACCTAAACACCTAAACACACACACACACACACGTATGCACAAAGGCACACACTTGCCACCAGTCCAAACTCCACACCAGGGCTACATGCCCAGTTATCTCCTTTAGCATAATTCACTGTTATCAAATTTAATCAGCTAATTTGGAGACTGGCTTTATTTCAAATGACCATTTAGTCATTTTGAGCTTTTTCATTTTTTGTTTAATGAAAAAGAAATTGCCTTTTTCATTAAAACCGATATTTTGTCACATGCATAAACCTTTAAAAAGCTGAATATAAACAAAAATAAATATAATGTGACCCCGCAAAAACAAACAAACAAAAAAAGCAACAAATAAAAAGGAATCAAATTTTTTGGTAAGATATAAGAAGTGAAAAAAGTGCTGTTTTATTCTTTTAATCCAAAAGAAAAAAGAAATAAATTGGGATCACAATTAAAATATAGAAGAAGCCTTGCCTCTGAGAGATCTTGTTTACATCTCACTGATGCTACTGAGTCAGGTATGTGACGAGACAGAAATAAAGCTGAAAGCAGTCATTATGGGGGCCAACATGTGGACACAATCTGGACAAATGTCTGATGTCAAAGCGACAAACCATTGACAGGATGGAGCACTTCAAGTTTAGCATATCACATACTGTACAACTAGCAATAAATAGAAACGCTAATCTAAAACAGCACCACCAGGTGGCACTCTTCTAAACTGCAACTGCAAACTCTATGGCAAACTGCTCAAAGAAGAAAACTGCAAACGTTGGCACTAGCTGATCATAAAAAAATAAAAAATTCATGTGCACCCTCAAGGATAATAAGGAGATACACCACCACTTCCAGTTTAGAGATTTTGCCGCCATGTTTGTTTGGGCACTATGAAAAATAAAGTGAGAATTTTTATGAGATTTAGTCTACTTATACTGTATGTGTGAAATCTGGTGGATTTTGGACAAAGTTTATAGATGGAAATGTGAAAAGACTGTTGTGTGCTCCCACTCCAAGATGGTGGAACGACAAAATGGCAAACAACATGGCTGCCAGAAGAACATTTGTATACGGAATAAAAGATAAAGACACATTTTTGTTTAGTAAACCAGCACAAAGATATGTTTGTTTGAAAATCCAATATTCTATATAATATCTGTGGAATACATTGGATACGCTAGCTCGGAATCTAGAGCAGGTCACACGGCTGTTCCCATCAAGGGGTCGCCACAGCTGAACAGCACAACTTTTCTGAAGACCAGCACTGCATCAAGTGGTTGGGGTTGGGGTTTTGGGTAGGAATCGAACCGGGCGCTTCCACATGGTAGACGAGAAACCTACTACTGAGCCAGCACTGCCCATATTTCTATGCACTGAACCCAGGGGCGCCACTAGCAATTTTGGGCCCTATGACAAAATAAGCGGTTGGGCCCCCCTACCACACCCACTAGTAGTGTTATTACTAATAAAGCAGATCTCTGGGGGCCCCTAAAGGGCATGGGCCCTTAGAATCGTCCTAACTTTCCCCCCCTTAGCGGCGCCCCTGACTGAACCTACCACCAGCTCCAGCACTATTTCTATGTACTGAACCACATTTTTGGTTGCCAACAACAATGCTTCTCATGGCCACATACAGTAGGGTGCAGCCCGTTTACAGTTAGTAACATTTAAATTAAAACTTTGCAAAAGTGCCCCAATTGGCCAATTTCTGAAACTGACAAATTATCAAGGAGATATATATGTATATTATAAATTATATGTGCTGTGGTTTTATGTTTTTTTGTTTTGTTTTTTTTGGATACAATCGGGGTTAGCACCCGGACATCCCTTTCAGACAGTTTCCTCTAGCGTCCACAGTTGCTCATGTTGGATGTTGTTCGTCCTTCTTGGTGGTATGCTGACATTACCCTGGATACCGTGGCTCTTGATACATCACAAAGACTTGCTTTCTTGGTCACAGATGCGCCAGCGAGACGCACACCAACAATTTGACCTCTTTTGAACTCTGATACTGTATGTCACCCATAATGTTGTGTGCATTGCAATAATTTAAGCAAAACTGTGCTATTACTCTGCTAATTAAACCTGCACACTCTGCTCGTACTGGTGGAATGTGCAATCAATGAAGATTGAAGAAAACAGACTGATCAAATTTAGCCATGAAACCTGCAACACTAAATTGGCCAGTGTTTCAGTTTCATTGTCCAACCCTCTCTCTCTCTCTCTCTCTCTATCTATCTCTAAAAATAGGCAAAATATCCAATATAAGTAGGGCTACATTCACATTAAGAGCCACTGCCTGAAACGGCTTGCTTGTCACCGGAGTTAAAACATATTATGGCCACCACGTTTTGTCATTTCCTTTGAAATTATCTCACATGCTGCTCTATTTCTGTAGGTTTTCTCTTTTTTCAAACTCATTGCTCCAAATATCTACTAGATCACCAGTTTCATTTCTCTGCATTGCCAGCCTAGGCATTCAAATCATACTTTATAGTAGAACCTCAATTCACAAACATAATTCGTTCATAAATCCTGTTTTTTTTGTTTGTTGGCCTCTGGTTCACACTGTCTGTGGCAGGCATTTTCACTAAAGTTGTTTTTTTCCAGCGCCGCTTAATTGTCCTAAAGTAAGGCACCACGTTGTTGTTCATAAGGTGTAGCACTCTCTTTTGTTCGGATGATACTTTTTGGCAAAGGTTTGGACGTCACGCCACTTTGCACTAAGTTCTTTTATTATGTGCGCGAAGCTGAAGCTTCGCGATGCACGCATGCATTTGTTCAACTGATAGCGGGAGCTCGGGAAAGCACTTTCTGGGTCGCGATCCGAGGAGGAGTTTGTGAGCAGGGACAAATTTTAGGAGAATTTTTGGTGGTGAATCGATTTCTTCATACTTGGGGGTGTTCGTCAAACGAGGTTCCTCTGCGCAGCCTATCTAGGACCGCAAAGGTGACCCAAAGTCAATCTGAAAAACATCAGATTTATGCGTTCATACAGACCTTTAAAAATCCCATCTGTTCACATTAGTGTAAAAGATTGGATTTGAGTCACTTCAGGTTGATAATGTGAATATGGTCTCCAGCAGAGTTACTGCTTCAGCCAGATTTTGAGCTTTTTTCTGCTTGGCCCCCTAATAATTGTTCCTAGTATGAAGAATAGCCTTATAATTTAGTTCCACCCCTGCCAATTAGAGCAGCACTAGCCAATCATGGGAGGTCATGCAGAAGAGGTCAATTAATGCTTTCCTCTGAGTGTATTCAGCTGTGCAGCCTTGAGAAGTAGCATGAGCAGCGATTCAAAAAGCAGCACTGGCAGAGGAAGCGCTTCGCCTAGAGGGTAGGTGTCACTCAGTAGGTGAGAACTGGGTAGTGAAAATGGGAATAACAAATTTAGGAGAAATATGGCAGATTAATGTCAGTATGATTAAGTAAATAAGTTGTAAAACTTTTTACTTTTTTTTTTTATTTACGACTCCCCACCCATATATTTCAACAGCTACTAGGGGAAAAAAAAACTTAGCAGTTATCAGAGAGTAACACCATTCCTCCCACCATGAATGCAAAGCGGTTTTGCTCCTCTCTCAGGCACCTACCCATGGATAGCCATGACACAGTCAGGAATTGAACTTCCAATCTCCCAGCAGTAGTGCAGATTTTGTTGTTGTGCCACTTTGAAGCCGACTAAAACGTGATTAATTGTGTCTCCTGTACTCTATTCAATCCAGTGCTCTATCTGCATCAGTGACATCGTTTGAATCTGCATTTTTTTTTTTTTTTTTTTTACGTTATGCAATTACAAATGCGCAGCCATGCTTAGCTAAGCAAGAAGCCGTTCGATGGTGGAGGTTTTCATTGGCCCGAGGCGATACGCTTTCTCAGCTACTGGATCTTCATCAAGGTGATAAAGCATAAAACGATAACACTCATCTGTTGTGAATAGAGTAATGTCATTTTTAAAACCGAAAGGTTCATTAGTTCATGCATTCATTAATTAATGCACTCAATCATGCTATAGCTTGGTGATCGTCATGGTAACACCAAAGTCTCTCCTGCGAACACTGGACACAGCGTGGGAATAAACTCTGGGTGGGGGCGTGGATAAATACGCCTTAATCTGAGAAATACTGTGACTAAACTAGGTGCCTTATGACCTGCTGCAGAAATCTGTGAAATGCACTGAGACATAAATAAAGTGGACGTCACGGTCGTCGACGACAATTTATTACCGATAAACAAAGTTTGCGTGGTTTAGAAGTTCATAGAATGGAGCAGCAATATTTTGGCTGATTCTGGCATTAGACCCACTGAGAAGTGTGAAAATACTCCCAGAGCTGTTGGGCAGCACTGTATCCCACATCCGTGTGCTGTGGCCGGAGAGAGGGCCAACACAAAGAACACGTAGCACTTCTTTCCTAATTTACATTCAGGACGAGTAAGAGAGAGGAGCAAAGCCAGACAAATGCTGCACATATTGCATCTGTTAACCTCAAGGAAGCGAGAGAGAGAGAGAGAGAGAGAGAGAGAGAGAGAGGGAATGATATATAAAGATCAGAAGCCAGTGGTGAAAGCATTGCCTCTTCCTTAAGTATGCCATGTACAATTAGGACTTCTCATTCCGTCTTGCACTCCAGGTGACGTGACGAGATCAACATCCCGACACTTTAAAATTCCCACTTCCGAGCTGACCCAGTGCTTAACAAACACAGATCTACGTGAACGCGTTAACTGATCAGCCCCAGTGACTAGATCATTATGCAGATTGGCTATGCTCCCAGTCTGTAGTGGGACCACGACTATTACGCTTACATGAAAAGCACAAAACAGCCTGTACAAATTTGAACAATCACAAAAACGGCCGTGTGAAAAAAAAAATAAAAAATCGCCTCGTCTTTTTCCAGTTCTCAAACGCCAAATCAAAAGCAATCTGACATATCTTTTGTCGCACCAGAGTGGTAATGAGTGGTGATGCGAGTTTCCATCGAGCTCCTGTCAACGCGAACCATTCTCATCAATCTGCCCTGACCTTGCTCAAAGTTTATTCCCAGAGAACCACTGCTCATGTTTGCTGTATGTTGTGTGTAAAATCCCCAGACCAGTAGAAGCCTCTATTTCTCACATATACTGTACATTACAGCACGGTGAAATTCTGTTCTTCCTTTTCCGTTTCAGCTTCTAATGAAGGCTGTTGTCGGAGCACAGGGTCAGCCATGGTGCAGCATCCCTGGAGCATAGAGGGCTGAGGGCCTTGCTCAGACAGCTTGCCTTCTGATCCTTAACCACTGAGACACCATACCAACAAACAGGCCATGGCCAGTGTAAGATCAAATAAGATCAAATATTTTATATGTGAACATCAACTCAAGCTTTTGTCCGAAGGAACATAATCCTTGATCGCTCCATGATTCCGTTGGTCTTGTGGGTGTATTAGACTGTATACACGTTGTTGCATGTTGTTTGTGCACAAACCCAAAGAACCTAAGAATTAAACCTACAATATCAATAATTATTGATTATTGATATTATCAACAATATCTAATAACGAATCGCCCTAGGGGACCTTAACTTTTACTCACGTACAGGATTTGTGTACTTTGCCCACCTCTGAAACTAACACAGTGTGTCATGTTGTGATCGATCCACACTTTGATATGTGTGTGAACCTTTTGAGTCCTCTCTGCTTGCACCAATGTACTTAAGGGATGTTGGGTTTTAAATATTAAGGCGTGCCTGAACAGCTCATAAGAAGAACCCAAGTGGTTTTCTTCTTTTTTTTTTTTGTCCGTCCAAATTTCATTAAAGATAGATATAGACATGTTCAATATTCTACACGAGTTTCCATGGAACTTCCACCTATCTCATGTAGATTCATAACCATGAATAGCAACCAGAAGCCTATTTATGCATGCGGCGTATAAACCCATGACCACCCCCTGCTTTTTTGCTGCTTATATTTTGGATAACCAAATGTCCTCCCTGCAAATACTGCGCCTTTTTACACATTCAGAATTTTCAATTTAGCACCTTATGCGAGGAGCAGATTTGGTCGTATTATTACCAGATGCCAAGCTGTTTCTCAGCACAGCAAATATTATTTATGCCACTGCCCTTCTAGCCTAGAGGAATGCTCCTAGGCATAAGCAGGCTGTGTTTATGATGGTTTAAAACCGGAGAACAAAGTGAGTCACTTGTAGAGGATAAAAGGGTCAAGCTGTTTTCTGCCCCTCTGTGCGTCGGCTGAGGAGCACCCGACTTTGACAGATAGTATGCAATAACAGTGCTGTGTTAAGATGAAAGACCGGTGATTGTTTGATCCTGTAGGTCCTTAAAACAATAAGCGACTAATTTTTTATTAATGCAGGTTTCTAAGTCGCCCACTGCGGCATTTATTAATACGAGGCGTGTTCAAATCACACCGGGATTTTTGACTGTGCTGAATAAAAGGACACACCGTTATGAAAGTAAAAATCCCTTTATACAGTCCCCTACTAGATGAATGCACTTATCCCAGCTTTGAACTTGTGCTTGGATAGCGTCAAGGTAGAAAATACAATACAGATTCAAGCACCAATCAACTGGAAACGAGTGGAAATTGGATGATACAGTAGAATTTTCACTAGGTCCACGCTCGACTTCATATCCGATGCTCACAGTAAGCAGCATGCAGATATTAAACCATGGAAACAAGCGAGCTAATCCATTTCAGTGTTGCTGGACTGTATTGTAATATGGAGCTATGGTTTTTAAAGTGCACACAAATGCACTAGGTTTAAAGACTGCAAAATGCTCAAAAATGTATGTCATATGATTGTTCGGCGTTTGTTCTTAGTGGCAAATTTGAAAGAGAAAAAAAAAAAGAATCTTTTTTTAAATTTTATTTAAAAACAGCAATTATCCAGAGCACCACTTGAATGATAGCACTATTTTGGTCTAGACTGATTTTAATTGCAGTCAGTGGTTCACTTGACTAGACTTTATGAGGCTAGAATGTCAAATGGGCAGATAGGTCTTTAAACAAAGCTCAGAAGTGAAATATGGCGATTTGGGCGTCAAGCTATAGACTAAAAATGCTGACAGAGCTGATGTAAGCTGATGCAGTAAGTGGTGTGTCTTTAGATGAACACACTCTATTAGACAAAAGAGATGGAAAAAAGGCAGCAGATATACTGTATTCACCAACAACCATAACATTAAAACCATTAGCATAATGCCTTGTGTCACTGTTTTGGCGGCTTGACTCCACAGGGCCTCTGGGTGTGTGTTTTGGTGTCTGGCACCGGGACGTTGGAAGGGGATGCGTACTGTGGGTTGCTGGTGGGGCCTCTGTGGATCAGATTTGTTCGTCTAGTCATCCCATGGATACTTGATCACATTGGGATCTAGCACTCATGGGGCCTACTCGGCCCCAAGCATGGCAGGCTGTGGTGGGCTGGGTGTTCTGGTGACTTTATATTGTGGGCAGCATTGACTTTTTGGTTAACTGAACCAGACAGGCTGGCTTTTAGCCGCTGTGGGCATGGCCAAGCCTTGGGTGCCCATGATCCTGTCACTATAATCAATATACAGTAAATGGGTTAAAGTTTTGTGGTGTTAACGTAGCTGATCGGTATACATAATGTATGCACTCACATACACCACAACAGATTAATTAATTTAAACACGTGATCTCAGCTGACCTTATTTCTACCCAATTATTTTCCACAATTTGGCCTTGCCAATACCAACCCACCACCTAATTACAGTAAGTCTCCTACATATGAACATTCAAGTTACAAACTTTCGGAGATACAAACAAAGCAAGTGTGCAGAGTGTAATCGCGCATGTTCACTCGCAGGAGTTAGATCACATGTCAGGCGTACAGTGTTCATGCAGCGTGCATCCCAGGACGTCTAGAAGCAAGTGTAAAAGGAGCGCCAATGAAGCTGTTACTGCTCCGAAGCGCCAAGCATTAACGGTAGAGATGAAAGTAAAAACAAATAAGAGAATGTGGCGAGGTAAAAAGATGTCAGACAAGAACAGTTTGTTCTTTTAATATGAATCGTTCAACCATCGACACAATTCTAAAGAACAAGAACACGATCATGGAAAATGTTAGTTGTATAGTGTGTGTAGACAATTATGTTAGTATGCTAGTACCTAGACAATGTTTATTGGACTTATGAACAAATTGGACTTATGAACGAACTCTCAGACCGGAACTTGTTCGTAGGTTGGGAACGGAATGTGCTGTACTTAAGAGTGGGGCAAACAAATTCTTCCTCCAAAGGCAGGTGAAGCCAAATTATTCATCCTTTGGAACTGACGCTCATGCAGTGTCACAATGCAGCGTAAAAAACACACAAAGGAAAGCTTTCTCTTGCATGCATAAGCTCAGAAATACCCCAAATTGGCTGGTGTCGCTGTGATTGATAGAGGAAGAGAGAGTATGTCATCCATCCCACCCAGAAAGCATGGCCAATATTGCTTTTGATCTTGCAATACCATGGTGATAGGGCCAGTGTTTGTAAATGCTGCCTTTGGACATACCATAAGACACTACAATATCAGCAATATCCAGCTTTCCAGCTCCCTGAAACCACTGGCTCATCCCTTAATATCTCGAGAACTCCTTTCTGTTATACTGTGAAAGGTGAAGGACACAGACTGAACGGTCTTACACTGTGCATGATAAAAATCTGAAATACTTCCCGCTGGCAGTAAATCCACACACACACCAGAGCCCCTAGGCTTAACATCTCAAGCACAACGGTTCCTTTTTTTCCAGTGTAAAAATGTCTAGGTACCATACTAGAATCTATGCCTTTTTTCTTTCTGAGCTCCACATTAGCTCTGTTATCCATGCTGCCTACTTGCACAGTATTTTCAGACATTGACCCTCTCTCTGTCCTGGTGTAGTAGTGTTCATGCATCATTCCAAGATCTAGCTATCCAGCAAACATCCCAATCCGGTCGTCTCAAAATTCAAAGATTCTCTCCCTCACCTTGAATGCAGTGTGTACAAAAGATATTTACAGTGTGTCCTTGCAAACAGAAAATATAACGGAGCTTTCTCAAGTAATGCACTGTGCAAAATAATTTCAATCCATACATTAAAGAGGCGGCTGAAAGAACGGAGACGGCACTCCATGAAAGCAGCGGTGTTGGAAATGAACCGCTTCTTGAATTCTGCCCACAGCAAAACTGTCATTATTTTCCGTCTGCTAAAAAAAAACTGTAAGATTAGCTCAAGCTGTGAGTAATGGTTCTCAACATTAAGGATGACATGAAGCCTGCAAAGCTATGAGTTCGAACATCAGGAGACCACCTTTACAAGAACAACTTGTATAACATATAACTCAGATAACATAACACTAAAATAAGAATACTGGGACCGCTGTGTTTTTTTCCTGCGTTTATTCAGTGATCTGTTTGAATTATCTGTCTTCTTTAGAGTCACTTTAAACCATGTCACAGGCATGGTGGGCGCTGTTCCTGTTTCCTCACCTGCAAAACTGGAAATGTCGTAATGGACGATCACAGTCTGACCAATTTACAGGTACTCACATCAGAATAGAATAGCACAAGTCATTCCACAGTTGAGAACGGAAGACTTAATTTTTGACTTAATAAAGTGCATCTTTGCATTCATGACCGCTTGACTACATGATTCTAGGAATATTTGTCTTTAAGATCATTCAGTTCTCTTTGTGAATCTTTATAAACGTTCCTACAACATGGCTGAACATTAACACAAACCTGTACTATAACATTAGTTTATGTTTATAAAGAACATTTTCATGCAACATTTGCAAGAACGAAATTTTGTATTTTAGCTCAAAAAGTTGTGAATCCGATTGGTTAGAAGCTGATCATTCATTTTCTATATCATCAGCTCTGACGATAATATCGGCTGTATTTTAGCTGTGTTCCTATTAATGTACTCGTTATACTATCCTGTTTCTATAGTAACAGCTAATTCGCAGGGACTTGTACAGAGGATGCTCCACATCATCTAAGGCTAATAATAAACAGACTTTTCAAATTGTGGTGTCGTTTATAATAGTTGATATGGGTAAGCTTTCTGTAATCAGGTTTATTATAAGATGTCTTTTGGCGTCGGGTCCGAAGGTGTTTGCATATCCGGTTTCAAGACGAGATGCCTTCTTTTTGTCTTTTGAATTGATATTCATTATTAAGAATGAGCAAAGAATGACTGGCTGGTGCTGAAAAGACTGTATCCAGCTGCTATAAAGTAAGAGATTACAAGAACTAATTTGCTTCAATAACGTTAATGTAACCATAAACGATATAAATTCTTGACGTTTTAGTTATGAATAAAACTGAAACAAGTACAACATTTCCGAATGCCATGGTGTAAATGAAATGGGCTGTATAAAACAATACAGTTATCGGAATATGATCCGGTTCACTGCTTCACATCTCACTATTCTACTGAAACATTCATTATTTTCCTATCACATCACAGAGCATTGTGTTCTATGCTAACCTTCACAGAACTTGTGGAATGCATGCCCGATTGTCCGGATGATGTTCACCGAGGATGCTCACGAAGGTCTTTCTCCTCTGTACCCTAAACAAGCACCGCTGGTATTCGGTTAAACATAAAACATACGCGGAAGCACTGTCAGTAGATATCTAACAGTGTGCTGGTGTATCTTTATCATCCGAATGCGTTCATGTGAAACAGGTGGGCTGTTTCTATAGTGGGAGTACAGGAGCGTTTCCATGAGAACCGTGCCTGTGTGTGCCCAAGTGCACATAGCCACTTTGGAAATGCCACAGCCTTCATAAGTAGGAAATGCATATATCTTATAGCTTATATAGTAAAAAAGAAAACAAACAAACAAACAAACAACAAAGCATTTTGAAAAAAATATATTAAAGATTCATTTATTTTTACAACCAAGCGCAACAGCGTGCAATCTTACTAAAAACTCCAAGATGATGATGATGATGTTACCTGGAGAGAAGGGATGTTTCTTAATATCAGAGGGTCATCTCATGTGCTCTGGATTGGAAGAGGGATCCTGTAAACACAATTTAAAAAAATTAGATGCAGTATACATTTATTAAGGAAAAAATGAGGTATTGATATGTTAAATGTAAATGCACAACACACACACATACACACACACATAGACATGCGTATCTACAGCAGCTGTAAGCCCAGGAAAGCATGCACATCTCGAAAGTTCAAGCATGTCAGTTTCGTGGGTGACACGTGAACGCGTAAATGCGCATCCTTTGCACCAAAGCGTTGCGTTCAATACGATCTCCGAACCAGAACAGTACCGCGCGCATGTGATGTGATGGCAGCTTTACTCACGGTTTCGGGACGATGCAGCTCGCGTGCGGTGGCTCGCGAAGCGCACAGTGATGTGGATCCTCCGCGTGCAGTCAGTCAGGACGCAGAAACGCCAATCGCGGCTGCGCAACGTCTCAGGCTTTTTTTTTTTCCCCCGCTTTAACGGAGCTCGCAGTAAAGTGTGATGCACATCTCCACTATGTAGCTGGAGGGCTCGCGGGGAACGGAAGGTAGAGATGGAGTGCCTCAGCTAAGACATGGAGGTGACTGGAACAAAAATAAATCTTCAACACCACTAGAGAGCCTGCCCACGCAAAGCTCTCTCTCTCTCTCTCTCTCTCTCTCTCTTTTGAATAAATTCTCTGAGATTTTGCTCACTGAAGTTGCTGTTGGATGTTTGGAGACACCAAGCGAGCCAGGCATCCCCAAAACATCCCAGTAGGGGAACAAATTCAATAACAGTTCTCTTGCAATAACAACAAAGAATGCGCTCTCCGTCCGAACCCCGTTTCTCTGAGAGAGAGAGAGAGAGAGAGAGAGGGGTGTGTGTGTGTGTGTGTGTGTGTGACGCGCCAGGCAGTCGGAGGACGCGCTCTGAATGCTAAAGGTGCGCTCCTGTGAGCATCACCCGCCGATGCGCGCACTTTCCGTTAACATGACGGACTCTGGAAAGATAACTGGAAAGCCGGGGATTTAAAATGGCAGCTCTGGGTTTTTTCCCCCCCTCACTCCTCGCTGTAGTGTGAAAAGGGAAGAGAGCGGACAAGAAGCACAGGAACGCGGTTAGTCAGCAATGAGACAGCAGAGACAGGGGAAGGGAGGGGACACAATCCGGCATTGCGCCCGTAACCCTCACTAGCAGCCACAGCACATCAGCATCATTACATTACATTACATTACATTACATTTACGGCATTCGGCGTACAGGAGCGCCTTACATTTTTATCTCATTTTACAGCTGATCAGGAAAGGGTTAAGGGCCCTGCTCAAGGGCCCAATGTGGCGATGGTGGGGTTTTCGAACCTGTACGTTACGTCCAGTACGTTATGTTTACATTTACGGCATCCGGCAAATGCCTTTATACAGAGCGACTTAGATTTTTATCAAATTTGACATCTGAGCAGTTAAGGGTTAAGGGCCTTGCTCAACGGTCCAACTGGGACAACTTGATGGTGGTGGGGTTTGAACCTTGGACCTTCCAATACATTATATTTGAAGTCAGGGTGTAAATCCATTGCAGGGCACACAAACACACTCTCACACACTCATTCACACACTATAGGCATATTTTTTTGGGGAAAGCCATTTAACACAATCTGCATGTCTTTGCACTGGAGGAAGCCAGAGTAACTGGAGAAAACCCACCAAGCACATGGAGAACATACAAATGATATACCCTTTCAAGATCAAGATTACAGATCATTCATAAGATGTTGGATAAACTGCACATTGTGTATTTACAGGGGTTGGACAATAAAACTGAAACACTGGACAATTTAGTGTTGGAGGTTTCATGGCTAAATTTGACCAGCCTGGGGGCCAATCTTCATTGATTGCATATTCATTGCACATTGTGAGTGCCAGAGGCAAAAGAGCTGTGGACATTGTGAAACTTGTATTGTTCTCTGATGAGTCCACCTTCACAGGAGAGTTACGGTGTGGAGAAGCCCCAAAGAAGCGTACCACTCAGACTGTTGCAAGTCCAGAATGAAGCATGATCAGTGATGGTTTGGGCTGCAATATCATGGCATTCCCTAGGCCCAGTACTTGTGCTAGATGGGCTTGTCACTGCCAAGGACTACCCAACCATTCTGCAGGACCATGTGCACCCAATGGTTCAAACATTGTCTCCTGAAGGCGGTGCCGTGTATCAGGATGATAATGCACCAATACATACAGCAAGACTGATGACAGAGTGGTTTGATGAACATGAAAGTGAAGTTGAACATCTCCCATGGCCTATACGGTCACCAGATCTAAATATTATTGAGCCACTTCGGAGTGTTTTGGAGGAGGGAGTCAGGAAACATTTTCCTCCACCAGCATTACGTAGTGACCTGGACACTATTCTGCAAGAAGAATGGCTCAAAATCCCTCTGGCCACCATGCAGGACTTGTATCTGTCATTCACAAGACAAATTGATGCTGTATTGCCCGCAAAAGGAGGCCCTCCACCATACGAATGAATTATTGTGGTCTAAAACCAGGCGTTTCAGTTTCATTGTCCAACCCTAGTATCAAGATAGATGGATAGATAGATAGATAGATAGATAGATAGATAGATAGATAGATAGATAGTAATGTGCAGTTGTCTTAGGTACACTGTTTTTTTTATACAAACTTTATCTTACTGTTTTTATATTATTATTTTTTTCTTTTCAAATTCAAAATTATATTTAAATTATTTTTTTCACATACATGGCCATACACAGAATGCCATTCATCTATCCATCTGTATAGGAACCTCTGTATTCCAACTAGGAGCCATATAGGAATGTTTTCGTAATGTTTTACAACATTCTGATGTGGGGTTATTATTTTAAATGTATGTCACGGTTTCCCTTGTTGGTTGCGCTATCGGGCTTGAGGTAAGTAAGGCTGCTGACTATCACTTTGCCAAATTTCATAAAAAAGCGCACATAGTTCTGTGGGCTGCCATTGAATCCCTTGTGGAAGTGTAAGAATAAGCTGAGGAAAACAAGCAATCCCAATAGTGTGCCTACACATGTTCTGTGCTTGGCCTCTCAAAAAGTATCATAATTTTTTTTTGTAATGCTATACATAGTTACACAATCAATTATTTATTAATTCATCTTCATTATCCACATTATCCTGGTCAGAGGGCATGAGACAAGAGAGAGACAGGAATACCCTGGATATGATACCAGGCCATAAATGCGTGCACACACACACACACACACACACACACACACACACGCACACCCACACACACCCACACACACCCACACGCACACACACCCACACGCACCCACACGCACACACACCCACACGCACACACACCCACACGCACACACACCCACACATGCACACACACACACACACATGCACACACACACACACACATGCACACACACACACACATGCACACACACACACACACACACACACATGCACACACACACACATGCACACACACACACATGCACACACACACACATGCACACACACACACATGCACACACACACATATGCACACACACACATATGCACACACACACATATGCACACACACACACACACACACACACACACACACACATACACACAGTATTTTAGTCATTTAAAATAAGCACAAGATGAAACCGAGGATCCAGGATCTATGAGGCAGCAATGCCACTACTGCACCACTGTGCCCTCAGTTTGTCCCTTGTGTCAACCCAAATTAATGACCCTGTGTGTGTTTGTGGCCAGTCCATTAAAACACAATCTTATTCAGGGGTGGAGAAAGTACTGAGTATTCCTACCTAAGTAGAAGCACAGATTATATGTCAAAATATATTTTTTATAGGTATATTCAGAAAAAACTGAAAGAAAACAAGAACTGCTTTACAAGTTCTAAGTGTACTCCACAATTAAAATATAAAAAGTAAATGTGATTTTAACTGATTAAATGAATTTAATTTCATGATTTCATATAACAGTTATTTTTATTATTGAAAACAGATTTTTACTTTTTTTTCTAATTCTATCCCTGTAAGTTATATAGTCATATGCCTGACTAATACTATTTAGTTTGGTTAAGTTTTTTAAATTAATCCGAAATAATGTATCACATAACGAGTTTGTGTTAATGGCTGGAATCGATGCTAGTCTAATACGATATTAGCAAAAAACACAATTAAACTTTCACCTGATAAAAAATATCACCTGTTAATGTTAAAAAATTGGTGAGAATTTTATCATCACCTCTGTAATGATTGGCTGCAATGATGCGTGACATCATGCCAACAGCCACTGCTCTAAAGGAAGGATACTTTGCTGAGGACGCCCACCTATAGCATCGACTACAAGCAATTTGGAATGGTATGAACCAGAGTACCTAGAGCAAACCATCCAAACTTCATGCACACTGAGTGGAGGAGAGAATCGGACCCACAACACGAAACACTAAGCCCCTATCCTGCCGACATCAGCATGCCTTCCCCAATTACATGGAGTTCATTATGGCTTGGAAGGTAAAGCAGATTTTTTTCTCCCAGGATTTTAAATGTACATTGAAAGCTACTGTGCTAGGTGTGCTCTATAGCATGATAAAGTCACTGCTGATGGCAAAATGGCATTGTTCAGTATGTTTTTTTGTTTTTTTTTTCACATGATTGAACTTTATTGGAAGCTAAAGTGAGCTAAATATAGTTTATTATTAGCTAGCAGCCATTTATTTTTGCTTTATTCTACCCTCATCTTTTATTTCCAACACCAGACAGTCATGCATCAGTGGTTAAGGTTCTGGACTGTTGATCAGACGTCTGAGAGTTTAAGTAATAGCAACACCAAGGTGCCACCCCTTTAGAAAGGCCCTTAATCCTCAATTCCCCAGGGATGCCATACCACACATGACACTGTATCCCATTTTCCTTTCGTTTTAACAAATATTCTGTCCTCTGACTGCGGAAGCCAAACAGGGCTTAAGGCTGATGATGACATTATAAAATTGTCTTGCACATTGCACATTTTTACAATGCAGGCATTAACAAGGTGAAGAGTAAAGCTTAAGGACAGGCTTAGAATTTTTTTATTTATTTTATTTTTTTATTTATTACTTTTATTTATTTCTATGGCTTACAGACAAACCCTGTAACCTCACTGTTTAGAGGTTCATGAGCATGTATTTTGCCAAACACTCTGGATGCATGCTGGGTTGTTTTTCTTCAGACGTTTGTTTTATTGCTATCTGAACTTTCGTGGTAGTAATTTTCATGGACGTTGCTTTCCAAGAAAATCTATTTATTCGGTTCCGTATGGTTCAATAAAATATGCACATGCGAAAATGGATGCAATCCGTATTTTGTCATAACACTAAACTAAAACACATACAAAGAGTATAGTTAGACTATATAGTCATACTAGGGGTGCTCAAATCTTTTGTTTGTGCAGAATAACGGAACACAGTTATGAGAGATAAAACTCCCTTTTTTCTCTATATAATCCCCTGCTACTAATGAACTTATCTCAATGCCATCAAGGTAGAAAGTTTTCTCAGTACGCCAGAGCCAGGGGAATGTGACAATAACATGCCAAATGAATTCCTGTGAATGATTGTGTGTACAGCATCTCTTCCATATGTTATTAATCGCTTTGAAGGATAAGGCGTCTACTCCCTGATTTTGAGCCACCTCGGCCGGCATCATCGTTCCCTGATGTCCCTTACGGAGGAAAAAGGCAATATATTGTAAAATATTACATTATAAATTTCCATATATAGAAAATTAGTGCTCATATTTATTCATATATTGCAATATATGAATGGACCATGTATGGATATGAATGGATTTGAAGACAAAATCCTTTTTTTTTTTGTCTGCAAATCCATCCATGGTCCATTTTATTGAAACATTATTGCAACTTTATGCATGTTTTACAATTATACACACACTTTTACCTTGTCGGTGTGCTCTGATTAATGCCTATAAAGTCAATTTTCTTCAAACTACATAACATAACATAACATTACCAAAAATAAAGAAATAGATGTATTCAATTAAAGTCAATATATTATAAAGTATACTGTTGAACAGAACACTAAATCATTTAATATATTGACAATATATAGAGAAATTTATTACCTTTCATAACAAGTCCCAGTTTAGCTTGATCACCCATTGTAATAGCACAATTGTCAGCACATGTATTCAGAATAGGGTAGAAAGCACACTCCTCAGAGTGTGAGAACTGTGAATGCTAGTAACATAGTTTTTAAAGACTGAAAATGTAAATGAAGTAAAATTTGAATATTACCAGTATAAATACAACAATCATCATGAATCTGTAACAAGAAGGTGGCAACCTGGCAGACCCAGAACAAGTAGGTGAAGCTGAGAGTGTACAAAAGTACAGAAACACACACAAAAAAAGAAAAAAAAAAGAAATAATTAAAACTTTTTTCTTTTCTTTTTACATCCTGAAAAGGAAACAAGTGCATGTTCTACTGGCTCAAGGACTGAAGTGAACCATGGAGAATTTAAGTGCCACAGCAGAAGATTTGTAGATTTCATTAAACTGTGTTCAAATGTCTAGTAACACTTCACAGGAGGTTCTCGAAATAACACAGTGTTATCTTATACGTATATTGTGGAGGAAGTGCCAATATTTGTACTTATTCTATCATTTATTTAGCTGGCAGTGTTTTCTCTCTCTCTCTCTCTCTCTCTCTCTTCTTTTCCTTAGGAAAATAAGTTCAAATAACAGAATTTTTTACTTACAACAAATGTAATCAGCCAAGTCGGTTATGTAACTAGGTTCTTATGAGGGCCAGAAATACAGAAATTTATTTGAGTGTAGTATATGTAATGTGCCTTGGGCTTGGGGGAAAAAAAATCATCCAAGCTAGTTTTCATATCCAAAAGAATGAATAGCCAACGCAAGTCTTTGCTGTTTATACTCTTCAGGTGGACGTTTTGCTTTGAAAAATAACTAGAACACATACACACACGTTACAGACAGTTCATGTGGGTTTTCCTATTGACCCCTGCTTGTATTTATCAGAAGCTATTAACTAGAGACCTTCTCCTTAGCCACACCTGTGTTGGTTAAGACCTGGATCTTGAGAAATTCCCAATAAATATTTTTATAATATAATTTTATAATATATATTATTTGCTATAAAAATCCCCCATCTTTATCTTCTCTGTTTAATATTATATATAGATATGATGCACTTAGCGCTTTTATGACAATGGTCATTTTTCACAAAGCAACTTTGTAGAATCAAAAAAAGTGAACTAAGTTTAAATAATGCTAATTATTTTGGAGTAGAGGGATGAGATGTACCACATTAATCACGGCTCTACAGCCAATCAGGGGCGTCTGTGAGCTCGCGCAAGCGAAATGAGTGGATAGCGCTGTCCTCTGAATGTGTTACTCCGCCCCCAACAGTGCGCGAGCGAGCGGTTCGAAAAGACGCGGGCGGCTGAAGTCACGTGGTTCGGAGGAAACACGTGATAGTCTTCGGCCCTTTCGACTGAGTGGTAGTAGAAGCCTTAATGTGGGAGCCCCCTAGTGACCGGGAGGAATTGGATACAACTAAATAAGGGAGAAAATAATAAGAGTGGGTTCAAATAATAATAATAATAATAATAATAATGCTAACTATCAGTTTGTCCCTGATGAGCAAGCCGAGGGCGAGGGTGGCAAATGAAAACTCCCGGTGATGTCATTAGAAAGAAACCTTGAGAGGAACCAGATTCTACAGGGAACCCATCCTTATATGGGTTATATCAGATAGATACAGCTGGGATTGATTTGCAGTCAAACCATGTGCTATGAGGCTGAAAGTTCAGTACAAATGGAAAGGTTGGAGACGCTGTCAGAGACTCGGGTACAAGACAAACTGTTTGATGGAATTTCAGTCCTAAACTATTGAGGGACTGCAGTCACAAGCCATCAGAGAAAACCTGCCTGCATATGTCCGATATACACACCAACTCATTTCCATTGCTATTTTAGATATAAATCCTACTATCAATCTTCATTTTCAAAAGAATTATCAACCACATTTTCTTAAAGCCAAATTAAAAAAATTATTCATACTGGTTTGGTTTATTTCACATCCTTGCTGCATGTAGCTGTTACATGCTCACTAAGTCAAGAACTGTGTACGTGATTGCTAATATCGAGTTTGCTTCGATTCCTCTGCTGAAGCATTCTTTGCGGTCTCATCAATAAATCTGCATGTGTGAGAAAGCAACATGATGCATCCTATTCATCATGGAAATGTGTCACCTGTTATTGTCTAAATGTAGAAATGATGTTAATGACAACACCGGTATCTCAAAATGTAAAAGTAATATGCACATTCACACATAACTGACATAAAACCATGACTTTAAAATATTCACCAGATTTGTAGAAAACTGAAAGTAATTAATAAAAAAAAAAAAACAGTGATTTCCCCCCCTGGAGATATATCCGTCGTTTCTGTAGCAGTTACTGAAAGAGCTGCACCCTGGAGGTGCAAGTCGACAATGCTAACCACCAACCACCGTGCCGGCAAAAACAGTAATATTAACTGCTAAAAGTTAATTAACTGCTTTCCTCACACACGCTGAACATATGCAGGGCTGAAAGGTGCTTCTGTCCAAGCTGTAATTCATATCATCCAATCTCATTGTCTATACCGCTTTATCCTGTATATCGGGTTGCAAGGGGTCTAGAGGCTATCCAAGGAGATGTAGGGCATAAGGGGGGGACCTCCCTCGACAGGACACACACACACACACACACACACACACACACACACACATATTCACACACTATGGATGATTTGGGAATGCCAATTAGCCTAATCTGCATGTCTTTGGACAGTAGGAGGAAACCGGAGTACCCGGAGGAAACTAAGCATGTGGAGAACATGCAAACTCCATGCACACAGAGACGGGAATCGAACCTGACACCAGTGCTAACCACTAAGCCATCCATGCCGCCAAAAACAGCAATATTAACTGCTAAAAGAAACAGTCCATTAAAACGATGTTCTGTAGTGTGTGTGAGGTGGGAGAGGACTTTTTCCACACACACACACTGAACATGTCGGGCTGAAAGGTGTATTTGTCCTAGATGGAATTCAAGCCTGTAAAAATAAACCAAAACTGCTTTCATAGCAAGTTCTACTACTGTATGTAACATTGAAGACGAGGTACGACTATATGAATGAGATGTCTCCATGAGAAGTATTCGACTAGATATTCATGCAAAATTACAACCAAAATATTATACTTAATAAGAAATAAAACACAAAAAAACTGCTGTTTAAAAGTAAACAATCAATGCCGGGTGGTGTACAGTAATATGACCCGGCACAAAGCAGAGTTACTGTAAGATGATTATTGTCCAATAACTGCACATTAGGAAGGTTTAATTTTCTCTTACACCACCACTAACCAACTCTTGCAACCATTTTCTGTTTAATAAGCGTCACATCAAACTCTTAATAATTATATATACATCTGTGAAGTTAGTTCCTGTTATCACTTCCATGACAGGAATTATAAACTTTTCTTTATCAGCTTCTATTTTTTAACGATGCTTTCACCATGCAAGTCCGTCTGAATGACTTATTACTATAGAATCAATAGCGTATTAGAAAGAGTGCATCATTAGAAATCTATGACTTGCCATGCAGCTGGTGTTTTATCAAAAGTATGATGAAAAAATAAAACAAAAATCGATTAAATGATCAGTGTAGGATTTTAAGCAAATCATCTATTCATTTATCTTCAGTAACCATTTTATTATGGTCAAGGTCTCAGTGAAATATTGAGTTTAAGGTTGGAATAATACAGTACCACAGATGGAAAAACAATCCATTGCAAGGCACCAGGCATGCACACATTCACACCTAGAGGCAAGTTGGAACAGTCAGTTCACCTTCTTGCATGATTTATAGACTGTGGAGGGAAAGCATAGAACCTGGAGCAAGGCCATGTCAAATGGACATAAAAAAAAAAAACGTTACCAGAGCTCAGGATCAAACCAGGGATCATCCTGTTCCACACAGTTTTCACTAAATCCCTGAGTTTATATGGGCATGTACAGTGTGTATATGAGCCGGGTTTTGAGAGTTTGCATGTTTTCCCTGTGCTTGGTGAGATTCCTCCATGTCCTCCAGTTTATTCCCACAGGCCAAAGACAAGCAGGCGTTCTGTCCATAGTGTGTGAATGACAACTGGGCGTCAGACTGGCAACTCGACCCCTTAAGTAGCTGCCACAGAAACGACAGATGGGAGGGGATTAACCAAGACCAACCAAAAATACCAAATGGAAAAATGCATACAGATGTGTGTACAGTATATGTGTGTATAGGTGTAGTGGTCAGCACTATGGCCTCGCCTTGGGTCTGTGTGCATGGGTTTCCTCTGAGTACTCCAGTTTCCTCCCACCGTCTAAGGCTAATAGTGTGTGTGCATGTGTCCTGCAATGGATTGGCATCCTGTGCAAAAGGTTTTCTGGGGTAGACTCCC
The DNA here is from genome assembly GCA_013621035.1 of Clarias magur. Lineage (NCBI taxonomy): Eukaryota > Metazoa > Chordata > Actinopteri > Siluriformes > Clariidae > Clarias > Clarias magur. The sequence goes on along the minus strand of QNUK01000009.1, from coordinate 1,611,649 downwards.
CGGTGACATGATAAGCAGTATAGGAGATGAATGATGAATGAATGTGTATATGAGTATATACAGTATGTGACTATCCTGGTGCACCAAGGAATACATACACTATATGGTACAAAGTAACCATCATAACCATTTACAAAGTTTAGGTCGGATCTTTGCAACTCCTTTAGGGAAGTTTCCCATTCATTTCTTTTTTGGAGTGTCGCTGCGGGAATTCCCGCTGAAATTCTCAGTGACGTTGCCCGAGAAGGCCTGGTGCAGAGTCAAAAGAGTTCAGTGGGATTGAGGTCAAGGCACTGTTCAAACCACTGGAGTTTTTCTACTCCAACGATGATAAATTATGCCTTTATGGAGCTTGTTTTTTTTTGTGCACAGGTGCACTGTGATGCTGGAACATGTTTGAGGTTCTCACTCTCCAGTTGTTTCCTCCCTCAGCCAAAGACATGCAGAGTAGGCTCCAGTAACTGGTGTTCGCCAAAGAAATTCCTGTAGTGTGCGAATGCATGTGTAAATGTTGACGGGAGGTCCCACCACGGTTGTAAAAATGGGAATAATACAATGGCAATCAGCATGGAGGTAGAGGTAATGGCGTCTACGGTCCCTAGTTGGACTACAGAGGTTCCTAGATGGCTGGATGCCTTCTCTTTGCCACTCCGTGTTTTAGAAGGTGTATCACAGGTGTGTAGAGATTTGATTAATGAGTTGTAGACAAAGGTGGCATGGTGGCTTAGTGGTTAGCACTGTTCCTCACCTTGTTCCTCCAGGGTCCGGATTCGCCTGCATGTTCCCCCGGTACTTGGTGTCCAGCTACTCCAGTTTCCTCCCACAGTCCGAAGACATTGGGCTAATTGGTGTTTACAAATTGCCTGTAGTGTGTGTGTGTGTGTGTGTGTGTGTTAGCATTGCGATGGATTGACAGTGTACCTCGTTCCCTAAATCTCCTGGACTTTTCCTAGATTACAAGCCCGCTACGACTCTGTTTACAGAATAAAGCAGTATATGTGATGAATGAGTGCGGGAGTTGTAGAGGAATTCAAATGCAACAATGTCATTTGGCGCCATCTAGAGACGGAAAAAGCGAACTTTGCTACGCCAATATAAGTTCCACCACAGGCGGGTTACAGGTTTATACTTAAAAATTCGTCATTTCGTTCATGGTGTGTAAAATAATGTTTCGGGGGAAAAAAAAACAGTCAGGTTTTAAGTAAATTAAGGACATGAAGGAAAGTGAAACTGAAGGATTTTAATTAGTGAAAAAAAACGATCTTTTTATTATTATTAATTTCCCGTCATTTTTATTAAACATCACAAACATATCGAGTGTCAAAGCCAATCATTATTTTCTTCTTTTACTTCCATGATTTAAACTATATATTCTATCCTTTTATTCTTGCCGTCGTGCGTTTCATAAGCTCAGGAAGTAAACAGCGTACTGGGGAGCGGGTAAAGCCCTATCGCAACAGCGACGTCATACAGAACACAAAAAAGCAGCCTAGCAGCGAGCTCTGATTGGCTGAGGCGGAAAGGCTCCTCGCAGCTGATTGGCTGAAAGGTGACACTGTACCCTACTGTACACAGACAACAACAATAAACCCGAGGTGATATGAGATCATCGTACATGCTGGGTGAGAAATTAGTCCGCGGTGGCGTTCAGACAATCGGCGAAGACAATCACTCGGACTAGATGACGCGCGAGCCTCTGTGTCTTGTCCCAGTGATGTCGATATCAGAAATCCTGATCGCGTCGATGGGCTTGAAACTTGCTGATTAGACACAGGCATGGTAGCTTTTGTTATTTGGGTGTGTCGTGTGCCATGAGCAATCAATACCTACTGAGATTAAGAAAGGCTCATTATAATTTCGACACGGAGGGCTATACTAAATTACTAACCACCAGAATAGGAGCTGAAGGAGGAACTCTGAATCACTTCTTCTGGAATTCATCACGACCTCCAGGTAAGGCTCTTCCTAGATCATTTTAAGCTTTCGACCAAGTTCAGTCCTCATGCACGCTGGTGGACATCTTCATGTCTTCGCTGTCTGTCCAGCACATGACATGGCTAACATGTACCAATTCACTGTCACCAGCTTCCACGATGGAAGAGACACCGCACAGTGGAAGAGAAGACGTCAGTCCTCTGGATGACAATGAATCAAGATGGTCAGAGACAATCAAGAATATTAACCCTCCAAGTAAGACATCGAGAAGTGTGCATTACACACTGAAAGTCTATATGAAGCGTAGACGTTAAAGCGTTCCGTCCATCCATCATCCGTCCTTCCATCCATTTAGGAACATCTATAGCGACCGACCGTGGAGACCAGTGGTGATTAGCGTTGTATTTATTCTCATATATAATATATCCAGGAACCTCTGTAGGGAGATGAAGGACTGTGGAAGCCAACTAGGGACCATTTTACAACTGTGTGTAGGTCAATATTGACACACTACAGGCAATTTGGGAACACTGATGTCTTGGGACTGTGGGAGGAAACCTACCAAGCACGGGGAGGCGGGAATCGAACCCAGACCCTGGAGGTGCAAGACGACAGTGCCGCCATTCCCAGTATGACGTGCAGTCAAGTGCTTATACGACAGTCCGTGATCAACAAAAATAAAGATAGTATAGAATAGAAGGATTCTGCAATAGGAGAAATATAAAATATTGAATTTGACAACTAATGTCTGGGATGAATCTACAAATTACAAATGTAGATGTTACCAAAAAAAAAAATAGAACGAAAAACAAAAATTGTATGCGTATAAAATAACAAATAAAATAAGTGATTTTATTATTGAGACGCACAACAAAAAAAAATCTGATTTTGAAACATCAGTATTCCACCACAAAATGAAAAAGCTACAAAAACATATTTTTTTGACACACATACACACACACACACACAAAAAAAGCACTCCATGATATAAGCAATCACTTTTTGGACAACAATGATATGGAAACCACTGAGTTTTGCATGCAAAAAAGAAGCAGGTGCAACAGAGTCCTCAGAGGAACTAATTTCCTTATAAAACTGCAGAAATTGTACCTGACATATATAGTTATGTTTTATGTAAGGAAAAAGGATTATGAAGGAGTCTTTAGCGTCAGTAACATGAGAATGTCTTATTTTATGCTTCCCGATTCCCCCAAAACAGAGCAGCGGTATCTCAGTTAAATTGTTTCATTATTAATCATTTTTTTGAAAAATCTGTTAGCTGTCATTTTAAAATGACTGTAAGTGCTCGCCATATCATCCGAAGATCGCTAGTTCAATTCGCGGGTTATGCTGGAACCTCCTCACAGCCGGAGGCCTGGAGAGAGCTGATTGGCCGAGCTCTCTCAGAAGGGCGGGATGAACGGTACTTTGCACCCTCACATCAATCAATGGCTCTACAACCAGTCACGGGCGTCTCTATGCTCACGCTAACGGTGGGAGTGGATAGCGCTGTCCTCTGAGTGAAAAGATGTGGCATGCAGGCGCCACATTGTTCGGAGGAAAACACGCGAGAGTCTTCGGCCTTCCCTGACTGGTAGTAGTAGTAGCCTTGATGGGAGAACGCACTAATGATGGATGGGAATATGATACGACTAAATTAGAGACGAGATATAAAACTTGTTCATTGTTTATAAAAAAGTTTGAGCTTTTTAATGATAGAATTAAAGGGTAAAACGTACGCTTTATGCTTTTAATCCTAATCTCTCTCTGTCACTCTTGTGTGGTTTCAGGAGTCGGAGGTCGGGTGCGGCTCTACTCCGAGTCCCAGGTGCACACGGTGAGCCGCTGGGAAGATGCCGAGCTCCAGGATGGAATTTCAGCCGAGGAGAGCGGAGGAAGTTCGGACGGAGCCCCGTTCCGAGGTCGATCCCAATCTGCTCCTGCTGCACTGTGGAAAGCGAAGAAGTACGGACGACAGCTGAGGAGGATGAGTGATGAATTTGACTCCTGGCTGGACAGAGGGGTGAGGACTTTCAGTACTTATCAAGGATATTAATTAATAAATTAATGCGCGACCTGCACGGACACGGGGAAGAAAGAAAACCATATATCATACTTGTACAACCGCCAGGCGTTTTATCTTAGCAAGGCTGTTGTTGTTGTTTTTTTGTCCCTCTGTACTTATTCATTTTTCATGTCTCGGTTTTGCCAGGATATAAGGAGAGCGAGCGGTCCTGGGAAAGCGTCGCAGAAGCAATCCAGCCGCGGGTGGTTCTCCTTCATTTGGGGATCTCGAGAGGAGGAGGGAAGAGAATAAGATGCCACACAGTCGAAACACAGAGAAGTGAAGCTACAATCATCAAAAACGAAGGCTGGTCATTGTTTGTCACCAGTATGGCCTTTTCATCAAAGTGCTCGATCAAACTCCAGTTCAGATTTTTTTTTTTTTGCTTCTTTTTTTTTTCATGTCACTGAAAATGAAGGTGCAAGGTGCTAAAACATTTGACCATTGCAATACCTGATGAATTGTTTTTAGTAGAAGATTTGACAATCTTTACCTGACAATCTGTGATCTTAATGGACGATCTCACACATACTGATAAATTCAACCCCTAAATATTTACAGATTGTTTACTAATTGTATCCTTTAAATGAATATTTGATAAGAAATGTGAAAAAATTGTTATATGATGTCTTTTATAAATGGATATATAATATATATATATATGTTACGTTTTAAACGTTCGTCTATTGCTATTGAAGGATTTCAAGAAAATTGTTGGTGAAATGTAAATATATTTCAGAGACTTCAAAAGTCTCTGAAGCAGCCTGTGAAAATCGTGTGTAATGGTGGTTAATAATGATGCGGGTAATGGTCTTATTCAGTCAGGTCCGTCTCAGGGTTGGTTTGACCTTTTTTAAAATTATTTTGTTTTTGTTACCGTTTCCGTTCGAATAAAACATCAACTTGGAGACCTGAGTGCATAATGTGTTTATGAAATGCTTTTGAATTTCACACCTTTTCTTGTACATATTTCCGAAATCGAAAGACTGCTGGATGTCTTTGGCCTTTTGTACACGACGCGCTGGACTTTAGCAGCTTGGGTTCATTTGCCTTGTATGCAAAAGAACAGAAAGTCCCTGCCAAACCTGTGGTTAAGCAAATCCTTACAGATGGACACCCCAAATGCTGGTCTTGAATCTATCAGGCATTTTGTTGATGCCTTAACTTGAAATGTGTTTCTAGTTGTCTTTTTCACACACTCTTGGCAAGAATTTATACAGCATTACATATATTGTGATGAGACTGTTTGTATAAGGCTTCGTTCTATTTGTATTATTGGGTAATTTATTATTTGTGATCAGAAATAAAATTTTAAATTCCATACAGTTCAGTGTTTATTTAATCCGCACATTTTACATGGTTTAAAAACGTAATTAATTTATTTATTTATTTATTTATTTATTTTTACAAATAACAAGGGTTAATAGATCCTCAGTGGTAAACTTATTTTATTTCTAGTTTAAAGTTGATTGTTTTATTGGCAGATAATTTTGCTTCTTTCAAGCAATTCTGTATATTACAAAAACAAAATTAGAACAATTATTAGCCAATAGGACAAGATTTTTTGTGCTTATAACTTTAGCAAAATTTGATTAGAATTTTTAAATGTTTAATAATATTATATTTGCTTTGTCGTAATTGTCCTTTAAGAAAGTGTAGATACTAAATGCAACGGTGTACAGTAGATAAATGGGCAGGAGTTCCCTGATGACTTGCCCTAGATTACCTTCATTATGAATGCAAGAGTCGTATCAAAGACATGATGACCTGCAGCACTGGGGCACCTGTACAACTCCAAGAGGGGAATCTGTGTAACAGAGTTAAGCGCTCACTGTGGATTGTATCTGAAAATGGGGTCATCTGAGGTCAATCTTGTATTTGGTCGTTGAATGACAACTACAATTAATTAAGATTTGAACACATTGGTTCCATATTGTTCCATGGCAGTACTAATCAAAAAACCTGTTTAATTCTATGTAACTTTAGCACTCGGTCTTATAATGGTGATGTAACTAACCTATCAATTAGCAATGTTTAAATATTCACATTATCCATGTGCAAATGTGCAATACATCTGAAAATGAAACCTCGTCACATCCAGCTATCATGATAGCTAGCTAGCTAGATAGATAGTACTTTATCAACCCCATGGGCGAATTTAGGGACGTTTTGCAGTCATAACGCTGATAAATTTAAAGGGTTATTGTCTCTAGTTCCCCAGTTTTGTTTGACCAGCAGGTGGCTAATATCAAATAACAGGAGCAGACAGTATGTGAAAACTCACAACCACAGATGGACATACAAGTTAGACGTTTAAATGTAAATCTTTTGCCTTTGGAATCTAAGACTTTTGCCTTACATTAAATGTTTGCAACCTACCAACATTTTAGGCTAAAGAAACAATAAAACAAACACCTATGTAAAAAGGAGTGTAAAATACTCAATTCGTTATTCTACTTAAGAACTCAAATTTGCACTTTAATCAAGTATTATTTAAGTTTCATACTTTTCCTGATGTACAATTACAAAAGAACGAGGCTGACATAATTTTATCCTAGCCTGTATAGAACTTAAAAAATATCACTTACTGTATCATGGTATTTTTTATTTTACTGTGGAATAATTAGAGATTTCACTGTCTCCAATTTGTTGCTTTAAGACTTCTAATCAAATCCAACTATGTTTTGTTAGTTAGGGTTGTTTTGGTAATAATATTAACTTAGCATTCATTCCTATAATCAATTTTATGGGAGTATCACAAAAAAAAGATATATATATATATATATATATGCTGACACAAATGTAAATTTGCAGCAGAACATCAACCCCAAACTGGTACCAGCATGGATAATAGTGTACAATTATATGGATCAACACTAGTCATGTTTACAGATGGCAGCATTCTACATCCCACAGTATAAAGGTGCTGTTAAAAAGAGAACAACAGACCATCTGTCAGTACATTCAGTTAAATTATTAGGTGTATTATTAACTCTGTGGTGGGTGGTGATTAACAACTAACACAATATAACACTTGCTACTGATAGAAGTACACATACTAGCCAAGAACGCACGGAAATCACACACAAATTCTGTTGAGTAAGACTGAGGTTAAAAAAATATTCTTAAGAAACGCATGAACAGGTTATGGCAAGAGTAATGGGACATTAATAATACAAGAAGACGCCTTAACACTCAACCAACAACTGCGAACATAAACAGTCAAATACATTTTAGTGGTCTGCAACCGTTCCGAGTCTGGAATGGTGCAGTCTAGATGTAGTGCTGGGAAAAGAAAAGAAATTACACTACATGACTATTTAAATAAGATTGGTATTGAAATAGAATTTATGGTTTCTTTATTTTTGCCTATCTAATGCTCCACACTCCAGCTCAGTAGGTATGTACACACGTGGACAAAATTGTGGGTACCCTTCGGTCAATGAAAGAAAAACTCACAATGGTCACAGAAATAACTTTAATCTGACAAAAGTAATAATTAAAAAAAAAAATCTATGAATGTTAACCAATGAAAGTCAGACATTGCTTTTCAACCATGCTTCAACAGAATTATTTAAAAAAATAAACTCATGGAACAGGCCTGGACAAAAATGATGGTACCCCTAGAAAATACTGAAAATAATGTGACCAAAGGGACATGTTAATTCAAGGTGTGTCCACTAATTAGCATCACAGGTGTCTACAATCTTGTAATGAGTCAGTGGGCCTATATATAGGGCTCCAGGTAGTCACGGTGTTGTTTGGTGACATGGTATGTACCACACTCAACATGGACCAGAGGAAGCGAAGGAAAGAGTTGTCTCAGGAGATTCGAAAGAAAATTATAGACAAGCATGTTAAAGGTAAAGGCTATAAGACCATTTCCAAGCAGCTAGATGTTCCTGCGACTACAGTTGCGCATATTGTTCAGAAATTTAAGATCCATGGGACTGTAGCCATCCTCCCTGGACGTGGCCGCACGAGGAAAATTCATGACGAATCAAAGAGATTGGCCGAGCTCTCTCAGAGGGGAGGGATGAGAGGTTCATTGTGCTCCCACATTAATCACGGCTCTACAGCCAATCAGGGGCGTCTGTGAGCTCGCGCAACGGAGGGAGCGGATAGCGCTGTCCTCCGAGTGTGTTACGCCGCCCCCAACGGTGCGCGAGCGAGCAGTTCGAAAAGATGCGGTCGGCTGGCGTCACGTGGTTCGGAGGAAACACGTGATAGTCTTCGGCCCTCCCGGCTGAGTGGTAGTAGTAGCCTTAATGTGGGAGCCCCCTAGTGACGGGGAGGAATTGGACACGACTAAATTAGGGAGAAAATCGGGGAAAAATCCCCCAAAAAAAAAAAAGACAAATCAAAGAGACGGATAATCCGAATGGTAACAAAACAGCCCAGAAAGACTTCTAAAGAGATCCAAGGTCAACGTCATGCTCAAGGAACATCAGTGTCAGATCGCACCATCCGTCGTTGTTTCTGCCAAAGTGGACTACATGGGAGACGACCAAGGAGGACACCATTGTTGAAAACAAAACATAAAAAAGCCAGACTGGAATATGCCAAACTACATGTTGACAAGCCACAAAGCTTCTGGGAGAATGTCCTATGGACAGATGACACAAAAATTGAACTTTTTGCCAAGGCACATCAGCTCTATGTTCACAGACGGAAAAATTAAGCATATGAAGAAAAGAACACTGTCCCTACTGTGAAACATGGAGGAGGCTCTGTTATGTTCTGGGGCTGCTTTGCTGCATCTGGCACAGGGTGTCTTGAATCTGTGCAGGGTACAATGAAATCTCAAGACTATCAAGGGATTCTAGAGAGAAATGTGCAGGCCAGTGTCAGAAAGCTGGGTCTCAGTCGCAGGTCATGGGTCTTGCAACAGGACAATGACCCAAAACACACAGCTAAAAACACCCAAGAATGGCTAAGAGGAAAACATTGGACTATTCTAAAGTGGCCTTCTATGAGCCTTGACCTCAATCCTATTGAGCATCTTTGGAAGGAGCTGAAACATGCTGTCTGGAAAAGGCACCCTTCAAACCGGAAACAACTGGAGCAGCTTGCTCATGAGGAGTGGGCCAAAATACCTGCAGAGAGGTGCAGAAGTCTCATTGACAGTTACAGGAATCGTTTGATTGCAGTGATTGCCTCAAAAGGTTGTGCAACAAACTATTAAGTTAGGGGTACCATCATTTTTGTCCAGGCCTGTTCCATGAGTTAATTTTTTTTTATAATTCCGTTGAAGCATGGTTGAAAAGCAATGCCTGACTTTCATTGGTTAACATTCATAGAATTCTTATTTATTATTACTTTTGTCAGATTAAAGTTATTTCTGTGACCATTGTGAGTTTTACTTTCATTGACCGAAGGGTACCAACAATTTTGTCCATGTGTGTGTGTGTGTGTGTATGTATATATATATATATATATATATATATATATATATATATATATATATATATATATATATATAAATAAAACAAACTCACACCAATTGCTAATTTTGAATTGCCAAGCCACCTGATATGACCAACAATTTTATTTATCAGAGCTATATAGCAGTGAATTTGTGAACTTTCCACCTATAGAACCCAAACAACGTCTGGGCCCGTATTCACAAAGCTTCTTAACCCTAAAAGTTGGTCCTAGTAATGAAATTCTAAGAAACTTCTTAGAATTATGACATTTTCTTAGAATTTCCCCTTGAATTTAAGACTAAATCTTAGTAAAGATAAAAATTATTCACAAAACATCTTAGCCCTAAAAACAGCTCTTAAGGTAGAAATTGGTAAATGTAGAGAGGATGATTTTAAATTTTTATTTTCTATAGCAGAGGATAAAATGGTGGAAAGAAGAAATATTCTCCAAACACTGAATGTAGAGGTAAAAGTAAACACTGCTCTTCTGTCCATCTTTTTGATTGTTGGCCAAATACCATCCAAAAGTGCAACTTTAAACAGACTGTCCTACATTCATGTAAATTGGTGAAAGCTGAGCCATTTTGCTCCCAGCAATCTGAAATGGATCACAAGTAATAACTGGTAATAATGGTGTGCTAAACTGTTGAGTCCCATTTAAAAGGTTTGAAGTTGGCATTATTTTAAGGGTGCTAAAATTTTGATAAAAACCCATTTAATAAGGTGCCCCAAGGAACTTAACATTCTCCGGGGAAAAAATTATATAAACTAAAGACTACAGTTGGCATGCATGCTCAACATATATGAGGTAACTATTTTATCTATCAAAGATTACAATGCTAACTTTAATTAGGCCTTTCAGAATGTTTTCACATTATATTGTATCTTAAGGAGCATACAATGTAATGTCCTAACAGATATTAAGGAGATTCACTAATTACATTTCACAGCATTTGGCAGACATCATTTTCCAGAATGACTTAGAGAAGTCTTCATCAATAAATAGTGGATCAGTAGGTTGCTAGCTAAGAGTACCATCAGTCTAAACAGTTTTATTTCATTATTATTATTATTAATAATAATAATATTATTATTATTGGAATCCAAGAGGCACAACCTTCCAGGATGGGTCCGCTTAGTACTGATGCACAGGGCTTAAAACACTTCAAGCCTGGTTATCAGGACATACTGGTTTACAAACGGAACCACACATACAATTAAAGTAGGAGTCAAAACTTTCAGCTACAATGGCATAAGGTTTATGCTATTAAAATGCAGTGCAAACAAAAGTTACTGGACTAATAATACTTCTTATTAAAAAAATACAAAACATCCAGAATGTAATAATAGAGCTGTCTTTATTCACGTTTCATATATAAACAGAAGCACTGTAAATTTACAGGAGGCATGCTGGTTTACTGAGGACATAAAAGAAATGAATCCATTCAACCCACCTTTTATTTATTTATTTTTATAAAATTGCTTTTGGTAAAATTTCCTTATCGTAGAATGTCAGTTAATTTGCATTGCACTGCTTAAAACCTGAACACATTGTGAAAGTCAGTCAAGTGCTTTCAGAGTTTTACTTGGATAAATCGCTTTGAAAGCCTTTAAGGAAAATCCCTAATTTCAAGCAACATACCTTAAATTATAACAAATTCTGTCATCTCTAAATACATATGCATAGGAGCAATTTATTACTAAAATACCCATCCAATGACAGACTTAATTAATATAGTTGTAATACACCAGTGTTTGTGATCAACCTATTAGAAAATGAGACTGTGAAAGATCATAACAGATAGATAGTGATCAGTGAGAGCTCTTCAAAATAAGGGACAAATGCAGTCATTGTGTTTTTACACAATTGTGTAAATTTTTACTAGCTGGATTGGCTAGTACGTGCCAGTGCAATTAATTAATTTAAAAAAAAAAAAAAATTTTTAACTATTTTTTGTTTCATACTGTACCCATTCACTGGCAGAAAGACATTTATATGAGGTAACAGATTGATCAGGTATTATTTTTTAAACAATAATTTACACAATTTTCCATTTAATCCACATACAATCAGCCAAAGCATGTTTGGTGTCTGAAATTCTTCTCTTAATTTTTGTGCTCAAATACAACTGTAACGAGAATCTGTTTTACTCCATCCCAAATCACAAAACTATATACATCTTCATAGACTGGCTTCGAAGAACATTTTACAAGCTACATCAAACACAAGCTTCTGAAAGATCACCTATACTGCATCTGCTATAATATTTTTCAATCTCTAAAAGTATTTTAACCTTGAAAGTAGCATTGCTCATTTTATCTTGAAGCCTATTCAAAATGCCACCAAAATAAACTATGGTGAAGGAACGGCTAAAAATCAGAATTGCATGTTTATTTCAAACAAAATCTCGTGTCACTCAAGTTTGGCATTTCTACAAAAAAATAGGAATATTTGTATTCATATTTTATACTCCCCTAAATGTTCTGCTCTTCAGTAGGAATTCAGTTTTTTTTTCCTTCTGTGATTTAAATTTCAGATAACGCAGAGGCCAAAATCACTTCATTCATCAACATGAGACGGATTAAAAAAAAAAAAAAAAAAAAAAATCGAAAAAAGTGGGCAATGGGTATAAAAATAGTTACAGGACTGAAAATGCTCATCTAAACTGTCAGGGTTATGCAAGGTCAAAAACAGTGTTGTACTAATCTTGCTTGGAAGAGGATGCAACTGTATTTAACCCCTGACACACAGTGAGGAGGTTGGTTACGATTATATTTAGAAAGAGGGATCACGACTAAAAGTCTGAGATGATGTCAGCATTGTAAGGTCACCAAATCTGTAAATTAGACACCACCTCCATGACAACATAATATTGGGAAAACAAGCACAGTAAAGGATTTTCTTTCATCTAACCACAAAGAGAAAGAAGTGCCCAGAGTTCAGTAGATACTAATGGAACTTTTAATGGAACTGGGGTGTATGGTCAGCCTGAACAAAAATGAGAGATTTCTGGGAAATCTCAATGTGGGTTTGGAGTAAGAAAAAAGTAAAAGATTGATTATACAGAAATCTCTGTTGTTAAGGGGAACCATGTTAGGACACACATTATAAAACTTGAAATATATATAGATGAATATTTGGCAAACAAACTGAAACTTTGTCCTAGTGTAAGATAAAACTATGACCATGAGGTGTAACATTGTCCATATCTGAACAAAAATGATTCACTGAACACAGTATCAATCTTCTGGCAGGACCTTTCCTGTTCCTGGAGTGTACACAAGCAACAAGACCATGGAGGATGCAGGCAAATTTTCTGACTTTCAGTTTTCAAAGATTCCCCCAATCTTATTAATCATTAGAGGTGACAACTAGCAATAAATAACTAAATAAATAAATGTAAAAAAGATCGTGCTTTTTGATCTTCCTGAAATTATTTCTCTTTAGTGAGATCAAGCTAATTAAACTATTGTTTGATGATCACCAGGTGAATCAAATAATAATACTGTAAAAGGATCATGGGCACCCAAATCCCACAAAATGCTAATCCAGCACAAAATGCAGCACCAATTCCTGAAATAGTTCATACTGGATCTGACACAAAGGTATCAGAGCACTCAGTGCATCACAGCTTGAGCAAGCAAAGAATTCAAGGTTGCTGATTCAACAACCAAATTCCCCAGATCTCAATCCGATTGAGCAACCATGGGATGTACTGGACAAATAAATTCAATCCATATAGGCCCCAACTTGCAACTTAAAGCATCTTCTGCTAATGTCCTGGTGCCAGACACCACAGCATGCCTCAAGGGCCCAGAGCTGTTTTGGTGGCACATGGGGAACCTACAACCTAGGTTGTTTTAATGTTATGATGGATATCATACAGTAGGTACATGACCTTGATTTACAGGATTTATAATTCAAGTCATTTAGCAATTATGTTACTGTCTGCACTGTATCCACAATTTTGTTATCTCTAAATTTTTAAGCAAAATAATAGTACTATTATTTTTCTTTTTATTCATGTTATCTATAATACGACATGGGTTTTCCTTTCAGAGTGTACTCTAAAGGATTCAATATACAAGTCAATAATTGCTGACATTCAGTTATGAAATGCGATTGTTTAAAGCTCTTTGGAGAGGGCAGCTCTGATGTTAATATTCCCAAACAGAGTCAAGTGGTGTGAGCATGAAGAATCAAGGGTACTGCACTATTTACCTGGTGAACTGATTTTTGTTTTTACAGACTGAAATGCTGTCCATCAGCAAGTGTGAATCATTAAGTAAAGATAGCAGGGTTTTTCTATATTTCATTTACATGCCTGTCCCCCCCCCAAAAAAAACCAAGGAGGTGAAAAAAAAACCAAACAAACAAAAAAAGTCATATTAAAGATTTTTGTTCACTGCCTTTCATTGACTTTAAACAACTATGTACTGGACAACTTATGTGAAAACTATTCCTCGTGCTCCAAGAAACACACTTTCACAATACGAGTCCTGGAATATGCCTGGGTCATTGGGGGGGGGGGGGGGGGGGACTCCATAGATGTGATAACCTGGCATTTCATGCATTCACGTCATCAGCTGACTTCATTTTATTGCCATGTAATGTTGCTGAGCCTAGGCTTGACCAACAGAAGCAACCCCAGAGCATAACACTGTTTCCAGAGGCTTGTACAGCAGGCACTATGCATGATGGGTGCTTCATGTGCTTCCCTTCTTACCCCGACACGCCCACTAACCAGATTAGTCTCAATTTATTTTTAAATAGCCGCATAGTTGTTTAGTCCTGATTATGCAAGTTCTCGTCACAGTGTGTGCATGGAAACACTCTTACAATACCTACTTGTGTTTATGCTGCTACTTCACAGAATGTTTAAGTAATTTTTTTTTTTTTTTTTAATGACCACATTTATTCTATGATGTTGAGTGTTGTCCTTCCTTAACCAATAATTGCAAACCTACTTAGTTATTCTCCTTGCTTGATGCAAGGAATCAAGGGGGGCATTTTTTTTTTACTATACAAGTGGATACCTAAATTTGCAGGAATTGTATATTTGGCAAAAATAGAAAATTGTGCAAATTTGCTTTGTTCACTCTAAAGTGAAAAAATGTGTATCACATTAGACACACAAAAAAAGGACAAAATATAAAATAAAACAACAAAAAATACCTCAGAAACACTTGCCTGTGACAATCTGATGACTTATGCATGTATGTGAAAGTAAAACAAATTTGACATGGGTGCTCTAAACATTATGAAAGTGTTCATTTAAAACCATACATTATTTACAGTATTACTTACCCGTTTGTGTAACTTACCTGTATTTCATGTATAGGATCAGAGTTATCTAGAATTTTTAATAATACAAATACATGTATAAACATTTTGGCCAGGGATCAAGACAGGGCAGTAGAGTAATAGTAGAAGTGGAAAATTTGGAGTACTATTCGTCCCTATTAGGAGCTTGTTTCTTGCCTTTATTTCTCAAGAATGGTCACTTGTACGAAACAAGACTGCGAAAAAAGACAGGAAATGTGTGCGAAACTCAGGGGAAAAAAAAAAAAAAAACGGTACAGCGGAAAAAAACGATAGTCAGATCAGTCGATGTTTTATTTAAACGGTTGGAGAGACAGCGACCGCTAGCACATAACTGAATTTTTTGTTAAAGTAACCACAGCACGCACAGAAATCGACTTGCGGTCGGACACTTGTTAAAGAGCTTACCCATTTAAGAAGACATCGGTTTGCATCCACATTTGAGATATATACGCTTTCAGAGGTACATTTTAACAAAAGGGTGTTTACAGAAGGAACGTAGGAGACACCAGAACACGTAGGGTTGGCTACAATATTTGAGGTTTGGTAATTGTTTTTAATCACAAGCAGGTCCAGTGTATCGAGATGTTAGAACGTCTTGAATATCACGAAAGTCTGTGTGCACGATTAATGGGCTGGACACAATTTTATAGGAGCATTACCGATTACGTGGTAGTAGTTTTTGTTTTATGAAGCGGATGGCCGTGTTTCCCTCGAGTTTCCTCTAGTTGACGCTGCTTTTTCCTAGAAGGCGACGTCTTTTCCAAGTGCTGTGTCTCGAGTCGATGTTGTGCTCGGGCGGCTGTTAAGATGCGATTGGATGATCATGTCCCCCGGCTCTGACCACTACCACATAATTTAAACACATCCTCCCTGTTCCTCCTCTTACTTTCTTACGCGAGTCACAACTATGGAATGAAACATAGCTAGGTCATGTATCAAAGCCATCCATAAGAATGTTGTTAATCTTCAGTTTAGGAGGCCTACTTTTCTTAACCATGCAAGTCTAAGTTTTAAAAAGATCGAATGAAATCACACATGCCTATAAGTTGTAAAAAATATGTAACCATGCTGGTGTGGGCTAGGGTTAATTTAAATAAGGAGCATGTTAAGCTCCTGGAAAACAAACAAAAAAAAAAGAATAATATCAATGAGAACGCACTTGTTAGTACTAGGCAGTCCCTCACAATCTAGACTGACAAACATGCAAAACATTCTACTTCAAGTAAAAAAAAAAAATTATGAAAGATTAAATTCATTTCGGAAAGATCCACTCCAAGTGGAAAACACCTACATCCTTTATACATTATAAAAAAATCCTGTCCAGATTCTGACTTAAATCAGCATTTAACAGTTTTCTAATATGCTAACAAATACGCTTAACAGAAAATTAGCTGCGCTATACCCATTGTGAAAATTAGCTACAAGCATCATGGAATAATTCCTAATTCCTGCAGATACGTCCCTGTTTATTAGCTTGCCTTATACAAAAAGGGAGACACAGACGTTTCGAACAAAGCAAACTTAGTAGCCACGGCCAAAGCCGTTGCTGTACTTGTCCTCCATGTAATCATCTTTATCAAAGCCTGAGCCGAGCGAATAACGCTGATAGCCGGGGGCCGCGGCAGAGGACAGGGGAGGAAGTGCGGAGGCCGAAGCACCGCGAGCGTAGCCGCGCATGTAGCTAGGAGGCGGTGGCGGTGGGGGCGGCGGAGGCAGCAGAGACCGACGATTGCCCAGAGGGCTGCGCTCTCGGTAGTACCGAGGTGCAACGGGAGGTGAGGGGGGTCGCTGCGGAGGCGGAGGCCGCCGCTCATAGGGGTCCCGGTCGTAAAAATGCGAGGCGGCGGCATACGGGTCGTGGCGACCACCCCTCTCGTATGCTTCGCGTTCATAGTAGGATCGGGGAGGCGGCGGCGGAAGTGGTGGCGGCGGAAGACGACCCCGAGGCGGATAGAAATCGCCGAGTGGAGGACGTGGGGGCAGGTAAGGAGGATGGTGCGGATAGTGATGGGGAGGAGGTGGGAAATAGTCATCTCCTCTGCTATTTTTGGCTTGATTACTGCGAGAGAGGGACACAAAGATTTTCTGACCCTCCAATTTTGTATGATTAAGCTCCCTGATGGCCTCCAAGGCCTCATTTTCCCTTTGCATATGAACAAATGCATAATTCTTCACAATATCACACTCCACCACTTTGCCATATGGCTGGAAGAGCTCCTTGATTTTCGAGGCCGTGACACCTTCAGGTACGTTGCCCACGTAGATCTTGGTGGCGTTGCGCACCTTGGTGGTTGCATACTCGACGGTGATGCGCGAGCCGTTGAGAATGTGCTTGTGCAAAGCGGCGACAGCTTTCTGGGCCGCTTCCTCCTCGTCCATGTGCACGAAGCCGTAGTTCTTTAGGATGTCACAGTCGGACACGACACCATGCTGTTCGAACAACGCTCGGAGTTCAGCTTCCGTGGTGGCCGAAGCTACATTACCAACAAATATCTTGACCATTTTTACGGATGCTGGGACGATGGTATTCTGAACAGTCCAAGCAGGTTCCTTGGCAACTGCACACAGCCCCTGAAAAGCAGCAAAAGATAACAGAAATAATGTTAAACTTTCACCAAACGACAGTGTTAGCAGGAGCTCTTGTGCTCTTTCCAATGAAATCGCCTTGCGATTTGTTGCCTTGGGACAAATTCTCAAATCAGGAGGTATTGATTAACATCATTCGTTAACATCAACTCATTTCATTTATTGTGGGACCCAATGTTTTAAGAAAAAAAAAAAAACGTTGTTTAAAGTATGTGCATCCCTCAGAACCAGAGTCAGAGTTTTGTGTTGAAAAATTATTTTATTTCAAAAACTTTTATTGATTTCTATTTTTTAAATGTAAATAAATAGAGACAGACAGTGATTCGGACATTGAGCAGACATTATGGTGGTCATTACTTTTTACATAAAAAATATATATCTTTATATAATGATGCAACTCAGGTTTATCTTAGGAAA
Source organism: Clarias magur (assembly GCA_013621035.1). Classification (NCBI taxonomy): domain Eukaryota; kingdom Metazoa; phylum Chordata; class Actinopteri; order Siluriformes; family Clariidae; genus Clarias; species Clarias magur. Next base: position 1,593,894 of record QNUK01000009.1, on the reverse strand, counting down.
ATTATACTGAATTGACAATGACAGCCAGCTCGGCTGATGACGTCACTGGGCGACTTCTTGAGCATGGATTAGGTACTTCCCCCTGTACCCTGTAAGAGCTGGCACCACAGGGTTAACTGCACGTTTTTTTTTTCTTCACAAAATGGCCGAACAGTGGACTCGTGATGATTTTATTTGAATCGAAACATATTGTTTATAATATCTCCCACCAATAAACGAAACAAGCATCTTTCCCATAAACAAAAACTTAAATAATAATTTAGTCCACGTCGCCACCGCACACAATTAAACGGCTACTTCTCGGCTAGCATAACATCTGCTATTGTGTTTTAGCTAGCCTTAAAGTGTTAGCTACAGTCTGTCAATCAGAATATACAAAATATATTGCAAATACAGTCTCTCACTACCTTTTACAATCGGTTTGTAAAAATTAACAAACGTTATTTAAACATACACGAATAACAAACAAACAGCTTACGTTAGGCAAATTCCATTTACCTTAGCTATTAAGCTAATCTTTCAATAAATTCAGCAACATAACTATATATGTGTGTGTGTGTGTGTGCATGCTAGAATTATATGGAAATCTTGTGCATGTTTAATATAAAAAAAAACATTTAGAAGATAAAGACTTACCACGAAAGCAAGACTACAACAAATTCCCACCGGTTCCTTCTTGTTGTCAGGATTTCTTTAGCTGTATGGCTGTGAATCTAATTTCAAATAAATCGATTCACCGTTCACTGGCATCATGACTTGGAATCGACACCAACGATTTGATTTGAACCTCAGATAGTCATTGTTACATACATACATAAAGAGTTACAGAGGCTTAAAATGAACATTATTATTATTCATAATAATAATAATAATAATAATAATAATAATAATAATAATAATAATAATCTAAATGGAATCATCGAATCAAATGACCCGGAGTCGACACCCAAATCTCCGGAACCGTGTTTTTTTTTGCTCGTGGTGAGTGATTCCTTGCATTTGACTATCGCTCCCTAGTGGTGGCCCTCCTCATCTGCATCCTTCAAGTGAAATGTTTTGTTGTAAATCATCTGGTTGCTGTTGTTTTAATATATATATTTAACAGAGTTAAAATACGATTTTGTAGTAGCAAAAACAGAATGCTTTAAATACGTTTGCTGCGTTCGCCTGTTTAAAGTACATATACCGTATTATGATCGTCTGGTGTATCGCAGTTTCCGTAGTGTAGTGGTTATCACGTTCGCCTCACACGCGAAAGGTCCCCGGTTCGAAACCGGGCGGAAACACATTTTTGTTCTCCCTCAATTTTTTGTTAATTCTTTTTAAAATATTTTAGCAAAACCTATCAACTAAAAAAAAAAACTCATTACTATAAAATTATATAATATATAATACCATATTCCTTCATGTTGAAATTTCCAGAAGTCAGTTATATATATATATATATATATATATATATATATTTTTTTTTTTTTTTACTTTTCTATCTATAGTATGTTGCTGGTTGCCATGGTTTCCATGCTAAGGCCAGGCAAATTCCTCTCAGTAGTCTGTCCACTCTGGAGCCATCTCTGCAACCCCCCCAGGCAGTTATTCTGAGTCCTGAAACACCAGTGTCGAGGACAGACCTACACTCTGGAAATGGATTTAACATGAGGACAAGTTTGTATAGACAATGTGAAGCCTTTGGCCCAATTGTGCATTTAATTAGAAATTCCTCTACTACCGGTAACCTGGACTGTGCATAGTACAGGATAAACACAATTAGTAAAGTCGCAGTCTTAGTAAGTCATGGCCACAGGATTTTTTTTTTTTCTCGTCAAATATTTTCCTTCTCACCAGAGGGGAAATGCAGATTTCAGTTTCTCATTTATATTAAATGAAAATTGGTTGGAACTCAGCTGTTTCATTTTAATGCTCTGAAAGCAATCTAAACCATGTCCATAAATTAGGACAAACATGACTAGCTCTTGAACTAAGATGAAAAAAAAAAAAAAAAAAAGCACCCTGTACAAGGAGGAAGAGTAAACCAGGCCTGTGGGATCTGACTCACTGCAGTGTCACAAAAAAAAAAAAAAAAACATTTGTTCACAAATATCTGCCTTCAGGATCCTAGGTGGTCTGTGTATAGTCTCGATAAAATGACTGACAGAAAACACATCCAGACATGACAAGACATTCTTGACCTAAGGTAATTTTTTCAGGAACTTTGAGCTCTTGCTAGAGCTAAGCCTTTACTCACAAGTTTTGATGTTGGGGCCATGATTTAAGAACATGTGATAAGATGAGTGTAATCATACAGCACATCTATACATACAGTTATGAACAAAAAAGTCTGTAGTTCCCCAGAGCCTAAAAGCTATGAAGTTATTACGTCACCACAGGGTCTCTGTAGAAACCTAAGCTATTTATTGACAATCTTTACACAAATTATATGATTTAAGGTATATCAGTTGAGATTTTAATGCATGTGTGAGATTTTAATGCATGTAATTAGTGAGTTTTTTTCTTTTTTTTTTTTTTACAAAAGCATTATTCTAGAGAACCTTCCAGAAGAACAACCATCTCTGCAGCACTCCACCAATCAGGCCTGTATGACAGAGTGGCCAGATGGTAACCATCCCTCATTAAAAGGCACATGATAGCTGTCTGGAGTTTGCCAAAAAGGTCCCTGAAGGGCTCTCGGACCATGAGAAAGATTTTGGCACCAATTAAGTCTTTTTGAGTATGATGCTACAATATGGTGGTTTGTAACTTCTTCCATTTACTAATGATGGAGGCCACTGTGCTCACTGGGACCATCAATGCTGCAGAAATGTTTCTGCCCCCTTGCCTCAATACAACCATGTCTGAGAGGTCTACAGACAATAACCTGGACTTCATGGCTTGGTTTGTGCTCCGACATGCACTGTTAACTGTGGGACTTTACATAAACAGGTGTGTGCGTTTCAAAATCATGTCTATTCAACTGCATTTACCACAGGTGGACTCCAATCAAGTTGTAAAAACATCCTAAGGATGATCAGTGGAAACAGGATGCATCTAAATTCGATTTTGAGTGTCATGGAAAAGGCTGTGAATAACTAATGTACATTTGATTTTTTTTTTTTTTTTTTGTAATACATTTGCAAAGATTTCAAACAAACTTCTTTCATGTTGTCATTATGGGGTATGGTTTGTATAATTTTATGGAAAATAAAATGAATTTAATCCATTTTGGAATAATGCTGTAACAGCAATAATAAAAAAATAAAATAAAATAAAAAGTGAAGAGCTGTCAATACATTCCGGATGCACTGTATTTTTGAAGATAAAAACAATCTGCAAAAAAAATTTAATTTGGGGGGGGACGCAAGATGAGAACTAGAACAGATCAAGATGGTTTTTGGAATTTTTGTCCGTCTGTCAGTGCACACATGATGTAAAAACTACTCAACGAATTCTAACTGGGGGTTTTCCACAGGTGTTCACAGGCCATGCTTGAGGTAACATATGTATAGGCTTTGTTTCATCGCAATCAGCCCGTGGTAAGAGAAGATATGCTACTTTAAAATTTAAATGGAAAATGCCCTTACATCATTAAATCACATCTCAAAATTCAGCAAATGGTGCTGTGAATTTTTTAATACGCGTTTGAGTGTGCAATTAAAATCTACTTAAACGCAATTCATACCTTCATTCTGCGCATTTCTCAGTAACAAAAATTTGAATCAATTAAATCAACATTCACATTTTTTTAAAACGCGATTGTAAATGCGCAATTAAATTTTATTCGGACGAAGTCGCATGCGCATATAGTTTCTGAATAAAACAATTCCTATCCAGCTTAATAAATGAAAATCAATTTGACTAGCATGGTTAGGTAATGATAGACAGTAGCATTTCTTTAGTAATGAATACCATTTACTTACTACATGTCCCGCCTTATACTATTTAAAACACACACACACACACACACACACACACACACACACACACACACACACACACACACACAAAACCTTGCAAAACAAGAGACAACAAATCATTCAACTTTTTTTATTCTTATAATATAATCTTCTCCAGAAAAAAAGGCAACAAAACACAGACTCATTCCAGTGCAGCACATTGAAACCAACCAGCAACTCTTAATTACACTACAATCCACCAATAATGACTTAATTGGCCCTTTATTAGATTTTTTATTTTTTTTTAGATATGACCCGTGCAGCAGGAAGAGAAATAAACCTAATTGGGCTTAGAGTGCTGAAGGCTGATCCACCTTCGGAGCACTAAAGGTTCAAGTCTGCACTTTTCCAGATCAGATCAGATCAGATCAGATCAGATCAGATCAGATCAGACCAGACCAGACACATTACTGTGATGTACATGGGTGTAAAGGCTGAGAATGTGAACCACAGCATGATGAGTGAATATTCAGATTCCACTATGGCTCTAATAAAGTGTGCGTAGTACTTCAGTCTCAGTTACCCATCACTAAGCGTGCTGTACATTCAGTGTCAGAACCACCAACCTACCTCTCTGTTCATAAACAGTAATCTGGAACTGGAAGTAAGAAAATCAAGTAATGTTGGGGATGGGGGATTACAGCGTTTTGAGACAGTCGCTGGTTTTCGAGTTTGTAGTATAAGAATAACCAGCAAACACTTTTCAGTTCAATAATTACATAAAGTCCTTCCTCCAGCACTATACTGTTTGAACAGAGCAAGGAGAAACCACAAAACTGGAAACAAAACAAAATCGCCACAAATAAATGATGACAACAAAATACAGGTGTGTGTGTGGGGAGGGTGATGTGGGGACAGAAAACCCAAACCAAGGAAACACCTCCCACCGAAAAAAATAAAAATAAAAAATAAAATCAAGGCGGCCCTCAAAACATCTATACACACACGCCAACCTCTCCCGCCCGACTGTGCTAACCATCCTGCATCATTTACAATCTTTAATCTCTTCACTGTCCCCGCTTCTGATGGCGCCACTTTGTCCATCTTCTCCTAACGCACATCTGGGCTCCAGCTCTCACATCTGCCAAAGTTAGGTTTTTAGCTTCATCCCCAAATCACATCATTTCATGGCTCACAGCTTAAGCTCGTTGGCGATCTTGGAGGCGATGTTCTTGAAGGCGATGGAGGTGCCCGAGATGCGTTTGAAGCGCACGCCGTTGAGGGAGAGGCGTGGCAGCTTGCACACCTCCATCTCCCACTGAACGAAGTCGTCGTGCGAAGGATTCCCTGACTTACAGAGCAGCATGAAGCGCTCGCGCAGATCGTAATCGCAGTTGTTGGAGTCCAGGACTTTCCGGATCTCCTTGATCATCTCGTTGGGCTCCATGGACGAAGTGGTCTTCATGCTCCAGGTGAAGCGCAGCGAACGCGGCTTGACGTCCTTGGAGGACTGGGTGGAGGACGGCGTGCTGGACACTGGAGAGGAGGATGACACCGAGTCCCTGTTTTCATCCACCGTTGATCCCTGGGTGCCTTTCTCCTGCTTTTCTGCAGTGCTCAACATCGGTCTTGGGTAGAAGTGATGAGAGGAGACATACAAAAGAGAAGATGAATGCACAGAGAACTGACTGGAAAAAGACACAGTAAGCGTACGTGTTTTACGACTGCACAACTTTCTCCACTGAAGCAAAGTTCACATATTTAAAAGAACACATACATTACCATTTGAACTGTAAACAGGGAAACATGATACGATTGCAAAATAAAATGTGACATTATGATGCAGAGCTACAATGCAGTCAAACCACTTTGGCATCCTTTTTACAAAAAAATATTTAATTAATAAAAACAAGAAGAAAAAAACAAGCATACACTAAATTTAAACTGACTAGTAATAAAGCACATCTATTGTGAATAAATGGGTGAAATTTAATAATCAAAGGTAAGAACTTTGCAATCTGTAGATCCAAGTCCAACCTATAATTCAATATCTAGTTCATTAAAAGGTTTTTAGAAATGATTCATTAATACTTAGAGACAAATTAGGAGCTATAACCAATCACACCCAATGTACTGATCACGTTTAAACATTGTAATGATCATTACTTAATTGATGTCCTCACCTGCTGGCCTCATCTCGACCCTCTCCCTCATACGGGCTCCTCAAAGAAAACCGGCACAAGTTTAGTCTATTAATCACTTCTCATGTTCTTGTTACTGGCCATTAAACAAAACTAACATCTGTATTACTAAACCTCTGGCTACATGCTCCTGATAAGATGTTAGATTTTTCAAATAATAATAGATTTGAATAATATTAAAGTACCACGAAACTTGAGCGGACAGTTTGCGTAACAATAGATTGATTGAACTTCCAGGGGTGGACGTAAGCCATAAAAATTACCCTCTGACTCAAAAACACTTGATCTCACAGAGAAATGTACAGTACTGTGCAAACGTCATAGGCACCATATTACATGAAAAATAAATAAATAAATAAACTAATACACTTTTGGGATTTGATTGAAAATATAAAGAAGTAAAAGTAGCCAGAAGAACTCAGAACATATTCTCCAGCACACTCAGTAAAACCTAACAGCCGTTTTTCTTATAAAACTTCTCAAATCTGTATCTGTATCACACCAAATGTTCATTTTATTTCTCTTTAGTGTGCTTTGGAGAAGTTATTCCTATGGCATTTGTTCTATGTTTCCAAGACATATGCACAGTACTAGAAGTAAAACAGCTATTAGGTTTTACTTAGCGTGCTGGAGAATATGCCAGAGCTCTTATGGTAACTTTGTCACACTTGCTTATTTGTATTTACATACAAAACCCAGGAGCTTACATTAGTTTTTTTGTTTGTTTGTTTGTTTGTTTACATCTGAAATCTGATCTGTCATGTAACATGTTGCTTTGTTTACAGAAGAATGTTTGCATGCCTGTAATGTTATTTATTTATTCATTTTTAAAGTATGTTGGGAAATAGTGAATTGTTATGTACATAATAGATATATAGCACACCATTTGTATTAAAGATAATAAATAAGGTGCCTAAAACTTTTGAACAGTAGTGCATATCATACACAAACAATCGATTAAAAATATAGATATATTTATTTGAATTTTAAATAAATTTGTATCTAACTTGCTTGAAGAAATTGTGGCTTGACGGTTATTAATTATGTTATTATATGGTTATGAATAACTTTTTAGCTATTGAACAAATATGACACTAATGACCAAAACTGTGCTTATCATTAATATTTTTGGTTTTGTTTTATTTTAGTTTTTTATTATTAGTTTATGTTTTTAAAAAAATGTGTGCGCGCGTGTGAGTGTGTGTGTGTGTGTGGGGGGGGGGGGGGGCACTTATCACAGCACACCACAAAATCAAGAACTAGGCGCTGAAATTACAAACACGCGCTGGTTTACTAGCCGACTATCTGTTTTCTTTTTTTATGATTCAAATAAGAAATAAAAAAAAAATTGTATTTTTCAATGGTACTTTAATATTACACCCATAATAACCCATATCAGCCAACCAATTTTAATAGATTACCAGGTTACTTAAACAAGAATTGATGATGTACTACAACTTTAAAAACTTATCAAGCTCTAGACATTTGCTTCAACAGTGAATTTAAATAAGCATTAGCAGGCTTGGGAACGAAGAGAATAAAAGGGCAATAAATATATCAGCACATAAATAGCATTGGTGAACCACTTCCATTTCCTCATGGCAGAGAGTGGGGAAGCGTAAGCCAGAAAGCGTTGCTGCAAAAGTCCCTCCACCACATATCCCGTAGAGCCTCCTCTCTCAAAGCCTTCAACCCTCAAGGAGTAGCACACACACTCCTCCCCTACACTCGATTACATTTAAATGCACGATCTCCGCAGAGCCCGTGATCATCATTCACAAATGTACAGCCTTCTTTAAAACGTTTGCACCATTCAAATGTTTTACTGCGACTAAGAATCTCATCAACATACTATGCTTGAAGTCTGTGGTCAAACCTTCATTCATGAGAAGTTCTGTTACAAGTCTAGGTTTGTCTAAAACAACCCTTGTATTATTAGAACACCACAATACTGTCAATGTCTCTAATCTGACTGCTCAGAAGGCTTTCAAATCACAGGTTTACACTAATGGGTTGTCAGCACCAGCTGTCTGTTAAGCCCCTTTCTGATTTATTTTTTTGCTTTCTGTTCACATCATGCACCCTGGGTGATCAGCTCAGACGTGGACAGCCGTGACACACACCTGGCATTATGACCGTGTCTTTAGTGACCACTCGCATTTCATACATTGTTTTCTTTGGAGCAAGGCTGTCAGGAACATTAATTAGAGTCGTCTTTAAATTTCAGGCAGAAACGTTTTACTAATCATATCCTGTACCTTTTGCAGACTGTCTCACTGATTTGAATCTTGTGGTTAGCTGACGAAGCTTAAATGAAGCTGCTGCTTTTATGCCTGCTGTTAAAGCGCTGCCTTTATCTGTCTCTCAAACTGTCTCGTATGGATTACGAATTTTCCAATAAGTTGGTTCTTCTGAAAAGCTTTTTAATGTATTACAAGCTCTGTACCGAAAGAAATTACTATTTATACACATTCCGTCACATGTCTTGCATTATTCTTTTCTAAATGTGTTCGGCAGCTGTATAAGGAAGCGCAGTGAGGTGCGTGCATACTGACTCAGAGAGGTTGAGAAGGCGAATAAACCCAGGGCGGACAAGACGAGGCCAGGAAAAAAAAAAAGCAGTGTATCAGCTCCCAAACAGATGGTTTAGTTCAAGCCATTAGGACACTTCAGTAATAGATTTGTCAGGTTTCAGAGATGCATTTTCATCTGAAGCATGTGTGACCTGAAGGAGTCAGTGATTGTAGTTACTTAACTGCATTGTAGGAGATTTGCATGAAAACAGCACTATGGCACAGGGAGAACTTTTCACGAGGTCGGAGGCACAACAAACAATGACCGGAGTCAACAGCCCCAACAAAAGAGTGAGATGTGGAAAATGGAAAAGGGATCAGAGTTATTCACGGAGGGAGGAGAAGCGAGGGAAGGAGGAAAAGACTGGAGAAGGAGCGAGCTGGGCAATGGGCGCAGGGCATTAGTGACAGGCAAACTGTACAGAGATGTACAATATATCCAGAAAAAAAAACATCTTGCATTGAAAGACCACAGAGGGGGAAAAAAAGAGCGTACATAAAAGAGTTTTTGCGATGAGTCAAGGGTTATTGTGTTGCCTACCTTCTGGGGAATCTGAATGAGAGATTTCTATAAAGGGGGGAAAAAGGTAGGGAAGAAAAATGTATTCTGAAATGTGAAGATTAAAAACAGCAAATATGAAAAAAATGAAGAAATTATTAAGACAGACATAAAATCCCAGGTGGCCTGTCAGGTGGACTGAGCTGACATGAGAGCAATTAACTGGGTTAACTGGAGGGAGGGCACAGAAGATATTAAGCAATGATGTTATCACAGCTGGAATTAAGTAGCAGTTAATAAAAATATATTAATGGTGAACATTAGGATTTTTTTTTTAATGGGTTTACAAAGATTAATGAGATTAAAAGTGGGTGGGGTTCATGGTCATGTTTAGATCCATTATGGCATTTCTCACAGTGAAACCCATCCCTGCTCCATCACTACGAGGGATCAGTTCTTAGCCACAGATATATGTGCCACTGGAAACCAGCTTGTCCTGAAAGAAGGGAGTAACTGCAAAGTCAACAGGCCAAACTGGAGAACGCCAATGGAAGACGATCCCGTTCTACAATAACGATCCGGCAAAATGTTTTAAACACCTTGAGTAGATTAAACCAATATTTCTCTCTTATACAGTGCTAGTACTGACGTGACTTTGAAATAAGGTAATAAAGACCTCCACTGTCAAATACTGTTTTTAAAACGCCCATGTCACTATAAAACAGTCTACCTTTCTTTATACTCTGTAGATATGGAATGGAAATACTACTAATTCTTAATGAAGGATTCACTTGGGGCAATTCAGCTATGCGATCGCAATCGCTATGATGTTGCGGATTCTCCAAACGAGCCTCGTGCCCCGAATCCTTGACCAGGATACAGATGGTCCTGAAGGTCTTGTCGCCCTCTCCTGTTTTTTTTTTTAAAGCAGCTTAAGAGATTCCCTGCCAACAGCCTGCAATGTCGATTCATTCCTCTGGGAGAAAAAAAATCCTGATTTAACCTCTGTGCAGGAGAGTTTAAAAAGTACTCAAGTTAATAATGAATGTCTGGTTCAGTTATTCTTTTGCTGCTACTGCTTTATTTGCTTTCACTTGGAGCAAATGGAGTTTCAGTCTGGCAATGAATGCTGAGCTATTTAGTTCCGCTCAACAATTTTCACTAAAGGAGGTATTTATTTCCTTATACCAAATTTGCTCAGCTAGCTCATTTAATCATGGTTAGCTTCTTGTGTCCAGGATAAACCTCTAACGCACTTTCACACTGTCTTAATGCTAAATCTGTTCCAAAAAATGAATTCTCCCAAAGATCCTGCTTGGTCAGTCAAATTTTGTCCACCTATTTTGTGCATAAACATTTAATAACCAGTAACTTAAATGCAATAAAGCTAAACATGTCCGGAACTCACCTGCGCACAAATTTGGAGGTGAATTTGCTGAAGATTCCAGTACCGGTGCGACGGACCTGGCTGTTCCCGTGAGAGAGCGCCGGAGAGGCCGGGGGCCCGTTGTAGGTCGAGGCGTGCTGGTCGCGTGAGGCTCTCTGTTGGCCTGCATGGAAAGTGCTTCTGCTCGTCACCCCTCTGGGGAAGTTGGTGCGGTCTGCTACCGTGGAGTTGCTTATGTTGTTGGTTGAAGGAGACACTCTTTGTGGAACGGCGCTGTTTTTTTTTTTTTAAATAGACATTTGAAAATTTTGATCAAGGTTAGTTTATTGGTGTGGCCATGTACTGTATATTTTCATCATAATGTTGATCATTTTGAATATCATTTTGAATTGTTTTCTTTCTTTTTATGACAGTACAGCAGAATAAGGATTTTTTTTTGTTAACCTGATTATCATGTCCACCCTAATCATAAATGTATTTAAATGTTTATTTCCACCTTAACCATAAATTTATTTAAAACCTTTCCATAATTTAAAAACTATCATTTTTACATTTATATTAATTTCTTCATGTAATCATCATAATAAAACAGCACAAAAAATACCACCAAAGTGTAAGAGTTGTAAATTAAGTGACACAAGAGGAATTAACATGCAGCACATCACTGTATCCCTGGATGATTGAAATTATTCTCTTTTGCTTTCTAAACAAATTATATCCCTAAATTTATCCAAGCAGCCTAAAGGTGATGCTTATATAAATTAATTACATTATACTATATATTTCTATTAATTTGCCTGCATGCATGAGGCTTATTCAATACCTTTTTAATCATTTTATGATATTGAATAACTTTTATACCTCTCTAACTCATTCAACCATTTAATACTAATTGTACTCAAAAAAGAGCAAACAGCTTTTTAGATAAACCCAAGTTTATTTTTATCTAAATTACTGTTTGGTGCAGAACTGGCATTTTCGTTCATTCTATCATTAGAGCCACTATTGTCTTGCTGATTCTTTTCATTCCTAAAGTTTTTGTTTTCTTTTCTTTCTTTTTTTTTTTTTTTTTAACTTCTTGAGCGATAATTCTTGTTAATTTTGATAGTATCTCACACATGCTTGTGAAGAGCTCCTAAGATGACAATGAAATTAGAAAGGCTTTGGGGTGAATCAAAATTTTTTGGACTAAAGCAAACACTAAAAAATGGAAAACAAAAAAAAAAATTATGTATTTTTTCCACGTAGAATCACTGTTTTAAATGATGTAATGGTCACATATTGCGGTAAAATGTGTGTATATTGTTATAATATACAAACTAGGTTGGCAGGTCCTCAATAACTACTCTATTACACTCTATCAAAAGCTGCTATTATGCTATTTTTATGCTATTAGATTATCTCTGTTGGGAAGAAAGAATGTATGTCCAAAACTATGGCTTCACAAGGGGGAAAAAAATGTCAGTTTGAGGAGCCAATGAAATAACCGAATGCAGTCATAACCTTTAAATATTTTCACTAGTTAAATACAGAGTCAGACAAAAAAAAAATGTATACATACTTCAACAGTTGCCATCTATGCCTCTTTTTAACGGCAAATCGAATAACGGCAGCAATGTATAGTAACATGTTTCCTCTAAAAATGTCAGTATTAGCACCATCATTGATCCTATCATGTGAAGAGAGGCATAATTTGTTTTTTTTTATTTTATAGTGCATATTCATTTTATTTGGCCGACTCTGTATTTGTACATACACCGCCAGGCATAAAGCATGACCAATAGGATGGGGTTGCCCAGGATCACATACGAGACATCGCATTGTGATACATAGGTGCCGATTTTATTCGTATTGTGATTCTGTGAGTATTGTGATTTTATAAATATCTCCCCTTTATTTTTATAATTTGCTTCTACTAGACAGTGCTGCCTGCCAATGTACGAATAGTTTAGACCACCACTTTAGGATTAATTGCAACATTTCACAACCTCAAATGTAAATTAAAAAAATGATTTTTTTAACAACCCAAAGTTTTTCTGCAAAAACATAATACCTGTTTTTATTCCCATACATTTCTGTAAATATTTATTCCTGAAGAATTTCAATATTCACTAGAATATTAGAATAAAAAGAAATAAATAAAAAAAAAACAGGCATGTGACCTGGGCAGCATGTTAAATCCACACCAGACCAGAGATTAATGTTAAATTAGCAGCCATTGGCATAAACCATTACTTCCACTTACCACATTCAAACCACTCGCATGCATTTAATACATTTGAGTCACAGGAATCCCGTTCCATGAACAGAACCAAACTCGGTTTTGTTAGTGCAGTGTGAATTAAAACTGAAGAGGAGGAAAGAATTCACACGTACTACACCATGCAGAGCTGTAACCGTACCTCGACAGTGAACAAGACTTGAGTATGATACAATGCTGTGACATACAAGTTAGAATGTGCATGCTGAATAAGGGTGGTGTTAGGAGTACATCTGTGATGTGTGTGTGTGTACGACGAGATTAATTTTTTCTTTCCCTCATGAGAAGGCGTGCATTAAGTCGGACGCGGGCTGATAGACGGGTGCGCTCTGAGGCAGAGAGTCGAGGCAGCAGGCACTGGCGAGTGTGTGGGCGGAGAGCTAGAACATGCTGCCGTCTGATTCCAAACCTCAAACCACATCACAAATGCTGTTAAGAGTTGAGCGGAAAATGCACTTCTACACTGATCTGAGATCGTCGCTACTGTCTTCATGAGAACAGGAGCAGGATCTAAAGAAAGGAACGGCTCTATAATCGGTGCAAAAGTGCAATTTCCAGCTGGATTCGTCGGCAAGATATGTATGCAGCATGAAAGCAAGAAGCATGGAGTTATATAACAGATCAGGAAAGATGTTAAAGTTTTGTAAAGGGGAGAGATATTTCAGTATGAAATGGGGCAAGTGATGTTCTGTTGTAAGCAAAGGCATAAACAGTGAGTGAAATAATAGAGAATAATGCAATCTTGGTTATCTGAAGATCCTTATGCCTTGAGCAGGCCTGCTCTTTGGCTCCAGCCCAGCGTTGAAGCTGTGCTGCCACTTGCCTGGGCAGATGTGCATGGAGGTCTGGGGAGTTGGGGTGGGCCGAGGTGGACAGGGACTTGTGATGGCGGGGGCGGGAGGAAGAAGAGGAAGTTAGAACAGCAGCTGCCGATGCGGTAGAGGCGCGGGACCCTGGTGTGCTCAAGCTGGGGGGAGAAACATCCACAAACCCCTTCCTCGGACCCCCAACACAGGGTGGGGGGTGGGAGAGGAGTTTGAAGACGTGCACATGTTAGAGACAAGCACATGGAGGACTGGATGGCTGGTGGGACACGGAATTGCATGTAAAAAATAAATAAATAAATAAAATTTTAAAAGTTCAACATGATGTGTTACATGGTGTTTATAATGCAAGCTGAGCTTTGCATTGGCCTACTTTGGTTAGAAGCATATTATTCTTTCAGTCATTCTGTACGAAGATAAATTTAAAAGAGAAAGCTCATGAAAGCAAATGACATACAGGCTTTTTCCCAGGGCACAAAGCATCAAGAAGCTAGAACTGGGTTTTTTTGTTTGTTTGTTTGTTTGTTTTTAACAATTGTAAGCCCAGTACGAAAGATCTTCAGTGTATGGTTTCTGCTCAGGATAGCATCTAGTTTAAAAACGGTCAGATCAGTTTCTCTACACCACAGTTTCCCTACTCAGCACTTGTGTTTTTAATGACGGTGCTCACTGATAACGTTCTCTGTGCTCAGATCCGCCAGCTTTGCACTTCCATTTAAAGCTACTGTTGATCAGGTCACTTTTCTGCTTAACACACTACAAGGCTGAACGTTTGTGGACACCTAACCAGATCACTCGTGTGCTTCTTTAGCATTCCATTCCAGATTCTATTATAATAAGCTCCACTCCACTGGAAAGGCTTTCCACTTGATTTTGGAGTGTGGATGTATGGAATTGTGTTCGTTCAGGTACGGGAGCTTTGGTGAGGTTAAGCACGGGTATCGGGTGAGGAGTTCATCCTGAAGGTGATGAACAAGGTTGAGGTTCGCCAAGTGCGAACACATCGAGTACAGGGACATTGTCGTGCTGGAACAGGTGTGAGCCCCAGTGAGAGGAAATTGTGATGCTAAATTGTGAACGCAAGACATTCTAAATCATTTTGTGGTAAAAAATATTTGGCAACATTTTGGGAAAGACTCTATACATACACTACCGCTTTTGGGTTTGAGTTGCGATTATCTTCTTTGAACAGTTTATTGAGATGCGTCTGCTGCTTGTGCTCTTGTGCTAAAGCCTATATAGCACTAATCTGAGGTGCCGTTTGGTCATTTCTGAGGCTGGTAACTCTAAATGTACTTCTCCTCTGCAGCAGAGGTACGTTTTGGTCTTGCTCTCCTGGGAAGGTCTTCATGAGAGCCAGTTTCATTATGGAGCTTGATGGGTTTTGGAAATGCACTTGACAATACTGCTCTTGCAAGAACTATTTCAGTAAGGCTGACTTTCATGTTTTAAAATAACTGACTATTATGTTGTTGTTACATAATTGTAGATGAACGTACATGAATGTAGAAAATAAATCCCTACACAAAAACAAAGAAATTTGAAAGTGATCCCAAATTTTTGAGCCGTAGTGTACAGATGGTCAGGTGTCCACAAACTTTATACTACACAGTGCATGGCATGCTGTCTGCTTCGCTTTGAATGTGAATCATTAATTGTAAAAATACATCCATATTGCTGTCTTTTTGTCTTATTTTGCATAACAAATATTGGAGCTTATTTATTTATGTATTTATTTATTAACCAAATATAAGAAAGACAAAAAAAGGCTAGACAGATCTACAGAAAGAGTACCAGCATATCCCCAATCAATTTGTTTCTTTATTTTTCATACACAAGAAGTTTAAATTGTGCCATTTTTTTTCATTTGGTCATAATAGACTAAATTTAAAACCCAAGACATGTTCTTACTAGTTATGTTACTTTCCGATATCAACTCTGGAACCAAACAGTTAATAAGACTAAACAACTATTCATATGAACGCGTCTTCTACACCAAACTGACCGAGATCATTTCAGTTATCTCTCAGGCCGTCAGAAGAACGAGAACTTGGCCCTTGTTTAGGTTTGTCCTTGTTTTTTAGTGTGCAGTGGGGAAAAAATAAAAAAGCTAAGCAATAAGAACAAATCGAAAATCAGATGTCCGTAATGATCTGTCTGTCCTTTAGGGAAATTAAACTGGGTTAAACAGATGATAATTCAATCATTTGGTAGGTTTGCCTGGAAAAGCCGTGATTTACATCTGAAAAGCAGAGAGAAGCTTAAAAGGGGGAGAAGCTACAGGCTGTGAGAGTAATGCATTCTAAGAGCAGACAGCATTTGTATGTTAAAGCAAATTTGCATGCGATACGTGTGTGTGTGTGTGCGCGCGCGCGCCACAGCATGTGCACTGAAGGAAGTGCCATTTTTAAACATCAGACGCACAAGCATCTGACTAAAGTGAGGTAAAAAGATGAAAGATCACGCTTGCATGCGAATTAGGTGTGTATGAGTGTGTGTGTGTGTGTGTGTGTGTGTGTGTTTTGGAGGTGATCGTGCTTGACCCGAGACTTTTGCTACGCTGCACCTTAACCGTGCACAACCCCATGCAGTGTGATGTCTCGTTCATCTTCTTCTTAGTACAGACTGTACACTCCACTCACGTTCTCCTTCTATCCATGCACGCACACACACACACACGAATCACTCGCATACTCTTTAGAGCTCGCGCTCTCTTTCTACTCGCTTGTGCACACACCACCCACTCGCGCGCACTCTCCTTCTACCCACCCACTCGCGCGCACTCTCCTTCTACCCACTCGGACACACTACTCATTTGTGCTCTCTTTGTATCCAGTCACATGCACACACTGTGCACTTGCTCATTTTCTAATTTCTCTTGCACTTTTCCACCCATTTGCACCCTTTTCTATCCGCTCACACTCCCTCTATCCAACCACAGCTTTCCACTTTTCACTCTTTTGCACCAGGTTACATTAGGAAATTAAATGAAATCATGATCAGTCTTTTATTTTCCGTAGGATTCTAAAATAATCGTTTCTCTGTTCTTCTGCAAACTGGTATCCATTATAAATGATCCCAAATTGAATCTATTATCCAAGACATTTGGTGTCTGATCTTTTTTTTTTTTTCCCCAATGATGTAACAAATGTAATGTAGCTAACAAACCATTCATCTCACCTCAAATATTTTCACCAGTAGCGTTGGATGAGCGCTGTAATATATTTGTAACGACGTGATGATGCCCAACATTGAGACAACGTTGTTTTTGAAAGATAGAATGACGGAAAATGGCGATAATGTTGAATGGCCGACTCAAATCCATGATTAAAAAAGAAAGAAAGAAAGAAAATTTTAAAAGTGACCTTTTTCTGGAGCCGACCACATCCATGTTCCCTTAAGTTTCTACCAGAACTGTCTGTTTAATTTTCTTTTGGAAATATGTCCTTGAGGCGCATCATAGCACTCAAATTATTGTATTTTTTCAAGTTGTTTTTGCACAGCATCCAAACTGCATCACGTCCACTTTCACACAACAAATCTTAACGTTAATTATGCTTCTTCTTTTTTTTTTTTTTTTAATCCTTTCACCCTATTTCTAATGTAATACTTTGTGAAAATCGCTGTTGTCCAGGATTTTTGCACAGCGCTCCTCCTGTGTTCGCGAGTTCGGTTATCAGTTTGGTATTAATATTGGTCTGAAGTCATTTATACAATAGTGTGTTATTCGCTGCATTTGTAGGGCGTTGTTCTGACGTCATTTTCTCAAAGTTTGGCTAACTTTCAAAAAGACTCCAATTCCAGCGTTGTCTGTAACGTTGCCAAATTAACATCACCAAAAAGTAGAAAAGTAGACGACTTGTAAAAAAAATTTAAAAAAATTTTTTTAAGTCTGTATTTATTCATTGCTCAAGATTGTTATCCACATAACTACTCATGCAAATTTGCTAAAAAAAATATGCAAAGCTTGTGGTTGCTTTTATAATGACTGAGTTTTGTTTCTTTGTTTCTTCTTTCATATTATAGTAATAAACTATAAAATTCTTGCATATTATAGTAATAAATAATGTCCAAAACCCCACTAACAACTAAGCCTGTGTAGCATTACTTAGAAATGGTGCTTGTTTGAGGTGTATGGGTAAACTATGTGGGTAAAATTATTTGTTACACTAATTAACATAAACAAATGGAAAAAGAAAAAAAAACTCTTTTTTTTTTTTTTTTTTTTTTTAAATCAGTAACCATGCTCGCTCCAGTGTAAAACCAAAGACCTTCATTGATTTAGGCTTAAAAAAACAAGTATACAAAGAGACAGTGCAGATTTCAGCCTCATGCTTCGCTGAACATGCACAAGTGTGAGCTGTTCTACTTCTCCGATACACAACGTGTTAAACACAGGGTTCACATGCTACATAAGACAACCACAACATGCCGAGTACGTCAGGGATGATTCAGGTTAATATGATGTGTGCTTTTCTTGGTGTGTTTGAGGAGTTAAGTACGAACCTGTCCTTGCCATTCTGTACACCCAGAGTAGATCTCTCAGGACCTGGAGAGCTTCTCCCACGACTCGTACCAGTTGAAAGGATGCTGTTCTGTACGGCACAGAAAGGAGAAAATCGGCATCAAACACTGTTACGCTATCGCTGTCAACTCCGCTACTGCTAACAGGAAGGAAGGGGGAACTAACGGTGGACGGGGTCGGGGTTTTCTTTCGGTCGGCTGTGCTCAGCGGGCTGGGAGGAACTTTAGCCGAGCTGCCTGAGCTTTTTCTCCCGTAGTCTTCAGCGATGTGCTTACTGTCGCCCTGAGTGCGCTTAACCGGCACAGACAAACCTGGTACAGGGGACGAAGGGGGAAAAATAAATAAAAATGTCCTAGATATAAACGCACGCATGAAGCGAAAAAAAAAAGAAAAAAAACTGCATGCAAACAACTTCTCATGCTTCTTGTGAGGTCAGTGTGTCTTACTTTGGTCTGTCGATCGGCGCGGCTTCTGGTTCGAGGTACTGCGTTGTACCTTGTGAGAAGGTGATTGGGCATTGTTTGTGAGGTCGATGCTTGGGCGGGGCTTTATTGGGAAATCATCCAGCTGGGATAGAAAGCAGCGAGCGTTATTATTGAAAGAAAGCGGGGTTGCCACAATACCGAAAGCACAATTATCGCAATGGAATAAACAAGCGGTGTTTATCAGTCACATGTTTATTTTTTCCTGAGACGTCACTGAAGTGCCATTTTGGAGATATGTACAGATATAGAGATGTGTGTTCTAAAGGAGATTTCAGCTGAGAAGGGAGACACTCTTGGGACTGGAAGGACGCCAGTGGCAGTTATTTGAATAAATTGTCGTCTCATTAAAACAATGATCTGTTCATCATGATTGCAAAAACTTGGACTCAACCTCATACTAGGACGTCACAAACTCTCTTGTTTACGGTGTATATGACACGTTTACATATGGAGGGAAAAGGGAAAAAAGAAAAGCTATAAATCCCTTGAACCCTACAGACATTTTATCAATTAATTTGGAGCAAATAAACAACTGTGTGAAATAATTTTCTACATAGGACGCACCATCACAAATGGTGCCCGTTTTTTGCATCATTTGCGTTCGCTACAATCGATCACTTCAAAAAAGCATGAGTAGCTTTTATCAAGAACCGATGGAAATTGATCATAAAGAAATAGAACGCAAGAAATTGGCTGGAAAAAGTTTGCCAAAATGGCATGCACACTCGGTTCGATCTGCATTCCGGATGAGTAACCGTCGGATAATATTTGCGCGCGTTTGTTATAGGTAACGTAACTTTGTCCGGCTGTGTTTATGGAGCTTCCGGTTTCTTTATTTTGTAAGGTTTATTGGTTCTTCTTTGCTTTGCTGGAGTTTGTACCCCAGTAATCGAACAATACGTAGCAAAGGGAACTAATTTGTGAGAACAGAATACCTCCAAAATGGCGATTAAACATCAAACACTCTCTTGCATTAACGCTTATGAATCACGAATGAACGTTTACGTGGATTTTCACACCTGCCAACCCTGAACAGCAAACACGCTCTAAAATACTACACCATCGTTTCCTAAGGTCTAGATCTAACCTCCTGCTTTTTTTTCATAGTTAAAGGAAATATTATATGCACACCCTCTTTCTGACTATTCTAGGAAAAAGACCAGAGTTCACAACAATTAATAATTAACGTGCCTCAACCTTAATTAAAACAGACAAGCGACAGCTTTCCCCCCGAGCGCCTGGTGGTTACCGTAAAACCCCATGTATGCGCTCACTCTAGTTTCCAGCATCACAGCCGTGCTGTTTGACTCCATCTGTGCTGACATGTGAAGGAGTCCAAACCGTGTATTTCATTGACTTATCATCAGATTATCATAATTTAAAATATTAGAAATAAAAGTTTATTGTAAGGATGCATCATCTAATTTGAGTCAAAACTCAAAGCAGTAGAAGGAGGTGCAGTTTTAACCCATATTTGGTGGCATTAGAAAATATAGTTAACTGACGTAAAAATACAAAGCGGTTCGACTGTGCTTGACAGAAACTGAGCATGACCCAATTCAAGTGTGAAAAATCTAGCCAAAACAAAACTTAAAAGGGGGTGTGGCTTCAAAGCACTGCTAGTTAAAACCTGGCTCATCTGCTATCATCATTGAAACAATCAAGCTATTTTGCTGCCATTCCCATGTTAAGATCTCGAGCACCTGTTTAGGTTGGCAGGTATAAATCTCTTGCAGAAAATTCCTAAACACAATCGGGACCAGGATCATAGACCGTGTGTTTTTACTGACACGTACACATACCTCTGAATTCCTGTAGTCCAGTAATAAGTAAGTTGCCATGATTTCATCATACTTCTGGTTGATAAGGGAGTCATGTATCTCATCCTGACTGTATCCCATTTGTAGCATGATATCTGGTGTGGGTGAAGATAAATAAAAATATATACATATAATAATATATAAACAAACAAACAAACAAACAAACAAAAAAGCAGTCTTAAAAAAAACAAAAAAACAAAAAAAAAAACATTCCCAAAACCTACACCTGAGTGTCTCCATCCCATCCACCCTCTCCCCCACCCCTACAATTGCCCAGCCCACCGACACCAGACGTCTGCCCCACCTCTCTTCCAACCCCCTGCACTGCCGGGGTGCTGACCTGTCCTCTTGGGGTCCTTGTAGTCGGGCTGAGGCTCAATGTAAGGCAACAACTCATCATCCTCATAGCCCACGTTCATCCACCGGTCCTTCATGATCTGCTGCTGGAGGAAAGCACAAAGACACAGAGACGAGACGGAGCACAGGTGTAGTTTACAGTTTTGCTTTAAATGCTAAATTCTTCAATTGCTAGCCTGCAGTAAGTAAGTAAATTTCGGAGTCCGGGTTGAATAGAGACACTCAAAAGCGACCCGGCAGCAGACAGCAGCAGGCACCGTTACAAACCTCAAGGCTTCCTCTCTTGGTGGGGTTGAGAATAAGAAATTTCTTCAGCAAGTTCTCACAATCCGTGGACATGTAGAACGGGATGCGGTACTTCCCTCTTAAAACGCGTTCGCGCAGCTCCTGCAACGTTAAGAACCAGCTCATCAGCATTCGGAAGCCATCAAAGCTCCCGTTGACATGACTCCGATCCATATCGACGTCTCACCTTCAGGTTCTGTCCGTCGAAAGGAAGCGAGCCGCTGACCAGTGTGTACAGGATGACCCCCAAACTCCACACGTCCACTTCTGGCCCATCGTACTTCTTTCCCTGAAAGAGTTCTGGAGCCGCGTACGGGGGGCTGCCGCAAAACGTGTCCAGCTTGTTGCCCAGGGTGAACTCGTTACTGAAGCCAAAATCGGCGATCTTGATGTTCATGTCAGCGTCCAGAAGCAGGTTTTCAGCCTGGATGAAAGGAGATTGGATGAGTAGGAGGAGGAGCCATGTTTATATACACTTACATAGAGACCACTTAGAAATAATCAAGCACTAGCTTTGCTCATACATGTTGAGCAGGAAAGGAAAAAAAAAAAAACATGTAATCTGAACATGTAACAAAATCACCTCAATTATCTTATACCCAGAGTTAAGCAGGGAGGTGAGGTCGAGGTTAACGTCTGGGAATACGACATGCATGAGGAAAATCAATAAATTAACGTATTTCCAGCAGTACACATGTACTGCGTCGTTGGGTGCTGTTACCATGGTAACCCAACAATAATTAGGCCTATTCATAACAGACCTTACATCTTCCTCAGATATTAATTCATCCAGGTGTGATATGTCCATTTTAGAAGCAAGCAATGCTATCAAATGTGCAAATGAAGGATGGAGATGCAAATGTGATTGGAATCTAAATAATTGTGCTGGATTTGTTCACGTCATTAATGATTGTGTCTGAAAAGCAGGAATCTGATCATGTGCAGAGGTGTCTCAGAAGTTAAATCTCTGTGTTAGTGATGAGAAGGTCTGGGTTCAAGTCCAAGCATAGCTAAGCTGCCACACTGGGGTCCTTGCGCAAGGGCTTTAGTGGTGCTGCATCATGACCGACCCTGCACTATGAACTCACTGGCTGTGCTGAAATATGTGACAAATACAGATTTTAACTTGCCTTAAGGTCTCTATGAACGATGAACTTCTGGTGACAGTATTGCACTGCTGAAACAATCTGCAAAGACAAACAAAAGCAAAAAAAAACATCTAATAGACGTGTTTTTTTCAGATGAAAAACTAACCGACCCATTTGGAAACCACTTGTTTACTTGTTTATAATATGGAACCTTTGGGGGGGGGAAAAAACTACAAATAGTGGCCAAATGATTACTTCTTGGGCTTTTTGCACCGGTGCCTAAATGTTGAAGTAAATGTTACCGTTTACTAAAAAAAAAAAAAAAAAAATCCAGTACTTTTACAAGCTCTGTTTGCGTCCCACATTCACAGCATCTCACCTGTCTGAATTTGGCTCTGGCTTCTTTCTCTTTCATTCTGCCATGTGCGACGAGGTAATCAAACACCTCTCCTGTACCAGGATGAACGAGAGAGAGAGAGAGAACAGTCAGAAGGATGACAAAAGCTTGATTTAAGAGTACTCTACAGACAGCATCAAGAGAAAACAAGATCTGAAAGAGCTACTTTCATGACATTGCAAAAGACGGGGAGGGAAAAAAAACGACACCGCCTCAGTTTCTGGTCAATGAGCTGCAGTAGTTGTGGGAACCATAAACACAGACTTAGGTTATTTGCTTAAAACAGGAAAGATAGCATAATTTTCTTGTTGTTCTAATCAAAAGATAACTTTGAGCGCACTTCCAGTGTGGGAACATTTTCTGAAGTTTAAAACCTTTAGGTGATTTTCAAAGGGAATTCAAGGAAACAGAAAAATAGGTACTTTTCGAACAAACAGGAATTGTAGAAGCTGAGTTTGCTCTACTACTAAACACTGCCAGAGAGAACATCTAACAATCTGTGGTTAATTAACAACATAAGACACGGCCCAAAAGGTAAACCGGAACATTTCCTCAAAGTGGCAGGCAGGAGTTATATCCGTGAATCATGAATTTTCACTTTGAGTGCTCAGTTCTTTTAAAAAAGCTGCTTTTAACTTTATAACTGCACAACAAAGGAAAAACTGTAAAAAAAAAAAACAACCCTCAAACAATCTCAAACGCCTCTGTGCTTGCTGTGTACTTTTATGGCATCTGAAACCACTGAAACAGTCACACGTGTTATTTTACGCTACGATCACGGGACACGCATTGCAGTTAATGTAAACCACAGAATTATCTCAGAAAGCGTTACAGCTCACTTCACTTCCTACTGAAGCTGAACACGTCTGTGAAAAACATCTTACCTCATTTACATCACAGTAATTACATGCAGTATTCAGTATTATATTATTATAGTATAATTGCTTTATTTATATATGACATAGAATTGTAAAACAGTGAGTTCTGACTGAGTAATCTGATTGGATGAGAGGCATTCCACACATGGAGGCATGGAGCACAACAGCGGTGGATTGTTTAACTATTATGCGTGACTCGGCGTCACAGATGTTGTAACAATCTTCGATCTGCCTGCTAAAACCCACAATCAAAACTGCTCTCGGAAGCACTTCAAGCTAAAAAAATAATCTGATAACGTTATGGTAGCGGAAGGATACGTGTTGGCTAAGTAGCTAAATAAACGAAAATTATTACCTGTTAATAATAAATGTTTGTGAAACTGTTGTATAAAAGCACTAGCACACTTGAGATTGTCCTGTTGTGCTGGATATCATAACAGACGTGATACTCGGGCTGTGCCTTCATGCCTACGACTGCATCACAGCCGTTCTGATATTCAGTTCAACAGCACTCCCTCTTGTGTTTGATCGTGTCTGTGTTCCGTGTTTGTGCTTATAAATGTATATATACAGTAGGTCCCCTACAAACGGACGAGTGACAAGCCAAGGATGTCCGGAAGCAAGCGAAAAAGCAGTGACGATAAAGCTGGTAATGCACTTGCAAAGTATGTACTCTGATCTAACCTCCGCGATTGAACATGCACTCATTTTCGTATCTTCGAAAGTTTGCAAGTCGAATGTTCGTATGTAGGGGACTTACTGCATTTAACTTTCATTATTGCATTTCAACATGAACTTAGTAAAGTGATCTAGTTGCAGACCCAGTTAGTAATAAAGTACTGGCTAAATCTTTCTAATTTTAAGAAAATCACCTGCAATGAGCTGATTTTTAATTCAGACTTTTGAATCACTTCAGTCATTGCTAACTGCTTGAAACATGATGCCTTTTAATTGTGGTTAGGAAACGAGCTGATCCTGAGTCGGCCCAAACACAGGAAGTGAACCAAACTTGCGATGCGTTTTTTAAAAATTTTTTTAGGAGATGTGAACAGCTAAACTGAACAGTGAGGCACAAACTGAGCCAGAGGGCCGAGCTAAAAGCGTTGCAAAATACACACTGACAAACAAAAAGAAATAATGGAAGCTAGAGCTGTGCGATTTAAATGATTATGCGATTAATCGATTTTATATTGCTCAGTTTTCGATTCAGAACTGATTCCCCTTTCAAACCGAGTATTAATTTCTCTCTGATTTAGACAGAAAGCCTCTCTAAATCAAATTAAAATCTAAATTAAAAGACTCCTTAAAGACCATAATACAACTTATTTTAATACACTGACCAAAATGTGCAAAAGTTTGTGTGCAAAAGATCCCTCCCCTAGGCTGGGAAAATCTACTCTGTATTTAATAATCTGAAGCCTGAAAAGTGTACAGAATACCTGAGAACAACCGACGACACAATGCGTCCTTTGACAAGTTTCACCTGACACCAC
Organism: Clarias magur; assembly: GCA_013621035.1. Lineage (NCBI taxonomy): Eukaryota > Metazoa > Chordata > Actinopteri > Siluriformes > Clariidae > Clarias > Clarias magur. The sequence continues at coordinate 1,568,935 of QNUK01000009.1, read as the reverse complement.
ATTTGGTGCTTTGCGAACCGACAACCCTAGGCACTGACGCGGCTTGGATGTTACATGCGGTTCCAGACTTGCAATCGGGTGGCTGTACGTCTATACTATAATAATATATTGTATGTTGAATACACCTAACCTACTGAACATCATAGCTTGGCTAATCCTTAACCTTAAACATGCACGGAACACCTTTGTCTAACTACAATTAAACAAAAATATTACAAAGACAATTTTAACAAAAAAAAAACTTGCGATAGTCTGGCTGACTATGAGACGTAGACACATTTTGGAAGCGTCTAAGATTTATGTACATTTGTTTAAAAAGGAGTAGAATGTGACCCCTAAGGCACAAGTAAAAGAAGTGCTGGTGATAATGAGTTTAACGCAAATGAGATAAAGAGAGATTTCTGTGGAAAAGATTTCATGCCAGAGTGAAAAGCAATTACACCAGCAGGGGGTAGGAGGGGAAAAAACAAAAACATGAAACACTGGCTGTGCAGATTGCATTTCTGTGTGCCATGATGTCCATTGTAAGAAATGAAGCGTGACTAAAATGTGTTCACTTATGACACATAGTAATCATTACATTTTTTTAAATAAACACTCCACTGCTTATTTCTTTTCACTAAGCAATCAAGCGACGTGAGAACAACGACTTTGCTATATGGAGAAAATATCACACATTGAAAGGCAAAATAAATCACTCACTCAATCATCTTTTATACCGTTTTATCCTGTATTCAGGGTCGCGGGGGGCCTGGAGCCTATCCCAGGAGACTAAGGGCACGAGGCTGGGTACACCCTGGACAGGATGCCAATCCATCACATGGCACACACACATACACTCACTCACACACTACAGACATTTGGAAATCCCAATTAGCCTAATCTGCATGTCTTTGGACTGTGGGAGGAAACCGGAGTACCCAGAGGAAACCCAGCAAGCACGGGAGAACATGCAAACTCCATGCACACAGAGACGGGGATCGAGCCTGGCCAGGAATCAAACAGGGACACTGGAAGTGCAAGAAGACAGTGCTAACCACTACACCACCATGCTGCCGTAGCAAAATAAATAATAATAAATAAATAAATAAAACGGTAGAGAGATTTTATAAATATCGTGTTATGATATAAAATTTTTCAGATTTTTTTTTTTTTACAATTTAACTATTAATCAAATGCAGCCCGCTTCTTATAAACCTAACTTTCTCACTTAAAAACAAGCGTTGCATTAAAATAATACAAAATAATTTAAAATACAAGTTTAACATTTAACTTAAACTTTATAAAATTTATATACTTTTACATACTGTATGATATTATATAAGCAAATAATTTACTTCTACCACAAGGGCTGAAAATGCGTGAACAATTCAGTGCACTACCTGTAGGTTATAAAGAAACGGCAAAGTTTGACCGGCTCAAATGCCTTAAAAATCCCAAAACTCAACTTGACAGCGAGCATGCTGGGTTGAGTGGCTTCTGAAGTGGGCGTATGGGGTTCTAATGCATGCGATTTTCGACTAATTAGTGCCTGCGGTGTTTTGAGACTGTTGTAAGAATAATGTGTAATGCGGCCTTTAGACTAATTCGCTTACAGAGTTTGGAGAAAAGGGAAGATCGGAGGCTTTTAACATATGCACAGAAGCAGCATAAAGTGACTCTACAATTCTATATGGACTTGCAAGGTGTTAAAGCCGAAGAGATGTAGAAGAACTCAAACCTCCGCTGGCGTACTCCATAACCAGGTAAAGTGTCTTCTCGGTTTCTATCACCTCGAACAGTTTCACTATGGACAAAAAGTCAAAAAACAAGTCAAGTCAAGGACTGGATAAAAAAAAAAAACAAGTTATTCATGCTACGTCAGTTGAAGTTTTTTTTTTATGATCCACATGATATATTGACAAAGGAGGAAACATTTGGATGAAAAAAAAAAAAACACCCTGTAGGAAAAACCAGAAATTCCAGCTTAAACCAAGTTGCCTGGTAAGTAAAGCTCACCGATATTTGGGTGATTCAACAGCTTCATGATCCTCACTTCCCGAAAAAGCTGCGAACGAGACAAGAGTTCATGCTTGATGTACAGCAGATACATAGTATATTTGTACTCAGGAAGTATTTGAGCCTAATTTGGTGTAATTAGCTCGCTTCTTTGGCCTTGAGCGAAATCAAAGTCGAGCGTTTCCTGGATGAACGAGAGAAGCCCTAATGAGCGAGGGACTTAATGTGAGGAAGTCGAGGCGTGTACTGCTACACAAGCGGTTCTATTTCAAAAGGTTTGAGTGAATAAAAAAAAGTGCAATTAAAAAACCCAAGTTCACTGAAGATGACCTCACCTTCTGGAGACTGGAGGAGTTGAGCTGAGTCTTGTCGATGATTTTTACGGCCACCTGAAGCGACACGAATTCAAAGTTATTTTCATACGAGAGGTAAAATTTGAAGAATTTACAAACGCGTGGGACTTCCGGGTTATTTATCCGCATCGTTATATAAAACCAACAGAATGAAATGTTACCAGGAGAAGCTTTCTTAATGTTTTTGAGGAAACGGTCCTAAGACTAAACACGTATACACAAGGAAACCGATGACAGGACCACCAAATAAACAGAACGTGACTTGAAGGAAAGATCGTAGACTGTTGGCTGACTTCAGCCTTGACTGGTCCTAGCAGAGATCACAATCTAACATCATCAGGAAACAATTCAGCGCACCACATGGTGATTACAGAGTGGCGCATAAGCAATAAGCACACACACACAAGTTTCTCTTTTTCTTCTACTCTATCATTCTATATGGCCTTGTGTGGTTGCGTGCTGGGTCAATACGTCAGTCAGTATGGAGGGGCAGACAACATATAGTCACGTAGTCACACATTAACAAGCAGTGGTGATGTACTGAGTGTGAACTGTGAAGTGTTAAATGAACCACTTCATCATGCGAAAAAAAAAAAAAAAGAGCCCAGTAGAGACATTGTGGGAGGGCTGAGAAATTGGCAGCCTCGAGAACCAGTAAACAAACTCAGCTGTCTATAGTGTATATACAAAACAACAAGTCGGATATTTAATCTGTGTTCATTACAATCTTTTCACGCTGAGAAAGTATCAAAAGCAGTTCGATCGTCACCTCTTTGCCGGTGAGGACGTGCCGAGCCAGTTTGACTTTTGCGAAATTCCCCTTTCCGATGGTCTTCAGCAGCCGGTATTTACCGATGTGCGGCTGGTCGTCGGCTGCGGTGGCTAGCGAGTTGCGGCCGCGAGGCATGTTGGAGCGACCGCCGGCCTTAGAGTCGGAGTGAGCCTGCGAAACAAACACAACACGACCTTAGCCCGCCAAGTTCTCCTTGGTTTATAGGGTTACGATTCATTTTCCACCAGACAGTGGATAGAATCGGTGAAACCTGCAGAGAACAGAGCTTTGTGGTTAATAATATCCCTGAAAGAGCTTATGTAATGCTTATTGGACTGTCACCAGGCTCAGTCTGACTACACTATCGAGCAGGGAAAGAGAGAGAGAGAGAGAGAGAGAGAGAGAGAGAGGGAGGGAGGGGGAAGAGGAAGAAAAGAGAAGACTGTGGTGAGAAAACAGAGAACACAGAGCACAGCGACAGAGAGAGAGAGAGAGAGAGAGAGAGAGAGACTCAGCTGAAGAAGCCCAGACAGAAGACTGAGAAAAAGAACTGCACTTTTTATTGATTAGTGAACATTACATTGTGCTTTTACACTTGTATATTACATGTTACGAAACATCTGTGAAACAAGTTCTATCACAGCAAGCGTATCGACTTTCCCTTTAAAGCCTTTGTTTTCTTTCTTGAGGTTTTAAGACAAAAAACAACCCTGTCTGTCGTAAAAGTCTGCATAACCTGCAACAATTTTCCTGAGACAAAACAATAGTTGATGAAAACAACAACATTTTCAAAGCAAGATATATGGTGTTTCACAATGGTTAAATGATTTGTCTGCATCAAAGAAAAAAAAAAAAAACACTAATGAGATTTGAAATGACTGGAAATGGCTTAATATCTTGTCCAACGCTTAAGAAGGCTGCATCATCAAAAATAGTACAGACATAACAGACTGTAGAAATCATAGTCCTTGTTAGTGAGACTGATCAGAAAAAAAAAACGGCTTTGGTTTGTTAGGGAGCATAAAGATTAGAAAAAAAGGTTTGGTCTGAGCGATGGGCGTGTTGGGGTAAGAGGGGAAGCGCTTGAAGCGATGCACACATTATGTATAGTGGCCGCAGTACAAGCCTGTGGAGACAGTGTTATGATCTGGGGTTGCTTCCGTTGGTCAGGTCTAGACTCAGTAACGTTATGTGGCAATAAAATGCAGTCAGCTTATGACCTGAACCACCAAAACTGTGCATGAGGCATAATTTTCACACATGAACTGTCCACCACTGTGCGCTGCGATCAAAGCTAAAGGTACAAGATTGAAATATTAAGTGCGTGGGTGTGGCTTTGCTTTTGGCCAGTCAGTGAAATCATTGGGTGGATGTTAACATCATAAAAGTTAAAGTTTGATTTAAAACCCTTTGTATCAAGTAACCGACTTCTACACCGTGTCACAATATCTCTGTGCGAAACTAGGCAGGTCTTGAGCAAGTTTAATGATGAAATGTACACGACGACCACATGCAGAACTGTCAAAGCTGTAAAGCATTTTGCCAAAATAATGTTTATCAAATCAACTGAATCCAGAACTGTTAGCCTCAAAAAATGAGCAATTCAGCTGCTGCACATTTGAAAGTACCGGAGGATGGTAAAATATCAGCAGAGCTGTGAATCATGGGAAGACATGGGATTCGATTACATTTTTTTGCAATCGCATTGCGATTTTTCAATTCAGTTCGATAATAATAAAATTTACTGTCTGATTAATTTCAAGCAGCTATATTTCTTACAGGTTTTGAAGTATTAAAAACTACTTAAAGTATCCAATAAACGTTGAAAATGCTGTGTAACTTTTGTGGTTGATTGTTAAAAAAATTATGTCTCATATAAAAGCGTAATCTTGTTATCTTGCAAATCTTCCACTCCACACTCCAGTCTAGTTGCTGGTGGTTTTGCACTAACCGACCATAAATTACAACCTCCCATCTGAAGGAAGAAAAAAAAAAAAAACAGCAACAAACAAAACAAGAAGCCATACTCTTACAAAATGCAGATGTTTGCTGAAGATGCGAGCAGTTTCTTTTTCTGCAAAAGCTGTGGTAGATTTTTAAGGAATTCATAAAATTTCAATTTAATTTCATTCAATTCTATTTGTATAGCGCTTTTAACATTGTCACAAATCAGCTTTAGAGAAATAAAGCTTCGATCATTAACATCATTAAAAAAAATTATAATTTAAAAAGTGTCAATCAATTCTGAATCGAAAACTGACCAAACAGTTGCATAAATCGTACAGCTCCAATTATCAGTGGTGTGATCGAGAACCGTTTGGTGATGCGGCCAATCAGAAAACATTAATAGTGCTGAAAAATATCTGTACATTTTTTATTCAATTATTGGACAAATCGTTTCGAAAATGACCGTAGATTAAGAGTTGTGCGATGAAATTATTTGCACAATTTATTTAATAATAATTAAAAACGCAAGACACGATAACTGCTTGAGACACATCAGATTTTCTTTCAACATTCATTGATACCTAATTTGAATTGCCAATCTACATCTACAATCCAAAATGTAAAGTATTTATAAAGCATATAGACTACAATTTTAGTCTTATTTAATCTTTTTAGGTCAAAATATTTGTCATTTTGAGGTTTGTCATCGACATCTGTAATATGTATTAACCATGTAATACTACAAGTAATAACCATGCAGTTACATAAGTCAGAATTGGATGGCGTGTAATCCATATTTATGACCCAAAATCCTTTTTCCTTTCCCAAACAGGAAATACATGATCGGGAGGGGGTCTGAGAGAGTTGAGTGCAGTGCCTGTTAGGGGTAGCTCAGTGGTTAAGGCATTGGACTACGGTTCGGAAGGTCCCAAGGTTCACTACCACCAAGTTGTCCCTGTTGGGCCCTTGAGCAAGGCCCTTAACCCCAACTGCTCAGATGTATAATGAGATAAAAAATGTAAGTCGCTCTGGATAAGTGCGTCTGCCAAATGCCTAGATGTAGATGTAGATATTTTTCCAGACTTAAGTGTTGACTCGATCACTTCCCCTTTTATAAGTAATAACTCATGCTAACGACTCTGATGTTAAATTGTAATGCACACAAAAGCACATAGATTGGCAAGTCTGGATATTTAATGTACTTTGAATCAACATTACTGGAATCTGTAGCAGCGTACTATCATATCATCATAAATAAATCATGACATCAGGAAAGCCGATTGCTGTGTCGGGCGATTCAATCAAAACACAGTGGAATGTACCCATTAAAAGATTCTGAAATGTTTTACACATGCGCACACGCACACGCACACACACACACACACACACACACACACACAGATCAGTCCTAACATTATAACCAGCTGCCTAATACTGGAATTTCCTTCAGGACCAATAAAGTATGCATCTATTTATCTAATATTGGATAGGTACTAACACCAAAACAGCCGTGACCCCTCGAGTCATGGACTCATCTAGAACTCTGAAGGTCTGCAGAGGCACACTATATTGCCTAAGCAAGGTCTAAAAAGACATGGATGAGCGAGTTTGGTGTGGAAGAACTTGACAGGCCTGCACCTCAAATCGATTGTACACCTTTGGGATGAATTAGAGCAGAGACTGTGAGAGCCAGATCTTCTCATCTAACATCAGTGTCTCACAAATAAGCTCCTGGAAGAAGAGTTAAAAAAAAAAAAAAAAAAAAATCCCATAAGCACATTCCTAAACCTCGAGGAAAGCCTTGACAGAAGAGTTGAAGCTGTTATAGCTGCAAAGGGGGTGGGGCCAACATCATATTAAACCCAATGGATTAAGAATTGGATGTTACTCGAGTTCATATGTATGTGAAGGCAGGGGAGTGAATATTTTTGCCAATATAATGGATCTGGCACCAAACCGTCAGAAGCAGGTTCTTTAAAAGTCGTGTAAGTTCTGAGGATGGAGCCACATGGATTGGACTTTTTTCCCCAGCACATCCAACATCCAATAGATGCTGGTTTGGATTGAGATATGAAGCATTTTGAAAACAAGTCCACCTTGAACTCACCGTCGTACTTCTCAAACCATTCCTGAAGCATGTTTATATTTTGCAGGCGCCTTATTCTGCTGAAAGACGCCATTACAGGGAGTCAGGGAATACCTTCAGGTTTCTATGAAGGGGTCTACTTGGTCAGCAACAATTTTTAGGTTTTTGGTAATCTTTATTCTCTTCCCTTGTCATAGTGTTATGGCTGATCGGAGTATACATCATGCATCCAATCCATCCGTTCAGGTTTGAACACACTGGGACTTACAGTACAAGCAGATTATATGTTTTGTAGGAGTAGCAAGCTAGTTTATGATGACCGTTATTTTGTCTAAGAAAAAAAAAAAACCCTCCATGTTGTCTCATTTCTGTTTTTAGACAGCATGTCATTTAGAAGAAAAGTCTGAAATATAGTATTTTCTCAATAAGTGCACATTTAGAAATTTAATCATCTACCTAATGTATTTATGACCTCGGTTTTTGTTTGAGGGGGAAAAAGACACTATTTTGATCAGTCATGTATGCACTCAGAAAAGCAACAATACCATTTTACTCGTGTTCCTGTACTTTTAAACCCAGCACACGGTTTAAGTCTGTGATATGACGAGTTTGCCTGTGCAGTGGGCCGTTCACGAGATTGCTGTAATTATCCGCTTGCAGGAAGCGTACAGCAAAGAGAAGAGAGGTTTTTTTCTTTTTCTTCTCTTACAAGGTTCACAGCAGGGCAATGTTTTAAGAGCTCTAAATGCAGGCAATGTCTTAGTATGTTAGTCAGTTATTGCGCAACACAAACTTTTAAACCACATACACACACACATCATCTAGCTGCTGAAACTTTCAACATACAGGATGAAAAGGAGTGAGAGATGTAATAAACATCATGTAAGCCGTATACGAGGATGGTAAATGGTTTTATTTTGGTCATCAGAAGCAGCTCGTAATGAGAAGGGAACCTGACCCTCACTTCCTTTTTGTGAGCTACGACACGGTATTTGCTGCAGCGCGGCGTGCATCTCGCTGCAGCGAGAAGACGACGCAGTCCTCGCACGGCTATGACCTTCACCACAGACTCACAGTTCCTAGACTTAAATTATACCCCCTGTGTCTAAGTGCTGCCGCGGACACGTCAGGAGCGACCACAGGGCGCAGGCACCGCACCTTCCAACTGACCGTCCTCTTAACCTCATGCGAGGGAGGGAGGGGAGCAGAATTACCCCGAGGGACAGGAAGCGTCTTTCGCAAAGCAGTAAATCTTCGGTCATCGGCGCTCAGTACAGGAGAGAGAGAGAGAGAGAGAGAGAGAGAGAGAGAGAGAAAGAGAGAGAGAGAGAGAGAGAGAGAGAGAGACGTGAAACCGAGCGTCAGACGCTGTCCAGACTGCTCTCATCTCCCTCTGCGCAAAACGTGTAATTACAGAACTCGAAATAAAAACAACCCCACAGCTGCTTAGACACGTTACTAAAGGCTGAAGAAACACCTGATAACGCACTGGTGGACAAATGCTTGAACACGAATGGATATCAAGACTGATTTAAGCAGCGATTGTAGTTTTTAATCTCTATAAAAAAAAACAATAATAATAAATAGAAAAGCCTGCCCTCTTGGCGGAAGTGCCCTCAGGACAACCCTTTAACTGTCCTTCTATTCTTATTTTCGATAGAAATCTTTCACGTGGTCAATATTTAACACATTGTTGTTCTGATCGGACTTACAATCAGGTTCTGTTCAGCAACGGTATGTTCTTCTGGCCGTTTTAAAGCTGTTCTGTATTGAAGATTTATGAACGTGCTAGGAGAAAGGCAACAGAGGTGACGCCGTAACTTGTTTACGAGCGTAACAGATTGCGCAGCCGAAAGGTTTCAGACAGCCACATCCCCGGCACCGAGTTCGTTGCAGTGAAGATTTAGGGTCAATCCAAAGGGAGAGGTTGCGAAATCTGTTAACGGTAACATACGCAAGTACGTTTTTATGAAATTCCAGCAGTAAGGTTATCTTCGTATCATACACAGTTACTGATGACGAAACCCACAACAAACCTGGTTGCTATTTAAAACATGAAATCCGTTTGATTTGTTCGATGCGTTCCTTCGCTGCTAATTCTGTTTCACAGAAGGAGCGATTGCGGGCATGTCCAGCGAATGGCGGCGTACATCCAAGACCAGTTGGAACAACACGATCCTCGTTCCAGAACTTGACCGGACCTTGCTGAGGTCCCCTGCTGCACTTTAAAGCAAAAGCCTACATGGTGATAGTGCGAATGAATGACTCAGAGGACATTTACAGAGGCCAGGAGAGCTCAGGCCTAAAATAGGACACACATGCTGGACTCTCTGGGGGTCCGCACACTGAGGGACAGCTTCCCCAAACAACAGGAAGTTGTGTAATTTGTGGAAGTTGACTTATAACGGCAGAGACACAGATACAGGCAACGTAATCCGAAAGTCATGTACGAGTCCGGAAGCGACGTGTCTGGGTTTGTCTTCTGGAGGACTGGCTGAGACAGAGAGAGAGAGAGAGAGAGAGAGAGAGAGAGAGAGAGAGAGAGAGAGAGAGAGAGAGTGAGAGACTGAGAGGGGGAGAGAGAGAGAGAGAGATGCAAGAAGTTGACTTCATGCAAGCTCTGACATGCCAAGACAGCTGGAACAAAAAGACAATGGAACTAAGAATTCAGACTGATCGTGCTAAAACTTCCCACCAGTTTAACCGGCCGAGGAAGGTAATGAAGACACTAAAGTTACATTAGTGCTCCGACCATACAGGGCCGGCTTGGCATGAACAACAGGACAAATTTTTCTCAATCAGGTCATATGATTTACTGTTGAAAACAATGAATAAATCATATAGCTGCTTCAGGGTCCCTGGTTTGACTCTGAGGGCGAGTTCCTGTCTCTTTAGAGCTTCACTAGAGCCTCTGCAGGCTTCCTCTGGCTTCACCCTCCACCCATCTACAAAAACTCACTCACCCTCATTCTCTACACCACTTATCCTGGACAGGGTTGTGACTTGGGGCACTAAGAGGGATATACCCAGGACAGGGTGCCAAAACATCGCAGGGCTTAAACACACACACACTCGCGCTCTTAAACACACACACACTACAGGCAATTTGGAAATGCCTCCGGACTGTGTTAGAAAACCCACCAAGCACGGCGAGAACATGCAAACTTCACACACACGCAGAAATGAAGGCGGGACTTGAACCCTTGACTCTGGAGGTGTAAACCCACAGTACTAACCACTACGCCACCGTGCCGTCCTGCCAGAAATCAGACGCAATAAATTCGTTTGGGAAAAATATTCCATCTTATGCCCTGTGTTCCTGGGATGGCCTAGGGAGCAACCTCAACTCTGACCAATTTAACGTATTTTTACTGTGAAAAAAAAAATTAATTAAACACTACTTTGTGGAAAACTAGATTTACATCCAAGTAAAACGTGTTCACCCTGTCATCCGGAGACTGCGAGGTTGATTCCCGGGTGACGCTACACCCAGCCGCAGACAGGAGTCTAGATAACGGACTGGCCGCGCTCTCTCAGGGGGAAAGGATGGCGTACCCGCGCTCTCATATCGACTTTAGCGACAGTAGCTAATCATGGGCGTCTATGAGCTCACACGAGCAAAGGGGGAGGATATCGCTTTCCCCAGGATGTCTTACGCCATTCCGAAACGTTATGTGAGCAGCGCTTCACGTGTCTCAGCGGAAGCACGTAATAGTCCTCGCCCTCCCTTTGGTAAGACGGCGCTCTAACTGAGACATCAGTGGGAATCGGCTATGACTAATTTAGGGAGAGAAAAGGGCCTGAGAAAAATCCCCCCCCAAAAAATTACAAAAACTATTCTTGAACAATCACATGGGTCTCCGCTGACCAAAAAAAAACAAAACAAAAAAAAAGCTGAATAAGTTAACCTCCTTTTGTATCGTTTTTGTTTTAATATGCTGTATACACTTCCTACCTAGCAAGAAAAAGAAGGACAAACAAGTCCCATTTCCTGATTTTTAATTGGCTAGAACATTGCGCTTCCACCAAAGGGGCATGAGAGATGAGCAGTGAGTCATTCGTTTGCATTTAAACCTACAGACGCTGGAACAGTGTGTTTGGACCAGAAGGAATTTCAGGGATGTAAGAACGCATGATTGGAACAGGGTGGAATGTTAACAGACACGTTTTGTAAACCTCTGAGACGTATAACAGTACACTACGTTACCTTTAACCTAAAACTATCACTTCGAATTAGGAAATGAAACTCTCTCACTCTCGCTCATTCTCTGTATCGCTTATCCTGTACAGGGGGTTGTGAGAGTCATGGTGCCTCTCAAAAGGGACTTGGGGCACTAGGTGGGGAACAACCTGGATCAGGGGCCAGTCCATCACAGGGCCCCATCACACACACACACTCACACACTATTAGCCTGTGCGAGTCTACAAACCACAGGGAGAGCATGCAAACTCCTCACACACACAAACCCGAGGCGGGAACTGAACCCTTGACCCTGGCCGGTGCGAAGCCACAGTGCTAACCTCTACTCCACCATACCGGCTATGAACAAAATAAAACTAGATGAGAACTGAGATTATACAAGCAAGAAATAAACTCCAGATTATTAATACTGATACTGATACACTAAACCTAAACAGCAAGACAGACTAGTTAACTAGCTGTTCTAATTAACGTACACACACACGTAGCATGAATAATAGATTCTTTTCATTTTTAGCAAGGTAAATCCCACCGTAATACAGTACATTTACAAAAACAGCCACCAGTCTCACTATCCCATCAAAAAACTATATTTTCATTTCCCATGTTTTTTTTACACCAACTCCAAAACTCTATTTCACATCTGAGCAAAAACTTTAAAGACAAAACTGAAACCGCCAGCACTACACTAACACCGACTTTGGGATTTAAAGTGATCACTGGAATTTATCTGAATTTATCTATGTATCTGTATCTGATTTAAGTAGTACTAGGTATAGATGAAGCGTTTTTTATTATTATTCAAAACAGCAAGCAGGACAGTACTAAATCCAAGTTTTGCACTTGACACAACACCCACTGACATGCATGCGTCTGAAACCTTATAGCTGTAATCATGCCTGATTTTCCACTGACTGGCTTTCATACAAGTCGGTACACAAACACCTCCACCTCCGAAAGGATCCTGTAGCTCTTATATGATACATCAAACAATCTTTTTTTTTTCTTTCTTTCTTTTTTCATTCACAGGTTTAATAGTATTTAATGCTATACTGTACAGAGGGAATTTCCTCACAATAAACTGTTCACAATAAATCTTTGTAGGCAATCTTAAGAAGATTAGTTTGCTGTATCTCAGAATCCACTGAAACAGAATAAATAGATAACATTAGACTTAAATATCATAATAAATGATATTTAATACCGTTGCAAATTTCTGGCAGTCGAACAGGTTAATGATAAACAATCAATAAACCAAAAAATAAATAATGATATCCAGATTTCCTATACACTGATTTATTCTTGGTGGCCCGTCACAGTACGAACACACACACTTGTGTAAACAGCCCCGCCCCTCTATTCACACACATGGGCTGTGCGCATAAAGCACACGTGAACCTACGCCAGTACGGTTAGATTACAGATGGGTTGTCGAGGTTAACGCTACATGCAGAACAAACTTTTTCAGTTAATACACTCTCAATCAGTTAAACTCTTATTTATAATATTATTAAGATCGCTAAAATTACGGTTCTCTCATACAGTATGAGAACATGATTTGTGCTCTGGTTCAGCAGGTGTTACTGGGTTTTCCCTGCAAAAATACAAGCAGGGGAAAGATGAAACAATGCTTCAAAAGTAAATGTAAAACACCTTATAACAACAATTCACCTGGTAAAAAGGTTATTAAAGGCAGCGACAAGCGGCACGTACTGTCCGAAAACCGTCGACTTCATGTCTTTCAAAATCTGAATTGACTGCAGAATTGATTAAGTAAAATTTTATTCTATTTGTTTCCATTTGAGGTGACAAAACATTACTGTTCCTCTATAATCCAACAGGTGGCGTCCTCTAAACTATTCACAGGCAACACAGCATCTTGTCTAATGAGGGCAAATTATCTGCAAAGTTTGCTTAGAATTGTAACAAAAAACAAAAAGAAAATCAAATCCCGATATTTGTAAAAATGCAATACTTACAGAATCGCAATACAAATCAAATGTATCGTGATAACACTATCAGCTTGTCCCTGGTGATTCCCTTCCCGACTGCTGATGATGATTTTGGACAATCCTGAATTTATTATCCTTATAAATTCAATTAAAAATCAAATCAAACCTCAAGTCTACATACAATTCACAACTCAACTGTATACAACACGATTTAATATTTTGTAGCGTTTGTTAAAAAAATAAAAATTATGAAAAAAGTTATGTAACGCTAGCTATAAATGATTATTCCATCAACTCCTTTTTTAATCTATTTCTTAAAATTTTGACAAAAAAATATATATACATCTTGATCAAAGTACCAAAAAAATGATAAACATCAAGTCCTTAGTTATAAAGGTTTTTCCACTTTCAGTGTCCACTTTAGCATCAGATTCCTGTTCTTGCAAGACACAATGTGCTCTTCTGCTGCTATAGCTAACTCCACTTTAGTGTTCAGTTCAGATGCTTTTCTGCTCGCCATGGTTGTAAAGAGTGATTGAGTTACCGCAACTTGCCTCAAAACTGTCAGGCCTTTGTCATTTGTCTTCCCTCAACAACAAGACATTTCTACACATCTGACGAAAAGGAATTTACTTAACTGTCACTGAGTGCACAATATCTGAGCAAATACCCGATTTATTTGATGGAGAAGAATCTTTACAACGCTATAATCAGCACCTAACTGTTACTTTTCATAATCAGAATGGACCCCGAGATCAGCTTGACCACACTCCCTTTTGGATCTTAAAGTCATATCCTGATACAACCCCCCCCCTACGACAGCATTTTTCGGAATGGCAAGATGAAAGGACCGAGCCATGCTGTGGTTCTCCAACATCTGCTGTGGTTCGCCAGCATCTGCTCAAATCAGTGCAGAGAATTTGACTCTGGACCACACCCATTCTGCAAACAACGAGGCTACGGCCAAAGATTACCCTGCTGGAATGATCTTCAAGCTTAACACATCTATAAGGTATATACATATGTGCACCACACACACACACACACACACACACACACACACACACACACACACACACACCAATTACACAATGCTGGTACTGTAGTTTTATAAAAGTCTACAATGGAAAAATGAATCTAGCTTACTGCGGAATTAAAGTAAACGCCCACACGTTGCGAAGGTTTAATGAGCTACAGATAAACTAGCTCTACCTGTCTCGTTGAAAAACCAGTTTGTTCCCGGGATCTCGGTTTCCTATTCACACACACACACATCACTAAGGAGAGCAACACATGGGATCCCACCCACTGCCTCTGTCTGAAAATGACATCAGCTCCCACATACCTAACCAGATTTAATATACAGTAGGCACTACGGCTCTACAGTATGAGGTGCGCAGACCTCTATAGACACAGACCACAGTGTTATGATGTTGTCTGAGCAGTCCGGACGAGCATGGGGCTTCCGGATAAGCCGTCTGTGGGTGGTTTGGGAAACCTTGGCATTCGCGTGAGCCAAAAAATAAATAAAAACAAGGATTCGTTTTGGTCGAAAGATTGCGATGTTTATTTCTCCGACGTGACATCACGAGTTCACTGGGTTGTTTTGAAAGATGTTGTAAGGCATCGCCATGTGAAACGAGGGAGCTGGTTATTTTTATCCGCATTGTGCGGCGTTAATATGCACCCTGAGCACCAATGCTGAATCTGCACTTCCACGTCTGCGTTTGACAAAACCGATGACATGGAATTACACTTGAGAAATAAACGCAGCAATCTGGTTCAAGCACGAAAACGGTAAAAAAAAATTTTTTTTTTAATGCATTCTTCTTAACACAATTAAGCACATATACAGTATATTTCAATTTCTTCAATAAGATAACACAGGTCTCATAGCTCTCCCAAAGTGTGTGTGCTGTAATACTCCTCAGATTATAATGCATTAGACCTCAAACCTCATTACTCTCCTCTTCCTAACACACCATTTCAGTCTCTACGTAAATAAGACAGCGCTAAGCAACAGCTGAGCCGAGCAACAAGCCAGGGTGAGGAGCTCTTCTTATATGAGGTCATGTTAGGGGAAACAAAATCATCTTGGCTGGTTTGAATCCTGGCCAACACAAAAATGTAAAAAAAAAAGAAGAAGGATGGGAAGGTTTCTCCCTCCTCAGATTTGTCCAATGTCGAAAAATGACCAACAGGCCCCCTTTAAGAAAGTAAAAACACTCTGTAGTAGTTTAATCATTACTACTACTAGCACAAAAATAAAAAGTTAAAGTATTATTAGAGCAACTTGGGAAAGTCTTTGGAAAGATATTCGTCAGTCTATATAAAATTGTTTCTGGACAGCCTGTAGTTTGGTGACCTGTTTAAATAAAAAAAATAAAAGCTTTTGGATTGATTGTAAAATGTCTGGGGTTTTTGTTGTTGTTTTGTTTTGCTTTAGATGGATTAGGAGGGGGAAAAAAAACCCAAACAGCTCCAAACTGCACATGCTCATTGTTTGCTTTTGTGTTTCGAATTCCGCTTGTGAGATTGTGTGCGTGCTATCGCCGACAAGTAACAAGCGTCAGCAGATGTACAATGTACATAACCTGTCATTTGTGTCCATGTTACAGTATTACAGGAGGAAACATTTACCAGACTCTAGGTGTTATCCTTTAGTCAGTTTTCTTTCATTAATTACAGGACTGTAAATATGTCCTGTAATTAATGAAAGAATGCATGCCGCAAACGAATGATTGAAATCTCTTGTGTGTGTAGGGAGAGGGGGCATGAAAATTTCAGACATCCAAGACAACACCTATGGCGATAGTGTAAATCATCTTGATGCAATCCGTGATCGTATCAACAACGGGTGGTTCAGTTTGGCTTAGTGTTTCAGGCTCCAACTTACTGATCAGAAGGAAGGTCAAGGGTTCAAGCTGGCACTGTTTGGCCATTGAACATTACATTTCTGCTTTCTCCAGGCGTACTCATGACTGACCCGGCGCTCTGACTCCGACTTCCTAAAAAGCTAGGTTACGGAAGAGAAAAAGCACTTCACTGTGCTGTAATGTTTATGTGACCAAAAAAAGCAGCTTCTTCGTTGTTCCTGAATCCAAAACTCCACATTACAAATGGACAACAGTGTAAGTAATCTTACTTACACTGTTTCATCTCATCCTCAGTTCCCACACAGAAATACTTGCTTCATTGTTGTTTTGTCGACGTTTCTAATTCCCACTCAATACGAACGCGTTTAAACCTAATCAGTATCGACACATCGGTCATATGTGCTCCATGTTGTGCTGTATCGTTTATCTGAGCGTCCCTGTACCCTTGCACGGTTCTAGATCGCTCAAAAGAACATTTTTATATTAACGATCCATGTGGACGAAACTTCAGACGATCAAACTGCAAGAAGAAAATGGAAAAAAAAATAACGGCTGCCAGGGTTGCTATGATCTAAAGCGATGAATTCTCAGCGTCTCTCTTAGAACTTTCCTGTTGCCATAGCGATCCACTGCTCAAAACAGGCCTCAGTGTCCATCTCTCTCTTTCACTCACCCCCCACCACCACCAGTGAGGACTCCAGCCTTGCAGCCGCCTCTCGTCTCGCACGCCGCTTTTTCCAAACACACCTCGGCAGCTCTCGATGACATATGACTTTACACACACGCAGGCACAAGTTTGTCACCGTGCCGCCGCCGCACCCCCCACGTCTATGCTTGAAAAGAAACCGAACATAGCGCATGCAGCTTGTCTTCTTATCATGAAGATAATCAGAAAACTGACCTGCATCGTGACAAGGATGAGTCGTTTTTTTTAAAGATGACGAAATCTAACGCAGACGTTTGATACTTGAATGAAAACTAAGTGCCAGGAGATCTGTAATGAGCATGTCGGAATGGTGTATGAAAAAGAAAAGAAAGGAAAGGGGGAAAAAAGTAGCATCTAGAGAGACCGAGATCATCGAAAGCAAACACACGGGTACAGTAGCATAAGCAAGTAGGGGGTAAATAAAAGAGATGTGTGAGCCAGCTTGTCGATTACCAGAGTATTAATATCACACCACGGCTATTTCCAGAGCAGGGCAGTAGCAGCCAGAACACAAATAGAGAGCAGCTGAACCCTCCCCTCGTCTCCTCCCCCTCGTCCCCATCAACGAACACCACAGTCGTGTTTCTCAGGCACTGTATTTTTATGCCACTACAAAACTAAAAAAAAAAAGCAAAATGACAATTAGGTATACAGTAACAGACAGACATTATTTAATTTTGCTGAAACTATGTTGATGGCAAGAAACTAGACTGAGCAGAGGTTTTTTGAAAATGCGTAGGGTCAAAAATGTCACGTCAACAAGCAGACAATCCATCAATTTTCTTGATGTTTTGCAGCGCAGGCTTGAACAATTTTTTTTTTTACTTTAGTTGACCCTGGACAAGGGCACATGTATGAAAGTGCAGTGGTTAATTTTAGCAAATGACAGGGGGAAAAAAAAGAAATGATTATTTTAAATAGATATTTATTTACTTATTAATTCATCGACACCTGTATGATCATGAATTCGGTAGTGCTGGAAATTTGTGACCATTAAAGGGCAACTATTATGTAAAATTCACATTTTAGTCGCTTTAGACATTGAGCTGACGCTCCAGCTTGTGCGCAGAAACAAAAACATGACAAGGGGGGGAAAAAAGAAAGCATTCTCTGCTTTCTATTCTTTAGTCCAAGCCCCCCCCCTCCCCAATTATGACATCATAAAACAAGAGATCCCAACCCCAACTTGTTGCTCAGCACAGAAGTTCTCTGGAAGAGGCGTGGCTCTTCCAGAAAAGCTCATATTCACAGACACTGAAATGGTGCTTTTAGAGGGGGAGTGAATCAGATCGAGTCAGTGGTATGAAGAAAGGCATTATCGTAGTAGTATTCCAGCCGGAATATTAATTAACACACACACACACACACACACACACACACACACACACACTTGTGGGACCTCTGAGACCCGTGTTGACTTGTAAAAGAGATGGTCAAATACGGAACCTTTAACGATAACGATTGAGAATGTATAGATGACCGCAATTATGCAGCTTGTTTTTGAAAAATAAATCAACAGGGCATGATTATTGCACACCAAGGTGCCAAGTAAACAGTCTCAGAAGAGCCCTCGAGGAAGACAAGTCTGGAATCAAACAACAGGCATTGTAGGTCACTCTGAACCCTGACAATACACACAAGGTTTCACAGTGTCATGCTCCACAACCTGTTGAACTGGAAATGTTAGTCCGAGTCGAAGACGCTGTGAATACATCGGTGACCAACGAAACAAAGGCAAATACTGCATCAAGAGATTGAAACAGCAGAAAGAGGAAATATGTAAACATAACATCTGTTATTAAGCATGAATTACACATATAGGCAATGTTTTATCCAATATGCTTACAAATATATAATTAATTTATACGAACATTTTTATGTTTAATCTTACATCCAGGGCATTTATGAATCAAGATAGTACAGTCTAGTATAGTGTGGAATTTGTCAACAACAAAAAGTAAATTAAACTAAAACTACATTCACAGATATATTGTCCTGAGCTTCCATGTAGAAGAACTGAAAATTTACCGGTCAAATATTTGAGCACAGAGAAATTCCTGAGCTAAAGCGTAAGCCAAGAACATTCATAATCCTAAACTGAAGACTTGATAATTCCTAATCTGAAACTACTAATATTAGATCCAAATCTAAATCCTAGAATATTACCAGCTTTAGCTTTTAACATAGAAATAACCTAAAATAGTTAACCTAAAATACCGGAAACTCCCAATCCTAAACCTGAACCAACAACAAAAAATCCCTAACAACAACAAAATTCAATTTAAAGCTTCAATCCCTAAAGCTACATCTAGAACCTTGCCCAAACTTTTAGGTTAGAAAATTCTGAAACCTAAGCCTAGAAAAAGTGCCAAACTAAAACTTAAAGCAGAAAATTCGGCTAATCTGTAACTAAGAATAAAATGGAAACTGCCAGACAAATAGTAGCACAGAAACATTGCAACCTAAAACAAGCATCAAATGTACAAAAGATATCGGTTAAACTATAGGAAAGCTATCTGACAAGAAGACACCTGTAATTTCTTTGTTTCTTAACATCATCCTGGCAGAATTTCCAGGCTATAAATCCAGTGCCCACCCTAATCCTACCCGCCCTGTCAATGGACGACTCCAACTCTTTTTCTCTGCAACACTTAAAGAATCATACTAGACGACAAGGATAAGTCAGATTACAACAGTAACCATTAGTCAAGGTACATAGGTGAGAAACTGAGTGAAATGTTGCTACATGTTTAATCAGTTGGCACAGTTTTCAAAGGAAAGATTTCTCAGGAATTGGAAATGTAGTCTTGGATTTAAACTGACAAAATGTAGCACAAAACGTGTCCGGTCACTTTTTTCACTTTTTTTTTTATGATGGGTTGAAGTGCTCTGAGCTTCAGGCAAGGTGAAAGCCTCAGGTTTCCACAACAGCCTCGAGCACAGAGTTATTTATTTCCTCTATAGAGCACATAGTTATTTATTTCCTCTATACTTTTTTTTTTTTTTGACAGTTTGGAAGTTTACAAAGGCAAGTGCACATTAAACCCAGCTATAATTTCTATATTTATTAATTTCTAAACCCACGCTTTGTTGCATGTTTCAGACTTGAAAACAAAATTTAATAAGATATTTTTGGTGACATTATGTGGATGCAGCTGTACATACTGGTTTGCTGATATCGTGTTACCTGGTTAATATAAAGCCTGCTTAAACATAATCTGCTTCCTTGTTTATAACACATCCTTGGTGTGACTACAGGATACTTTAGTTAGAAAAACGTCACAGGGTTACGCAAACATCGATTTCATAGTTTTAGCTCGTCACATCCAGAATAAACGTTCATTCCACTACACCAGACCACAAACAACAAAAGGGTTACTTTATAAAAATCCACCAGAATAAGATATGCTTATATTTGGACAATGCTGGAACTGTAACTGGGATGAAAAACCTCTAACAGATTAAAAGTTAGTGTACATTGTAGAAAATATATTTCATTGGGTGCCGATGTAAAGGTGACGAACACAGATAAAAGCATGTTTTTAAGAAAATGATGTAAAGTTGTGGAGGGTTTACTCTCAATTAATGAACTGTTAATACTTGAAAACGACAAAGTGAAAATTCTTAAAACTCAAGTTCCTTTCAACAGTTAGCCCTGGGTGACTGATATAGTGCATGTCCTGTTACAGAAGAGAAATGATGTATAAAAAGTTGTACTGCAGTCCATGTCACAAAGTTTCTTCCTCACGTTGTCTCAGGATGTTTTCCTTTGTCGGTGTCACTTGTTCATTATGGACAGAAATATTTTTAATTATATTTGTACATTTGTGTAAAACTGCTTTAAGACAATGTCACAAGCAGCTATGCAGCACTATAACAATAAAATTAAATGTTTTCAATAAGCAATCCTGGAAGACTTTAACACAATTTTTTACACTTTTTCCCCCAAGCTTTGGTTTAATAAAACACCAAGTCAAATTTACACAAAACACACTGGCTAACGTGTCAGAACTTGCTTCTGATAATGCTACTCATCTAAACGCTGACCAAACTCAAGCCTCAAGGGTGACAGATTCCCATCTACAAGCACTTCAAAACTAAAAAAAAAAAAAAAACCTCAACTAAAAGGTACAAATGGAAACAGACTTTTTAATGAACAGTTGCCAGAATGTAGTATGAACAAATGGTTATTCAGCTTGTAATGCGCTGGAAAAGTGTTAATACTTGCACCTTACATCTAAAATTATTTGCATGTGAGATGATTGCCAGAACTTGTTTCAAATTTTGTTAAATAATAATCACTATTAATGGACAGTACTTCAGCAGTCAGGCATAGTCGCAGTCTTAAGTCTTAAAAAAACAATATGTTTAGATTTGTGCTATCTTGTCTGTAAAAACACAAACTGTACATTTCAGTACAAGCAATCCTGAAAGATGTGTAAAAGGAATATATGTTAAAGCATGGTTGAATAAAACGCGAAGTGCTTTTTGCTTTACACAAACTGGATAATTGGTTAGTGTTGTGGTGTCATGATATAGTCACGACCAAACTCAAGCACAGAAGGTGATGCTATAATATATTTAGATACCTACATATTACAAAGTTAAGCTGCAAATGGAAAGATAGACCTTTTGTGGATTTTTCTGAGAGAACCTTTGTTGAATAAATGGTTAGTAAATTTGTTATAACAGGCTGTGAAAGACTCAATCTATTTGTGTTATGACAGTTATATTTTTGTACAATCTTTGGATAATCTTTTGAGGTGAATTCATAAATGTACATTGTTTTAAGAAATTATGGAAATATGGACCTTTGTGGACTTTTCTGATGGAATTTACATTGAATAATTGGTAGTAGTACATTTGTGGTAACAGGCTGTGAAGTGATCCCGAGTTTTGATATAAAAACCTTAAGTTCAATCGAATTCAAGCATCGAAACTGATCACATTTTCATTTAAATTTATAAACGTACACTGTTACATTTCTTTGGGAAATTACTGATTTTATGGAATTATCTTTTAGACATTATTATTATTATTATTATTAATCTAAAAAGACTAACATCAGTCAAAGACTTAAGGAAAACGTTTCCGATTTTACAGCATGGTTGAAAAAAAAAAAAACAGGAAGCCAACTGTACACAAAAACACACTGTATAAATGATCAGAAAGAAATGCTACATTATATGTTTAGAAACTTATCTGTAAATTGGAAGAATGACTTCTTTGGGACTTTTCTGACTGAATTTATGTTGAATAAATGGTTAGTAAATTTGTGATAACAGGCTGTGAAAGGCTTAATCTATCCCTGTGTTATGACTGCTTATCAAAAGATTGTACTTTAACTTAACTGGCAAAAGAAATTATTATTAAGCTATAAGGTGTATTGTTAGCCGTAAACTTCAGGATGATTTACATATTTTACAGCATGGTTGAATATAACAGGAAGCCAACATTATATAAAAAGTGATTTTATATATATATAAACACTTGCATAGCAAAAACTTAAGCTGGACATGAAAGAGGCTTTTTTTTTTTTTTACTTTTCTGAGCGAATTTATGTTGAAAAGTTGGTAAATAAACTTGCGATATGATAGTCAAGTTACAGTACAATCTTCAGATAATCATACATTACAGATTTATCTTGAAGGAATTATTATTATTACGCTAAAAGGTATAAGGTTAGTCATAGACTTCAGCTCTCGATAAAGGGAAGGACTGCATTTTGTAGCTTGATATACTCCAAAGCTAAGCCTTTTAAACATTTCACAAGTCATTTTACAGCAGAAGTTCTTATAAATACAAATACAACAATAATTATGTAATAATTAGCCAGTCAAAAGATATTATTCTCATCAAGCATGTAAACAGAGAAGCTGAAAAGCCAACCAACTCGTTAAACAGATACGTGCTAGCTCGTCACACACACACTAGCTACTTGATATGAGCTAGTCATAAAAAGCAGATCAGGAAGTAAGCTTTTCTTTTTTTCGCTCAGAGAAACTCTTACCTGGCTAGATGAGTGGTCGATGACTGACAGTATTGGATTCCGCGTTGTCATTTTCAATCTTCTTCTCTTTTTTTTACGAGTTCACAGCTCTCAAAAACTCAATCAAAAGTGACATCGGCGTTGTTTTCTGTCCGAAGTCCACTGCCAGATCAGCTTAACTTGCACAGCAAGCCTGGAGATCAGGGCTAGTCAAGTCATAATTAGCTGCCTTGACCTGTTCATGAAGTTCCCTTTTTTCTTCTTCTTCTTTCAACTCAGACGATGAATAGCACACCTCCTTGTGCCGTTTGTTAGCCTTCTTAGCTAACTAACTAATAAACGTAACAAATAACCGCAGCAGGCTAACTACTACAGTACAGTTAACTAGTTAGCAAGCCTGCTAACGTTCTTTTTTTTCGCTCTCTCTCCCTCTCTTTCGAAAAACAAAACGAAATCGATACTGGACATTCGTATCTCTATCAAATTTAACTCATTAAAACAAAAACGATGAAAGAAACAAAAAAAAATTTTTTTTACTTGAAAGTTAGGCCAGAAAGAAAATCCAGACCTGTTAGCGTGAAATACAGGAAGCTCTTGTTGATGATGATACAATGTTCAATCTGTATGCTCACATCAAGAATCCAGAATAAATCCAAGACAAACCTGTCCTGAAGAAAAATAAATTAAAAGTTTAAGGGTAAGTCAGCCCTAGGTTACAGGAGGTAACTTGGCTAACAGGCTAGCTCAGGAGGATGTCGATTGGTTTTCACCAACTAGCCGATGTTCGAACGGTAAAAACAAACGAAAAAAAAAATTCGTAATGCTGGAAAATTTTATCATTCAAATCTATGAAGATAATATATTCGTGTCCGAAGGTGAATAATTCCTGACAGCCAGTCTGACAAATAATAATAATAATGAAAATAATAATAATAATAATCACTGAGAGAAAGCGACACACCGACGCTACTGCAGCTCCGTCTCACTGCGCTGACCGAAATTCATATCACACACACAACAGCTGCTAACCGAAAACGGGCTGATGCTTAACAACCGCGCCGGTTTCAACAAGTCACTCGATGGACGAGTACCCCGAAATCACTCGTATAATCTGATTTCAATGGTTATAAATCGAACGAACGCTGAAGGCAGCTGGGCGGCCACTGCACCGCCCGTACCCCGCTCCTGCGCTCCTCTGTCTGCCTTCAACACAGCAGCGTGAATCCTTCCATTCCACTTCCGGCCGCAGGCGGTGCTACAATATAAAAGCCCCTCTTTTACTAGGGTGTTAAAACATCCTTTCCTCTCTCTGTCTCTCTCTCTCTGTCTCTGACTGTAGAATCTAATTTCATTCATTTTAGAAAAGACAAATACATAATTTTCACACACAAATCTCTTTTCTTTTCAATACACTTCAACAAGTTCAACATGCTTTCGTATTCCTTCATTAATTTCAAATTGTTTTGCTGTGCGCCAAGAATGCACCGCTGCTCTCACTTCTTCATCAGAAATGAATCGTCATCCTCATCCCAGCCATTTGTCTCATCCTCTTAGAGCTGCTTTCAGTGGAAGTCTGACAGAGCAAGATCAGGACTATAGGGGGGCCACTCACTCACTCACCGTCTATACCGTGTCATCCTGTAGACAGGGTAGTGGTGAGACTTAGGGCATGAGGCGGGGTACACCCTGGATAGGGTGCCAATCCATGGCAGGACACACATACACACACTAACATGCTCATTCATACACCACGGGAATGCTCAGAGGAAACCCACCAATCAAAGGGAGAACATGCACACAGACATTATTGAAAAAAATGTATTTGAATAAATAATCTAAATAATCTCAGTGCTTTTCAATACACTTTGCCCAGCAAGCTTTCGTCCGATGTTTTACTGAAACTTCTGTTTTACAGAAGTGAATCATCGTCCTTGTACACCTGCTTTCAGGGGACGTCCGACAGAGCAAAATCAGGACCATAGGGAGGAGGCTATCCCAAAAGACTTAGGGTACGAGGCGACGGACACCTTGGACAGGGTACCAATATATTTCATATACACACTCACACGCTCATTCACACACTGCAGCCAATTTGGAAACGCCAATTAACCTAATCTGCATGTCTTTGGACTGTGGGAGGAAAACCGGAGTACATGGAGGAAACTCACCAAGCATGTGTAGATCATCCAAACTCCATGCACACAGACCCAAGTTGGGAATCGAACCCGGACCCTGGAGGTGCAAGGCGACAGTGCTAACCAGTAATTTCTTTCTGGCAGTAGAATAAATTTTTATTTAATTAACCTACTAATAAATAAAAGGCAAATACATAATTGTTTTGACATAATCTCCTTGCTTTTCAATACACTATGTCGAACAATCTTTCGATTCACTTGAAGAACATTCACCTTCCTTAGCAGATCCGTCCAGACTTTATTTGCAGATATCCAAACACTTCTGTTTATACTCTTTCTTGAGTTGCTTCGGCACCGGGTACATCGGCAGACCACAAAAAAAAATCCGTGAATTATTGTACGCTGCACTTCTTTCATGCAAATCACAATGAAGTGAACTGATGTAACACGTTCACATGAACTGATATAACGCGTTCACAACTGCACCGCAGTGACTAGGGACATAATAGCATCGAACGGAAAGCACTGCAGCCAACAGAAGTTTTAATAAGTGCGGATAATTCTTTCAGTGTGTAATGAACAGGATTGATGAATTGGAATGAGATTAAGAGCATACATTAAATCTACCATATAAAATAAATCAAAATTAATATGATACAGAGATCGTGTGACCACTATAGTATTATAAATATATTATTATTGACAAGAATGCATCACAATTCATAATTTATCGGCACTTCTGGGCAGGGCACAATTACACATTTGGAAATTAGTCAATTAGTCTAATCTGTGTGTCTTTGGACTGTAGAAGGAAACCGGAATTCCCAGAGGAGACATACCAAGCACGGGTAGAACATGCACACATACAGTATACACAAGGCAGGAATCAAAGCCTTAACCCTGAAAGTGCGAGGCCACACTGCTAACCACGACACCACAATGCCACCTAAGTAAGTGGCAAATTCCGTTGTATTTTTTGAACACGTGAGATTCGGCTGTTACACATTATTAATATGTTGCTGCAGGGTTAGCGCTGTTTCCTTGCAAGTTCAGAGCTTTAAATCTAACCTCACGTATGTGTGTGTGGATTTTGCATGTTCACCCCGTGCTTTGTGGGTACTCTCATAGTCCAAAGACATGCATGTACTGTAGGCTGATTGTTGTTTCCAAATTGCCCATGGTGCTTGATTGGGTTTGTGTCTGCACCTTGACACTCGATCCCTGCGACGGGCCCACATGTCCCTTAACAAGATAAGCAGTGAGAAGAATGAACGCAGCTTTAACATTTATTCATCTTAAAGCTTTACTAGCTTTAAGACGCACAAGTCACCCAGATATAGAATGAGAGGGTTAGTCTTAATAGATTCTTGAACAGCACAAAAACGTTTTTTTTTACAAAGCCCAGATCAACCAGGTCATGACTTTATTGATGTTTTACTCTTTATTTATTTATTTAACTATAATCCTATAGAATGGGGGGATTTCCAGAGTCCTAGCCATTTGTCTCAGGGACAGTCCAGAGTCAGACAACCAATAACCTGGCCTCTTTCTTTGGAATTTTCCAATCATGAAAAGAAGTGGAAAAAATACTAGTCGTAATAATTTCAACAAATTATGGTGCATACATTTTAGAATAAAAATATGGGTGGTAATTAACTTTTTTCAACACGTTGAATTTGAAATCGCAGTACAGCAACAACAGTGGACAACAGCAAGAAGCGTTAGTTATTAATTAGCATGGGGAATATTATATATTTAACCAAATACTGTGTCTCTTTATTAACTGCAGCCAATGTGGTTGTTATCTCATTTCAAAGCAGAGAAGAGGAAGTTTAAAGTGTTCTCAGGCCGCATGGCCGTTTTGATGTTGCATCTCTCTATAAATAAGGGAAGTGACTAGAAGTTGCGAAGACTACTCTTAGTTGTCCTAGTTAAATTACACACATACGTGCATTTTAATGATCAGATTCACATTTTCACATTTCACCTAACTCTTATAATAAGCTCGACTCTTCAGGGGAGGCTTTCGGCTAGATTCGTGGGCATCTATCAGACCTATCAGCCATAACTTTAAAACCATTAACTTTAAAAAGAGGTTTAAAAAAAAAAAGGTTTAGATTTCCCCTGTGCCCCCAGGTCTGCTCTGTCCCCTACATATAGTGGCAGATCCTTTGGGTGCTGAGGGCTGTGGGGTGTGGCCTCCATTGATCAGACTTGTTTGTCCAGCGCCTTTCATGGGTGTTTGGTCTAATTGAGATCTTGGGAATTTTGATTTCAGATCAGATTAACAACCTAACAACTCTAAGCCCCATACGCGGCAGACTGTGATGCAATGGGTATTCTGATACCTTTCGATCCAGGCCAGCGTTCCATTTTTCAGCAGTTTGTGCTGCTTTGTCTTTGTTTTTTGTGGGATCGCCTTTATGGGCTGGCATTTGGTTCTACTGGGCATGGGTGAGCAGTTGTGGCTTAATGAACAAGTCAAGTAGAAGCTTTACTCCAGCTTGAATGGATGGCCTTTGAGTGTTTTCCTACGTACAGAATCTGATCACTCTCAGTGACTTCCATCTTCAGGAGCTCTTGTCCTGTAACATACAGTATAGGCATTGTGTGTGTAGTGAACAAACCAGAAGTGCAGGTCAAGAGTAAACCAGAATGTGAAAGCACCTCATTTTTAACCAGTTTATCCATTCTTCCTTTGCTTTTGTTCCTGGTTTCACTGATTGTGTTTATGTGAGGCACTTTGCTGCTCTCTGCTGGTGTGAGCAGTATAACATAAAATATTAAAGGATCCTGAACTTGGAGCAGAGGTTATTACTGATTTGGTAGGCATGTGTTTCACAATGAGAAATCGATTGTTTTTTATTTCTAAAGCAAATCATCCATCAACCATCTGTCTTCTTCCAGCAGACCGCTGCAGTCCTTTTGTAGATCTCTTACTATTCACGAAGGCGTCAGAACCAGTCCTTGAACCTTTCTTATACTGAACAGCAGACTACTGAAACCATAGCATGCTGGATACGGGTCACACTCGACGTTATCAAGCTTGAATTTCTTATATATATATATATATATATATATATATATATATATATATATATTTTTTTTTTAAGTGTTCTTAATGAATAATTGTTCTCTTTCTAAAATTGTTCTCTTTCTAAAACCCCTCTAGTTGGGGGTCTTCCCTGCTAGATAAGCGTTAAACCATTAGCAGTCCATATATAATTTCCCTCAAAGAGTGACGTTATGCTTTTGACTTACACCTATACTCGAACCCTTATTGTTGCATTGCAGAGTTATTTTATAAAATATAATGTCATTATTAAAATATTGTCCACATTGGGCAAATTCTAAGAACTCACACCACATGAATTATATTAATTAGTTTTAATAGAACATTCTGTCCAAACCCTATTACATTATTTTAAAATGCAGATTTACATAAAGTAGTACATTTAGTAGTTTTATTATATATAATAATAATTATTATCATTATTATTAAAATGGCTGTTTTCTTTATTTATAGCTGCTTTTTTAAGCCTTAACCCATTTAAACGAACAACTTGGATAATAAATAGTAAATATCTCCACTACATTAAATTGACTATTTATTACCCAAGTTGTATAAATGCTAAATATTATATATTACATACAGTATAATGTATATTAATATACACTATATATAGTACATTATATACATTTAAACCACTGAAATGTAAATTACATGAATTATCTTGTTAGAGCAGCAAGTGTATGGTCATTTCTAAAAGCAGAAATGTGTTGGAAGCAGAAAAAAATAGTTAAGGATCTCAGTGACTTTGACAAGAGCTTATGGCAAGTCTTTTGGGGTGTTCCGAGTTTTCAGTGGTTACGACAAAAATGGTCCAGGTGGTGAATTTGTGACAGGATCATGGATGTCCAAGGCTCACTGGTGCATGTGGGAAGCGGAGGCTAGCCCCTCAAGTCCGAACCCACAGAACACCTACTCTAGCACTGAAAATGTTAATGCCAGCTACGATATTAGCCCTTTTATGCATGAATTATGAGAACCTCTGAGTGTTTTAGCCCTCTCTAGATTTAAATAAAATGCAATTGAAATTTTTTGTTTACCTGTCCACTCAGGTGTACACCAATGCCAACTATAGCATATTGAACTAAACAAAAACAAAACATTATATATATATATATATATATATATAGTCAGTGCATCAACAAATGTCAACATCATGCCCCTCTCATCTCCTTTCCCATCTATCTTGTATGGAAATTGGCAAAGCATCCAGAGCACACAGCCATAAGACACTGCAAGCAAACATACTTTGTTGGATGCAGCATTATCTTGGCAATTTTAATGTAGATGATGCACAAGCATCCACTGTGTTGGCCTACATGCAACTATAACAACAAGACCCCTGTATACACGGGAGGACAGCTTTTGAATAGCTGTCCACTGTAGTCACCACTCTGCACGAAAGGGTTAGATTAGGCAAAAAAAAAGTGCTTAAATGAGCATGTGAGTGTGTGCATGTTTGTGATCCGGGTTTGATTGTTTGGTTTCCTCTGGGTACTCCGGTTTCCTCCGAAAACATGCAGGTTAGGGTAACTGGCGCTCCCAAAAAATATATAAAAATTGCCCATACTGTGGGAATATTGAGGTCCTACCACGGTTGTAAAAATGGGAATAAATTCGATGGTCACCATTGGCCTGTGGAGTCCCTATTTGGACTACAGAGGTTCCAAGATGGTTGGATCGGTGGATTATTAAATAGACTTTTACTGAGCATGTGGTTAAAGCCAATCATGCAATAACACGGTGGGATTTTTAGGATGGATTTGCTTTAGACGGCACAAATCCTATTTCCTCACCAATTTGTT
Organism: Clarias magur; assembly: GCA_013621035.1. Lineage (NCBI taxonomy): Eukaryota > Metazoa > Chordata > Actinopteri > Siluriformes > Clariidae > Clarias > Clarias magur. The sequence continues at coordinate 1,539,045 of QNUK01000009.1, read as the reverse complement.
TTGTTTGCTATTGGACCACAATGATGTCATCTACTTGGAAACCCCGCCTTCGCGCGCGCGCGCGCACACACACACACACACACACACACACAGAGACGCACGCACACACATACGCGCGCACGCACGCGCGCACTCAGGATGCACAAGATGTGCGACTACGGTGAAAGCGCACACACTGGACGCGGTGACTGCATGCTTTTATGCCGTGCATAACCAGGCTGTGCTTACAAATGCCAGATCTGCATAAACACGACATAGCTACTGCGCGCGCGCGCGTGTGTGTATATATGTTTTGTTTGTTTTTTTTAGATCATGAACACACGCGGGTTTAGATTGGCTGTGTGAGCGCGCGTGGCATCGGAGCGGAATGATCACAAGAGCATCAGTGAAAATAATGAGCATACAGCGGACCTAGGTTACCCGTAACGTGAGTATTTCTATCGCTTCTATTTATTCCGATTCGTGCGTGTCCGAGCCGCAAAAATAGCCAGAGCTTCCTTTTCATTAAAGCGCAAAAAAAAAGATATAATTAATTTTGTCATCTAAGCATTTAAAGGCCCGCATGACTGCTTTTGATTATTGTTTATTCCAGAGATTCACTGCACAACACAACACAAGGCATCACATCACATCACATCACATCAAATCATCCCTTTTGCACAGAAGCGCATCACCGTGCAACTGGAATAGCCCACTCCCAATACAGCTGGAACACATTTTTTTTTGCAACATCTTAAGGTCGAATATTCTTCATAATAACCAGAAAGAGAGAGAGAGAGAGAGAGATGTGGTTGTGGCACAGCATGGCCTACAGTCCTTTAGGATCTCAAATGATCCATGTTTTACACTCCAGTCTAATCATTTCATGTCTTTGACCAGGACATAGACCAAGGTTTTGGTGGTTAACGCATTCGGATAAGCTTGATCGAAAGTGCATGACAGTTTTTGGAGGACAGTTACAGCAGTTCCAGGGACAAAGGATCACCCGAGCACAAAAGATGAGAGCCAAATGCAGCCGGTTCTCCAGAGTGCACTGATGGGTGACGGTGCGCTTAATTATTCCATTCTCGAGTTTCCACTTCATTTCTTGTTATCACATTACTGCGCATGTTATCTGGACTTTTGTTGCTACAGAAGAGTAAGCAAGAACAAAGGCAGAGGAGGACAGGATGATGATGATGATGATGATGATGTGGAACCTGTAGTTACGGCATCTGAGTAAATGTATGAGCATGGATGCTGAGTAGGCCTGAGTCTGACGCAGACTTTCCAGCTCTATGTTGAAAAATATAATAATAATAACAATGATAACAATTATGTTATTGTAGAGTGAAATGCTATTTATTAGTTTTTTTTATAGGTCTAAAGGTCCATCACATTACTTTCACAATATTCAAACAGGCAGCTGGGGCACATGATTACTCCACAGCTCAGCATCCACTTAACTATAATTCACTACAAATTTACACTGTATAGCCAACGTAAATCATCCATAAACCCAACTCATGCAGATTATTTCAGCTTTTCAAACTGTAAATGCATTCAGTTTGTTTAGTAGGTCATTCAGTTCAAATATAGACACAGAATCTTAAGTGTATGTATGGGCTAGAAACATGTTTTGCACAAATGGTACATTTTTGAAATATGGTATGAAATGTGATGATTGACTTAAAAACATACAAAAAAAGCTAAAATATACTATAAAGATTAAAAATGATTAACATCAACCCAATATACCATATTAGAATGGGTAATTAAATTAACAGTGATTAACATTTAAACAGTAATTGGAAAGAAAAAGAAATCTAACATTTATAACCGTTATAAAATTTCTCCGATTTTGAATGTGACTTCAAATGATCTAAATTTAAAAGTATATTTTTTATTTAGAGTGTTGTATTATCTATTAATATTCTACCATTCTGATAAGCTGTTATTTATACGAATATAATAGTAAAATGAAGAATTTGATTTGCTTCACAAATTGCACTGATATCCCATTATTAGTTTGGTGCTTTGAAGATTTATCTCTGATAATAAAAATAAAAAATGTCTGTGATTTTATTGTGAAATAAGCCAAATGACACAGGGATAGTTCTGCCAGATTTCTCCAGATCCTCCGTGTACCCAAGCAAGATGAAACATGATATTGCCAAATCAATAAATGAGCCCAGTATAGAGATATCAAAAATTCATCAGAGTCTCGTAGCAAATTTTAGTGATTTGGAGAAGTCACTTCAACTGTTCACACATTTTTTTTACTAAACCTAACCAACAGTGGTTACTGAAAGTAAAGGAGTCATGCACAAGGTCTAAATTTCCCCAACAGCTAACACACAAACAAAGTACTCTTAGTGCAATAAGCAAATATCTCTGCTTAAGACATACAGTAAATACATTTCTTTTTTCCAGCCTCTGTGACAGTAAAGCTGACGAATTTTTCTTTGTCTATGTGATACAAAACTTCAAAGTCTTAGCTTTCAAATATGATATGCCACATGCACGAGGACCACCATATGTGGAAACAATGACGATTTGAAATTGTTTATGCCATTTTAGACAAAATTGAAAAAAATGAGAAACAGTTTAGAGGTTAAGAGACAATGTTCAACAGACATATTCCACCATACCATAGAAACGGTTGCACGTTAGAACAATTGCATTCATATAAACCTTACAGCTGGAGCTGCTGTCCGAACCATGCTGTTAAAGAAAATCGATCAACACCACCTGACTAATCAGAATAGAGCATTCAGCAGCACTTCTGTATATGAAAATGCAAAACAATCAGGATTAAAAAGTCTACCTAGCTATATAATGTAGAAGATGAGATATAGGTAGTCAGTGCTTAATATTGTTAATGTTGCAGTATTGTAGTAGTGTTCAGTACTACAAGCTTACACAGCTACAAAGCATTACATCATTGCCTGCTATTATAAATTATACATTTGGTGTCTTATTCCACAATGCTGAGAAACCTGGTCCCAGTTTCATATCAATTTGTTGTCCTAAAAATCTGTTTATTCCTGGCAATAATTGCTTACATACGGCATTGATAGGCGCTTATATTTTAGTACATGGGAAATCAAACTGTTGGAAGTTGGTGTGCCTACGCAAGTAATTGGTCAACATTCAGAGGCTGCTTTATACAATCTAAGCAAGCACAGACTGTGCTGCTATAAAAAAAGAAGGTTCTCTCCAGTGTGAGACAAATAATATCCATTACACATGTACTTTGTAAGTGAAATTACATATGAGGTGTATGATCAAAATGATGTGAAAATCTGGGTCAATGTAATCATCACCCCCTCCACCACAGGCAGAAAAAGACCACGCAGAAAATAAAGAAAACGGATGAGGATACCATCATCATGCTCAGTGCGTGGATGTGTGCGTGTTGGATTAAACGCATGGTGTGATGACTGTGGCCTGGAGTGTATGTCTTGATTTGAAGTACACTTTTGCATGAATGTCCCTCAGACAAGGTCTGTGGCTGAGTCAACCATGTCATATCTTAGTATATTAGTTCTTCCAGTCCTTCATCTCCTACCTCTCTCTCTCTCTCTTTCTCTCTCTTGCTCTTTCATCCACAACAACCCCCTAATATTACATACTGCTGATTGCTCATGGTACTGGTTGGCACTAATGAAAAATAATAATCTGGAGTTGGATTTTTAAAAGCTAGCATGCTAGATAACGTGGATTTCTTTCGTTGTTTTGGTTTGTCTCGTGGAGCCCATTTAACAGGATGGTTGTGGATGATAAACAGAAGCTAAGATTAGCTTCTGTGTGGTAATCATCACAATTCTGTAACTGTGCATGGTGTGACTAACATTGAGCAAATGTATAAATATCATGTATAATATAAAAATACTCAAATATCAGAATTTATTTTTTAATTCTTAATTTTTTTTCTCTCTGATCTTCAAACATGCAGCTCTGCCTAGCCCCAGATGCCTCCCCTTCCTCTTGACGAGCGCATAGTGGTAATTCAGCGGCCTAAAAGCCTGGGTTTGTGTGTGGCCTCTCCACCAGCCACCTCTCAGTCTTCCTCACGTCTTACCACGCGCAACGAGCCCCCACCCCGCTTACCACACACCCAACCTCCTCCATCCCGTCCCCATCTACCCTCTAATTCTTTGTCTTTGGAATGCAGGCACAGGCACTTACCCCATGGGCAAAGAGCCAAGGGCGAGAGAGGCGGTACAGAGGACAGCAACCGGATCCCTAGTCACTGTCACAGCAATGGGACTGTGACACTGGGTCCCAGACCTTACACGCACACTCATACAATTGACATTAAAGTATCGGTGGACAAAGGAGGGCCACATTTAGACAAAAGGTGCAGTAGCAGCTTAACTCGAGGTGAAAGCAGCAGAGAAAGCAGAGCCCAGAGGGTGTCTTCACACTTAGCTCCAGGGCAAAGTGACAGGAAATTCAGAGGAAAGACTTCAGACACCACTGAGAGGCACCAGATCAAGGCACAATATAATAACCTCTATCAGAACAACCTCACAGTGTCACCCGGTGGGGTGCTGGAATTTGTTCCGGCCCAAAGGCAACAATCTAAACCCAGGTGGTCGAAGGAGGAAGAGTTGTTATCAAATCCACGTTTTACAACTGCCAACTACAGGGACGTGCCTTCTGTTGGTAACAAAGAAAACTCAAAACTTGGAGCTGTCCATCAGCCTCCCAAGCCCCAGAGCCTATCCCATCACCTTAGCTCTATCCCATCAGCCCATGCCGCCATCCTAAACACTCACTATCAGGTGACCCCAAACTCTGTCCCATTTTGGGCCCCATCGTCCTTTCCACAAATCAGTCAAACCCGGAACTCGCGTATCAGAGAAACACACCCCCAGATCCTCCACAGCTTGCCTCTATCTCCAACTTCCTCTTGTGAAGGCTTCCCTAGCCCAGATCACACTTGCACTATAGACTTTTCTCGTCCATTCAACTGTGACTGTTGGAGACTGGTGTGCTGTAAAGGAAGGAGAACTCACTCAGCTGCCTGCAAAGGGGGTACTGGAAGCCCATCTTCTTCATTCTCCAGAGGCCAAAGAGCAAGTTCAAACAACGTAGGTGACGGTGCCATGGGATTAAAGAAGTTAGGAGGGTGTCTGTCCACAGCTTCAACCACAAACACCTCTTCATCCAACAGCACTGTCTCAGAATGCCAGACCGGGCTTCTTAGGCCCCTAGGCTGTGCATCCTGTTCAGGGGAAGGTGGAGCTTTCGAGAGTCCTGCTACCTTTCGCAAGAAACTGGTTGGTGGTTGTCTACCCTGTGCTCCTTTCTCCCCATCCGCTCCTTTGCGTGCTCTGCAAAGCTGTGTCAGTGGCTGCAATCCCAAAGCAAGCCAGTCTGGTAGCTCTACTTGTAGTTACTGCAGTAGTGATCCCATAGTAGTAACTTTTAACCCTCACAGAGGCAAGCCTCCTGGCTTTCCCCACAATGCCGGGGTGCAAACCATAAGAGGACACCAACACGATGACGACGATTACAGCGTGCGCACAATTTGGCCTGATGAACTTGCAAAAAAGATGACTCACTCTAAATCCCAACCGAACCATCATGGTGTAGGGATGAGGATGGGAACAGGAAACTCTTACATGGGGCGTGACCAGAGTAACGGAACCAGTCCAGTCATTCTGGATTGCCGTAATCTTCTAGAATTTACACGCTCCCAATTGACTGACCATGCAGGACGGCGGAGACTCCAGCAAGGCAAGGTGGCAGTTTTAGACTTCATGGGGTCAAGAGACCCAGGTCAGGACTCCCTGAAAAGGCTCTTTAACAAGGAAGGTGATGCTGGAATGGCAAATGATGATGGTCTAGATGATATGTTTCTAAGCTCCCCTTCTCATCGCTCTCTCACTCCTGAATCTATACCCTCCTTCTCCCCTCCACCATCAGCCCCTGGCACCCTGATTAAGCCCAAAACATGGGGAAGGGATTGGGAGGGAGGGCACTCCTTACCATCTGCTCAGTCACTCCATTTGGTCCTTAACTCATTCAATAGAGAACAAGAAGAGGAAAAGAGAAGAGGTAAGGATTTTAGGGGGATTAAGGCATTTTTTTTTTAATGTTTAAGAGTAACAAAATCATGTTTCTGTTCCCATTCTAATATTCCTGTGCCTGAAAGGAACTTTTTTATACATTTAGGGGTGTTGCTTTAAAAATAAAAATAAGAACACAGGGCAATGTCCGTATATCGTAGCTATGGTTTAAGAACAGCAGAAAAGACCGAATGAAGCAGGATGATTACGTAATAAATCTGTAAAATACTAGTACAGTCTTGCAAAGTTCTGTAAATATAGCTATTTCTTCGATGTCCTTCTGCTCTAGTTTCTCTGTGCTCTGATCCCTTCTGTTGTTTGGACGGCATTGCTATTATGTAAGCACAACAGGATGCTCAAAGCCATATTCCGAACTAATGCAATTTCAATATAATTTGCAACATGGATGAAGTAATAGCACATATTATCGAGTATCTTTTGGATGATGTTCTCTCTTATTCAACCTCCCACTTGCTTTCCTAATTACTAGCTCACTTGCACAACAGGTGCACTTATTTCACACAGAGGACAAGATAATGAAAAGGGTTCTGTTTTTCCTATGTCAGTGCACCTCTCCCTTCCGCTCTCATCCTCCCTCCCTGCGTCTCTGTCGGATGAGAGTCTAATGACTCCAGATGTGGAGAACGCGGTGATCAGCCCCATTCTACCTTTCCTTTTCCTGGGGAACGAGAGAGACGCTCAGGACCTGGACCTGCTGCTTCGACTGAACATCAGTTATGTGGTCAATGTCACCACCCACCTGCCCCTCTATCACTTGGAAACGGGTGTGGTACGCTACAAGCGTCTGCCTGCTACTGACAACAGCAAGCAGAATCTCAGACAATATTTCGAAGAAGTCTTTGAGTTTATAGGTGAGTGTATTTTTCGGGTTTGTCCCTTAGTGACCCGTCTTGTTTTGGGATTTTTGGTGTTTGGGTCTGTGTCATCTTTGTTTAATTCGAAGTTGTAGAATCCAATAAAATAATCAGGAAATGAGTGGAATGCATGTTGATCTGCCATATTTGTATTTTATTTTTTTATTTTTTTCATACAGAGGAGGCTCACCAGAGTGGCCGAGGCGTGTTGATTCACTGCCAAGCAGGCGTGTCTCGCTCCGCGACCATCGTCATTGCTTATTTGATGAAGCACACCCTCATGACCATGACCGACGCTTATAAATACGTCAGGAGTCGCAGACCGGTCGTATCCCCCAACCTCAACTTCATGGGCCAGCTGTTGGAATTCGAGCGAGATCTCAACTCCGGTGTGACGCCTCGAATCCTAACCCCTAAGCTGAGTGGCCTGGAAACACAAGTCTAAGTCTTTAAAAAAAAAAAAGAAGACGAAGAGATGGAATCAAAATAAACATGGTAGACAAAGAAAGCATGGATTTCCATCATGCTTCCTATGGACATATGAATACAATTAGTCTGGGTGAAAAAAAAGACAGTAGAGTATGCTAAGGAAATATTTACAAATGATGTACTTCCACTCTTTTGAGTATTCCTATTGCATAATTATAGCACTTAAACAGAAGTAGGCAAATGGGTGTTTGTATAATCAACCTCACAGTGATACTGTGCTTATAATAACGTGCCAAGTTTTATAATGTGAAATACTACATAGTAATACATTATAACTGTTATTGTATTCTACGTATTTACGTCAACCTGCCCTCGTTGATGTATCCGATGTATAAAACGGTGAAGGCAGGAAGGAAATGCAAAGCAAGGGCAAAAAAAAAAAAAAGTACTGTCAAGCACAGAAAAAGACACAAAGTGATGAATTTCTCAGACCTGAAAACTGTAGCAAATTTCTCACACCTTCTCCACTGTGCACAGAACTTTTCTAGGCATATTATCAAGTAGAGAGTTCAATGCACTTATTTTCTTATCTCAGTTAACGCCACGTTAGCTGCTGACAAATACTACAGCACACGCAAAGGTTTCTTTCGCATTATCGTCATTTGGAGTCATCCACCACTTGGGTTAAGACATTCGTGGTTCACATGCTTTTTAAAATCCTCTGTGTGGGAAATGTGCAATCGAGGTGCATAGACAGTGGAGGAGATGTTGAATTGAATTATTCCAGCTTGGATACTTTCATGCACGGAATTTGAGATACTAAACGCAAGTGTGAAAAGCACCGTTTTTTTTTTTTTCACACTCTTACTAGCAGAAACGAAAGAGTCAGACAGTGAGAGATCGAGGGAGAGAAAGAGAGTCACAATACTGTGCTTTTAATACATCGTGAACTAAAAAAAATACACAAATGGATTCTGTTAGATTTTTCTTTTCTAATTGAATTCATGAACTGTTATCTATTTTTTAAAACTCTGCAGGCATGGGTGCGAGTATAGATTTTATTTTTCTAAGCACTTTGTATATAGTTGTTTTATTGTGTTAACGGTACAGAATCGGATGGTGTGATATGAGCAAAACAGGAAGGGAATGATCAGAGGTGATGCTGAAAAAAAAAAAAAAGATTTTTACTAAAAAGGAAACAAACAAAAGTGTTCATTTAATCATTGTGATTACATGAGGGTTGTACTGAAAGATATTCGGAGATGTGCAGAACCTACTGTAGGTGGTTCAAATTCCACATGTTGCTGGAGAAACCTTTCCTCGGTACAAAGGTACTCGTCTCTTATCTCAAGCGATGCATTTGCACCATCGTTGACCCCCACACTCAAATCCTCTTTGCCAATCGCCTTTGTCGCGTTTGATGTTCTCTCACTTCAATGCTTTATCCATCTGTGCACTTTGCTCTCGTCAATGGTGTCATCTCCGTAAACATTCTTGAGCACAGTGGGAGACGATCAACTGCGGCGAAGGGGATTTTCACAGACGATCCGAGGATCCGAGGAACGATGGCGCAAATGCATGTCCTGTGATGGAGGACAGACGTAGAGAGGAAGAGTTACTCTAGCAACATGTGCAGTTTGAACAACCTATCTCGGTTAATAGAGAGTTGCATTACTTCCGGTACAGCCCTCGTAATTTCGCCTTGCTGCTTGCCAATATGAGTCTAAATACCCATCACTTGCTTAATTTGATTTTTAGGTCTATTTATGTATGATATTGATTACATTTCCGTTTCAGTCAAAACAACAGAGTCGAAATTCTCATTGACACTAGATTTTTAACCTAATGCTGAATAAACATGAATGGTATTAGATTCTTAGGTCCCAGGGACAACGATGTGAATTAGTTATACACTGCCTGGCCAGAAAAATGTCGCCCACTCTGAAAGATTTCATTCAGTCATCTTTGTTTACAGCACACGGTGTGGTGGCCAGATACCTCATGTTCCCAGAAGCACTCTTTCACAGATTGAGAACTGGAATATGTCTGGATATAAACCAAGGATGAAAAACTCCATAGACGTGATACACGTCATTCAGTACATTCAGGTCATCAGCTGGCTTCATTTGTTGCCACATAACTTTGCTGAGCCTGACCAAATGAAGCAACCCCCAGATCATAACCTACACTGTATAGTGGCCACTATGCATGATGGGTGCACCACTTCATGCATTCCTTTCTGATGCGCCAATCGCTCTGGAATAGGGTTAATCTGGATTCAGACACCACGTGACCTTTTTGCATTGCTTACTATGAAACATAGCTCTGGTTTGTTTAGAGATTTGTCTAGTTTGTCTAGATTTTTTTTTTTTTACCATGCAACTTCACCAAGTGTTTAATTTATGACTTTATTCTGACTGCACTTGTTCCACAGGATGTGATAATGTGTTTGTAGGGTTCTTAACCAAGTTTCTTTTTTTTTTTCTTTTTTTTTTTTCCCCCGATTTCCTCCCTAATTTAGTCGTGTCCAATTCCTCCCCGTCACTAGGGGGCTCCCACATTAAGGCTACTACTACCACTCAGTCGGGAGGACCGAAGATTATCACATGCTTCCTCCAAACCACGTGACGCCAGCCGACCGCATCTTTTCGAACCGCTCGCTCACGCACCGTTGGGGGCGGCGTAATACACTCGGAGGACAGCGCTATCCGCTCCTTCCACTTGCGTGAGCTCACAGACACTGATTGGCTACAGAGCCCTGATTAATGTGAGAGAACTAAGTACCTCTCATCCCTCCCCTCTGAGAGAGCTCGGCCAATCAGCTCTCTCTAGACCTCCGGCTGCGAGAGGTTACAGCATCACCCGGGAATTGAACTTTCTGAAATGGCGACTTTTTGGGGGGCCAGGCAGTGTAGTTAATACAGTCTTATGAATGGTTTACAGTCAAAAGCACATTTTAAAAGGCATTATAGTAATACGGTAATTATTTGTGCTTAATCCGGTTCTAATCCTTATTCGTTTCTGATGCCGTTCATTTGCCTAGCATTCATTTGACTAAAACAGGAGAGCAGGCAAACCATCTGCCTTTGAAGATCAGCTATGGAAAATGTCCGCCAGTTAAATTCTTCCTTTCTTACACTTAGGGTCCATTGTTTACATTTCTCGTTTCAGTTGATAGATTTTGAACAGTGCTCTTATGATACTATGCACCATTCCAACTTTTTTCGAATATGGAAGTGTAATCTGTGAAAAAGACCAGGCTTTGTTCAGTTCACTGTGATAAGCTTTCTTCTTCCTGAATATTGCCCAGTTTTCAGCCTTAGTCCTTGAAGTCTCCCTTCATCCGTCTCGGCGCGTAGGGGTGGGGGGATTTTGTTTTGCGGTCTTTGAGCTTTTATCTGTCTGGCTGAAGCAATGCGCTTTCACCCTGCACTGCCGTGTCAGAACTAAGCCACCCTCCCCAGAGATTTCCACTTTGCATTCCAGTGCAAATCAGCTGGGTCAAGATGTGGAGCCGGTAAATATATACGAGCAAAAAACAACGTACTACGTGTGTCTATGTAAGTATGTATGTAAGTACGTATTTATGTATGTATGTACAGTATGTATGTAGGTATGTATGTCATGTATGCCTCAAAATGTTTGATTCTCACAAGCTATCTGAAATGAAAGCTGTTTTGTTTAAAGACTTAAAGCTTATTCATTCGGTAAAGCCGGACAAATTTGTGACGCTTACTGAATGTTTTTGAGGGAGTTCAAAGTGCTCTGTGAGATCAGACCAATCTCAGTCTAGACACAGATGCTGCTGATAAACTCAGATCTTGAGGACAACACATTTAAACTTGAATATTTCTACTTTCCAAGACATCTGTATTGATATTATTTATTTCGACATATTCCTAGTTCTCTTGTTGTACAGTGCGAAATTCTGCTTTGATCACTGTTTGTTTGTTTTTTTAAATGCAATTGTAAACGACAACTGCAAGTGGTTCCTTTCTGCTTTGGTTAATATATATTCTACATATATAATTCCATAATTATATGTTCTCCTAGTTATAAGGATAGAAACTTAATTAGATCATTTTAACATCAGGATAAAGTAAGAATGAACCCCAACCTTCAGTCTGTGCATTACTTAATTTTTTAATAATATTTAAACTTGGTGGCACGATGTATGCAGGTTAGGTATGTTGCCACCTCACAGCTCCTGGGTATGAGCTTGTAAGTCTCTAAAGTTTCTCATATTGCAGATGTGTTTGCCTGGGTTTCCTTTGGTTCTCCAGTTTTCTTCCAAGTTCCCAAAATTTCTAAATCTATTGCCCACCCTAAATTGCCCCTATGTGTGAATATGTGCATGCATGGTGCCTGGTGATGGACTGGCATCTTATCCAGGGTGTATTTCCAAGTGTTTCATACATTTCCTGGGATATGGACCATTTCCACCATTATTGAAGATGAACGAATTAAGTATACTATAAATGTGCATTTATGAAAAAAAAAAAGCAAAAAAAAAAAAAAACAGTGCTTTTTCAGTCACTGCAGGGAAAAACGGATACTTATTGTAATTAGAGCGAATTTCTCAAGAGCATCGTGCATACAGGAACCATTTGCACAAGTGTACATTTATTGTGAGGTGATGGATCTTTTACAAATGTTTTTTTTTATTATTATTTTTTTTTTTTTTTTGCACCTAATAATGAACAACCAAATGTAAATCTATGCGTAATTTATTATTGTTATGCATTTTTCTTTGTTTTCTTCTTTTTCCAATATTATGCTAAGCATTAAAAAAGTAAGGCTTTACGAACTGGCAAATATTTGAAAGAAAAAGGCACGCTGGAGGACGGAATCTGCTCATTTCTGTCCCATTTTTGGTGGCTTGCATTCGCTGCCTCCCTTGGTGTTGTACTTCATTGCTGTATCTTTATACTTTACATGTAACCTACTAATCTGCTAGATAATGATTCCCCTGAGACAAGCTCTATTTTTTTTATATGTTGGCGATGTTTCCATTTGATCTTAAAAAAAAAAAAAATCTGTGACTCTATTGATAGAAATGTATTGTATACAAGTACTTGTGGATGACTGGAATAAGCGGAATGAATGCTGTGCTTTTTCTACATAGCCACTCTCCATCTGTGACCATGCTACACTATGGAGTTTGCAGTTGGAAGGTATTCATTTGATCCTTGTTCATTTTATCATTGAGAATTTATAGGAAGATTTTTGTTCTTTTCTTTTTTTACTCAAACCTACTGTGACTAAGAGACTGATCTTTGTTCTAAAGTAACATTGATAAGCAGTCATGGAAAACTGATTATCACTCGTATGGACTTTGTGGATGATTTACCTCTTTAAGAAAGAGCAGAAAACTCTGTATATTACTAGAAAATTGTCCACCTTTATGATGTATTCGGAAAATCTCTGGAAAACTTCAATGGTTTGCTGAAATACATTTTTTTTTTACAGTAAATCATCGATATGCTGGGTCTGGATTATTATTATTATTATTTTAGTTTATTTTTTTGACATGTAAGCCCATGGACATGAAAAGCTAATTTTACTAAAAACGAATTATACTGGGCCTCCGAGTGGCGCAGTGGTTAAAGCGCTCGCCCTATCATCCGGAGATCGCTAGTTCGAATCCCGGGTGGTGCTGTAACCTCTCGCAGCCGGAGGTCTAGAGAGAGCTGATTGGCCGAGCTCTCTCAGAGGGGAGGGATGAGAGGTACATAGTGCTCCGATATTAATCACGGCTCTACAGCCAGTCAGGGGCGTCTGTGAGCTCGCGCAGCGGAGGGAGCGGATAGCGCTGTCCTCCGAGTGTGTTACGCCGCCCCCCAACGGTGCGCGAGCGAGCAGTTCGAAAAGATGCGGTCGGCGCGTCACGTGGAGCAGTAGTTGGTAGTAGTAGCCTTAATGTGGGAGCCCCCTAGTGAGGGAGGAATTGGACACGACTAAATTAGGGAGAAAATCGGGGAAAAATCCAAAAAAAAAAAAAAAAAAAACGAATTATACTTTGCCCATTACTTATTCCTGTAGGTAACAAAAATGCCACAAAAAAAAACACACACGCTAAACCTTCCAACCTCATCATAAAGTCAAAGTATAGAAAATAGTAATATAATATGATTGATCACATACTGCACACTATCATATCATATTATACTGTATAACATGATAGTGTACATACATACAAAAAAGTCACATCGCTTCACACACTTCCCGTCTTACACTTTAAGACACACCCTTTTCCATTGCTCCTAAGTCAAGCCTTTAGCGAATCAAATACTTTTTTTTTCTGATTAGCCTCAATAATATATTACGGCATCTAATGTATATATAATGTAGGCAAATTAGCTCCATGTCTGACGCCTTTCCTTCAATACCAAAGGATTTCAGCGAAAGCTTTACATTGGAATTTGAGCAAAATGCAAATAAAAGGCAAATAAGGTGTGCTACTGCACAATCTATTGTTGTACAGTACACAAACGCTGTCTGGACGAGAGATGTTGAGCCCTTTGTGTGTAATAATTCCTACAGGTATTTTGAAGGTAAGGAGTACAAATATTTTCATTACTTCTCTATGGTTTCTTTTCACCTCTCAGTAATGTGCCAGTATAGGTATACTGTCTATGCTAAATAGCTCATTCATAAGATTCACATGTCTGACATAGGGAACGTGAAGAGCCTGGTCAATCAGGTTTTATTAGATCAGCAGATTTTCCTGGCCACTGTGGTTACATAAGTGTTCGCTTTAATATGTGACTGCTGTGTGCTGTGGTTTAGTGCCCAGAGGCGCTTAAATCAATACGCTGTAGAGTTCTCTTTTAGCATGGCTTTACTATTACAGGTTCACTCTGTTACGGAACGACATTCAGGATCTTACGGGATACAGACCCCCTTTTTGGTGGTGCCTTTGACATGCAATCGACTCGGTGAAATTGACTCGGTGCCCGAGGACATGGGGTGGGAGCTTGTTCTGGCTGCTTTGAGTGACAGAGCAGTGCTAGAACACTGGAGTGCCTGAAAGGGATGTCAAAAACTGGGACAAGAGCTTTTAGGAAATGTCTGTTGGAGAGACAGGGAGAGAGAGAGAGAGAACAGTGGTTTTAACGGCAGTATCTTGTCAAAGCCATAAATAAGACAATACCATGCATAACGTTCTAAATCTCTATGTGCTTAGGATTAATTCTGTACTAGGCATCTCTTAAAATGTTAGTTAATGAGATTATTTTATGTTTATACACTTGACTTGTGGATCGAATGTGTTGGTAGATGAGTTGCGTGGGGGATTTTAAAGGGATGAACGTGCTAAATTGTTGAAAGAACAATTGACTGAAAGAATCCGCTATTGTTGGCGGAGCAGAAATCAATTTGAAAGTGAAAACCAAGTCAGTTTTGAAACACTGATTCAAGCCTTTAGAGCTTTTCCAGTAACGCAGTGGGAACGCTACAAACGTTTGAAAAAATAATGGCAGAGCAGTTAGATAAAAGATCAAAATCAAGAACGATCATGGCATTAGAAGGCGTGTTCAAACGTTATCGTTAGATAAAGGTGATGAAATGGAAATTTTGAAAACTTCCTGTTTAAAAATGCTGCCTAGGCTGAAATTTAATTCTTTTGCTATGCAAACAATGCTTTTGTTAGAACACTGCCAGCTGCTAGTGACATGATTGACCACAAGGTGTGTCGTGATATCTAAACAGAAGGTAGCATGCTCCCTAGGCAGAGTTGGCAAACATAGCAGGCATATTGCTAATGCACAGCTTCCTACTTTCTATTGTTCTATTGTCATTGTACTTGTTTTTTTCATAACCAGAGGCTGTACAATTATTAGTATACTGATAATGAAATATCTTGAATTTACATATACAGTGGTCCAAAAAATTGGGGACACATAAATAGAAAATTAGGAATTTTTGTTTTCTCTAATAAATTGAAAATAAGCAGAAAGCTTTAGAATTTTTAGATATTTAATTGAATAAAATAAATGTGTTTTTTTTACTATCTAGCATTCAAGGTTATACACCTTTTCTACTTCACTGTTTAAATATAAGAAAATGTGTGTTTTATACTAAAAGTCACATTTTCCTCACAACGAATCCCTTCTATTCAAGCGTTTTGTGTTTAAATGATACACTAATGGATTTAGTCTGAAAAGGATTTGCACAAACCAGTAAAGTCCAAGCCAGCTCAAGTGCATGCTCTTATTAAAGCAAAAAATGGAACTTAACTGTGAAATTCATATAAATATATCAAAGATATTTCTAATTTCATGTTTTATGAAGTTTATGCCATTCATATAATTTGTATATTAATTTGTAAATTAAAAAAGAATGCAATATAGAAGGATTATAAACAAAAAACATGATGCATAGTAGCCTTAATTTCTCCTACTCTAAATAAGGTGTAATGAAATACCTTAGAACATGATACCTTACCTATATCACGTAAGATTTACACGCTCATATAATTGTATCTTTTTCATGTCTACAGTTTTAATATGCTTCCATTGCACAAAAGCTAATTTTATCTAAAAGTATAGCGTAACATTTTTGCATCCTTATTTTTTAAGTATACCCCACTTAACTTTTTAAGTTTTTGGTTATTTTTACTAAAAAGCTTTAGCTGGCATAACAAAAAAAAAACTGAATTTAATGGTCTTTATTTAAAAAAAGATATAAATAAAAATAAAGTAAATACCTTCTGGAGAATGTTAGTATAATGGACATGGCCACTTTTTGAAATTCAAAAAAGTTGAAAATAAGTAGATTCTATATTTAGTGGAATGCTTAATACTGTAGACGACTACTTCCAAGAACCTTGTACATTCTCTTGAAACCTCTTTCAGTGCAGTGACTGAAACTCTAGCTAGCTTTCTAGTGTGTGCATATGGAAAACTAACTAAGCAGCTAACTAGCAAAAATACAGCCTGGTGCATCTTTATTAATCCTCACAGACTTCATATACTTGAGGTAAACACAAAATAAATACATTTTAAAAAAAGACCTGACCTCTGTTTGGTTTGGGATTTGATTCCTATTTAAAAACAATAAATAAAATAAAATAAAAAAGAATTTTGGCTAACTTGGGCAATAGCTAACTAGCCTAGGCTGCCTAGCATCTAATATATCTCAAATGTATTTTTTTTTTATGTTTAGTGTGATCAGTGCTAACAAACATTGGCATTTCTTAAATTTATTAGCAATATTTTTTACAAAATTATAAATATAACTATATTTGGCATTAATTTTTTTTAATTAAGCAAAGTTAAAAAAAAAAAAAGCTTTGCAGGTAAAATCTCAATGTTCAAAAAAAAAGTTCAATGGGCAAAGTGTACTAATAATTTTTTATAGGGGCACCATCATTCATTTCTAATCCTTTTAACTTTGAACAACATTGTGCCTTAAATGGTAAAACTGCACCTTTGCACTATAGTGTATGGTAACTGGAAATTCCAATAATAATAATAATAATAATAATAATAATAATAACAATAATCATAAGTGGCCTATATACATTATATGTTTGAATTATTACTAGAAAATCCATTTCAGGGAAGTTAATGCCTCCACACACACACAGGTTCACATCCTGAACACGCCTTTCATGTGGGAGGAAACCTGTTAAGGGGACGAGACTACAACAGAGAAACAGCGTTCACTGCCAGGAAACATTTACTTACAGCTCTTCACCTGCTTGCAATTTCAAGAGACAAATTTTTTTCTTTTTTTGTTCGGTTGAGCTGTAAACAGATGAAGGATCTGTGTCATGGGAACAGTAATGCAAGTTTGGTTCTGTTGTATTGTGCTCTCATGAATATGCAGGAGTCGACATGGGAACACTTTTAAAATTAGTGCATTGTGGAAGGAGAGGATCAGTGGATATGCAAGAGAGAGTGCAAGACGAGGGAAATTCTACTCCCTGAACAGATCGAGGTGACTGGACAACACTATTTGGAGGTAAAGGATGATTTAAGATAAACTTTGATATTATAAAGATGTCCTGTGTTAATCTGCCGTGATTAATCATGGGCTCATTCATGTCTCTGAACACTGTTTTGATCTTTATGAATGTCTAGTTAAAGTGTTGGCAATGGGCTTCGGAAAAATATGTGGGAAGAGAACGGGTTTAAAAATCACTGCATGAACGACCGAATCCTCAAGTGGGTTCTGAGGATATTGATCGTCCATTCGCCATCTTTTCGCTTGGTGTTCTTTTTTAAGTAACGTAAGTGTCTGGTAAACAAGAGGTTTCCATCTGCTGTGTAAATGTGCTCTTGAGGTATATGATGCAAATATCATGGGTTGCAAGGTGCTCTAATCTATGCTCAGTCAGGCACAGATAATGAGCCCCCAGGAGCAACGCCATAGAAACTAAATCCCCCAGAGATTTTATGATAAAGGTTCTTACGTTGGTGCAAACCCAGATTTTCATGGCTAAAAATCGTACTTGGATTTAACCTGCCTATGAATTTTGAATATGGAAATGTATTACACCCACATCAATTTATCTGTCTGTCTGTCTACGTTTTATCTTCCTTTCTGGAATATTCAAATGTTCCTAAATTGGATTTCTCTTGTGTTTGTTCCCAGCACATGGCACGGTGCAAGTGTAACGGAAGGGCCTTCTGCCTTTGTCTTCTCCCTTTTTTGATGATGAGCCATCTCTTGGTGTATATTATAGTCACCATATTTGTCGCCATGTCCTACAGACCTGAGCCTCAGCCCGTGGCTCTGCCTCTTCATTTCATTGCCCCTGGAGTGTCGTCCAACTCTGCAGCTCTTGCATCCCATCCACTAAACGCCTTCTGGAACCTGCGTTTGGTGGAGGGCGCTTTGTGGAACCGCCTTCAGCACCTCAAGGACAGAGAAAACAATCCCATATTGAGGGGTAATATCACAGGTGGCAGGGGTCCACGAAATGAAAGTAGTGACCGGGATCAAAACGATGGCTCTCCTCTGTGTCAACCCGATCATCTCTTGGCATCTCAACTGCCTGATTTTAACACGATACCTGAGCAGATGAAGGACTTTGTCTTGTCCATGCATTGTCGGAATTACACCCTCCTGAAGAACCAGCCTGATCTGTGCAATGGACAGGCTACTGAGACAGATGCCCCTATGCTATTCATGGCAATCAAGTCCCAAGTGGGAAACTTTGAGAACAGGCAGGCCATTAGGGAGACATGGGGAAGGACTGGCTTGGTACAAGAAGATTCAGGGGGACAAAGGTGGCAGGTGCGTACTGTCTTCCTACTTGGAAGGCAGGACATATCAACTGGTCCCCATCCGGACCTTGACGCACTTTTACAGCTGGAGAGCAGCCTTCATAAGGACATCCTGCAGTGGGATTTCAGAGACACGTTCTTCAACCTCACCTTGAAGGACTTGCTCTTCTGGAACTGGCTCTCCGTGCACTGTCCACAGGCCCACTTTATCTTTAAAGGAGATGATGATGTTTTTGTTAGGACCAGTGCTCTTTTAGACTACTTGAATAAACATCATGCTTCCGTACAAGGAACAAATAAGAAAGTAAAAGATGATTTCCTTGTAGGAGATGTGATTTCTAATGCTTGGCCCAGTCGCCAGCCAACAGCTAAATATTACATACCTGAGAGTTTTTATAAAGGTATGTACCCAACATATGCAGGCGGAGGAGGAGTGGTGTACTCTGCCGCTTTGGCCATGCGACTTCGAGATGTCTCACACTGGGTGAGTTTGTTCCCTATTGATGATGTATACATGGGGATGTGTCTCCAGAGACTGGGTATCCGCCTTATTCATCACCCGGGCTTTCTGACCTTCGATCTTCCCGACGCCAAGAAAGAGATGCCGTGTGCTTACCGCAAAGTACTGCTGGTACATAAGCGCAGCCCAAAAGAGATGCTTACACTATGGAGAGTCCTAAAGGCTCCACTTGCTGAGTGCTAATGCAGAGACAGGAGGCTCATGGAAAATGTTTCTCTGATTTGTATATTATTCACCACAAATCAAAATTCCTGTCTTTAAAAAAAAAAAACAGGACAGATTTGAATAGCTACCTTCAGGTATTTTCTTAACAATGGAGTAATTATTTGCATAATAAATATTTCACTCTATGGGCTGTTTGGTTTGATTATTAAAGCTGGTTACTGAAGTCGTTATACATGAGTACTGTGTCATGATAGAATGAAACATTTTTATTTATTGAAATTTTTTTTTTTGTTTTTTTTTGTAATGGCATGTTATTTCTATGTATGGTTTTCAGTTTGTCTGTTGTACTTTATTGTGCATATATTTACAAAAACAATTCAATTTATTCCTGAAAAATAAGTAGATTTATGCATTTTTGATAAAACAGTGCTTGGTTTATCATATAAGTGCAAAACCTAAGCAGGTTTGCATTTTTCAAGCAGGTAAAAGTTGCAAGTTTTATTGTTATTTTGCTCAGTTTTTGTCATTTCATAAAAATGAGAATGAACCAGAAATTCTTAAACTTTCATGTAAACATGGAACAACCTTTTGTCGATTTGTTATGGTTTACAAATGTTTCCTATATTATATCCTGTATGAATAAGTTGAAAAGAATATTTGTAATTTAATTCAAAAACAAAACTCTCATGTATTATAGAATTTTTTTACACATGTGAAATATTTTAAACCTTTTTTGTTTTCATTTGAATCATTCTGTAATTCTGCCAGAAATCAGGTACATCAAAATATTAGAATATCAAATATCTATTTTACCTTATATTAATCACAAACGGATTTTCAACTTCAGAAACGTCATTCAGGCGAGCACTTCTGAGGCGTTATTGAATACCAGGTTGCTTTAATAGCAGCATTCAGTTAATCTGTATTGGTGAGTTGGGTGTTTTTCATATTCCTTGTGACAATAGCCCATAGATTGGTCAGCAAACCAGTTAATGGTAGTTTTGGCATTGTGGCCAAACTAAAGCACTATTCGGACGGGACTAGTTTTACTGGGGGACGTTAGAGAAATTTCTGTTTCACAGAGGTACTTTGTGATTTTAATCCTGTCCGAATCTGCCATGTCTGTCTTTTTCTCACACGACCTGTGTAAAAATTCCAGAGCAAATTACCTACTGTTTTTCAGCAAACTCGGCAGTCCTCTGAGAAATCTAATGCGAATGTCTGTGTTTGCCGAAAATGTTTTTTTTTCCGAAACGCGTTTTCTTGTGTGTTTTGGTCAACGTGAACTACCGTACAATCTCTAGCACGCCGGTATTCGAGTTTCTGCTTTCTACGCTCCAATAGAAATCCTCATCCTCAACATGTGGTCTTGCGCAATGCCCACCTCCGTAATAAACACGAAGATGTTAGTTCCGTCCGAATCCATACATGAAATGACAGACATCGGCTGAAAACAATTCAAACTCAAACGTCCCCCAGTAAAACTAGTCCCGTCCGAACAGTGCTTAAGTGCTGTTGGAAAAGGAAAAATACATCGCCATAATGTTCCTCACAAGATGGAAACATAAAATGGAGTGCTCTAAAATCTCCCTGTAGACCTTGATCTTCACATGAAATGCTACATTTATTTTCATCTTTAAAAAGGACTGTCGATCACTGAGCAACAGATCAGTTCTTTTTTTTTTCTTGATCAAGATAAGATAATAAGATTCTGACATTGTCTCTGGTTTAGGAGTGGTGTGATACTAGGATGTGACCGGCGTAGCCCGTTTCCTGAAGACATCTGTGCATGGTGGCTCCTGATGCAATGACTCCAGCCTCACTCCACTCCTTATGGAGCTCTCCAAAGTTTTTGAATCAACTTCGCTTGACATTCCTCTAAATGCTTCTTAATTCCTGCTCCTTGTGCACCTTGTCCTACCACACCTTTCCCTTACGGTCAACTTTCTATGAATATGCTTTAATATACAGTAGCCCTGTGTGAACAGGAATATGGTGTCACTTACCTTCCTTTTGGAGGATGTTAATGATTGTCTTTTAAACAACTGTGGAGTCAGCCTTCTTCCACATCTAGACCAAGAGATACACTATTTATACTGCATCAAATGTTTTTGAGATGTACTGTAATTTTGAAAAGATCTGATTAACCAAAATCCCACTTTTGTAGTCAGAAACATCTAACCCTGTAAGAAGTCAAGTACAGACAAAACAAAACAAAACAAAGAAACTTTATAATTTTAACTGGCAAGGTATTTGTGCCATGGGTTTTGCCTAATTTCTTCTTTCTAAAATTAATGGGTTTTGCATTATATATTATCATGAATTATCTGAAATATATTTTTCTATTAGATTGCTTTCTGAAAACCATAAAGTGCTTTAAAAATCTTGACCACTTGTTTTATTATTATTTTTTATAAAAGACTGTCTGAAAAGTTTCCATACATAAGGGAAAGTTACACATTTTATGAAGCCTTGAAAATCTTTGTAAATACACATGGGCTTATCTCTACCACTAATGATAGACTTGTGTTAACACATCTGGTGTTATGCATTCAAATGTTCAATTATGTTAATTTCCCCTATGTATGGTGACCTTTGGGACGCCGAATATGTTGTGTTGCTTGTGTTAAGAGATGTTTTCTAAGACATAGATTTGGTCTATACAAAGCATCTTGAAATATTTTTCTGTTTCCTCACTGGTTTTTATTTTTTCATTTCATGGGAATGCTTGTTAGTTGTTCTGTATTCGACTGATGACTGATGCGTAGTGTATCCCTGCTTGCACCAAATGGAATCCATTGTGAACCTGGCCAGGATAAAACACTTACTGAAGAATGAATTGCTTACATTCCCTAACAAATTGCCAGTACAAGTTGTACTGGTTTTCATTTGAGTAAATACCTAGTTCTGCATTGATAAAGCGTTAGTACGTAACCCGCTATCCAAAACATAGACAAAAACACATTCCAAAATCATATAGCCTATGATAGTACAAAACAGAACCAAGTGACATATGTCTATGAAAGGAAATCTTATGTAATCCTAAAGTCTCTGGAACTCCACATAATTTTCCTAGAATTCTAATTCAATGTGAATTGATTTATTTGATTATACAGCACATACACTTTGCATATTATAATCCAGCACAGCATTTTTGATAAAGAAAACTGGACTTAGAATTAAAATAAAAACTTTAAATATAAAATCTAAAAATTTCTTACACTATCAGTCTTTACTTAACTTTACTGCTAGCTGAGACATGCCTCGACTTGAAAATTTCTGTAAGATTATTCAACTTTTGAAAAAAAAAAGTGATTAAAACAGATCATTTAAATATAATGAAAAATTATTTTAGAGATCCATATACAGTACATTCTTGGCAGTGGAAAATGAAGAGGTGTCTAAAGTTTTGGGTAGTTCCAATGCCAAATGGCAAGTTTTGGGTTATAAAAAACACTGTATTGATTTTGGGTAGCACTGAGCTAGTTACTATTTATAGGGTAACAGGAATCCAACCTTGTTTAAGTGTTTTTGACAGTGGTAGGCTAGTTCCAATACTATGTAAATTTAGGGTGGTGGGTAAACACGTTCCAATGCCATATTAAAGTCGGGTAACAGAAGGCTTGTTCCAAAAACAGTTTTATGTAGTGTGAAAGCCAGATCCAATTACATATAAATGTCAGCTAACAGGAAATTCCAAGACTATATAAGCTTTAGGTAGCGGTAAGCTAACTGGTAACAGTTCGCTACCGTAGTTCCAAACCATTATACTGTATGTTATATTTTGCAGTAAAAAAAATCCAATGGCATGTAAGTGTCAGATAACAGTAAATTAGTTGGGACACTACTTTAAAACGTTTTGGTAAGGGCAAGGTAGTTCCAACACTGTGTAAATTAAGGGGAGGATAGTTTTATTTTCGGTTGTGGTAAGCTGCATCCAACACCATAGGCATTTGGTGCAGCATTAAGCTAGTTCCTCTAGGGAATACATTTAGGGTTGCTGTTCCAATGCTTTTTGGGTGGCGTTAAATAAATTTGTCTGCAGATAAACTATAATTAAGTATATCTAGAGTAAGTGTTGAAATGTATTCAAATGTACTCTAAACCTAAATGCTTAGGATAGCCCACTCACACACTTGCATACAGTAGATTGGATGGGGTGCCAATCCAACACAGAGCACACACATAAACTCATACTCTACTGGCAATATCTGCATATATTTGGACTTTGGAGGAAACCAGAGTTCCCACAGAAAACTCACCAAGCATGGGGAGAACATGCAAACTCCACATACACAGACCCAAGGGAGAAATCGAACCCTGACCCTGGAGGTGTAAGGTTACAGTGCTAACCACTATCCCACAATGCTGTTTACAATAGTTAGCCCCCCCCCCCAAATGATGTGGAGGGAGCTCAACAGCTGAACTGACACAAATAGCAAAACAGTTCAAATGTATTAATGTAATAATATTTTTTGATGCGCAGTGTGTGCATGGTTGGCACCAAGTCTCCTGAGATAGGCTGGGATGAGGATGGATACCTCCGTCTTCCCCAACTGAAACTAGAAAAATAGAAGAAGAAAAAAAAAAAAAAACCTGGTCAATACATCTCCTTGACACTAGGGGCAATGAACGCTGCAATAGGTTTTTACCCGGAAACAGTTACAAAGGTCACATGCAGCATTCAGACAACGACTGGTGAGCGATGTTTACGCTGGAGAAGCTAAATTAATTTGCTTTGGGGAAAAAAGGAAGTGCGTCGCATTTGTTATTTAAATGTGTAGCAAGTGTTAGTTTTTAAGTCCTAATCGATAAAGTGGGAAAACTTTTAAGTAGTTTAGTGCCTAATTAACAGTTTAAGCCAGTTAGCTTTATCTAGTAGCCTGGTATAGCGTTAAGTCGCATTATAAACTCGGCTTATAGTTAATTAATAAGTTAGATATGGGCTCGTCTAAGAAGCACAAAGAGAAGGATAAGGATAAGGACCGGGACCCAGAGGAGCGCCACCGGGAACACAAAAAGCACCGACACAAGGACCGGGAGAGGGAGAAAGAGCGCGAGAAGGAGAAAGAGAAGAGGAAGAGATCGCGGTCCCGGGACAGGAGCAGTCGGGGTGCGGAGAAAGAGAGCAGGAGCAGGGGCGAGAAGAGCAGCGGAGAGCCGCGAGTTAAGAAGGAGAAACCGGATCCGAGCACTGAAGAGGCTGAAGGTAAATGGCTAGAGGAGCTGCGAAAGTGTCGCGTGCATATACTGTACTGCGCATGCGCACTTTTGCACGTCTGCTGGAAATTCTATGATTGATTAATAGATAGAGTACTTTATTAATCACAAATGGAACTTGTAACGTTACAGCAGCCAGTTCACAGATTATACAACAACATTCAAGCAACAAGGTATAAAAGGATATTCCATCCACCATCTATATAATTGTAAAATGATCTGACTAATGTTATCAACAACTTAATTGACTTCTAATCATATATCTTGCTTGCACTTTTAAACACTGCTTGGCCAAAAACTTATTTTTATTATGTTGAATTTGCTAGGGAGCAATGGGAAAGGGGAAAATCAAGTCCGCTGATAACCAGAATGTACTGAATGACTAGATTGTCAAGTTTTTTCTCCCCTCATGGCACAGGAATGATCCTTAATTTCTTAAATAGTGAAAAAGTGGTTCTTGAGGAATAATTTTCATAAATGAACTGGCCACCACATTGTGTGCTGTAATCAAAGTTGAAGGTGATGGAATGAAATCTTTTAATATGCGTTTTTTTCTTCTTCTTTCCTGTGTCCAGGCAGTGTACATGGGATATACCGTGCATTTATTTGCACTTATTTTTATTATGTTTTCAGCATTTAGGAGACACCCTTATCTAGAGTGACTAAAAGTTTCTAAATTATACAAAAAAAAAAAAAAACTAGTTGTGCTAGTTCATCGGGGTATCGATTGAGAAAGCTGAGTGAAAAACAACTGTTTTAAATGATTGTCGTTATTATTAGTGCGTCTACCCAAATTTACTGACTTACCTCCCAGTTAGATGTTTGTTTTATACATATACTTATAGACTCTTTTTCAGTCTTTAATCATGTGTTCATTTTGTTCACCCAGTCCTCTGTGATTATTAAAGAGATTTGTCAGAAAGGAGTTTTTACACATTCTAGGGGATCCACATACACAAATGACTAAGCATGTTTAAAAAGTATTGGGCTACACAAGGAAAGGGTTTTCGGTGCACTGTTAGTCACTAAAGTAAGACGAATTGATTATTTATCTGTGTTCGTTTGCAGATCTGGGCCCCAAATCAGCAGGCGGTGATGCTTCACTCAGCATCGAAGAGACTAAGTACGTCACTAAAATGTCGTTTTCTATACAGAATTTTTTAATAGACCCCATGTATCTTATATGTATTGTCTCTGTTTTTCAGTAAGTTGAGAGCTAAACTGGGTCTGAAGCCCCTTGAGCTGAATGAGGCCAAAAAAGGTGAGCCCAATATATGTGTTCTGATTTCATGTTTAAAAATCTTTGAAGATGCATTTTGATCACACAAGCTTTATAATTTCTTAGAACTTGGGACAAAGGAGGAGCCTATGGTGGCTGAAACGATCAACCCTATTCAGATCAGACAGCAGAATGAGATTAGGGAGAAGCTGGCCGCTCTTAAAGAGAAACGCTTGCTTAATCAGAAACTTGGGTGTGTATTTTAGAATTCACAATGTTAATAGAAAGCATTGTTTGAGTAGCACATAATGTTTTCCTCCTTTTTTTTAATTTTTTTTTTTTAGCAAAGTAAAGACTCTTGCAGATGACGATCCGTGGCTTGATGACACTGCGGCCTGGGTGGAGAAGAGTCGCAAACTTGCCAAGGAGAAGGAGTTGGCAGAGAAAAGGGTAAAACTAAGGACATGTCATTTACAGAGGTTTTTTTTGGCTACAGTGTTATTTAATTTATCTTTCACTTAATTTATCTTTCATAGGCCAAGCTTCTGGAAGAGATGGATGAAGAGTTTGGTGTCAGCGACTTGGTCGAACAAGAGTTTGCACAAAGCAAAGGGGTTGGTTGTTGGCTATAAATAACAGTTTTTACCTTTTTAATTAGTTAAACAACTGTCTGATGATGTTGTGATCGCTGGATCTTATAAGATAATGTTTTTCAGGAGGCTTACAGTTCAAGGGACCTTAAAGGTCTTACCGTGCAGCACAAAATGGAATCCTTTAAAGAGGGCGAGACGGTTATTTTGACTCTACAAGACAAAGGTGAGTTAAAAAAAAAATATATATATATTTTTATAAAGAGATGTGGTGAAGCGCAAAGCCTGATTGTTGTATGCTCACATATCAGGTGTTCTGGAGGAGGAGGAGGACGTGCTGGTCAACGTGAACATTGTGGATAAAGAGAAAGCAGAGAAGAACGTGGAGCTTAAGAAGAAGAAGCCTGAGTACAAACCTTACGACGAGGAGGAGACCGTGGACGACATGGTCACGGTCAGTTCACTGTTCATAATTTTATTTAACAGGTTAAACCATTGTTGTTGTCTGTCAGTTGTGCTTGTTAGGATATCCGGTGCTTGAAAGTGTCAAAAATGCTTTTAAGTTTATGATTTTTTTTTTCCCTAGTGCCACAGTTTTTACTTTTAGTATTGCACTCCTACAGAGCCAAATAAGATCTTTTGAGCACTGACGTCCTTTGAAATCTAGGAAAACTCCTAAAGGTTACATTCACACTGCCGAATCAATTTTATATTTATTTTTTGCTCATATGTGACTCAGATCTGTTTTTCTTTTATTTATTTTTTTATGTGTTCATTTATAAATGTTTGGAAGATGTTTCAGAAAAAAATTGACAGCCCTACGCTACAGATAAAAATTGTCTAGTTGCTCTATTGCTCTAGTTTTAACACCTATCCTGTTTCCATCTCATCTCCAGTTCAAGCCAAAGTCCGTCTTGTCAAAGTACGACGAGGAGATAGATGGTGAGAAGAAGAAAAGCTTCCGGCTGAGTGCTGGCGGTTTCGCTACGGGGGAGAGAGAGCGCGAACTGCAGGCCATCAAAGACACGCTGCACAGCCAGGCCCAGTCTCTGGACATGCCGGCTCTCGCTGTGGCCTCAGAGTACTACACTCCACAGGAGATGGTGAGTCAGTCGGTGTCTCACACAGACACTCAAAAGTTCTTTAATTCTGTGATAATGTTGGGAGGCGACAAGTCACGAAGGCTGCAAGTGCGTTTTATTTTTTCCTCAGGAACGTGCGTTGTCATGGCTGCTGCCTTAAATAGTGTTCAGCTTTTTGAAAAAGCAAGTAGGGTTGAATTATAGGGGGGTATTTCTTTAGCCATTCTTTTCAGAATGAACTGCAACATGTACAGATATTAAATGATGAAACATGGCTTTATATACAGTATGTATTCGTCTATAGGATATACAAGAATTTTTTTACTCATCTGTTCTAACCACTTAGCTTATTCAGTATCACTGGTTGAGATTTTTCTTTCTTTTTTTTTTATGCTTTCATGATTCATAGGTCACTGTGTGGTTAAACAAAAAGCATTCTTATAAAACTGGTCAGAAACTGGGATTGGACTGAAAATGAGAGAAAGAAAAAAAAGTCCTATAGTGACTATAAAAAAAATCGATTAAATGATACTGTAGTTATCATGGTCGCCTCACACGTTTCCGGTTCAAAATCCGAAAAACCGCACAATTACTTTGTGTCGGGATTCTTGAGCGGTTTAAGGCGCTGTGTTGAGGTCGTAGTCTCTCCTGCTGGTGTGGGTTTGAATCCCACTTCTGACATTTTTTGGATGCGTTTCTTGCATTTACTGTAAGCTAGGTAAACATTTGGGGTAGTGGTGACTCAAATGGTTAAGGCTCTGGGTTAGTGATTGAAAGGTTGGGGGTTCAAGCCCCAGCACCACCAATTTGCCACTCTTGAGTCCCTGACCTTAAGGCCCTATCTGCTCCAGGGGAATTGGATTGTGGCTGTCCCCAACGTCCTAACTGGGATGTGAGGAGGGGGGGGGGGAAATATTAAGGTAAACGTGACAAATAATCTTGAGTCTTTGGAAGCAGAATGTAAAGAAATGAGAGGGTCAAGATGTACAATATAAATGTCTGAAATGATTGTATTGTTGAGGTAATCTCTAGTTTCTGAGGTTTAGTGATACAGTTGTGTGACTGGTTTAAACACGTATGGTTCCGTTTCCAGGTGTCTTTTAAGAAAACCAAACGGCGTGTAAAGAAAATCAGGAAGAAAGAGAAACCCGTCAAGGCTGATGAGCTCCTCACGGACGACTCTCGCAGCACAGATTTCGGATCTAGGTTATTCATCCTCATCATCATAATCAGTGAGATCTTTCTGCATCTGTCTGCACAGCAGCCTGTCTGACACGATTTCTGCTTCGATAATTCAGGGCAAGAGGTCGGGGCAGGAAGCAGGTGGACGAAGACAACGAGATGGAAGACTCTGTAAAGGATGCGGGCAGCATTAAAACAGAAACACTGCTGCAGTCCGATGACGTCCGGACAGCCGACATGGAGTTCAGCGATGATGGTGAGAACTTTTATAATCAGCGGATTAAGAGGTTTTTTTTTCCAGTTTGATATTGTTAAGCATGGTATGTTACTCTCTCTTTGTTTCAGATGACTTTGTCCCACCGGAGCCTGAAGCCATTGAAGAGGATGAGGCTGAGCTGGAGCTCCAGAAACAATTAGAGAAACAGAGGAAGCTTAAACAGAAGCAGTTGATGAAGGACTCAGGGGAAAAGGTGCAACATGTGCCTTTCATTTATCGGATTATATTATTTAAATGCTTTATTTTAACTAGCATGTGTCTTCATGTGCTGAATTCATTTGAATACACATGGTAGTTAAAATAAAGCATTTTATATTTGAGGTTTCATTGAAGAAGTGCAGACCAAGTAAAATTCATATTACTAGAATTCATCTATAGCTTGTATTTGTGCATTTTTGTCAAACAATTAGTTTATTCTCGATTAAAAATAAAACTAGAGAGGTACATTTTCTGAAAAAAAAATGTGAGTGGTGCTTGCCGTGGCAAAACTCGGGCCTCTGGGCCTTTTATAATGACAGTCTACGGGATCAGTTGCTAAGGTGCCCTAAAGTGGTCGCTAGGGCGTGGCTTGACAGCTTCACAATGATCCTAAGAGACTGATTGGTTGCCTGAGTAAAATGAGCCAACCTCCATGACTCTATGACAATGGGTTCCACTGTTAGGTTTCCTTTCAAATTTCTTATAGAAGTTACCACAGTAAAGAAAAACGAGTGGCCATCATCACTTTAAGAAATGAAGGTCAGTCAGTCCGAAAAATTGGGAAAACTTTGAAAGTGTCCCCGAGTGCAGTCACGAAAACCATCAAGCGCTACAAAGAAACTGGCTGACATGCGGACCGCCCCAGGAAAGGAAGACAGAGAGTCGCCTCTACTGCAGAGGAGAAGTTCATCCGAGTCACCAGCCTCAGAAATCGCCGGTTAACAGCAGCTCAGATCAGAGAGCAGGTCAATGCCACACAGAGTTCTAGCAGCAGACACATCTCTAGAACAACTGTTAAGAGGAGACTGTGTGAATCAGGCCTTCATGGTAGAATATCTGCTAGGAAACCACTGCTAAGGACAGGCAACAAGCAGAAGAGACGCGTTTGGGCTAAAGAACACAATAAAGAACAGAATAAAGAAAACTCTTTGAATGAGAAGGTGTGTCCAAACTTTTGGTCTGTACTGTATATGGAATTTTTTTAGGGACCCTTTTCACGGGTCTACGACAAACGGTATGGGACTAGTTACGCGCCAAAGTTTGGGAGGGGGGAAGAAGAAGCAGCCTGCTAGATAATACAAATGATGCTTTGCTTCACAAGCACCACTAATTACGTCTACAGTCACATCATTTACAGTTCTGGAGAAGACATGGTTATACATTTTCAGGCCTGGTCTAAAGTCATAGAAAATATTAAGTGAAGTGGAAAATTATTTATGTTTTCTGAAAACCCCAGGTTTTTTTGGGATCTAGTAATGACGGCCTTTTCAGTGTATGTGCATTAGTATAGCGCTTTTAACAATAGTCATTGTCGCAAAGCAACTTTACAGAGTCAAAAGAAAATTATGGAAATGTTTTAGAAAATATGTATGAATGAAAAAGATCAAATTGTCCCTGATGAGCAAACTGAGAGTGACGGTAGCAAGGAAAAACTCCCGGAGATGACAATAGGAAGAAACCCTGAGAGGAACCAGACTCAACAGGGAACCCATCTTCATTTGGGTGATATTGAATAGCAGGAAATGTTTTGCAGTCATACTGTGTGTTAGGCGGCTGGTTCAAGTTCAATATAACGCAGTACTTGTTTGCAATGGAGTCATGCAGTGATGATTACATGACACCTTATTAAAAAGTTTCCTGATTGTGTAGAACAAGTTTTCATTGACTCTGGGGATAATGTAGCTTGAAGTCCTGGATTTTCTTTATGGTGTATGAACCCTGACATTGTTACATACAGCCTTATGTTTTGATTGAATAATAACCCCGTAATTTAAATTATTTCAAAACAGTCTGCGACTCTATGTAATCATGCTCTTACTTATTCATCTGCTTTATGTAAATCAATTCCAGATAGTGGCACATCTGCAAGAGCTGGGGAAAGTCAAAGAAGAAGGCGCTGACGACCTCGACAAGAAGAACAACATCGTCTTTAACGCCACGTCCGAGTTCTGCCGCACCCTGGGAGACATTCCTACCTACGGCCTGTCAGGAAACAGAGAGGACCAGGAGGACATCATGGTAAATATTAGACATGAATTGTTGTTAAGCCAGCGTGGACTGGTTGTTTTTAAACAAAATGACTTTAAAATGATTGACTGAGTAAAGGTGAGTGTGTTAGAGGGGGAATCAGAACCTGGCATGACAGGATTGGTTCTTGTAGTTTTTATCCTATAATGGAAAGAGATGATGTTTAACGTGAAGTAAAAAAGTCATGGAAGTACAGGCAAAGAAAAATTTTGTTCACATTTGTTACGATTAGTACAGCTGCATCATGTTCAGTCTCATGACGATATGAACAAGGGGGAAAAAAAACTCTGTTCCCCATGACCGTGCACCAGTGGACAAAGCAAGGTCCATAAAAATGCACTACTGGAAGAATGGTAAAAAAAATTCCATAAACACACTCCTAAACCTTGTGGAAAGCCCTCCCATTATAACAGAGTTGAAGCTGTTGTAGCTGCAAAAGGGCCGAGGCCAACATCATAGTTCAACCTGTAGATTAAGAATTGTTACTCAACTTCATATGCATGTGAAGGCAGGTGAGCGAATACTTTTGGCAATATTTGCCGATATAGAATCAGCTGGTTTCTAATACTGTACATGTATGTATGCGACACATTACCTAAATTTGCAGCTTCTGATATTAAAACATTTGGAGAAACTTGTAAATTGAAACCCTCAAATCTCCTTGGGAAAAGTAACGTCATTGGTCCTTTGCCCGAATAGCTGTTGTATGTTTTTATTATTTTTTTTTTTTTAAGGACTTCGAGCAAGAGGAAGAGCGAGATGGAGCTGGAGGCTCTGATTCAGACATGGACGACAATGTGGGCTGGAGCACCGTCAATCTGGACGAGGAGCAGAAGCAGCCGGATGTGAGTCTTTACTACATATTGGGAATGTTTTATTTTAGCGTATCATAAGTTCGTTGCTGTTGTGAAATTTCTGAAATATTACCAAGACATTCTATACCGTATATGTGTCTTTAATTATAGCATTTAAATTTCTACAGTTCGCCACTGCTTCGACCACCATTCTGGATGAAGAGCCCATTGTTAATTCTGGCCTTGCGGCTGCTTTGCTGCTCTGCAAGAACAAAGGTAAGTCCTGAACCTTTCTGCCTTGTGTAAAGGATCAATCTAATTAGCATTATTTAATAGATGAGGCTTCATGAAGTCTGTTTTTCACAGGGTTGTTGGATACTCAAGTGCAGAAGGTGGCTCGAGTGCGTGCTCCTAAAGGAGCTCTGCCAAATGACAACTACTGCATTGAAGATAAGATGTGAGCAAAAGTTTATTATTTAAATATACAATACCAGTCAAAGGTTTGGACATCCCTTCTACTTCCATGGTCTTTCCTGATTTTGTTTTCTTTCTACATTTTAAAACAATGCTAAAAGCGTCCCAAATATGCAGTAATTTCCTTTGAACAGTTCAGATTGAGATGTGTCTTGCTCCATAAAGCCCCCATAACGGCTCTAATCTGAGGTGCTGTTTGTTAATTAGTGATTTCTGAGGCTGGTAACTCTAAATGAACTTCTCCTCTGCAGCAGAAGTAAGTTTTGGTCTTCATGAGAGCCAGTTTCATCATGGTGCTTGGTGGGTTTGGGAAATGCACTTGACAATACTGTTTTTGCAAGAACTATTTCAGAACAGCTGACCTTCATGTCTTAAAATAACAACAATAAAGTTGTTGTCACATAATTACCTGATACCATATGTGCTATTTCAGCGTTTTTAAATAGCCAGGATTGTTCAAGAATGTAGAAAATAAATCACTAAAACAAGAACTTTGAATTAGAAGCTGTGTCCAAACCTTTGTCTCATAACAATGTACCGTGTTTTGTTTTGTTGTTGTTAATGCAATATTTTTTTTAGCAATGTCTTCGTTGGCTTAATAATTTCAGGGCCATTGATGACAAATACAGTCGGAGAGAGGAATACAGGGGCTTCACACAGGACTTTAAAGAGAAAGACGGGTACAAGCCAGACGTAAAGATCGAATACGTGGACGAATCTGGACGCAAGCTCACCCCTAAAGAGGTCCGTGCATACAGTTATCGTGCAATTGGTAGAACAAATGGCTCAATGATCAGCCATAATGTGCTTATTGTTCTTTCTTCATCTAGGCTTTCAGACAGCTATCCCATCGTTTCCATGGCAAAGGATCTGGAAAGATGAAGACTGAGAAAAGAATGAAAAAACTGGAGGAGGAGGCAGTACGTTCTTTCGGCCACCTACCAAGCAGTTTGGACTAAAATCTGTTGTGTTTAGTAGTATAACTTGTATCTTGCCAGAAGAAGTGGTGGATTTTTTTTTTATTATTTGTTTGTTTCTTCATTGAGTTGTTCTCACCCTACAGTTGCTGAAGAAGATGAGCAGCAGTGATACACCTCTAGGTACAGTGGCCCTGCTGCAGGAGAAACAGAAGTCCCAGAAAACTCCCTACATTGTCCTCAGTGGAAGTGGAAAGAGCATGAATGCGTAAGTAGTTTCATTTTCAAATGCGTGTTCCTGATGCAGTTGATAATTTAAGTGATATACTGTGTGTGTGTGTGTATATTACATACATACATGCATACATTAATTGACCAATGTCAGACACAGATTCCAAAGAATGTATTCTGCTTCTATGCATAACATCTGAACCTATAATAGGACTATAACTGACCACATATTATTTTTATTATTGTTATTATTACTTGTATAATGACGTGATGGTGACAACTTGTGAACTCATCGACTTTGCTCAGGTGCAGACCCAGCAAAGAATTTCTGCAGATTTGATCAAATAAAGTACTGCAGCAGAGCTGATAAAAGACAACAAAAATCTGTCTGCAGTTCGGTTACTCCAGTTTTCACAGCTTGTGTAACAGTTCCTGAAGTGCAGCTTGTCCAGTCACATGACTGCGTGTCAATTATTTAGCTACAGGGATGGATCAGATGAGAAACTAGAGATATTCAGTCAGAAAGGGAAGTGTTTTCACACTGTCATTTTATTTACCCTTTCTGGTGTAATTACCTAAGTGACAACATGGATTAAACACTGTTTTCACATGCACAATGAGGACGAGAAAGATAGATAGAAAAATAGAGAAATTTATTAATCCCAAAGGGAAATTGTATGGAAATTGTATATTCAATATTGTTTTATTGAGGGACAAGAATGCATTTTTTTCTTCTCACATTAAATTATTACTGTGTTATTACAAGGGGCTTTTCATCAAACCGGGTCATGTTATGAAATTTCTTGTGAATGAGGGCGTAAAAACGATTGACATTTACAGAAGACTTCAACAATATTTTAATTGATTTTATAAACATAGACATGATGTAAAGTAAACTTGTATTGGTTGTTTTAAGGTACATTTGAATGATCTGCATTTATAAACCCATTACACAGACCCCTACCTCTTATGCCTACGCTTTACATATCAGAGAAAGACTTCACACCTGGTATATTTAAAGGGGGAAGAAAAACTTTTACAGAAGACTTGAAATGATTAAAGAAGGCTGTAAAAATGTCTTAAATGTATACATCAGTATATAGGTTCTTCACTATAGATTTTATATTTCTTTTTTTACAGATACAATGGTAAATATACAACTTTATCGCTTTTTATGACTGATTTAACATTTTTCTTTTCACAGAAATACCATTACCAAGTAGAAGCATCTTAAGATCAACACATCCTTGTACAGTGGATCATGTTTCCCTCCAGCAAATGAAATCAAATCTTCATGCAGTGGTGTGTGTGTGTGTGTATATACAGACATTGTCCTATTGTTTAAATCTTAGCCTTTAAAATTTTCTTTATCTTTTTTTCCCCATTAAAAGCTTTTGGTTTAAACTGGACTATGTGAGCTGTTATTGTGGTTTTTGCACTTTTATGAAGGAAACGTGATACATTTGGATAAAGTGTTCTGAGTGGGATGAATTAAAGTTGTTAGAATGTAAATGTCACATGTCAGTCAAGTGTCTACTAAAACATTATCTCTGAAAATTCCTGGCATATATGTTGACTTTGATGTAAACATGCATGTCATCTTTTTTAAAACCTTCTAAATTCCAGGTTGCAGGTGAACTATACATTAGAATATACATGGTACAAATAATATCTGCTGTTGCCATATATGTATGTCATCATTTGTTTGCCACTAATTACTTTTTTCACGTTCATATTTCTGATGATGTGCTGCAAAATAAGACTACTCTAAAAACAACTTTTGATCACTGACACTAATATGTGACAAACTTTTCACAAAACACTTGGTTAGACAAAAATAAGACTTTCATAAAGTACAGCATGTATGACTGATTCCACAAATGCAGTGCATTTGAGCCCCCTTTCCTTTTTTAAACAATGAATATATCTATCTATCTATTATAATGTGGTTGAGTTCATGCTAATAGCATAAGACCTTTTAATGGACATTCTAAAGATTTCTTTTAAAATGATGGAATATCATTGGAAATAAAAAGGAAGGAAACATCTGTAGACATTTTATATACGGTAAATTGGAAAATACCTGCCACTCTTCTACCAGACGTTTATGGTAAATTGAATTGTGCATCAATAACAGTGAAATCAAGGACAGATTTTAAAGTGATTAGCAGTTGTTGTTTTTTTGATTGCATTAAAAAGTACAATTGACCGCATTGGATATATTCTAACATTAGTACATGTAGTAAGATGTAAATATTATATTTTGATGACAAACCATGCCTTCTGAGTTATGATTGGTTACCAAAATTTAGTCTCACCTACAGTTGTGTAGATCATCACAGGTAAGACGGGACTTGGTTTAAGCACTAAAAAACGCAGTAAGGCTCTTTATCGTATTGATTCCCATTAAGTAATAGTGTAGTGTACACTTTCCCCTGCACTGTTTGAAACAGATATGGTTCTGGACTGAAGTTCTTTAGGCTACAAATAAAATCACTGTAAGGGTGAATAAAATTGATCATGTCAAGATGATAAATCAATATCTTAACCCTCAAGGCTAACAAGAACAGAACTACAGATGATGGAACATTGTGTTGAAAATTTGACTTCACGCTTGCTACAAGGGGCTTGTATATTACAAATTCCGGGTTGTAAGGCACAAAATTGTTTCATAACATATCATGGCTGATTCATGCAGCATGAGACGTCATAAACATCTGTTTTCAAACAAATGCAGTTTCCCAAATGCTATACTGTAGATGAAGCTTTTAGTGATAAAATTGTTTGTCTTTTTTATGTTTTTGAATATGTATTTGTAAACAGGCATCATGGCGCCTTAGTGGTTAGCACTGTCGCCTTGCACCTCCAGGATTCGGGTTCGAATCCCATCTCTGTGTGCTTGGAGTTTGCATGTTCTCCCCGTGCTTGGTGGGTTTCCTCCGGGTGCTCCAGTTTCCTCCCAAAGACCTGCAGGTTAGTCTAACTGGCGTTCCCAAATTGCCCGTCGTGTATGTGTGTGCCCTGGACAGCATTGGCACCCCATCAAGGGTGCATCCCGCATCATGCCCAAAATCTCCTGGCATGGGTTTAGGCCACCCTCCCCCCGCCCTTATATACAGGATAAAGCGGTATAGACAATGAGATCAGACTATTTGTAAATGGAATATCAGTAAGACCCAAATGCCTCCCCAACTGTGGAATCACCCGTAATATAACTGTAATGTGTAAATGTAACACATCTGGCTCTGAGCACAATTCACACCTTTATACCGATTCCTGCGTTGCCTCTGTTAATACCAGCACACTCCTGAAGCCACCTGATCGAGGATGTTGGTGAGTTCAGTCCCTTGTAGCAAGCGTGAAGTGGGTCCCAGAGGTGCGTTCACTTCACATTCCCATCTGCTCAGTACAGGCAGGTTAACTAACGCCGTGGGCATATTTTCCTCTGCGTTTCGGTCGCTATGTTGCAACGCAGATCCCGGAGGACACCACGAGAGCTCGGCGTACATGTGGGCTAAATGCACAGGCTCTGCGTAACTCTGGCTGCAATTCCAGACTGTTCTTCCATCTGATGATAGAAATGTTTGCATTTTAGAAATTAAAGATGACCTAACTGGTAGTTATAGGTTTGCGCATGTCCGTGTTTGTCTTACCCCAGTTTTCTGAGAAGGTTTTAGTGAGATGTTGAGAGACATGTGTACAGTGATCGGTCTTTTTTTCAGGAATGGAGATTTGACTCCTAAACTGCTCCTTATTCAGTAAAAGATTAAATTAGTAATTAGTTATAAAGTCGATTTACATTTCAAAACCTTAATCTTGTCTGTATTACCTGTTGCTTTTTGTTCATCGTCCAGTGGCTTAAAGAAAAGAGCATAGGGTTCTTATTCATGTTTAGCCTGCATCAAGAGACAATTAAATACAGTAATGAAGGACAAGGAGATGATGTTTACACATTGCAAGCAAATTCGAGCAAACACCATACCTGTGGAAACACACCGCGTCCGAATCCGCCATCGTCTTTTGGTCCAGATTGAACCATGTCTCACTGACGGAGGGCATGTGTCTGTGTGAGACTGAATCACTCGGTACTTCATCTAAAATAGGAGCTAAATGGAAGTCCTCCTCATGTGTGGGAATGTATGGGGCTAGACTATCCAAATCCAGGTCAGTCATATCCTAAAACACACAGTGTCATAATGTAACACAGCAGTACATGAACGTTTAAATGAAAGATTTTTGCTCATTGTAGATTATAGAAGATTCCACATCCCACTCAAAGTCCAATATCGAAGCTGAAACAAGTCTACTGCTAGAACATCAAGATTATACTGAATGAAAGTAGCCTTTTAGCACAGTCAGGTCTATGTGCCCATAAGACATTTTTACTATAATATATACTATATAGATTCTTATGGTAAACTACAGTATATTACATCCCAAAATATTCAAATTGAATTTAAATTTAAGACCACAGTGTCAACCAAAGTTCAGCAGGTATTTAATATGGTACATTTGCACATACTACTACAATACTATAATACATGTACCATTCTACCAAAGTATATACCATGGTAGAAACATGTACCCTAGAGTGGCACGTGTACTATATAATTACATATCATAAGTACCATGCTGTGCTTAAAAAAAACACTATATACCATGGTTCCTACACCATGGTGACATTTCTTGGTGGCAACAAATGGTAAAAATCAGGCCGTTGATTAGTGTACTGGTGAATGCTGAGTCATTGGAACAGAAAAGAAGGGAAATGAGGTTGCTTCTGAGGTTGTTACATAAACAAGGCATTTTACCTGTAGGTAGCCTATCGAAGTGAAAAATTTGTTTCCCATTTCTTCATTTTAATCTAAGATGTCAGGTTGTTGCTAGCAAAAAACAGCACAGCTAATAGGCAACATGTTGCATTTATCTATTTATGACAAATTCATGTTTAAAAAATGCAAGTAATCCAACTATCTATGGATAGTCTAGATAAAAAATCGATTCAGTGGTGTATCATGATTTTTGTATTCAATACATGTCACAATCTATCCACGTTTGGATTTGAAGTGCGGGAAATGTTGCCATTCCTCAGTCAGCCTATAGGTGGTGCACTCTAAACTCTTTACAAAAAAATCGTTAAAAGAAAAAAAAGGGGCGGGAATTTGGGGAAGCAAAAAACGGGATGTGAGGGAAAATGGAGAAGAAGAAAAACAGGACCACGTGACTCATACTTCCGGTGCCAAAATACGGAAAGGGCAAGCTCCGAGTACAAACTGAATGTCTTTATATTTTGGGCCAAGCTGAACGTAAAACTACTCAGAATTCTACTCAGTAATTCTCTCCATGCCTGTTTAACAACGCTCGTGTAACTCTAATCCGAATATAGTATTTCGCCGTACGCTTCTTCTTCCTTTATATTTTAGCAGGTGGCAGCCAGCTAATAGGCGCATTACTGACACTCACTGGACAGGATCAGTATTGCGCGGCCAAGGATCGAGCTTTTAGGAGCACTGCTGCCATCTGTTGGACTAAATCGGACACGCGGAAGAGGCAATTTTTGCGAGATCTCGCCAAGTTTTTGCGAGATCTCGCCAAGTTTTTGCGAGATCTCGCGAACAATTTTTCCCCTAGCTTAAAGTTCCCTAGTTTTTCACCCATATCCTGTTAGCCAATTTTTTAAAGGTGGATTTCCCCCCCCCCCCCCTCCAACGGTTATTTTTTTTTCCACCTATGTGCCTTTAGGGGCTCAGTAGCATGCTGTGTGTGA
The DNA here is from genome assembly GCA_013621035.1 of Clarias magur. NCBI lineage: Eukaryota > Metazoa > Chordata > Actinopteri > Siluriformes > Clariidae > Clarias > Clarias magur. The sequence continues at coordinate 1,499,784 of QNUK01000009.1, read as the reverse complement.
TTGTGGTAGGAGCAAATTATTTGCTAAATAGGTTTAGAATTGTAACAAAATCTTTAAAAAAAAAATCAAGCTATTTATAAAATCACGATACTAACAGAATTGTAATAGAAATTTAATATGTACCTAGGTATCATGATAATATTGTGGTGATTCTCATCACTAATGGAGAGCCAAAACCAAATGAAATATCAGTTAATTCCAGGCTCGATTATTAAGAATTCAACTGCATTGTAAATTCAAAGCTTGCATGTATATGCGCATGGTTGTACTTATACTCACATCAGAAAGTGAGCCACACAAAGCACCCCAGTGCAAAAACTCAGTACACCTGTTGGTTGGTCCATCTGGAAAAAAAAAACAATTAACAATTAGCCCCTATTAATCATGAAGCTGATTGATGGGATCTGATCATGGCTGATGGTTTACCTCTCTCACAGGGAGAAGACACAAAGCTGATGTCCTTTTCAGTCATCGTAGATGTTGCCTGATTGGTCTCATTTTGTGTCATCATAGTGTGCGGCGCAAGGAAGGCATTCAGCAGGCAATCTGTCTGCTCCAGTGAAAGCACCACATCTGGAAGCTCCACTCCACTGTTAAAGGCAGATCGATGGAAAATTCCAAATAATGAATGTGATATGAATGTGGTCGGATGTGACTAAATAGTAATCCTTTTGTGGATGCAATATATGTAGTGGTTTGGGAAAACCTTTTGGATGTCACTATAGCTGAAATATATACAGATAAAAAATGTTTTTCTCCATTGTCACTTTTGTTTTAGGAAAATATTCACTATATGAAGGTTTTTTCCCAGGCCGCTACATCAATACACATTCAAATTCAGACCTTAGAATGTAGTTGATGCACACGATTCTCTCCGGTTTCCCTGTGCGAGCGTTGTACACAACTGTGGCATCTGTCTCAACCCAAACATAGCCTCCATGCTTCTGTAGGAGCCGATACTTCCCAGTGTACACCTGACCCTTTGATAACACTGTCCAAGACATTTAGACACAATTAAAACACGTGTCCACTTTTATTAAGCAAAATTAAGCAGAATAAGCAGAGAACATATTAGCAAATGATGACAAATCCCAAATACAAAGAAATCTAATAATTTTCAGAATGGGCTTATTACAAAAATGTATATGAGAATATTAAACTGGACACCTCACTCAATCATCGTCTATACTGCTTTATCCTGTACACAGGGTCCCAGGAGACTTAGTGGACGAGACGAGGTACACCCTGTACAGGGTGCCAATCCATCGCAGGGCACGCACATATAAACACTCACATACTCATTCACACACTACGGGCGATTTGGGAACGCCAATTAACCTAATCTGAATGTCTGTAGGAGGAAACCGGAGTACCTGGAGAAAACCCACCAAGCACAGGGTGAACATGCACACAGACAAGGGAATTGAACCTGGCCGGGAATCAAACCTGAACCTGTAGGTGCAAGGCAAACACTAGTCCACTTTGCCGGCATCTAAACATCTTTACTTTGAAAATTAAATTCTTGAGCCACCCCTCATTTCTTCATATTTTGCTACCGAAGAGCCAGTCTTTCTAATATTTTTTATGTAGTTGTGAGGAATAGTTCTCCTCTAAAAGCGTTCTAAAAGATGTTTTTGGCTCTCAGTCCAGTCCCTGTACCTGATCATTTCCAGAGGAATGTTTCAAATGCATAAAAATCATCTAACTTAAGACAATGGTTATCAAGCCGTATATTGGAAATAAAGGGTGGCTCAAGATTCTGCTTTCCTAGAAAGGGTTTGACTTTTCTGTTTTTATACTTACAACAGAGGTGCGCCTTGAAGATGTGCTGGCAATCAGATGGATGGTAGTACTGGTACACAGACTGACCATACAGCTCAATGTCACTGAAGCCAGTCAGTTCCAAGACCCTATGCATGAAAACCAAACAAACACAATGAAAAAAAAAGTGCAACTTGAAGAAGGGACCATAAATAACAATGAACTTAGCTGCTATAAGGTATACCCAGAGTGGCAGTAGGTGAACTTCATGTCTGGCTCGTGGATGCTCAGGAATGTCCTGAAATTTAAATGAGCCTCCATCTCGATGACTTCTTGCACAGGTAATGATCTGCACAGGAGTAGCAGGTAGCTGGATCCTGGAATAGATGATGACTTTTTGTTTCCTGTGCAGTGAATCACCTGTGAACATGAGGACAGGTCAAATATAAAAACAGCACAGCAAGTAGCTGAGGGATAGAGGTTTCTCTATTTTGCTGTCGGGAAAATTACCAGGATTTACCTTTTGGCTCTAATAGGCAGGGAAAGAGGGTTACCTGCCAGGGTGTCAGCATGTTTCTGACTGCACCTTTGATTCGGAAGAAAACCTCACACTTCTGCTGATCTTCACTGCCTAAAGGTACAGAAAAAGGTGTAGTTGAATTACTGATATTAAGTCAAATTGAATTTGCCATTTTACCACTGTACACTATATGGGCAAAAGTATTTGGCTAAACCTGTTGATTATTGGATTTAGATGTTCCTTATCCCCAGTGGAGGGCAATCTTAAAAGGCAAGCTTCCGCATACCAAGACATCTTGGACAATGCTATGCTTTCAGCTTTGTGGCAACAGTTTGGTGAACCCTTCTCTATTCCAACATGACTGTGCCCCAGTGCACAAAACAATGACTATGTTTGATGAGTTCGGTGGGGAAGAACTTGCCTGGCCCGCTCAGAGCCCTGTGACCTCAACCCCATTCAGCACCTTTAGGATGAACTGGAATGAAGATTACATCCCAGGCCTTCTCATCCAGCATCAGTGCCTGACCTCATAAATGCTCTACAGAATGAATGGGCATGAATTCCCACAGAAACACTCCAAACGTTGGTGGACAGCCTTCCAAGAAGAGTGCAAGCTGTTATACACACGTGGACAAAATTGTTGGTACCCTTCGGTCAATGAAAGAAAAACTCAATGGTCACATAAATAACTTTAATCTGACAAAAGTAATCATTTAGAAAAATTCTATGAATGTTAACCAATGAAAGTCAGACACTGCTTTTCAACCATACTTCAACAGAATTATTTAAAAAATAAACTCATGGAACAGGCTTGGACAAAAATGATGGTACCCCTAGAAAATCCTGAAAATAATGTGACCAAAGAGACATGTTAATTCAAGGTGTGTCCACTAATTAGCATCACTGGTGTCTACAATCTTGTACACAGTCAGTGGGCCTATATATAGGGCTCCAGGTAGTCACTGTGTTGTTTGGTGACATGGTATGTACCACACTCAACATGGACCAGAGGAAGCGAAGGAAAGAGTTGTCTCAGGAGATTCAAAAGAAAATTATAGACAAGCATGTTAAAGGTAAAGGCTATAAGACCATTTCCAATCAGCTAGATGTTCCTGTGACTACAGTTGCACATATTATTCAGAAATTTAAGATCCATGGGACTGTAGCCAACCTCCCTGGACGTGGCCGCACGAGGAAAATTCATGACAAATCAAAGAGACGGATAATCCGAATGGTAACAAAAGAGCCCAGAAAGACTTCTAAAGAGATCCAAGGTCAACTTCATCAGAGCATCAGTGTCAGATCACACCATCCGTCGTTGTTTGAGCCAAAGTGGACTACATGGGAGACGACCAAGGAGGACACCATTGTTGAAAACAAATCATAAAAAAGCCAGACTGGAATATGCCAACCTACATGTTGACAAGCCACAAAGCTTCTGCTATGGACAGACGAGACAAAAATGGAACTTTTTGCCAAGGCACATCAGCTCTATGTTCACAGACGGAAAAATGAAGCATATCAAGAAAAGATAGAAAAGCTGGGTCTCAGTCGCAGGTCATGGGTCTTGCAACAGGACAATGACCCAAAACACCAAGCTAAAAACACCCAAGAATGGCTAAGAGGAAAACATTGGACTATTCTAAAGTGGCCTTCTATGAGCCCTGACCTCAATCCTATTGAGCATCTTTGGAAGGAGCTGAAACATGCTGTCTGGAAAAGGCACCCTTCAAACTGGAAACAACCGGAGCAGCTTGCTCATGAGGAGTGGGCCAAAATACCTGCAGAGAGGTGCAGAAGTCTCATTGACAGTTACAGGAATCGTTTGATTGCAGTGATTGCCTCAGAAGGTTGTGCAACAAACTATGAGGTTAGGGGTACCATCATTTTTGTCCAGGCCTGTTCCATGAGTTCATTTTTTTTTTATAATTCCGTTGAAGCATGGTTGAAAAGCAATGTCTGACCTTCATTGGTTAACATTCATAGAATTCTTATTTATTATTACTTTTGTCAGATTAAAGTTATTTATGTGACCATTGTGAGTTTTTCTTTCATTGACCAAAGGGTACCAACAATTTTGTCCATGTGAGTAGCTGCCAAAAAGGGGACCAACTCCATATTGAAATATACAGTATGTATTTGAATTCAATTTCATTGCAAGTTTGGCCAAATACAAGTACATTTACAGTATTTTTGTCCATATAGTGTTTGTTAGATGAAAAAGGGCAAGACATCATATCATGTCTACCTATTATCCTTGTAAGAATATCTTTAATATCCTTGTGATCAGAAGGGTGAATGAAGTCAAACAAACTCTGACCAATCAAATCCATCTGAAAAGGAAAAAAATGTGTTAAAGAACATGCAATGTGACAAGAGTCAGTCTCACAAATTGTAATAGATCACATCAGAAGACTCAATAAGATGCCATTTTCTGAGGTATATCGACTTTACTGTGTAAATTAATTTTACAACCATGTAGTAATTGTTTATATCCTCGCTTTTTTTGCACTAAAGAGTGCTTCAGAAGCCTTCACAGCCATTAATCTGTGTACAGGGACCACTTCAAGACCACCGCAGATTAGATATCTTTGGGTGGTGGACCATCCTTAGCACAGCAGTGACACTGACATGTTAATGGGTGTGTTGTTTATCAGGCAGGACAGCATTGTTGTTTTGTTCCTGTTTATATATCCAAGAAATTCTTACGAACTAGCAGCTATCAAAACAAAGGCTGTTTTTTTTTTTTTTACAAGTTAATCCTGATTTACCAGCAAATGAATAAGGTGTACGAGTTTGTCCTGTCCTGTGACCCTATACAGCAGAAGTGTCAAACCGGATCCAGAAAGGGCCGGTATTTTATTAAGCGCCAAGGTGAAATCAGGTGTGGCTTCTGCTTGGGTAGATGGAAATCCTGCACCTACACGAGCCCTTTCTGGATCCAGTTCGACACCCCCGCTGTACAGGATAAGTGTATAGAGAATGAGTAAGTGAGTGAGAGCTTGGAATAGTTTTTTGCCAACTGGTGGCTGGTCAGACTTAGCTGGATATTTTTTTAGCAATGCTTTTTAAAGAACTCTGTGTCATTCTATGTCTTTCTTTAACCACAAATATCCACTCAACAGCAGTCTCAGACATCAACCACTAACCAAAGGCAGGAGGATGACTAAGAGGGAAAAAGATGAGCTGCAATCTTCAAGAGGACCCCAAGAGAATAGGCGGCGAGCAGAGAACAAGTGTATACAGTGTACACAGTGTACATGTTGTTCCCAGACAGTTACAGTGTATACAAAACATTCAGGAATTTGGGAAAATGTTAAGCTGAGAAAATGCACATGTAGTCCACATGTAGAACATGTTATTAATCACATATTCATTACAACACCAACAGGCTTATGAACAGTTTCTACCCCAGAGCCATTCGAGAACTGAAACACTGTCTTTATTTATTTATCTATCCCCAACTGCTAAATCTGTACATAAAACACAATAGCTATTCAGCATATACACTGTACTGTCATGTGCAATATCTTAGTCTTATTTTTATTGCGATTTTTATTGTTACATTTACATTTAAAGTGTATAAGCTTGCCGGATCACAATATTTGAGAATGGAATTAGAAAGGATACTTCCGTCGATTCCGTTGTACCCTTTGCAAGAAAAAACAATCTAATCAATCTAAATACAATCCTAAATACAAATATAAAATTAGGTATATGTAGTTTGAATCTCAATGGCTCACGACGTTTTGGACACCCTGTACTTTATCAGACAGTATTACATCCATGTGACTGCTCTGCTAAGAATGGTACACATGATAATCTAGGGGTGGTAAGGGGTACCTTGCCATACACTAGGCAATAGGCTGGCCCAAGCTTTGCTGCCATAATACAGTATACCATAGTATGACTGTGGTACTTCAGACATTTCCATGGCAGGCACCCAAGGATTTAACAGACTACTAGCGTATATACTATGGCACCTCAGTGCCATAGCACTTACAATCTGTTGCACTGAGGTGTCCTATGGTTTGTACCACAATGCTTTGATGAATACCATGGTACTTACTGGGTACAACAGGTACTTGGGAATGGGTACTGGGACTATTAAGTATAAAGTTCAGCAGGTGTTTATAAATGGTACTGCATATATCATTAAAATATGCCATTCTTTTTTACAATAGTATGCACCTGTATCTTTGAAAGCACCATGGAAATGGAGGAAAATACATTGTAATATTAAAGGTACCATAATATACAGTTCCATTAAAAAAATTCCATTATGGTACACGAACATTTATAGCATATAAATATATAAATATCTATATTCTATAGAACATGTACTTTTATACCAAAGGATATACCATGGTAGAACCATATACCATAGTGTTATGCATGTACTATATCAGCAAAGAAGTACCACAGTGATGTCAAAAATACCATGGTACTATATACAGGCACCATCAGACTACCATAGTATCCATACCATGGTAAAAAAAAAAAAAAAAAAAATTGAGTGAATTTAGAAATGTGCTAACCAGGAATGAAGTGGTTTTGAATAGACATCCAGAGAAAATACAAGGTACAAAATTATTTCACTGGGTTTGTAATTGGTTGCTAGGTTAAAGATTCAAAGACAGGCAAGGTTTTGCAAATCTTTATGTTCATCTGGTGAACATGATGCTGCAGCTTTTGATATACGGTATCTCAGCATGATTTTATGCATTGCACTATTGAATCATTGCATGATTGCACAGGTAAACCGGTGCTCCAATAAAGCTGGCAATGAGTGTATGGTAGTGATATCTAATTTAAAAAAAAAAAAGGCAGACACCTTGTATGTATAATGCATGTATAATGATATAGTGAAATACTGCATTCAAGCTTACTTTACCTGTTTGATTCCTATATGAGAGACAACATCTTTTGTGATGAAGATAATCTTGCCACACAGGGACAACAACAGCAGGAATCCTTCAAGTGTACCTAGAAGCAACTTCTCGATTGACTCTGTCAGCTCTCCTGGAAAACATGGGGCATTATGAAGTTCTAGCTTCCTCAAAGCTGCTATTTGCTGAAACTATGGTCTCTAAACTTACCCTGATTTGCTGAGACAGGATGAACTGCAGCTCCTACTGCGGTGGAGTCAGGGATATCCAGAAGAGTTCGCAGGTGCAGGTGGGAGATTGTGACTCTAATGACGGAGGCTTTATCCAGCTGATCTGCCTCATATGGAGTCAGGGGCAGAAGAGCCGCTAATTCTTTAAACAGCTGACTTTCTTTCTCCCGTCTGCTCTGAGCTGCCACGCGGGACCGGGCTTTCCTACACTCTAAGCACATTCTGCAAAAAAGTAAAAAATCATGTCATTTCAACTTTCATGTTCATGTCAACTTGTTCCATTTTCAATTTCCCATGTCAGTGCTCACACACAGCCTTATATTGAAATACAAACATTGAAGCATGAATTCCTTCAAATACCGTACATGAGCTCATGAGCTCCTTGCCTGTGGGATCAGTTCAGAATTCAGAGACATAGTAATTTCTGGCTGCTAAATAAAACTGTAGCACTTTCTTATTTCCTAAACTTTCCAACACAATATGCCATAATTTACATTATTTGTAGGCCAATTTGACTTTGAGTTATTGGCATCTGAGTTAAACGCATTTAGTCCAAGGGATAATAACGTCCTCCTGGTTATTCTACACTACATTTTGAGAAGCACAACTCTATGACATTAATATATTACAGTCATACATAGTGGATACTGAAAGTCTATGTTTGTCCATACAAATAACGTGATGATCTTAATCTGATTGAATAATTTAGCAATTCGCTTTAAAAACACCTATTAGTAAACACAATTAATATTTGAATTAGGAGCCCAGAGAGGAGAAGTTACTAAGGCTCATTTTGCGTGCGAGTGCTCACTTTTGGGATTTTGAGTTGCGTCATTTTTTTCTTATCACTTCCCACACTGGGGACCTGCATTCCCTGATTACAGCATTCACCATCATAGAAAGTATACTGTCACTAAAGGAGGTGGGGTGGAGGCGTCTACTGTGACATTCTAAAATATGATCATATGTGCAGTAAATTATATTCAATATGTCCATATTTGAGAATGTTTCAATGGTTTTCATATAACCCGAAGCAATACATGTTTGAACATATTCATTCAAGTTTACAAGAAATTTTTGCATTATAGAAAATTATGCAATTGTTACATTTTACATTTATCTGGTCAATGTCATTTCTATGCATTTGACTTTATTAATTAAATATAATTCAAATCTATACCCTTTTGTATGACTACGACAACCAGACAGAACATGTTTAAGAACAGCTTATTAAACTCAGTTGCACTTCTTAAATATAAAACAGACAAATGAAAGTTGAATTGAACTATTTAAGTTGATACATTTTAAATGTTTAAGTATGTTTTAAAATATTTTTTATTTGGTTTCAAGTTACTGCTTTTGAATTAATTTTTCCCTTATTATCCCACCACCAAATGGAACAAGTCATAAGTCCTTACCTCACCCTTTTCCTCTTCTTTTCTATTTCTACTTTCTGTGTTAGACTTTCCTTGCTATTGGTCAAAAAAATCCATCAGAGCTGCTTCAAGTTATACCGTTACATTATGGTTTCTGACTAAGTCTTGTGGCCGAAACAACAAGAATATGTAGGCATTCCGCTGGCTGGCCAATAATGTGCTTAACCAACGAACACACCCATTTTTTATGTGGGGTCCTAGAGGTCCTCACCTACAAACTGTTGCACTGAGCCATTTGCTAACTAACTAACTAACTAACTAACTAACTAACTAACTAACTTACTGACTATAATTAGAACTTCACACATACAGTATACAGTATGCTTTTGAGACATGAACGCCATCATTTGAGGACAAATTTACATTGTCCTTATTTTCCTTCCATCCATGTAATGTAAATGGTGACGTCACGGTTTGACTCCAGGAGTACATACACCTGACCAGGAAAACATTGGGAAACTATATTTTCAGAATCATCTGTAAATCCTCAGCTAAGCAGTTAATAAACGTTTTAAGCTGAACACACACCAGTAGGAACAGTAGGAACCTCTGTAGTCCAACCAGGGACAGTGGTGAGCCAATGGTGACCACAGTATTTATTCCCAATTTATAATTAACTGTGGAAGGATCCCCGGTCAAAATTCACATGCACATTCACACACTATGGGATATTTGGGAACTCTAATTAGCCTAATTTGCATGTCTTTGGACTGTGTGAGGAACCTGGAGAACCCAGAGGAAATATCCTTATTATAGATACAGTTTATCCTTGTACCATCCTAATATCAGGACCATTAGTTATTATTATTCTGCCAAATTTCTGTCACACATTCAATATATATCGTTTATTGGGACTCGGGGCACAAAGCGGGATAAACCCTGGACAGAGTGCCAGGCCATCTCAGGAAACAAGCACGCCTCACTCACACACTATGAGCAATTTGGAAACACCAATTAGCCTTGCTCTGCATGTCTTTCTTTGGACTGTGGGAGGAAAGGCATGGAACAACTGGATGCTATGGCAACCCATTGCAGAGCACTAGTACACACACATAAAGCAGACAAAGTGTTCAAGACATAGAACAAGTCAAGACAAGATCAGGGAAAGAAGCATTAGGTTTTTTTAAGGAAGCTAGTGTGGAACATCTGCTTTAAAAAGCTGGGAAGATGAGGGAAAAATGACACCCACAGTTGGCGGTAATGTAACCTACTGAATTCCAAATGCTGTTAAACAACAAAGAAGAAGAAAAAGCAAATGACCAAAAAAATAAATGTGCAATTTATTTGCAAATAAATCTAAACTGTATTACGTTCATTTGTGTTCGTGTACGCGGGGCGCCGGACAAACGAGTGTCTATGTAGGCGCGTACATTTTTAAAAAGCATGTGACTTGAGGCTGATCGCTGATTGGATTTTGTCAAATCATCCTTCGGGAGCAGCTTTGTGCGCCCTGAACCCTCCCACTTTTGTTCTCAGCAAATCAATATTTGGGCTCATGTGATTGGACCATTCTCAACTAGTCTTTTCCAGCATTTCTTATGACAAGCGGAGCTGCTGAGGTGAGTCATGTGAGTCATGCCGTTATTTTATGCTAGTAGTAATGATGCTTAATCACCTGATAAAGTTAAAGGTGAGCATTAAAAGTTAAAGTTTTATGTTTTTTGCGCACCCCGCCCCCCATTTTTTTTTTGCACCAGCCACCACTGTTCCATAGGTTTTAGCAACACATTTAACTCTACTCAACGGTAAAGCACATTTATATATTATTTTTGTCTAACAAGCTATGGTCCAACCAGGACTTTCCAATCATCCAGCAGCAGCTTTCTGCACATTCCATGTATGAAAAATAAATCCAGAGAAAGCAGATAAATATTCACATTAGGCCCACAACCCTAGGTTATTAAGTAACATGCATATGATTTTTATGGCACGTTGGCTTAGCAGTTAGCACTATTGCCTCGCACCTCCAGGGTTCTGGGTTCCTCGGGGTACTCCGGTTTCCTGACACAGTCCCAAAAAATGCAAATTGTAGTTCACAAATTGCCTGTAGAGTGTGAATGTGTGAGTGTAAAATGGTTGTAATCATCACTGGCCTCCACTGTCCCTAGTTGGATTACAGAGGTTCCTAGATGGATTGGATTTATATTAGTATTTAGCTAGGTTTTTATTAACGTAGCCTGATTTCCTCTTTCGTTATCTTGTTTTGTTTAAATGTATTTTTAACCCCCCAATTTTTTTTTGCATTAGTATACTTTCACTTTTAAATCCTGTTCGTCTTTCTTGTACTTCCTCCTGCACAGCACTTTGTATTACTTATTAAATAAATAAATAAAAAACATGCTCTATAAACTAAAAGAAAAAAACCTTAAAGTTTATTTTATTAAAATATTAATTAATAAGTGTGTTCTTATTAAACACACCGTTGCAGCTTTCCTATAAACTTCAAGATAGAAAAACACGTATGTGTATGGTTTAACGTTGAGATTTTCAATTGTCTCAGTATTCATTCCCAGGTTGAGACGTAACTCTTTACTGTTTGGCTCAAATGCGAATCAATCTTCAGTTCTTCCAAGGGATTGGCTGTGAGGCGGGACGTTTATTGAATGAATAGCGGATGTTGGAGTAGACAGTGAGGCTGCATTTTGACAGGTTTGAACGAAGAATTAAGGTACAAAGTCCATATAAACTTGGGTTCTCGTTATACGATAGTAAGCTTTTGTTGAATGGATAAAATGCGGTTAGGTAGTAGTATTTTTGTTATTTATATATACCTGAATGTCGCGGTAATTGAGTAACTAATCTGGACAATACAGCTGCCAAGTTAGCGACCTGAGCTAGCTATGTTAGCTTTGTTAGCTGAAACTAGTCATCCTTTGAGAAAACTGAAATTGGAAGTCCCTATCTGTTACTAAACAAGCATTTGGGTTATTAAAGTATGCGATTCATGTGTTACAAAGGGATATAATTTCCATTTGTCTAGAAATGGATATATATAAAATTTATAACATGAGACCTTGATTTCAAGACTAAATTATGTCTGATAACACGCACGCCCTGGATTAGGTCAAATGTCATCAGATGGCTTTTGCTGTTTTTCATCTGTCTGTCTAGAAATCCAAGGTTCCTATAGAAGAACTAGTGTTTAAAAGAAGCATTTTATATGAAATGAACAAACAGAAGTAACTGCATCATTGTACTCTGTGCTATGCTTTGTAGAGATGGACAAAGATATGGACAGACTTTTTTCAAAACAAATTGCTTTTAGGTTGTTGGAGATAAAACCATTAAATTCTGTGTCCCTAGATTAACTTTTACCACATGCATTTACTTCCTGGAATCATCTTCAGATTCTTGTTTATAACAGCCAATAGACCATCATGCTTGAGTAGGATTGTGCAATTCTCGGACTGACTGACTGATTGGACTCCTCCACCTGCATGTCTACTAGCTTACAGTACTTGGACTAAAATCAGAATTGGAACATTTCACCACCTACAGTCTCCGAAGCACTTGCACAACTGATGTCTAGAAAGATGTATTTTCTTTGGAGACTTTGTGTGCTTTGGTCAGTGTGTGTGTGTGTGTGTGTGTGTGTGTGTGTGTCCATGGAGAAAGTAGATCTAGTGAAAATAATCTTGTTGCTATGTTGGTTCATGTGATGGGGATATTTAATAACAATAATAATAATTATTATTATAATAATAATAATGATAATAGTGCATTGTATTTTACATAGAGCCTTTAAATTTAAAGTAAAAAAAATTATTTTATATATAAATTTAAAATAAAATAGTAAATAACAGTAAAACACTTGACATAGGATCCCCAAAACAGATATAGTCAAAATTTGAGCGCAGCCTTACATCATGTAGGCTTTATAAGCATTTCTGTGTAAATGAGGCTTAAGACATGATTTAAATGTGGTTGGAGTGTCTATATTACAGATGCTTTCTGGAAGAGAATTCCAGAGACCAAGATCAGTGCAGCGAAAGGCTATAGTGCTCATAGTGGTCACGCAGGCAATGTTGTAAAGAGGAGCCTTGATGAAGATGAGTGAAGAGTGTGAGAGGTGGTGTGGAGCTGTACAAGCTCTGATGGATAAGGAGGAGCCAGGTTATGAAGTGATTGAATAGTGAGGAGAATTTGTTTAAACTCCATGAGGTATTCGATCATGACCAGTGGTGTTGTTGAAGGGAAGGGCTGATGTGATGCATAATGTCTATTCAGGTTATGATACGGGCAGCTTTTGTGTTAGATCAGTTAAAAGTGGATTACAGTAATCAGGTTTTTGATCTGAGGAAAGGACGAGATTGAGGAAACATCGAACATCAAAATGAACAGCTGTTGACTTGAGTCAGGCTTTATGGAAATGTAAAGTTGTGTATCATCTGAATAGCAATGGAAATGTATGCAGAATTTTCTAATGATCCATGATCATGGGAGCAAACCATTTCATGGCTGTCTTTGACCTATGCATTCACTCCTCTACCTTCTAAGACAAAAAAACTCTCTGGATATTAACTTGTCACAAAAGTGGTGCCCTCAAGTGTTCTGTACAATTTACAAAACATACCTAGCATGTTTTTCACTCATAATAATGCATTGAATCATACATGATATATTTATCTTCCAGAGTTTTTTGTAATTTCAACCAGAAGATCACACTGCTTGTAAAGCAGCATGGTGGATTCTCAGTACTACCTCCCCAATGACATCGGGATCTCGGTTCTGGATTGTGCCGAGGCCTTCCGGCTGCTGTCACCTAAAGAGCAGCTGTATGCACATTACATCTCGCGAGCATCTTGGTACGGGGGCCTGGTGGTTCTGCTGCAGACCTCACCGGAGTCTCCGTCCATCTACGTGCTCCTGCAGAGAATCTTCCGGAAGCAGACACCTGCACAGCTGGAGACAGTGGCAGCTGCAGCAGGTCTGAGCTCCGATGAGTACCAGGTAGGGAACAAGGTTTAGTGGTCTCAGTAAGAGTCAGTATAGTTTGAACACATGTGTTAATATTTTTTTCTCTTTTTATCAGGCTTTTCTTGTGTATGCTGCTGGGCTTTATGCAAACATGGGAAACTATAAGTCATTTGGTGACACGAAGTTCATCCCCAATTTGCCAAAGGTAAAATGCCTAGATATGGTTGACTAGTTCTTTCATTATGCAAAATTATCTAATTAAAGTCACAATTACTTTAGATATATACAGTTCATACTGTTGGGTGCAAACATTTGCCTACCATGCTTTTTGGAGCATTTTTTATTCACATTAGTTTTTCATTAATCTTTAGTAACTTTAAGTAGGAAATTTGAGGAGGAGAAAATGCACAGAAACTCTACACAGACAATAACCCAAAGTCACTTAGGTGCCTGTTCTAATACAGATTTTTATTGTATAACTTTTAATATGCAATGCCTTTAAAATTTAAATTCTGCAAAACTTTGCAATTACTTTTGTATAGAAGCTATTGTTAAATTTGTGAGTGGTATTTCAGCAACTGCATTAGGTCATAACCTATTGAGTATTGAATAATATGAAGATTTATATACCTTTGTTCCATGTGCAGGAGAAGTTTAAGGCAGTGGTGTGTGAAAGCCAGGCCTATAAGGAGAACCCTGCTGAGATGGAGGCTCTGTGGAACGGCTGCTCCCACCTCCTCTATTCCCTGGAAGACAAGCATAAACAGCTTGGACTCGGGGAAGAAGTAAGTCCGCTCTAATAAACTTAAGAAATAAGTCCGCTGTAGTAAACATCCTGGCTTTTTTGATAACTCTGCATGGTATAATCAGTAGAATGAATGGTTTTGTCTTTTTTGTTTTTCAAAGGGGATCTCCACATACTTCTCAGGGAACTGCTGTTTAGAAGATGCAGAGTTGACCCAGAAATTTCTAGACTCCAAGGTGGACTATTTTCATAGTTATTAATATCTGCATCCCTTTATTTTGTGTGTTGTCTTTCTTTGTTAGCATAACTATTGAAATACTGGTATGGATTAAAAAAAATAAACCAGTTTCATTTTTCTTCTTTATCCAGTTAAATAATTAGTTTTTGTAGATGCTATGAGTGGCGTTCAAGTCAAATTTGGGATTTTGATTCTTTAGACTACCAGAACACAGTTATGAAGGTAAACACTCCCTTTAAGTCTATATAATCCTCTGCTACTCTGATGCACTTATCTCAGCAGTTCCCTAGTACTTGGATATCATCATGATATAAAGTTTTCTGCCTGCTTCACATCTGACATGCTGGCCACCCAGGAACTCTTTTAATGGCCCAAACATGCGCAAAGGCTTAGAGTGAGTTCCACAGTTCGCACAGACAGTTATTTGCGTCTCTTCTGCAAAGTGGTGCCAAGTTATTTTTTGATTGATCCGTTGATTTTCAGGGATCGGGCGTTCCACTTGCTGAATGTTTGCAGGAAAGACCTGCGAGATCTCAGCCGGTATCATTATTCACGGACATACAATGCGCTATACAAATAAAATTTAATTGAATACAGGCATTTGCACAGTTGAAATGCTTTACTGCAGTACTTTGCCCAAAGTCTTCTGAAAATGTCAAGTGATCTTGTGGCTACATTCATGTGAAATTTTATCACATGTCCTGGTTTGACTTGAACGCCCCTCGTTTTATCCTGTTGAAATCCTTAATTTTATTGCTGCTGTTTTTCAAGCAGTTTGTAATTGTTATGCAGTGGTAGGAAAATTTTCCCACTCTGCCCTCCCCCTTTTTTAAGTTCCCCCTTTTTTTTGGAGAACTAGAGATTTGTTGTGAATCCTTATACAGCAACATTCCTGCTTAAGTTTGTAATGTTAAACCTCCCTAGAACCTGAGTGCCTACAACACACGTTTGTTTAAGAAGGTGTCAGAAGGGAAACGCCAGTACGAGGTGCGCCTTGCCTCTGCAGTGAAGAAGGGTGAGGGAAAAAAAAACTTGAAGACTTGAAGGTTGAACATTTACACTGCCTGGCCAAAAAAAAGTCAATATTTCAAATTATTGACCTGCATAAAGCAGCAAAAACAGTTAAGGCTATTTGATATTACTGGAATTGCGTTAAGAACTGTCTAGCACATTAGTAAGACCTGTAAGGACTGGTGAAAATCACGAATGGAAATCGCTTAAAAACTTAGTAAAGAAGCATTGTGAAACACTCACAGTAGAAATTACAGCTATTTCTATTAGTAAACACAAGAGCACTTGCAGACACGCACAATGTGATGAAAAATCATAGAATTGATATTAAACATCAGAATACCATGTTAGTGAGACTAATCAGGAAAAAAACATTTTTAGGTATTATAAAGATTGGACTTTGGAGCAGTGGAAAAAGGTCACATGGTCTGTGAGTTAGGATTGAGCCTATTCCAGCATGATTGGTGTGTCAGTGTAAGAAGGAAAGCACATGAAACAATGCACCAGTTGTACGTAGTGCATACTGTACATACCCATTATGTGTACATCAACATTATATGGCAATAAAATGAACTCCGTTGATGCTCTGAATTTACTGGATGGCCATGTTATCACATTTATGGATTTTTTTCTTCTTCCCAGAAACAGGCATATTCCAGGATTCAAATTGTTTAAGTGTATTTCTGGGAGCATAAAGAAACATTTTCAATTGTGAATTCGCCCATAAATACGGTCAATGAAATTTTGTAGTGTGCAATTTTTTTTTTTGAGCCAGGCAGTGTATATAATTGGTCTTGAGAATCAGCTTGTTCTGTGGATTTACTATGGCTTTTGTCTGAGTTTTACTCACTATATTTTACAGATTGTGCTGTTGAGGGTGAAGGAGAAACTCGCTGTGGCACATTTGACTTTGAGGATGCTGCTTTTTCTGTTCAGAGAGGAGACTATGCATACCTTATGGAGAAAGTCAGCCAAAACCTGGAAAAAGCGAAGGTGGATTATATAAACCACACATTTTTACTGTAACAGCCTAACTTTTTTTTTAAAACCTTAGAGAACAGCCGATGTCTGCTTTTAAATGTTGCTCTCTTGCTTATACATAGACTTACGCTGCCAACGAGAACCAGAGACAAATGCTGGAGGAGTACATAAGAAGTTTCACCTATGGGTCTGTGGACGCTCATAAAGAGGGCTCCCGTTTTTGGATAAAGGACAAGGGACCTATTGTAGAGAGGTGAATATAGAGGGGGGGAAATGTAATTGAAACTTGTGTGCACAGTATGTCCCGAATACTCTGCAAAATGTGTATTTAATTTACTCCTTTTGCGGCAATATACTTAAAGGTGTTGCTAATCTTCTAAACTGAACATTTACAGGTTGAGTGTTCTTGCATCATATAACGTAAACGCCTATCATGTTCTGATGTGCAAATACAGGCAAAAAAAATTGTTGAATTTATGCAACCTTTTTATTACATTGGATTGCATGGATTGTAGAGTTTTATAAAAGTTTTGATGCTTCATTGCTTTTTGTGTGTGTGTGTGATTTTTAAAAATGCAGGTTTAAAAAGTCTGAAAGGAAATAAATCTTTAATTTACATCCAAACTCACCCTAGCTTTCTCGCCACTGTTCCTCTGCTTGATAGTTACATAGGCTTCATTGAGAGCTACAGAGATCCATTCGGTTCAAGAGGCGAATTTGAAGGCAAGTTTAAATTCTCATGTTGTTCTAAACATCCATGGTAATTGTTGCAGATAGCTTGTTACATCTCCACATTTCTGCCCCCTTCTTTTCAGGTTTTGTTGCTGTAGTGAACAAAGCGATGAGTGCTCGATTCGCGCAGCTGGTGAGTTCAGCCGAAGACTTGCTGCCCGAGTTGCCATGGCCAAATGCATTCGAGAAA
This sequence comes from Clarias magur, assembly GCA_013621035.1. Taxonomy (NCBI): domain Eukaryota; kingdom Metazoa; phylum Chordata; class Actinopteri; order Siluriformes; family Clariidae; genus Clarias; species Clarias magur. Next base: position 1,482,134 of record QNUK01000009.1, on the reverse strand, counting down.
GATCGCTTCCTCAAACCTGATTTCACCTCTCTGGATGTGCTCACTTTCGCTGGCAGTGGCATCCCAGCAGGAATCAACATTCCAAACTGTGAGTTCTACCATTTGCTGTGGTTTTAAGTGAATTTGGTGTATATGAGTTCCATAGTAAACAAATCCATAGTAAAAGTAAAAATCTTTTTTTTTTCCCCCCAGATGATGATATTAGACAAACAGAAGGCTTTAAGAATGTGTCCCTTGGGAATGTGCTGGCTGTGGCCTATGCAACACAAAAGGACAAACTCACTTTTCTGGAGGAAAAAGACAAGGTGAGTCAATGCATACAGTGAATCCCTGCAAAGTCGCAGTTTATAGATTGTGGCCGCAATATAATTTCCTAATTTTGTAACGTAAATATTGATGTAAATTCAGCTAAATTGCCATATAAAATATAATACTGTATATTATTATTTACTACTGTACAGACCCAGTACTAAAAACAAATGCTTGCATGAATTACAGTACATATAGGGGTAACATCTGTATTTTATGTTCTAGCACTGTGGGAGACATAGCAGTAATTTATTAATTTTTAATGGTAATGTATTAAGCTAAAATTTTAACTAAATTAAAGAGTTTTGAGGGCATATTTAAACCATAAAAATAGTCATTTATAGGCATTTTTTTGACCACATGCAAAATTTCTGGTTTCTGGAAAATTTTCAGTTCATGTCTGCTCTAGAAACGTAACCCCCGGAGGTCGACTGTATTCAAATTTCAAACAATTCTTCTTGTACACAAGCTCTCAGAACCACTCTTTCACAACTTGAATCCTGGAATATGGCATGTCATCCATGAAGAAAAACTCCATAGATGTGATAACCTGGTGATTCATTACATTCAGGTCATCAGCTGTTTTAACTTTATTGCCACATAATGTTTCTGAGCCTAGACCTGACCAACTGAAGGAACCCTAGATCATAACACTGCCCCAGAGTCATTTACAGTGAGCACTATGCATGATGGGAAGCACATGAAGCGTTTTTTTAGCGTTTCTTACTTTTACTGAACGCATCAGACCAGAACAGTTCTTAACCCAGTTCCAGTCATTTCAATTCTCCTTAGTTTTTTTTCATTGCGTGATGTAGCCCAATATTTTGACCCTTCTGAAACGACATTCTCTTTTATAGTAATAAAAATTTATTTGACATTTCTTTCTGTATTATTTATGTCTGCAGGATCTCTTCATCAAGTGGAAAGGCCCTTCTTTTGAGGTGCAAGTGGGGCTACATGAGCTTCTTGGGCATGGCAGTGGTAAACTCTTCAAGCAGGTGAGTGAGCTGTGTCTTAGAGTATGGCCTAATGCACTTGAAAATGAACACCTTATGAATATTAGGATTAGAATGTAGCTAATGGGCTCGCCTCATTTTGTGTGTTTGTAGGATGAAAAGGGAAAATTCAACTTTAATCACGCTGAGGTCCGTAATCCAGAGACAGGGGAATTGGTGAGTCTATTACAATACACTATGCAAACCTTTAACAGTAACCTTTAAAAGTAAAAGATTCCTTTATTTAAACCTCTTAAATTAGCGAGTTCCACCTTCATCTTTCGCTAATACTTGTATTTTGTGAGAGTATCGCCGCTGTTTTGTGTTTATGGGCGCTTGGTGTATTTCCTCCACCTCCTGGTCTGGACTGTGGAGAAAAAGATGATGGCTTTGAATGAGACATGACATTTTAAATATTTAAAGTTACACCAGAATTTCAATGGTTATTAGATACTTCTGTGCTATGAATCGAAAAAAAACCTGAATAGAATCTAATCTCTTGATTCAAAGCCGTAACATCGTACTGTTTCTAAAATTACAGTGGTTCGATGTGTCAAGGCTCAACTGCACTTCCTTCTTTTAGGTTACCAGCTGGTACAAAGGCAGCGAGACATGGGACAGCAAGTTCTCCACCATCGCTTCGTCATATGAGGAATGTAGGGCAGAGTGTGTGGGGCTCTACCTCTGTCTGAACAAGCAGGTGCTGAGGTAAAGCAATAGTAACCCCCACACACACATTCCAGTGTTTTATCTTGTGCGTTGTAACAGAGCTGAGATTTTACTATGCTTGAATGCAGCATCTTTGGTCATGAGGGTGAAGCAGCAGATGAGGTTGTGTATGTGAACTGGTTGACTATGGTCCGTGCTGGTCTGCTAGGCCTGGAGTTTTATACACCAGAGAGCAAGAGCTGGAGACAGGTTTGCAATCATTTTAGTTTCAATTCCTGAAACTTTTTTGGCATGACGACTTCACAAGAAAAATTGCCAGAAGTGTTGCATAATACTGAGAACTATAATAAGATCTCTTTCCACTGTTTTTTTTAGGTAATTAGCAGCAAACAGTCTAGAATGGAAACTAGTTTTTGAAAAGACGACCTTGGTTCCCACTGTGTGTGTCTGTGTGCGTGTTTCCTAGGCTCATATGCAGGCTCGTTTTGTGATCCTGCGTGTGCTTCTGGAAGCAGGGGAAGGTTTCGTGACCTTGAGTGAGACCACAGGGGCAGATTGTCAGCCTGATGCCCTGATCACACTGGACCGCAGTAAGATTCACACAGTGGGGAAGACTGCCATCCAAAAGTTCCTCTGCTGTCTGCAGGTACATTAATGCTAAGATTGTTGTTGTGGCACTTAACGTACTGTAGGCTAGAAACCGGACAAAGTGGGATGCAACCTGTTCATTTAGTCGATTATGTAAAAGGTGTTCGTTTCATTTTAACTCATAGTATGGTGTATAATATACAGTGCAGTACACCAGTATAACATACATTCTTAACAGCTTAGAAATACAATGAAATGCCGTATGATTGTGTTATAATGCTTGACAAACATTAGAATTTCTTATGACGGTGGATTCCACTGTGATTCCAGGGAAAAAAATCCAGTTCATGTCAGCCTAATGTTGATACACACGTCTTCACTTTATGGTCTGTCAGCAATTTATAAACTAGCTAAAGAAGAAGAAACCACATACACAATACACAGCAGCACAGTGAAGCACTTTATTTACATAACTCGGGTAGGAAGCTGGGGTCAGAGCATAGGATCAACCATGATATAGTACCCTGGAGTAGACAGGGTTATTGACCTTGATCAAGGGCCCAACAGTAGTAGGAGTTGGGGCTTGAACCGCCGACCTTATAGTGACTAATAGTTAGTGACCCATTAGTCCAATATTGCCACCAACTATAAAGATTCTAAGTAACTGAAGACAAAACCTTTTTGTAATACAGGTCGATATACTGTTAAGTATTAACTGTTTAATATTAGTTGAGTCTATAGATTCTATGAGTCTATGACTAAAGTAATGGTAACAATTTAAATAATATCTAAAATAAATATTCAGCTGATTTATGAAATGAAATAATTGTTCTTTTTTTTTATTTAAATCCAGAAAATTAATATTTAACAATTACCATATTAATCTCCCAAATTAAAATAAAAATAAACTAAGTGTAAAATTCCCAGGTTTAGCTAAGCTTACACTCTTTTTATTGATTCACTGATTTGGTAAATCAAGGCAGCGTCTTGGTAATGATTAATGATGAAGCCCTACCTGACTTTGTACTTTTGTGACACAAGTTTTTATTACTCACTGACTCATACTGAACAGGACTTACAGACCTGTAGTTAAAATATGATTTGAAACCATTTTCCTCAGGTGTACAAATCCACGGCTGATGTGGAGGGAGGTCGAGCTTTGTATGACCGCTACTCTGCAGTCACAGCTGATGGTGCTCACAATTTCCTGCGGCTCCGCGAGACAGTGCTGCTTCGCAAGGAAGCCCGCAAGATGTTTGTTCAGGCTAATACCCGGGCAAAAGGTCAGCTCCGATTCCCTGATTCTGCTAACCAACACTCACTGCTATTGCCTGTCTGACTGTCTAATTTCGTGCTTCCACGGGATAAACTGTTCAATATGCAAATGAATTACTTGTACTATTTCATTCTCGTATTCATCGTTCATATGCCTCACTTTGTGGTGCATGATTGTGTGTTATTAATAAACTGTTTTGGTGTGTACCAGACGAGGCGGTGGAGCTGGAGCAATACGAGGCGAGTGCTGCAGGACTGATCCAGTCCTTTGCTCAGCGCTTCACTGAGGATGCTGAGGAACTGGAGGCTCAGTTGATGGAAATGGCCTCCAAAGATGCAACTTACTGGTGCTGAGGCAAACTGAACTGGCACTGCAAACTGATGAAAACTGCTCTAACGGATGTTAACTGCCCTAAGTCTACAGGTACAAGTTATATTAGAGAAAGAAATCATGAATGAGCGAGAAAAAGGACGCAAAGGGTACACTAGGATTGATTGTAGAAAAAAAGAAGAAAAAAAAATCAGAAGGGCAGTTCAGACATCGTAACGCTTAACTTTTCCTTAGCTCTGTGTTCACTAATGTCAGTAAGTCAGGTTTTTTTTTTATTTAGAGTATGCAATCACTCCTCTGTATTTGAGATGGGACCACAGCCTACGCTTCCCACACAGATGGATATGTGTTAAAGCATCGATGAGAGAAAATGTGCTATGTGAGGGTGGAGTGGGAGAAGCACTTATGTAATCTAAACCTGTTGCACTTCTGTGAACGCTTTAACAAATACGCTTTGCGTAATCATGTTTATGTCCTGATCAGCAATACATCGCATAATCAACCGAATATACAAGTTTGTGCTTAGTAGGATGTTTCCTCAAAAAGCTGTGGCTTACTGCACTTTGATTTTGATCTTGAAGGCATTTAGCATAAAAATAAGAACATGTGTGATCACTGACAAGAGAAAGGTTTCCTACTGAATAAAAAAAAAATCAGTCATTTTTCAGTGTCTTCTTGTTCTCTCTTTTTATTCAAGCAGCACTTACACTATTAAACAAGCGTAATATTATACCACCAACAAGCAAACTTCATTGTCATGTTGTTGCTACTGCTGCCATTGCTGAATCCATCACATTTGATACAACAATATAATGGCAACTATAAAAAAAAAAAAAAAAAGCATTAAACCCTAATAAAAAAGAAACTTTATTTTTATTTATTGACAACTTAAACGTTGATTCGCACAGCATCACAATTTAAGTTGTTATGCTCGCTATAAACAGTAAGCCTTAGCATATATGTACAGCAAATGCACATCAACTTATAAACACCAGTGTTTATTAAACAGGTTAGAGTTTTCCAATCCTGGACCTCCACACTGCACGTTTCACCATAACACAGTTCCAACACTATTTCAAAAAGATATTTATTATCTGATGAATAGGAAGATTTTTTTTTGTGGGTAGATTAAACACTAAAAAGTGCAAAGGACTACAAGGCAAAGTGTGAGAAATCCTGAACTACAGAGAGTAAATAGAAACAGCACTGTCCCTATACATGTTGTCTTATTATTATCATTATTATTATTACAGACAAAAGTATAATTTCCTCTTTTTTGCAGTATCTATAAGAAGTTACTGTATTCTCGTATAACGTGAAATAAGCACAAGAACATTTGTCACGAAATATAAATAAAATACAGCTTGTTGTAAACAAGTACAACTCTGTAAACAAGACTTTCAGTTTTAAGATTTGCTTACCCACAGATAAATGAATAAAACTTTATCCAATGTACTCGGTTATTATTTAATAACACCAATAATTTAATATCTTAATCCATGTCCACTTGTTGTGGATTGTCAGCTGTTTTTTTTTTTTTGTTCTTGTTTAAAGGTACCATTTTTCAACCTTCTCAGTACTGTCTTAGGTCACATTTCTGAGGCTTCTCCGGAAAGGTCCAAAGCGCCCCCTCTGGTCAACTTACTAGATTTCATTTCCTGGCAGGAGGGCTGGTAAATAAGTGGAGCACTGCTCGTACCCATGTTCTGCAGGTCCTGAATCTGAGCATCTGGAGGAACTGTTATTAACTTTTCACTACTTCTCCAGTATAGGCTGTATTCTTCTGGCTGATCCACTCCAAATTTGATGGCGCAGAGTTGTGCCAAAGCTTCTCCACTGACCCCTCCCTTCCATTGCAATGTCTTCACCAAACTGCACTCTCCATCTTGGAAGAGCACCTTTACAAACCTCTGTACAATAGAATGATATTACTACTTGTTATATTGTAACATAATCAGCCATAACATTATGACCACTGACAAGTCATCGTTGAACACCGTTGATCATAGATGGGGAAATTTGATTATGTATCACTTTTGTTTCATGTGTTAATTTATGTATCACCACACTGACTCAAAATTTTTTTAAATTAAAATTTTTTAATTTGCATTTGTCGTCGTACAAGGTTGCGGTTCCTCTATGGTCCTACAGGGGGTGTGCTCCAAACTATACACATTGGCAGGCAGTACAGCATCATGTGTGGTTGAAGCAAATTCTAGACGAAGTTTAGAGTTGTAATAAAATCTAAAATGAATATATCAAATTGGCATGGGTGTAAAATCAAATTGGCACCTAGAGTACCAGTCAAAAGTTTGGACACACCTTCTAACATTGTTTCACACTGTACAAAGAAATAAAAAAGACCATAGATTTAGAAGGTGTGTATAATACAGTTGACTGATAGTGTAGGTATTGTGATAACATATTTGGTGATCCCTTATGATTCCTGATCCCTGATTACCCACCACACACCATTAAATATAGTCATGGGCACCCAAGGCTTACCGATGGATGCAGGGACCAAAGACCACCACATGCCACCACATATGGAATCCAAGAAGAAAATAAACTAAGGCTGCTGAACAGGCCTCCAAACCCCCAAGATCCCAACTTGACAGCACACCCACACGCCAAACAAACAGGTCCAATTCACAGAGGCCCCATCAACACCCCATAGCACCCAAAAGATGTCCTGTTGCCAGACACTACGGCACCCCCCCCAGATGCCCACACGCTGAGGGGCCAGAGCCACCCACGCTGGCACAAAGGGAACCCAAAACCTAGGTGGTTTTAATGTTATGGCTGATCGGCGTATCAAATTCTATAAAATAATATGATTATTCTACAAAAGAAGATCCTGGAACTGACCTGTTTTATGTCATTCTGTCTCTTGGACTCCGTGCTACGACGGTGGCTCCACTCCTTCAGGGATTCTTTGACTTGATGGGTAAGTCTGCTGGAAGGCACAGCTTCTGGTTCACTCTGTATATAGCTAAGGCTGGCATAAACACTGGTCAGATAGTATCCACCTGACAAAAAAAAAAAAAAGATTAGGTTAGTAATAAGTAAAACATAAAAGTATGTCATAATTCCATATGTTACTTTTGTTTGTTTTTTTTGTTTAATAATGCGTAATATCTCTACCCTCTCCTGTGAGCCAAGAGGTTTCCAGGAGCTCCATCATGTACTCCACCTCTAGAGAAAGCTCAGGCATGTTGCACTGCACTATCACATAGGAAAGAGCTGGAAGGAAGTCATCAGCTCCAAATTCCTGTCCTGTTCAATTAAGAGAAGTATTCAAGTAATTAAGAGTAGTTTCAATAAATACATATGATATGATATGATTTTTAGAGCTAAAATAATATTAAGGTCATTACATAAAAATTCTTTACACATCTACCCTGTCCAAGGTGAGTCATATTCAAGTACAGTACTTCAAGCAATCCTTACCAGTATTGGTCTTCATGGATTTATAGATGAGCTTACAGATCTGCAGGAGCAGAACTACTTTATCTATGGGTGAATAGGCACATCTCATGAGAGACACCTTGTGCTTTATCTTCTCAATGCCCTGAGCATCAGGTACGGCCACCTGTACTCCAAAAAGGTTTTTTGGTGAAGCATCTCTGGCTCTCTTCATGCTTTCAGCCAGCCTCGTAAAGGAGCCATCATGCTCGCGGATATTATAGAGTGCTGTATCGATCTGCCCTTTGAGTGGTTTCAGCACACAGCGGAACATGGCTTTTTCCAGAGTCTGATCTGCGGAAACAAACGTAAAGGCACACACCTAGCTCATTCCCTAGAATGTTCTATACCGTACATATACAGTAAAAAAGCATCGTGAAATTCGTTGCTGAGTACCTTTCTCATCCTCAGGCACTAAGGTTTCAATGGGGGGCTCAAGCTCTCCACACTCCAAAAGGAAAGCTTTAGCCTGATTGATAAAGCGACGTAAACCCTGCAGCAGCTCAACAGTAGTTTTCAGGCACTGTGATTTCACCGCTTCCCTTTGCTCCCTCAAGAAGTCCTGCACCAGAGACCCGAATGCCATCCGCCTGTCATGAGAAAGCTCTTCGATCAGCCGTATGACTCTCTTCCCTGGCACAAAGAAGGACACAAAGGCAGCGCTCATCTTCCGAAGAGCCGAAACAGACTGGTGAGGAGGATGAGAGGGGGCGATAGGGTTACTGATATTGCGCGTGAGGGGCGGCCTCTGAGGACTCTCCTCTGTCTCATCAAGGCTGCTAAGGGAGCTGCTGCTGTCCAACTCGCTGAGGGATGGAGCCATACTTTTCTCAAGTACTAATCTGATGTCTTCATCTTCGTTTTCTTCTTCACTTTCCACAGTGATTTTTCTTTGTTCCTGTGGTTATATATACATGCAAAGGTTAAACAAATAATGTAACCATGAAAAGGAAACTTTGCTGCGAACTGTATTTTATTAACGAGTGTCATATTCAGAGCATTAAAAGGCAGTGGTTAGTTACATGCTGATGGTAGGTCTGAGTTTACTCTAAGGTGTGATTGAGGGCAGAGCATGTATACCTGCACAAGTGCTTTGGGCAACTGGTAGTCCTCTTCAGCCGTAGGCGAGAGGGATGGGGGCACTATTGTGGAAGTCTTCATTGGTTGAGCCAGACAAGGCTGTAGATAATCTGAATCTCCCTCAGCGACTTTACCCTGGCTCTTATCCTCCTCGTTGGTCTGAACCACTTCAGTTTTCTCCAGTTTCTTTCCTTTACACTTGGCTTTCGCAAGTAGCGGTGGAGGTGGTGGTGGGGAGATAGGGGGTGAGAGTGAACTGGTGGTTTCAGTGGAGACGCGAACTTTGATGCTGCGTTTAAAGTGATGACGCTTGTGCATGGCACCACGAATGGGATGCTCTTGAAGGAATAGTGGGTTGATGAAGCATAAAGCTCCCTGCCCTGCTCCCAGATCAAGTTCAGAAGGACTTCGGGTGTGAATTGGGCAGAACTCCTGGAACAACGTTGTACTGGTGCTAGTAGATGTGGTCGATGGTTGTGGTTTAGGATTTGGGAGTACAGGTGCCTCGTGTACTGGTGGAGGGTCGCTGCGAGGCCCGCGAAAGTTTAACTGAGAACTCCAGAACTCTATGAAACATGGCAGACGATCATTTAAATTTTTATCTTAATCATGGTCCACATTAGGTTCAATTCTTAAAAATAAGAGTCCTTTCACATTATGGGCCAAGGCATGGATCCCGGTACACTTGACCCCAAAGTCCGGTAAGTTTGCATACATTATCCCTGGGCACAGATCAGTGTCCCATGCTCAAGTTCACGTGAAAGGGTGGTCTTGAGCACGGTACAACGTTCTTGGCCACGGTTCCAATCTAATATGAAAACCAACTGTACGTGACCGTTGTTTAGGACGCAATGTTATCAGCACCGTCTGTCTCCTCCAACATCTTTGAATTCACCTACCACACGGCAATTTCATCCTTTGAACTACTTAACCATTACTGTTAAGGTAGGAGGTCAGGATAGAGGATTGCTGTTAGCATTTTCTCCAAAAGATCAATATTAGTGAGTCATAGCGTGAAAGTTGAGTTAACTTTTCTTCACTTTCTGTTTATTGATGACTAGCAACCCATCTAAGTGCATACTGCCACCTGCTGCATGGCAGACTGTAAATACACAAGTGTACTCGGCTAGGAAATAGCTATAGTTATACTAACATGAATGCTGGCCAACTGTGTGTAGAGTAAAAGCAGCCTAAATCTAACCTATACTCATACGATAAATTACATAGTGATAGTCTAGGGACAGTCTATATTTACTGAGGTTTCACAGTCTTTAAAGTGATTTGGAGCAAAACCACTATGTACTTACCCACACCCATATGAGAGATGGATTCCAACTGTTTGTGGGAAGAAGCCTTGGCAATGGCCTCTGGCAACTCCAGAGTGAACGGAAGAACATCCCTAATGGAAAGCAATACATAACTGACTTTGAAAGAAAAAAAGAAAGAAAAAGTAAAACAATTGAATAATAATTGTTTGTATATTAGCTGAATTTACCGGCTGACACAGTAGAAGGCAATGAGTCTACAAAGATCTGGGAAACTGATAGCTGAGCTCTCCAAAGAAAAGGCTGGGGGTAGAGGATGACTGTTACTAAATATCCACATTCATCAAATTGATTAACTGTTTAACACCACATGCTGTCCCACTGGATTGGAAATAACTGTATGATCGTCATGTTGTTTCTTGCTCATCATATTACTCACTTGAGTCCTTCTCTCGGATGACAAACTGTTTGACAAAAGATGGCACACTGTCATCTGCAAGTCTGAGACAAAGCATTTTCTTCTGGGATGTACTGGACTTCCGGACCAGAAAAGTCTACAAAATAGGATGAAGCATTGTATTTGACAATTTTTTTTTTTTTTTGGTGAAGTTTCTTGACTAGTTTTATTAAGACACATTGGAACACTAGAAGTATGAGTGAAAGGATGTGACTCACCCCAGGGGGTTCACGCTGTAGGATGTGAAGTGCTGTGGCCGAGTTGATGGACAACTGCAGCCATACGGGGTATGTGAGCAGCAGGCGGTCCAGCACACTGATGCTCTTCAAGGAGCCTCGCTGAGGACCTGTTCTCTTCTCTCTTACCGGATGGGCATCTGGATAGTCATACACAGGGTCCTCCTGCATCTAAAATGTCATAAATAAAACCTGAGCAAGGGACACAGGCAAACATCCAAGAATGCTTAGGGTAGTTCTATGAGCTCCATCAAATACAAAATGAATTTGACTAGAATTCCAAATTGAAGGACCTTTTGGCATAATTCTGATGGACTATATGTGTAGTGTGTAGTCAAGACCAGATATCAAGACTTGTAATGGATTGTTTTTTAATCTTTTGAACACTCCAGTTCTTCATAGTAAAACCAGTTGGCATTTAAAAAAGATTTCAAGCGCAGTACTCTGATGAGACACTTAGCCGCAGTAAAACATTTCAATGGAGTAAACGTTCTAAAGAAGGCTGTATGTCCGTGAAAGACGATCCCGGCCGAGGTGGCTCATAGCCCACTGCAGTCGTTCTTGTGAACATCCAGTGAGTAAAACACCTGATCCTGGGAAATCCATGGATACTGTAACTTGTTGCCAACTTGCGGAAGAGGCGTATCTGTCTGTGGGAACTGCCCACACAATCATTCACCAACACCACTTGCACATTACAGGAACCTGGCTAAGAGTTATTGCTTAATCCAACGTACAGTTCTGTCCTCCACACGTTGGATGATTTCCACATGTTTGGAGTTCCTGGGAGACCAGACATAAAGCAGCCAGTCCGATCATGGTGCCAGCATACTAAGAAAACCTGCTACCTTATTGATATCCAAGCACTAGTAAAACACTGGGATAAGTGCATTCATGTGGGAGTTCTTTCTCTCATAACTGGGTTCTGTTATTCTGCACAAATAATTTTTTTTATTTTTTTTTAAACATCAGATCATTCATTGGATCTCTTATTACACGGTAATAATAATACACAGTATTCCTAATATTGTGATGTTTTCATGTGTTAACAGTGTTGATTTATGTAGGTTCAATTCCTAACATAAGAGTCCTTTCACATTATGGGCCAAGGCATGGATCCAGGTACACTTGATCCCAAAGTCCGGTAAGTTTGCATACATTATCCCTCGGCACAGATCAGTGTCCCATGCTCAAGTTCACGTGAAAGGGTGGTCTTGAGCACGGTACAACGTTCTTGGCCACGGTTCCAATCAAATATGAAAACCAACTGTACGTGACCACGGAAGTGGGCCATTGTTTATTGCTTCATCCAACGTACAGTTCGACCTCCACATGTTGGATGATTTCCACATGTTTGGAGTTCCTGGGAGACCAGACATAAAGCAGCCAGTCCGATCATGGTGCCAGCATACTAAGAAAACCTGCTACCTTATTGATATCCAAGCACTAGTAAAACACTGGGATAAGTGCATTCATGTGGGAGTTCTTTCTCTCATAACTGGGTTCTGTTATTCTGCACAAATAAATTTTTTTATTTTTTTTTAAACATCAGATCATTCATTGGATCTCTTATTACACGGTAATAATAATACACAGTATTCCTAATATTGTGATGTTTTCATGTGTTAACAGTGTTGATTTATGTAGGTTCAATTCCTAACATAAGAGTCCTTTCACATTATGGGCCAAGGCATGGATCCAGGTACACTTGATCCCAAAGTCCGGTAAGTTTGCATACATTATCCCTCGGCACAGATCAGTGTCCCATGCTCAAGTTCAAGTGAAAGGGTGGTCTTGAGCACGGTACAACGTTCTTGGCCACGGTTCCAATCAAATATGAAAACCAACTGTACGTGACCACGGAAGTGGGCCATTGTTTATTGCTTCATCCAACGTACAGTTCGACCTCCACATGTTGGATGATACAGACTCTTTACACATTATTTACACGGTAATAATAATAATAATAATATACAGTATTCCTAATATTGTGATGTTTTCATGTGTTAACTGTGTTGATTTATGTAATGCTCATCCTTTATCCTACTTTAAACATTTTGTTAATGAAATGTTCAGCTGTAATGACTGCACAGCTTACAATGAACAACTGAACCATTCTAACCCTCTGAACTTCCCTTTCAGTAAATATCATACCCTTTTAATAGTTTTATTTTCCGGTCATTTCATAGGGATTGGGTAACGTTTTGTTTCCGTTAATGGTTATTTTTTCCACAAACATGTGCTTTATTTTTCCTGCTGATCTGTTCTTGCTGGTTTTTTGGAAACTCCCCCTAGGGCTCATTCCTCTTGTTGGTCATGTGAGTGCTATTTGTCATGACCTGACTAATTTCCTAACATTTTTTTTTCATTGGGCTTCTCTGATCGAAACCGGTTTATTTTTAGCATACCTTTAATATCATATAAGAATATTAAATATAATTTACAAAATGACAATACATTTACAATAATGTAAACTTAACAGGCTGTAACAACCTTCTTCCACTGCAAATGTTACCTCCTGCAGGATGCAATAATGACAGCTTGGTTGGTTTTAAAGTGGATTAAACCAAGCTTTGCTACCAGACCATGAATAGGTTATCCATTGTGAAATGTAAATCAGACCGAGCTTATGGTGACAAAACCAAACAAGATTCCCATTATACAAGATATCCACAAAGTCAAAGTTTTCACATGTATTTATAAACTTAATCAGCCATGTGCTTTATGTGTTCAGTGATGGGTTACATTTACATTTTAAACATTAAAGGAGTTCTCCATATTTATAATAATTCCACGCTTATAGTAATTCTCTAAATGTAAATTAAGATAAACAAATTGAATATATAATTCCTTTTTTGAGTTATGGTAGTTCTATGACCAAAAAAATGTAAGCGTATACAGTAGGTGCACAGAATTGATCAGGAAGTTTTTTTGTTTTTTTTTTAACTGCCAAAAAGTTTGGGCACCCCTGGCATACGCTGCCTTTGAGTGGGATGGTGAAGAATACACTTTTTTAGCAGCAGATGGCTGCTATAGCAACACTGGCCCACACATCCTACTGGGCATTCCCACCTACTAAGCTGATGGAAAGAAAAAAAAAAAAACTTTCAAACCCACTTCAAAATTGTACCATTTATAGCTCATGGAATTTTACAAAGGACGTTTGAAAGGGTATAAAAGATGATTAAACGTTATCTCTCTCTTGACAATGTTCAGCGTTATAAAGATTTTACAACATACTTTATTGTAGCTTCGACATGGTGCATTTTATATTAGTAGAAAGTGTAGTTCTACGCACAATTCCACAGATTTCTTAGAATCCTTTAGATTTCAAAGATGATTTCCCTTTAGAAATCATAAGATGTGAAGAGATTACAGAGCTCATGTTTAGGCAGGAGAGGTAGAGCACAGTTATACTTATAGGGCGTGCAGATGAGCGTAGCAAGTCTAGGCTTGGTGGGGCGGACGCCTATAACTATGTGCTTTCAGTGTGTTTGTGGTGATTTTGCATAACAACCGTAAGCCTGTAAGTGGTATCATGCAACAGTTTAAAAACGCCACAGTCGGGTGTAATTGTTCGGTTTGGGTTATGCCCATTCTTAGGAGCAAAGCAGCTTTTTACTGTTGTTGGTCTGGTACTATTATCTTTTGTTCCTTTAATAGTTTATATGAAGATGTAAAGTACACGACTGAACCTCGGATGAATTACACTTTTAAATATTAAGAGACTGAACCTAGATTAAAGCTTTTTAGAAATACACTGTAAATACTTCAAAGGTGAAGATGGTGTATGTTTGATGGTATCACCACCTGTGCAACAATGATACAATAGTACATTTCTTTTTTTCTTCTTCTTCTTTTTTTTCAAGTCAAAAACATGTAAGACCTATTGATGTTGATCCAGTCACATTTTTTTTAATAGTTGAAAAGGTAAAAACAGGCATGTTGTAAGATCACATGAGTAAACATACAGCTCAACTTCTTCAAAGCTTTACAGTTGTTTATATGTAATCGAGGAAATGCTTTAGAAAGCCTTGTAGCTTGGAGGAATCTATCTAAGTAGACACTTCCTCGCCTGTGTGTCTTTCCCCGAGGCAGAGAGAGAGAGAGAAAGAGTGAGAGAGAAAGTTCATCCAAATTCAACACGTCCACTAGTGCAACCCATTAAACGAACCCTTGCGCCAACCTGGAAACCCCACAGAGATGCAGAGCTTTAATAAGAAACCTGACACTTACGGTGAGCTGCGCGCGGAGTTACAGCAGCTGAAACACTACTTCATGCCGCACAGCTGTCAGATCCATGAAACGTGCTGGACAGCAGAATAAAAACTACTTCTTGGTGTGTCTCTTCGCAGGTTAGTTCCTCTTCCACGTGTGTGAGAAGGAGTCGTCCAGCCTCTCTCCCGCCAGTGTGTAAAACTCTGATTCAGACATTATTCACCCTCCGTCTTCCTCTGCGTACTTTCCGCTCTGATCTTACTGGACTGGAAAACCAAAAGTTCCCGTGTTTTTTTTTTTTTTTTCCCTAGCTGAAGTGATGTGCGCATGCGCCGGGTTTAACCTGGAAGGTAGCCTACACCTTGTGCGCATTATTCCGAGTTTATATGCGTTTATATTATAAACGCTTTCTGTGTAGCTTTATTACTTCTTCTTTTACTACTACTACTACTACTGATTTGGTTTTGTTCAGTAAAAGAATCGAGCTGCCCAAACTGTATCATCAGGAAAACAAGCTTTCATGTACAGTAGACGTAATGTCTCAGCCGCTACTTAACAAAATGTAATGACCGAAGCACGCCTGACGGGGGCACTATAACGCAAGAATTACATTTGGGCCATCTCGAGCGCTCCAAATTCTACAGTTCAAATTCTTCCTACTGACTCTTTAGGTTATCTCATTTAATGTATCTTTATTAATAAGCAGAAGGGGCCTGTGTATAATAATAATAATAATAATAATAATAATAATAACAATAATAATAATAATAATGCTATTTGTAATAACAAAGTAATTGTTGTTGCTGTTCTCTCAATTGATTTATTTTTATTATTTAATAGAATAACATTAATAATAATAATAATAATAATAATAATAATAAATATAGTTGCAAGCAATGATGACGGGCCCAAGCACCCTGCGCCATCGCCACCCCGGGCGCATCGCACAACCTGTGTGTTATTCAAGTGTGTCAAGACCCCGAAAAGCCATCGCGACCCGGTTGCACCGCACAATGTGCACACATCACACACATTTGTAATGTTTGCGTATGTATGTGTGTATGTGTGAATGTGTGTGATGTGTGTGTGTGAGAGAGATGTGTTTGTGTGTTTGAGTGCTAACATTTGTGTGTATGTGTTAAATAGGCCGCAGACGCTGGAAGAAACGCATCACACTATGATGTTCCTGAATGTGATGTCACTGAACATGTCACTGAATATAATGTCACTCAATATAATGGCACACAGCATGTTAAGACCCCCGAAAAGTCCAAAAGGGTGGAAAAAAATATATAGTTGCAAGCAACGATGACGGGCCCAAGCACCCTGTGCCATCGCCACCCCAGGCGCACTGCACAACCTGTGTAATATTTGAGTGTGTTAGGACCTCAAAAAAGCCATCACCACCTGGCTGCACCGCACAACCTGCACACATCACACACTATACAGGGCTAATGTCAGTTTGGCCCTAAATATTTGTTGTGTGTGTGTGTGTGTGTGTGTGTGTGTGTGTGTGTGTGTGTGTGTGTGTGTGTGTGTGTGTGTGTGTGCGCACGTTAGTGTGTGTGAGAGTGAGGGAGAGCGGTGTGTGACGTGTGGATGTCAGTCTGTGTGTGACGAGTAAATGTGCTTGTGTTGTTCTTGTTTGTGTGTATGGTGTGTGAGTCTTTGTGTATTAACATTAGTGATTGTGTGTGTGTGAGTGAGTGAGATGTGTTTGTGTGTGTGAGTGTTAACATTTGTGATGTGTATGTGTGTACAATAGGCCGCAGATGCTGGAAGAAAAGCATCACACTATGATGTTCCTGAATGTGATGTCACTGAACGTGATGTCACTGAAGGTGTCGCTCAATATAATGCCACACAGAAAGTTATTAATCATTTTTCGGTGTTAGTTGAAGACATTATCATGACCGTTTGAGATATCAAAAATCCCTCCGCAATTTTGCATCCTCAATGTCTTTAGATCACATCGGCCCAGTTTGGTGGCGATCGTATAAATTCCCTAGGAGAAATATATCAAAATCTATCAGGTGTGTTTTTGCGAACGACCCAAAATAACAGAGCTCCTGTTGAGTTGAGCCCAGGACATGCAGTGTGAACGTTGCTCTAAATGTGTATGAGTTTCGTGTGCCTACGTGAAAGTGTGTATGAGCTAGGGAGCAAAATCTCGTGAGGGCCCCTGAGGTCCTCGAGCTGCGCCCATGGCCCAGACTCCCAGGCATCTGAATGGCAGCAGATTCCAATCTGTCTGCCAAGTTTCGTGAGTTTTTGAGCATGTTAAGACCCCTGAAAAGTCCAAAAGGATGGAAAAAAAAAAGAATAATCCTTAGGAAAACAAGAGGGTCCTGGGCACATTATAGTGCTTGTGCCCTAATAATAAAATCATGCTACAAAGATGCTACTTAGATCAAAACAGATTAAAGCCAGATCTTTGCATGACAAGACCTTTTTAAAGATGGGGAAAAGTTCAAAAAGAGCCATGCTGTCATCGGACTTGTCTACGTTTTTGACGAACAACTTTCTGACACAGGTGAATCCTCGGGTTGGATGTCTCTGAGCCCACATGATCCTCATGGGCTGCCCCATCAGGAGCTCATAATTGAGCTTTTCGAGTGCTCGCTCAGCTAAGGAAAGCAATGTGAATGAATGTCAGTAAAAATGCTAAATTTCTATGTAAATACAGTCACTTGCATATATAATCAATTCTTACATTATTGTCAGATGCAGAATTATTATTATTATTTTTTTTACTATAAGGATTGTATTACCATCGGCCCGATATTTGAAGCTGACATATGCATAGATGAGTGAGGAGACTGTCTTGTTATCCCTGCAGATCTGGATGAAGCAAATGGGCCCTGCAGGTCTAAATCTCTTAAAGAGCATGGACTCTGTCACACGGTAGTGCAGGGCACCCACATACAGTATAGACTTCTCAGACTTTGTGTCCATTTTACCTAAACAAGAAAAAAAGCCTTAACAAACAAAATTTTTTTGGTTGAGAAAAGCAATATAACATTAAATGACTTGTCTAATGAAGGTTCAGCAGGCATACCAACACACAAACCTAAGCTATACACAGACAAACCTTAGAAGTACAGTACAAAGAATATTTCTCCACAGAAATCAGTGGAATCATAGATCAAGGCCCGGAAATACTCCGCATAATAACAATAATAATGTTTGTGCATTACAATGCAATGTGTAAAAAATATCTAAAAATGATTAAAAGTCTACCTACCACAGATGTAAATTACAAATGATCATGCTGCTCGCTACTGCTTTGGGCCGCTAATTTTGCTTCTCAGCACTGTGTTAGTGCTCATTAACGCTGTGTTGTTATCGCTGCTGTGTATCTATCAAGTGCTGTCTCTGCTCTACAGAGATTTCAAATCAAAACAGATACTGAGATACTGAGAACATCCTTGGTGATGTCACAGTAAGGGCTCTTTGTGATGTCATAGCTTCACCTGTGGCTCCTCCCACGTGCAGATACTGGACACCGAAAGAATGTGACAACGCAGTAAGTAAGACAAAACAAAGTCAATGACTATGCAAATTTAGCCTGAGAACATGGCACGCTTGAACATGACCACTTTGAGCCCCAAGCTTTTTGCTTTCCCTGTACACAAATAAACTGAACAGGACAAGAAAACAGTCACATTTATAATACTTTCCGGGACATTTTTTGTGGACATGAAGTGTTTTAAAAGTTGGTAACCATGCATGATGATGATTAGTATTATTAGCACCTACTACAATCTACAAGCATTTCAGACGCTTTGACAGAAACATCCTAACTAATATTAAAAATAATGAAATAATGGCAAGAAAATTGTCTAAGATGATTGTAATGAAACATTAGCTGTGGGCAACGCCATACCACTCAGGCCCGGACCTATACCTACTGTTGCGATTTGTTTCGAGACGAGGGGTATGAAAAGCAACACCCCGCCAACCGGAAGTCGGACATGAAGCATTCCGTGCGGAGTTAGGTAAGCTGGAAGCTAATTAACTAGCACGCTTCTGTGTTTTTTGTAATCTATTTTGTTATTTCAGTTTGATATTTCCGGATTACACTTCGTTTTTGGTGATTATTTTAATTAATATTACTTCGCATAGCGGACTTAGTTGGCCGTTTTTGGGGGGTTTATGTAATTTTTCCGTCATAGAAATTGCTAGAACTGTTAGTTGCTAGTCAGTATGCTAATAGACCAAGGCGCGTCGAGCGGTCTTATAGCGTGTATATAAGTATACAAAAATCAGTTGTAGCTAGTTAAAGCTATATGATCGTTGTTCTTGACTATTTTTTTATTAATTAACCTTTGCGAATAACCAGTAAAGATAACCAAGCTAGGTAGTTTGTAGCACATAATGTAGTTAGCTTGCTAACTTGAAGCTAATTTGAAGCTTTGTCGTGGCGGGGTTGCTGGTTTGACGTTGCCTCGCGCGAGCCAGACCGGAACAAACTGATTTTTAGTTCTCGTGTCGATTTATTATACACTGTCCGAACATGTGTAACAAATGTGTTTTTATATATTTTAACGTGTCCACACACGTTCATTTGTTTATCTTCTATACCAATAATTCTGTATGCAAGGGTTATGCGGCCCCTGGAACCTATCCTCTATTCTAGTAGACTTTGGGCATGAGGCGGGCTACACCCTGGACAGATTGCCAAGCAATTACAGGGCACGTACACATACCATTTGGGTACACTAGTTAACCAAACTTGCAGACTGTACAAGGAAACCAAAGCACGAGGAGAATCGAAGCGAGATTCAGACAACAGTGCTAGCCATTACGCCACTAAACCACACACACATACAGAAGGGTCCAAAAAATGTATACACGCTTTAACAGGTATCTGTGCCCTATTTTAGAACTCAAATTGAATTATGGACGCAATTTAAAGTATTATGTTTCCTTTAAAGATGTCAGTAGTCGCACTATGATGATTGATATCATATGACCTCAATTTGTTTTGTTCATATATTTTTCGTGTTGAAGTGTATATAAATTTTTTCTGGACCTCTTTGAATAAACCTATCTTGATACCTGTAGGCAAAGTGTATTTGTGTCTTGGGTAGTCTGCTCATTGTTTATATATAATATACACACACACACACCTGTGTGTATGTATGTATGTGTGTGTGTGTGTGTGTATATATATATATATATATATATATATATATATATATATATATATATATATACACACACACACACATACATACACACAGGTGTGTGTATATATATATAAACAATGATTCTATATATATGTATGTGTGTGTGTGTGTGTATATATATATATATATATATATATATATATATATATATATATATATACACACACACATACACGTGGCACATATGGACTGGGTGATTTTCTCATTATGTATAGCCAATTGTTTCCTCTGTTTCTAGTATTACTGAATTTCTTAATGTGTTTTGCTTGTTTTTCTATTCATTGATGATAATGCTTAAAATACATCCAGTAATGATTTTGCATCACGTTAGACTCATCCTGTAATCTTTGTTACATTATCTGTTTTTTCACAGGAGATTAATAATATTCTCCTTTTTATATTCTGCATTTCCTATGGGACTAAAGTGCTCTTGGGTTTTTTCATTACTGCTTGTAAAACGTAAATGCCAGGCTGACTTCTCTTGATAACATCGTGTGTTAGATCTAAGTTATACTGTACAAGAAGTAGAAAATGAGCCATGTTCCCCATTTCTAGGTTTTTTTGCTTGGCTGCAATGGACGACACCAGTGTGGTGAAGCTCTTTGTTGGGAATCTGGCAGTGGAAACATCACAAGATGACCTAATAGCACTTTTTGCCCCTTATGGAAAGCTGGAGACCATTACTTTACTGAGGCAATTTGCCTTTGTTCATCTGCAGGGAGAAGCTGACCTTGCCATTCGTGGTCTAAATGGTATAGAGTTTCGTGGTCGCACCCTTGTTGTCGAAGAGTCTCGAGGAAGACCTCAGAACTCTATCAAAGTATATGTGGGGAACCTGAGTGCTCTGTGCACAACTGACGAACTGCATGAGCTGTTCTCTCGTTTCGGCAACGTCTTGGAGTGTGAAAAAGTGAAAAGTATGCTGCCTTTGTTGAAATGTTTTGTTTCATTTGTTTTCTGTTTCTTATATGATTGTTTGATATGTTCACCTGGTGTGATTAACCTTTATCTGCTCTTCTAATATCACGTTGTTTGTTGTTTTTTCTTCTTTTTTGTGGTTTATGTTGCAGCCAAACCCAACTCCTCAGTAGGTTATACGTTTGTACACATGGAGCATCAAGAGAATGCGGAGAACGCCATTGAGGCCCTCCATGGGACCTCCTACATGGGCCGTCCACTCTCTGTGGAGCTTTCAAAAGTCCAGCAAACCAAGCCAGCCGCTGTGTCAAAGGTGCCATGTGCACGTTGTGGCACACAGGGACATTTCGCCGGTGAGTGTCCCACCAGGCCGCCCTTGGAGCACCACCAGAGTCAGGCAGCTGTGCTAGCTGCTGCAGCTGCTGCTGCTGCTGGACTTCCTATTCAAGTGCAACAGAGCGTGCACAACTCTTTCTTTAACACCAACACTTCTGATCCGACATATGCAGCCCTGAAGGGTCTGACTGAAGGCAGTGGGTCAGCCGGTAAGCCAGTGAGCGCTGCAGTTTACGGTGCCCTGGCAAGTCAAGTATATGGTTCTGTGGCTGATCAGGTCTATAGCCAGGGAACAGGTGATTCAGGCTACCCACCTGCAGTAGAGGCCCCATCGGCCACCACAGCTGCAAACCCTGTCTATGGAACAAATTCATCTGCGTATACAGGCCCTGCCTATGGGTCCATGGGTGGGGCAGAGGCTGATCCACAAGCCATATTTGAAGCCGCTCGGCAGCGATTCATTGAGCAAGGCCAGCAGGTATTGGCTGAGCAGCAGGCCATTACAAAACCGGACCGGGACCGCAGCCCGGTGAGACGTTCTGCTCTGCTGCCTGACCCTGTTCCTCAGCCCATTAGTGCTGCGAGACCCAAACGCCGCGCTCTGCTGCCCACACCACCTGGAGGACCTGAAATGCCTGCTATTAAAGAGGGAGACCCTATTGCGAGGTAAAAAGATGTAGTAACGGTTTTTGTTTTTGTAAGGAAAGTGGGACTGGAGTACAAGGCATGTCTTTGAAAGAAATGCTTGTTGACAATGTTGGGTTTATATTCTGTAAAATTATAAGTAAGATTAGTTTAATTAGTACTAACTATAGTAATGATATAGTAACCAGAAATTTTTGTCATGCTTATATTAACAGAAATAAATAGTCTTTAATATGTAACATATTGTTAATTTTATTCCTTGTGAATTCTTTCATATTTCCAGATCTTTTAATACAAATGAGACATTTTTAAATATATATAATATACGATATATAAATATAATGTGTAAATATATTTTCAAAATATGAACAAAAGTTAATATACCACCTGACCAATTAAATAGGCAGTTAAATAGTCAGTTAAATAGGCAGTTAAAAAAGTCAGTTAAACTCTTCAATATTACATTCAGTTATGTTAAATAAAAAAATACAGAAATCTATCTTGTGATTAGTAACTAAGGAGATAATAGTAGAAAAATACCCTAAACGGTGAGATCTGTTTGTGTTCACCTGTCTATCACACCCATCTCTGGTTCTTCCCCAAACTGTTGCGACAACTGGGGTAAGCACACAATCATCTGTAATGTCTTTATATTTTGTAACATGAAGACTGTTTTTCACTTAAGGTTGTAATATAACAGATATAAAAAGGGGAATTCAGTCTGGATTGGGGTATTCAGGAAGCATATATGGGTGTGATGGTCAGGTGTCCACTTACCTTTAGCTTAGTCCTGAGGCTTGTTTGTAATAAGAAAATGGAAATGAAATTATTTAGATGCTTGCTTATTCAAACTGGTGACGAGTTTAATGAATTCCCTGTATTTGATCATATAAATATACCACAAATTACACTGTAAACTTGATCTCAAAATAAATTTTTGGATGTTTTGAATAGAAGGTAATTGACCAATTACAGCAGTATCTATTTTTTTTTTTCTGCAAGTAGTAGATTTTTCTTTTTCCTTTGTCTTTTTGTACCAGGTGCTATGCAGAGTATGTTCAGCAGTACCAGCAGTACCAGCATTACCAGCAGTACCAACAATATCAACAGTACCAGTACTACTATCCACCGCCACCACCACCCCCACCACCCCAGATACCCACCATGTCCATGCCACCTTCAGCGCAGATGGATGGCAATCACCTCGCAGCTCCCGGAACCAGCGCATCTCCAAGAGCGTATGAGCCACCTCCACCACACCAGGATCCCCACCTCCGCAGTCCTGACTACTCCCACTACCACATGCCAGAGCCCACATACCGATAGAGCTCAACACCTTGTGTGTGTGTGTGTGTGTGTGTGTGTGTGAGAGAGAGAGAGTGATTGTGTGCGTGCTCATGTGCCTGTTGACGGTGCTGTATGTCTGAGGCAGTGTTGGTCCTTCTTTATAAGTAATAAGGAAAGGGATGCATTAAATCTTTACATTGGCTTTATGCACCAAACTTGTGTTACTGTTTTATAAGTCTATTGACTAGAGCTTTCATTTGATACATTTAAACGAATTTGTAGTCCGTAACCTGGCACCAGCCTATTACAGAAGACTGGTGAATTTCTTATAAACACCAAATGATAGTGTTGAGCATAAAGCTTAACATTTGGATGATTGGTTTAGGTTTTTGGCTAATTATTCTGAGATGCCTCCCCAAGATCCATGTGCTGTAGTTGTATGCGACTATAAGAATGAGTCAAAAATGATCCGCACCCTGGCTAGAATTATAACATAATAAAATTTAATCTCAATCAGCTTGTAGACAAATACACATTTTTTCTAAATGATCCTGCTTTTTAATACACTTTATCCATCTGTCAAGTTTTTGTATTCCCTCATTAAAAATGTTTTAGGCTGATCTGCGGGCCACAAATGCATCGTCTTCACTTCATCACAAGTGAATCTCTTTCCTCGTAGGGGACCAAACAAATGAAAGTCAGAAGGAGCAAGATCAGAACTATAGGGAGGGATGCTTTAACACCTCAAAATGAAGTTTTTGCAGTGTGGGCAGAAGTGTGCAGACATGCATTGTCATGCATGATCACAGTGGCCCTCAGATATGAGTCCTCTGCGTTTTTATTCTGAAGTTTAGAAATAAGCAATGCGCCATTTTCAAATACTGGCTGTTGAGAATTCCTGAATACTGTAAGCGTCTAGCTGACGGTTAACTTTTAAACTGTTTCTTGCTCTGCGATTGAGGTTTTCGTTTCCATACTCTCCTGTTTAATCTCAGACTCGTAGTATTGAATCCATATCTCGTCACCAGTAATGATTATTTGAACACTTCTGTTTATGCACTTCAGTGAGTTGTTTTGGCACCAGGTACCCCCTCACACCACCAAAAATTGAATTTTTGAATTGCTGCAGACTGCCTTCGTGCAAATCTCAAGTGGGGCTTCCGTTTTTGCTCGCACCACAGTTACAAATAGGCTGCTGTAACATTTACTCACCTGCCCAGCAGTGACCGGGGGAACAGGTGCCTTAAACGGAAAACACCTGTTATCTAAATATATAGTGCGGGCTACAGAACGTTTGATATAACCGGAGTACGGTTCATTTTTGTCCCACCCTAGTACATTTTTTCAAATGAACCAACATGAACAGTTGTTGTATGAAGATGCATAGTAGGAATCTGAAATACAAAGAGGACCTGTGTGAATGTGTGCGTGTATGTGTTTTAATATGCGAGATTGTCAAGAAAAATCATTTTCACTTACAGCAGTCATACATTAACACACATCAGATCACCTTCCATTCCAAATGGGTGGGATTTGGCTTTGGGCAGAGACATGCTCCATCAGTATCAGCTAAATAACCCAATAGAACTTGATGTGTTTCAGCCCACTAGGCACAGCCTGAGGGCAAATAAGGGCATGACCTGCTCCCAGCACGAACCTCAACTCTGATTATAAAATTCTTCTGTTGGAATGAGGCTAGGATAATAAATGGACGGATAGTGTTTGTTAGTCTATCTAGCATTCAAAAGACTTTTGACTAGTGTATACTTCTACTTAATACTTAGTTGGCTTCCTGTCATTTCCATATCTTTATTGACTCTGGGTTTGAGATGTTATTTGTATAGCCTGCAGTTTGTGCTGCAGAACTACAAAGGAATCAACTGCCAATCCTAGCTTTGTCTCCCTCTTTTACATGGACAAAATAATGTTTTCAGATGCTAGTGATGGCTAATCTCTTAAATGACCTTTTTTTTTGACCAAGACAGCAAAGTGCCCTTTCCCAGCCTCTTGAGAATATATTTTTCTTTCCTCTAAATCATTTGATTCCCACTTTTTTCATCACAGTACATTATAGACTGATTTGGCAATGCTCATTTAGTTGGGTTGATTTTGAGGATGTAAGGTCTATTGCATTAGGCCTCCGGTTGATTTAAGTTTGAGAATAAAATGCAGTGAATATAAATATCTGATGTATTTTTGTTTAAAAGGAAATGTGACAAATCAGTGGACTAAGGTTTGTAGGCAGTTTGAATTAAACACAATTCAATTTAAAAAATATAAATGGTTCTTCTCATTTCACATAGTTTCCCTAAAAAGCAGTATATTTGATAGTTTTTGTTGAACAGATTTGATTCAAACCTGCCTATTTAGAGACCAGATGAAGGAGTCTACATGAGGTTTTCATAACATCTGACATGTTTTAATTTATAGAAAATAAATTTTATTTACATTGCAAGTGTGAGCCTGTTGGTTATGATAGAATTTTGGCCTCAGATGTTGTGGAGAATGTTGTAGCATTCCTTCAGTATGCTTTAAAGACCTCTGTAAAATGATTGTAATGAAAAAAAAGGCAGAGAAATCTCTCTTTTTAATGATCTTATGTCCTCTTTCCTTTAGAATGCACCTCAGACTGTCTTCAGTCTTTCATTTCAACGCTGAGAGATGGTGGGGTACTTGCACAAACACAAACACGCACACACAACATGGTCTCACTGACCTCTACTGGCCTGAATACAGGAAACCTTTTGTTAAATGATAGGCAACAGATTGAAATGACCTGCAATAATTCCATTAAGGATTACCATGTGTATTTTTCAGTGTAAGATGTTAGGGGGCTGCTTTTTTTTTGTGCACGTTTTTGAAAGACATCTGGTTTAAAAAAAACATGCCTCCTAAGTGTATCCAGGCTGTGATGTTTGCAAAAAGCATTTAGAGGAATGACGATGGAAGGGTGGTTCTTTATAATGCATCAGGCCTCCACACATTAACGCTAAATGTCTGTAAATTTTTGTTAGAACTAGTGCATGACTGGTTACTCGTACTGTTCTTCCAGCCACATTTTCCCTTTTCGCTAACTACAGCTAAAATGGCTCCCGGGCCTCAGGACGCCAAGTTGCACTTGACGGGGGAAGAGAATTAGAGTCCCACAGTGGCATGGATGCACTCCCCAGAAAGGTAAAGCCCTCTGGCCCCAATCACGCTTGCACCTTGACCATACACCAGTTCCCCTAAATAATCTCCAGCTCCAACTCAGTTCAGATCCATCTTCTGAGCAAAAAAAAAGAAAAAAAAAAAAGAAGGATGGGGCTGTAACAGTGCCACAGGTTAAGAAAAGTGATGGCTTGTACAAGCAGAGAAACCAAATCATTTAGCTTAGGCACACAAAGTACCCCACATGATCTTGGTTTGGTTGTTTTTTTTTTAACATTTTTTTTTAAATAATTAACTTTACATATTGGTTAAAGCCCCAGTGGCACATCCATGCAGAGATTATTACTGTAATCATTTTTGAAGCAGAAGTTAGAAAGTGTCTTAGAGGAAACCAGCTCTAACACACAAAATCCTTTATAAAGAGCTTGAGACTATGTGAGGTCAGGGGAAATTGAATTGTTGGCTTGTTCTGTGGCATTTGGTGTTTCTTTTAAGCATTTTCAGTAAGACGAGGTGAGATGCGTGCACACGCTAACAACTGAGGTTCCCTGGCTGTGCTTTGAACTGTTAAGAAGACAGCACAGCTTTAAGGGGCTGCAGTGCAATCCAAAAGGCAAGAGGTGGTGCTGTTGCCTGGTAGGTGAGTAACCAGTGCACCACTGTCCGACTCAGACCTGTTCCTGCCCTCAAATCCAACACTTCATCTGCTCCATCATGCGGACCTTTTCTTGTATACTTTTAAGAGTTGACTTATAGAAAGTAGTTTGAACCAGAATCGTGTATGAGAGCTGATCCAGGAATTTCAAGGGTTTGTTTAAAACCCTCTGACAAGGAGTCATTTAGGTTCCTGGCGATCCGACTGGACCTGAATGTCCGTCTTTTTAGATATTCTTATAACTCAACATTCAATACTAGAATCTCACCATTCCTGAATTTAGACCAGTTTAACAGTACATGAATAAATCTTGATGTCAGTTTTGATAGTTTCTTTCCTCTTGTTCATGATGTATTGCAGCTTCTACTTCCTATTTCCATTTGCTGATGTGTAAGCTGTCTTTTGAACAACATACATTGTTTTCCAAGTGTGCTTTAAACACAACGCATTGCTTATGGTTAATTGAGTTCAGGAAATGATTATTCAGGGAATATGCTTTAGTTGAGCTAAATGCTACCGCAGACCAGTTTACTTCTTTTGCTACTGGCTCAGCAAAGAATGTCTACTCTTGTGTCTTTGCAGTTCTTCTTTTTATCTTGTAAAACTAAATTAAATAAATTTTTAAAAAACTATTTTGTCTGTTTGCATTTGTACAGGTGTGGATAGAGCAATTTGTATGAGATTTTTCGCACGAAGGTCGGCTGTACTAGCAGAGTGCAAAGGGAAAGTCTTCAAACATGGTGTTTTCCAGGGAAGCTAGCCCAATGTCTAGTAACTAAAATCAGCAATACACCTTACTTGGCATCAGGTTGGTTTTCTTGCTAGTTTTAACGAGAGTGAAGGATAAATTTCATTAAGGGGATAGAAATTTCATACAGATAATTTTGTATAAAAAATATACCCTGGACAAATCTGGACACTTATACTTTTATGCAGTTATCTAATCAGCTGATCACCTTGCAGTAATCCAATGCTGAAAAACCAAGAGCTTCAGTTAATGTTTGCAATTAATTTAGAATAAGAAAAAATATCTGAAATTATCTTTAATTGAGACTTGGTTGTTGGTGCCAGAGGTCCTTGGCTGGTTGGAGTATTTCAGGAGTCCACGATTTCATGGAAATTAGTAGGTGAAGCCTCATTTAGGTGTGGAGGCTTCCCAGCCAATAGTTTCACCAAAATATCAGTTAATGAAGCTTCATTTAAGGACTCATTGTACTGACCTCTAGTGGACAAAGTTTGTGTAGCAACTAGATTGCAACAATCAAGCAGTACAATTAATATGAACATGCAGCTGCAAATAATGTTGCATTCATCATTGATAGTCCTGTGTGTATGTTCTTTGAAAATCCACTGTTCAAAAAATATTTTCAAAGAAAATAATTATGCACGTAATCACCATCTTTGAATTGTTGAGAATTAAGTGAACATGGAGAAACATGAAGTAAAAAAGTGAAGAAGAAATAGTGAGGTCCTTATCCTTCTTTTTAAAATGATAAGCACATGAATGCAACTAACAAGCCACTGTTTAGAATATTTGACATATCTATATCTGCCAGTCAGTGTTAAGGATTCAATATTGAGTAAAACCCACAATAAAGAAAATTAATTGAGGAGAGAAAGAAAAATATAGGGAGATAAAAAAAAAACTATGTACGATAGATTCATGAGTTTGAGATCAATTGAGGTAATTAATATATTAATAGACTGCATTCTTTCCAGTTTTGTGCTCATTGAACATCTAAATTAACTTTCATAATGTTTACATTTCTGTCCTTTATGCTTATTCTAAAAGGTTGCATCTGATCAGGCACTAGGATTAGAAACAGTGATAATATTTTGAACTGAGATATTGCAATACGATTATTCACGCATTTATAAAACTGCTCCCAAAGCCATGGTATAATTACATTTTCATTCGTCTTAGGCAGGCAACAAGACGTGTGCAATGCAGAGTTTAAACAGGTCCGTGTCAGAGCACAACTTGACAACACAGCATCAGGTATTTCTCATAAAATAAGTGATCTGAGGTTATACTGTAGACTATGAGTCTGCTGGAGGGAGGAAGACACTGACACAAACTTGACTATGCTTCTGGAGAAAAGCAGCAAATAATGAATGAAGACTTGATAGAAAGTAGACCAAAATACAAAAGTTTAATTATAAAAATAATAACAATAAAAAAACATATAAAACCTGACTTACAGTTAAAATAATACAGTGCAATCCACATGACAGATAAAATGATTAAAAACAGTTAAAAAAAATTCATCTATAAAATTAATGCGTTGAAATATTTTGTAAAAAAAAAACACTTTTAAAATGCAGTTGTCAATATAAAACAAACACCACAAAAATATTTTTAAAAAGAAATCCCTTTTGGAGAATCATATTTAAATAATAAAAGACCATTTTCATTATGATTACAGTTGACTTTACGAAATGATCAGAGTCTTCAGGTCCATGAAGTGGACCATGAAGCTACCAACAGCGGAATTAATTTTTTTTAGGCTAAAACAAGTTGATGGAATTGGAATGGCTTTTTGGATAGCAGTAACATGACCAGTGAGTGATCACTAAAAACTATAGCAGTTTTTTTAAGGCAAATGAGAATGCACCTCCAAGGGACAGCCCCAACGCCAGGAAAAAGGTCATCAAAGCACCAGCAGTCTCTGCATCCTTACTCCTAACCAACCTAAGAAGGGAAAGGAAATAAATAAAGATGGTCTTGTTTTAATTGATGTACATTACAAGTACAGTATTCTGAATAAAACAAAAAATGAAAGCGATGAACAAAGTGGGCATCACACCCATATAGGCTTATTGAACATCCTATTTCTACTTCACAGAAACGGCTTTTCACTAGTTGGTTGTGGTAAATTCTGGCTTTACAGCCATATAAGCTGGCATGGCGTTAAAAAGAAAGAAAAGTAAAAGCCATAAGATGATCAGTTTGGTTAGGCACTGACTCTTACATACATATATATGGTTGTGAATGTTAGGTGTCTACATGTTTTTGGTCATATTGTTTGTATTATATTATTTTAAACAATTGTAGCAAAGATCTTTTGAACTGTCTGTGAAGTTCCAAGGAAACCTGTTAAACTGTGGTTACTTACTGTGGAGCATAGGACATGGAGAGACAGGCAAAATATCCATTTGTCATGGCAAACAACGACATGATGCTTATGTAGGCAAACTCATTTTTGAAAAGATTTAGGTGCATATAGGTGCGAGATGGAATGTTGCACAACATGAGTGCAGGGACGAAGATCATTCGAGCTGCCACAAGGATCGGGAACAGACAGCTGTCCTTTCTGGGCTACAATGACAGGAGCAAGTTCTTGGTTAGAATATACCTGAATTAACATTATACAACTATACAAATAGCTACAATTACAGTGCAGTGAAAAAGTATTTGCATGTTTTTTATTGCATATTTGTCACACTTGAATGATTGAAATCATAAAACAAATTTTTATATTTCACTAAGATCACCATACAAAATACTGTACAGTTTTTAAATTATGATTTCTTTTATTAAGGGGAACAGGCTGTCCAAACCTACCTGGCTCTATGTGAAAATGAAATTACCCCTAACTGGTCGTGCCATTCTTGGCGGCAAAGTGGCGTAGTGGTTCGCACTGATTATGTTAACTGGCATTCCCGAATTGCCCATAGTGTGTGTGTATCTGTGATGGATTGACACCCCATCTGTGGTGTACCCCACCTCGTGCCCTGTGAGTGAGTAAGTCTTTTTTGCAGAATTGTCAAAGATAGCTTTTTCTCTTAATAAAAGAAATTCAATTCAATTTTATTTGTATAGGACTTTTAACAATTGTCATCGTTGCAAAGCAGCTTTACACAGTCAAAAGAATTATTTAAGTTTGTATGAAATGTGAATGTGTATGAATCAAAGTGGTCAGACAGTCCCTGATTGAAATCATTGTTTAAAAACTGCACTTGTATTTACTCGGGTTATCTTCGTGTAACATTGAGATCATCAAACAAATTTTAATCATTTAAGCGTTAATAGGATATGTCGATATATCATGTCAATAATATTTCTTCAGGCCAATCTCTAATGTATCAAGGCTGCAGCCCAGTTTGAAATGGGAAAATTGTCTGTGGCTCCCCCACATCAACACACTGGTCTAAGATAAATCCAATGGTTTTGCCTTGATCAATTCTGATGACATTTTAAATGTAAAGATTTAATCAAAATATGTTATGGCAATGGTTGCCCTAATGTCCAAATGTAAAACTTGAAAACATTTTATTTATTTGTTAGAAATGACTTTTTGTGAACTTTGAGAAACACTGGTCTGGTTCTAAACTGGTAACTGAAATTAATATTCTGTATTGCCCAGGAATCAGAAGAAATTAAGTTTACACAAAAAAGTTTACGCAAAAAAAAAAAAAAGGCCAAATGTTTTTCGTCAGGGTAAAAAAGAAATGAAAAAAAAAAAAAAAAAAAAAAACTGATGCCTTACCCATTGATAAACAGAGGTGACACTTCGGCCAACCCAGTCCATTACATTGAAGACCATGAAACAACACAGTGGCGTAAAAATTTCAGCTGAGAGAGAGAGAGGAAGAGAGAAAAATGAAAAGAAAATGACATTTATGCTTTACTCTGGGTTTTCCTGTAGTACTTAAAAAAAGAGTGTGTTGAAATGGAGACCCACCCATTGTTCCTGTAAAGAGGCCATTTGGCTTCACCAAAACAGTGATTGCTGGGAAAACGCACAATGTGCATGCGAAAACGCCCGTCACACACAAGGCCATCACCCAAATCTAAAAAAAAATAATTAAAAAAGCTTGTGACTAACTATAAAATTACCCATATGGAATATTACAAATACAGCATGAATGTTGTGGCCTGGAAATAAAATATGCACCAAACTTAACTGAGAGGTCAACGCTGATCAGAAAATTATTCTTTGTACTACTGAAACTTGGTAATATGGTTTTCATATTTGTCTTTGGTTTGGGGACAATAAAGTATCTAATGTATTTGTGACAAATAAAGGTTTATTTTATAAACCTTTCTCTGATAAATGGAAGCCAATGTAAAGGTACTGCTGGTTTGTAATCATTTTTGTTCAGAGCATGGAGATTATCTTAAAAATAATAATACTCAAAAAGATCAATAATAAAATAATATTCTCAAAACAAGCCAATCTGGTAGCAACATTCATCCCACACATAAACTAAAGAGCTTTTTCATCTTAACAGAGTGCGTAAGAGTGTTTCACTGTTTTGGTGACCGTGTGATGGCGCATGAGCATCATCTCAGCCGGGATCGGATTACAAAATGAGTTGACTAGGCTTTTATTCATTTTGCTCTGGCACATACTGTAGCTCCGACAAATCGATAAAAGTGTGACATTCACGGTGAGGAAATCACACTTTAGTTGCATAGGTTTTAGTCATCTTTAGGCAGACTGGTTAAATTGAAAGACTGTTTGGCTTTTTACCCAACGTCTTCGCAGAAAATCTGGCAAGATTATAAAGAATTTCTCAAAAGATAGACGCCAAAGTGTTTCAGAGGCAGGCCACCATGTGTATTTAAAAATGATGTACCCCTTTAAACACTGCCAACACTGGTGACTTTTCTTCTTGCTTCTCTGCCCCATCCACAGACTTGAAGGCTACACCATCCAGATCAGTTAACATGCTTTTACCAGGGCAATCTGCTGCGTACTCAGAGTCGGTGGGCTTGATTTTGACCAAGGCAACATTCTCTACAGCAAAAGACAAACATTCATAACATGAGACATCACCAAGTCTCAAAAGGTACTAAAATACTAAAATGACCTTTTTTTTTATTTCAAAAGCACATGTTAGATATGTTATTGGATGTTTGAGACCAACCTTTTTGTTTCAAATCCAAATCCGGCTTAGTCTCTTTGTTTCTTGTTCCATTGTCTAAATAAAGTCCAGCAAATTTCTGAAAAATAAGTCAAATGCATGTGATTAACACGTGATGTAATTAAGTTAAAAATGAACCTTTTGGTGACATTTATGATAATGGAATGATTATGATTCTTAACCTATTATGGATGGGACTACCTTGTGTGTCTGTGGTTCTCAAGCTCATTTCTATCATGTTTTGATTCTGTACAGCTGCTCTGCGACAAAAGTGCTAGATATTTGTGCTATATATTGTGATCTTTAAGTGTAAAATGAATTTCACAGACCTCCTCTGACTATAATTCAACAGCTCAAATATAGAGGTGGATAACTATACTATAGTCAACTATACTATACTATAGTAAACAGTTACTATACTAACTGTATGTAGTTTTATTAGTGGATTCTTTTTACTTTTACTCCACTACATCCTACAACAAATATCTGTACTTTTTACTTGACTACATTTCTGCATGGTGTATTATTACATAATATCAGCGAGGTGTAGTATTTGATATCGCCATCTGCTGACTATTGAGCGTAATTGTGTGATTTGCCTTCCCTCTGTGAAACGCTATGACAAAGGCTTTACTTTTACTAAACTTGAAATGTAAATGGAGGACTTCTACTTTTACTTGAGTAATATTTTTACCTAGGGTATCAGGTATAGGATGTGAGTACTTTGCCTACCACTGCTCAAATTTTATTCTGAACTGACTATTCGCTTGCTGTGACCTTTTAGTGGTTTAGATGTTATGCCTGATCTGTCTATATCTCACACTCTCTCTGGCTATGTTTCACAGATCCCTCGGATCCCCAGATCTCACTTTGACAACCACCATCTTAGTTATGAACAACTAAATAACATACCAGATGAGGCAGCACTAAGTAACAGCACAGTGTGAGAAGTGTGGCAGCACAGGGAGTGATGAAGTAGCCTAAGGCTGCACTCTCGTTGTCTGTTTTAGCTAGAAATAAGGGACAGACAGAGACAACTTTCAGTAATGGTCTACATTAACACGTTGATTGTTTAGTGTGGAGTGCATATTTATATTGTGCAGCTGGAGCTCACTGATACTTACAGATCATTGACATCAACATGGCAAGTGCAGAAAAGATGCCAGCCAAGGCCTGACCACTCATAAACCATGAGCTATACTTTGGAGGAAACTTCCCAACCAGACCAAACAGACTGCCCTGAAGCACCGCCCCAAACACTATAAGCAAAGAAGTTTACACTGATCACAACACTGACAACTTTCACTTAATGCTAATGTGTCCATTAAGTTTCACCCAGTAACAATGTGGTCATACTGTTAATGAACCAGATGGTTGCCATTGTGATGGAGAAGAAAAGGTCCTGTTCCATTTTGACTTTCACTAAAGTGGCTGTGAGGAGGAAGAGCAGTAGAATGAAGACCATACTGCCGGCTATCCTTATCCTTTCTGCAATACTGTGAAGCAAAGTAAAAAGACACAACATCACACACGGGCAGTCCAAAGCAGTCAGAGACTTTGAGGTTGAGCATCGCACTGAACATAAACATATGAATATGTTCTTACTGCTGGTAGAGAATTGAGTTCAGCAAAGTGAACAACAGCAAAGGAAGCTGGGAAAGCAGCACACACATGTTGTCGAACATATAGGGGTCTGTCTGGTCAGATTCCGAAACATTGCTTGACGATGTTGTATTTAGTCG
The DNA here is from genome assembly GCA_013621035.1 of Clarias magur. Taxonomy (NCBI): domain Eukaryota; kingdom Metazoa; phylum Chordata; class Actinopteri; order Siluriformes; family Clariidae; genus Clarias; species Clarias magur. Next base: position 1,447,450 of record QNUK01000009.1, on the reverse strand, counting down.
TTCGTTGAAATACTGTAAAAGACAGCACATGAGTGATATAGATTTCTGCAAGAAAAAAAAAAAGATAAAGTACACTCTCAGAAAGTCTCCTAAGTTTCTTACATTGAAGGCAGTGATGAAGAAATTCCATGGAAGAAGTGTTCCCATGCCCAGAATGAAAAAGATGATGGCCACGAAGCTCCTGTCAAAGAAAAGGCACCTTAGTTTGGTATTAGGGTAGTTAGTTTTACTTACTTATAATTTCCTCAAATTCTAAAACCAACATTTGAGTTATAATCATAAGCATAAGACTCACCCTTTATCTGATGAGCACAGCATGCTTATTCACCAGTTCTGTCTAAAAAATAAAGGAAAAAAGAAACCATCAATAATAAATTAATTGAAACAAAATGAAATGAATTTAGGAACGCCAATTAAACTAATCTAGCGTAGGGAGAACATACAAACGCCATGCTTAAAGACCCGACTCTGGAGGTACAAGGCGACACTTCTAACCACTAAGCCACCATATCATCTTACTAGGCTTTAACTAGTGGTGCCAAATTATCCCCATTAATTCGGTTAAATCTCGTATAACCTGTGCTGCTCCCAAACAGTGCACATTTACATTAAAACAAGAGAAGCAAGATAAACAGGTAGTACATCGTTGGAGACTGAGCACAGAAGAAAAGGTTGAAATATCACTTCAGAGATATGAAATCAGTAAAGGTTCAAAAAAGGAAAGTGAACAAGTTTATTTAAAATATCATGCTGTCGGTTCAAATTACATAATTTTTGGAACATTCCACAGAAAACCGGGAAACCTTTCATGTTCATATTTTTTGTTAGTACCAAGTCAGGCAGGTAACTCAGATAAGTGATAAATATATATACAGTACAGACCAAAGTTTGAACACCCCTTCTCATTCAAAGAGTTTTCTTTCTTGTGTTCTTTAGCCCAAACGCGTCTCTTCTGCTTGTTGCCTGTCCTTAGCAGTGGTTTCCTAGCAAATATTCCACCATGAAGGCCTGATTCACACAGTCTCCTCTTAACAGTTGTTCTAGAGATGTGTCTGCTGCTAGAACTCTGTGTGGCATTGACCTGCTCTCTGATCTGAGCTGCTGTTAACCTGCGATTTCTGAGGCTGGTGACTGGGATGAACTTATCCTCTGCAGTAGAGGCGACTCTCTGTCTTCCTTTCCCGCATGTGAGCCAGTTTCTTTGTAGCGCTTAATGGTTTTTGTGACTGCACTTGGGGACACTTTCAAAGTTTTCCCAATTTTTCGGACTGACTGACCTTCATTTCTTAAAGCAATGATGGCCACTCGTTTTTCTTTACTTAGCTGCTTTTTTCTTGCCATAATACAAATTCAAACTCTTTGAATGAGAAGGTGTGTCCAAACTTTTGGTCTGTACTGTATATATTTTTGTTTTGGATTTAACAAACAAATATGCCTGCATATTGATTATTAAGGTAATACTTGTGTATATACAGTTCAACTTGTGTAATGGTAAAAATAAAAAAAATAAAAAAATTCTGCTGCTTGATTTGAACTTTGGATTTAACTAGAATTTCCCAGTTGACTTCTAAGTTTCATGTCATGAAAGACATCCTTCCCATTTACTCTTTCGAGAAAGAAGGTTTCACTAAGTTGTGCAAGAATAGTAAAAGTGCCATGTACAGTTAAAAAAAAGTTTGAACCTTTTTCTGCACTGTTTGTAATTTCTTGCACAACTTTGTGCACCTGTAGATACCTGAATATTTTTTTTTTTTTTTTTAAAACAGCATGTTTGTTAATGTGCACTTTTTATGGCCAGGTTGCCACTGTTTACAAGGTTACATGTTTACAAAGTACATTCATACTACATAAAACTAAATGTAATATTTATATTTTTTTGCATACCATTCCATCTCTACAATAAATGAACTAATTGAAAATTATGGAGCTAGATATTTACAATGAAATCCGGATAAATTACCTACGTAAAATCTTCATAGGCTTAATGAGAGTACAGCTACAGCTCATGATGTGCTGTCATAGGAAAACTATCTACTACCCAAAAGTAAAAAAAGAAATGTGTGTAACTTACAAAACATCCATTTACAGTAATATTTAATATAGAGTGTTTGTGAAACAAGTTTGTTCCTGTTCTCACTTAAAGCAGCTACACATAATTCCCCTGCCCGCCTTGCTCATGATGTTAATAAGACAGCATGTCATGCCACCAGAAAGAACACATTCTTCCATTGTGAATACACTCTCTTGTCGGAAAACGTAATCTTATATAGTGCACTAATATTATAATGACAAAACAAAACAAAAAGGGTTTTGAAGACTATATAAAATACAAACTCAATCCTAGGTTCTCCCAGATGCATTCTCACCAGTCCTACATTTTACTGCAATAATTTCTGCTTACAGTCGCATGACCATAAGAAATGTTTACTATGGTAAGCTATAGTACATAACATAATATACTTTACTATTTCAATGGTACTTCAGACTTTACCATGGCAGGCACCATAGAACTTCAAAGGGTACCAGGGTAGGTACTATGGCACTTCAGTGGGTACCAGATAGTACTTTGAAATGTAAATTTTACCATAGTATAGGTACCATGATAGTCCAATTGTACATTCTTCCATGCTATGGTACATGGTTTACAGTACAGTACATGGTTATACCATGCATTGCAGTTCATTCTAATTAAGTTCCATTGTAGTCCATAAAATAAGCTAAAGAAATGAATAAATTACAAATCTGATTTGTATCTATTATAGTTCCGAGGTTGACAGATTTGTTATTTAGCTCAGATAAATTAGCAGAAAGCTTAAATAGTTCTTGCTATTTAGACTTTAGCAACCCCTTACTATTTATACTAGCCACTGAAATAGTTTCTTCGATGTCTAAGTTTCCTATTTTTCAGAGTAAAACACAGACCTGCCTTTTGTAATTCACAGCTTTACACTACTAAACAAGCACAAACAACTTGGTCAAGCGTTTTGCTCATACGTTACCATTTTGTTATTAAGATGATTCTATAATAACTATATTGCAGCATTGAAGTTTTCATTTTACTTCCTCATTTCATGCGAACACATGCTATTTGTGACGCTATCTTGAAAGACCAGCTGTTGCAACGTTGTTTCATCTATGAACTAGAGTGTGGTGGAAATAGTGAACTGCATTAGCACTTTTCTGATAAACTAAGATGAACCCTATTCCAACACAAAAGGGTGCAGCATACGCTAAGTGGCATGGTTTGTGAGCCACATATTGTTTTTAATTGTGTTTTTCAGAATTTTGAAGCCCTGCATTTGGGGGAATCTTTTCTTCTCTCTTTGATGACATGAATGCCACAACAAGGCCATGGTTCCATGCTACATACAGTACTCAAAACAGAATCTAAACTTCCATTAGTATATTTAAACACACACACGCACGCATTATTGCATATTTTGGATGCCATCAGCATTGTTTTAAGATGTAAATAAATTGGAATTAGAAGGTGTGTCCAAACGTTTGATGGTAGTGCATATACAGGTGCATCTCAATAAATTAGAATATCGTCAAAAAGTCGACTTATTGCAGTAATTCAATTAAAAAAGTAAGAAGTTGTCAAGTATTTTTATACCCTTTTAATAATTTTTTTTCTCTCTAATTTTTAATAAAAATGTATTATATGCATTAATTACACACAGACTGATTTATTACAACTGTTTTCTTTTAATTTTGATTATTATGGCTTAAACCTACTGAAAACACAAAATTCAGTATCTCAGTATCTAAATTACATTATTTGGAAAAAGTTCAATATTGGAGACTCATGGTTTCACCATGGTGACGCATCCAGGACATGGGCTACAACTGACGCATTCCTTGTGTCGAGTCACTCTTGAACCAGAGACAATGTCCTCTTCTTAGATTAACGTTAATTTTGCATTTGATTCAGAAATCAATGTCCTAAAGTCTGGAGGAAAAGAGGAGAGGCACAGAATCCAAGCTGCTTGAGGTCAAGTGTAAAGTTTGCACAGTCAGTGGTGGTTTGGAGAGTCACTTCATATTTCCCTCTCTGCTCCAGCTTTATGGAGATGCTGATTTCATTTTCCCGTAGGACCTGCCACCTGCCCACACTGCCAAAGGTCCTAATACCTGGTTTAAGGACCATTATATCCCTGTGCTTGATTTGCCAGCAAACTCGCCTGACGTAAACTCCATATGGAATGTATAGGGTGTTGTGACGAGGAAGACGAGACACCAGACCCAACAACACAGAAGAGATAAAGGCCGCTATCAGAGCTACCTGGGCTTCCACAACACCTCAGTAGTGCCTCCATGTTCGCCTCCATGCCACACCACATTGCTGCAGTAAATCATGCAAAGGGAGCCCCGACTAAGTATTCAGTGCTGTACATGTTCATATTTTCACTAGTATAACATTTTTTAAAATTGGTTGTATGTAATATTCTGAAATAAATAAATTGGGATTTCATTAGCTGTAAGCCATGATCATTAAAATTGTAAGAAATGAACACTTAAAATATATCACTCTGTATGGAATGAATCTATATAATACAGTATATGAGTTTCACTTTTGGAATTAAATTACTGAAAAATGAATCAACTTTTCGATGATATTCTAATTTATTGAGGTGCACCTGTATATACACACAATTTTCATTCCATGCATTCAGACACTTAATGTCCCTTTAGAGCATTCATTTAATAATAATAATAATAATAATAAAGTGCTACAAGCGCGCTCTCGTTTACCCGCCAAAATCATTAATCTTACGCCATAGATCGAGTAAACTCATTTTATTTATTTTAAAAAAGGGGGGTGTTATAATTAAGCTCCGATTTGATATGCTGTACACCGTTATTTGACCCGAGGTTATATATATGAGACATGATATGACAAAATACTCACCTATAGTGTGTTAGAGCCGTGTCACAGCGTGAACTCCCGCGCAGTTTCAATAACGCGCGCGTTTCAAACTGTCGGGAGCTACGTCATGGTGCACACGCCCACTATGGCTGGCAACGCTCAAGCAACTTCAAAACGTCCATCATTATTATAATAATAATAATTATTATTATATGTAATTTCAGAAAGCTAACATTAACTCGTTAACAACACAAATGGTAATTAATATAATGGTAATTGGGGATTTTTTGAGGTTGTTTTTATCTTGCTTTGCTGGGATGGTCTTCATGATTTTGCAAATGCACTTGACCATACCGTTTTTGCGAGAACTTCCAGAACAGCTGTCCTTCGTGTCTTAAAATAACAACTGACCGTTGATGTTGTTACTTAATAAGCTAATGCCAAAAGTGTTTCAAACAACGCGCGAGGTTCAAGCTGTCGCTTGCACACGTCATAGTGCACGCGCCCACACAAGTCTAATATTATTATGGTACAGTATGTAATGTTCAGAAAGCTAACGTTAACTTGAAAAGATCCAGTATTGGCCTAGACTGCAGAAAATAAATCACTAAAGACAAAACATTGAATTAATAGCCAGTCAAAAGTTTTAACACCTTTTATAACAGACCTTTTATATAGATTTATTTATGTACGGGGGGTGTCAAAGTTTTTTTTTTTTTTTTTTTTTATGTGGGCAGGAGTAGGCGTACAAACCGGAAGGGAAATAATATATCAAAACCATGTAATGTAGTATTAGTATAAAATGAAGCAAAAAATGTATTACTAGTCTACATCATAAAAAAAAAACATAAACACAAAAAAAGTTTACTTGGGTCATTCTACAGAAAAGCTGGAATTTGTTTGATAAAAATCTTCTGAAATATATTTCTTCTTTCACACCTAGAGCTTCTTTAATACCAATATGTTGCTTCTAAATTTTATAAATACACAAAAAAGAGCGTAGTGCATTTTTGTTTACACATTTAATAATTTGTATTATTTTCCTCCTTTTAACACCAATGACGATCAAATTTACTATTTTCAAAATTACTTCCACATGGTTTTCAATTATGTCAATTAATTATTAGATTATTAGATGTGATCAGTTTATATGTCCACTTTTTGTCAGTTATTGTTATAAAACGATTCACACCAATAACAGACTTAAAAGCTTTGCATAAAATTGCTAAATAAATTGACATTTCTAAAAAAAATAATAATAATAAAGTTAAATATCTGAGATACCTTTTACAGTGTCCAGTACTCTTCATCTAGTGACCTCTGGCGCAATAACAATTTCTGTATTTTCACATAAAACACTTTTACACAGTGGCATAGTTTGTGGTGACTGATATTTCTTTCTCTATAGTGATTTTCTTTCATGATTTCACTTATTCTACAAGATATTGATGTTATTGTGAATCAGATTTTTTTCATGAAAAAAGTGGGTTTAATTTGGGGGAGAAAGGAGACCATATATGTAAAAAAAAATTTTTTTTAAAAGTAGTTTGTCAGATATTCCTGTCAACCAACCATTCGTTTGCAAACGCGAAATATTTTCAAGCAACTTCAAAGGAAAAGAGGCCCAAAGTTGCATATTATAAGCGGAATTAGCAACTATGGAGCTCTTTCAAATCTATCAAAGATTCAGTAATTGCAGTAAAAGCAACTTACAAGTAGATTAGGACTACTACTACTGACACACACACAAAAAAAGATGTAAGTTGTAAAGGTGTAAAAGATGTGTTATGGACAAAAACTTCTATGTGTGGACTTGATGGCCTGCTGTGGCGACCCCTTGTGGCGAAGTAGCTGAAAGACCAACAACAACAAAATATTTCAACATCAAAGCCAGAAATGTTCTGTGAGAAAAGTGATATTTTCTTTTCACCCCCGGGGCAATTTTAACACTTTTTCTCCGGCGACCAATCAAAATGTAGCTTGTTGCATAAGAAATATTCAGAAAATGGACCAGCTAATGTAGCTTATTACAATAAAAAAGGCAAAAAATACAAAGACAATAAGTAAAAAAAAAAAAAAAAAAAATTTGTGGAGACGGATAGCCAAAAAGCTTTGTTATGACACAGTGTATTTAAACTATACCCAGTGTTTTTTTTTTAAATTAATGTACACTGAGGGTGGCACGGTGGCTTAGTGGTTTGCACCGCTGCCTTGCACATCCAGCTTCCAGGTACGATTCCTGCCTCGGGTCTGTGTGCAGGGAGTTTGCATACACATAGATTGTGAATGAGTGTGTATGTGTGTGCCCCGCAATGGATTGGCACCCTGTCAGGATAAACGGTATAGACCACAATGAGTGAGTGATCTACAATCTGTATACATCTGCACACCTGTGCTGGTTTGTTCATCATTGGTTATTAGTTGGTCAGTCTGAGAGAAGTGTACAATAGCAAACAATATAAAACATACTGTTACAGTTTATTACTAGTATAGTTATAGTATAGTTATTAGTATAGTTACTGTTCTTGTGTCTTGTAGTTGAGGAGGGGAAAAAGCTGTGGAAAAGTTTAAGGATGTCAAAATGACAAAGTGTCAAGTATTCCGTAACCACTCTGCAACAGTAGTTCTCCAAGACATACAAATCACAGATGTCCATCAGAAAAGGGGTCGTAGCATTAAGAATGTTTGTAAGTAATATTAAAGTAACCATAGTTAATATACAAGAATATTTATTTTTAATTTGCAAAATATAATGCTTTGAAAGCCTTCATGTGTCATGAACGCTTTACACAAAAATGAATCCTTAAAAACATTGTGAACGTAAGAATACTTAAAAAGTATGCAATGGTCGAGAGCATCTCCACTGTCCGCCCAAAACAAGTCACACACGCTAATATTCCATTGGAGAGACTTTTGCTTTAAATACTTCCCACATATTCTTCATGACATAATTTTGATAGACTTATGCAATGTCACGCCATTTATTTCGGCCCAGAGTTGCCTCAATTGCTGTCCAAATCTTACATTGATGATGAAAAAGTCTTTTCAAGCACATCCCAAAGATTGTCAATGAGATTAATCCATTAATCCAATCCATGTATGAAAATTATGTCTCATGCGCCCTGAACCACTCTTTCACAATTTGAGCCTGATGAATCCTGGCATTGTCATCTTGAAATATGTCCATGCCATCAGGGGGAAAGAAAATCTGTTAATGGAAAAACCTGGTCATTCAATACATTCAGGTTGTCCGCTGACCTTGTTTTTGAGCACATAACGTTGCTGAACATAGGCCTGACCTACAGAATTGACTCCAGATCATAACACTGCCTCCAGAGGCTTGTACCATAGGCACTAAGCATGACGGGTGCATCGCTTCATCTGCCTCTCTTCTTATACTGATTTGCACATCACTCTGGAACAAGGTAAATCTGGACCACTGTTTTTCTGATTTGCATCCCTGATGTGATAAGTGGTTTTCTTAAGTCTACACAGCTGTTTAGTCCCAATCCCTTTAGATCTCTTGACATTGTACATTTGGAATTACTCTTGCTTTAACTATTAAACATAGCTTTGAGTTCTACTGCTGTTTTTTTTAATGGTTTGATTTCACCAGTTGTTTAAGTGATCTTCAATTATGATCATTCAAAAAAAAAATAATTTCCTCGTATAGTTCAGCATAATCCTTCCAAGATTTAATAATGAGTTTTATAGTTCTTAACACAATTTTAGTAGTTTCAGAAATCTCCTTAATTGTTTTCTTTGCATGATACAGGGCAATAATTATGATAATTTTGGGATAAATTGAAATTCTGACTGTGTGCCAGATGTCCCTCCCTAACACCAGCTGCTGAACTCATTTATGTTCTTGTGCTCAAATGCCAGGCTCCAAAATATAGTGGAAAGCAAGATATTCCTTCCTTCTAAATTTTCTCAGCCCTCCATACATTGTCTGAGTAATGTAAAATGTAAAAATAAAGATTTAATAGTAATAATAATAATAATAATAATAATAACACTAATTTTGAAGTATGCTTTATGTTGCTGATAAGAGCTAAGACCATATACCTTTTTTGAGAATCCACTCTATGTCTCTGTAAGTTACGTTTGTTCTGTTGTGTAATCCTGTTAATGATGGGAATTGCTACTGACCCCAAAGTTTTTGGGACTTTGTACTTCAGTCTGCTCAACAAACATACCAGAATTCTTTATCAACAGTTGGCGCAGGATTGTGTGGATTACGGGAATTAGGATGAGAAGTGCGCGTGTTGTTTGTGTGGAACTTTTTCTGTTTATTTTTCGCAAGAGTTTACTTACCTTTTTAGGGTATCTTTGCTGTTAGTTTGGATTTTTATATTTCAAATATATTTTTTTTGTTTTAACACGCGGACATCAATAGGTTTCTTGTCAATCTATCCTTAGTGCTTATCCTTGTTTATAAAAAAAAAAAAAAAAAAGGAAATGCAAAGATGGAAGTTCCTTTACATTGCAAAACGTTTCACCAAAAGTTTTCTAAAATTCACACCATTGTATATTGGGAACATCTCTATTTACAATACAAAAAGCAATAAGAAAAAAACAAATAAATGGTAAGACTTTTTTTTTTTCTTAAATGTAACCCTTAAACTGTTTCCTAAAATTCCTAATTATTTGCAAGCACATAATAAATAGGATTACTCAGCTAATCCTACATAAAACCTACTTTAAGAAGAAATTAAATTCAAATAAAACTCTTCCTATACAAATGCCTCCAAATACTTTCCTTGAAAAAGGATTTTTGGACAGAATTAATGTTGTTAAATTGAAATGAGTGATTTGACCATTAATCCATTCATTGAGCATAATTAACCATTTTATCCTGATCAGGGTCTTGCTGAATCTGCATGTTGTCCTGTGCTTGCATGTTTCCTGCAGGTACTTCATTTTTCAGCCACGGTCCAAAGATATTCAATGTAGGCTGTTTGGTGTTTCCAAATTGCACATAGTTTATGATTGTGCGTATATGTGTGCTTGTGCTCTGTGATGGGTTGCCAACGCATCCAGTGTGTACCCTGCCTTTTGTCCTCTAGGATAGGCTTTGGCCCCCATGACTGCACACAAAATAAGCGGTATAGACAATGGATGGTTGGATGACACCATAACCCGATGCTTACCTAATATTGAATTTGCAAAGAAAACAGGCTAAGTTAAATATAATTAATGTTAGCAAATCAATAAACGTTAACATGCTTTAACTGACATTTTAAATGAAGAAGATACCTCTGTGTTGTTTGCTAATATACTGTAAATGTGATTAAATATGAGTACAATTGTTTAATTTCAATAATACCCCAAGAAAATATTATATTATACTATAGTAAGTATAGTATAAAATAATATCAATTCTTTTTTTATTATTATAATAATTAGTAATAATTATTCATTTTCCCAGCCCTGATGTTCAGTAATAAATTCTGTCCCAATGCTCCCAAACCTCAGCACCTTCCATCAACCTAACATATTGGATCACCAGAAAAGTAATGTAAAAAATATTTTTAAATATTATTAATTAGTTGCAATTTTTCAATGGGATGCACACATTTAAATTATTTATTTAATCATTTTGATATTTAACATTTCGTTACTTCCCCTGACATGACTTAAAAAGATATGGCTAATCACTTTACGCGTTGTTGGTCAATGATCCTCTTTATTTGACTTGCAGTTAAACAGTGACCATGTGATATTAGTTCTGCCCACCAAGTGACTCACTCCGCCCACCACTTCATAAGTATGACTCAACTAAATCTTCTGTTAGTTTCTTATTTTTCATCATATTTACAATAAGGCTGCAAAGACAACATGCAGTCTGTGCTGTTTTGGAGTTCATTCTTTTTGGTGATTTTAAGCCATTGCCCCTTTCTATACGGTAAGATTGTTGATTTTGTCTTTACAATCTAATTTTTTTTCATGCTTAATTTATATTCACACTTTTGCATAGGTCAAAAAATAATATATTTGTCTTATATTGAAGATATAAGAGAACTGAGTTGGAAATAACTTGAGGAATCGTTACTGTCCAGCACTCACAAATTTACTTGGAATAACATCTTAAAATATTTACAGGAAAGGAGCTAAGCATTTAAAACTAAAATGAGTTTAGACAATCAGTCCACAGATATATGTTAACTTTTAACAATTACTATGAAATTGTAATCACAAATTACTTGTAGATGTTTTTTTTTTCTTCTTTTTGATATATTGCAATTTAAAATACTACGTATTAAACTAGTTTACAACTGAATAGAGGTCAAAAAAAGTTTTTTTTTTCTCTTTTAATTGTAGTGAAGTAGATGCTTAAATGATCTAAATTTGTAATAATATTACAAAAAAAGCACAAAAACATAAAATGGGCTGTATTGCCCTGCTTTATTTTTAACATTTACTTTGTAAAATAAAAAAATATAAATAAATACAATTTTAAAACCAAATTTTTAACTATATATCCCCCCTGCCCAAATATTAGTGCTAATTATCTGTTTCTTTTTAGGGGCTCCGTCTCCATCTCAGTGCCCTGACAGTAATTTGGCTATCACTGGGGGCCATTACATTCTCTCCAAAGGGTATAATGATGGTAGTATACTGAGATACATCTGCTCAGAGGGGTTTTATCCATATCCTGTAAAGAAACGTGAATGTGACAGAGACCAGTGGGATCCCAAACCCAGCAAAAAACCTCCAGTGTGCAAGAGTAAGTAACAAACCATTCTGTAACAGCTCACCTTCACCAAATTGTCCTTTACAAATGGCTGAATTTGTCCTGACTCTTTTAGAAATCACATGTCCTAATCCAAATGTTCTGGAGAATGGTGCTGTGCAACCTGTTAAACCGCTCTACTATGTGAACGACACAACCACCTATAAATGTAATTCTGATTACACATTTCGAGGATCTGCGACCCGTGTGTGTCAGGTCAATGGCAAGTGGAGCGGTGGCACGCCAATCTGTAGTCATAACAGTAAGTAATGAGTTTCAACTTCATTAATTCATTAACTTAATTAATAATACTTTCATACATTTCTCATCCAATTTGAAGGAAAGTATTATGAGAATGACAGCCAGATCTGATAATAACATAAACTCAATCCCCAGCTGATCACTGCCCAGACCCCGGCACTCCACCAGGTACAAGCAGGGAAGGTCACATTTTCAACATTGATGACCAAGTTATCTACACCTGTGCAAAAAATCTAAAACTAATTGGTTCGAAAGTGCGTGTGTGTCAGGATGGTGGCGAATGGTCAGGAAAAGAGCCGGAGTGTTATGGTGAGCATCCTGATAGTATCACAGGCACCAGAGTGCACTCCAGCGTTCTACAGCATATTATTACTGTAATACAGAAATCATATTTCTTTTGTCTGATCTCGGCTTGCTGGTATTGGAACATCATGCTCTTTTCTTCATTTTAGCCGATTATACATACGACACTCCTGAAGAAGTAGCAGAGGCTTTTAGCAGCTCTCTAAAGACTACTTTAACCATTAATGAGGAAACAGGTATAGTAGGAATCCACATGTTCATGTCCATTTTAATAAGTGACTTGTCAATTACTTTGTTTTATACTGACTGGTTATACTGAATGGTTATAAATAACTATTTCTTTATTTAGAAACAAACAAGACAGTTCAAGCTGGAAAGAAAATTCGTTTGGAAAAGGGAGGAAAACTTGACATCTACATTGCCCTGGATGCATCTGACAGCATAGAGGAGGAAGATTTTATTACGTCAAAGGAGGTCATTAAGAAACTCATAACAAAGGTATGTTAAGTTAAAACTCAAATTTGTAGGTGTTACGTGGCGCGGTATGGAGAGCCGCACCACGAGATGCTTTTTAATGATAAGAGCGCTGACGCAGGGCTTTAGAGGGGGTCAACGAAATAGGAGTCTGTGAGAGTGCTTATGATACGCACAGGAATAGACCTTCTCGTTTGGAGATGGCGTGGTATTATTAATTAGGAAACTGAAAAGGAAACAAAAGAAAACTGAAAACACAAAAGACGCGAGAAGGGACAGGCTCTGGAAACTAAAACAAAAACCTTTACCCTCTCGGGGCCTTCGCCATTACCTAGGATTTATAGAGAGGAGAGGAAGCGTTTGTGATTTGCACTAATAACTTAAACTGAGCACGCATGCTGAACTGCTGCGTGCCGCGCTGTCTTTCACTCTCTCTCTCTTTTTCTCTCTCGCTTTCATCGGCGTCTTAGGGGAGCAGTGGCTGGGGCTTTGCCTCTGTCTCTTCACTTTCTGTGCGCTTGTCTTTCTTTCTTTCTTTCTTTCAACGCTTTATATAAACATACCGCCAGGTGTGCCTCGTTCAGGCTGATTGCCTGACCGCGGCGTATCCTGGCAACCGCGTGTATAAATAGCCATGCCTTTGCCTGTTCAGAACTCCACGTGGTAGTAGCCTGTGGGTGGATCTGCCCGTTCTGAACAGTTTATGCGCGGCTCTGCCTCTTTGCGCGACCTGCGTCATTACAGTAGGTTTTAGCAATTGAGCTATACGTTGGTGTATAAATTTATACCCCAAAGTAACTTCTATGATTTTAGTATACTTCTATACTTTTTAGTATACTTTGTATAGTATTTATATGTAATGAAAAGGGATCGAGCCTCAATTTTGTACTCCGTTTACTTTTGCTGTACCAATATTTTGCTGATATTTTTTATCTTACTCCAATAGGTTTATTATGGTATGGAAACATTTATTTATTTATTTTTTTTTTTGGACTTTTCCCCGATTTTCTCCCTAATTTAGTCGTGTCCAATTCCTCCCTGTCACTATGGGGCTCCCACATTAAGGCTACTACTACCACTCAGCCGGGAGGGCCGAAGACTATCACGTGTTTCCTCCGAACCACGTGACGCCAGCCGACCGCATCTTTTCGAACTCGCGCACCGTTGGGGGCGGCGTAACACACTCGGAGGACAGCGCTATACGCTCCCTCCGCTGCGCGAGCTCACAGACGCCCCTGACTGGCTGTAGAGCCGTGATTAATGTGGGAGCGTGATTAATGTGGGAGCACTATGTACCTCTCATCCCTCCCCTCTGAGAGAGCTCGGCCAATCAACTCTCTCTAGACCTCCGGCTGCGAGAGGTTACAGCACCACCCGGGATTCGAACTAGCGATCTCCGGATGATAGGGCGAGCGCTTTACCCACTGCGCCACTCGGAGGCCCCCGGAAACATTTGTAAGCTGTAAAGTCCAGATCTTATTATTCAAAATGAAGTTCTAAACTATTAATATGGACATTTTTAGTGTACGGCTGTTACTCATTTCCTATGACAACATTCCAGGTCTGAATGTTTATGACTGATGCATTAATTATGACGGCTCTTTTTTAAATTCTATTAATTTTGATCTTAAAAAAAAAAATTTCTCCAACAGATAAGCTATTATGAGGTTGCTCCAAATTATGAAATCATCATTTTTGCCACAGATGTGACAAAAGTTGTTAATATTACTGATTACAAGAGGAAAGAAACAACGTTAAAAGACGTTCTCACATTGCTAGATAACTATAAATATGAAGGTGAGTTTTACCCTGGAGATGCACTGATACAGTTCATTATAATATATATCTCACATACTGTACATGGCCTTTAAATGGTATTCATTGATGTATTGTTCTTAACAGATAGATAAACATTATGTGACATGTTAGGAAGGCTGCTTCATGACAGGCTGGAGAAAAATAAAGCAATTTAAAACAATACATTGCGAGTATTTAAATGGTTAATCAACTAAGTGTTTTTTATTGATGTATTACAAATACTGTATCACCCTTGTTTAATTTTGTTGTTTGTTGACAGATAAAGGACAGAAATCAGGAACCAACATTAAAAAAGCTTATGAAGCTATACGAGACAGTATCAGTTTCGAGAAGGCGCATGATAAGCTAACATTTGATAAGACACAGCAAGTCGTAATCATGTTCACTGATGGTATTAGACCCTTCTTTGTATATTCCATGTTGATTTAATGTTACTGCCTTATTATATTACTATTATTATTAGTAGTAACAGTGGTCCATATTTCACTATGTCTACAGGTATTGCCAATATGGGAGGAAATCCCACAAATGTGGTTAATGAAATCAGGCAAACAGTTATCAATAATGATGAAAAACGGGATAAATATCTTGGTAACTAAAACATAAATGCTTTTTAAGATCTATTTATATTAAAAGTGAAGATATATGACCAATGGAAGCAAATCTGTCACTGCTAACTTTCCTGCTACAGCAAATTCTTATATTATTTAATGCCATTGCATGGTAGCCTTTGGATCATTGGTCTTCATACATAAGCAGTAACCTGGACCAAGAGGCAGCTAAATATTTTTTTTTTTTTTACGGTTGAATGTCATCAGGGAAACTTAATAATATAAAAGATAAATTAATTGAAATTGTATATGGAAATACTAATAGACACATGTTTATGTTACAGATCTGTATGCATTTGGAGTGGGTGACGATGTTGAGAAAGGCAAAATTGATGAGTGGGTGACAAAAAGAGACAACCACGACAAGTATTTTTTCATACTAAAAGACATGAAGGCCGTTGGAGAAACATTAGATGAAATGATTGGTATTTATGTTTAAAAAAAAAAAGTTATTGTGCATAAAATCAGCAAAATAACTGTGAATTTGATCCATAGTCATTAAATATTTTTTTAGTGTTGTAGCTTCATTGTGTGTGTGTGTGTGTGTGTGTGTGTGTGTGTGTGTGTGTGTGTGTGTGTGTGTGTGTGTGTGTGTGTGTGTGAACATTTTACTATATATGTTTCCTCCGTAGATGAGAGCACTAGTATAACTCTGTGTGGACTCTACAAAGACTACTATGACCCTGATCTTAGATCAACCTATCGTTACACATACCCCTGGCTGATAAAGATTTCAATAACTGTAAGATTTGTTTTTACCCACCTCCTCTATTTCCCCCAATTTTCCACCTGCCAGTTCACACAAGCCAGCTCTCGTCATTATTTTGCTGCTATCCACATTTCTTTTTTCTGGGACTGATATAAATCAGTATGTTTTGTTTTTATTATACATAAATCTTTTATAACATTAGTGGTTTGCAGTTTGGTTAACATATTTTTTCTTTTGTATTAAATATGTTATGAATAATATTGGCTGCTGTAAATTATAAGCCTGAATCATTTTTCTTTCTTTCTCCTTGTATCAGCATGAGCATGGCACAGCAAACTGTATAGGATCACTGGTCACTCCCAGGTTTATTCTAACTGCTGCCCACTGCTTCAGGTTTGATGATAGTCCTGACAAAATTCTACTGGCAGCACCTGATTATAGAGGTATCATATGCACTCACAGCACGCACTTGTATGTATGGTGCTCTGGGAAAACCTGTTACTAGCAAATCAGGCTCTTTTGTTTAAAATAATAGATACCTCAAGTTTTAGAAACCATAAATAGAACATGTGTGTGATGCTCCTACACCACAGACCCAATAGAACTTTTAAATGGAGTTTTCTTAATTTTCACAATTGGGGTGACTAGACTTTTCTTGTGGTTGAGACAAGATGCAAGAGAATAAGGAATGCTTATAGCTGTCAGAATTATACACAATAGAAAGTATAAAAATTATACCATCTCGAGAGTTTTCCCTGGCAGTCATGAATCAAGCATTTTTCAACAAAACCAGATAAATATAGATATCTTTTTAATGTATTTATAATTATTATTAGATGTCGGAAAATTAGAGGTGGAGAGGTTCCTTCTTCATCCCGACTACAACATCGCAAAGAAAGCAGCAGAGAATATAACGGAGTTTTATGAATATGATGTGGCGCTCATCCAGTTAAAGAAAAGTGTGCAAGTCAGTCCAGACATCAGGTGAGTCATTTATGCTCATTCAACATCTTATCGAGCAAAAGCAAATTTACCTGAAATAAATACACACTTATAAGCTCTTATAACAGAGACTTACTGTATATGAGAGTCTAACGGGTTCGACCGTATGTACACGGGCGGCACCATGAAGTATGGACACGAGGCTTAAAGGTAACCTTAAAGGTAAAAGGATAAATTATTTAGGAAAAATGGGGAAGGAGAGCGTTAAAGGAGGGAGGATGGAAAGAAAGGGAAGGGATGATGTGAAAAGATGCACGTGCAGGTCCGGGGGCATTGCCCCACTGGCATGCGCGCACGCAGCTGGCGAAGCAAACGGTTCTTCTCCCGCTGTCGATGACAAGGTGTTCTATCAGTTTTTCCTACTTGTCAGAATTTCCTACCAGTAGAAAAAAGAGAGAGTTATACTGGTCTGTCCAAAATTATCCAAATGGACATAAGACTGTAAAAAAAAAAAAAAAAAAAATGCAATACTCAGTTTTAACATGGGCAGCAGATTCTGACACATGACGGTACTTCATCAGAATGTAATTCCTATAGTTTTAACATGGATACAAACGATTAAAAAAAGAATCACTCCTACCCTTCAGTTCACAGGTCAACTGTTAAATATACGCATGTGAATCAAATCAAATGTCAATTAAAAGCACAAAACGATGAAATACCTCAGTAAATTCGCACATGAATGAATTTAAGCGACGTATTTTTACTGCGCATGGGCAGAAAGGCTGGGTAGGAAATAATGATGAGTAGGATGAATTGATAGAACACCGGCCTCAGGCGGGTGTCCTCGCTGACGTCCGTCGGTTGGGCAGATTTCCCGGCTGGGATTGGGGAGCTTAACGCAGTCCTTCAAGCGGCCATTCCCTTTTGGAATTTGGAGTTCGTTCCCGCGCTGCCGTGAGCGCGGAGATCAAAGGGCAGAATTCCAGTCTTCTCTTTAAAGTTTCTGGGGCGCGTCATATCGCCCCGGTCGTTTGCCCCTCTAGCTCCGCGGCTTGCTTTCATAATTTCAAGCCCGAGATTCTATAAACGTTGATTATCGCCAACCGGCCCGACCTGCGATCAGGGGCGCCGCTAAGGGGGCGAAAGTTAGGACGATTCTAAGGGCCCACGCCCTTTAGGGTCCCCCAGAGATCTGCTTTATTAGTAATAACACTACTAGTGGGTGTGGTAGGGGGCCCAACAGCTTATTTTTTCATAGGGCCCAAAATTGCCAGCGGCGCCCCTGCCTGCGATAATAGATTTGGGCGCACACCCATCACAGGCTCACGCCGTGACAGAATAATTATGATGCAGTTTTACTAATAAAGGTAAAAAAAAGGCACTTTATTAATGGTGACCTTTAAGAATGAGAGACTGCAGTTGCCATAACTCATTATTCTTTGTGTTTTAGACCTATCTGTATTCCCTGCACTCAGGAGACAAATGGGGCTCTACAACTGTCTGCTAGTGAAGCAACATGTGCAAAACATAGTGAGTTAAAAACCTTTTAATCTATTAATGCAACACGAATTTTCCTAGCTATTGTACAACGTATATTTTATAAATTTAGAGAAAGGAAGAAAGTATAATAATGAAACATACAATCATCTATTTTGTTCGTTTACAGGGGAAGTGCTGTTGAACAGTGATCTGGTGAAAGCACATTTCATAACACATCATTTAGAAAAGAGAGGACAAAAACCAAAACAAGATGTCCAAATCAGACAGAAGCATCAGGTAAATATATAGTGCCATATAGCTGGGATACACAAAGATGATAAATAATGTTTTAACTCTAAGGGTTTTTCTCTTCTTTTTAACAACAAAAAAAATTCTTTTTTTTAATGATGTTTTAATTTATTATGGGAAAAAAATGTCCTACCTGACCATTTGTGAAAAAGTAATCGCAAAGCTGAGTTAAATTTCATTTGACACACCCAGAGCTAATTCCTGGCAGATCTGTTAAATCAAGAAATCACTTAAATAGAACTTGCCTGACAAAATGAAGTACGCTAAAAGATCTCAAAAAGCAACACATCATGCCATGATCTAAAAAGCTTCAAAGTAATTAACATGTATCAGTCTGGAAAGTGTTACAAAGCCATTTCTAAAACGATGGGACTTCAGCAAACCATGGTATGAGCCATTATCCTCAATTGGACAAACTTGGAACAGTGTTGAACCTTCTCAGAGTGGCCACCCTGCGAAATTACTCCAAGAACACAATGACGACTCATCCAGGAGCTCTTAAAAGGACCCAGAACAACATTTAAAGAACTGCAGGCCTCACTTGCCTCAATTAAGGTCAATATTCACGATTCAACAATAAAAAAGAGACTGGCCACCCAAGGTAAAGTTCCAAGGCGAAAAACCACTGTTGACCAAAAAGAACACAAAGCCTTATCTAACATTTGCCAAAATCATCTTGAAGATCCCCAAGACTTTTGGGAAAATATTATATGTATATTATGCCTGGAGGGGGTCTGGAGCCTATACCAGGAGACTTAGGGCACAGGACGGGGTACACCCTGGACAGGGTGAAAATCCATTGCAGGGCACATTATACATATAATATTATATTTAACTTTTGGAAGGTCTGCATCCTGTTACATTTGGCATAAAACTAACACAACATTTTGTGAAAAGAACATCATATCCACAGTCAAACATGGTGGTACTAGTGTGATCGTCTGGGGTTGCTTTGGAGCTTCAGGACTTGGAAAACTTGCCATAATTGATAGAACCATGAATTCTGCACAGGACTGCATGAGTTATGCAACAGGACATTGATGTGAAACACTTCAGCAAGTCCACCTCTGAATGACTCTGAAAAAAACTAAATTAGGTTTTTGGAGTGGCCTAGTCAAAGTCCGGACTTAAATCTGATTGAGATGCCTGGCATGACCTTAAACAGATTGTTCATACTAAAAAAAACTGTCCAATCTGGCTCAATTAAAACTATTTTGAAAAGAATAGTTGGTCAAAATATTTCCACAGCGATGTGAAAAACTCATTTCCAGTTATTGGGTTTAGGGGACAATAACTTTTTTACATAGGGCAAGGCAGGTTTGGACAGCTTTTTCCCCTTAATAAATGACATCATTGTTTAAAAATTGCATTTTGTATTTACTCCGGGTATGTTTTTGTGATGTTAAAATGTGTTTGATGATATAAATCATTTAAGTGTGACAAATCTGAAAAAAAAAAAAAAAATTAAATCAGGGAGGGGCAAATACTTTTTCATAGTACTGTACATTGTTTATGGTGGCAGTAAGTTTAAAAACAAAACTGCCTGGCCAAAAAACAGTCACAACCTGGATTTAATGGCCCTCCATTGGATAATTACTGAACTGATTAATATGATTCAGCTAGCACCAAGTTAGTTAACCCAAACTGATGCAGTATAGAGCTTCTAATTTCTTTAAAAAGGAAAGACATATCCTGACGTTACTCTATTTTAGAAGGGTCAAATTATTGTCCTGCATCAAGCAAAGAAAACAAGTAAGGAGATTGCTGAAACTACTAACATGGGTTAAGAACTACACAACGCAATATTAAACCTAGAAGGATAGTGGTGAATCATCATTGTTGAGGAAGAAATGTGGTTGGAAAAAAATGTCGATGTTCATGATTGAAAATTATTTAAACAATTGGTGAAATCAAATTGTAAAAAACAACAGTAGAACTTACGGCTATGTTTAATAGTGAAAGTAAGAGTATTTCTACATGCACAATGCGAAGAGAACTCAAAAGACTTGGACTAAACAGCAGTGTAGCCTTAATAAAAAACAATTATCAGTGGGACTAATTGGAAAATTGGTGGTCTAGAGTGACGGCCACATCGGTTTAAGAAGAATGGTGGATGAAGTGCTGCACCCATTATTCCTAGAGTCTACCATATATGCCTGTGGGGCAGATTTATGATCTGGGGTTGCTTCTGTTGGTCAGGTCTCAGTTCAGCAATGTTACTGTATGTGCCCAAAAGATGGGGTCGATCGACCAGATTTTTCCATGGATTTTATTTCCCTGATGGCATGGGCATATTCCAAGATGACGATGTCAGATTTCATTGGGATCAAATTGTGAAAGAGTGGTTCAGGGAGCTTTAGACATCATTTTCACACATAGAATTTCATTTCACTTTATCAGAATTGGAATTAGCCAAGAATTGACCTATACAATGCTGACTGCCTCTAGACACTTTTTGATTTTTGAAAGTGATTTAAGGAGTTTTAGAAGCTTTTAGGTGGCCAGTTATATTCAATAACTGAATTCAATTCAACTTAATTTCACTAAGTTAAAGCTCAATGTCAAAACAATCACTAACAAAACAAATATAAATATTTGGCTTTGATATAAAAGCGTAAAATAAATCCGTCCTTTAACTACTTTTTAGCTACCAATTATGAAGATAAAGTACAGTAGACCTCCTGATTGATTAACATAGAAAATGTATGACTATTTGAGAACAACATAGAAAATGTATGTGTGCTATTTGTTTGTCTTCAGCCTAGCTAATTTAGGTTTAAAGTGTGACACTGCACTGTATCACTGCACAAAGTTGTTAATACCATGTTGTTGTTGTTCCTTTCTATAGAGAGATGAATGTTTTAACCAGGCTGAAAAGATATTAAAAATCGACCAAGATAAATCAAAGAAGATGATTACAGATAATTTTTTATGCACTGGTGGAGCTTCACAAAGCTACATAGATGACGTTACTTGCAGCGGTAATATGCCATGATCTTTTATTAGCACATAATTCAGGGTCACCTTGATGATGAAATGTAGAATTAGAATATATTTGTGTGCAAAACAGAAGATCCTTTATGTTTACCTTAAATTTAATTGGAACATTTCTTCTATGAATGTAATGTACCTTGAATATTCACATCAGTTCATCAAATTATGTTCTTACTTAAGTGACATTTGTCAACAGGTGACTCTGGCGGAGCTACATTTGTGGAAAGAAACCGTTTGATCCAGGTTAAAGTTAAAGCTTTCCTTTTAAAATTTATGTTTAACCCAGTTTATAGATTAAGTCTCTACAATGCAAATGATTCAGAATGAAGATATACAGTAAGAAGTTGAAAAATAAAATGATTGTAATATAGAAATTGTTCCAGAAGCACAGTTCACAGAGAAAAGATTTATAATGATATTTATTCATCATGCTCAGGTTGGAGTCATCAGCTGGGGTCTGGAGGACACATGTGTTACCGGTGGGGAACGTATAGATACCAGAGACTTCCATGTAGACCTTTTCGATCCAAAAGTGCGAGGCTTCTTTAAAGTCTATCTGGGCGATGAGGACATAGATACACCTCTACACTTTTTATAAAGATTCAGTGGATGACTATTTACATTTTCTGTAAACATTTAATGAGCTACCTGTTCCTTCTCCTATATCTAATTAATGTCATTACTGATCAATGTGCTTACTGTTATGGACACTATGACAATAAATCTTTGTAGGTTTTTTGAGTCATGTCTCAAACAATTATTATAAATACCTTTTTTTCTGTCTAGTACAATTTGTGAAAATTTGTGAAAGGAGCCCAAAGCCCAGGTCAACAATGTGACTAAGGGGCACAAGCTACTACCCATTTGTGCTTAAAAAACTATTTTTCGATCACAGCATACATGAATTGAGTATTCATAACTTTAAAAAAACAATCTCATTAAAATGTTATTTTATTTAGTGAAATTTTGTGTTCATGAACTGGAATTTATACAAACAGAGAAAAGAAATATATAAATAATACCATGATGATCAACTGAAAGTACAGGAGGATCATCTGCTTTTCTGTCTTTACCTGTCACATCATCATTCCTTCTTCTGTACTCTTATCTTATTCAAATCTCACATTCACTTATACTTTTTTCTCTTCTCTCATTTCCTTGTTACGTTTCTCTGTTCTTCTCATTCTTTACTCATCTCGACTGCCTACTGCCTTTTAAAATAAGGACGGCATCAACTCTGAATCAATTTAAATCAAATAAAAATTGTATTTGTCACATACACAGTCATACACATAAACAGTATGATAGGAAGTGACAACTGCTGATGACCTCAAGATTTCAAAAAGCAAGTTACAGTGCGAAATAAGAGAAGCAAGAGAATTTACATTTAGAAATATTAGAGAAATATGGAAATAAACTTTACATAATGTACAAGCAATAAAATTATGAAAAGAAAATAGTCGAATAAAAATAGAATATAGAAAATATATAAGAAAATATAAGAAAAACTAAATATAGTTGAAATGTAATTTGTAGTGTAATGTAGTGTAGTGCCTTAATCTTGCCTTAAGCCATCTCTTCTCTTTGGATTATAAGTGTATCTAATCTTTTGTGTTTTCTTATCACATATTCAACCCAATTAGGTGTTAAAGAGAATTATGCGTTTTATTTTGTCTCATTTCACTTTGCCTTGTACTGTAATGTTAAGTGTCCTGCTGTGTTCTTTTAAATGTTTTTCTTTCTAAATTCCTCTCAGCCATAGAGCACTTTGGTCAGCTTTGGCTTTTAAATATGCTTTAAATATAGAAGCATATTTTTGAAGTTGAAAACATTTGAAAATATTATTAATAATAATAATTATAAAGCACAAACTTCAAAGCTGCTTTTTCTTCTAGTACTTGTGACATAGCAACACCTTACATCTCGTTTAAAATAAAATCTTTGGGGTTTACAAATGTCAAATTCCACATGATTGTTATTGCTCTTTTAAAGCTATTTAATATTGGTCACAGAGCACATGGTTAATATACAGTGAAACCTCGGATTGCAAATAACGCAGTTTGCGAGTGTTCCGCAAGACGAGCAACATTTTTTAATAAGTTTTGTCTTAAAAAACGAGCAGTCTTGGTTTACGAGTATCATGTAGCAACTCATGTGCTTCTTGTTTTGATGCCGAGCGTCACGTGATCACAACTGAGCCAACGGTTTTTCTCCCTCTTGCGCTAATCGTCTCCCCTGCTCGGTCTTAGTGCGCGTCTCTCACAACATCAACATCAGTGCACACGTGAACTGTTTACTATAACACTCTGACCACGTGTGCACGTAAAGCATCTTTTATTTTGTGTTTGTGTGTGCACAGCGCGTGTACTGTTTATTATATTGTTGCTCATGTGTTTGCGCGTGTAAAGGAAAAACAAGTGTCATTAGAGAGGTTAAAGATCCATTTTCTCTCTCTCTATGTCAGCCTGCACTGATTCTGTTATGTGTGTGACACTGTGCCCCTTCACACACACCCCTTTTCCTCTCACCTTCATACACACACGCACACACACTCTGTCGTTATTCTTTTCAAAGGTAAAGTGCAGGTAAATTTTATTTATTTTTACTTTACAGCAGTGATTCCGTGATTAGTGATTAGTGTGCATCCAGAAACACATGGCACGTGCGCAGACAAACATTAACGAAAACACTTATCTGTCAGGACATATTTTTACTCAAAGGTATAGTGCAGGTCCATTCGTTTTATTATTACTTTATAGTTTGTATGAATATTTTTTATGTATTTATTTTTTTTAGGTTGTGGAACGAATAATCAGAGTTTCCATTATTTCTTATGGGGAAATGTGAATTATCCACGCAAACCAAGGTTCCACTGTAGTAAAATGAGGGAATCTGCACTTGGCATGGAACACCTTTGGTACTCTGGTGTCACCTGCCCAATCCACGCCTGTTTGATTGCTTCCTGAAGATTATGTACAGAAATTTGCCACAAAGGTTTATAATTCACTTGAGAATTCCCTGGTTTTATTCATTTTTGTGTAAGAGGTGAAAGTAAAACTCCTGACACATAGTCTTTCTATCAATTAAATAAACCAGTGGATTCTAATTAGCACAATACTACAGCCAAATAGAATCAAACTAATTAGTGAAATCACCTGCTTTGTGCACCGTGAGAACTATGATACATGCCATATGTTGTCTTAATACTTTTGGCCACCACTGGACTACTGTGTTTAAGATTCTCCACTGCACAGGGTGAATCATTCCAACTCAGTATGCAATACTTTTTAATAATGCTTTTTAAATAATTATGAGAGAACATGCAGTAAATCTGGAAACAGCAGGAATATTATTGGTTTAAACTGAACATAGAATTTAACACTGATTATCCCTTGGGTGTACTTTCCAAACACTTTTCGGTGTTTTGTAGATGAAAGAACAAATTAGAGAGTGACTTTTATGATGAAAGCAATTCTTTTTAAAAATAGAATAGAAAGTAGAAAGTAAATAAAAAGTAATACTTGACTATCATGACTTAGGCAAGTCCTACATACTAGTCGAGATTGATATTAAGATAGATCAACAATAGAGAAAGGGTTTAATTTTAAACTCCTTATTTAAAAATGTTACAGAAGTGATCACCTGGTGTGACATCACTGCACATGGGACCATTCCCCTTTAAAGGGTGCTTAACCCCAAGCAAAGATTTTGGGGAAACGTGACCTTTCATTGCAAATGGATCCAAAAATATACAAAATGTGTAGTAACAATATAATTTTTTAGACATACAAATAATTTTTTATTATATATATTTTTAAAAATCACCACTAACATTAAATTATGTTTTACTAGAGCGTTGTTGAATGCTTGATTCTGATGGTTTTACCTTCATAATACTTACCTGTACATATTATTATTTATTATTATTAAATTTTTTTCTCCCTCCAATAAATGACTAATAATCACTTTATACACTGTTGGTCAACACAACACTTTATTTGCTTTGAAGTTAATCAGTGACCAAATGGTATTAGTTCTGGACTCCAAGTAATGCTTCTAGCCCGCATTTTATAAGTATATCTAGTATAACACATTTTCAGTACGGCTGAAAAGGCACCATGCAGTCTCTGCTTTTTCTGAGTTCATTGTTTTTGGTGATTTTAAGTCAATGCTCCCTTCTAAATGGTAAGATTATTCACTTTGTCTTTGCAATCTGCGTGTTTTCATATTTACTCTCAGTTCAGGAAATAACGTAAGGAAATGCATAGCACTCATGAATTTAAACAGAGTTTCAAATTATTTACACTAAAAGAGCAAATCATAAAAATAAAAAAAAATAGGATGAATATATAGATATCAAATGTAACGTACTGTATGTGCAATCATTCTGTTAAACAATTTCTGACAATTACTATACATATGGGAGAATGCAAGTGCTTGTCAACTAAACTTTATTAATAATAACAATAAAAAAAGATGTGTGTGTAAGTCTGTGTGTGTGTGTGAGAGAGATAGTCAAGATAATTATGCAAATGCTTCATGTTCTGTTCACTGCTAATTAAAATAGTAAGAATAAGAGGTGGTAAAAAAAGAATTTATCACTTTGTTGTGAAGTAGCTTAAAACAACATACAACACAAAAATATCATGGTCCATAAATATGGCACTGCTATGCCCTGCCCTTTTTTTTTTTTTTTTACATTTACTTTGTTGTTTATTTTGAGTTATATTTACATTTCTGGCATGAGGCAACCAATCATTATCCAGAGCGACTTACATTTGATCTCATTATACTGTACATCTGAGCAGTTGAGTGTTAAGGGCCTGGCTCAAGGTCCCAACAGTGGCAACTTGGTGGTTCCTGAGTTTGAAATTGGGTTTGAACCATTGAAAATGTCTTAACCACAGAGCTATCCCTATTCCTATTTAAGCAGAACTAACTAAAGCAATTTTGGACAAGTGTAGCTAAACCATATTCATACCCTACTTTCCTATCACATAATAGATCTGAATTGTCTCTTTCTGTGTAGGTGTGCCATCCCAGTGCCCTGACAGTAATCTGGGTATCACTGGTGGCAATTTTACACTCAAGATGTCCAGTAATATTGTCACATTAAGGTACATCTGCCCAGATGGGTATTATCCATATCCTATAAAAACGCGTGGATGTGTCCGAGGCCAGTGGGATCCCAAACCCACCCAAAAACATCCAGTGTGCAAGAGTAAGTAACAAACTAACTAACCAATCAACAACAGCCCATTGTCACTTTCCATGAATGTGCATTATATCTGTACCTTCCTGACTTTTAGAGGTAACATGTCCTAATCCAAAAGTTCTGGAGAATGGTTTTGTGCAGCCCAATAAACGTTTGTACTATATGAATGACACAACCACCTATAGATGTTATTCTGGTTATAAATTCCGAGGATCTGCCACTCGTGTGTGTCAGGCCAATGGGAAGTGGAGTGGTGGCACACCAATCTGTAGTCATAACAGTAAGTAATGAGCTTCACCATTATTTTACCATTTTCTTTTACTTTAATAAATATATATATTACTCTATATATATAGAGAGAGAGAGTCAGACAAAAAAAGTATAAATATTTGAATACTAGTACTAGGTACTATTATGATAATAATATGTTAATATTATTATAATATACATAGTATGGAGGGATGTACTGTAAGATGAGTAATATAACACATCAAAATGTTTTTTTTTTGAATTTTGGTCTGTCTGTCTGTTTGTTTGTGTACACGTCATGTAAAAACTACTGAATGAATTTTAATGGGGTTTTCACAGGTGTATTCGGCTGAGCTTGAGATAACATATAGGCTTTGTTTCATCAAAATTGGTCCACGAATGTCCCAGTGTAACTAGGGTCAGAGCGCAGCGTCAGCGCCCCTGGATCCGATAGGGTTGGGGGCCTTGCTCAAGGGCCCGACAATGGCAACCTGGTGGAGCTGGGGCTTGAACTGCTGACCGATTAGTAACTCGGTGCCTCAGTACTGTGAGCTACCACTGCCCTAAAGCTTACAAAAATGAACAGCATCATCAGGCTCTTCCTCTACCAGTTTTAGTTTTATGTCATGTCTTTTGTACACAAATTGCTCATGCATCTTTTATGTGTTGTAACTGTATTTCTTTGCTTAATTTTCTTTTGAAAATAAAATCTAAAGTGCATTATTTCTCACAAATGCAGCAGACAATTGCAATGAAACAACTGTGTCAGGATTTGCTCAAAAACAGGACTGCTACCTGTTGTGGTTTGCTTTAAACCTTTTAGAAAAAGGTTATATAGAGGCTTTCAAATCAAATGTTTTATTATAGACATCCATGACAAAAATATTCGATTTCCTGTCAAACTGTTCAAGTATTCATTCATTCATTCATTCATTCATTCATTCATTCATTCATTCGCCCACCTCACAGCTCATCACTGCCCAGACCCCGGCACTCCACCAGGTGCCAGCAGAGAAGGTCCTGTTTTCGACATTGATGACAAAGTTATCTACACCTGTGCTAAGAATCTAAAACTAATCGGTTCCAAAGTGCGTGTGTGTCAGAAGGGTGGTGAATGGTCAGGAAAAGAGCCGGAGTGTTATGGTGAGCATCCTGATAGTATCACAGACACCAGAGTGTCCAAAGTTCTACAGCATATTAATACTGTAATGAAGGAATCATATTTATTTTGTCTGATATCAGCTTGGTGGTGTTTGAATAATTGATATTAAAATCCCATTTTGTTCTTCTTTGTTTTAGCTGATTTCACGTATGACACTCCCGAAGAAGTAGCAGAGGCTTTTAGCAGCTCTTTAAAGACCACTTTAACCATTAATGAGGAATCAGGTACAGTAAGATGCCACAAGTATCAAGTTTCTATAAAAAAATATATATATATGTACAGGTGAAACTTGAAGAATTAGAATATCGTGCAAAAGTTCATTTATTTCAGTAATGCAACTTAAAAGGTGAAGCTAATATATGAGACTCATATATCAAGATAGTTCAAGCCATGATTTGTCATAATTGAGATGATTATGCCTTACAGCTCATGAAAACCCCAAATCCACAATCTCAGAAAATTGGAATATTGTGAAAAGATTCAATATTCTAGGCTCAAAGCGTCCCACTCTAATCAGCTAATAAGTAATAATATAATTAAGCCATAACTCCTGCAAAGGGTTCCTGAGCCTTTAAATGGTCTCTCAGTCTGGTTCAGTAGGAAGCACAATCATGGGAAAAACAGCCTCAAAGGGTAATTGCAAAAGAAGTTGGATGTTCCCAAAGTGCTGTACGTATCTAAGCACATTAAAGGGAAAAGTGTAGAAGAAAAAAGTGCACAAGCAGCAGGGATGACCGCAGCCTGGAGAGGATTGTCAGGAAAAGGCCATTCAAAAGTGTTGGAAACTTTCACAAGGAGTGGACTGAGGCTGGAGTCAGTGCATCAAGAGCCACCACCACACAGACGGGTCCTGGACATGGGCTCCTGAACAACAAACAACGTCTTACCTGGGCTAAAGAAAAAAGCACTGGTCTGTTGCTCAGTGGTCCAAAGTCCTCTTTTCTGATGAGAGCAACTTTTGCATCTCATTTGGAAACCAAGGACCCGGACTCTGGAGGAAGAATGGAGAGGCACACACTGCAAGATGTTTGAAGTCCAGTGTGAATGTGCCTGTCCCAAGTCCAGACAAAATGGGACAGTTGCATCTGGAAGGGCATCTGGCATAAAACCCATGCCAAGCCATGTGTGTGGACCGGATTGTCTGCTGTGGCGACTGATTGTCGGGAGAGCCAACCAACAGCAATTTTTTTGATTTGCTAAAAAAAAAAAAAAAAAAACAACAACTTATAATTGCTATCAAATATTTTGAGTCAGGCTACTCAATAATGCAAGTAAAGAACGATTACTATGAATGAGTACAACAAACTCAAAAACTGATAGTTCTGTTTACTTAAAATTGGAAACATCATTACTTATGTAACTGATTACCTCACATTTTTTGAGTTTTGCCAACTTATTAAGGTTTACAGTGCAAGAGAAAGATATGACATGAGACATGAGACCGAACAATGCAGAAGAGCTGAAGGCCGCTATTGAAGCATCATGGTCTTCCATAACACCTCAGCAGTGCCACAGGCTGATAGTTTCCAATTCCATGCCACGCCGTATTGTGGCACTAATTGCCGCAAAAGGGGCCCAAACCAAGTACTGAGTACATATGCATACTAATACTTTTCAGAGGTCCGATATTGTTCTATGTACAATCCTTGTTTTATTAATTGTATGTAATATTCTAATTTTCTGAGATTGTGGACTTGGGGTTTTCATGAGCTGTACGCCATAGTCATCTCAATTATTACAAATCACGGCTTGAACTTTCTTGCTTTACATGTAATGAGTCTCTCGTATTTTAGTTTCACCTTTTAAGTTGCATTACTGAAATAAATGAACTTTTGCATAATATTCAAATTTTTCGAGTTTCACCTGTATCTGACTGTGACTGTATATGAATTGGATGTATACTGAGAACTAAATGACAGTTCGTTTTTAAACTTCAGGTCAAGCTGGAAAGAAAATCCGTTTGGAAAAGGGAGGAAAACTTAACATCTATATTGCCCTAGATACATCTGACAGCATAGACGAAGAAGATTTTAATCAAGCGAAGGGTGTCATTAAGAAGCTTATAACAAGGGTATGTTAGAATCAAACTGAAACTGTAGGTTTTACTAATTGTGATATACAATAAACAGTACTGTTTACGATAATAATATTTTAGAATTAAAAATAATAATTTCATTTGAAAAATGTCTGCAAGCTGAAAAGTCCAGATCTTATTATTTAAATCATCTATCAGCTTTCTGATTTGATGCTTTAAAGCATTCTGTATTGTGATAATATTTAATCCGTTACTATCTGACTGTCACTTGTTCCTTATTATTGACTGCTCAGTTATTTAATCGTTTTCCTCAACAGATCAGTTATTATGAGGTCGTTCCAAATTATGAAATCATCATTTTTGCCACAGATGTGAGAAAAGTTGTCAGCATTGCTGATTACAAAGGTGGTAGTAAAACGTTAAAAGAAGTTCTATCAATGCTGGAGGATTCTAATTATTATGGTGAGTTTTGACATAAAGAATCGTTGCTTTTTTACTCTAAAAATCTATTCATTTATGTAGTTGACATTTGATCAAATCCTACATTGCAAAGAAATATATAATAGTTTAAATTAGTTTCGATTTCTTATTAAGTGATTATATGTAAACTAATTATTTATCAAACAAATGTATCTAATTAAATAGCTGATAACTTTAGGAATAGTTCACTGTAGTCTGTCATAATCCAGTCTATTAATGTTAGGTTTTAATGAAGGAGAAGTGTGTCCGAGCTAAGTTTTAAGCTAAGCGAAGAAGAGTTTTAGCTTGTTGTGTCGCTACACCTTGATACACCGGGAGAGACAAACACACACACACACACACACACACACACACACACACACACACACACACACACACACACACACACACACACACACTGTTTATTTTCAGCAAAGAGAGCACAGTTAAACGGTGCTACGTCCTGAACATATAAAAAAAAAAAAACAGTCATTAACATGTCCATCATAGAGAGACCCGGTGACAGACAGGAGAGAGGAAATACATTTGCATTCTCCTGATTAAACAAAAGGGTTCTAGCAGACAAGAGTCATTTGGATGTATACTCGTCTGTGTACAGGATATAGAAGGTGTTACCACAGAAGGCGTAAGGAACCCCAGTGAGGGGTCTGCTCTCAGGGCACAGGAATCTTCTGATTAGATTACAATGTCTTACAATATTATAAAACCTTACAATCAACAAATCTTATGCTATGTTTTGGCAGTTTAGGGTTTTCTAGTACAGTAAATTATTTATGAAGTATTAAACTGTCTTTGCTTTTGACATGATTTTGATGATTCCGTTTACTTTTAGTGGGTAGTATCAGATCACAAAATGTCAATTCCTAAATCGTCCAACTACAATTTCTGAATTTACTGTACTTAGGTAGAGTTTTTGGTCCATTGTTCTTAACAGACATAAATGTTATATGACATGTTAAGAATAATCTTATAAGAAATATCTTATATAGAGTTATATTTAAGCTATATACTTAACTAAATATAAATCATTTAGATCATATTTTTAATGTTTATGCTGAAAATATGTACTGGAAAAGTCTGATTTCAAATGTTTTTTGTGAACAATTGACAGATAAAGGATCGAGGTCAGGAACCAACATTCGCCAAGCTTATGAATCTATACTACAGAGCATCAGTTTCCAGAAGGCTGTTCATAAGACAGACTTTGATGAGACACATCACGTCATAATCATGTTCACTGATGGTATTAATTCGATTTCTTTAAAAAAAATCCATAATGATTTCCTTTTTACAGTCAATATGATAATGATGATGATGATGATGATGATGATGGTGATCATTAATATTATTATTTCACAATGTCTACAGGTATTTTCAATATGGGAGGAAACCCCAAATATATTGTTGAGGAAATCAAGAAAACAGTTTACAGCGGAGATGAAAACCGGGACAAATATCTTGGTGAGGAAAACATAAATGTATCTTAGGGTTCATTCATACCAACTGTGAAGGTGTGTGCATTACAAACGGATGCAGAGCTGTCATCACTGATTTTTTTCTGCGGTAACAATTCTGCAAATAAGCGAATAAACCCTTATAAAAAATATATATATTTCTTAATTCTGTACACATATTCTAATGCACAGATGGTTATTTTACAGATCTTTATGCATTTGGAGTGGGTGAGGATGTTGATAAAGATGAAATTGACCAGTGGGTGACAAAAAGAGACACCCATGACAAGTATTTTTTCATACTACAAGACATGGTAGTGGTTGGAGAGACCTTAGATGAAATGATTGGTATTTACTGTTTTAATTATTAATGATGGTTTTGTTTTTGTTTTCATCATCTCTCTAGTTGTGAATTGAATCAAAAGTGTTTATATTCTGTTGTGTTTTGTGAGTGAGTTCTCATGTATTTTACTATACAGTATGTGTTTCCTCCGTAGATGAGAGCACTAGTATAACTCTGTGTGGACTCTACAAAGACTACTATGACCCTGATCTTAGATCAACCTATCGTTACACATACCCCTGGCTGATAAAGATTTCAATAACTGTAAGATTTGTTTTTATTCCAATCCACTCTCCATTTTTACCAAAATTCTTATAGCATTTTTTATAGCATAAATGGTTTTCAGTTTTTATATATTGGTAACTATTCCTTTAAAATGATTCTGTTTCAGAAAACTTGAACATTATTCTTTTTTTCACTCCTTGTATCAGCATGAGCATGGCACAGCAAACTGTATGGGATCACTGGTCACTCCCAGGTTTATTCTAACTGCTGCCCACTGCTTCAGGTTTGATGATAGTCCTGACAAAATTCTACTGGCAGCACCTGATTATAGAGGTATCATATGCAGAACTGTACACAGTAGAAAGTGTAGAAATGATCAATTATTACCATGTCGAGAGTTTTCTCTGGCTGTCATGAATCAAGCATTTTTCAACAATATCAGATAAATATAGATAAAGCTTTAATGTATTTATTATTATTATTATTATTATTAGATGTAGGAAAATTAGAGGTGGAGAGGTTCCTTCTTCATCCCGACTACAACATCGCAAAGAAGGCAGCAGAGAATATAACAGAGTTTTATGAATATTCTGTGGCGCTCATTCAGTTAAAGAAAAGTGTGCAAGTCAGTCCAGACATCAGGTGAGTCATTTATGCTCATTCAACATCTTATCGAGCATAAGCAAATTTGCCCACTTTAATCCTTGAAGATAAGAAAAAAATACACACTTATAAGCTCTTATGACGGAGACTTACTGTATCTGAGAGATTATGATGCAGTTTTACTTATAACGGTAAAAAAGCATTTCATCAGCTGTGACTTTTAATCATAACTCATTATTCTTTGTGTTTTAGACCTATCTGTATTCCCTGCACTCAGGAGACGAATGGGGCTCTACAACTGTTTGCTAGTGAAGCGACATGTGCAAAACATAGTGAGTTAAAAACCTTTTAATCTATTCATGCAACACAATTTTTTCTATCTATTGTACATCATAATAATTAAACATCTACAGTACCCAGAGGTGGAAAGAGTACTAAAATTTTTTACTCAAGTAAAAGTACTGCTACCTCAGTGAAATGTTACTGAAGTACAAGTAAAGTTACTATTATAAAAATTTACTCAGAGTAAATCTTACTGAATAACTAGTGTAGTTCAAAAAAGATGAGCAGATATAAATCTCAAACTAGTTGTTTTTAACTGAAGGAACACATTTGCATAAGAAAGCTGTTGTCTTTCTTGTGCTTGAAAATCAAAGTGGTCACTTAAATATGGCGTTACGTCCCAGTCTAGTGTCGGGCCGTACAGCAAGAGAATGGTTCAGGGTTCTATTATAAACTGTATGGAAATGGTGATATATGGCAGAAAGAACTAGATCCAGTCATTAACTGATGAAAAAATGAGGTTTGTATTGCTTTACAAAAAAAATACACACATTCATTTGTTTTACTCAGTAGCGCATATGATTTAAAATGTAGCGAATTACAATACTTCAAACAAAACATACTTAAGTAAAAGTAAAATTACAGATTTTAAAAACTACTTTACAAAGTAGAAGTACACACAAAAAAAAAACTACTCAAGGCCTCCGAGTGGCGCAGTGGTTAAAGCGCTCGCCCTATCATCCGGAGATCGCTAGTTCGAATCCCGGGTGGTGCTGTAACCTCTCGCAGCCGGAGATTGGTCGAGCTCTCTCAGAGGGGAGGGATGAGAGATTAATGTGCTCAGATATTAATCACGCTCTACAGCCAGTCAGGGGCGTCTGTGAGCTCGCGCAGCGGAGGGAGCGGATAGTGTTACGCCGCCCCCAACGGTGCAGTTCGAAAAGATGCGGTCTGCTGGCGTCACGTGGTTCGTGAGGAAACACGTGATAGTCTTCGGCCCTCCCGGCTGAGTGGTAGTAGTAGCCTTAATGTGGGAGCCCCCTAGTGACGGGGAGGAATTGGACACGACTAAATTAGGGAGAAAAAAAAAAAAAAAAACTACTCAGTTACAGTAACGCGAGTAAATGTAATTCGTTACTTTCCACCTCTGCATCTACAACATCTATATAATAAAGTATTAGAAAGAAAACTTGTAAACAGGCTACACTGCTTTAGACTGCCTGTTTTTTTTTTCCATTTTATTCTTTCACAGGGGAAGTGCTGTTGAACAGTGATCTTGTGAAGGCACATTTCATAACACATCATTTAGAAAAGAGAGGACAAAAACCAAAACAAGATGTCCATATCAGACAGGGGCATCAGGTAAATAAATATGTAGTAAATATGGTACCAGGTGATCACCAGGTGTAAAAAAAAAAAAAAAAAAAAAAACATGCAAAAAAATTGTCAAGCATTTCTCTAAAGTTGTAACAAAATATCATAACAGTAAGAAAGTGAACGTATCACAACGGTCATCACAAAGTTCTGCATCCCAGAGAAAATGTATGTACTACACCGACGATGTGTGTCTTAGAGATGAGGCCCACAAACCTGACTGAGTTACAATTGTTTTTACAGAAATGAGCAAAAAGTAGCTCCTCCCGGTGCTAGAATGCAATCAATAACAAAGTGCATGTAAATATTTGGACCACAGATACTGAAATAAATTTGCCCTTTAACTATTATTTCAAAACTCCCTATTGTGAAAGCGAAGAAGACATCCTAATTGATTAACATGCTGAAGAAATGTATGAAATGTGTGGAGTTTGAATGTCTTAGGCCTACTGTAGGGTGTGTCTACATTTTACAAGCTAAATGTATCTCTACCATTTACAAGCTAATTTGAGTTTAAAGTTTGGCACTAATCAGTCTTTTACATGTCGCTGCAGAAAGTTGCGAATACCATGTTGTTGTTGTTGTTGTTCCTTTCTATAGAGAGATGAATGTTTTCATCAGGTTGAAAAAATATTAAAAATCGATGAAGAAAAATCAAAGAAGATGATTACAGACAACTTTTTATGCACTGGCGGAGCTTCACAAAACTACATAGATGACGTTACGTGCAGCGGTAATATGCCATGATCTTTTATTAGCACACAACACAGGTTTAACTTACTGTACAAGACCCAGATAGAATGTAGACTTGGAATATATTGGTGTGTGAAACAGATTATTCTTCATGTTTATCTTAAATATAATTAATCTTTCTTATATGAATGTAATGTATCTTTGATATTCTAAAAATAATTCAGTTGATCAAATTATGTTTAAAAAAGAGTATTTTAAAATTGTGATTAAGCACAGCCTATGACTGTGATTAACTAGAATTTTTTTAATCAATTGACAGCACAAGTTTTTAACTAAGCGACATTTTTAAACAGGTGACTCTGGTGGAGCTACATTTGTGGAAAGAAATCGTTTGATCCAGGTCAGAGTTTAAGCTCTAATCAAATTTATGCTTGACCTACAGTAGCTTATTGTCTAAGTGTCTACATGCAAATGGCTCTGACAATAGCAATATAACAAGCTGCAAGAAATTAACGATTGAGTGCAACCCAATAATACTACAATACATTACCTTTATACATTTATACATATATAATACCTTCATAATGATATTCATCATGCTCAGGTTGGAGTCATCAGCTGGGGTCTGGAGGACACATGTGTTACCGGTGGGGAACGTATAGATACCAGAGACTTCCATGTAGACCTCTTCGATCCAAAAGTGCGAGACTTCCTTCAAGTCTATCTGGGCGATGAGGACATAGATACACCTCTACACTTTTTATAAAGATTGAGTAAAAGATTATTTACATTTTCTGCACACATTTAATGAGCTACTTGTTGTTTCCCTAACAGCTACTTAATGCCATTACAGATCAATTTACTTTACAACATTAAAGACAGTATGACAATAAAATTTTTCTTGCTTCTCAATCAATTGTTATAAATAGTATTTAAAAAAAACCACTCCTGCTTGGTTTGGTTACTGAAATACTGAACCCTGTATACAATGTAAACAACGTGTTTCTCCCTTATTAGGCACATGGCACGGTTCATACAGGGTCTGATGGGTTAAAGCTAGAGCAGGCATTAGAGGAGGAAAACAGCGAGCACCATTCAAACATCTGGAGCCTATCCCAGGAGACTTAGCGCACAAGGCGGGATTCATCCTGAACAGTGTGGCAATCTATTTCAGGCCACACACACATACAAACACACTCACACGCTCATTCACACACTATGGGCAATTTGAGAACGGCAGTTAGCCTAATCTGCATGTTTTTGGACTGCGGGAGGAAACCAGAGTACCTGGAGGAAACACACCAAGCACGGGGAGAGCATGTAAACTCCATGCACACAGACTTAAGGTGGGAATCGAACCCGGAACCTGGAGGTGCAATTGTGCCATCGTGTCACCAACCAGGAGGTTATTTTTATATTTCCAAATTACTATTGTTATTATACTGCAATATATTTGTTAATAGAACTTTGTACAGGTTGGCACAGCACTGTCCATTTCTGACAGTAATTGTGTAATAGCTCTTTGCACACATTTCCCTGAAAAGTAACTTTCTCTGCCTTTTTTTCTGAATTGAACTGTTTTGAACTTTTTGAAATAACTTTTTTATCATCAAAATGAGTATTAAAAGAGCATCGCCCAATCCCAATTGATAGGATTTTAACACCGTATTGGTAAATGCTTGATAGACACTTCATCTGTGTGTCACTACAAGGCTTATTTGAAATTGTCCATCTGTGTTTTTTTTATCATTATTATAAAATAATGATAAAATATAAAATGAAAAATATTTTATAATTATAATAAGAATGAAAGAACAAATGAATAAAAAAAAAAAAACTACAATGGATTGCACTGCAATGAAATGCATACCATAATATGCACGACCAAACGAAAACAAATTTACATACTTTATATATTTATTTGGACCTGTGCCACATTATGTGTGCAAACAATTCCTCCTTCTGCCAGAACCACTCTTTCACAATTTGAACCTAATCAGTATTGGTATTGTCATCCTGGATGATTTCCATGAGGGAAGATAAATTCTATAGACGTGATAACCCGGTCATTCAGCACATTCAGGTGGTCAGCTGACATTTTATTGCCACATAATGTAGCTGAGCCTAGACCTGACCAACTGAAGCAACCGTAGTCTTGTACAGTGGGCGCTATGTACTGTATGATAGATGCATCGATTCATGTGCTTCCCTTCTTACCCTGAGGTGTCCATCGCTCTTGAAGTTAAACAGTGACCAAATGGTATTAATTCTGCCCTCCACGTGATGCTTTCAGGCCACACTTTATAAGTATATCTCCACCTGTTAGCTGTCTTATTTTTCATCACATTTTCAGTACGGCAGAAAAGGCAACATGCAGTCTCTGCTTTTTCAGAGTTCATTGGTTTTGGTGATTTTAAGTCTGTGTTCCCTTCTAAATGGTAAGATTATTGACTTTGTCTTTACAATTTGAGTGTTTTCATATTTACTTTTAGTTCAGGAAAGTAAAACTAACGAATACATTTTAAATAGCAAATCATTAAAAATAATA
This sequence comes from Clarias magur, assembly GCA_013621035.1. Taxonomy (NCBI): domain Eukaryota; kingdom Metazoa; phylum Chordata; class Actinopteri; order Siluriformes; family Clariidae; genus Clarias; species Clarias magur. The sequence continues at coordinate 1,409,278 of QNUK01000009.1, read as the reverse complement.
GGAAGAGTATTATACAAATTTAACAATTATTTTATATATTTTTTTGACAATTTCTGCACTGATATAATGCAAGTGCTTATCAACTAATCTTTATTTAAAAAAAAGATAAAAAAAAAAAAAGACACATGTGAATCAAAATGAGTACAGTAAACAGACAGAGGTCAGTTGTTCAGCAAACAACATGAATCAATTCAGACCAAGATCTAATAACAGGAAACCAGAAACATGACCCAGACTGGGACATCAAAACTGGAACATAAAGCCCGGTATAGAACTGCCAGAGGCCGACACAGAGTGTATACTGTATATATTTCAGTAAGTGTGTGAACACAATGTCCTTACACACTGTTTCATTGTGTGTGTATGTGTGTGTGTGTGTGTGTGTGTGTGTGTGTGTGTGTGTGTGTAATTTGTTGCATTATACAAGATTTCCATGTTCTGTTCACTACAGTTGAAAACATTGAGAATTTGTACAAAAGACATAAACTGAAAAATAAGTAAAAAAGAATTCCTCTCTTTGTTGTAAAATAAAATAAAATAGAAAAGACCTAACATGGTCCATAAATATTTGCTCCATAAATAAAATGGCCCTGTCCTTTTTACGTTCACTTTGTTGTTGAGTTATATGAGATTTAAAAAAATATATATTACAAAGAAATTTGGTACATGTGTAGCTAAAACATTTTCATCTATAAAACATACATACTGTATAATACATCTATATATACATATATAGATACATAATAGATGATCTAAATTGTCTGTTTCTGTGTAGGTGTGCCATTTCAGTGCCCTGACAGTAATCTGGGTATCACTGGTGGCAATTTTACACTCAAAATGTCCAGTGATATTGTCATATTAAGGTACATCTGCCCGGTGGGTTATTATCCATATCCGATAAAAACGTGTGAATGTGTCCAAGGCCAGTGGTATCCCAAACCCACGCAAAAACATCCACTGTGCAAGAGTAAGTAAGAACTTGCCCCGTTACAGAAATGTGTTTATTCTGTAAATATATCTTTCTAACTGTCTTAGAGGTCATATGTCCTAATCCAAACGTTCTGGAGAATGGTGTCGTGGAACCTTTTAAATATTAGTACTACAGTATATGAATGACACAACCACCTATAGCTGTTATTCTGGTTACACATTCCGAGGATCTGCCACCCGTGTGTGTCAGGCCAATGGGAAGTGGAGCGGTGTCACACCAATATGCAGTCGTCACAGTAAGTAATGAGCTTTACTTATATTTATTTATTTATTTGTTAATTACTTTATATATATAAAGTGGAACCTCGGATTGCGAGTAACTTGGTTTACGAGTGGTCCGCAAACCGAGCAAAGATTTTTAATAAATTTTTAATTTATTAAAGCAAGTATTAGTTTACGAGCGCAGAGTATCATGTATCACGCATGCGACTACACACAAAGCGTCACTCTCTCACCTTTTCACCCACAAGGCGAGGGAAGGGGCTAATTCCACACACACACACACACACACACACACACACACACACACACACACATGGCGCCTGCGCGCACCAATGGAAACACTTATCTGTTGGGATTTATTTGTAAAGTGCAGATTAATTTGTTTTATTTTAATTTTATAGATTGTATTAATTATTTTTATGTATTTATTTTTTGGGCCTGTGGAACGAATAATTTGTGTTTTCATTATTTCTTGTGGGAAATGATGATTTGGTTTACGAGTGTTTTGGAACACGAGCCCACTTCCTGAACGAATTATGTTTGTAATCCCAGGTTCCTATATATATATATACAGTACACTGTACAAACACTACAAAAACCTCAATGTACAGCATCATCAGCCTCTTCCTCTATAAGTTTTAGTTTTATGTCATGTTTTTTGTGTACAAATAGCTCATACATATTTTATGTGTTATAACTGTATTTCTCTGCTTAATTTTTGTTTGAAAACAGCATCATGATTGCAAAAACAATGGTAGTCTTAACAGCAGTAGGAGATAAAAAGAGAAGTATTGATTTGGAAGTAAAACAGAAACAATTTCACTACAAAGTTTACCACAGTGCTTACACTACAGGATCCTCATTGCTTTGTTAAGTACTGTATATAACATGGTATTCACAAAACATCTAAATGACTTAATGCCCTATTTCACAGACAAAATTGTGGATGTTAGGCAACACATACTTGTGATTCATTACTACAGGAGTAGCTGCAGTGGCAGTCAGAGTGTAAACAGCTTCTTTCTTTTTCTCGCCCCAACATTCTCCACTAAAAGTATTTAATTTACTCTGCAAAGCCAGTAGTTCTGCAGCACTGATCACATGACAGAAGGAAGTGATGAGATTGCATTTTCATAATGTGTTTGCTCAAAAGCAGGGCCACTACCTGTTGTGGTTTGCTTAAAATAAAAACGTTTAAACCTTCTTAAAAAAAGGTTATATAGCATCTTTCAAATTTAAAGTTTGGTTATAGACAACCGTGTGTAAAAATATCTTGATTTGCTGTCAAACTGTTCAAGTATGTTTGTATGAATGAACTGTATTCATTCATTCATTCATTCCCCCACCTCACAGCTGATCACTGCCCAGACCCCGGCACTCCACCAGGTGCCAGCAGAGAAGGTCACATTTTCAACATTGATGACAAAGTTCTCTACACCATTAATGAGGAATCAGGTACAATAAGATGTCACAAGTATCAAGTTTCTATCCATTTTTTTTTTTGGATTTATATAATTGTGTCTGTATATAAATCGGGTAAATACTGAGAACTAAATGACAGTTCATTTTTAAACTTCAGGTCAAGCTGGAAATAAAATGGAAAAGGGAGGAAAACTTAACATTTACATTGCTCTAGATACATCTGGCAGCATATATGAAAAATATTTTAATCAAGCAAAGGATGTCATTAAGAAGCTTATAACAAAGGTATATTAGAATCAAACTAAAACTGTAGGTTTTACCAATTGTGATATACTTAAGAATATAAACCGTGTAATAGTATTGTTTTACTGCAGTAATATTTTAGCTGCAATTTGAATTTGAAAAATGTCTGCAAGCTGAAAAGTCCAGATCGTATTATTTAAATCATCTATCAGCTCTCTGATTTGATGTTTTAAAGCATTCTGTAATGTGATAATATTGAAATCTGCTACGGTCCGACTGTCACTTGTTCCTTATTATTGACTGCAATTTATTTAATCGTTTTCTTCAACAGATCAGTTATTATGAGGTCGTTCCAAATTATGAAATCATCATTTTTGCCACAGATGTGAGAAAAGTTGTCAGTATTGCTGATTAAAAAGGTGGTAGTAAAACGTTAAAAGAAGTTCTATTAATGCTGGAGGATTCTAATTGTTATGGTGAATTTTGACATAAAGAATCATTGCTTTTTTACTCTACCAGAGCCTAAAAACATTTGATTAAATCCTACATTACAAAGAATTATATAATAGTTTTAATTAGTTTCAATTTGTTATTAAGTGTTTATGTTAATGCATCATCTAATTAAAGAGCTGATAACTTTAGGAATAGTTCACTGAGTTGATAGTCTGTCATAATCAAGTCTATCAACAACACAACAACTATGTGTTGACAGTTTATGGTTGCTAGTTTAGTAAATTATCTATCTATCTATCTATCTATCTATCTATCTATCTATCTATCTATCTATCTATCTATCTATCTATCTATCTATCTATCTATCTATCTATCTATCTAAACTTTGCCTATGTGTCTTTGCCTTTTACTTCATTTTGATGATTCAACTTTTGCTATGTAGTAGATCACAAAATATCAATTCCTACCTTGTTGCCTCACAATTTCAGAATTAAGTTGATGTAGACTTTTTGATTCGTTGTTCTTAACAGACATAAACGTTATGTGACAAATAAAATGTAAAATAAAATATTTGATTTATAGTTATATATCTATAGATATATATTACATCCGTATGTATAATCATATTTGAGTTTTATACATAACTAAATAGAAATCATTCCAGTGATATTTTTAATGTTCATACTGAAAATATGTTCAGGAAAAAGCTGATAAAAGAAAAAAAAAAAACTTTTTTCCTTCTAAAAAATTGACAGATAGAGGATTGACATCAGGAACCAACATTCGCCAAGCTTATGAATCTATACTACAGAGCATCAGTTTCCAGAAGGCTGTTAATAAGGCAGACTTTAAGGAGACACATCACGTCATAATCATATTCACTCATGGTATTAATCACATTTTTGTAAAGAACATTCCAAACTCATTTCCTTTTTACAGTCATCAAATGTAATGATGTTTGATTATTATTATTATTATTATTATTATTATTATTATTATTATTATTATTATTTTCACAATATCTACAGGTTTTTGCAATATGGGAGGAAACCCCAAATATACTGTTGACGAAATCAAGAAAACAGTTTACAGTGGAGATGAAACCCGGGACAGATATCTTGGTGAGTAAAACCTAAATGTATCTTAAGCTCCATTCATACCAACAGTGAAGATGTGTGAATTACAAACAGATGCACAACTGCCATTGCTGATATTTCTTCTGCTGTAACAAATCTGCAAATAAACAACTTTTATTAAAAATATATTTCTCAAATTCTATACACATATTCTAATGCACACATGGCTATGTTACGGATCTTTATGCATTTGGAGTGGGTGATGATGTTGCGAAAGGGGAAATTGACCAGTGGGTGACAAAAAGAAACAACCACAACAAGTATTTTTTTATACTACAAGACATGGAGGAAGTTGGAAAAACTTTAGATGAAATGATTGGTATTTAAGTTATTGTACATGTCTTATCACAAGAATTTTTTTTTGTACTTATAGACATGGTAGCTGTTGGAGAGAATGGAATGACTGGTATTTAAAGTTTTAATTATCGATGATTGTTTTGTTTTCATCATCTCTTTAGCTGTGAATTTAATCAAGTTTTTATATTGTTGTGTTTTGTGTGTGTGTTTTCATGTATCTTACTACAGTGGAACCTTGGATTACGAGTAACTCGGTTTACGAGTGTTCCACAAGACGAGCAAAGATTTTTAATAAATTTTGACTTGAAAAACGAGCATTTCTTGGTTTATGAGTGCCAAGTTTTTTGACACTGACACACCTACACACACTCTCTCTCTCTCGCCTTTACACCCCACTCCTTGGCTTCACACAGACACACACAGATTCTTTTCAAAGGTAAGGTGCTGGTTCATTTATCTGTTGGGATTTTTTAAACTTTTTTAAAAGGTACAGTGCAGGTTAATTTGTTTTATTTTTACTTTATATATTGTTTTAATTATTTTTCTGTATTTATTTTTGGGCTGTGGAACGAATTATTTGAGTTTTCATTATTTCTTATGGGAAGGTTTACGAGTGTTATGGAATACGAGCTTGGTTCCGGAACAAATTATGCTCGTAATCCAAGGTTCCACTGTGTATGTGTTTCCTCCTTAGATGAGAGCACTAGTATAACTCTGTGTGGACTCTACAAAGCCTACTAGGACCCTGATCTTAGATCAACCTATCGTTACACATACCCTTGGCTGATAAAGATTTCAATAACTGTAAGATTTGTTTTTACCCACCTCCCAGTTGTTCACCTGCCAGTTCACACTAGCCAGCTCTCATCATTATTTTGCTGCTATCCACATTTCTTTATTCTGGGACTGATATAAATCAGTATGCTTTGTTTTTATTATACATAAATGTTTTATAACATTAGTCGTTTGCAGTTTAGTTAACATAATTCTTTTGTATTAAATATGTTGTGAATAATATTAGCTGCTGTAAATTGTAAGCCTGAATCATTTTTCTTTCTTTCTCCTTGTATCAGCATGAGCATGGCACAGCAAACTGTATAGGATCACTGGTAACTCCCAGGTTTATTCTAACTGCTGCCCACTGCTTCAGGTTTGATGATAGTCCTGACAAAATTCTACTGGCAGCACCTGATTATAGAGGTATCATATGCACTCACAGCACGAACATGTGTGTGATACTCCTACACCACAGACCGAATAGAACTTTTAAATACAGTTTTCTTAATTTTTACAATTGGGGTGACTAGACTTTAATACTAACTTCTCTTGTGGTTGAGACAAGATGCGAGAGAATAAGGAATGCTTATAGCTGTCAGACCTATACACAGTAGAAGTGTATACACTGTATACACTGTGCAAAGGTTTGGGCACCCTACATAATCAGTACTTAGTAACACCTCCTCTGGCAGATATAACAGCTTGCAAAGACTTTTTATAGCCGCTAAAAGTCTTTCAATTCGTGTACTTGGGATTTTCTTCCATTCTTCCTTGCAAAAGGCTTCTAGTTCTACAATATTCTTTTGTCGTCTTCCATGCACAGCTTTTTAGATCTACCCACAGATTTTCAATGATGTTTAAATCAGGGGACTGTGATGACCATTCCAAAACCTTCAGCTTGCGTCTCTTGAGGTATTCCATAGTGGATTTTGAGTCATCCCCTTTTTAGCTTCTGCTTTTTTACAGATGTGATGTTTGATGTTTGCTTCCAGAATTTGCTGGTATTCAGTGGAATCCATTCTTCTGTCCACCCATGCAATGTTTCCTGTGCCACTGGCTGCAACACAACCCTAAAGCATGATAGATCCACTGCCATGCTTAATAGTTGGCAAGGTGTTCTTTTCATGAAATACTGCTCCTTTTTTTTCTCCAAACATGCCTTTGCTGATTGTGGCCAAAGTGTTCTGTTTTAACTCCATCAGTTCACATCACTTGTTTCCAAAACGCATCAGGCGTTCATTCTGTAGATGTTCTGTTGCATACTTCTGACGTTGGATTTTATGATGGGGGCGCAGGTAAGGTTTTCATCTGCTGACTCTTCCATCGCTGCACAGTGGAACGGTGCACCACCACTCCTGAGTCTGCTGAATCTTCCTGCAGGTTTTTTGCAGTCAAATGGGGGTTTTGATTTGTCTTTCTGACCAGCATACGAGCAGTTCTCTCTAAGAGTTTTCTTGGTCTTCCAGATTTCATCTTGACCTCCACAGTTCCCCTGAACTGCCATCTCTTAATTACATTTATCACTGTGAAAACTGCCAGCTGACAACGCTTTGCTATCTTCTTGTAGCCTTCTTGCTATCTTCTTGTAGCCAGCACACAGCTGCTTAGAGGAACCCATGGTTGTCGAGTGTCCGCAAGTGTGTGCACAAGGTGTGAAGAGTCAAAGTATTTGTAAAGCTTTGAAATTGGCATTTACTAATGACAGCTGTTGCCATGCATCAGATCTAACCAGCTGATTAACGTCTAAAACCTTGTAAAAAGAATCTGAGACTCTGGAACTCTTAGGGTTCCCAAACCTTTGCACAGTGCCATAATAATGATTTAATTTTTCATTTTTGTTCAATTTATGGAAGAAGAAGTAACTGTGGTAACATCAAGTAAAGAATGACCAAAATCAGTTAGTTATCAAGGGGTGTCTAAACTTTTGCATAAGACTGTGTAACATCTATATAATGAAGTATTAGAAAGGAAATGCATGGACATGTAACTGCAGATTAATAGTTTTTTTTGTTCTATTTTGTTCTTTCACAGGGGAAGTGCTGTTGAACAGTGATCTGGTGAAAGCACATTTCATAACACATCATTTAGAAAAGAGACAAAAACCAAAACAAGGTGTCCAAATCAGACAAGGGCATTGGGTAAATATGTAGTCTCCTATGTTGGTGATACACATGATGTTATGTAATATTAAAATTTTAAGATGTGGCTGGGCCTATAGATTCCGTATTCAGGTGATTACAACATTTATAATCTGGAGGAGTTTGTTGCTGAAAATGTATAAAATGCACAAGATTTTGCACAGAATTTTCTACAATCAACACAAACTGTATAGACACGTAGACTCTGTTTTGTACGGTTCCACACATTTCATTTGACTAGACCTTTCTTTTTATCAAGTCAGGCATGTCAAGCATTTCTCTAAAGTTGTAATGTCGTAACAACAAGAAAGTGAAAGTATCAGAACGGTCATCACGTTCTGGCCATCTTCTCTGGATAGAGAAAATGTATGGACTACACTGACGATGTGTGTCTGAGAGATGAGGCCCACAAACCTGACTGAGTTACAATTGTTTTTACAGAAATGAGCATTGTGCGGCGCTCCGGGAGGGCTGCGTCAAGAGTTTGACCCTAGAATGCAATCAATAGCAAAGTGCATGTAAATATTTGGACCACAGATACTTTGACATTAAAGCTGAAATAAATTTGCCCTTTAACTATTATTTCAAAACTCCCTATTATGAAAATGAAGAAGACATCCTAATTGATGAACATGCTGAAGAAATGTATGAAATGTTTGGAGTTTTGAATGTCTGCGGAATACCATGTTGTTGCTGTTGTTGTTGTTGTTGTTCCTTTCAATAGAGAGATGAATGTTTTCATCAGGCTGAAAAAATATTACAAATCGATGAAGAAAAATCAAAGAAGATGATTACAGACAACTTTTTATGCACTGGCGGAGCTTCACAAAACTACATAGATGACGTTACGTGCAGCGGTAATATGCCATGATCTTTTATTAGCACACAACACAGGTTTAACTTACTGTACAAGACCCAGTTAGAATGTAGACTTGGAATATATTGGTGTGTGAAACAGATTATCCTTCATGTTTATCTTTAATTGAATTAGTCTTTCTCATATGAATGTACAGTATCTTTGATATTCTGAAAAGAATTCTCATCTAGGGGTGTCAATATTACTACTAATACTATTTAACGCAAATGAATTGTATGACCCTAATGGCTTTTTTAAATGTTAAGGTTTGAGATATTGAAGCTGTATAATCTGTTTCCTTTAGCCACTTCCTTTATTCCAAAATTGCACCTTTACAATACAAGTAAATCTGAGTATTTTAACAATAAGTTATTAATTGTGATTAATCAGACTGTGATTAACTAGATTAATTTTTTTTTTATCAATTGACAGCACAAGTGACATTTTTCAACAGATGATGCTGGTGGAGCTACCTTTGTGGAAAGAAATCGTTTGATCCAGGTCGGAGTTAAAGCTCTCTTCAAATTTGTGTCTACATGCAAATGGCTCTGAAATTAACGACTGCGCGCAACCTAAATACTACAATACATCAACTGTTCCAGAAGCACAGTGCACAGAGAAAAGATTTATAATGATATTTATTCATCATGCTCAGGTTGGAGTCATCAGCTGGGGTCTGGAGGACACATGTGTTACCGGTGGGGAACGTCTTCGATCCAAAAGTGCGAGACTTCCTTCAAGACTATCTGGGCGATGAGGACATAGATACACCTCTACACTTTTTATAAAGATTCAGTGGATGACTATTTACAATTTCTGTACACATTTCTTGAGCTACTTGTTGTTTCTCTAACAGCTACTTAATGCCATTACAGATCAATGTACTTTACAACATTATAGACAGTATGACAAAATTTTGAACCATTATTTTCACTTCTTAAACACCCGATCCAAGGAGACTTGGACGCCACACACATATACACACACTCGTGATTTTTTCAATCATTGCTTTGTTTCAAGGTAAAAGAAGGAAAAGGACTGTCGGACACTAATCTGAAAATAACCTTCTCTGCCTTTCGACTTAACTATCTTTTTAATACCTTTTTATGATAAAAATGGTATTAAAAGAGCATGGCCTGGATGGGAATTTAATACTAGATTAAGAAATGATTGGTAGAGACTTCATCTGGTGTGTCACTATAAGGCTGATGGCCAGGTGCTTATTTTATAGAATCTATTCATCGGTGGTTCTGGTGCCTAATTAGAAAAACGTTTTATGTAACCTAAATTGATATTGTACCTAAATTGAGTGTGAGTGACTTAAGTGACTTAAAATATTCTATATTTGATTTTTGTCTTATAAATCAGACAAATGTTAGCATTTTCATCTTCAATCAATGTGTGAATGTGTGTAAATTGTTCCATGCACTGCCATCATCTCCTGGGTGTACCTCACTTCATTCTCCTGGAATAGGCACTGACTCTACTGCCCCCCTGAGCATTTACAAAATAATAATGAAAGTCACCTGTTAGTTCTCGTGGCATTGTGAATGTGTAAATGCTCTTACTTTCTCTATTAAACCTGGCTGTGAGAAAGAAAAAAAAATATTATTATTATTATTATTATTATTATTTAAACGTAATCTTTTTCTGTTTCACTGTTTTTTTTTCTGTAACTTGACAGGTAAATGTTGCAATTGATCAAATCATACATTCCCTGAGTTGTTGGTCATTGATCTCTGTTAAACTGTAACTAAATAGTGTTAGTTTTGACTTACGACAGTCTTTTCCTGCATCATTTACAGTAACCTGGGAAGGACAACATAGGTCTTTGGAGTTCTTTTTTCTTTTTTTGTGATAAGTGTCTGTCCACTCATAATTGTAAAAAAAAAAAATCTTTAGTTCAATACTTAGATTTGACAGACAAATAAACTCTCTTGTAAAGAGTAACTTTTCTCAGCTTACAGTCGATACATTGCCAAATTGAAACTACTTTTCTCTTGTTTAAAAATCTGGTGCTAGTTATACAGTATATGTTTTTATTACATTTTACCTTAACTATTGCAATTTCTTGTGTATAAGAGTTTGTCAGTCTTCATTCTACCATCTGCAACTCATTCACAATGCTGGAGCATCTTAAGTGATAGAACTGCAATTTAAAAAAATTGGGACATGTATAATGTCTCTTCACCTTGTACTACAGTGGAACCTTGGATTACGAGCATAATTCGTTCCGGAAGCGGGCTCGTATTCCAAAAACACTCGTAAATCAAATAGACTTTTCCCATAAGAAACAATGAAAGCTCAAATTATTCATTCTACAGCCCAAAACAATAAATACATGAAAATAATTAATACAACATATAAAGTAAAAATAAAACAAATTAACCTGCACTTAACATTAAAAAATAAGTAAAAATAAATCCAGACAGTTAAGGGTTTCTGTTTGTGCGCGCAGGCGTGTATTTGTATGCGTGTTTGTGTGAAATTTGCCCCTCGCCTCGTCTTAAACAGTAAATTCTCCCTCCCACACCTCACTTTTTAAGTTTCACAACTAACATACACAATGCAATCACTGTTTTAACGGAAAAAAAATAATTCTCTCTAATGATACTCGTGTGAGCAGACTAACGGAATCACTGCTGTAAAGTAAAAAATAACAAATAACAAATGACCCAGCAACTTACCTTTGAAAAGAATCGGGACAGAGCAGAGTTTTCTGTGTAAATAAAGAGCTCGTGTAAAGCGCCCGGGAAGATCTGTGTGTGTGTGTGTGTGTGTGTGTGTGTGTCGGTGTCAAATTACGCGCTCACGTACACACAAAGTAAGTGTGTGTGTGTGTGTGTGTGTGTGTGTAAAAAGTGTGCGTGTGTGTGTGTTGGTGTGTGTGGGGCACAGTGTCAAATTAGGCGCGCGCACACAGAAGAGAGAGGGAGATGTTGATTATAAGAGACAAGCACTAAGACGCAGCAGGGGACTCTTATTTTGACACAGGGGACGCAGCAGGGGAGACAATTACGCATAATTCAAGCAGCGCAAGAGAGAGAAAAATCATTGGCTCAGTTGTGATCGCTTGCCGCTTGGTGTCAAAATAAGAGTCGCATGCGTGATACATGATACTCGGTGCTCGTAAACTAATACTTGCTCGGTTTCCGATTAAAAATTTATTAAAAATCTTTGCTCGGTTTGCGGAACACTCATAAACCACGTTACTCGCAATCCGAGGTTCCACTGTATATTGAAAACACTACAACATCACATTGTTTGATGATTTACCATATGAATTTAATTATTTGTTTGCACTTATTTTAAATTTAGTGAATGCAACGAAATTTCTTGAAAAATTATATAACCAATTATATTATATTATACTATACAAGGAGTTTCAAAGAAATGCTTCTAAAGCAAGGAGATGGGGTGAGGCTCACCAATCAATAAATTCAAGGAAACACTTTAAATCTCAACGTCTCAAAGAGCAAGGCAGAAAACCTGTCTGATCCCGCAGACATCACTGTCTGGAAAACCATCATGCGCTGTAATGGATATCATGGTCTGGGTTTGGGAACACTTTGGTAAACCTTTGTTCATTAACCCAGTTTTTCAGCATTTACAAATGCAACTTAATGCTTAAGAAAGCCATACAGCAATACTGTCGGGAGACGTCAAATACTTCTCTGGGTTCTGTATCATCTGACATTGACAGAGGGACACTGGAAACATGTTTTATGGTCTGATGAGTCAGCATTTCAGGAGTCAACAGCCGTTGTGTTCCCAAGGTCAAAGAGGAAAGCGACCATCCAAGCTGTTACCAGCATCAGGTCCAGAAGCAAGCATCAGTCATGGTATGGGGGTGTGTCTGTGGCAGGGATAAATTGGATATATGCAATTTTTTTTTCTTTATGGAGAAACATATGCTGCTATCAAAACAACATATTTTTCAGAGACACCCCTGTATTTTCCAGGAGGGCATTCTGCTTGAATTACCTACTGTTCCAACCTCTTTGGAATTGGTCTTGTAAGATTTCACCAGCCCTGGCATCTCTTCATTGGCTGTTTATTTATTTATTTATTTATTTATTTATTTACTTTCGGTTGAGGAATGCCTATAGTCACCAGAATACTATAGAAGGTTTCAAAACAATTTAATGAAAACATTTTTTTTCTGATTAGATACCAGATTACCGTTCATTTAGACTACAGCGTACGACAGAAGGTGGCAGAGGGAATATCAGAGTATTATGAATATGATGTGGCGCTTATTCAATTAACGAAACGTATGAAAGTCAGTTTGACATCAGATGAGAAATTTCTCAGATGAGAAATTTCTGCTAATCCAGCATCTTATTGGATAAAGGCAATTTTGTCCACTTGAGGAAGTTCTTGAAGAAATAAGAAACAATCAAGCACAACCCCTTACAAGCACAATTCATTAAACTCACTTACAAAAATGAATTAGCTGATTTGTACGGCAGAGACTTATGTGAGATTATGCTGCTGTATTAGGGAAAAAAAAGTAAGAAAAAAATAAAGTATTATTCTTTGTGTGTCCTAGAACTATTTGACCTCAGGAGACATATAGGCTCTTCAGCTGTCTGCAACATGTGAAAAACACAGTGCGTTAAAAGCGCTTTAATATCTTAATAAAACGCTACTCTGGTTATTGGACAGGTCATAATGTACAGTACGTTATACACATAGAGACCGGAAGAAAGTCTAAAAATAAGGCAGATCTATATAATGAGGTGGACAAGTAAAGATTGTTGCAGTTAATTACATTACTACAACTCCAGATTCATTCTGTCTTCCATTTTGTTACAGAAGAAGTGTTGTTGAACAGTGATCTTGTAAAGGCACATTTCATAAGACATAATGTTGAAAAGAGGAAAAATCCAAAACAACCCTCACAGAAGAAGTGCTGTTGAACAGTGAACTTGTAAAGACACACATTTCATAACACATACTGTTGAAAAGAGGAAAAATCCAAAACAACATGTCCAAATCAGGCAGGGTCAACAGGTAAATATGTAGTATTGTAAATCCGTCACACAAAATACTATGCAATGATTGAACTCTGAGAGATAAAAAAAACTATAAGGTCCATAGAAACCTTTTAGTTGATTTTTTTTAATTATGAGAAAAAAAAATGAACATTAGCTATTGATTTCATTTATGGAATTTTTGTTCTTTTTTTATTGATTTTTTTGGGTTATTTTTTTATTTTACAACCCATATGGGGAATTCTGGAAATGTTCACGTTTTGAACGTCTGTTAGTGTATGTACGGCTCATAGGCCTGCTGACCTGAGCTCATACAACTTGTTTTTACGGAAATGGGTAAGATGGATCAGCACCCTGTCCAGTGTGTACTCTACCTGGTGCTCTAAGTCTCTTGGGATAGACTTCAGGCCCCCGTAATCCTATATGCAGGATAAAGTGGTAAAGAAGACGAGTGAGTGAGTGAGTGAGTGAGTGAGAAAGAACACAGGACTAAAATGAATGTCTGAATCTTTTAAAATAGTAAAATCTCTATTATTAACATTTCTTACTAAATATACAGTATATTAAATATATAAACCATTAGCAGGTTTCCCAGGATAAACCAGCATGTTAAAGACATAACTTGTTTTGCCATTACATACAGTATTTCTTTAATCCTAAAATATTGTCTTGGCTTATTGACAGTGGCCTGGTCAATAGTCACAATAAATTGCCCTGCCAGATTACTCAATCCTATAAACTGGTGATGGAATCGTTTTTTACCCACCTTGATTCTTGTGGTCCTGTTCTCATGTACCGTATGCGCTACTGTACGTATAATGTTTTATGTATAACTACTGTATGCTCGCCCTTGTTCAGCTTTATTCTCTGTACCACGGGGCTGATGAATGGGGCTTTTGACACGTCATGTGAGGAGAAAGAAAGAAAAACTTTGAGTGTTTCTGAGTATTCCAAAGTGCTTATGAAAGAGACAGAAATACAATACAACAGAGTTGCATGGTCTTGCAACATTGTGACGCCCTTTGAAAGCAATTTAGCAATAAACCACATTGGACATGTCCTGTAATGTACTGTACAGTATGTAGTGCTGTATCTAGAAAGATTTAGCATATAAAAAAAAAAACATCCATAAAATAAACCTAAAACACTGAGTGGTTTTATTTTTATTAAAGAACAAATATTTATGACTGATTAAATCTTGTAATTTAATCACTCAGTAAAAGGCAGAGGCAAGCCTGTAAAAATGCTTAAGCATTTCCTTTCTGTTCTCAAGAGATAAGGCTGATCTCCCACTATCAGTCAGATCTCTCTGGTAACATTTTTCACACGCACAAAAATTTTTAACCTTGTTTCTTCAACTCTTGCACATCCTTCGGTCTTAATATTGTATTATATTTTGGAATGCAGAAAAAAATGAGTTTTTCTTTGTGTACCTTTCACATATGCAGGTCTTACCTTACAGTATGTACTGTACTTCGCCTTCGCAAATGCGCAACCACATGTAGGAGCCTTAAAATTTGGAACAAAGATGAACAACACTGAATTTGAAATGAAATGATCAAGATGTAGGCAAAATCAAGATTTTTAGATTTACATCAAGGTGTTTGAAAAAAATGTTTTTCACTACTTATTCATACACATGAACACACACACACACACACACACACACACACACACACACACACACACACACACACACACACACACACACAGACACACCATTTAAGTGGCTCATAGACAAATGGATAAACTAACATAATTACAAACATAATGATTGGCTTCAATAAGACTGCCTGGTGTCTGCAACCCATGGGCATGAGCAAATGCCGAGTTTCCCTCCTTACCATCCGTTTACCGCAGCTGCTGCTTGTTTATATTGTACTGTATGTCTTTCTGCTTTCAATCTTACTGTATCTTCAGTAAGTGAAAAGCATGCTCTATTGGGTTGAGATCAGGTGACTGATTTGCCCAGGGAGGAATGTCCCATTGTAGGACATGTCCCAAATGTAGACACAACAGGAGGTTTAAGTATTCAATTTACTATTAATTAAAAGTATGTTGATTGAGTTTTAATAAAAAAATATAGCAAACTCTTTGTGTAGCTTTCACTCTGTGTTTCAGGTCATTATTCATCTGCATCCATGACGCACCAACAGTTTGGGCTAAATTTGTGTCACAAAATTTAGAGAGTCACTCTATACACTTCAGACTTCTTCCTGCTACTTTTATCAGCTGTCATCAGTAAACACCGGCGATCCTGTTTCACTGTCAGCCACCCACGCTTGTGCCAGAACACTGCCTCCACTGTGTTCGATTGACGTTATGATATACTCTGTATCATGAGCTGTTCCTTTTTTCCCATCATTTGCCTTCTCAACCTTCTGATATGAGTTAATCTCAGTTTCAAGAATCTGGCAATGTTTGCTGAGCTTGCCAGTTAATTCCTTCTTCTTAAGAATGTTCAAAACTCTTGTAATTTGCCATGCCCAGTGTCACTGTCATATACAGTAGGTGTATTTTGTTTTCTCAGACTAATGTTGGCCACCTTCACTGAACACCTTGACACAGGCACCTGTTTGGACCTCGTGTTGAGAGTTTGTGTGACCAGCTTCCAAATTTAAGTCAATCACTTACAGTAGAACCTCCTCCAGGCCTTTTATCTGCTTGATTAGTCATGGAATAATGAGAGAACAGGCCACATCTGGCCATGCAACTACTGTACTTCTACTACTTTGTTTTTTAATTGAGATTCAGGCAGATAGAAACAACTGAAACAGATAAGATCACTTTGGGACATACAACGGTACACATAAGGTCAAGAGTAGGCAGGTCAGTATGGTAAGTTGATTTGCTTGTTAACAATAATTTGTTAAGTTATTGAAAATCCTACGTTCATTGTAAATGTACAGTACAGATGTTTGAACAAGTTCAAAATTAATGTAACACTTTAGGAAGTGAAAACTAGAACACTGCAAAGCTGGACCTTGTCACATCCCTTTTTAGTTGGATCCATGAAGCATGGGTGTGCTATCACATACAATGCTAATGTTACTTGGAGGTCAGCTATTTGTGTACACCAGAAATGATTTGAGAAATCCGGGTTTAGCCTGGACGTACAGTCAATTTATGATCTTTTATTTGGCAGTTGTCAGCCTTCAATGTGTTCTTCAGGTGCATGATTCAGAAAGTATTATAGCTGAATCGATCCAAATGTCATCTGTACAGGAAAGGTTCTCTGCTATTTACATACGATCATATTTATTGTCTATTTATATCTAGTCACAATAAAGTTACAGTAAATATAAAATGTCTACTATGAGATGTATTTAAATTTTTTCATGCTTCATTTTATCACATTTGCAGCAAGTATTTATATACTTCTATTTCTGTTTACATATTGTCACATTTATGGTCTGTTTACAGTACATATCCGCCTTCGATAAAAATTTTATCTAATAATAACAATCTATAATCTTTATATCTTTATTTGCCCTAAGGTTAAACAGTGACCATACTGTAGTATTTGTTAGTATTAGTTGTAGCGCTTCGGTTCAGCCCATGCTTTATAAGCATGAGTCAACCTGCTAGTTCCTTATTTTTCATCTCATCTACAGAAGAGACGCAAAGGCAACATGCAGTCTGTGCTTTTTGGGAGTTTATTTCTTCTGATGATTTTAGGCCATTGTCCCTTTCTATACGGTAAGATTATTGACTCCACAATCTGAGAGTTTTCATGCTTACCTTATGTTTGCATTTGTTTCCTGGTATGGCAAGTATTGCTGAGTCAGAATTAACTAGATGAACTAGATGTTATTGTCCCACACTCAATATTAGTTATTATAGCTTTAAAAAAAAAACTTTAAAATATAACTAATTTAACTAGTTAACAATTAAACTGAGATTTGAATTCTTTGAATTATAGCGCAGTAAATATAAAAAATACCTACATGTACAGTAATAGTACAAGTTAAGTCATCTTTAAGTACCATATTACCTTTATTGTTTTTCACTTACCTTGTTGTTGAGTTTTTTTTTAAGCCTGAGTTATATATATATATAATTTTTTTTTGTTTATCGAGTAGCTTCCCACCAAATATTAGAGCTAATTATCTGTTTCTTTTTAGGGGCTCCGTCTCCATCTCAGTGCCCTGACAGTAATTTGGCTATCACTGGGGGCCGTTACATTCTCTCCAAAGGGTATAATGATGCTAGTATACTGAGATACATCTGCCCAGAGGGGTTTTATCCATATCCTGTAAAGAAACGTGAATGTGACAGAGGCCAGTGGGATCCCAAACCCAGCAAAAAACCTCCAGTGTGCAAGAGTAAGTAACAAACCATTCTGTAACAGCTCACCTTCACCAAATTGTCCTTTACAAACAGCTGCATTATTTCTGCATCTCCCCAATGCTTTCAGAAATCACATGTCCTGATCCAAATGTTCTGGAGAATGGTGCTGTGAAACCTGTTAAAAAGCTCTACTATGTGAACGACACAACCACCTATAAATGTAATTCTGATTACACATTTCGAGGATCTGCGACCCGTGTGTGTCAGGTCAATGGCAAGTGGAGCGGTGGAACGCCAATCTGTAGTCAAAACAGTAAGTAATGAGTTTCACCATTGTTAAATAATTAATTAATTCATACATTCGTTCATTATTTCTCATATGATTTGAATGAAAGTATTATGAGAATGACAGCCAGATCTGATAATAACATATACCAAATCCCCAGCTGATTACTGCCCAGACCCCGGCACTCCACCAGGTACCAGCAGGGAAGGTCACATTTTCAACATTGATGACAAAGTTATCTACACCTGTGCTAAGAATCTAAAACTAATCGGTTCTAAAGTGCGTGTGTGTCAGGATGGAGGCGAATGGTCAGGAAAAGAGCCGGAGTGTTATGGTGAGCATCCTGATAGTATCACAGGCACCAGAGTGCACTCCAACGTCCTACAGCATATTATTACTGTAATACAGGGATCATATTTCTTTTGCCTGATCTCGGCTTGCTGGTATTTGAATATAATGATCTTTTTCTTCATTTTAGCTGATTTCACATACGACATTCCTGAAGAAGTAGCAGATGCTTTTAGCAGCTCTCTAAAGACTACTTTAACCATTAATGAGGAAACAGGTATGTGAAATACCTGAGACTGTAAATGACAAAGTTTTATACTGCATAGGCCTAACTAATAGCAGATTATTTTTAACATTTCAGGTCAAGCTGGGAAAAAAATACAACTGGAAAAGGGAGGAAAACTTGACATCTACATTGCTCTCGATGCATCGAACAGCATAGATGAGGAAGATTTTTATAAGGCAAAGGATGTCATCAAGAAGCTCATAACAAAGGTATATTCGAATAAAAAGTCAAATACTATGGGAGATACACTTTCCAAACAAGGAACAGTTATAGAGTTTCATAAGTGCTATATATAAAGGTTGACATTATTTTGTTTTAAGGTTGTTTTATCTGTGTTGGGGCAATTTATTTCACTTGATCCCAATGTTATTTTATCAATGTAATTTTAATCCCAGTTACAACCTTATACATATTTATGGCTCCTGCTGGGATGCTGTTGATTTTATGTTTTTTTTGTAGTCTTTGAGTCTGAGTTGTTATTCCTGAGTGTTCAATCCTCACTGTTCTTTTATCTTATGTGTTTTTTTTTTCAACAGATAAGCTACTATGAGGTCTTCCCAAATTATGAAATCATTATTTTTGCCACAGATGTGAAGCATCTCATTAGGATTACTGATTACAAGAGGAATGTTGCTCCAAAGAACATTCTTAAATTGCTAGATGATTATAAATATGATGGTAAGTTTTGTAAGTTCTGAGCTCTTTGATTGTGAGCATTATTTGTGCTTGTAATCCAAAGCATTTGTATATCAAAGCAAATTTCCCCATAAGAAATAATGGAAAATTAGATGTTGCATTCCATAACCCAAAAATATGCATATAAAAATAACATGCACTTTACCTTTAAAAAGAATCATTGCTAGTGTGAGGTAGGACCTGGGGTCTACTAGTGGGAAATACACTCACACACACACAAAAACACTTGTTGTAAACCTTGTTTTATCAAGTTTAAAATTTATTAACAACTTTGCTAGTTTTGCTAGACTTAGTTTCTTGTAATCCAAAGCAGATAAAATAATTTATTCTATTTAAAACAGGCAAACTTATACGCTATATAATTATATTTAATCGCTGTAAATTCAATCAACCACAATACTTAACCTTTATATATTAACAGTTTATGGTTATTTGTTGTTGTGTAAATGACTTGTATTATAATTATTATTATTATGATTAATTAATTAATCTAAACTAATCAGACTATTTTTTTGCTTACTTTTTACTTAATTTGTATTATCAAGTTTTATACTGTATATATTTATTATATTTTAAGTTTATTTTTTTAAGTGCATGCAAGTAATTTGTTAATTAATCTTGGTTTTTTTTTTGTGCTGTGTTATAGTGGTTTAATTTGTTTTTTTTTTTAAACAGATACAGGGAAAACGGGAACAAATATTCGCAAAGCTTATGAAACTATACGTGACAGTATCAGTTTCGAGAAAGCGCATAATAGGAAAGCATTTGATGAGACACAGCATGTCATAATCATGTTCACTGATGGTATAATTACATATTTGTAAATTCCATGTTACATGGCCCATTATTATTATTATTATTATTATTATTATTATTATTAGTAGTAGTAGTATTATTATATATTATTATTATTATTATTATTTATTATTATTATTAGTAGTAGTAGTAGTAGTAGTATTATTATTATTATTATTATTATAACGTGCTTCATATTTCACTATGTCTACAGGTGTTGCCAATATGGGAGGAAACCCCACTCCTGTAGTCGAGGCAATCAAGCAAATAGTTTACAATGGAGATGCTGAAGCCCGGGATAAACATCTTGGTGATTAAATTATCATTTTCTTTCTTTTTACTTTTTGTACTAGGCTCTTTGTATTTCATATATGACCAGTTGATGACCAGATAAATACAATTTAATATTCTTATTCTTATTCTTATTATTGTTTTTGTTGTTGTTGTTATTTTTATGATTGAATGTCAATATCAATTTATGGTTCTGTTACAGATCTTTATGCATTTGGAGTGGGTGAAGATGTTGAGAAAGAGTTAATTGATGCGTGGGTGACAAAAAGACTTAATGAGAAGTATTTTTTCGTACTCCCAGATATGGAGAAAGTTGAAGAGACATTAGATGAAATGCTTGGTATTTAATTTTTAATTACTTTTTGCTCTTTCTGTCTGCAAATTTGATTTGATTTATTATATTCTCTTTAAGCTGTATTGTGCTTCTGTGTGTGTGTGTGTGTGTGTGTGTGTGTGTGTACATAAACATGTAACTATATAGTATATGTTTCCTCCTTAGATGAGAGCAATAGTATGTCTCTGTGTGGACTCTACAAAGGCTACACTAAAGATGACTTCTATAGTCAATCAAGGCTTCGTCTCGCATACCCCTGGCTGATAAAGATAACTATATCTGTAAGATTTGTTTTTGTAATTACACATGATTCCTATACAGTATATTATACATACCTGTCTTCTAGCATAAATGGATGGCAGTTCAATTGATGCCATTCTCTTTATATTCCGGCATCGGAATCATACATATACATATAATATTGTACCTAAAAAAATGTGATCATGATTTTTCTTCTCCTTTTATCAGCGTGACAGTGGCACATCAAACTGTATAGGATCACTGGTCACTCAAAGGTTTATTCTAACTGCTGCCCATTGCTTCAGGTTTGGTGATAGTCCTGACAGAATTCTACTTGTGGCACCCAATGCTAAAGGTATCATATGCAGTTACAGTATTTTAGTACAACCATATACTTTATTTAAACCATAAAGAACAACATGATTGAAAAAAAAAACATAACAGGAAATTTAACATAGAACCTAAACAATAATTATTTCAAAATTACTTAAAAAGTTGTAACATGTACATAAACACCCCAGCTTAAATATCACAACTAATCAAGGAAATACCTGTGAAACTGAACAGAAAGCAAACAAAGGCTGTAACACACAAAGTGCACTGGGCGAACAGTGGGAGATACCCAGTCAGCTCTGCGAACATAGCCAAGGCATTGGTTGCATTCTGTCATATACTGTATGAGGCCTGGCAAATACTTTATTTAAAAAAAAAAAAATGCATGTGATACTGAAAAAACAAACAGAGAAATAAATATCAAACATCAAAATTAACAATACTATATACAATGCAAATGCAAAGACACCAAGAAACATCCCTGCTAAAATAATACGACTAATCAAGAAAACTCAAACCACCTAAACAGAAATTAAACAGAAACTGAGAACTTACAGCAAAGTCATACAGCAAACACAAAGTCCAAATAATTGAATAATTGAATAATTGCTGCCTAGTACATGAATTCTTCAAAGTCAAATTTTGGTAAATCACCTGAATGCACCTGAGGTGCATTCTGGGAACTGGAGTTCAAATAAACAGAAAATACAACAGAAAACAAAAGGAGTCTCGGCGCATGGCGCCCTCTAGGGGTTATCCCTGACATGTATGACCTTTTAAATTGTTGCTTAAATTTTTTAAGTATTTGGTACAAGATTAAAAAGCAAAAAACTCAGTAGTACCTGTAATCATGTCAAATTCATGTTGCAATATTTTAACAATTTTGCATTTTAGAATAATACACTTTTTCAGGTTTATGTATGTTCATGTGAAATGAAAGTTGCCTAAATAAAGTTTCATCTGAATGGCAATTAATATCATTAAAAGATTTGAATTCAGAACAGTTATGGACATTACATAAAAGGGCATGAAACTGTATTTATTTCAATTGCAAATGTGTTTTTTTTTTTATCTGATAAAAATATAAATGTGCATTCATAGTTACAAAAAATGAGGCATGGATCGGTAGATGTTAGGTAGGCATTACGTATTATAAAAATGTTGTTATAAGATCCTACCTAAAAATTCACTTTTTCACCTAAGGTAGACGAGACACTTTTTAGGACCAATGTTTTGGCCAACAGCATGTTTAAAAAACTGGATGAATATAGAAAAACTATATAATGTTTAGTAATTGTTTCCTTTTTTTTACTGATTAGATACCAAATTACCAGAGGTGGAGAGGTACATACCTCATGATAGATACAATGTTGGACAGAAGGAGGCGGAAGGAATATCAGAGTATTATGAATATGATGTGGCGCTCATCCAGTTAAAGAGTAGTGTGAAAGTCAGTCCTGACATCAGGTGAGGAATTTGTTCTAATCCAGCATCTTATTGGATAAAGGCAATTTTGCCCAATTAACAAAAACACACAGAGCTCCTTAACAACTCGTTTAACTGGCTTGCAGTAATTTAGCATCTCAGTCTTAAGAAAACCACTCAAAGACAGTATCAAAAATAAAGTAAAAAGAAGAAAAAAAGGGCCTTTATCAAAAGTGATACTTAAAGGTAGTAAGATTTTTTCAATAATAATAATAATAATAATAATATGTAATAATAATAATAATACATAAATACATCATAGGAAAAGTTTTTATAGTTGTAATTAAAAAAACATTCCAACATAAAAGTCACTTTCTAATTTAGTTTTGCACGTTTATATCTGCAAAGCACCAATCAGTCTATAGGAATGTACATCCAAGTGCTGGTAGATTTTATGTTCAGATGCTTATGGAATTTGTTAACAGTATAACTGAGCATAGCTGCTTCAATTTGTTTTAACTGTCACCATTCCATCATTTTACTATATTAACTTACTGCTCTGTGACCATGATGAATTGGACTAAAAACAATAATATATGTGGAATTTGTTTCTAAACCACACAACTAATTGTTTTATTTCTGATGTTGTAAAGAGCATTGTTACAGATACCAACTGTGTAAAGAAAACTTTTTTTTTTATCTTTAATTTAAACTTAATGAAAAGTTGATTTTTAACATTCGGTACCATGAATGTTAGAAAATCGAGGTGGAAGCTAAATTCTGCAAGAAAATCTGAAATGTACACAAATGGCCCACATACAGTATGCTATGGCACAGTACTGTACATGCCCGTACAAGCTGGTGAAAGCTTTGTGTGTTTGCACAAAAGTTGGTCATTGACCAGTGTTGGCACAGACCGAGATTTAAACATTTAAATATTTTACATCCTGCAGTGCCACCACAAAATAAACCAGTGGAAACCAATCTTATCGTTTGAACCATCCAAATTTTCTCCCCAGCTTTATGAATGAGAGCGTACAATTGTAATAACTCATTATTCTCTGTACATCCTAGAACTATTTGTATTCCCTGCACCGAGGAGACGAATGGGGCTTTACTACTGTCTGCTAAAGATGGAACGTGTGAAAAACATAGTGAGTTAAAAACCTTTGAAACTTTTAACGGGATGCTCCTCTTTCTGATGTACATGCTGTATATATATAGTTCTCTGTTTGTTCTTTTACAGGGGAAATGCTGCTGAACAGTAATCTTGTGAAGGCACATTTCATAACAAATAAGTTTAAGAATGGTTACGATCCCAAAAGAAATGTCCAAATCAGACAGGGCCACCAGGTAAATATGGAATTCACAATGGTACTATTTCATGTATTTTGTGTGTATGTATATATATATGTTTTGTCTGTGCACGTATACTTTGTCTGGTTGACCCAAACCCAGTTTCAGAAAAATGGGCATCATGGTTTCAGAGCATCATGCAAAACTAGCTTGACAGAAATTAATTGAATTTCGATTCATTCAATCATTCATCAATTACATAAAAATGTTTAGTATGAGGAATGTTACAAGGAGTTCTGTGCCAGATTTGTCACATCAACCATGGCTTTTCCGAGAGGAAATATATTTGATAGTGTTATGATAATAATATTATATTTTTAATATTACATTAATATATAATATACATCATACAATGTTATACAGTATATAATGTATACAATTGTATATATATATTATATATATATATATATATATATATATATATATATATATATATTTTTTTTTTTTTTTGGCTGACTATGTAGACAAGTAAGTTATACTTATTTATTTGATCATAAATACAGTGAGTAAACCATGTTAACGATGTCTTTAACAGTCCGGAAGACATAAAATAAGTTTTAGAAGCTTCTGATTGATCAGTTGTCACATTTTAGAGCTAATTGGGAGTGAAGTCATTTAAGAGTCATTCCCAGTACTGTATGTAAGGTTCAGTTCCTTTGCTTGCCAATTATAATTGAATCAAGGCAGCCTATTAATTTAAATTCATATTTATGATATAATATTTGGAGAGTTGTACTAGCTGGATTTGATGATTGGTGGTGTATATACTGTACAGTCATTTTTTAAAACTGTAAGCCATAACTGTATACGAAGCTAATTTATGTGTAAAATTATGCTTGATACGTTAATCCGTCTTTTACGTGTCTCTGACAAAGTTGCTATTGTCATGTTGTTGGTCCTCATTTCTATAGAGAGACGAATGTATTCACCAAGCTGAAAAGATATTAGATATAAAAAAAGAGACTGCAATGAAGATGATTACGCATAACTTTTTATGCACTGGTGGAGCTTCACAGAACTATGAGGATGATGCTACGTGCAAAGGTACTATGCTATGATTTTTATCATAAAACTCCTTGACTCTACATTGAATCTGTCGTATATGAATGCAATGTACTTTTACTATTCTGAAAAAGATTCACAGTTGATCAAATTATGTCCTTACCATAACATCATATATTAACAGGTGACTCTGGCGGAGCTACATTTGTGGAAAGAAACCGTTTGATCCAGGTCAGGGTTAAATCTCTCTTCTTCAAATATATGCTTGACCTACTGTACAGCTCAGTGTAGCTTATTATTTCCATGCAAATGACTCAAAATAGCCAAAGAACAATTTGGAAAATGAAAGGATTGAGCACAATCTAAATACTATAATATAGTATAATAATAAATAATAAATAATATATCAATTGTTTCAGAAGCACACTGCACAGAGAAAGGTTTTATAACGTTATTCGTTAATCACCTTCAGGTTGGAGTCATCAGCTGGGGTCTGAAGGACACATGTGATGAAGGTGGGGATCCTTTAGACACCAGAGACTTCCACACAAACCTCTTCAGTCCAGAAGTGCGAGAATTCCTGGAAAAATACCTGGGCGATGAAGAAATAGACACACCTCTACACTTTTTGTAAAAATTAAATTGATGACTATTTACATTTTATGCAAATATTTAATTACCTACTTTTTTTCCTCAACTAGCTACAGCACTTAATGATTTTCTTATTCGTAAATTCAAAATAACACATATGTACGGTATTTAAATAAAATATTGTAAGCTTATTAGTGTAATGTCTTACACATTTTTGGCAACTGTAATGTTTAACGATTAAGGATTAGTGTATGGCTATAAACTGTACACTTTAAGTTGATTAAATGATTAATGCTGTTACAACTTTGGACTAGCACCATGACTAAATGTTCTAACACAAAGGAGGGCGAATAAATATATAATCCTCTGCATTTTGCTTTAAGGATTTTTCTTGTTGTTGTTTCGTTGTTGAGTTTTCAAAAGTATTTAGTAAAGTAAATAAAATATTGAAAAGTCATAAAATTTTATGAAAGGTCTTCCCTTCCTAACCACATACAATTGAATTAAACAATGTGGCCTGCGCAAATCAAACTTTGTAAATGCACATCAGTTCTTTCACATAGAGCTGAACTGAAGGTAACTTCACTCACCTTTTTTCAGTGTTGAAGACAATACCCCAAGACTAAAAAAAAGCTACATTAATAAAACTGAATTGAATTTCTGAATAATGCAGCACAGTTAATGTAGTGGTTAATCTGTTGCTCGCGCCTCCAATGGCAAGGGTTTGAGTACCACATCGGGTCCATGTGTGTGTGAAGTTCTCCCTGTGCATGTTCTCCCAATGCCTGGTGGGTTTCCTCAAGGTGTTCCAGTTTCATCCCACAGTCCAAAGACAGACAGAGTAGATTATTTGCCATTTCAAAATCGCCCGTAGTATGGTGCCCTGCAATGTCTGTTCAGTACATGTCCATCTATGTGACCCGAATCCCCTTGGATATGCTCCATGTCTCTATCCAGTACAGAATAAGCAGTAGAGAGAATGAATAACTTCTGAATTACAAATGTGTCAAGTCAAACTTAATTTATGAACAGGTTTACAAATGACATTTAAGAAATGCTCTACAGCACTTGCAAATGTTTTCGTTTTTTTTTTGTTGTTGTTGCTGTGTTTGAAATGACAAAGCAGTCTCTCAGTTTCTGTCTATAAAATGTTTTTTTTTTTCATGATTAAGCACATGGGACAGTTGATAAAGGACTTAATGATTACCAGAATAGTTCAAGTATAAAAAGCCATATTGTTGATTTGCCATATAATAAAATGTAAAACCATATGATTGGTTTCTCAAACATGTTGCAATCATGGACTGTTTCAACTTTAAAGCTGTTGGCAAACGGTTAAGGCACTGAGCTACTGTCAAAGGGTTGGGGGTTCAAGCCCCAGCACTGCCAAGCTGCCACTGTTGGGCCCTTGTGGAAGGCCCCTAACTGTGTTTGCACCAGAGGTGACACATCACAATTAAATAAATATAATATATATAAAATATAAAATATAATCATTACAATATGACAAATAATGAATATATTGATGACATCTACAAAAATGCCTCAGGTATATCACCTCCACATACTGCCCCATGACTTTACTTTATCAATACATTCTAACCAACAAGATGAGAGAAATCTCACGAAATTTGTATAAATATTATTCGGTCAAAACTTTTACATTTAATGACGTTGACACCACCTTCTGTAACTCTGCTCCTGAAATCATTTCGCATTTGTTTTGGACATGTGATTGTACAGAAAGAAATTGGTCAGTTATGCGTGTTTTTTTTATCCAAAGTTTGTTTCACGAGTTTTGTTTTTCTTTCCAAGACATCCATTTTGGTTTCTTTGACTACAGGAAAGTAGTCATTTACTGCTACTTTTATGCTCCTTGGCAAAAAAATAATAGTAATAATTAAAAAAAATTCTTAATAATTTTTAATTATTATTATTATTATTATTATTATTATTATTATTATTATAAAACATGACATAATGGCCGGTACATTGACCACATACGAAGCCGTGTCAGACAAGTATGCAGCGCATGCGCAAACCCGTGCTTGCGCATGCGAGTTTAAGCTAAACGTATGCACGCGCATGCAACTCTTTTCATTACACCACTCAAGCGCCTCCCTTGCCGTTACTATGGAAACGTGGAAAGCCGATCTAAGGATTACGGTCATGCTTTTAGCTTAGTCCTGTTTATGTATATTATATTAGAGACAGCACCTCTCTGGAAACCCATACATCTAGCTAGCGGTTAAAAATTAAAGCTAGCATGTCGTCAGGTCCTTTGGAGATGAAAGACAGGTTAGTAGCTGGTTAGCTGTTTTGCTAATCAAGACTACATCCTAGATTACACACCGTTGGCTAGCTCGACTAGCACTTTTTACTAAGAGTAGTCATCTCACTTAGCTCGATGATACTGCTAGGAGGACATATGTATGGCAGGAATAGCTTTTTAATCCAATGAACTGGATAAAGTGTTTGATTATCGGTTTTGTTGCTGAACCTTATATGCTCTAATGATAGTTATGAGCCAGGAGTAAAATCACTTTCCTTCAAGTGCCCTGTTTAATTCACTTATCCCTATTCAGATTGCCAGTTAGCAAACCTTCAACAGGTGAATAATCTTGTGGTGTTGCATGTTCCTGTTTTTTCATCCAGTGCCATGTCCAGTTCCAAATGGCTTGATGCACACTATGATCCGGTTGCCAATTTATACACTTTTTCTTCATGCATCAGTAAGTTGACATTATTCATGACAGATTCAGTAATCATTAATTGGATTGTAGAATCCGTGCTTCACTTAATACGCTCAATACAACCATTAAAATCAAGAATAAAAGTGATTATATACTGTATATCTACTTTTCAGCTCTGGCAGACCTGCATGGCGATGGTGAGAACAAGGTGATTTTTTGTTGTTGTCTTAATTAAGTTTTATATGCATGCCCTATAATGTACAGTGTGCTAGCATTATTTGTGTCTACTGAGTAACCACACTCATTAGGCTTAACTTGTGATGAAACTTTTGTAAACGTAATGGTAAAAGTGATTGACATTTACAGGAGAGTTTAAGCACAGTACAGTGATGAGACTCTTCAAATGGTGCAAACATTTTAAAGAAGACTTTACATCTGTGAAAAACAATGTCAGCTGAATTTGCTTGGACCGATTGAAATTGTTCATGTGAACATCCAGCGAGTGGAAAACCTGATCTTTAAAAATCGACAGATAACTTTTTGGAAACATGCAGACCTCACTCCAAGCTGTTTTGTCAATTTAGTCATTATTTTGGGGCATTAAAGGAGTTCTTGGGAGGGCAGCGTTTCAGACATGAAGCAGGACATCCGATCAGGTCTCCGGCATAATGAGAGAACTTCCTACCTGATGGTATCCAAGCACTAGTGAAATTCTGGGATAAGTCAATTAATGTAGCAGGGTATTGCTTTGGACATAGATCAGGGTATAGATCAGAGACTAAGAAAGTCTCTTTTTGAAGGTTTACTATAATGACCATTTTCTTTGCTGTATATCCGGTATATATCTATACCACTTCATATTTGTTGGTGCCAGACAGGAAAGTTTAAATATTTGTGAAATTCTAATTCTTTAAAGGGAAGCCTGTAAAGTCCACCTTCTGACTCACGTTTATCATACACAGGCTTATTTTTCTTATTTAATTTGATATTTACTGTAGATGTGTTCATATGTGTCCATGCATGATAGCTGGTGGTGGGTGATCTGGGCACAGGAGCATGCAACATGAAGCTGAAGGTGTATCGTGGCACTGGGCTGCTCAGTGAGAACACCCTGCTGGACTTACCCACCGGTCTGGTGTCTTTCCTCATGGACCAACATGAGCCTCGTACTCCCGCCATCGCTGTAGCCTCAGGCCCCTTCATCTACATCTACAAAAACCTGCGACCCTATTTCAAGTTCACACTGCCCACCCTGGAAGTCAACCCCCTGGAGCAGGATGTGTGGAATCAGGCCAGAGGGGTAATGGAGTCTTCCATGATTCCTCATCTGTTTAGCTGTGTGAATCAGGGAAAGCTTTGCAGCAGACAATTGCTCCCTGATTGTTATAAGTTAAATTATTTAAGTTAAATTAGTTGTTTTGTTTCCTACTTTTGTGTGTTCTCGACTTATGTAGAAATTATATATTAAAATACACAATAGTACAGTTTCATGTATATCATGAAACAATACTCTATATAGCCAGAAGTATGTGGACACCATTAGAATAAACAGACTGCTCCCCAGGTGTCCACATACTTTTGGCTACACCTTACAGAGAGGAATTTAAAGATATATTAACTTATATAATTTCTAACGTTTAGCATGATTTATTGCAGTACTTGTTTGCGTGTGTTTTAACATCTTATCATTTTCTGCATTGTCTCCTAAGGATATGATTGACCCAATGACCCTAAAAGAAATGTTAGAGAGTATAAGGTAAGTTGTGTAAATGCACAGATTCACACTCATAAAGGACGGAGGCATGCTTGTGAAAAGTGCTAAAGCATTTCTGTTCTGCTTTTTAGAGATAAAGCTGACATCCCCCTATCAGTCAGATCATTACGGTAACATGTGACACACAAACATTTCAACGTTTTGCCATCTGATCTAAGGCGCTTTGAATTCAGCTTTAATATTGCATTATATTTTAGGTTTCTCATGCTTGAACCTCAGGAAATGGAGTCTTATGTTAACCTTCACAAGGACCAGCCCATACGCAGACAGGTGACCAGACTTGTCTTACTTACAAATGCACGCACTCTTGTGTGTGTGTGTGTGTGTGTGTGTGTGTGTGTGTGTGTGTGTGTGTGTGTGTGTGTGTGTAATATATAGACATTAATCCTTATTTTACAAGGTTTAACATTAAGTCCTAGATAACCAGTAAATAAATTTGCCTAGGATTCATTAAAATGTTGTACATCAAAACCTATCATTTGTTTTGAATTGTCTTAGATTTGATTGTATAAAAATTTGTTGAACATGCGCCACTGTGTGTAATATTTTTGTCTGTTTTTAGACGGTGATTACATGCATAGGGACACTGAAGAAGAACATGGCGGATGATGATGCAGTCAGCTGTCTGGTTATCGGCACTGAAAGCCAAGAAGTTTATATCTTGGACCCGGAAGCTTTCACCATTCTTTCAAAGGTGGTTTTAGTAGTTGATTTTTATTACATATGTAATTACACGGTGTTGGTGCAATAAAAAAAAAAAATCTCTGCTTCTGCAGATGTCCCTTCCCAGCGTCCCTACACTCATGGACGTGACCGGTCAGTACGACATAGAGTTCAGAATCATTGTAGCCTGTCGCAATGGGAACATCTATATATTGCGCAGGTATCTGAGTTCTCAACTGCCAGTGTTGTTCATGTGCAATGATAGATTACGTTATCTGAACTAAATAAACTTGAAGTTATTTTGTCAAACTGATCACATCCTACATTGGATATTTGTTTGTTACAGGGACTCGCAGAAACCCAAGTATTGTATCGAGCTATCGTCTCATCCTGTTGGGCTGGTCAGGATGGGAAAGAATGTGGTGGTGGGCTGTGCTCAGGAGACTATGCAGAGTTTCACTCAGAAGGTCTCACTATCTCACCTAAATACACACATAGATAGATGTCATCTGATCTTCTTTAAAAAAAATATTCCAACCACTGATGCTTTTCCTGATCATGTAAGCCATTGTAAATGTCAAAATTATGGACTAGTGTTTAAGATGAACAGATAGACAGATAGATGCATACATACATACAGTAAATACAGACATACATGCATGCTTACTTATCTATTTCCTTACTTACTTTATTGATCCTGGAGGAAACTCTAACAATCAAACGTTGATTTCTTTTGTGAAGGGGAAGAAGCTGTGGACGACTTACCTGCCTGCTCCAGTCACCACTATGGCCATTCTGGACCTGCCCACACGGGGCTTCCAGGCCATACTGGTGGCCCTGGCCAACTGTGAGGTCCATGTGTACCGGGACAAGAATGTTGTCAGCACCATCAAAACGCCGGTAAAATACTTCATATAGGGCTTTGGTGAACGCTAAGATAGCTGTACATGGTTAAAATGTATAGTAAGTGAAAAGTGCTTATTTAACTCCATTAATTATAAGCACAATATTTCCCTCTAAAATGTTTCCAACATTATAAATATGTGCAGTTAGCTACTGTATGGAATGGGAACTCCAGCATTTTGCATCCATATGGATGGACAAAATTGTTGGTACCTTTCGGTCAATGAAAGAAAAACTCACAATGGTCACATAAATAACTTTAATCTGACAAAAGTAATCATTAAAAAAAATTCTATGAATGTTAACCAATGAAAGTCAGACATTGCTTTTCAACCATGCTTCAACAGAATTATTTAAAAAAAATAAACTCATGGAACAGGCCTGGACAAAAATGATGGTACTCCTAGAAAATACTGAAAATAATGTGACCAAAGGGACATGTTAATTCAAGGTGAGTCCACTAATTAGCATCACAGGTGTCTACAATCTTGTAATGAGTCAGTGGGCCTATATATAGGGCTCCAGGTCGTCACTGTGTTGTTTGGTGACATGGTATGTACTACACTCAACATGCAAAGGAGGAAGCGAAGGAAAGAGTTGTCTCAGGAGATTCGAAAGAAAATTATTGACAAGCATGTTAAAGGTAAAGGCTAGAAGACCATTTCCAAGCAGCTAGATGTTTTTAGAAGCAGCTGGATTCTGGAGAGAAATGTGCTGGCCAGTGTCAGAAAGCTGGGTCTCAGTCGCAAGTCATGGGTCTTGCAACAGGACAATGACCCAAAACACCCAGCTAAAAACACCCAAGAATGGCTAAGAGGAAAACATTGGACTATTCTAAAGTGGCCTTCTATGAGCCCTGACCTCAATCCTATTGAGCATCTTTGGAAGGAGCTAAAACATGCTGTCTGGAAAAGGCACCCTTCAAACCGGAAACAACTGGAGCAGCTTGCTCATGAGGAGTGGGCCAAAATACCTGCAGAGAGGTGCAGAAGTCTCACTGACAGTTACAGGAATCGTTTGATTGCAGTGATTGCCTCAAAAGGTTGTGCAACAAACTATTAAGTTAGGGGTACCATCATTTTTGTCCAGGCCTGTTCCATGAGTTAATTTTTTTAAATAATTCCGTTGAAGCATGGTTGAAAAGCAATGTCTGATTTTCATTGGTTAACATTCATAGAATTCCTATTTATTATTACTTTTGTCAGATTAAAGTTATTTCTGTGACCATTGTGAGTTTTTCTTTCATTGACCAAAGGGTACCAACAATTTTGTCCACGTGTGTACTTCCTGATTTCTTCCTGATTGCTGATGATACCAAAAAGTACTATATGCTGTCTATTATTTCATTATTCCAAAAATAACTTGACTTTTTTTCTTTAATTTTTAACTTGTACCAAATTATACGGAGCCCTGGAAGTCACCTAGAGGAGAAAATAAAACAATCTGTGGCAACAGTTTTGCCATATGCAAATTATGAATTTGTGGGTACGGATTACAAAATCTGAGCGCACAGATTGTTAAACTGAGGGAACAGTTTAAGAAATCGTGGGAACGGATTATTAAACTGAGGGCACAAATTGCAAAACCGTTGTCACAGATTGTTTTATTTTCTCCTCTAGGTGACTTCCAGGGCTCCGTAAGACAGCATTACTGTATGCCACCCTGTTCTTTCAATAAGCCAAACCAAACTCACTTATACACAAATAACTTTTGTATGTTCAATCTCTCTGTTACAGGACGTAGTGACCAGCATTTGTTTTGGCCGTTATGGTCGTGAAGACGGCACGCTAATAATGACTACCAAAGGTACTGTTAAAAGATTTTTCCATTTGCAGCTACTCATGGGATTGGGACTAAACGACTGTACAGTAAGGCTATAACAAAACTTGTTAGTGGGACTGAATGTAGGCTTCAATTTGTTATGTAGCATAAAGATCGAACTTTAGGAACAATATAAAAATTCATATTGACCCTATACCAGAGCAATATGTGTGTCAGGGTAAGAAGGGTAAGAATCTTTCATGCATAGTGCCTACTATACAAGCCTTCTGCAGGCAGTGTTCTGATCTGAGGTTGCTTCAGTTGGTCAGGTCTAGACTCGCACAACGTTATGTGGCAATAAAATGAAGTCCGATGAAGACCTGCATGTACTGGATGACCAGAGCGTCACATGTATTCACATTGTATTATGCACATTACTTTCTGGTTATGTTTTGATGTCAAATGTAAGTGTATAATATCTCAGTATATGGATATAATAGAGGATTTAATCTCATCTACTGCACTTTGTCTACTACTTTGAACGAGTTTCTCTTGTATTGTGTAGGAGGGGGTCTGATCATTAAGATCATGAAGAGGACAGCTGTATTTGATGACAGAGATTCCATCTCTGGCCCCCCGATAGCTCAGAGCATCCGACTTAATGTGCCCAAGAAAACCAAGCTTTATGTGGACCAGACCATGAGAGAAAGAGAGAATGCTGTGGGTATGTACAGAAACCCAAAGAACATGCAGCTACACAGTTATTAGAAATAGTTGATAATCGTATTATAATTCACCGTAATGGGTTATGCACTATATGTCTAGAATGACAGTGTCTGTGGAATCTTGTTTAGCCATGCACAGAGCCTTCCAAATGGACCTGAGCAGGCTGCGGCTAGCTGCAGCCAGGGCCTATGTCAAAGCACTGGAGTCCAGTCTGACGCCTATCTCAGCCAGCCTGACGGAACCTCTAAAGATGAATGCGGTGGTGAGTTTAAAGATGTTCATGGTTACCAGTGGACACTTGCAAATTAATTTTTATCATAAAAGACCAGTGGGCAAATGTTAAAAACATGGAAATAAGATATTTGTAAATAATATTTACAAGTTGATGTAGAAAATTGAATGTACAAGAAAAGCAAAAAAAAATTACGGCACGTGGTCACAAAAAGCCACTGAAACAACTACGAACAGTAGTGAACTTTGGCACAGATTTCACAAGTGTCTGGGGCTGTAATGACATTCCACTAATGATGTTTTGATGACAGTGGTGGTGAATGCAAAAAAAAGTTTGGGCACTCCTTCTAATTCCATGATCTTTCCTGATTTCTATTTCTTTTTACATGTAAAACAAGGCATCTAAAATATGCAAAAATCTCCTTGGAACAGCTGATATTGAGATGTATCTGCTACTTATGCTCTGTACACCCTTCATAGTGGCTTTAATCTGAGGTGCTGGTTGTTAATTGGTGATTTCTGAGGCTGGTAACTCAAAATGAACTTCTCCTCTGCAGGAGAGGTGAGGTTTGGTCTTGCTTTCCTTCGTGAGAGCCAGTTTCATCATGGTGCTTGATGGGTTTTGCAAATGCACCTGACACAATACTGTTCCTGCAAGAACTATTCCAGAACAGCTGACCTTCAGGTTGTGGTTACTTCCATATGTGTAATTTCATAGTTTTGAATTAGAGGGTATGTCCAAACTTTTGACTAGTACTGTATCGGTCCCAACATTTCACGCAGGTCTTCAGTCTCATGACTTGCATTATTTTATTTCTCGTCAACCATTCGGTAAGCCCTCATACACTGATGAAGAGATTGTTCCCATCAGGATTGAAATGTTTCATCATAGGATGAAAGAGATTAGTCAGAAGAGCTTTGTATTGATTTGCTGTGATTCATCACTCTAAAGGCTCAAGTGGACTCAATCCATGCCAGCACAATACCACTGTATAATCAAGTCTGTGGTTTTTCCTTCAGTTCATCATGCTTTTATACTTTTGGCTTTTGTACCTTTGGACTGAAGACACAACACATTCACAAAAGACTTTAATATTGGGAATAAAACGGTGAACTGAACTGAACAGAACTTTTATCAAAGTCGAATTTGATAAATCGACATAAAAATAATTCAACAAACAATATGAGCTTTAATACAGACACTAATAGCGGATGGAAACCTGGAACATCTGTGCACAAACATGGGAAGTATGAGACAGTGACACAAACATCAAAATTAAAGTCTTAAGTACACTGAACATGAAGTCAACGAGGGTGCAGAGCGCCCTCTAGGGGCCACTCCTTACACCTTTCCCCTTTTTTCAATAAAAATCTTACAGCCGGCAGTAAATACAAATATCGTAAATACAAATACTGATCGGAAGGTTGAACTATTGAACAAGGCTCTTAACCCTGGTGCCATAAAGATGGCTGCCCTTGTGCTCTGACCCCAGCCTACAATACCAGCAAAGCTGGGATATTCAAATAATAAAGAATTTCACTGTGCAGTAATGTACAGTATACGTGATGAGTAAAGGCTGAACTGATGTAACAGACAGTTTTTTTTTTATTTTTTTTTCTTGAGTTAGGTTCAAGGCTTAGGCCCGTCCTTTAAACTCACTCTGAACATCCAGAACACCGCAGCGTGCCGGCCTGTAATGAACCTAGCCGTTAGTTTCCTGTATGATGAGAATTTGTACAGCATGAGGACAGCCTTTTTTAAGGTAAGCAATTCTTTTTTTAAATTTTTTTTATTTTTCTTTGCTCAAATTTTTCTTTCTTAAGTATTGTGTCATGAGTAGGAGTTGAGTCATGCCATATTGTGTTGTGTCTGTAGATCCCTCTACTGGTTCCAGGGCTGAATTACCCCATTGACACCTTCGTGGAGTGCCTGACTGATAAAGGGATTTCAGACATCATCAAAGTGAGATTTTATGAAATGATTTATATGCCTTCTTATAAAAACAGCATATGTCCAATATAAAATGCTGACCTCTTTATTTGCTGCAGGTGTTTGTGCTGAGAGAAGGGAAGAGCAGCCCGCTCCTCACCGCACACATTAACATGCCTGTGAGCGAAGGACTGGCACTCAGCTAGGAGGCATGGACAAGATGGCTGAATAAGAGCATCGCTGTGTACTGTACATGTACTGTAGAGGCAGGGCTTAGCCATTATGCCACAGAGACTGAAGAGCAGCTCACTGCAGGGGATCAGAAGAGCTTGTGCTGACCGTAGAAGCCGAACTTTAGATCAAATCATGAAGAGGAGTCTTTACGTGATTGCTGCAGTCACGGGTGTTTTTATGGTAAAAGGACACATAGTTTGGTTTGTGTGGGAATGTGCGTGTGTACTGTATGTGTATCTCTAATTGCTATTTGCAGTTCGTATGTGTATTTGTAAGTACACTTTCTGGCCACATTATTAGGAACATGTATGCCTACTTATTCCTGTAATGTGTTCCTCCCTGTACATTCCCAAATTGAAATCTCTCTGGCAGTTACTACACCTCAATCATAATAACATAATAACATTCCACCTCATCCCCCAACCACTCCACCTCCACACCACACCATTTACTATGAATAATATAAAGTAATCAGGACTGTGCATTATTTATTATTTATAATATTGTTTTATGGTATACTTTATTTTCATTCTTGCAGTCACATTTGAAGTGAAATTAAATACTCCAGTTTTCTCCCACATATAAATGCTTGTGTGTTTTTAACATTTTTGAGCTCTGGTTAATTTCCAAAACTTGTCCTAAGCAGCATCTAATGTTTTTTTGCAGACTAGCATAATATGTTAAGTGAATTTGGTTCTAACATCTGAATATTCTGTTGGAAATATGCTGTGTTAAAAGATAGACTACATAAATGTATATAAAGACAAAAATACTTTAGTGTGTTTTATTAATTCAGATAAATAGTTTGTATACAGTGAAAGACAAAAATGCATTGTAAATGTTATAAAACTTGGTTTGCTTAGTTAAAAATGAATGCAGATGAGGCAAGAGTTTCACAGAAGAATCGGTTCAAGTTAAGGCAGGTCAAGGCACAAGCATTTCATAATACTGGCAGCAACTACAGTACCTGAAGATTTTAATACACAAACTTGCTTGGCATGCTTAAGATTTATGTACAGTGAAAAAAAAAACATTTCTATGTGAACATGGTAAGGGAGATCCACTGAAAGAAAAGAGGATCAGAAAAGGTGTAAGTTTTGTGTGATGATTGTATTGTAACTTAATTGTTCATGAACAAGTGGACTAACCTGGGAGAAATTGAAGGAAACCACTCCGTCCTCATCGGAGTCCATGGATTTGAATGTCTCTGTTGGGAGAAAATAAAGCAGGGTGAGAAACAAATCAACAAAAGGTTAAGGCGTTGTATTTTATATATAATATTTTATCTTTTTTTTTTTTCTTGGTCTTTTTTCCTGCCACATTTGATCTTGTACAGGTTTTTACGCTGGACGCCCTCCTTGTAGATACCCTCCCACTTTCTAACCAGACATACAACACATTAGCAACACATGTAGTGGTGAGTTGTATGGGGTGTGCGATGACGGGTCT
Organism: Clarias magur; assembly: GCA_013621035.1. Classification (NCBI taxonomy): domain Eukaryota; kingdom Metazoa; phylum Chordata; class Actinopteri; order Siluriformes; family Clariidae; genus Clarias; species Clarias magur. The sequence goes on along the minus strand of QNUK01000009.1, from coordinate 1,371,170 downwards.
TGCCCAAGGAACCAATAGTGGTGACCTAGCAGTGTCAGGGCATGAATCCCTATGACATATGAATATTTTGTTCATGGATACATGGATACATTTAGACATATAAACAATATCTTAACATATTAAGAATTGTACAGTATTACATCACAGCAGACTAAATGCTTAAATATAATAATCACAAGATGTGAATTTAGTTTCATATTTGTATGGGTGATGATAACCTATAATCATTAATACTGTGATTTTTTCAATGAGGACCTGCTTATTTAGCATTTTTGGACAGAGAGTTTTGTTTCAAGGCAGCACGGTGGTGTAGTGGTTAGCACTGTCACCTTACATCTCCAGGGTTCGATTCCTGTTTCTGTGTGCATGGAGTTTGCATGTTCTCCCTGTGCTTGGTGGGTTTCCTCTGGGTACTCCTGTTTCCTCCCACAGTCCGAAGACATGTAGGTTTGGTTAATTGGCGCTCCCAAATGGGCCGTAGTGAGTGTGTGTATGTGTGTGTGCCCTGTGATGGATTGGCACCCTGTCCAAGTCCCCTGGGATAGGCTCCAAGCCCCCTGTGACCCTGAATACAGGATTAAGCGGTATAGATGATGAGTGAGTGAGTGAGTTTTGTTTCGGCACTTTTTACAGTAAAGCTATACTGTATTGGCATTCCACAACACTGAATGAACGCACTGAAAAAGTTCCTCATGTTGTTCTTTAATGAACAAATCATTGTTTTTAGGCAGACTCGATCCATCCTATTGACTTGTTTGTGCTGATAAAATGTTATTTCACTATATACAGCACAATTCTGACCCCTATATATGTTTATTAAAACACAGAAAGCCTTGTGATAGTACTGACATCACGGTGCTGCATCAATGATTATTTTCCTGTAGCAGCAGGTCACCATTATGTTTTATTCTTTATGTCACATGTATGAGATTTCTTTACATAACCACTCACTGAACATGCTCTCCAGGCGGATGAGACAAGTCACAAAGCTGTCAAAGTCCACATTCATGTCCGGCTTGGCATAACGCAAGATTATTAACTGGAAGATGTAGTTGGTCAGCTTGAACCCTGACAAATGAAACAGGTGTTTAAATACTGTTCTGTTTGTCAATATTCATAACTATCATGCAATTCTGTGTAATACGGTATGAGTACCTGCTGATTCTATAGCCAGGCGCATTTCATAGGCGTTCATGGTGCCTGATTTGTCCAAGTCAAATTCTCTAAACACGGCCTAATGTTTTTCAGGATAGTCATATAAAAGCGAAGGGGGAAAAAAGGATTAAAAAGAAGGAGAGAAGAACGGAAGTGGATAGGTGCATTTACAGTGTTGGATGGGAAATATGTTTGAGCTACAGTATCATGCAAGGAATAAAAGAATACGAACAAGGTATCGTTTGATCTTCTCCCAAAGCACATGGAAATCTGTCAAACCCAACCTTCCTTTGCCTGTTGTCTGCACAGGCCATGTCAAGGATATGTGTAAAACCTCTTCACATTATTTAGACTGGAAAAATATTCTAAGAAACAAATATAAAAACATGCTCAGGTGATGCAAAGTGAAAGGATACATCCAGGAGATTAATCATGCTCCTGCAGGCTTCCTTCTCGAAGCCGTTTGTTTTGATGTCCTTGTCTATAAAGAAAATAGAGAAGCTTCACTCAGTTATTTTCTTCCAAATTCAAAGATTAATCTAATAAGGATTTCCTGAGATAAAAATTATCTAATATAGACAACCAAATTACACTTATCAGCCATATGATTAACATTGAGTATCAATTATATATGAGTAAACTCCATCAATCCATCCATCTAGGAACCTCTGTAGTCTAACTAGGGCATGTGGAGGCCAATGGTGACCATTGTATTTGTTCCCATTTTGTACAACCATGGTGTGGTCTCTGGTAAACATTCACAAACTAAGGGCAATTTGGAAAAGCCAATTAGCCTAATCAGCATGCCTTTGGACTGTGGGAGGAAACCGGAGAACCCGGGGGAAACCCACCAAGCACGGGGAGAACATGCAAACTCCATGCACACAGACCAGGTGCGGGAATCAAATCTAAAAAGTCAATGCAGCACAACTTGCCTGAAAAAAGTTAATACTGGCCATAATAGAGACACCAGGACATCCAGTGCACCACAGCCCACAATGTATGGGGCCATAGAGGAAAAGAGCCCAAGGCTACTGCCCCGCTTCCAGGTCCCATCGAGTATCTGATCGAGTAGCAATGGTACAAACAAGTCCAAACCATGAAGGCCGCCCTCGCAACCCACTGAATCGAAAGATCTAAAGGATCTACTGGCAATACCCTGTGGAGGTCCTGTGGAGTCATGTCCCGAGGGGCCAGATCTGCCCAGACAGCATAAGGGGAACTAACGCAATATTGTGCATCATTTTTTGTTTTGTAATGTTACGGCTGATTGGTTTAAATTTCAATTCTGGGTACTGTATAGAATCACAAACTTCCACTTGCTTACGTTTGCTTACGACGCGGTTCAGAATCATCTGCAGCTTCGGTATATCGATTTCCATTTCCTGCAGGCCAAAAGAAGACTATTTAAAATGGCATCCTGTATAATGTGTCAGTAAATACATGACTCGACTTTTCTTTCCTCACCTTTCCAGCCAGTTTGATGAAAAGAGCTTTGAATCCTTCGTCAATCTCGCTCTCCTGTAGTACGATCTACAGTAGTCAAAAGTAGTGCTTATTAATCATACAGCCATTTTTATTTTGACTTCAAAATCTCAAAGCCGCCTTGCACAGAACAGATAAAAATTGTAAAAAAAAATTTTTTTTTAAAAGACGTGACAAAGCATAAAAATTTAATATTTGTAAATCTATTTCAAAAACAAAGTAACAGAAATAAATAAATATATTTTTAACAAATCATAAAAAATATATTCATAATATGACTGTGACTGTGCTCAGGCCTGAGAAAAATGTACATTAATGTAAAAACACAAGTGTCATAAACAAATTCATAGTTTAGAGGCAATACCAGAAACTGTTCGACTAATTAAGCAGATGATCAACATCTATCCGTCCACTGTCTATACCACTCATTCTGTCATGGGGGCCTGGAGGCTATTCCAGGGATCAAGCAGGGGATACACTGGGTGGAGTGATAACCCATCGCAGGGCAAAAGCACATACTGTACACACATACCCAATCACACACTACAGGCAATATGAGAACAGTTCGTGCTTTTATTAGCTGCAACATTCTTCACGTTGGGATAAACCAGACACACCTGTTCTCCGCTCCCTCCACTGGATCCCAATGCCTTTTACAACTGTTTTAAGACCGTTATTATTATTTGGACCTGCACCAACTTATTTGACCAATCATTTGACTATTCAGAATTGATCACTGATTTGACTTGATTTGATTTGATGTCTTTTGGACTGTGGAAGAGTACCAAAGTATGCAGAGAAAACTCACCAATCATGGAGAAAATGCACTTACCTCCTCTGGTAAATCTGCAGAAAGCTCATCATCAAGTTCCCTTTAAAAACAGAAAGTGTCTTTAATTTTTTTTCCCCTGCACTGTTTATCAGAGAAATAATCGTTCTTCTTTGCAAATATTGTACCTTACACAATTCACACAAGATGTATGTTATTATTTAAGCTCTGAAAATACAGTAAGCTCTGAAACACGTTAGAGCTCCTGAGTTTAACACATTCTGTTAACTACTGAATTCAAGTGCTTCAATCAGGCCCCTTATCCCCAGTTAATGCTTCAGCATACCAAGATATCTTGGACAATCCTATCCTTGAAACTTTGTGCCAACAGTTTGGGGAAGACCCTTTTCTATTCCAACATGACTGTGCCCCAGTGCACAAAGCAACGACTATAAATACATGGTTTGATGAGTTTGGTGTAGAAGAACTTGACTGGCCCTAACACGGAGCCCTGTGACCTCAATCCTATCAAGCACCTTCGGGATGAACTGGAACGGAGTTTGCGAACTAGACCTTCTCGTCCAACATCAGTGCTTGACCTTATAAATGCCCTACAGAATGAATGGGCAAAAATTCCCACAGAAACACTCTTGTGGACAGCCTTCCAAGAAGAGTAGAAGCTGTTATAGCTGCAAAAGGTGGACCAACTCCATATTAAAGTGTACGTATTTGGATACGTTCTCATTGCAGGTCAAGCCAAATATGTTATAGTAACTGCAACCTTTTATCTAAAATATACACACGTGGACAAAATTGTTGGTACCCTTCGGTCAATGAAAGAAAAACTCACAATGTTCACAGAAATAACTTTAATCTGACAAAAGTAATAATAAATAAGAATTCTATGAATGTTAACGAATGAAAGTCAGACATTGCTTTTCAACCATGCTTCAACGGAATTATATAAAAAAAAGAACTCATGGAACAGGCCTGGACAAAAATGATGGTACCCCTAACTTAATAGTTTGTTGCACAACCTTTTGAGGCAATCACTGCAATCAAACGATTCCTGTAACTGTCAATGAGACTTCTGCACCTCTCTGCAGGTATTTTGGCCCACTCCTCATGAGCAAGCTGCTCCAGTTGTTTCCGGTTTGAAGGGTGCCTTTTCCAGACGGCATGTTTCAGCTCCTTCCATAGATGCTCAATAGGATTGAGGTCAGGGCTCATAGAAGGCCACTTTAAAATAGTCCAATGTTTTCCTCTTAGCCATTCTTGGGTGTTTTTAGCTGTGTGTATTGGGTCATTGTCCTGTTGCAAGACCCATGACCTGCGACTGAGACCCAGCTTTCTGACACTGGCCAGCACATTTCTCTCTAGAATCCCTTGATACTCTTGAGATTTCATTGTACCCTGCACAGATTCAAGACACCCTGTGCCAGATGCAGCAAAGCAGCCCCAGAACATAACAGAGCCTCCTCCATGTTTCACAGTAGGGACAGTGTCCTTTTCTTTATATGCTTCATTTTTCTGTCTGTGAACATAGAGCTGATGTGCTTTGGCAAAAAGTTCAATTTTTGTCTCATCTGTCCATAGCAGAAGCTTTGTGGCTTGTCAACATGTAGTTTGGCATATTCCAGTCTGGCTTTTTTATGATTTGTTTTCAACAATGGTGTCCTCCTTGGTCGTCTCCCATGTAGTCCACTTTGGCTCAAACAACGACGGATGGTGCGATCTGACACTGATGTTCCTTGAGCATGAAGTTCACCTTGGATCTCTTTAGAAGTCTTTCTGGGCTCTTTTGTTACCATTGGGATTATCCGTCTCTTTGATTTGTCATGAATTTTCCTCCCTTGGCCACGTCCAGGGAGGTTGGCTACAGTCCCATGGATCTTAAATTTCTGAATAATATGTGCAACTGTAGTCACAGGAACATCTAGCTGCTTGGAAATGGTCTTCTAGCCTTTACCTTTAACATGCTTGTCTATAATTTTCTTTCGAATCTCCTGAGACAACTCTTTCCTTCGCTTCCTCTGGTCCATGTTGAGTGTGGTACATACCATGTCACCAAACAACACAGTGACGACCTGGAGCCCTATATATAGGCCCACTGACTCATTACAAGATTGTAGACACCTGTGATGCTAATTAGTGGACACACCTTGAATTAACATGTCCCTTTGGTCACATTATTTTCAGTATTTTCTAGGGGTACCACCATTTTTGTCCAGGCCTGTTCCATGAGTTTATTTTTTTAAATAGTTCTGTTGAAGCATGGTTGAAAAGCAATTTCATTGGTTAACATTCATAGAATTTTTTTTATATTATTACTTTTGTCAGATTAAAGTTATTTATGTGACCATTGTGAGTTTTTCTTACATTGACCGAAAGGTACCAACAATTTTGTCCACGTGTGTATTGATTATTTTGTCAGTTTTAAATAGCTCATTTAATTCAATTGCAACCCTACTTTCAAATCCAATATTGTCAAACAGGGCTATTTCATATTAATGACTTGAAGGAATGCAATCGAAAAACAAATCAATAATTGAAGACAAATAAGCCTAGTCTTTTAATTACGATGAAATAAAAAACATCCTATATAAAAGCAGGACGAGTCAGTGTGTGTCTGTGTCTTTTGTGGGTAACTTTACTTTACTAAATGAGGCCCATAGTCACGGTCAACACCCGACTCCCCTCCATGTTCCTCAATAAATATTGTGTTAATAGAAGCACATATTTTCAATACAGCAGAAACGAAAACTTTAATCACTCACTCTGAATCTGTGGCTTTTTCCGAGAAAACCCTCAACACAAAATCTCCCTCCTTGTGTGGTTCGAAGGTGGAAGGCACAATGATGTACTCCCCCGCAGGCAGACAGAAGCGTGAGCTCACCTCCCGAAGGTTTATGAAGAGCTCGGAGCGAGCGCTGGATGTGTGCTTGAGGAAGAAGTCACGCTTCAGATGCACACCTGTGCTGCCCAGAAACTGACAAAGACAGACAGATCTCTCTGAGAATTATTCCGTTTTCTCATGCAAATGAATTAATTATGAATTTTTCAACACGCTAGAGCAAAGCTTAAACCAGAGATTTGCACCAGAAAAGAACAGGCACTGACCTGACGGCATTTGGCATAGCTCATGGATTACTTAAGATCAGGCATAATTTTATTATTGTTAGATATGGCTCAAACTCATACCTCTTTGGGAACCTGGAAATGATTTAAAAGTAAAAAAATGAGTAAGATAACAACTCAAAAAGGACACAAAACTCAAGATCATTCCTGAATCTATTTATCTAATCTTCAGGGAAACAAGCACCGATATACAGGGTGGGTGAAAAGTAACTAGGCATTGGTAATAAAGTCCATATTACTAATAGAAATTTATTGAACCAAATTGTACTTTATTACATAGGAAAATGAAAGCATATTTTGCATTCGTCAGCCAGTTTCCTTCTGATGGAAGTTGATTGGGATATTGCCGAGAGCATCCTGAATCCATTCCTCCAAGTGCTCCAGTGTGCAAGGCTTCGTCAGGTACACCTCCTCTCACAAGTGAGATCTGGAGTTCTTGGAGGCCATTCAAAGGGACTGTATCATCCCAATCAACGTCCTGGAAAATTCTGGTCTAACCACGCACGCACAGTAAGAGCAACATGGGGAGGGACTGTTTTCATTGATACTACAAATTCTATGGCCATTAAATATTGCCTAGTTAAGATCACTCACCCTGTGCTACAGTACATCTGCATATACAGTACAGGATTAAACCAAAGACTTGAAAACTGTTAGGAAGCAACACTACATAATGCTGTACCGTGCCAACATACCGGATTATTAGAAATAGAAATGTACAATTACAGACACTAGAACATCTACTGTATATTTGTACTTTCATTTACGGAGCTTCAAAGGGTTTGGGTTAGACTGTACATAAAGTGTTGCTTTTCCTTACAAGAAATTCCTTATGTTTCTGGACCAGAGCATATCACATCACATCATAAGTGTAATATAGTGTTGTGCTTGTTTCTAATAAAAGTAATATATTACTTTTACTTATTTCTTTTCTATAACAGTAATACGTATGCTAACATATAAACTATTACTTGTTACTATCAAAAGTAATGCATAACTGTTGCATCACTTTTAAATAGGTATAGTTCGTCACGTGCTACTGTATATTGAGATTTAGTCACACAAGTCAGCCCATGAAAATGAGTCAAGATCTCAAGATGCTTCTGTAAATTTTGGTGAAATGTTTGCCAAAGGTCCATAGATCTAGTTTGTCATCGGACATACTGTAGCTTCCGTCATTCGTAATCAGTTTTAAGAATTCTGTTTACATGGATCTTTCAAAGGTACTTCGACTTTTCACTTATACAGTAATTAGTAATTACAAAATACGAGCGTGAACGAAAGTGGAAAAAAATATATATAATTGCGCACGTCGCATGTGACGACATCATCATAGAGTAAATGTAACATGCATAGATATCTTGATATTATGGTTAGAATCATGGTATTGTAGAGTTACTTTACTTTGATCATTTCAGTATGTAAAACAGTCGGTTTTCATCAATTTGTGCTAGACGCACGATTCAAGGAAGAGTATTGCACATTTGTGTTACTAATTGATAAAACTATATAATATAGCTATTACTGTATTATAATTGCATTACTATATTCAAAAGGAACGATCAAAAGTAATATATTAAGTTAACATTTTACTTTTATCAGAAGTCACAGAGTATAAATAGGCCTAGTCTTCATTTGTAATTTAGTCCTACTATAACCAGGAACATATTGTTATACTTTATAGAGTAGACTTTCCCCCATCAATACCATAGGAAATTATTTGTAAAAAGAACGCAGACCGTCTTGACTCCAAATGGACTTTAAAAAAAAACAGTAAAAAAAAACAAACTGTGGCACTCTGGCACTAAGCATCATTCTTTTAGCTTTTTAACGTTATATTACAATATCCATATAATGTACAAAATTAGCTTCTTACCTCATAAATGGCATATCCAATCGTTTCCATGTCTTTGCCCTCTCGTCGTAGCAGCCGCCGGTCCTTCTGCATGAGTGCCACCAGAAAACTGCAGCCATCTTGACCTTCAGTGTCTGGGTCCTTAAGCACGATTTTGTACTGGGGGTTGATCCAAAAAGTTGCTGCATGCATAATAAAATACGTAGACGTTATCCATGGGCTGAATTCTCTATGATCTGGAATTCATATATAACAAGTGAGTATAATGTGGTTAAAGAATGCAGATAAACTAAATGAAGCGTTAGTACATGGGTAGTTCCTGCAGCCTCCAGCCGTGCTGCCTCTCCGCCACTCTCCTGGGTACAAGGACGAATTCCACTTCTTCAGCTCCCTGCTGTGTAGTGCATCTGCTGTCAGATTACAGATCTCCAATCTGCTGAACTCCCTCATGAAATCATTAAATGACATCCTGTTGTGAGGGGGAAAGGAAGAGAAATTATGTGAATAGAAATAATAAAGTATGAAAAAGCCACTTTGTTATATAGAAACATTATTCGCGCATCGTGGCTTTCTCTTTTATATACTGTATTAACAGCTAATTGACTGGGACTTGCATGGTGTCAGGGATAACCCCTAGAGGGCGCCAAAGCGCCCAGAGACTTCCTTTGGTTTTCTGTTTTCTTTGCGTCCATGTCCCAGAATGCACCTCGGTCAGGTGATGGGAGCGCTCACCTGAACCGAGGTTGCTCATTAGTTTGATTATAAATGTTCTTGAGTTTCACCAGTCTAGGTCTTGCATCTGTTTGATTAGGGTTGCTGTTCATTTTGGGTTTTGCTGTCTCAAGTTAAGTGGTTTGTTTGTTTCCCTGTGAAGTTCTGTTTATTCTCCTAGTCCTATGTATATTCTCCTAGCTCCATGTTTTTCCTAGCCTTTTGTTAGCTCCTAGCCCTTTGTTAGCCCTAGCCTATGTGTAGCCCCTAGCCTCATCTCCTAGTCACATATGGTTTGTCTCCTGTTTGGTCTGTCATGTGTTGTTTATCTCCTGGTTAAGTTCCCATTCTGTTTCCCTTGTGTTTGTACTCATTAAAAGACTTTCACCCGCATGTCACCTCTGCATATATGCCTCTCCTTCTACCCACAGCACCCATTACACATGGTAGACAATCCACATTATGTAATACTAATGATCTAATACCAAAACAGATTAAGTGTGTTGTTAATATAACAACTGTAAGGACATATTTATTCTTATTAAATCGTTACAAAAGGAGCCTCCGCTGTCACTGCTTTTTAACAGTCAGGTAATTTCCCTCTCTGGGAAGGTGTTCAGGTCTTCTTAGGTTTCTCAATAATATGACAAGCTGCATTTTCTTCTTAATAAATTCAACAAAGAGAAAAAAAGACAGGACAATACAGAAATAACTTACAGTGCGTTGCAAAAATATGCACACCCCTTGAACTTTTCCACATTTTGATACAACTACAAATTTAAATGTATTTCATTGGGATTTTATGTGATAAACCAGCACAAAGTGGCACATTATTGTAAAGTGGAAGGAAAATCATAAAAACAATTATTAAAGAAACAATTACAAAATAAAAATATGAAAAATGTGCCCCCTTCACTCTTATACCCCTATCTAAAATCCAGCAGAACCAATAGCCTTTAAAAGTCACCTAATTAGCAAATAGAGTCCAGCTGTGTGAAATTTAATCTCACTATAAATACAGCTGTTCTGTGAAGCCCTCAGATGTTTGTTAGAGAACATTACAGCATAATTACAGCATTACAGAAGCCCTAAGAACACACCAGACAGGTCAGGAATGAGGTTAGAAGGAAGGAGAAGTTTAAAGCAAGGTTAGGTTATAAAAAAATATCCGAAGCTTTGTACATCTCATGGAGCACTGTTTAATCCATTATCTGAAAGTGGAATGAATATGGCACGACGGCAAACCTACCAAGACATGGGTGTCTACCTTAACTGACGTTAATCAGAGAAGCAGCCAAGAGGCCCATTGTAACTCTGGAGAATCTGTCCACAGGACAACTTTTAGCTGTGCACTCCACAAAAGAAGGCCATGAATTGTAACGTTTGCAGTTTGTGACAGCCATCTAGAACAGCAAATTGGAATTCTTATGGCTTTCTCTCAACAGTTTGTGGTTGTAATGTGACAAAATGTACAAAAGCTCAAGGGGTATGAATACATTTGCAAGGCTCTGTATAGTCAATATAATGGTATATACTGTACACTGATCAACCATAACAATAAAACCCTAAAACATTAAGCCAAATATTGTGTTGGTTTCCTTTGTGCCACCAAAACATCTCATGCCTCCACAAGACCTCTGAAGGTGTTGTGTGGTGTCTGGTACCAGGATGTTTCAAGGTTGAGATCATGTCTGGCGCATTCTATGGATACTCGGTTAGATTGAGATCTGGGGAATTTAGAGGCCAGATCAACATACTTGAACTATTTGCCTGTTAAGCCCCTTACACAGCAATCTGTGATGCAGTTACCACCCTGTTACCACCCTGTGGCTGGCCTTTGGTCTCTACTGGAATAGATAAGACTTGGGTGCACAGTCTTTTCTGTTATATATTGATAATCACTGTCAATGCTATGTGGTGTTGTATGTATGGTTGATCGGTGTATGCATTATGTGATAACATGAACCGACTTGTCTTTCTTTTTCTTTTCCTGTAATAGCATTGCCTGTCATATTTTATTCCCTACCTAGTAATTTAACATTTTTCTACGACTGTAATGGTGGGTGAAATACGAATACATGGTATTTGCTACCAAGAGCAACTATTTGTTCTTTAAATCGACAATGCATTCATTTATTATAGCATTGTTAAAAACTGATACTGCACCAGAACTCCCCATCTTCACAGCAGTTATGCAGACGTGCCCTTACGGAAGGGTCAATCCCATTCCACTCCTTGGAACTAAATGGGACAAAGAATGAATTACATCCTTATCTATTTTCTCTTGCTCCAGATTTAGAAAAAGAAATATTTCTTTGCCCTTTATGGATCATTATGTATTCACTTATTCTGCAATCTCACTTATCACTCCAGGCTCCAGTCCATTCCACCTCTCCCCAGGGGTTCCTGATGCGAAGCAACTTTACAAGGTTTCCTTTAAATTCCACCTACCCAAAAGGAGTTCAGAGTTAAGTCACCACTACAAATGGTTTATTCTAGCCAACAAGTTCCTTACTCACCTCCTCCACTCCTGTAACAGAATAAGCATGGCCTTTCACCAGCTTTTTGAAGGTGACTGCCTCCATGTCAAAGAAACCTGTGACCTAAAAGTAGGAATGCCTTTAGAAATCTTATGTGTACTCTTTATGTAAATTAATGCATATACAGTACAATAGTGTATATACTCACATCTATAGAGCAACCCATTAGAGATCCTCTTTCTACAGCTCGTCGGATGATGCTGAAGAGGTTGGCTGGAGCTTTCTTTAGTTCATACATTTCCGTAACACCACCGGTAAAATCCTCAAACCCCTCAGAGGTGCAGCCTCCAGAGAGCGCCTCATAACAACCATTTAATCTGTCACGCACATGCACAAATTTATTATACACATAGTCCACTGTAATTGGAAAACTTTTACACCTGGTCATTCATGCAATTATATAATTAGCAGGCTAACCGAAAATTAGGGACAATCTAGGCAATTTCTGCGAGCCTGGGTTTGGTGTAGATTCACATTTCTGCTTTGGGGCAACATGAGTCTTGTGCTAAAACAACTCAAACATTAATGTGCTCTGCATTCTGCCATGCTTTTCTGCTCACCATGGTTGTAAATGGTGGGTTCTGTGGCTACAGTAGCAAAGGTTAAGATTATGCCAAACCCCTCTTACTTGGCATATGCCTTCTCTACTAGTGCGCTCCAGAACTCCGCCCCTTCCGCTGAGTGGACAAACAGAAGCTTCCCATCTCTCACCGGCAACCGGTCATCAATCACTACATCCACCCATTCCCCAAACTGCCAAAACTGCAACAAAGAAGTGAAAAACCTCTGAAACAGTATATTGGGTCGATCAGAAAACTTAAGACTAATATTAAGTTGACATTTTAATGACAGGTCTAAAATTGATCAATCGCATACTAGCAAGGTTAGTATAGGAGGTATAGGGCATACAACATATCATATCATTTTAACATGTTATTATTTTGAAATATATGAAAATATGTTTGTCCCTAATGGCTTCCCATAATCGCAGTGCAGTTATCCGGCCGTGTGTAATAATGGCACGTTTGGGGCGGATAATAAAATGACTGAGAAAACATCACCAGGTGTGCTGATTGGTTTGGATAAAACCAACGTTGTGTGCTTGAGCTACCTTCAAGGGGAACTATTTTTACATTAGATGTAAGCAGTGGGAGTGGTGGCTCAGGCACCTAAGGCTCTACAGTAGGTTGTTGATCTGAGGATCTGAGTTCAAGGCAATTTTTCACAGTGACATCACAGCTTGCGTGTGACTGCAGGGTTTGTAGTTCCAGAAAATGTCAGACAAGATGATTTCTACAAACAGCTAACAGTATAACATTAGCAATGCAACATTACTCTCTAATTCAAAAATCATTGCCTTAAGCATTAAGCATACTGTAGCAGACCATCATAGAAAACTGTTAGTCTTCTTTGCTTTCTTCAACAAATGCTGATCCCTACATGATTGGCTTTGGAACAAGTCCCATTGAACAATCCATGCAGTTTACTTCAGATGACTGAGCCTATTCATACACGGACTCATGTATGTTGTTGAAATTTGACAAGAGGGAGCGAGCTCTGCCCTGCCCTGGTGAGTTGTAGGCAATTGGGTATCTGTTTTCCCCATAAATACTCCCTGTAAATATAGCAGTGAGGGAGTTGAATTGCTGTATATGCAAGTCTGTCTGCTGAATGCTGCTCTGGGGGATGGGAAGGAAAAGACCATGCGGGAAAACAAGATTTTAGCCCTGATATTAGCAGATAATAGCATCTTCAGATTAGTAAAAGAGATCGTGTTGACATTGCCGTGATGACATGATACCTGGAAGTGAAATATTCCTGCATATTGCTGATGGAAGCTCTGGCCATGAGGTACCACACGGCGCAGCAGTGGCTCGTTCAGAGTTAGACATGCGATGGCTGCCAGCAGCCAACAGTCCCCTGGGTCAAAAAGTATCAATTAGCAACATACAAAAATATTATAATAATTTTACCTCGTTTTCCACCCCACTTTGGTCACCTGCCATTTCCCAGTCCCCAGCAAGCTACCCCCTACAGCTACCAACCAAGAGGGGTCAAGGCTAACACATCCATCCTGCTTCTGAGACATACACAGTAAAGCTTGCCAACTGCACCTTTTCGAAGAACTTCTGCTCATGCTCAAGTCATAGAGCAGAGTAACACATTTGGAGAAATCTCTCTTTTTTGTATATATTGTATGAGGTCACAAATGCCTATGATTTACAGCACTAGAGTGATTACGATTAACAGGTAGGAGAAATGGTAGCCCTCCAACCCAGAGACAGGGGCGAACCTTGCTCTGGCAATTTCAGGATTTACACTTGTGATCTCTTGAGGATCAGGATAACACTTTTCCGTTCATTCAGACTCAGTCAGGAGTCAAAAGAAATTATTTTAATATTGTTACAAAATAGATAAAGTTACTTTCTTAATATTTTTGGCCCAGAAATTAGCTCCACTGCCATACAGCTGCTCAGCTTTGATCGTTTTTTATTAAAAGGAAACTTACTTTACATGCCAGAGTTTCAACAAAAGAACTATTGTTACTGTACATGAGCTGGAAAAATCAGTTTGCAGTACACCTTACAGTCAGCAGAGGGCTCTATAAATGACGACATCCATCCATCCATCCATCCATCCATCCATCCATCCATCCATCCATCCATCCATCCATCTAGGAACTTCTGTAATCCAACTAGGGACTGTGGAGGCCAATGGTGACCATTGTATCTATCCCCATTTTTAAAACCGTAGTAGGACCTCTGGTCAACATTCACACACTGCGAGCAATTTGGGAACGCCAGGTAGCCTAATCCTCATGTCTTTTGACTGTGGGAGGAAACCGGAGAACACAGAGGAAACCTACCAAGTACGGTGAGATCATGCAAACTCAATGCTAAGCCAAGTCGCCATCTAAATGACACACAGCTCTTTCATCTCATACATTTATGAATCATTTCATTTCAAATTATTGCCTTAAAAAACATAATCTTTCAATTCTTTCTAATAATATTCTCAAGCTAAAACAAGCTCTTTACATCCCTTCTGCAGGTGCAGTGTTGTACCTAGAGCTCCTTGGCAGATGTCCGTGCGAGTAGCTCCATCTATAATGAAGTGTGGATCAGTACAGAACTCCTGGAGTGCACAGAGAAGACCTAGGGTTCAGACAGGGCACAGAAGTGACTGGAATATCTATGAGGTTTGTAGGTGTTTGGATGCAAACTGTGACAGATGGTAACAAAGCCTCCACAGGTAAGCAGCTCGTGGGAGGCTTCTATTCTACAGACTCTTACCGTGGGTCTCATCCAGCGCACTCCTTTTGTTTTGGCAGTGCCAGGTGCCAGCTCCTTGAATCCCAGTGCGGAAGGTTGGGCTGGGAAGGTTTCGTCTTCATATAAACGGCCACTTTGAAGACATCTGGCGCGGAGAGATTCAAAGTCTTGACCAAGGAACTTCAGAGCGTTATCGTTTTGTCCAAGACCTTCATTGCGGTCCCACTCGCTCCTCAGTCGAGCAGCCACTCCAGTGGCATATATCGGCTCCATAGGTCAGTAGCTATTCACTTTGAGAATGGCATGAAAATTAATAAGAGATCCAGAAATGTGATGCTGTACTATAATTTAAACATTGATATAAGTAAGCTAATTATTATTATTATTATTATTATTATTATCATTAATAATAATAATAATAAGCATACATAATGTAATGCATAACCCCTAAGCCAATCTGGATAAAAGCGTCTGCCAAATGCCTAAATATAAATGTAAATTTAGATATATGTAGATGAAATATTATTTTCAGTACATAAGGCATCAGTGGTTATTCTCTAAGAAATTACAGCCAAAATGAATGATCAGACATACTAAACACCAGTTAAATAGAAAACTACCTACCTTTAGATCCCTAGTTCTAATATTCTCGATAACACTCGCCAGTTCACATTAAAGATCTTGGTTATTGCTTATGTTTAATCAAGTTAGTTTATTTTCTGTATAGCCAGAGCTCTCCCAAATGCCAAGCCTGCCGCTGTGTCCTGTGCCAACAGTGCTAAAAAAAAACACAAGCCTGAGAGAGGTGCTGGGTTGCCAGATTTGGTGAACTGCTTTCCTCCCAGTCATGTTTAAAGCCTCTTACTGTACTTCAGTTTTAACTGAAGTTACAATTCTGTTTTCTTTAATCCAATACTATGAAGGGATTCAGTTTAATTTAAAAAAATATATATATATGTATATCCAACTGAGTTGTATGATTCAATCTGGCATCACTCTTCAGGCTGACAGTTCTACACTTTATGGGTTGGGCGACTGCAGAGAGGAGGAGCAGTGAGCCGACTGCAGACCAGTAGGCGTGTCTTTCAGCAGCCTTTCAGACACACCCTTCAGACTACCCTGTTACTCTGTGTAACCTCCCCTGGGTCATTTTGCTACACTACCAATAAAAAATTATGTTTTTTTTATATTATTATTATTATTATTATTATTATTATTATTTCCATAATGTCTAAGCTTTCTTGCGATAAACAAATTTCCAAAACATGATAAACTTTTTCATTCCTTAAAGGATTATTTTACGCATATGCGTAGGAAAAATGTTTATATCATATTTAACAGAGGCATGGTTTACGCTTTTATGAGAAACCAAAACCCATTTGATTGGATGGCTGGGAATTTGGCAGAAATATATATTTTTTAATAATATGGGCATAGGCATACAGGTTTTTTTTTTATTTCCCCCCGATTTTCTCTCTAATTTAGTTGCTTCCAATTCCCACCTCTCACTAGGGGGTTCCCACTTTAAGGCTACTATTACCACTCAGGGAGGGCTGAAGACTATCACATTTCCTTCGAACCACGTGACACAAGCCGACCGCATCTTTTCGAACTGCTCGCCAGCGCACAGACGCGCATGATTGGCTGTAGAGCTGTGATTGATGTGAGAGTCCAACCCCAGTGAGAGAGCTCAGCCAATCAGCTCTCTCTAGGCCTCCGGCTGCGAGCTCAAGCATCACCCGAGAATCGAACTAGCAATCTCCTGTTTTTTATTTATTTATTATTTTTAAATATGACAGATACTTGAAAATAATTATTTGACAAGATTTGCTAAGTTCTTTCTCAACATATTGTAATGTATGAACAAATTCCAAACTCATTCCAGATGTGCTCCCCTCCCCTCTCTTCTATTATTTATTCATTCATCTTCTATAAAGCTTTATCATGTATACAGGGTCACAGGGCCTGGAGCCTATTCCAGTAGGACTTAGGGCATGAGGCAGGGCACTCACACAATTTGCAATTTGGGAACACTAATTAGACTTTGGAAACTGGAATAGTGGAGGAAACCCACCACAAACAGAGATCCTGAAGCGGGAATCAAACCTGGACCCTGAAGGTGCGGGGTCACAGTGCTAAACCACTATCCACTATGTACTGCCTGAGCTATTATTGATGTGATTAAATCACGTTACAGACTTACAGTTTGTATGTAATTCATTACTAATATGTACAGTAAGTGCCTTTTAGTGTAATAAAAACATATATGCAACCATGTACTGAATTTCAACACGGTCATCAATATCATAATGAAACGGTTCTCTGAGATTGTCTGCACATTGTCAGTTTAATATCTAAAATTCCAACATTTTGGACATTTAACCTTCAGCAAGCTTCAATTAATTCCATCAGCTACACATCTGAGTGTAGAATTTAACAGCACAGCACCAAAAAGCTCATATAGAGCAGGGGTAGCTTAGTGGTTATTGGTGTCGGACTATTGATCAGAACGTCCCAGGTTCAAACCCTACCACCACCAAGTTGCTGGTATTGAGCCCTTGAGCAAGGCCCTTAACCATCAACTGATCAGACATGTAATGAGATAAAATGGAAGTTGTTCTGTATAAGGGTGTCCAGCAAATGCCATACATGCAAATGTAAATTTAGCCTTTCCTTAAAAAGAAATGATTGGAAGATGAAGGAAAGCAGTTCCTCTACAAACATGGAAAGCTAAAAAAAAAAAAAAAGTGGATAATGTAAAGTGCAGCTAATTATAGCATGTTATGTCAATTAAGTCCATCAGCTACACATCTGAGTGTAGAATTTAACAGCACAGCACCAAAAAGCTCATATAGAGCAGGGGTAGCTTAGTGGTTATTGGTGTCGGACTATTGATCAATTTATGAATAGGTGGTCTGAAAACAAGCAATGTCAGATGTCCCCCACTAGGGGGCGATAGTCGACAATAGTATAATGAGACCATCACCTGATATTATAGCTTCATATGGCCATACTGTACATTGCATGGATCTCTCAGCACAACCAGAAATGTACAAAAAGCTGCTGTGGTGTTTTCTGATATCTTTAACATTATAAATCATGTCGTTGTTCTCTAAATAAGCGTGTGCGCTGGTGGCATGTGCCACTGAGATTGAAGTCAAAAACTTTCAGCATGTGGAATACTTTCAGCAGATCTACTATACTCCCCTAAGGATCTAAGCACAGATGAACATAAACACAGCACTGCACTGCATGTCTTGTCTCCTGTGTCATGCAGTTCATCTGCTGCTTAAAGCCCTGTGCTAAAAATACTTAGACACGTTTAGCCAAATAGAGCAAATATGTACTTACGCTGTCAAGTAGGTCTCTTTTTGGTGAGAGGAAGAATGGTCGAAACCCCAAACTCCAACCTTCCACACATTCTGTACTCACATACAGTACACACCAAGTGTTATATTGCTGGTTAATCAGCAGCCTAGGTTAATCACCTTATGTTTGCAACACTTGCACTCTCGAGACTGCTGGAACATTATAATATTTATTCTTTTATTATTTAACATGCTGTTGCTGCCCCGTGGCACAGCTGAATGCAGAACAATGTGCAATCTTATCTTATGTAAATTGTATAGTGTCAGTGTGAACTCTCAACCTATAATTTATGTAGCCTACTCAGCCCATGCATGTGTAGGTTGTACTTTGTTTACTCTCATATGTATAGGCAGTAGTATACAGTATGTACAAAGAAAAAAAAATGATAGTGTTGAATAAAATATTTCAATTCTGATGATTTCTCTGTAAATTTCCAACAACAACAGCAAGGTTGCACGTGGGATAGTGGTTAGCATTGTCGCCTTGTACCTCCAGGGTCCGGGTTCGATTCCTGCCTCGAGTCTGTGTGTGGAGTTTGCATGTTCTCCCTGTGCTTGGTGGGTTTCATCAAGGTGCTCAGGCTTCCTCCCACAGTCCAAAGACATGCAGATTAGGCTAATCGGTGTTCCCAAATTGCACATAGTGTATGAATGAATGTGTGCATGTGATGGATTTGCACGTCTTCCAGGGTTTACTCCTGGGATAGGCTCCAGGTGACCATGTATAAAGGATAAAGCATTAATTCAACAGCAAGGTAGACATTTATAGTACTGTGTGTATGATTCTACACAGTTTTTTAGATAACATCCTACCATGCTTTTTTTTTACGTATACAAAGGCTGCATTTGATCTGTTTTTTGGATCAAAGATGGCAGAAAAAAATCAGTGCCTTGCATAAGTATTCTTTTCCTTGACCTTTTTCATATTTTTGTAGTGTTATACAACCTGGAACTAAAATGAATCTTTAAGGGCAAAAAAAAAAAGACAGTTTAACCAGCTGTGACTGAATCGACATGTGCATTTAGATCTATGGACAAGACATCAGAGCTGGGGTTGGAGTCTCTCATCCAAAATGCACACTGAATGAACTTAAAGCTTATGCATTAGGACATATGATGTGCAAGGAACAAGAGAAGAACAGCAGAAGATGTGAGCTACAGTAGAACGTGATTGCAGGATGTAATCAGACAGCAAGAAGTATCCACTGACAACTACATGTAGAGAGAGACTTCATTAATTGGCATTACACAGGCAAAAATGAAGATTTATGAGTTTGTTTTGCAACAAACACAAGTACTGGAATAGAGAGAGGTGTGTGTATGTGTGTGTGTGTGTGTGTGCGCGTTAGGGCGGGGAGGGGGGGGGGCACAGGGTCTAGTCAGCTAAGCCATTCTTCATAAGTATACACAATGTGAGTGGTGTCTACCAGAACAGAATGTCTAATCCCTTCAGTAAGGGGGGGGGGGGGAAGGGGCGTTAGTGTCTCTGTTATGCTGTGGGAAGCATTTTACTGAAATGTTTTTGGTCCATTTGTTCCATTAGACAGAGGGCTCAGTGCAAAGCAATAAGAATGCAGAATCATTTATATCCTGATGGGAATGGTCTCTTCCAGGATGACTCTGCCCCTTTTCCAATTACCCTGTCTTATAAACCCTGTTTTTTTTTTTTGTTTCCTTTCGCACCCATTGACAGTATATGATGGATGGACTTTATTGTTATCCGAGGAACATTTTGGATCACACTCTGTAAAGATGAAAATTGTATCCCTGAAGGACAAACAGTTTCAGGATATGATGTAATTTCTTCCACTTTCCTGTTTACTGAGTGTGAGCAAGAGATAGAGACAGTGCAGACATTAGAGATGCGGCACCAGAGAGAGAGAGAGAGAGAGAGAGAGAGAGAAAGAAGATGAAACGCTCATGTTGTACGTCATTTGAGCTTCCATGCTGTAATTTGTATAAGTACACATAGTATTTGTTGATTTATTACATGCACACTGTATGACCAAAAGTATGTGGACACCTTCATGGTTAATTCAAACCACTTCCTAGGTCGTGACTAAACATGTTTCGTTGTGATGCAATGCTATTTTGCACACAGCAAGCTTTATAATGTCGAGGTTTGTCAAGTGTGGTGTCGAAGAACTCGACTGGCCTGCACAGAACTCTGACCTCAACATTCATAATCAACTTTGTGATTAACCGGATTGCTGACTGCACCCTAGGCCTCCTCATCCTGTACCACTAATGCTTTCGTGGCTGAATGGGGGCAAATACCCACAGCCATGCTTCCAAATCTAGTGGAAATTTTTCTAGATGTTATAATATGAGGGAGTATCAAAAGATTTTAAGATTAGCACGCCACAGCTGTACATCTTCCATCAGACGACTTAAAACCTGGAAGTAGAATTTGCTGTTGACGAATTGAATTTTGAATGCACAGTGCTGCAAATTCTGAGTACACAATGCTGCAAATGTTGAAAAAGATGCTGAGCATGAACTTGATCCAACTGCGAACATGCCTCGACTTTTTTTCTTCATCTCAGGGTCGTACTTATACACCCAAGTGAATAACTTGGCACAACACTGAACATGTTCAAATCACACATGAGGATGTTCTCATGAGAGCAACGAATGGTCATTGGTAGGCTTCTCGTCTGTTATGCGGAAGTCCTGGTTTCAGTTCCTATCCAATGGCCAAACCCCAGCCACTGGGTGCAGTGCCGGTCCAAAACCTAGATAAAATCAGAGGGTTGCAGCAATAAGGGCATCCTACGTAAAACCTTTCCCAAAATTGTGATGATCCGCTGTAGCGACCCCTAGGAGCAGCCAAAAGACCAACAATATAATAAGAGCAACAAGGGGACTAAATATATAATGGGGTGTTCAACAGGTACACTACCGCTCAGAAGTTTAGGATCACTTTCTAACATGGTAGTTCCTGATTTTTATTCCTTTCTTCATTGTAAAGCAATGCTGAAAGCGTTTAAAATATGCAATAATCTTCTTTTTAAACAGTTGATGTTAAGTTGTACCTGCTAATCATGATCTGTAAAGCCTTCATAACGGCTCTAATCTGAGGTGCTGGTTGTTAATTGGTGATTTTTAAGGCTTGTACCTCTAAATGAACTCCTCCTCTGCAGCAGACGTAAGTTTTGGTCTTGCTTTCCTGGGATGGTTTTCATGAGAGAGACAGTTTCATGGGTTTTACAAATGCACTTGACACAATACTATTTTTGCAAGAACTATTCCATAACAGCTGACCTTCATGTCTTAAAATAACACCTTTACATGATTACCTAATTCCGTATGTGGTATTTTATAGTTTTGAAATTCCCAGTATTGTTGTAGGATGTAGAAAATTAATCATTAAACAAAAACAAAGAAATTTGCAAGTGATCCTGAACTGTTGAGCGGGAGTGTATTTATGCGTGTTATGGTCTGTCAGTCATTCTCCATATGCACCTGTTGAACATCATAAATATGAGCAATTAGAAAAGGCATAAAAACCATGAGGAGCACAGGCAAGATTTGAACACCCAACCATGCAAACCACCGATCCACCTTACAAGCCCCCGGTATGATTGATGGTCAGGCGTCCACATACTTTTGACCTTATAAACATATGAGTATAAGCTTAGAAAATTCATATTCGTCTGTAATGCAGTTGTACTTCGTGTATGTGTCAGCCTAGCGCACACTGCAGCCTGTGCGTGTTAAAGCTCGAGCAGGCCGCGTGCTCTGCATGAGAAACGCACGGCCAACGCGCAGGCGCGCGCGCGCGCGCACACACACACAAAGCATCCGCACCGCTTCATGCTCGAGCGGCACTCTCGCGCTCCTTTTTTTTTTTTTTTTAAACCAGATTTAACCAGAGGTGGCGCTGTTTTGCGTGTGTGTGATCGCAGAGACACAGATTTCCGCCTTCCTGCTCAAAACAGCTTGACTTGTCAAAGCCTGGAGCGGGCTGTCCACGGGAATGCAGCGTGTTCAGTGGAAGTAGAATATGAGCGTTGTTGCGGGTGGCACGTCGTGACACGCGCAACGCTTTTTTTTTCTTTCTCCCGCAAGATGCGGGTAACTGAGAGCGACGCTTGATCGAGAAGACTTGTACTTCGGTTTTCCTCCCCGTACACAGTCAGCATGTCGGAGCGAGGAGGAGTTCAGCGAGCGGGAGTCGCGTCTCCGCACCTGCAGCCCTTCAAGTCGGTCAGCATCCCATCAAATCGCCCGGTGCAGATGAACTTGTTTGCGACGTGGGAGATCGACCGCTCCTCACCCAGCTGCGTGCCAAGGTACGAGTGCGTGCGTTCGTTCATGCGCGCGCCTTGTTACATTGTAACTCCTGTCACGCTGTAAGACGCCCTCAGTCATCTGAAACTTCACTTAACAACTCCTTCATTGCATGTGCTTCATTTTTTTTTTGTTGATGTTAAGATATTTCCTGCCGTTTCTTCCTAAACTATATATTTTTGAAATATTTTTGTTGTTTCTTAGTGATTGTGTGCCTCTCTGACGTCATAGAGGAACATAGGCTGTGTTTAGAATTAAGAGGGCTGGTGAAACATTTTTCCTAAAAGCTTTACGCATCCAGGGACTGAGTTCGAATTCCCACCTCGGGGTGTGTGTGCATGGAGTTTGCATGTTCGCCCCGTGCTTGGTAGGTTTCTTCCGGGTAATCCGGTTTTCTCCCACAGTCCAAAGACCTTCAGATTAGGGTAATTGGCGGTCCCAAATTGCCTGTAGTGTGAATGAGCGAGCGAGTGTAGGTGTGTGTGTCCTGCAATGGATTGGCACCCTGTCCAGGGTTGACCCCACCTCGTGCCCTAAGTCTCCTGTGATAGGATCCAGGCCCCCTGTGACCCTGAATACAGTATAAAGTGGTATAGACGATGAGTGAGTGAGTGAGTGAGTGAGTGGTGAAGCATTTTTCCTAAAAGCTTTGCACATCCAGGGTCCGAGTTCGATTTTTTCCGCCTCGGGGTCTGTGTGCTTGGAGGTTGCATGTTCTCCCCTTGCTTGGTGGGTTTCCTCCCACAGCCCAAAAAGGCTAATTAAGCTATTGAGCAAATTGATGTTAGAATTTTGGCTGCTCTAGTCGAGGGGTCGTCACAACAGACCTTCCAATCTGCGCACAGGTTGTGGCACTGCCTCCATCCAGTGAATGGGTTTTGGGCATTAGGTTAATTGGTGTTCCGAAATTGTTCGTGGTGTATGAAAGTGTGTTTAAGTGTGTGTGATTCAGTGACCGTTTTTTTTTTCTTTTTTTCATTTTGTTCAATTTGATATGCTGTATATCCTGCACACAGTTGGTCTTAATGGAACAACAAGAAAAAAAATCCTGGAATATGTCTGTGCCATCAGGGAAGAAAAACTCCACAAATGTTATAACCTGGTTATTCAGTACATTCAGTCCTTCATCTGACTTCATTTTGTTGCCACATAACATTGCTGAGTCTAGACCCGATGAACTGAAGCAATCCCAGATCATAACACTGTCTCCAGAGGCTTGTGCTGTGGAAACTATGCGAGATTGGTGCATCGGTTCATGTGCTTCCCGTCTTACACTAATGCACACATCACTCTAGAATAGAGAAAATCTGAACTGAAGCCACATTACTTTTTTTTCATTGCTCCAAAGTCCAATCTTTATGCTCTCTAGCAAACCGAAGACGGCACGGTGGCTAGGCTAAATGCAGGTTAGGCTAATTGACATTCCTAAATTGCCTGTAGAGAGTGAATGGCAATCGGGTGTCGATTAAGTAAATGTCACAGAAATGACAGATATGTCTCCAGGGTGGGGCGTATCCATCTGCCAGATGTACCGGATGGCACGTGGCCAGCCCAAAATACCAAAAAAAGCAAACTGAATGTATTTGATGTATTTAATACAGCTTACCGAACAGATATAGCCCGGCTTAAATTAGTTTAAATCAGTTGAAAGTGTATCATACTGTATCTTACTGGCCCAGGAGCAAAATTCAAGTTTATGCTGAATGTCTATCACAAAAATCGTAATTTGAACCAGTTGAGGACTGTGAGTACTGAGAAATAAGTCACGAACATATCACTTTAGTTTACATATTGTTGGAACTACAATTATGACTACAATCCAGTTCTTCTTTCGCCATATTTATTCTCATAGAGAAACCGCAAACCGTCAGTTCAACAGAATAAATGACTATGTTTTTAGCATTTTCCTTAATGAACGCAGTCAAGATTAGCTAAGTTACCAGACAAATGAATAATGCTGCATTGAAATAAAATTTCCTCACCTCTAGCCAAAACACAGACCAGACACGACCTCAACTTTCAATTTCAACTTGTCTAGTCTGCTCAACTATCAGTTCGCTTTCATGCAATGACGTCAAGTTGAAATGGCCATACACTTTGAACACTTTGAACAGAACTTCAAATTCCCATTTACAAGTAAAGGCAAAAGCATCGTAATAACTAGGAAATTTCCCTCGCTTTGAAGATCTCTCCATGTTGTAGTGATTGCTCTGACAACTTCTTGTGATTCTGGTATGTCATTTTGAGATGGCGGCACTTGTAGCGACAAGAAAAGAATGATTTAAGGTTTATAATCTTTTGTGAGTTTCTGTCTTTAATTGAAATCGCAAAATATTGGGAGGCGGCATGATGGCTTAGTGCTTAGCACCGTTGCCTTGCACCACGTGCTTCGGGGTTCGATTCCCGCCTCGAGTTTGCGTGCATGGTGTTTGCATGTTCTCCCCGTGCTAGATGGCTTTCCTCCCACATTCCAAAGACATGCAGATTACGCTAATTGGCATTCCCAAATTGTTCATTGGATTGGCATCCCATCCAAGGTGTACTCTGCCTCGTGCCCTAAGTCTCCTGTGATAGGCTCCAGGCCCCCCGTGACCCTGTATACAGGATAAAGCAGTATAGACGATGAGTGAGTAAATACTGGGATATACTTCGTTCATTTAAACGGTAATTCAGTAGTTGATATTTTTGTTTTCTTCTTATATGTTCTTTCTTAATTTTTGACCTGTTTAACAGTAATGTAGCACATGCGCTTCAAAAAATAAATATTTACTTCTATTCCAGTTTGGGGTTTGTGACACACAGCACCTTTTTTAAAATTTTTATATATATTAGATTTTTTCATTTTATTTACAGTAGTGAACATTATAATCCATCATTCTAACATTTCTTGAATTGAAATGTTGTTTATGTCAAACCAGTAACCTCAATAACAACAAAAACTAGATGTAGTGTGGAAAATTCAGGAATTTATAGCTACTTTCTTGTAATAATCAGGAAATATGATCAAACCCACTTAAAATAAGCCTGTATCCAGAGGGTCAGTGGGGATTAGCTCACAATTAAAAGAGCTTCAGGCTACAAAACCATTTGTGATCATTTGTCATAGGCATTGCAAACTTGTCCACAGTCTTCCACAAGCTCTAGAATAACTGAGCTGTTGCACCGTCTTTGGCCATTTTTAGATTAGTTACAGTACATTTTAATCTTTCCCCATCTCCTCTGGCTTTTCTTTCTTTCTTTCTTCTTTTTTTTTGTTTTGTTCAATGACCCACTTAATATGGATTTATGATTGTCTGTGTTTTTTCTTTCCATCAAAGAGGCCAGTAATTCCCACATGACCCACAATCTAATTTTCACACACTGTATTTATTTAGCTGTGAAATTCACTTACAGGTCACCATGTGTGCTGTTAAACAGAAGCTGTGAGGTCTACCTGGGTAGAGTCGCTCATGTTTACATCCACATCTATGGAAATGAGTCTCTATACTGTAGGAGTCTAACCAGTGGTGATTCTAGTGCCTGTTGGAACCCTAGGGAAAACCTTCAGAGGGCATCTCCAACCAGCATGTATCACCATTATCTTATAAATAATCTACCACAACAAAACAATTAAAATGTAAACTTTTTTTTTTTTAGTTCAAGATTTCACATAATATACTCCTCTTTCTTGCCAGCTTTTGTGTCCCTGCCTGTTCCTTTACCAGCTCGATGCTTGGGCTGTTCTCTGCCTCTCTTTGGATAAAAGCTTCTGTCAAATGAATAAGTAATGTAATATAATTTGGATCAATGATGTGCGCAAACCAGACTGCAGCTCCACAGTTCCATCCTCTCTAACAGGAAAGTCTGGGCTCTGTTGCTCTGGTCTGCACTAATAAATACCATTCGCATGTTAAGTTGAAATATATACTGTAGCTACTGTTTCATTCTCCTGTTAAAACCTGTATTCAGTAGCTACACAGCTATTCAGTAGACACGAGTTAAAACTAGAGAAGATGAATGACTTCGGTATGAATGAAGTACAGAAATTGTCTTGGAGCCTATCCCAGGAGACTTGAACTGGCACCCTAGATACCAATCCAATCCATCGCAGGGCACACATACAGTACAAACACTCACACACTCATTCATGCACTACGGGAAATTTGGGAACGCCAATTAGCCTTAACTGCTTGTCTTTTGACTGTGGGAGGAAACCAGATTACCCAGAGGACACTCATCATGCATGGGGAGAACACAGACCTCGAGGTGGGATTCGAACCCGGAATCTGGAGGTGCAAGGCAACAGTGATCACCATTAAGCCATCGTGCTGCCCTTATAAATTTAGTCAGTTAATTAAATGATTATAGTTTGTTGCTTGTCTCTAAGTCTAAGTCCTGATCAGGGTTTTCATTGTCGTGGTCATTTTGATACTGATGTAGAACACGGCTTAGACATAGAGGGTATGAAGAAAGTTGTCCACATGACTCATTCTTCAGTCCATTTTTCGAGCCTTTGCTCCTCTATATCTTTGCAATTGAACACTATTTAACAAACCTGCCATTTTGTTTTGCTTTAACCACAAAAAATTAGCCAGATTTCTGCCTCAACAGAACATCAGAAAGTTAAAAGAAGAAGTAAAATAGACATTTTTGTGCTGTTGAGTCACTACAAAAAAAGATAAGATCTTTCTGTGCTTAGTACTTAACCTTGTAGTAATGCAAATTGGTGTGTTGTAGATTATTATGGAAAGGACCCTTATGTAACAGAGCAAACTGACCTTTATGCTGTGTGTCTGTGTCTGTGTGTGTGTGCCTGTGTGCCTGTGTGTGTCTGTGTGTGTCTGTGTGTGTGTGTCTGTGTGTGTGTGTCTGTGTGTCTGTGTCTGTGTGTCTGTGTGTGTGTGTCTGTGTGTGTGTGTGTCTGTGTGTGTGTGTGTCTGTGTGTGTGTGTGTCTGTGTGTGTGTGTGTCTGTGTGTGTGTGTGTGTGTGTCTGTGTGTGTGTGTGTCTGTGTGTGTGTGTTGGTGTGTGCTGTGTGTGTGTGTCTGTGTGTGTGTGTGTGTCTATGTGTGTGTGTGTGTCTATGTGTGTGTGTGTGTCTGTGTGTGTCTGTGTGTGTGTGTCTGTGTGTGTGTGTGTGTGTCTGTGTGTGTGTCTGTGTGTCTGTGTGTGTGTGTCTGTGTGTGTGTGTCTGTGTGTGTGTGTGTGTTTTGAGAGGATAAAAATTATTTTGCCAACCTTATTACTGGTCAGGTGGTCTCCCTCTCGAGCTGTGAGTTACACTTCACTGAGACAGGGCCAGTTACAGTATGTATGTGAATGATACGAAAAATCCAGAAGATTTAGCTGTAAGACTGTGATGGTTAAAATCTAGGGGTTTTCCGATGAGGATTTTTGGGCCGGTCCTCAATCACAGGAATCGAAATCATGTGATACCGATCGCTGATCACAGGTGTGTGTGGGTTATTGGAATATGTCATTTAAATCGTTCTATTTATTGTGTAGTTTTATTTATTCATTCATTTATTTATTACTATTCTAATAACTTAGAAAAATTTGAAAAATTCCAGCGTAAAACCTGGGCCAAATTGTGTGCAGATCAGGTAATGGCAGGAGCAGCAGAAAGAAAAATGAAGTGATTATCACCCGATGCCGATCGGCTGCCCATCGATCGGAGCACCCTTATTAAAATCCACTGGTGTTGTGAGACAACCTCAGGTGGAGATAATGATGATGATAATGATATGTCAAACTTTGACACATTACACTTACAAGCTGTTTATTAGTCAGGCTATCAAGATGTTCTTGAAGTAGTCTTAGGTTTGGGTGCTAAAATCCAGACTCGTACTCCATTTCCTGACACGTCCCAGTTAACATTGTAGAAAATCAAATTTGCTCGGATTTCGAGTGTAATCGAATGTAGCATTTTTAAATATCACTGCAACATTATTAGTAATAGGGCGGGCTGCACGATTTGATAAAAAAATAAAAAAATCACATACATTTTGACATTGTGATTGAGACTTAAACTGCAATATTTACATTAATAAACCATTGCCACGCTGTTCCACAAATACCAAGGCTTGTGAGAATAGATAATAGGATCTTGTGGTTCACTGTGTCAAATGCAGCTGACAGGTCCAGGAGGATCAGGACAGATGACAGTTTAGCAGATCTAGCAGCATGGAGCCTCTCAGTGACTGACAGAAGGGCAGTCTCTGTGGAATGTGCCACCGTGAATCCAGATTGGTTGGGATCATTAAGGTTGTTCTGTGAGAGATAAAGAGACATTTGGTTATAAACAGCCCTTTCGAGAATTTAGGAAATTAAAGAGAGAAGTGATACCGGACGATAGTTGTTAACTTCTGATGGGTCCAGGCAGGGTTTCTTGAGGATGGGAATAACCCTTGCTTTCTTAAAAGCAGCAGGAACATGACCAGATGATATGGAATAGTTGATGATGGTTGTGGTGAAGGGAAGGAGGTCTCGTGAGACGGCCTGGAGCATTGTGGAAGGGATTGGGTCTAAAGAACAGGTAGTGGGGTTAGATGACGAGATGATCTGCTGAATCTCATCAGATGACAGGTTGGAGAATTCTGCTAAGGGAGGGAAGGGAAGTTCCTGAGGTTCTGCTGTAGGAGTTTGGTTGGGAGCTGGCGGATTGCTGCAATTTTCCCATCATAGAATGTGGCAAAATCGTCAGCAGTCAGAGAGGAAATTCTAGTAATTTTCAGAAAAGTTCAATTTGATTTTTAATGCGATTATTTGTGCAGCACTGCTAGCAGGGCACGGACATTTCTACGGAGTGATTTTTGTCCGACTGAGAGTGATCTGTGAACCATGCTCTAATGACATTAAAATGCGAAACGTAATCGGAGCAAATGCAGGAACATTATTTCCAAAAGGTAACCGTCTAATTTTAGTAATGCTGTATATTCTCTGTTAGACTGGATGATGCTTACATCTCGTACTGTAAGTGCAACAAAATGATGCAGTGGACATGCACATGGTATGAGAAGATTTCAAAGTTAAGACATGATTCATGTACTTTGCTTGAAGCTGCAGTTCGGCTGGGTGCTTCAGGGCATTCTTTTGATTTCTAAACACATTGCATTGCATTTTTTTTTTAGAGCTGTCTCTGTGATTACCCAGATTGTTCAAGGTCTATAGCAAGCTGAACAAATAGAGACAAGGAGGAAAAAAAAGATAACTGTTTTATGTTCATTCTAATCATTTTTGACTCATGGTATGTTGAGGTGGTTAAATTAAATATAGACAGTATAAATGAATATATGCACAGATTTAAAGTATATGTTTAAAATCTCTCTCTCCATCCAGACTCCTCAGTTTGACTCTTAAGAAACTGGTGATGTTAAAGGACCTTGACCGAGACCTCACATCAGTAGTCATTGCAGTCAAACTTCAGGTAAACTTTCTTTTTTCCTTAAACATTCCTTCTATTTGACATTTTCTCAACATTGTGCCTCCTTTAGTATTCATCATGGCACACAACAGGTGAAATCATTCCTCATGTTCCCAGAACGACTTTGATATATATGATGATAATCTGGCCATTCAGTACATTAAGGTCATCAGCTGACTTCATATTATTACCATATAATGTTGCTGAGCCTAGACCTGACCAACTGAAGTAACCCCAGATCATAACACTGCCTCCAGATGCTTCTACAGTGGCCACTATACATGATGGGGGCATCACTTCATGCTCCTCCCTTCTAACCTAATCTTCTAATCTGGACTCATCAGACCACATGTTTATGCTTCCTTTCAAATTAAAGCCTATCAATGATAATCAAAGTGCATTGTGTGTGTGGAAATGCCCTTAGTTTCTCTATTAAACATGACTGAGATTTCAGCTGACAATTATTTGCAATGCAAAAAAAAAAAAAATGTTTCAGCAATTTTTCCCTGTACCATGATGAAATTTTAGTCCGTAGTCTGTAGGGACATGATTTGTTTCGTTTTTGAGGTCTTTGTTCACAATCCTGTTCAAACATAAAGCATAAAGAATTAGCATAAATCATAAAGCAACCTTTTGAATGTGAAAATGCCTCCTAATATGCAAATTATACAAACATTCAAATGGTGTATTGAATAGTAGAGCTCATTCTGTCATTCCCAACAGTTAGATATGCAAAATCCTTAAAAAAAAACAAACAAAAAAAACAACATTTTTCAGCTTGTCATTCAAAGAGTAATGCAGCATTCCACTGAAGATCTCGCTTCTAACGCTTCTTAAGGCACTAACTCATTACTTAATGCATGACCTTGCAGGGCTCAAAGCGAATCCTGCGCTCTAATGAAATCCTCCTGCCATCTCCTGGGCTCACCGAGACAGATTTACAGCTTACTTTCTCCCTTCAGGTTTGTTCTGATGTCTTTGTCTTTTCCCATTCATTTGTTTCTTGTCTTTGTTACTTTGCAGGTCTTTGTTTTGTTAGACAGGAATAAAAAGAAATTCATATTTTTCTCTCCTTTTATTCCAAAAGTATCCACATTTTTTGAAGAGAGATGCGAATAGGCTGCAGATCATGCTCCAACGTAGGAAAAGGTACAAGAATCGTACAATCCTGGGATACAAGACACTAGCACTTGGCCTGATTAATATGGCAGAGGTGAGCAGTATTATCAATTTACTAATTTACTAATATTAATATTAAATTTTTTTAAATTAATTCTCCTGTCTCCTAATTACTGTTGCAACAATGATCGGGCCCAAGCACCTGTGGCAACGCGCGCCCGAGCACACCACACAACTTTGCTTTTTGGGCATGTTAACACCTCCATTATGCTAGCTCAACGTGATGTCACTCAACGTGATGTCACTCAACGTGATGTCACTCAACGTGATGTCACTCAACGTGATGTCACTCAACGTGATGTCACTCAGGAAGTTATTAGCCACTTTTCAGCACAAGTTTAAGGCATCACCAGGCCCGAACCATTTGAGATATCAAAAATCTCTTCGCAATTTTCCATCATCATTGTCTTGAGATCATATTGGCCTGGTTTGGTGGTGATTGAATAAATCCTTTAGGAGGAGTATATCAAAATCCATTGCAAACATCTGTTGCAAACAACCCAAAATAATTGACTTACTGTTGAGTATAGCCCATGGCATGCATAGTGAAAATTCTTCAGTTTAATAAGATCTAAATGTGTGCCGGGATACCCATGTATTCGTGCAAGTTTGTATGAGCTACGCAGGAAAACCCCCCTACCCCACCCAGGGCCCAACTGCTCAGGTATCTTAATGGCAGCAGATTCCAATCTTTGTGCTGATTTCTATGAATTTTTGAGCATGTTGTGTGTCCTATAAAGCCCGAGATGCTGGAAAAAAAATCCTTATAAGAAATATACTAGCATGAATTTCTAACAGATAAACAGATTAAAGTTGAAACATGTTGGAGTATACTATAGTATACTTCGTAACATAGATCATCTTAAACATTTAAATATGAAAATTTTTGTGTCCGTCATCTAAAAGGTGATGCAGCATCCCACTGAAGGTGCTCAGGTATTGCGTCTGCATACTAAAATAAAGGACATGGCGGTGCCCGTGGCTGAGATCAGAGTCTACTCGATGTCTAGTCAACCTGTAGACCCAGAAGGACCAAAGGCCAAGTTGTCTGGTGAGAGGGTTTCACCTTCATACAGATGTCAGTATAAGACAAATATCAATGATGTCAAATTGCTGGATTTCGTGTTTGCTTGTGTGATGTAATGATTTAATCGTCGACATGTAAATATGGTCTTGTTATGTCTGTGTTAAATTTTTTAATTATTTATCCGTCTCTATGTAGATCGATCCCCTGACATTGATAACTACTCTGAGGAGGAGGAAGAGAGCTATTCATCTGAGCAGGACGGCAGTGATGATCCATTACACGGCCAGGTTAGAAAAAATCTTTTAATGATATGGTATGAGGGCAGGTTTAAAGTATTCCTGAATGTATAACTTCTATTATAACTAGTAACTGTATGTATTCATGAAACATTTAAAAAAAATAAAAAAAAAACTACTAAAATGGTCTAGGAACTTTACCCTCTTATCCTCATAATCCTCACTGGCTGTTTAACAGCAAGCAACAAAGATTTTGTCCATAATGAGATAAGATAATAGTTAGATAGCCAAACTAATAAACATGGCTGTGTTTGTCTCAGTGTGAGTCAAGTATTTAGTTTTGCATGATCACGTTCCTAGTGGTAATAAAAACCTTTTCAAATTAATCAATATTGCAAAAAAAGTGAGTGCTGATATTCAGTACGACAGCAAAACCTCAGATGTGTCGGTTCCACAAAAGCCATTTATTTGTTTATTTAATCAATTATTTGGCTCTACCAAAGCTTATCCTTCCGCAACTGTAAGACGTAGGGTTGAGCTGGCGACTAACGGTTAGCATAATTGAACCAGATGCGTTGTGACTTTTTTTTGTTGTTTTTTTTTTCTTTACAGTTGGGTACAATTCAGTGCCATTGTCATCTAAAATTTTGACAAATTTGACAGATAAAATAACTTAACTCTAGCAAAGGAGAACATGCTAATGTAAAAACTACAGCTTATGTGTTAGTCACTGATGCTAAAAACACTTTACAAACAGAAGCAATTAGTCATTTTCACGTTTATTAAAGTCATACAAGTTGTCGTGTCATGAGCTTATTGATTATCCAACAATCTCACAACAAGGCTAACACGACCGCAATTGTGTATCAGCTCGTAGTATCTCTGCTTGGCTCCTACAGCTGCGCATAGAATGTAACCGTCTCTACAGCAATCTAATCTAACAAATGTGAGGGGGGCTGTCACCTCTGATGTCTAAAGTTAAATGTCCCAGTACCGTTATGCTCTATATCAGCACTCACGGAATGTCTCTTGTCCAATCAAATTTCTTGATCGGAAATAACTATTGTATAATACACAATAACACTTAAAGTGAAACTGTGGAGAACAACCCTTTCGTATTTGCCTTTGGCAGTATCTTTACGACGATGAAGATGAAGTAAGGAAGAAGAAGCCTCGTCGTAAACTCACCTCTGCTGCGTCCATTACAAGAGCTAATGTGAGTTGCTCTAGAAGCCCATTTTCTGCTTGTTTATAGCCAGCTTTCACCTGCTTAATCTTAATCCTATCCAAGACGAACGACAACAAACTGCTTGCTAAATAGCCATCTATTACAGCTTGGGAAAAATGCCCATCAGTGTTTGTTTCTCTACACGAATGGCTCCATTTCTTCAAATTGACTCTAATCCAGGGAACAGGCCCTGTGTGTTTATGGTTGCCTGAGGTCCTAGGTGGCCTTTCGAAACCGAGCCTGATAATCCTAATGGCTGAGAGTTCTGTGAAATGTGCTGAGACATAAGGAGGTCAATATGTATTGACTGTGTCGAAGTGCGAGGTTGAGATATCTCTCTTCTCGTGCTTGTATCAGCTTGTTGTTTTGAATAGCTGCGCGGTCTGTCCACTAGCTGCTGATGTGCTACAGTAGAGATCGCGTGCCAGCTCGGTAAGCATTCTGCCTGTTACTGTTCTTTATCCTCCTCCACCTCTGCTCGCTGCTATTTTTGCCGCGCGCGTCGTACAGCTTAATTCGTGCGGATTCGCTTTTTCCCCACTCTTCTGCCTGACGCGAAGTGTTTTCTATCCAGCAGCCTAACATCAAGCAGAAATTTGTGGCACTGCTGAAAAGGTTCAAAGTTTCTGATGAGGTAAACCCACGCTAATCTCACTCCATGGCCATCTCTACATGTCCTATTATTATCTTCCACCCATCCTGTATTTCTTTCCTTGTATTCACGAAGCATGAGCCATGAGTTTGATTGCTGCTCTGGTATGTATAGGTAGGGTTTGGCCTGGACCACGTGTCCCAGGAGCAGATCCGTGATGTCGAGGAAGACCTGGATGAGCTCTACAACAGCCTGGAGATCTACAACCCCAGTGACAGCGGACCAGACATGGAGGAGACCGACAGCGTCCTCAGCATGCCCAAGCCCAAACTCCCGTAACATACAATAACACACTTGCACGCACACTCGCTGCTAGGTGGATACTTCTTGGAACTTAGTCAAGAAGACAATCCAGATAGATCAGGTTGCATTGGCAGAGAACAAAAGAACACTAAAGTAGTTTATAGTTTAGGAAGAACAAAGGATAAAACTAAACAGATGTTAATGAAGTTCTCGTGTGTATGTATCTATATATGTCTATATAGATCAGCCATAACATTATGACCACTTGCGTAATATTGAGTAGGTCCCCCTTTCGCCACAATATCAATGATGCACTGTGAGTTTTAACACCTTTCTATCAGAACCATCATTAACCTTTTTCTCAGTTTGGGCTCTCTTCTATTGGAATGGACTACGCGGGCCAACCTTCACTCCCCATGTGCGTCAGTTCTCCGGTTTACTGCAGACCAGAAACATCCCACAAGAGCTGCAGTTTTGGATTTGCTCTGACCCAGTCGTCTAGCCATCACGATTTAGGCCTTTTCAAAGTTACTTCTATCCTTTTGCTCTCCCATTTTTCCTGCTTCCAACACATCAACATCAGGGAAAAAAAAGGTTCACTTGCTGCCTAATATATCCAACCTACTTTCAGCCGCCATTGTAACGAAATATTAAAAATGTAGCTACCATGGGAAAGGGCCAAATCGTGATGGCTAGACGACTGGGTCAGACTGCAGCACTTGCGGGACGTTCCCAGGCTGCAGTGGTCTGAACGTACTAAAAGGGACCCAAGTAAGGAAAGCCGGTGAACTGGCGACAGGGTCATGGGTGGCCAAGGCTTATTGAAGGCTCATCCAATAAAAGAGCTACTGTGGGTCAAATTAAGGAAAAGGTTAATGCTGGTTCCAATAGACAGTGTCAGAACACACAGTGCATAACTGTTTTGGTGGCACAGGGGGTCGGTATTAGGTGGTGCTCATAATGTCATGGCTGATCAGAGTATTTACCGTCATGATCATTTGGATGAAGTGGGGTGAGAAACTCTTGTTAAACTCGGATGAAAATTGTGGTATCGACTGATGAGATCACTTCAGAAGTCCAAATTTCCTAAATATCAGTGCTGTTGGAACATCACCGCTTTAACGTTATATTGTTGAAAAGGGAATCTTACCTCAGCTCTTTTTAAAGCGTCACATGTAAGCGTCCCATTTCCTTATATAAACCTTTAGCGAAAGACATTGTGCATGTCTTAACCCTATAATTCAACAGAAAAATGGCTGGGTAAACCACACCCACACTACTCCGCTGCTCCAAGAACTCTTATGTAACATGCATGTACTGTACTAAAGCCGCTATACAAATCTTATACAAGTATTTTTTTGTTAAGATCATGATCCCTTGTGAGGTCCCTGCACTATGTGGGGGTGTAACTTACTCCATGATCAGAGTACAGATTTTCGTCTCTCACCTGAAGCCAACGATAAAAATATCAACCATGGCCCCCTCATAAATGCCTGTTGCATTACAGATTATTTCACTGCCTCTAACTGTGCATGCATTTTATCTGTCTATGTCTAGGCCGTTCTTCGAAGCTATGTCTCAGTCAAGCTCTCACAATGAGTTTGGCAGTCTGAACAGCAGACGTTCTCTAAGCAGAGACACGCTCAGTGCTGTGAGTATCGGGTGGGCAACAGTCAACCACTCTTTCCATCTATCCCCTATTAAAGTATTGTCCATCCAACTATATATTAGTAATCTATCAACTTTCTACCAATCTGTTTATCCATCCATCCATCCATCCATCCAATTACCCTGTTTCCCATTGTTGATTACCCTTCCTCCATTTCTCCATTCATCATTTATGCTTTCGTCCAACCAAAACATTATCCATTCATCCATTTATCCCTCTCTTTCTCTCACTCCCTTCAACTATCCATCTATGCACCTATTCATCCAACATCTAACTATTCATCCATTAAAGTTTTGCCCATAAAACTGTCTATTACTATCTACAGGGTGGGCCATTTATATGGATACACCTTAATAAAATGGGAATGGTTGGTGATATTAACGTCCTGTTTGTGGCACATTAGTATATGTGAGGGGGCAAATTTTTCTAGATGGGTGGTGACCATGGTGGCCATTTGGAAGTCGGCCATCTTGGATCCAACTTTTGTTTTTTCAATAGGAAGATGGTCATGTGACGCATCACACTTATTGGGAATTTCACAAGAAAAACAATGGTGTGCTTGGTTTTAACGTAGATTTATTCCTTCATGAGTTATTTACAAGTTTCTGACCACTTATAAAATGTGTTCAATGTTTGCCCATTGTGATGGATTGTCAATGCAACCCTCTACTCCCACTCTTCACACACTGATAGCAACACCGCAGGAGAAATGCCAGCACAGACTTCCAGTATCCGTAGTTTCAGGTGCTGCACATCTCGTATCTTCACACCATAGACAATTGCCTTCAGATGATCCCAAAGATAAAAGTATAAAGGGGTCAGATCGGGAGACCTTGGGGGCCATTTATTTTATAAGTGGTCAGAAACTTGTAAATTACTCATAAAAGAATAAAGTTATGTTAAAACCAAGCACACCATTGTTTTTCTTGTGAAATTCCCAATCAGTTTGATGTGTCACATGACCCTCTTCCTATTGAAAAAACAAAAGTTGGATCCAAGATGGCCGACTTCAAAATGGCCACCATGGTCACCACCCATCTTGAAAAGTTTGCCCCCTCACACATACTAATGTGCCACAAACAGGACGTTAATATCACCAACCATTCCCATTTTATTAAGGTGTATCCATATAAATGGCCCACCTTGTATATCCAACTACACTGTCGTGCCAAAAAAAAGGTCACCATTTCAGAAGGGTCAAATTATTGGACTGGATCAAGCAAAGAAAACCACTAAGGAGATTTGTAATTACTGGAACTGGGTCAAGAACTCTTCAACACATTATCAAAACCTGGAAGGGTCGTGCTGAACCGTCAACTTTGTGTAAGAAAATTGGACAGAAAAATCATGAACGGGGATGACTTAAACACTTGGTGATGTTGCATGGTTAAAACCAGAGCTATGTTCTAAGCATCTTTGTATATGCACATTGTGATGAGATGGGACTAAACAGCTGGAAGTCCATAAGGAAAACGCCAACAAAACCAAAACAGACGCCATCAACTTGCTAGGGAGCATAAATGTTGGGCTTTGGAATAATGGGGAAAAGGTCATGTGGTCTGATGGGTTTAGACTGACCCTATTCGTGAGCAATGGCCGCGTCAGGGTAAGAAGAGAAGCGCATGAAGCGATCATGCATAGTGCGTACTGTTATGATCTGAGGTTGCTCCAGTTGGTCAGGTCTAGGCTCAGCAATGCTACGTGGCAGTAAAATGAAGTCAGCTGATGACCTGAATGCACTAAATGACCAGCGGGTCAGATCTATGGAGTTTTTTGCCCTGATGGCACGGCCATTAAGTCTCAGAGTTTGCCACTTTTTTTTTGGCCAGGCAGTGTATATCTATTAAACTATAATCTATTTACAGTATATCCATTCAATGTTTACACACTTGTACCTTAAACCTGCTTTCATTCATATATCCATCTGTCCATCTTTTTATGCCGTTTCTAAATCCCAATATATTTCCACCTCTCTGCAGCAGGGGGAACAGACCGCATCGAGTAAAATTCAGCGCTCCAGTAGTGCACACCTGGATGACGCCTTCTCCGAGACAGAGACAGTGGTGGGACCATAACCTTTCTATACCTTCTTCCATTCCATCCTGTATTTGTTCATCTGTTTAGTCTGAACAAGAAAGCTGTGTGTAAACCGTCTGTCTTTTGCCTCCTATGTGTTGTGTAGCTGCTAGATAATGTGTATTTGGTGTTGTAGGAGCTGAATGAGGTGGAGGTTTTGAGCGACGGAACTCCAAGCATCACGGTTTCTGTGGCAGAGAGACCGCGAACCCCACAGAGGAGCAGCAGCCAGACCATGCCCTCCCCAAGGCTGGTACCACACACACACACACACACACACACACACACACACACACACACACACACACACATGCATATACACGTGCACACAAACCTTTTTTTTTCTTTATACCTCCTATGTAACATGCTGCTGTGACTTATTCCTAGGCTGGATGGTGGTCATACTCCTAAGCATAAGCGAGGGACTCCCTTGAAAGAGAGGCAGCTGTCTAAACCTCTCAGCGAACGGACAAACAGCACAGACAGTGAGCGCTCACCTGAGCTCAGCCTCACTCCACAGGTGAGCTACAGGAGTAAAGAACTCAATGGATTATCTCAGGGATCTCACATTGCGTCTTTTGGGATCCTAGATCTGATGGGATCAGATGTGCACATACATGAATGTGAGTAGTACAAAAGTAAAAAAAAACAACAACAACAAAGAAAAGAAAAAAAACTAGGGCACAGCCGTAGCAGGAACCACTTTGGAAGCCGAGTCATGAACTGTCAGAGCGAGGACTCATCATGGTGACACTGCTGATATTTCTACTGCTGGGTGTTTCAGTCAAACGGCTCAAGATGATGATGAAGATAATAATTAAGACTTGATAATTATGTACTGTATATCGGGGATCAAGAGCATATCAGTAAACATTCAGTCGATCTCAGTACGTTCTTTAAGGATAGTCTACCCATGGACTACTTATGTCATCAAATTTACCTTCTTCATTGTGAGAGAAATATTTTTTGTTTTATTTTATTATTAAATGTCAAGAACCTTTGACCTTTTTAGTACAGTAGTACAAGGGGTGTTCATGTCAAACTGAGACTGATGCATGTATCGCAGTGTTTTGCTTGTGCTTGGATCCCATCAAGAAAGAATGTTTTCTCAGTACGCCAGAGCCATGATCTGACCGCCTGCTTCATGTCTGGAGGGCTGGCCTTTCAAGGCTTGGAGCGGGGGCAAGAGTGTACACGGGGTGTGGTAACAACTCCCAGCCAAGTCCCTTAATGTGCAAGTGGTGCAGTGGGCCGTACGAGGTCGTGCACGGGTGATCAAACCAGGCTGATTATTTCGAAAAGTGTTCCACTCGTCAAATGTTCACGACTACAGTGGGCTCCAGCCACCGCAACCATAGTCATACGGCCTTCTTATTTATTTATTTATTTTTGTGGATTTTTCCCCGATTTTCTCCCTAATTTATTCGTGTCCAATTCCTCCCCGTCACTAGGGGGCTCCCACATTAAGGCTACTACTACCACTCAGCCGGGAGGGCTGAAGACTATCACGTGTTTCCTCCGAACCACGTGACGCCAGCCGACCGCATCTTTTCGAACTGTTCGCTCGCGCACCGTTGGGGGCGGCGTAACACACTCGGAGGACAGCGCTATCCGCTCCCTCCGCTGCGCGAGCTCACAGACGCCCCTGACTGGCTGTAGAGCCGTGATTAATGTCGGAGCACTATGTACCTCTCATCCCTCCCCTCTGAGAGAGCTCGGCCAATCAGCTCTCTCTAGACCTCCGGCTGCGAGAGGTTACAGCATCACCCGGGATTCGAACTAGCGATCTCCGGATGATAGGGCTTTACCACTGCGCCACTCGGAGGATACGTCCTTTTTTAAACATTTGCACCATTCAAATATTTTACTGCAGCTTAGAAGTCTTCCGTAAACGCTAATCGTTTTTTAGTTGCATCACGTGTCCCGGTTTGACTTGAACGCCCCTTGTATAACAGATATATCGAGCAATCTAAAGACCTTTTTAAAACTGGTTTGCCACTCTTTAATTATCCTTATTCTTTATGTTTTTTAAACCTGTATTGTCTACTGTGATACGGGAACATGGCAGTAGTGCAAATTATTATAATAATATAATAATAATAATAATAATAATAATAATAGTAATAAATGTACTAGTCAAGGGGATCTTTCACATGTTAAATCTAATTAAAAGAAATTGATTTATTTGAGTTAATTAGCTTCAGTAACTAAAAATGCTGATAACTTTGAATGATTTCTCCTTGCATTATATTATTATAACAGTAATACAGTCTGTTTTAGGATACAAAATAGTGTGTGATCATACAGTATACCTTTGTCTTTAATAAGAAATGCGATATTTCTTGGCCAAAGAATCTCGCTGAAGCTCTGCAGAATAAACAGCACTAGAGGGTCGACAGTAAACACGGTGATTCATTTGGGCTGTGGATTCGAGCGCGGGACACTCTGAGTGGGTGTGCTGGGAGCAGAGATTCAGAGCGTGGAGCAGAGTGGGCGCTCAATCTGCTTATGTAACAGCACATCGGCTCCGCAGTGAGTCAGTAATTGGCTGAAGTCGCCACTATTACTGCACAAATGTATCCGGATGCGTCTCCTGCGTATGACGTCGATGTTGCCGTCGTTTAATTCCCACTACGTCGCCGTTGCCCGATGTGTTTGTCAGAATGTCAGCTGAAAGGATAGAAATAGACGTGTTTGGAAAGTCAAATGTTGTAAAGAAACACAAGTCTTGGTCTTTTTCTCCGGTAGATGCCGAGGAAGATCGTGTATGACCAGCTGAACCAGATCTTGGTGTCGGACACGACCCTGCCTGACAGCCTCATCCTCATTAACAGCAGCGACTGGCAAGGACAGGTAGTGACTGAATACTGTGCCTCAGGACTTAGAAGCTTATAGCATGTTCTTTTCCATATTTAATTCCATACAATATATACTTAGTCTGGCAATTCAGATTAACATGTTTCTGCCATATGTATCATATTTTTACATGCGCTGATCAGCCAAAACATTAAAACCTGGTATGGTCTAAAACCTTGTGCTGCCAAACTAGCTCTGACCCACATACTGTATGCCTTGACTTCACAAGACCTCTGAAGGGTTTTGGAACAAATCCTCAACAAGGCCTGTACATTGCAACATCAATCCTCCGTGGATCTGACTTGTTTCTCCAGCACGTACCACAGATGCTTGATTGGATTGAGATCTCAGGAATTTGGAGGCCAAGTCAACAGCTCCTCGCCATGTTCCTCAAACCATGCCTGAACTATTCCTGCAATGCTGCAGCGATGCATTACATTGACTTTAACATTTAGGCACTTGGAAGATACTCTTATACAGAGCGATTGAAACTGGTTACTAGGTTACTGCCTATAAGTCCCGTCAGTCAAACACTGTTGGGAAGGGCTTTTCTTTTTTTGAGTGGCGGGGAAGAGAAATTAATCCAAATATCTGAGAAACAAATATCTAAGACTATGGTTCAGAAGATCCCAGGTTCAAATCCCACAACCACTGTTTGGCCCTTGAGCAAGGCCCTTAACCCTCAACTGCTCAGCTGTATAATGAGATGAAAATGTTGGATTGTTGGATAAGGGCGTCTGCCAACATGCCTAGATGTAGGTGTAGATTGCCAGTGATTCGGACATCTAGACGAAGTTCGTTCCACCACCTTGGTGACACAATGGAAAACTAATCGAGCACTATTCTTCTGAAAGAGGCCTCTGCCACATCAAGAAAATTACATTTCCATGTACTTGGTCTGCAACAATGTTTAGGTAGGTGGTACGTGTCAAAGTGACACCCACATGAATAGCAGAACCCAAGGTTTCCCAGCAGAACATTGCCCAAAGCATCACACTGCCTCTGCCAGCCAACCTTCTTCTTCTTCTTCTTCATGGTGCATCTTGGTGCCATCTCTTCCCCAGGTAAGAGATGCACACGTACCATCGAAATGATGTCAAAGAAAAGTGATTCGTCAGACCAGGTCTTCTTCTTCCATTGTTACGAGGTCCAGTTCTGATGGCCACATGGTCACTGTAGCTGCTTTCAGCCGCAGACCAGATACTCTGCAAGCTGTGATGCACCATGTGTTCTGAGACCGTTCTATCTCTAGCCAGCATGAACATTTTTAGCACTTTGGGCTACAGTAGCTCTTCTTTGAGATCGGACGACAGTTCAGTTCCCTTAAGCGTCAACTAGTCTCGTGCACTCATGACCCTGTTGTCAATGCACTAGTCGTTCTTTCTTGGAACACTTTTTTGCTAGGTGGGAACATTATGAAGACACTTTAACCATCACATTTTGGTCGGATTTGGCTCAGATCCTTATGCTTGCCCATTTTTCCTGCTTCCAGCACGTCAATTTTGAGGACTGACTGTTCACTTACTGCCTGACATACTTGCTGCCACTGTAATGTCATAACCGATGTTAATCACTTAATGTTATGGCTGATTGATGTGTTCGCTAGAGGACTAGAGTATATCGGTCTCTATCAACTAACTGGTAGCTTTTAAAAACACAACCAAATGCAATTAAATAAATGGAAAATCTGTTTTGCACAAAGTACATTGGTCTTTTAATGCAGTTACGCTGATAGTGGTGTGTGTGTGTGTGTGTGTGTGTGTGTGTGTGTGTAGTATGTGTCAGACTCCCTGCAGGCACAGAAGCATCCAGTGGTGTGTACCTGCTCAGTGTCTGAGATTCAGGCCGTGCTCTCGGCTCTGCTTACTCGCATTCAGAAGTTGTAAGTCCAAGTTCAGTTCTGGTTTATTTGAGCTAGTGAGCCTGCAAGCCTAGGTAATGCTAATGCTAATGCTAATGTCGAGTGAAGCGTCTGCAATCGAATACAGTGGGTATCTTTTAAAGTTACGACATGTTCAGTACAAATTGAACGCTTTTCTTTCTCCGGAAAATTCTTTATTTTAAGAGAAAATAATCCGAATTATTCCTTTATACAGTAGCTGCTGTACACGCAAAATCCAGGCGGTCTTTCACCAGGTGTAATTATTTCCACAATAATGTGTGTGTGAATCTGAGGCCTGGGCTAGAATGGAATCTGTATGTTGGACGGCATCAGAATTGTTTTACAGTGTAGATAATGAGGGGAAATACCATGGCGTTGTGGTGTTGAAGGTGTGTCCAAACTTTTGACTCGTTCTAATAACCACATGACCTTTTGTCAATGGTTCCTGCACCACCAGTCTCATGCTCTCCGTGCTCCTGCTCTCTGCAGCTGTAACTGTAACTCCATCACACCTAAACCTGTGAAAGTGGTGGCTGTGGGAGGACCGAACTACCTGGGAGCCATCCTGCGCTTCTTTGTGTCTCAGCTAGCCAACAAGACGTCCGACTGGCTGGGGCATTTAAGGTTTCTGGTGGTACCACTAGGTAAG
Source organism: Clarias magur (assembly GCA_013621035.1). Taxonomy (NCBI): domain Eukaryota; kingdom Metazoa; phylum Chordata; class Actinopteri; order Siluriformes; family Clariidae; genus Clarias; species Clarias magur. Next base: position 1,327,486 of record QNUK01000009.1, on the reverse strand, counting down.
TGCTTTTTCAAGCTCCAACCAACGATGGTGCTGAGTACGGAGAGCTTTTGACTGAACTGGAAACTCCAGGCTGAGTAAATGACCTCTTGTGCGCAGGTTCTCACCCTGTAGCGAAGTACCTCGGATCACTAGACAACCGTTACCGTTCGGTTTTCCTTGACAGTACGTGGCGGGAGTTCTTCAGTCGGACGGATCCTCCTCAACCCGGTACGTACCTGTTATCAGTGCTACGCTTTCAGGAGTCGGACCGCAGCTCGTTTACGTTGCGTTTGTGTTCAGGTTTATCGTCTGCAGAGTGCGTGGACGTGGCCGGACGCATCGGTCAGTACATCGACGGAGCTACAGTCACTCATCAGCTCCCTATTGCCGAGGCTATGCTCACCTGCAAGCACAAAATGTGAGCAGATCCAGAGATACCGTACAACACGGGTTATTGTTGGTCCATGCAGCGTGCATTAAATAGCTATCATAATATACAGTATAGTGCATGATTATGTTTTTGTCTCCTATCCTTTTCTGTTTTTCAGGCAAGATGATGATTCCTATCAAAATTTCGTCCCCTTCGTGGGTGTAAGTACATTTTTAACGAGCATCGCTGCTTAGGAATTCTGTACATCACTGCTCATGAAATCGTTCATTTTGTTTCGTTTCGCTTCGCGCCAACCAGGTGGTTAAAGTCGGTTTGATCGAGCCCATGTTTGGATTGGCAGGTACCCTTCCCGCTTTTTGACGACGCATTACCACCATAACCTTCAATAAGACGTGTAATTTCTTCATCTAAAATGTATTATTTAAAATTTTCCCCTTATACTGCCTGACAGTTGGCGACTGCGAGGAGGGCGTGTCTTTAAGTCTGATAGTTCCTTCAACTTCTCCTCCTGCTCATGCATTGTCTGCTGGGATGATGAAAGAATCTGCCACCCCTCCCCCGTCACCATCGCTCAGTGGTGTTCACGGGTAGGTCTGGTAATCATCTTACAACGTTTCAAAATGTTGAAATGATTGCTATGGTTTGGCTTTCGGATGCAAAGTAGAGGATTTTTACTATCCAGGCGATACTAAAATATACTGATACTAGGCAGTAGTTTCAAAAATGCTAAATAAACTAAGGATGCACCGAATGTGAATTCCCAATACAAATCATAATTTAGCCGATGTTTGATACCATTGTTTTTTTGTTTAGTTTTTTTGCTTATGGCTATAGAATACCTTCTCATGCGCAACCAATCAAAAGCTGAGTAATGTGGCTTTACGGTAATACCAGATAACACCACAAGGTGGCACCACTTTTTAGTTACAGTAACCTAAATTTGAACATGTACTAGGGCTGCACCACTCACTCACTCGCTCACTCGCTCATCGTCTAGACCGCTTTATCCTGTGTACAGAAACTGGAGCCTGTCCCAGGAAACTTGGGCATGAGGTGTGGTACACCCTGGACAGTGTGCCAATTCATCGCAGGGCGCACACACATACACACACTATGGGCAATTTGGGAACACCAGTTAGTCTAATCTGCATGTTTTTGGACTGTGGGAGAAGCACGGGGAGAACATGCAAACTCCATGCACAAAGAGACGATGTGGGAATTCGAACCCGGAACCTGGAGGTGCACGGCGACAATGCTAAACCGCTAAGCCACCGTGCCACCCTGCACCTATATATCAATAAATCTATTGAAATATTGAAATTGAATATAATTATGTTTCATGGTCACAAAAGAGATATACATTTTCCAGTTGGATGATTAATCCTTTTATTACATTGTGAGTAATTAATAATAACCTTACCTTTGATAAAACCCTTTTATTCCATCATATTCTCATAAAAATATTTACATTCCAGATAAAGAAATTTCCACATCAAAATGTCAAGAATTAATCAGCCAGTGGGGAGCACATACAATAACTGTTTTTTTTGTTTGTTTGTTTGTTTTTTTTATTGAAATTTTTTTTTCTTAATAAATTTTAGAAAGAAAAACAAAACAACTTCTTTGTCTCTCCATGAGATGCGCATAAACAAACTGACAACTCAATGTGCTGGAAAGTGCTGTTGCCAGACTAGTCGTTAACATCTGCTCTTTAGAATCGTGACTCGCGGCACTGCCTGTCTGTGTACGTGAAGGCCACTGACTGACACACACCAGCATTCAGTCTAACCTCACTCGAATACACACTGCCTCGTTGTATTGAGATCAGACCGAGAGAACTGAACTATTTTTTCTTTTGAGAAACAATGTATCCGTATGAGCTGAGATTCAGTCTTGTAACTGGAGCAACCTTCTGAACAATCAGATTGAATCATTTAACAGTACAGCGGTATAACAAATACATGTGAATAAATACTCATGCTCACAATGATTAATTGATGCGTCATGATTTTTGGCCAGGAGTCCCAACATGTCTCACGGAACAGACGCTATAGGGCTGCAGGTAGATTACTGGGTGGTTGAAAAGCGTAAAGACGGCGAGAGGAGGGACACCAAGAACACCCTGAAGAGTGCTTTCAGATCCTTACAGGTCAGCCGGCTTCCCAGCTCCAACATCGCCGAGCTCCAGCCCAGCTCCTGCACCATGGCCATGACTGTGGTCACCAAGGAGAAGAACAAGAAAGGTGAGCAGTCCGTCTGGCCATCTGCTGGCCCTATCTTGAGGCTTTTGGAACATTTGGAGATTTGGCAGCCAGTCAAGTGCCAGCTTGAGCCTTTTAATTATTTATGTTCTTTCACATCAGTAAAAACATTCTCCGTCTCTTCGATTAAAAACGACGCGTGGATGTTTGTCTTTCCCCAGTCCCTACTATTTTTCTGGGAAAGAAACCTAAGGAGAAGGACACAGAGTCTAAGAGCCAGGTGATAGAGGGGATCACCAGACTCATCTGTTCTGCTAAGCATCAGCAAACAAGTCTTAGAGGTAAAGCCCAAATTATGCCTTATAATAGTTAAAAGTTTAAACCAAAAAAGAAGTTGATCAGCTTTAATATATTCAGTCATATTACAGTGGAACCTTGGATTACGAGCATAATTTCATTCCGGAAGTGGGCTGGTGTTCCAAAAGACTCTTAAACCAAATCATCATTTCCCATAAGAAATGATGAAAACTCAAATTATTCGTTCCACAGCCCCAAAAAAGAAATACATAAAAATAATTAATACAATCTATAAAATGAAAATAAAACAAATTAATCCGCACTTTACCTTTAAAAAAAAAAAGTTCAAATAAATCCAGACAGATAAGTGTTTCCGTTGGTGTGCGCAGGCGCCGTGTGTTGTGTGTGTTGTGTGTGTTGTGTGTGTTGTGTGTGTTGTGTGTGTTGTGTGTGTTGTGTGTGTTGTGTGTGTTGTGTGTGTTGTGTGTGTTGTGTGTGTTGTGTGTGTGTGTTGTGTGTGTTGTGTGTGTTGTGTGTGTTGTGTGTGTGTTGTGTGTGTGTGTGTTGTGTGTGTGTGTGTTGTGTGTGTGTGTGTTGTGTGTGTGTGTTGGTGTGTTGTGTGTGTGTGTTGGTGTGTTGTGTGTGTGTGTGTGTTGTGTGTGTGTGTGTTGTGTGTGTCAAAATAAGAGTCGCATGCGTGATACATGATACTCGGCGCTTGTAAACTAATACTTGCTCGGTTTCCGATTAAAAATGTATTAAAAATCTTTGCTCGGTTTGCGGAACACTCGTAAACCACGTTACTCGCAATCCGAGGTTCCACTGTAAACCACGTTACTCGCAGTCCGAGGTTCCACTGTATTATTATTTCAGTAGATGATCACCTTAATTTTTTTTTAGAAAACTGTAATTTCACCAAATTTTGCCTGGTACAATCTACCGGATTGGTGGCTAAATATTAAGAAATTGTACAAAACGGCAAGATTTTTAATTTACTGTAACAAGATCAAATGAGATGATATGTTATAGAAAGGATATCGAAAAAGAGGATATAGAAAAGTTATCCAAGTTTACGCCTTGCTTAAACTAAGTTGTACTTCTTTCATCATCCGCCAAATGCACTCCCTATTCAGTAATACACACCATAACATACAGTGGTCAGTAATGTAAAATATTCACTTATACCACTTCAGCGCTGTTATTTAAACTAATCCCAATAAAAATATTCAGTTTAGCTTTTCTAATTAATATCTATAGGTTCAGGTGTGTGTTTAAATTGAGCAAGTAGCTTAATTATTAGCCGTGTGTTACTGGATTACTGATCAGAAGGTCAAGGGTTCAAATCCCTGCACCACCAAGTTGCCACTGTTCAGGCCTAAATCCAGTCCTCTCCAGGGGTGCTGTGTCCTGGCTGATCTTGCATTTTGATCCCAGCTTCCTAACTGCTCTATGTGAATTTCTTTTTAAAAAAGTATTTCACTGTGCTGTAAGGTACATGTGATAAATAATTGAAATAAATATACAGTATATAAAAATATATAAATGTAGATACACGTATACTGTATAACATCGCTTTTACTAAATGTTTTGATTTCACTTATGGTGAAATTTTATGGTAAATTTCAGGCAGATATAGAAGTACTGCAAAAGGTTCATTAAATTTCTGTCCTGCCAGTTTTGTGATGACATGACAAAGTCTAGACAGACAGAGAGACACAGGCAGGCAGCGAGAGACGCAGGCAGGCAGAGAGACAGAGAGAGACACAGGCAGGCAGAGAGACAGACACAGAGACAGACCGACAGAGTGAGACGCACACATTTTTCTGCGACTGGTTTCAGGTCCTCCAATGTATGAAACGTCAAGATATCATTGAAAGAGCGAGTTCGGACCAATATACAGACAAAACATTTTGTTTATTTATAAAGATTCATCCAAATATGGAGACGACCCAAATAATCCACAAACCTTAATAATATCTAGCTGATGCCTGTTTAGCTACAAATGGTTGGTACAAATACGCAAGCTAAGACCCCCCCCCTCCCCCCCCCCATGTTCTGCAGTGTCTGTTGACGGGATGGAGTGGAACGATGTAAAGTTTTTCCAGCTGGCATCCCAGTGGCCCACTCATGTGAAATATCTGCCAGTTGGTCTGTTCAGCTGCAGTAAAACCGCCTCCTAGTGGCGTGTCATCCGAACCAAACCACTTCCAAACGCTCTTCCAGGCAACATCTAAGGACAGTTGTTTCATTTTCCTTTTCTTTTTTTTTTTTCCTTTTGGATGTTGGTGTACGTGTGTGTACACAACCAATCTGAAGGGTGTGTTAAGGAAAACGATCCTAGCATTCTGAGAGCAGGGATGGATCTCCTCCAGAGGTAGAGAGACGATCTGCTATTCTTGTATGCTGTTATTTTCTGCTGTGCTGTGCAGTTAATAATCCTGTATAACCTACTGTATCGGTTGTGCAAGTGTTTGGTCACATTTAAATATTTGTGATTTAAAACTGTATGGTTTTCATTCATTCTCAGATTTAGTGATCATGCTCTGGCATTTGTGGTTATTTTATATGAAAAGTATATTTGCGTATAGTTAAAGTCTATATAATATAAGAGCAGTTTCGCAATATTATACACTACCTGGCCAAAAAAAAAAGTCACGCATGCTAATATTTCATTCGACCCCCTTTAGCTTAATTTTTATTATTATTATTTTTTTTGGCTACAGATTTTCAAAAGCCTAAGTTAAGATTCTGTTCCCATTTAACAATCCTGTCAGATTTTATTGCACTGTGCATGTGGAGATGCTCTTACTTCCACTGTTAAATATTTTTCATGATGCAACTCCAGACGTTTAACTGATCCTGATCACTGATGATTTTATTTTTTTTTACGCTTTCTAAGAAGTTAATGGATCAGCACTATCCCAGGTTTTAATAATTGAACAGTTATTCACTCAGTTCTATCCATTCATCCATCTATCCATCATCTATACCACCATAGAGGGCCAAGAGGGACCTGGAGTCTATCCAGAGTACATCCTGCATGGGGGGCCAACACATCACAGAACACACACACACACACACACACACACACACACACACACACACACACACACACACACACACACACACAACACGGGCAGTTTGGAAACACCAATCAGCCTACATTACATGTCTTTGCATTGTGGGAAGAAACCGAGCAAGCACCCAGAGAACATGGAAACTCCACACACCGATTTCGAACCCCCGGCCGTGTAGGTGTGAACTGACCGTGCTAACCAAATTAGAACAAATAAATTAGACCCTTGTGAAAAGCGACTTTTATTTTGGCCAGATATTTGCTGCTTCTCATATATTTTGTAAAAAAAAAAATGGGCAAAAAGTATTTTATCACACAGTATTGTATGTTTAAAAATAGGCTCTAAGTTATTATATTTTGCATATATCTGTGAAAAAGAACAAACGAAATGACGATATCACTTGTGTACAGTGTACATTAACCCTGTGACCTTTTAGGATGCTCGGACCTGACCGCTGACCTTTCCTTTTTTTTCGTTTCATTCCTACTGTGACGTTGATATTGATGTTTTTTTTTTTTTAAAGCTCTGAATGTAAAAGGTCATCAGTGTGTATTCTACCTCCCTTATCATGTTGTAAATGTGGTGATGCAGAATGGTTATAGATGAAGCCTACCGAACGCATCACTAAGTTACATTCAGGTGTCGAAAAATGTGTAATGAACCCTCGTTGCCTTGGATATGTGTATATTGATGTATGCAAATAAATATTTTTGCATGCAGTCATTTTGTAACGTTCTGGTGAGATGGTTGGTATTGTATGTATTCACAAGTCGAGTATTTTTTTAAATTCTCTTTTCACATTTAGACCAATCATATGCACTGGTAATAAATGCATTCTAGCTGGCTTTTTGTTCATCTGATCTTTTTTGTCTGCATTTGAATGAAAGACATGAATGAGCGCAGTTTCCAAAAAAAAAAAACACTTTTCACGCTATGATTGATATTCGTGTGTTCCACGTTGTGTCTTTGCTCCACAATAACAGCAAATTTCAGTAGTGTTTAATACTTGTGCAATTTTAATAGTTTCTCTAGGAAACGCCTTTTTCTCCCATTAGAAAAATGTATCATATTCTGCAGTTCAGAGATTCTACAATGCTCTAGTGGAGATCAGTATCTGCCAGAGATTCCCTAAGTATGGGAAAAGGGAGATTTCTTTTGTTTTTCCCATAATGACTCCATTATAATTGTGCAACGAGGAGCAAAGACCTGGATAGATGCATATTTGCACGCACACACACACACACGCGCACACACGCGCACACACGCGCACACACGCGCACACACGCGCACACACGCACACACACGCGCACACACGCACACACACGCACACACACACACACACACACCAACACACACACACCAACACACACACACACACACACACCATTCTAATGATGATGCATGGCCAGAGACAGTGGCTCTTTAGGATCACCTGCTTGATGTTTGAATTTCTCCAGTATGGTAAGTAAAAGTTTTTATATCTGTTCATTTCAAAATTATAATTAATTTAGTGACAAATATACATGTAGCACTTTACTTGTGTACTTAAAGAAAGGAAGACCAGACTCATTATTGCTGATTATATAATATGATAATAAATTCCATAATAGCAGTTTTGTTGAATTAATCAATCTTTTTTTTAAAAAACATATTAAAGATTAAAGTGTTTTGATGTTTAAAAGACTACCTACTAAGAATGGTTCAGACATTGCTATTGCTTAAGTTTCATAGAATTTATAACATATTCCAGACTTGAACTATTTTATAAATTATGTATTTGTGTGAGTTATTATCAAATATTTGAGATATGTTCATGACCCCATGGGTCCTGTTCTCTCCAACGCAGCGTGGATCATCTAGCTTGAGCTGTCAACTGTAATTACTGCTTGATATTCACGATGTGAAAAGAAAGGGCCGGGAGACGGTACAGTGGTGGAGGCGGGGCACGTCATTATTCTAATTAGACATGGGTATGCATGAGGATGAAGGTCAGGGCATGATGACTGCTGAAAGAAAAAGTGCACATCTTTGTTCATAAATTATCTTTCATGTTGTTGAACTACATTAAAATGTCAGATTAAGCTTGACTGTTTCTGGATTCTTGTTCCAGAGTGTGTGCAAATCTAACTTTGGGATATACAGTATGCTTAATAATGCAGATTTATCTTTGGTTTACTTGTCTGTTTTATGATTTTGCAGCTGTAAGTTAAAATTTTCTATTCTGAGTTTGATTAAAATTAATGATATAAAAGTTTAGACACCTTATCTTTCCATGGTCTTTCCTGGTTTATATTTCTTCCATAGATTAAAAAATGTTTTTGCTGTTTTTCTTTTCTTTCATACATCCATATTTCATTCACATTACATTCATTCATATGTATCATTTAAGAAATAATCAGGAAAAAATACAAAATAAGTAAAAAATATTAAATGTATAAAATAAATGTATTTATAAATTAATATGAATTTAAATAACTATATATGAAATAATAAAATACTGAAAAACTATATATGAAAAATATATTATATTTTTTTCCAAAAAATATAAAATATATTTATATATAAAAAATATATTATTTTTTTCCATGATTTCTATTTTGTTCATATATAATTTATTTCCGTATAGTTATTAATTTTCTTATTTTCAGATTTTTATTCTTTCATATAAATGATTTCATTCATATTCATTTATAAATACATTTATTTTATATATTTAACATTTTTTCCCTGATTTGTATTTCTTTTATTTATCATTCATGTAATGGCCCAAAGTTTCAAAAGTACCATATACTGGTAATACTAGTATATATCATATAGTGTATAATACTATGTGAATTTTGTGATGCAGTCTAACTTTTTATCCCCGTATACAATTTAAACTATTTATTGGGAAACACATTTGGGTCCTGAAGCTGATGAATTGCCTGTGCTGGCTCAGTGTTGCTAGTTGACTGAATTAACCGGACCGTGTCTAGACGCAGTGCGAGTCTCAGTGAGGGAGTCAAGTGTGGAGGTGGTGCAGGGAGACTCGATCACGTTACCCTGCTCATTTCTCACCATGAGGCCTTTGATCCGTCTCAGCATCATCTGGACCCTGACTCCTTTTTCAGACCAAGACAATCCCACACAGGTATTAGACTCGCATACAGTACACTGCACCCTGAATCAATCATACTACATTTGCATAATAAAGAGATTTCTTATTTATGCAATTAAAAAGACAACAAAATAATTCACCATTTTCCAGCAACATATACTATACAGTACATGCGTTAGTCAGCCGTAACATAATGACCACCTACCTAATATTGAGTAGGTCCTGCTGTGCGACCAGAGCAGTGATGCACTGTGTTTTGACAATTTACTATTGGAACCTGAACTCTTGTATTAGCTTGGCCCTTGGCCCTGTCGCCAGTTCACCAGTATTATTTCCTTGGACCACCTATGGTATGTCCTGACCAATGCAGCTCAGAAAGATCCCACAACCGCTGCAGTGCTGGAACTGCTCTGTCCCAGTCATCTATACGTCACAATTTAGCCTTGATCAAAGTCCCTTAAATCCTTTTGTTTGCCCATTTCTTTCTGTTTCCAACAATTTGTTCACTTGCTGCCTAATACTGTATATCCCACCCACTTCGAGGAGCCATTATAATGGGATATTGTAACTGTAGCTACTGTGACAACGACCGAATTGTGATCGCCAGACAACTGGGTCAGAGCAACTCCCGTTTAATCCGTTCCATAGAGGAGCTACTGTTGCTCAAAGGTTAATGGTGGTTCCCATAAAAAAAAAAGTGTCAGAACTCACAGCACATGGCTGTTTTGGTGGCAAAACGGGGAGCTACTCAATATGAGGCAGGTGGTCATAATGTTATGGCTGATTGGTGCAGATGCTGAATATTCGTTCATTGACAAGTTCTATATAATTTGTATTGCAACATTTATGAAGGTTTTTAAAATTACGTTAGATTAATTATGTTAACTTTAATTTGTTCTTCAAAGTAAAGTAAACAAAGTGGGCTTTTCATCACTATACAGTATATGAAATATACTGAAATATATTGAACATCTGGAACATCTTAATGTCTGAATCTTAACCTGACAGAAAACAACAATATGCATTCTTTGCATGTATCATTGGTTAGTGATTGTTAGTTTTACATGTGTAATCCAGGTGATCGCGTATGATCAGGGGCAGGTGATCGAAAGCCCCTCCTTCACTGGCAGGGTCGAGTTTTCGTTCATTCCTTGGAACGCTGACATCATCCTCAATGAAACGCGTGTTTCTGATGCTGGCATCTACCGTTGCGTGGTAAGCAATCCACCAGAACCAGGAGACCCTGGAATCGGAGAACTCGGCCTCAGAGTCCTGGGTAAGAACCGTGTAACACTCCTGTAAAGCACAGGTAGAGTTCATTGGGGGGGAACTTTCTTATTATTTTACAGTATTTTACAGATATAGTGGCATGCCTGCCATAAAGGCAAAGACCAGAACAAATAAAATAAGTTTGTGATCATTTTGTGCTACGAGGGGGTATCAAAAAGTTTAGAGATTTGTCCACAGATCCCAGGGTCGTACCCATACACCCAAGTTTCGTTGGAGCTCTTCCTGATCTCTCCTGAATTTTCACATTCGCTCTTTTTTCTAATTTGCTGTCCATGATGAAATCAGTAACACACGTGGTCAGAACAGCACCAGCTGAGCACCTCCTGATGTACACAGGACGATGTCTTTTGGTACACTGACTTATGAAGTTCGGTTCTCCCTGTGACTGTACCTGCAGCCTTGTGCTGTCATCTGTTGGACAAAACTGGTTTTGAAATTTTTTATACCTCCTTGTATATTCCACATAGACTTTCAAACATTAACACAACTCCGGTAATAATAAACTATCAGCTGGTTTATATTATACAGGGTGGGCCATTTATATGGATACACCTTAATAAAATGGGAATGGTTGGTTGAAGACACTTGCCTTCAGATTTTTTAAAACCTTTAGTTTACACATTAACTAACTTTGTGTTAAACCATAAAATATGCATAACCACTCACATCCAACTTTGTGTGCGCACACAGATGGGCAGCACATTGGGCTACACCCTCTTCTCCCACTCTTCACACACTGATAGCAACACCGCAGGAGAAATGCCAGCACAGGCTTCCAGTATCCGTAGTTTCAGGTGCTGCACATCTCGTATCTTCACACCATAAACAATTGCCTTCAGATGACCCCAAAGATAAAAGTCTAAGGAGGTCAGATCGGGGGACCTTGGGGGCCATTCAATTGGCCCACGACGACCAATCCACTTTTCAGGAAACTCTTCATCTAGGAATGCTCGGACCTGACACCCATAATGTGGTGGTGCACCATCTTGCTGGATAAACTCAGGGAACGCGCCAGCTTCAGTGCATAAAGGGGGAAACACATCATCATGTAGCAATTTCAAATATCCAGTGGCCTTGAGGTTTCCATTGATGAAGAATGGCCCCACTATCTTTGTACCCCATATACCACACCATACCATCACTTTTTTTGTTCCAACAGTCTTGGCGGGATCTATCCAATGTGGGTTAGTGTCAGACCAGTTGAATGGCCTCCAAGGTCTCCCGATCTGACCCCCTTAGACTTTTATCTTTGGGGTCATCTGAAGGCAATTGACTATGGTCTGAAGATACGAGATGTGCAGCACCTGAAAAACTATGGATACTAGAAGCCTGTGCTGGCATTTCTCCTGCGGTGTTGCTATCAGTGTGTGAAAAGTGGGAGAAGAGGGTTGCATTGACAATCCATCACAATGGGCAGCCCATTGAACACATTTTATAAGTGGTCAGAAACTTGTAAAAACCAAGCACACCATTGTTTTTCTTGTGAAATTCCCAATAAGTTTGATGCGTCACATGACCTTCCTATTGAAAAAACAAAAGTTGGATCCAAGATGGCCGACTTCCAAATGGCCACCATGGTCACCACCCATCTTGAAAAGTTTGCCCCCTCACATATACTAATGTGCCACAAACAGGACGTTAATATCACCAACCATTCCCATTTTATTAAGGTGTATCCATATAAATGGCCCACCCTGTACTGTTAGGATTTCATTTTCTATGTCCTTTTTTAAAACCTTTAGTTTACACATTAACTAACGTTGTGTTAAACCATAAAATATGCATACCCACTCACATCCAACTTTGTGTGCGCACACAGATTGCAAGTTCCGGTAAGCTTATGAAAGAAATAAAGTAGTGAACTGCCTATCGGCGATATATTTTCTGCATCCAGCAGTTAAAAACAAATATATTACAAAACCTAATATAATAGAATTTAACAGATTGGTCAAATATTCTTGAAAGATTCCTCTTATTGCAGCTGTACAAGATTCTTCTGTAGTAGTGAGAGCTTGCTTTTACTGTGAACTTTAGGAAAGGCTGGAGATAAGGTACAGATTTGTCTTTGTCTCCCTCTGCTGTTTACAAGAATAATTGCAGCTGAAATATATATATATAGTGGGGTTAAATTTTTTTTAAATTAATTAATTAATTTATTTATAGATTTAAGGCTAGGTTAAAATAATAATAATTAAAAAAATCACAGAGGGTAAAGTTCATTAATTCATCTTCTATACCGCTTATGTTGTATACAGGAGGGGCTGTGGTTAAAAACATTACAAAATAATAAGAAGATACTATTTCTGTGTACTTGATTGTACGTGCAGGTATCACACAAATGTACAGTATATTTGGCTAACTGGAAGGTGGTGTGTGTGGTAGTTCCCCCGTCTCTGCCTGTGTGTATGTGGGAAGGAGACACTGATGTAGGTGGCACTGTGACATTGACATGCCTTGTAATGGAAGGCATCCCCAGTCCACAAATAAGCTGGAGGAAGCTGGAGCGAGACCACGTCACTTTACCCATCACTATGGGAGGTAAGTGCATTTCCATAATCGGATCAAATTTATGAAACAAAACTTGACCTGATCTTAAAAACTTCTAAGTGGGGCCTGGGTCCGAGTGGCGCAGTGGTAAAGTGCTCGCTTATCATCCGGCGCATTGATGCTGTAACCTCTCGCAGCCGGAGGGCTAGAGAGAGCTGATTGGCCGAGCTCTCTCTGAGGGGCGGGATTAATCACGGCTTTACAGCCAATCGGGGCTCCCTCGCGCCATCCTTGAAGCAATCTTTCACGCGAGGGTGATACACCGCCGCCAACGGTGCGTGAGCGAGCGAGCGAGCAGTTCTAAAAGATGCGGCTGGCGTCACGTGGTTCGGAGGAAATGCGTCATAGTCTTCGGCCCTGGGGACTGAGTTAGGAGCCCCCTTAGTGACGTGGAGGAATTGGACACGACTAAATTAGGGAGAAAAACAGGGGAAAATCCTGAAAAAACAAACAAACAAATATATATAAAATCTTTCTTCTTCCTCCCTTTTTTTTAAAGAGGATTTAATGGGCGTGGTAAAAATGGCAAACCTGTCTGCACAGGATTCCGGTGTGTACTGCTGTTCCGTCACCAACCCACTGGGCACACAATACTGCTACGTGAACCTGTCGGTGTACACACGTGAGTTTCAGCCAGACTTCTCTGTCCAATCGGTTTATATCATAATCAAGTCTGATCATTCTACCTTAGTGGAGCAGACAAAAGCGTTTAAGAACCTCCTCTAAATGGACTGCAGCTGTCCGTGGTCTTGTCATTTTAGCCATGATCATGATTAAAACATGTTTTGTAAGAACAGGGTTGCTGCAGCTTCTCTCTCTTTCTCTCTCTCTCTCTCTCTATTCATGCAGCTTCGGTGAATTCCCCAGGCCTCCTGCAGGGGGTGCTACTCTCACTCTCCATGGGCATAGTGCTGCTGATCCTGTTGGCGCTCGTGCTGTGGCTTCACCGCTCGGCTCACGAGAGCAACATGATGGACGGCCGTGTGCAGGAGTGCTACAACCCGAGCGCGTGCACTCCCTCTCTCGTCAAGCGCTCATTTGTCTGAGATTGTTGGATTGGACGTGTGCTGGAATCAAGCGTTCTGTGGTGTTCAAATGAAGAGTTTATTTTAAAAAAATGCAGGATAAATATGGTATGTTCTGTAATGCAAGCCTTTGAAAACCTTACGAGGTATTTGTTTAGATATTTTTTTCCCTCCCAAATGGAATTTGCTTGGACACTGTAAACTGTGCACATTTTCTCTAGTTATTTTGTCTTCTAACACTTAAGACGTTGTTGTTGGTCTTTCCGGCTCTCATCGAGCGGTCACCAGAGCGGACCATCTCATCTGATCTGACACAATAGCTTTGGTACAGGATACGGTGGTTCCCCTTCCTGACGCAACCCGTCCATTTAATCCGGGATTGGAACCTGCACTGCATCCAGTGGCTGGGATTTGAGCATTGGCTGGGAATCGAACCGTGGACTTCCTAACACTTAAGACATTAAATAACAATAACAAAAATATTTTACCAATAGGAATCCCAGGAAACGTAGGGCATAAGCCAGGGCGCACCCTGTACTGGGTGCCAATCCGTCGCAGGGCCCACACACACACACACACTCCCACACTACGGGCAATTTGGGAACACCAGTTAGCCGGAGTATCTGGAGGAAACCCAGCAAGCACAGAGAGAACATGCAAACTCCATGCACACTGAGGTGGGAATCAAACCCAGACCCTGGAGGTGACGGCGCTAACCGAGCCACCCACTCACTTACACGACTAGGAAATCAGATTTAAGCACAGCCTAATTAAATATTCCTTTCAAAACTTCACTTTCAGTTCAGGGACATTTTGGTAGCTTATTTAAACAATCATAAGCTCATAATCATAAGATGAAAGCAATTTAAATAAAAGCTCGGGCAAATACAGTTCACATAAACATTAACTGAAATGCCATTTCCCTTCAGGCCTCCGATTACATGGTTCAGAAACAAAGAAACTCCCTGTCCATGATTACATTTTAAACGACTCTTTAGGAAGTTTATTAAAATAATACATATCGTAGCTTTTATATTGCATTACTATAGTAATGTCTAAACTAAAACTTTTATTTTACTTATATAGAGAGCTAGAGCTTTTAACAATAGTCATTGTCGCAAAGCATCTTTACAGAAACAAAAGAAAATTATGGAAATGAGTGAGAAAATACAGTATATATAAATCAAAATGATCAGCCTGACCCTTTACACGTGTTCTGTTGAACTATTTTATTTCTGTTAAATGTTTAAAGGCGATTGGTCAGAAGGTATCAATTATTCAGAGATATTATTGACAATAATTCTGTTTGTAAGTCAACTCTCAGGTTTGTGTGTTCTTTGTAATGTTATTTCTACAGTAACGAATCATACACGGTGTCAGGCGATCCACGCAAGCTAATGTGTATTAATAATAAAAGTTTGAGTTGCAATTTTAAAACTACACCATATTTCTTTCCGACCATATTTAGCTCTGATTATAATGCAAGTGCAAAAATTATTTCCCATTCTTCCAGAAACACTCTTTCACAATGAGAGCTGGAATATTCCCCGTACCATCAGGGAAGAAATAAATGCATAGATGTGATAACCTGGTCATTCAGGTCAGCTGATTTCATTTTATTGCTACAGACTCTAACATTACTGAGTCTAGACCTGATGAACCGAAGCAACACCTGATTAGAACACTGTCTCCAGAGGATTGTACAGCGGCCACTATGCATGATGGGTGCATCGCTTCATGTGCTTCCCCTCTTACCCTGACACTCCCATCACTCTCTGGAATACGGTCAATGTGGACGCATCAGACCATGTGACCATTATCACTGCTCCAAATTCCATCATTATGCTCCTTAACCATAACAGGGATGTCTACTGTCCAAGTTTTTTGTGGTGCAACTTCACCAAAGTGTTCATCTAAGGTTCTTCTGTTTTCTTGCTTGATAAACTCCAAGAGTTTTACCCTTCTGAAACAGCAAGTTTTATTGGCAGGAACAGAGCTAAACCTTTGTTTTCTGACATGGGAAAGTTTTTAGGATCATAAAATTTGTAGTGTCTGGTTTACCAGTAACATGACAGTGAAGTCTTTGCTCTGTGTGTGTGTGTGTGTGTGTGTGTGTGTGTGTGTGTGTGTGTGTGTGTGTGTGTGTGTGGATGATGAAAGGAACTCATTTGTTTAATGGATTCTTCACAACATTAACTGCGACTATAAAATAATTTTACGAGGGTGTTCAAATGAATCCAGGACTTGTGATGACTTTTCTTGTGAATGAAGGCGTAAACCCAGATGACATTTACCAAACACTTGAAGCGCAGTATGTGCTTAAGATGTGTGGTGAAGCGAATCTTGCTTGCAGTAAAACATTTGAACAGTGCAAACATTTAAAGGCGGCTAGATGTCCGTGAATGATGAGGAGGTTTGGCTGGATTGGATCATAATCCAATTATTTCCAATGCAGTCGTCCAATGATCCTTGAAAATTGATGGAGAACTTGTTGCTAGTTTGTGGAAGGGACGAATTGGTTTCAAGACACAATCCTGTCTTGAGTTCATGTACAGTAGTACGGCATTTGTTACTAAATGAACATGTTGTATTGTATTTACAGTGAGGTAGTAATTCCACACTTACTTTACTTCTGTCAGGCTGCATCTCTCTCCATCGTTGATGATTTTCCTAGATAAGCATACTCAAATATTTTATTCCTTACTTACATACTTCTGTATAAAAAGAATACTTAGTAAAGACAGTAACCTTCTTTAAACTTTTATCTTTCTGGCTACCTAAATATTTAGAAATAGCAGCAAGGCCAGAGTGGACACTGAACAACAAGAAAGAAAAATAGGCGAAAGGAAGAAAAAGAAAAACAGAAAAAAGACTACTCTGCAAATGATGACAAAAAAGCTTTAATTTAAATAGAAGGGGAAAAAAAAGATCACATAAAAAAAATCTGTACAACTTTGAATATTGAATAACAGCTTTTAAATAAAAACAAATACCCCGTACATAACTAAAAGGTGATTAAAAAAGAAAAAAAAAAAAGAGTGGGATGTACTATTTTACAATGTGTGTGCAAAAGCAGTACTAATTGATTTCCTTCCCAAAAACTGCATCAAAGGTCAGAGAGTGCTTTAGGAACAGCTCCCATAAGATAGTGTCTTTGAAAAATAACCAGTAATCCAATAATAAAATAGATTCATATACTTTTAAATATATATTTATATATATTTATATACAAAACATACCGTTGATTAACGGCAGAGATTCGTTCAATCCCTTTTTATTACCGACACCAGGGACTGTCCAGTAACTTGTGCTTGCCATTCTCCAAATCAGAAAAGGAAACTCCCTGTAGCTTTGGAGAGATTACACTAAAACGAAAGACGGAGAACAACAAGGAAATGGCGTCAATAGCGAAAAACCATTTAGACCACTGGCCAAAATAAAATCGAAAGGGGATCGTCCCAAGGAGTTACAGTCAAAATGACAAAACGGTCACTGGACGAGCAAAGGTAAGTATGTGCGAGAACAGACCAACCAAGCTGGATATCACAGGAAAAAAAATGAGACCTGAGAAGGGCAAGATAAAGCAAGCGGTGCACACCTAGTGAACTCGACGTCTAGTGTTTCTCTAATATTTAGTCGTGATCTTCATGTGCTGACGTGCATGAAAAGAAAATTCCAGACGTGCAGGATTTAAAAAAATCGGCATATTGCTGTGGTGGTCACCACAAAAACAATAATAATAATAAAAAAAAGCATTCTTTGAAGTGTAAAGATGCTGGTACTGTTCCTTTACACCTCTCAAAATTTTAGGTTATACGGAGTGTGACTGCCGAATACTGAAATTAGCGTTTAGGTCATTTAGCATGGTGATTTATTTTTTTTAATTACTATTTTTTTCCCCTCTAATGCTTTAATAACTTCCAAAGTATAGATTTAACAATGACCTAGGTGTAATGAAACATTGAATGGAATATATACTATTAGGTAAAACTGACGGGACTCATTTTATCTGACTGGGAAGAGAACCACACTATACCATCATTTCTAAAAATCGCAAACGTGAAGCCGTATATGTACAGAACAGTGGACAAGAACAAAGCAGGACTGAAACGAGAAAGAATAAGGTTCTCCAACTCAACTTTCTTGTACTGTAGTAGGGATGTGGGTTCAATGCAAACACAAAAGTCATGCCCAACCTTGGGCCTAATTCCAGTTGAATTATAAAGCAAACTAAAATGCAGACTCAAAAGGTCCCTAAAATCAGAGTAGCATTTTCTTTCCAGCCTTTCCAGTTAGCATCAGCATATGACAACCAGGTGCAATGAACAAAAAAAATAAAAAATAAAAGACACCCTCCACCACCCTCAAACAGCAATCAATAAATATGTTTTTTTTTCTTTTGTTTTTATTTTATATGTGTATATCTTTATTTGTTTTTGCAAAGTTCTTCCAACTAAAACGCTGGAGATTAAAGGTCAAAAGGAGCAGTAGTTTGTTTAGTTCCATTAGTAGTAGAGCGGATGATGCAATAGCAGTAGTAGTATCACAGTAAGAAAAGCTGTACTGCGGGTGCTTGCTGATCGACAGCAGTAAGACGCGAGGGAGCCAGCGCTGTGTCCCAGTCTGAAGACCATTAGGTAAGACAGGGTTGGCTTTAGACAGGAAGAGAAAAAAATAATAATAAAAATGGGAGGACAACAACTGTGGACTTGTTATAAAAATTTGGAGGAGTAACGATCATCACCATGAGGGTACAAACTGATCTGTACGGTTGATCCTTTTGCTTCAGGTTTGAACACTGTTCATATTCATGGTTCTCCATTTTGTCCTCTCTCTCCTTAGTGGACTGTAAACTATTCAGGCAAGAGCACCAAAAGTCATGGGAAGTGTCTGAGCGCAAGTATGTCCACATGCGTATCGACGTGTTTTCCCTGAAACTAGCTAACACGGTTGTGGGTTATTAACCTGCCATCTGCGGGCACTGGGAATTAAAATGTTACGCTCCTTTAATAACTGAACTGCTTTAAGTGATGTCTCTGGGAACAGGAACAGTGAGGAGAGGAAGAATGGGGTGGCGGGTCCAGCAAGATCCACGTCTGGAGAACTGCAACGATATTTCTTCTGGTTCTTGTATGGGTGAAGACCCTGTTAAATCCTTGGGTGCTGGATACAGGGCGACAGCTTTCAGCCAATGGTCTCTGCTACACATAGGACTTCACTTTATGTCAAGAATCCCCACACCCATCGTTACTTGGAGAAAAAAAAAAAAAAAAGATTATACTGCACTGGCTTTTTTTTTTTTCATAGTGATGAGAGATCCACAACATGGTTTTATAGCTTGGCCTTGCATGGGGTGTGACCTGAAAGCTATTTTGCTAAGCAGCACCTTTTCCTAGTGTACGCCCATACATAATAAGCAAAAAATGCTTTAAATAATATCGCAGCAAAAAGCACAGAAACAAACAAACAAACAAAATCAGTTGAAAGTTCAACTTGACCTCAAGTAACAGAAAGCTCCAGCTCTCTTCGTCAGCTGGAATGAGCATGGACTCAGCAGGAGACCAGCTCCAGATCCCAGCTTCACTTGGTCTAGGCCTATTTGTGCAGGTTAGTCTATGTAGAGGCTCAGCGCAGGTGCTCAAGTAAAGGCAGTTCGGTAGCCTCCTCCCGTAAACTTGGAGGATCTGATGTAAGGGGTGTGCTCTCTGTGGGCACAGAAACACTCACTGCATCCAGTGCTGGACTGACCTCAGGGGGTGGGGCAGGTGGAACAGGTTGGAAAGCCTGGAAAACAACATTTCCACATTAAAAAATTAGTTTTAGCGCAAAGCAGCAGCAAGAGTACATTACAGAACCAAACCAAACTTAAATTACAGATTTAAAATAAAAGTTGAATTTTGATTTAAGAATAATAATTTAAAAAAAAAAACTTAAAGACAATGCAACTGTCTTCTCACCTGAGTGCGGATGCAGTGGGACAATCCACTGTCCCCGTCCACAGCCGCCGGCCCATTAAAGCCTTTCCTGCCCGACAAACTCCACTTGCTGTAGATGGCGTCGTAGTGCAGGCCACTTCCATGACCAAGCCCCATGCTGATGCCCCTCTGAATGGCCCTGTGGCTGGCACCGTCCTGCAGGCTGCCTGGGCAGAAGCACTCAGTGGGTGGCACGGCCACAGATGTACTGAAGGACAGCTGCGAGCTGGACAGGTGCTGACCCAGCAGGCCCTGGATGGAGGAAGTGCGCTGGAGAGAGCTCACCAAGCCTGCATCCATCCGGCCCTCTGATTGGCTAAGCAGGGTCAGGGGGAGCGGCTGAGAATGGACAGGCCAGCTCGGTCCAACAGGATTGTCAGTTCCTGTAAAAGGAAATACATTTTATTATTCAGAAAGATATCACGGGCTTGTGAGTCAAATCTACAAGAGTGACTCTGAGGGAAATTATTCATGTAAAAGGAGAGAGTGTGTAAAAGCGCAAGCCTCGCTGTAGTCTTACCCATGGATGGCTGCACTGTGGTAAGGTGGGACTGAGACACAGTGGGCGCCGTGCTCTGGGGAGGAAATACTACAGGATTGTTACTGATGGACGAAGATCCACCACCACAATCAGAGTCCTCTATGTTCCCCCCGCTGTTGCAGCCTGCACCACAGCCCTTCTGCAGCCTGCAGGAGAAAACAGAACGGAAAGTCAACACAAGATCCAGCTAGTTAAAAGTGATGCATGTCGTCGGAGACTTCTTACTCCAATAGTAAATTTAGATTGCAAATAATGCAAAGAATCTTTTCTAACCTGTCCCAGCTACTGATGAACCAGGTGTAGATGTTGTGAGGGCTTATGGGCCCGCCCCAGACAGACCGGAGCTGGCTGTGACCTCCAGCGTACGAGGTGGTGAGGGGGGAGACGTAGATGGGGTATCCAATAGGCTGGTCGCAGGACGAGTTGATCATGTTGCGCAGTGCCTGCTTGGCATTCTGGATGCTGCCTCGCTCAGGGTTTCGATTTCGCAGGAAGACCAGCTCCTGCTGCTGCCCGGCCCATAGCCCACGTACACATTCTCTGTTTACCTGTAAGAGTAGATATATGGTAGATATTTATATGACATCACATACCGATCAACTGAAAGCAAATCAGACTTTAAACAGCTGTGAATGAATACCAAAAACCCTGCATGATGAATGCGTTAAGACCGATTTACACAGGGAAATGCTCCGGTCATTAACATACTACAAACGTTTGCTCTCCGATACACGCTTTGATTTATTTGCCCTACAGAGCACAATCAACTGAGATGATGTGTAAGTACTCATTCACTGTCTGTCTAGACCGCTTTATCCTGTATACAGGGTCGCAAGGGGCTTGGAGCCTAACGAGGCGGGATAGACCCTGGACAGGGTCAATCCATCGCAGGACACACACTCAATCACACACAACAGGCAATTTGGGAATGCCAATTTGCCTAACCTGCATGTCTTTAGACTGTTAAGAGAAATGCCAATTTGCCAATCAAGAACAAACCACAAATCCTTATTGATTATAATGCTGAATAAATCTTTTTTCTGTTTTAGATTTAATTGAGAGCTGTGTATTAGTATTTGATAATTTCCAACATTTGGTAGGTATGGGTGGAGCTAAATTGTTTCTGGGAAATACAAAATACAGTCGACCCCCTGAATAGTTGCGGTTCAGTGTTTGTTGCCTCAGTCTTTCGCAGATTTTTCCCTAGAACCTAACTAATAATTGTTCAAAGAAACAGCAATTTTTTCCTCCGCCCTTGCATGAATTAAAGTACATATAGGGGGAACGTCGGTATTTTACATTCTAGCACGGCAGGAGAAATAACAGTACAGTCAACAAGTTTACCCTTACATAATTTTTTAAAGGGTAACGTATTAAGCAGAGTTTGAAATTAAATAAAAAAATAATAATTTAATTTATATATTTATATTTTAAATATATAAATGGCTATATTAAAATAGGCATTTATAGACCATCCAATATTTGTGTTTTTTCACAATTTACAAGTGCTTTTTATAAGGAATATACAAGGAACGTGGATTTTGGGGGTCGACTGTATAAAAAAAAAAAAAAAAAGGAATTGCTGATAATCCACCTGATAAGACATTCAGGCATTTGCAGTGTACCTTTATGACTCTGAAGCTGAGGAAGCGCTTGTTCAGCATGATGATCTTGTATTCGTCACTGCCGTCATCCATGACATGTCGCAATGCCAGGAGTGAGGGCATGTTGGCCAGGATGGCACTCCGCCAAACCGGGTCACCTTCATGAGAGATCAGCATCTTCTCCTCATTAGCAGTGATGGCATCGTACAGCACAGCCGGATCCTCATACTCATCCGGGGAAGTAAAGTGGTCCTAAACACACAAGTGGGAATAACAGACACACTCTTTCTGGGCTATAATATATAGAGCATTACAGAGTAAAAACACAGGCCTATTTTTGTCTGAGCTAAGAACAGACAGCGGTTATCCCAGAAACCTGATTTTCAGCTGAAAGAAATTGGAGAGGAGAGGTTTTACCTGATGCAGTTTGAGGGACATTCGCACACCGGGCGCCACCACTCGATTCAAAAGGTCCATGTCTGCAAACACCCACTCATCCCTTGGTGACGTTATCCGGAAATCGCCTTTAAATAGAGCATGGAGGCCATAGAGGAATGGCTCCAGGCTGCCAGAGAAGAAAATTCAGAGCGGAATTAATCATTTTTTAGGAAGCTGTTTCACCCCAAAAAAAAAGAAGAAAAAAGAGTAACAGAGTAATATTAAATTTAAAGTGTTACCTGGCAGACATGCTGTGGGACGCTGTGCCAAGAGCCCTGCGGCCAAGAATGCAAAGTCCGAAACAGAGCGTGACCAGAGGGGAGTCTCTCTCATTGTCCACGGGCTAAGACAACAGCAAGGGAGAGAGAAGGTAATAAATCATTAAGGCACCACATAAGGACACCATGTCCTTACTAGAGCTGGGCGGTATGTCCTATAAATTGAATCTCTGATTTTTTAGACAAAAATCGATTTTCAATTTTAAAATGATAAATTTTCTTTAAAAAAAACTACCCAATCATCTCTAGTGTTTTTATTATTATTTATTTATTTATTTTTAGCAAAAACAATATACCTAAACATATGAACTGCTTATTAGGACTAAAATTGCAAAGCTTTTCTTGCTATTTTAGAAAAAAGATAATCATTACGACAAAAACAAAACCTAAAATGTTCTTAGTGATGTACCGCACCACATCAATAATATCTTTCCATCAAGGCCCCTGCTGATCATAAAATGCGGCTTTTATTTTCACTTGTTTTTTTTTAGCTAGTGTTTTAGCGCTGCCACTGTCTTGTTTAGCTCGCAGCTTACACACGCCTCCCATTCAACAATGTGGTTCTGTCTGAGGTGCTGGAATAAATTAGTTGTTCTGCTTCCTTTAGTTGCCACAAAACTGAAGACAAATCAAAGTGAAACTATAAAATCTGTTTTCATTTTTCAACATTGACATAAACCATGCATTCGAATTAATCAAGAACAACGATTAAATCGCGCAGCTCTAGTCCTTACATAGCTATTTTCCACCAGTGGTGTAGGTGATGAGATCTTATCTATGGAGTCATTCCCCAGGCTTTTTCCACAAAAGAGTCAGTTCTCATGTAGGACCGAGTCAGTTTTTACAGTCCTCCTGTAAAACTGAATCTAGTTTAACTTGTTCAATTATTTGTTTAAATAAAAAATTATAAATTCTACATGAAATTAAAAGGTCTGGTGTAAGATAAACCTATCAGCCAGGAACCGTCAGAACCTCTGACCGACCAGACTTGAATTAAACAGCTCTGTGGATTTTGAATATTAAAAGTGGAAAAGCTGCAAAGTTAGTCTATGTTTGTATTCTGATTAAGGGCAGAATACCTTCTGTCTGCGGCTGTTGCAGTACTGGATCCAGTCCAGGTAGACCATGCAGAAGGCAGCTGGGGTGATGCCAGAGGCTCGGTGGTCGTAGTCTTCATCAATGTTCAGGTTAAATGTGGGGTCACTGTCAACGTACGAAGCACTGAGACATGGTCTTAAAGCTTCCTGCACCGTCTCGTTGGACAGCCATTCCTCCAGCTTAGATGAGCGACTCACATAGTAGATGATACTCTGTAGAAGAAACTCAAATTAGCATCCTAGCTTAGATATGGTGTGTGCTCAAAACTGTATCAGATTACAATAATTACAAATAATAATAATAAAAAAACAATTTACATTTATTACATTTTGGTAGATGCTCTTATCCAGAGTGACTTATACAGCTGCGCAATTATGGGTTAAGAGCTTTGCTCAAGGCAGCAAGGTGAGAACTGAAACTCATGTCCGTCCAACATGTTAACCACTGGGCTTCAACTGCACTTCAGGAATTTGGCAAAAGTGGACAGAAACCTCCTGTGACAGAAATACCTTGACATAGTAGGTGATGAGAATCTTGCGCAGGTCGAACACTTGCAGCATGGAGGCAGCATTGTTGTCACTGATGCTGTAGCCTTCCAGGACATACTTGGTTGCGGCAACCTCCCAGGCGAGCCAGCGCTGACCGAAGGCTGCGTTGAAGGACAGCATGTGGGGCAGGTGGCCTGGCTCACAGCAGCAGCAGCCCTCATCCTCCTCCACGCCCTCAGTGATGGCCTCTACTTCACGCTGCTGACAGTATGTACCTGTTTGATATCACACAAAGAGATGGAAGAGATGAAAATGGGACTTGATTATTGAAGTGACGAAACAGATGAAATGATTTTGGGTCAAAACGCCATACTGACGACCCTGATATCTTGGGAAAATGTTGAACGTTATATATATGATATGACCGGCATCCTACTGATGAAGAAACCCTTGTGTCGGACACCTTACACCCTGTACAAAGAAGCTCACCTCTGAACTCCAGGCCTCTGAGCTGGAAGGTGACGAGCCCATTGCCGATTTCGATGAGGTGCACAAGGGCATTGAGGTAGTCTGATGCCAGGATGAAGCAGTCCCCCGTGCTGTAGGTGCCCCAGCGGCCCAGCAGCAAGTCTCCACACAGAGAATGCTGCAGTGAGCGGGTCAAGTGCTCATAAAAGATAGAGTTTAGGTTGTTGTCATCAGCACCTTTTTTGTGGTGGAAAAAAAAACAAAACAAAACGTCAGTAAACAGATGACGAGGAATTTCTGCAACAAATACTTGCGCTTAAACCTTTATGGTAACACTTACCAGGGTTACGATCGAGCTGAGTGGCCAGACGTGTGTTAGAGTGATCTACCCTTTTCGTGCTGCATAGGGACATAATGAAGGTCAAAATTAGGATGTGTGGTAGGATAACACATAACTGATGAAACGATCGTGACTAAACGCAAACACATACTTGTAGTCTCGCTCCCAGAACTTGACAGGGCGCGTGTAGGAGGTGACGAACACAGCGCTGCCCAGCACGGGATTGAGAGGAGTGGAGAAGAGAGCAGAGAACAGAGCCTGGACAAACAACATAGCCGAGTCTGACAGCACAACATCCGTTAAGGAAAACAGCTTTCTATGTGCTAACAACATAAAACTATTCGGTCATCGACACAGTAACATAACATTATTTTCTTTAACATGACCCCTTTAAAACATTCTAAACATAAATTCTAACTTTAACCTGAAAACAAATTATTAGAAAGGGCAGGCTCACGACACAACATGCAAAATTAATATGTCATAAATCATTTTACATGTGATCTAAGCTTTGCTTGCTTCAATTATTTCATAAAACATGCCTGCATTTCTTTCTTGTATAATTCTACCTGATAATCCAGTTCAATGTTAAAACATAACCCACATGGTGGACAAATGCTGGCTGCTTTTGACATTGATAGGACTTGCTTAGGACTTCTTGTAATGGTAATGTTGACACCAAGCACCATTTCTTGTGTACACAGACCTATTATTTGATTTACAAACCAAGATTAAGTTACACATACATAGTTTGTTTAAAAAAAAAAAAAAAAAAGAAAAAAATGTTGCAATTATTAACCCGTAACTCAACACTTAATCTGCATTAACAAAATTGTGGAGGATACGGGGCACGGCAAATGGCTGGGCGAAGGCGTGAAACGCAGAGCCCCAAGTAATCTGCCACGGAGCGATGTAGGTCAGCACAAAGCGCAGTTTATACAGGAGGTCCCACAGCTGCACAAACACATATTAAACCAGTAAAAATGTGACAAATGAAAAACTAAATATGTTCTAGCAGTACAAAAAAAAAAATGCTTATGCGACTAAATACTACAATTATGATAATTAAGTATGTGATTGAAGGGTGGATGACATCAAACCTTGCTAAAGAGGATGGACATGAAGTAATAGTCGAGCAGGAAGGTTTCGGAGAAGCGTGGATAGTCGAACTGGAAGAAGAGCACGGTGAAGCAGAGTGTGACGTATTGTTGAGACGGTGTGCAGAAGGATGAACGAAGCAGCTTCATTCCAGCCATGGAGATGAACAGAGCTCGGCCACTGGACAGATGAGAACTTTGTTAATACGCACTACAAAAGTCTGGGGTATAAAATAAAAAGCTGATGGCTTTCTTTTCAAATATATTAACTTGCAGAATATCAATGTCCTTATTAAAATACCTACGACAGTTTATACAGCTTAGAGCTGCAGAATATATATTTTTTATCATGGCTTTAGTCTACTTGGTGTTTTTATTTCTGGTGGGAATTGCCACTAAAGGATGTCTAGACGAGAATCTGTACATTTAATTGCAATAATAAATGAAACATATGAAAACATCAAATTCATTTACAAATATGTTTCTGTAAACCATGAACACTATGGAACTAGCCTGCAATTTGGGGAATAAATGTGTTATATGTATAAAGGAATCAGAAATTTAAAACCAGCCGCTTCGTCTGGTTTGATATTAAGCTCTTTGATCATGTCAGAATTTAACAGGTGAGACATGGATAAGGCTTAACAGAACCCCAATGATATACAAATGTCTCATTTCCAACACATTTAACAGTTTTAATTTTCCAAAATAATTTGATTTCAAATAGATGAAATGTCCAGAAGATATGCTGTAGAACTGAGCTGTGAATTGCATGAGCGTGAACGTACTAAGTGCCAGGCTTGTCAGGGTTCAGGCTGATTGTGTGGGCTTCTGTGGTCAGGGAGTTGAGCACCACAGCAGGGTAAATAAAGTACTTCTCTACACACTGGAGCCAAGCGTAAAGCTTCTCAAACCACATGAGCTGAGCTGCATCTGTAACAGACAAGAATAAAATATTAGTTGTTGTTTTTTTTTTTTTGCCAGTGTTGTGTTGGTGTGTTTGAGAGAGAAAGAATACTCACCCCGAACCTCAAACTGACTGTACTCTCGAGAACGTAGCACTGGGTGGGCCAGGCAGAACCAAGGCAGCTGCTTGCGAAACTGAGGCAATAAGTAGTGAGTTAGGAAGCCCACTACGCCGGCCAGAATATAGAGAACAAAACTGAGAGCAGGCTGAAAGAGAAAGAAAGAGAGAAATGAAGACGCTCCAGAGACCAGCCACTGGGCATATTTGTATAAACAGTAGGGATAAATCTGTCAGTACAAATGATGGACTTCTACATAGATCTTGGGCTTCAAAAGAAAGGAAAATCAATACAAATATCTGCAAACAAATATTACTCTGGGCACATCCGTAAAAACAAATCTAAAATATTAAATTATGACTCAGCAATAATACAGCACAGTTATACAAGTTACAACCTTTTTAAAAAATAATAATAATAAAGCAATTCTGTCGACATTAACCATATTCACATCATCAATTTGTAAAATAAAGAAAATCCAACCGTATGCATCCATTATCTACACAATAATAATTTAAAAACATGAATCAACATATGTCCAGTGCAAGGAAATGCCCTAACCTGCAGAGCAATAAAGACTGTACTGGCACTGATGGCAAAGCTAATAATGGCCATGAGGGGACACATGACCAGGTCAGAGTGCAAAATCTCCTTCTGCAACACAGAGAGAGAGAGAGAGAGAGAGAGAGAGAGAGAGAGAGAGAGAGAGAAGCGGTTTGAAAATAAGAAAACAACTTTTCACAAATATTGGGCAATTTCTTTTTCTCTGCAGTAGTAAAAGTGAAGGTACTAAATGTTCTGAATACCACAGAGTTGCGCAGTTTCTCTGGCAGTGGATCCTTGATCTCTAGAGGTGGCTCCTCAGGAGTCCTGCTTTCCAGCTCTGGAAAGAATTTGGAACGGACAAAAGACCTACCACATCGCAGGGCAAAAAAAAAAAGAAAAAAAAAAGTTGTTAATATCAACCTCAACACGGACACTTACAAATTTCTGAAAAGATGGGATATTTTCTAAAAGGCAACATACATATAAATTTGTAATTTGTAATCGTGTTTTTAACTGACGAAGGTAAAAAGAATTGACATAATTGTATTTATTAAAGCAAAGAAATTTGATGCCTGCAACATGAGTTTACCAGACGCAATAGGTTTGTACAATATTCCCGATACACCATTTTGAACCATAACACGGTCATTGTTCACCCCTTTATATGCCAAATCCATCTGTGAATGAATCAGTTCAAAGAGTGCAAAGAATTTCTCTTTCACCATCTACAGAAAACAATATCATGAAAAAATTCAGATAACCCTGAGGAATCTTAGTCTGTATAAAGCAAGACTGAAAACTGTTGTTGAATGTTGGTGTGAGAGATTCGTGCCCTCAAATGGTATTGTATGAGGAAACTTCAAGCTTCTGGAATAAATGTAAATCACCTGGGTTTGGGAGTAGTTTACAAAACTTTTGTCACTCAACACGGTGATCTCCTGCATCATGAAATGCCATCTGAAACTATTACACAAGGAGAAAGCCATACATCAAGTCTATGCAGAAATACCATAAGCTCTCTGGGCCTGAGCTCATTTCAAATGGACTAAAAGACAAGGGAAATAAGCACTCGGGTCAGATGAGCATATATTTCAGCCAGTTCTCTGAAAAAAAAATGGGCCAGTGATGAAACAGACAATTCAGCCTGGTATCGGTGCGGACAGCATGTGTGACTTTCACACATGTCAAAATACCATTAATGTGAAGGTGTATATTGCGATTTTAAAGAGACTAATGCCATTAGTCAAGGTGGCCTGAAAAGTGCACGCTTATTACAAAAGGACAATACCAGGTCTCATTCTGCACGTGCAACAACAGCATGGCCACGAAGACACAGATGGCATGTTCTTGTCTTGCCTGATGGCAGTGCAGATCTATTCAAAATCTGTGGCGCACCATGAAAATGAGAATCAGACAACGCTGGCCAAAGTGTGCTGAGCAGCTAAAGTTCTTGCATTAAGACAAAAAATAAAAAAAATAAAAAAAATTTGCAAAACTGCAACAATGTTCACCCAACATAACCCCGATGTAGGACACAGAGTAGAAAACAATATAGTAACTCTGACAAAAGAGAAATTATCAGAATGAGTGGGGTGGTGTACACCTTAAATAATCCATTCAGCAGGTAAATATTAGACATGTAAACAGGTGGTCTGATCAGACCAGACTGGGTAAGACTGCCCCAAAGAGGTGTTTACACCATGCATATATTCGCAAATAATTACTTCCTTATCAATCCTCAGTTGCCAAACAATAAATTTTAATTAAAAGGGATGGTGATGTGGCAAAGACACGCACGTGCCTTCCTGATAATTTTTTTTTGTGCTGCAGGCATCAGATTCCAAAAGATCTTATTTTTTTGTTGCAATTTTAAAAAATACAACTTAAAAATATTATTATTATTATGATCAATAACAAAAGAAACAGTTTGTGGATGTGCAAATGAAAGTGGTACGTTCATTCACATGATCTTCAGGTTTCTACTGACCAGAGGACGGTGGGATCACTGCTTTGCCTGCTTAAGTGATATGATGAGGCAAGGAGGAGGCCACAGAATACAGAGAAGAGCACTGGAACATGAGTCACACCCCATGGGGCCTACATGCGATAAAATAATACATAAATAAATAAATAAAAAATATGCATCATGAGTTGATAAAATCATCAGCTTTTATAGGTCTCTTTGTAGCTTAATATAGGCTCACTTACATTAATAGCACCAAGGCAAAAGCCATAAACCAGAGCTGCTACTAAGACACTGCGTAACAGACTGTAGAGTGAGGACAGGGGGCTTGTAGTAGCTAAAACACAAAGACAGATTAGAAGGTGGACTAAAAAGAGTACGGTCTATGAGAGGGGTGTGAGAGAGCCTGCAATAGTTTATTACCTGTTCCACCAAACATGTGCATGTCAACCTGCTCCAGCAAACACATGAGAAAGGTGTTGACTTGAGGTAGAAGTCCAAAGAGGAAGATGACTGGAAAACACAGGGTGAAAACTGCAGAAAACAAACAAAAAAAGGAAATGTCATCTTTCTTCTTGTGATTGAATTTTTAGCTTTACTACTGTGTATAAAATTCTGAAAACTACAGCTTAAATATTTTGATACATTACCTATTTTGTACATTTTAAATATATTTAAAAGATAATAAATAGTAGGGCTGCAACAACTAATCGATAAAATCGATAATTATCGATAATGAAATTCGTTGTCAACGAATGCCATTATCGATTAGTTGGACTGCTCACGTTACTGAGGAGCGCGACCACAAGATGCACAAATACACACACAGATACACAGCCGCTCGCGCAATGGAGGTTACAAAAGCGTCTATGGCGTTATATTCCTGCCACAATTCTGAGTGCGCGTTTGACATTTTGCGAGCAGACAAAGCACTCTATGCGCGTGCAGTGTATCAACTGCATGCTCAGCATTCTCCACGCACGCGCGACTTCTCGATTCTGCAGCTCCCCTGCTCGTTTAACATGTTCTCCACGCGCGATCGACTCTACCTTCACGCGCAAGCAACATCTATTTTCTGCGCGCTCGACTTTGTCCAGGGTTAAAAAACTGCCACAAAACCAGCCAATCACAAACTTCCACACACTACTTCTGATTGGCTGTTCCTTCTCTATCAGCTGGCAATATCTGCAATTATTGTTAAACCGCTGTATTTTGCATACTCAAATTATGCTATTTATTTATTTAATCATTAATTTTTAGAAAGAGACAAGTCAGCTTAAGTGAGTTAATTAAAAAAAGAAAAGCCCCATGCACTCCACAACAAGCAGCCACTATAGCAGATGCCATCCAATATAATTAGAGGCAACAATTGTTTTGCTTTTTTAGTTTCTTATTTATATTTTTACTTTTTTATATTTTTACGTTTTTTAATTGTTTTACGGGTCAAAAACAAACTTTGTCTTTAATTTAAGGTTTAAAATTTCAAAATTAAAGATCATTAAACTCTATACATGGCTTTTGCATTTTTTAAAGTTTAGTTTTATACATAACTAATACCCTGATTTATGGTTTTATATAGTTATAAGCAAAACATCAAATTAAAGAAGCGTTTAGTTTATCAGATTAATCGAAAAAATAATCGACCAACTAATCGATTATCAAAATAATCATTAGTTGCAGCCCTAGATAATAGTGTTGAAGGGTTTTGTTTTATCTTTCCTATTATACACTGTAAACCAGTACTAAAGATACTGTACCAAAACCGTGACAGAAAACTTGGAAATAAGTATATAAAAAACAAATGATAATAAACAAGTGGGTTTTGGCCTTGGAAAAGTAACCCGGTGGTAAGTAATGTCGCTTTAATGTCCAGACGTGGGTGGGGAAAAATGCTGAGCCAGTAGTGTACATAGCTGTTACCAAATGGTGTGGCGAATAAGGTAAACTTAAAATAATGTTTACTGCATAAACCCATGTGTTATTTTTAGTTCTGACATCTTCAGTATTGATCTACAATGTAGAAAATAGCAAAGATAAAAAAAATAAGAGGATCCTGAAATGTGTATCGACTGAAATAACAAACCTATGAGCATGTCTCTGGCACACAGCAGGAACTGGGCAGAGAAGAAGGTAACTCCATAAAGGGAAAAAGGCTGCAGGTTGATGGATTGGCCGGTAAAGTCAAAGACCCAGATCAGCATACAGCACAAGCAGAAATACATCGGCCGACTATACACGATGATCCAGTTATGGCCCTGTGCAAAGACATCAAACAGCATTTACTGAGAACGATCTCCTCACATGTAGCTCAAAGATCTCGATGAGGAAGTAAACAAAATGCATCTGGAGAGGAAGTGTGTACTCACGTGCATTGGGGAGGCTGCATCAGGCTGCACGCTCTTTAAAAAGACACAAAGAAACAAAGACTAATGAGTAAATACTGATATACAAACTATAAAAG
The DNA here is from genome assembly GCA_013621035.1 of Clarias magur. Taxonomy (NCBI): domain Eukaryota; kingdom Metazoa; phylum Chordata; class Actinopteri; order Siluriformes; family Clariidae; genus Clarias; species Clarias magur. The sequence continues at coordinate 1,295,260 of QNUK01000009.1, read as the reverse complement.
TTGACACTCGCAAAGTGTATTTGAATGTGCTTTGTTGTGACTGCACGCACCTTCAATAAGGAGTACTGGCAGCTTGCGATGACGAGGCAGAACTGGAAGACCCAAATGTCCCTGAAGAAGCCGTGCAGCAGCAGCAAAAAGCCAAGAAAGGCCACCAGGCTGGCCAACACTACCGCAAACACATTCTCACCAACTCGTCGATTCCTGTAGTGCAGCAAGCCATAGTTAACTTAAAGAAATACTTTACCCTAAAAAAAGCCCCACAAGCCTAACAATAATGCAATCATTCATGTAATTATATATATTTTTTTCAACAGCATTGAATGTAATTCTAATCAGATGAAAAGTACAGTGGCCTCGGATTGCAAGTAACACGGCGTGATCACAACTGAGCCAATGGTTTTTCTCTCTCTTGCGATGCGGAATTGTGGGTAATCGTCTCCCCTGCTCGGTCTTGGTGCGCGTCTCTTACTGGTATAATCAAAATCCGTGAGTGCGTGTACTGTTTACCATAACACTGACCACGTGTGTGCGCAGAAAACATTTTATTTGTGTTTGTATGCGTGTACAGTTTGTTATAACGTGTGTGCGCAAAAGCAAGATCCATTTTCTCTCTCTGCATCAGCCTGCACTTTGTATGCGCGCGCATCATTGCACACCGTGCCCCTTCACACATACCCCTCCTCCTCTCGCCTTCACACACACTCTGACAGACACTGCTCTGTCGCGATTCTTTCCAAAGGTAAAGTGCAGATACATTTTTTTATTTTTACTTTACAGCAGTGATTCCATTAGTGTGCGTTCACTCAAGTGTCAGAGATTTCTTGTTTATTTTCCCGATAAAACAGTGTTTATGTTAGTGTGTGTGCGCGCGTGTGAAACTCAAAGAAAAGAGGAGGAAGGGTTACTGTGTAAGATGAGAAGAGGGAGAGGAAAGGGTCTCACTTATCTGCCAGGATTTATTTTTACTTCTTTTTTTAAAGGTAAAAGTGCAGGTTAATTTGTTTTATTTTTACTTTATATTTTGTATTCATTATTTTTTGGGCTGTGGAACGAATAATTTGAGTTTCCATTATTTCTTATGGAAAAATTCACTTTGATTTGCGAGTGTTTTGATATACAAGTCCGCTTCCAGAAACGAATTATGCTCGAAATCCAAGGTTCCACTGTATGACTTTGCTGAGGTACAAGATTACTAAAACACTTCAGGACATGCTGTTATTGGGAAATGTAAAAATTAAACACACCACTTTGTATGAATGTGATTTCTATGTATACATGGAAGAACTTTTAGAAGTATTACTATAAATGGAATTGATATAAAAAAAAATATTCGTGAAATAACCCTATGTAGATGTAACTGACCTGTCCAGTAACGCCAGTAGGGCCAGACGGTCATACCGTACTCTCAGCCACTTTCCTGGCAGCACCCAGAACTTGTAGTACTGTTTCGGCTTGGCCTTCTCCTCGATCATCAACGTGTTTTCCTGAGATTCCTGTAGGGACTCGTGATCCAGGTCAAACTATGAAAAAACAAGGACGACGACTGATTAATAAAAATAAAAAAAATCCCTCCATATCCGAAATTCTTAACGTGCTTACAAGAGAACGTCATGAGGTTGTGACTCACCTCAGGCATCTCCAAGGGCACTCTGCGCACCTGCATGCCCTGGAGGACTACAGGTCTAGGCTGCAGCATTGATAATGCAGGCGCCGCCACATCCTGCACATCAGTGGAGGTAAAGCTGGAGGACTGGGACTGCCTCTCACGCTCCCTGGAAAACACAAACGCACACACACAAGCTTCAACTCTGAACCAGCTGACCACAAGGTAAATTTTGAGCAGATGAGAAACGGCTGTTTGGTTGAGACTTACTGCACTGGGTCCTCATAACCTCCTCCTGCAGGTCCAAACGTGTATGATCTTTTTATACCTGAGGAATATTGAATGGCTGATTTAAAAAAAAGAAGAAGAGGAAGTGGCTCTCTTGCATTAAAGAACTCCGGAATGTGTGGTTTTAAAAATAAAATGCATTAAATAACTAGCTGTTTAATATGTATGTAACACTCAAGACAAAAAAAAATCCTTACGAATATCTTTCAGCCCTTTTCTTCAAAGAATGCAAGGATCTATAAATATGCATGAGTATGCCTATATTTCCTGATAAGCCAATCCAACCCTTTCCACCTATTGGCAAGTAACTTTATGCTAACACCAATGTAGTAATCATTCTGTTACTAAAAACAAAAAAAAAGCACTTTGGAAAGCTCTTAAGAGAACATATACGTGTACGAATACTAAAAACTGTTAATGGCAAGTTGGAATATTCAATTATTAAATCATCTGCGGGTCCTATTCATTCAAGAGCAATGAAGTCTGGCTTTACCACTCTCATCATAAAAGTAGTGCACCGCTCCCTCGGAGGTGTCGTCGAATGTGGAGGCTTCGTGCACTCCGCTTCGGGGAAGCAGCAGGGACGAGGCAAACTGTAGGGCTGTGGGGAGGGCACGTGCGCGGGAATGGGACGAGGCACGGGCGCGTTGAAGATCTTGAAGGCTGGGTGGGGAGCCCATGGTGGAGGGGGGTGGAGTGGGGTTACTGCCTGCATTATGTCTTCTGCGAATGGCCTGCGTCCTCTTGACACTGGTTACAGAATCCCGTTTATTTCCTTCCTCAGAGGCCAGTGCTGCAGGAGACGCATTTAATTAAGCAATAGGTGAAGACACAGGCTTGCATTACAGCTAGATTAAACTGCAAAACTATTTTAGGGGAGATGATTACAGGCAGCTCAGGGAAGAACTTAAAAGTAACAAAACAGGCTCAGGAATGATGACGCACACGAAAAAGCACAATTGGGGTATTTACAAGCATAAGTACACACACACACAAAAAAAAGAAAAAAATGAGGGGTGTGCGCGCTGCCTACCTCCTCCCACAGCACCTTCTTCTAGCAGTTCTCCTGCTCTCCATCCGGTTTGGTTTCCAGCCCATGAGCCTCCTAGAGAGTCGAGCCTGTGAGCCCTGGGAAAAACCTCAGAGTGTCCGGTGCGAGCCTCCAGGTCAGACTTTGACATGGTAAGAGGTCGCGGAGCAGGAGTGGAAGAAGCAGCTAATGGCGAAATGGTAGAAGCCAGAGTTCCTGTGCTGGTATGGCCTCCACCAGCACCATCCATGCTGAGCACCCTGGCGTGAGTCTTAGCACTAGCTGTGCTGGCTGAGCGCTGCGCACTACGAGTGTGCGAGGGTCCCACTGTAGCTAGATCATTGTCCTCATTGGGAACGGGTAGCTGAGGAACAGGGACAGGTTGAGAGGTTGTGATTCCAGGATCTGGGGAGTAGCAGGAGGTAGACGAACTAGAGTCATCTTCATCCTCGTCGTCTGAACTGAAGTGCCGTTGTGAGCCCAGGCTTGAAGCAGCGCTGGCATCGCTGCCATCGTCCTCATCACTGGAGTCCTCAAAAAGACTTTCGCTGTAAGCTTTGGCACCTAGTCTGCTGCGCACGGGCACGTAGTCTCTGCATTGGCTGCGTCCGTGATGGCGGCGTCGATACGAGCCGCAGTCAAAACTGCTGCTGCCAGCAGCACCACGTTTCCGTGGTGCTTTCCTACGCCCGGGGCGCTGGGCCACACTACCACCGGCACGCAGGAGTTTCAAGTCTTTGGGACGCACAACTTGCTGCTGCTGGGCCTGTAAGGAGGGCTCAACCAGCAGGTAAGGTGCAGAAGAGACAGCCAGGGCAGGTTCCGAGCACACCAGACCTGAGGGAACAGAGCCAGCCTGGCGTGGAGGGGGCACAGGTGGCATAGGTATGGCCCGAGCCTGATCACAGGCCTCCGAAGGACCGCTGCTGCTAGAAGGGGATGAATCTTGCAGGGATGGGAGCTGCGCTGGAGCATCCTCACCCTCCACCAGAGTACGATCCAGGCCCTGACCAGGATGGAGCTCTCTGGAGGGAGATCGTAGTAGTTCGCTATCCGAGAGATCATCTGTGTCACTGCCTCCCAGGAACGCAGAGTCATCTGGCTGCTGGCAAGAACCCTTAACCAGAACCGCAGAGGAGGGCAGAGGAACGGATTGGTGCTGCTGGCCCAGTGACGGGCTTTCAAGCTGTGTAGAGTCCGTCTTCTCACTGCGGTAGCTGCTGACCGTGCTCAAAGTCTCTCTGTCTGTGGCCACACAGCTGTCTGTTGATCCAGCTGTCAGTGCCATTCCACTGTGGCCGCATGGTTGCTTTGCTCCTGGTCCAAAGCTCACTGGGTCAAGACCAAGGCCAAGCAGGTTCTCACTCAGTTCTTCACTCAAGCTGCTCTTGATGAGAGGGCTGAGTGGGGCATCGCCTAAGCTTTCAGACTCCGCCGAAGGTTCGAGTGGAGAATAACCACCCATAGGAGGATCCTCTGGCCTTCGCTGTGCCTGCTGCTCCAGCATGCTACTGAAGACAACTGTCGAATCCTTTTCTTCTCCATCCTCTTGGCTGGATGGTGAGGGGGGAATGGAGGGGCAGTCTGCCAGAGGCAGGCTCGCAAAGCCTGATGACCTCACTCCGCCCACTCCCATGAGATTTGGAAAATCTCCAGCAATGGCTGCAGCAAGACAGGATTGCACCACACCACTGGCTCCTGTTGAGTCAAATAATCAACACTTTGCTCAGCACGGATTACTTCTAACTGAGTATAACCTGACCATAAAAACAACAGTCCTGTTATTCTTATGGTTAAATGCTTAAAATGTGGGTGTACATTAAGTGACTCTGTCTAAGGGCAACACATTGACGATTGCTAAATGTACAGTAACAGCGTTTTAGGTCTTACTGATTGCATCCTGAGAGTTGTGGCGAAGAACCTCGCTGTGTGCCGAGGTCAGACCGTTACCATTCTGATCTTGCATCAGCTCCTTGAGGTCTGGAAAAAGCGAAGAAGCATGAAATTAAATCTGTTTCACATTCTGTCTGGGAGATATGCATGTATTCTTTTAAATTTCCAGGCTTTCAAGGCTGAATTGCTATTATGCAGCACACGCCTATAAGAAGCAAATCTAATTATGCTGGCAGTAGAGCAGCCTTTGGGAATAAGTATGTGAAACCTACATACCCTTAGATCCTCCAGGGTCCTCAAGCTGGGGTAAAAATTCCTGGGAGGAAAAAAAAAAGTTACTTTGTAAAGTTTAAGTATTAAATCTCTTCCCACATTAACAGTATTGTTTTTAAAGGGAAAGTTCAGGTGTTTATGTCCATCTTAAATCAAAATTGAGGTGCATACAATTACATTACCAAAGGGCGTTAGTTGTTCTGAATCTTCTTGCTCCACACCCAAACAATGAAATTGGTCACGAGGAACGCAAGCACAACATAACTAATTTAACTAATTAGAGTCAAATTCCACAATCGCCATTCCGTGCAAAAAAAATACACCTGACTCCGAGACTCTGTGTTCTCTCTTGGCTAATCGTTGTTTTGCTTTTTGTTCAGATATTAAAAAGTAAAAGAGAAAACATCAAAGAAAAAAAATCTACTGCTTTATTGAACTATATCGAGAGAATTTGCAAATGGCTCTGCTAATTGTGGAAAACCCTTTAATTGTGTTAGAAGGGAAAATTTTTGGTCTGGTTAACACGGATATTAACCAGACCAAATGAAATGAAAAATGAAAAAAAAAAAAAAACTTTGCTTTTCTAGTGTGACCATGTTTTATTTTACTATTTGTTTGTTTAACTGGTTGATTTATTGCTGTAACCATTTTCTGTGGTCGTTCTTGCGTATTTGAAAAACACACACACAAAAAAAAACACCACTCTGTATAAATGTATCTTAAACTTTGAATGCTAAGCAGGGTTTTATTGGCATGAAATGCTAAGAATCCTCCTCACCGACACCTGGTTCAGTCCAAACAGGGAATGCTGGGAGCTGCAGCGTACTGGAGGGGTTGAGTTCACCTTTCTAAACACCGTCATCTCCACGCCAACGCCACTGCCCCTGAAGAGCATGCACACACACACCAGCAGAACTGCTTAGCATCATCAATAACCAAACTCCCCAAAGACTAAAGACCTAATTAGGCTCTATTAAGAATAAAAACTGCCAGGAAGCCATTAACAAGGTCAGATTTTCATACTGCTAAATAACCTGTACTATTTTAGTACTACATCCGGGAAAAATAAAAAAAGAGAAAAGTCAAATTATTGGTCTTCATCAAAGTACTGAAAATAAGTACTTATTAGTAAATGTAAGTAAAAGGAGATTTGGATTAAGACCTGCCTAACACATTGCACAAGCCTCTGTATGTAGTGTTATAATTTGGGGTTGCTTCAGTTGGTCAGGTTTAGTCTCAGCAATGTAGTCAATGAAGTCAGCTGATGACCTCAATGTACTGAATGATCGAAAGTTATCAAGTCTATGGACTTTTCCCTTCTATGGAATGTGCAACTTTTTCTTTTTTCTTTTTTGCCAGGCAGTATACATCAGTCAAGGCTAGATTTGTAATATAAGATTTGTCTAAACAAAACAATAAAACATTAGAATAAATACATTGCATCTGACATGGCTATCAGAGCTGCTGCAATAGAAAAATTTATCAACCTTCTGAGCAATAAGGATAGAAATTTCATCACCGGTCAGCCCTGTATATTTCCGTGTACCTGTATTGGCTGCTATCGTGAGCTCCAGAGCCGTCTTCACCTTCCTCCACTCTCTGAGGGTCTGTGGTCAGCGAGGCCTGCCTCTTCTCCACAATTTCTCCCAGGTCAAACATCGCATGCAGACGAAAGTTAACCACTTTTATAGCAGTGAAGAAGACGGCCACCACGGCACAGTACGCCCCCGCTACTACTACAGTGGGTGGCAACGCCTGGAGAATAGATCAATAAATAAATAAATAAATAAATAAAACAGTGGGACAATTGCCATTAATAAATAAGCACTGCTGCAACTTATGAGTCTATAAAGAATTGATTAAAATTTTTTTTATAAATTTGATAAACTTTTCTGATTATAATAGCATGCAGGAACCTACCACAACCTAAAAAGGAGATATGACATCTAACTTAAGGTTAAATCTAACAGAAATTTTTCATTACAGTTATTTATAAATGTATTTCAGTCTAGTACTTGCGGACTCGACCCATTTTGCTTGAAAAGTGAAAACCTTTAATTCTCATGATATTTAATGATTAGTTGTAAAAAGGGGCAAAGTCGTGAATCATGAACTGTAGTGTAAATATTTTACATTCTAGCACTGTTCCACTTTCTCAGTGTAGGCCTAATATGTAGTATAATATATAATATTATACAATATAATATATATATCTCAGTGTAGGCCTTGTATACAGCATACGCAACCTTATATGCATATTAGTTTCGACTTTCAACTATGAAATGTTTACACTATCAAAGTGATCAGTGCACTGCACAGTGTTACATTCTGTATCAATCTATATAAAACTCATGTAGGTATTGAGGAAATAGTTCTGGTGTCAAATGTTTTCATAGAGAGAGGAGAAGCGATTACACAAGAGTGTTTTTGCACAGACTTTGATTCAGTGATTCCTTAATGATGCATGCCAGAAGTATTACTGGTATTTCACAGAGCACAGTGACTCTGAGGATGTACTGAGGTTAGCAGGGTTAGAAATGAGCAGCAGATAGACAGCACTGCAGAGCATAAAAAAAAGAAAAGAAAAATGCATGTGTACAAGAGTATACATGCGGGGAAACTTAGTCATACAGTCCATAAAAAAATTGTTACTGTCTGTGGGCAAATACAGTGCATCTCAAAAATTCATAGATTACAAAACTTTTTTTTTTCAATTTGAGTAATTGCAGTGAAACTTTTAGCCGATTAAAAATAGTAATAAAAAAAAATCGATTAGCAAATCAATGCTATGCATGCAATTAATTATGATTTTACTCATTTTAATAACAATTTAACCTTTAATATATATATTTTTTATTTATATGCGGAGGTCAATGTTAATATTGTGGTGGGCTGTCACAATAAAATTGGAATTGTGCAACTAAAACCGAGGGGGAAATATGCATCTGGTTACCATTAATTATAAGTCGTTTATCGACTGGTAATGAGTTTAGACAGCAGAAAAATGGGCAAACGTTGCATCCCTTATACAGTATATGATTGCACACACCCATTACAATGTTTACAGCTTCTTGATGAAAATCACATAATGCATTTATAAATTAATTAGGTAACTTTCAAACATTATAATAATCAATAAAAAAAAATATTGATGTTCTAGAACAGAGACGGTACCATATATATCAGACTAGAGTTAATACCGGTCATTGACGGTTGAAGAGTTTGTAGAAATAGGTAGAAGTTTAAAGCTAAAAGCTGATAAGCATCTCATATTTGGATTTTTCTTGGGTTTTTAGCACACAACTGCTCAACATTTTTATTTAATTTATGATGCAAGAATCAGTATTCATAGTGTACATCCCATTTTTTAAAAGTAAGCCATTCTGTGTTTAGTGAGGATTGTGGAAATTTGTAGATGCATCGCTGTCGTTTCTGTGTCTTCCACATACTCTGTGTATACGCTAAACTATCGCGTTTCATTGGCCCTGTTGGTTTAGTGACTCGTGTAGCCACTTCAAGAAAAACGGACAAATTTTTCCAAGACTGATTTCTGGTCCTCCAACGCATGAAACAAAGATATAACTGAAAGCGTGAATTCAGACCAATACTCAGACAAAATCTTTAATTTATATAGACAATGGTTTAAAATGCTGTTTAAAGATAATTTTTATGATGATGGAACCAAGACCCAAAGCCCAATGATTTTAATGTCTGCAAAGAAAGTACAAGCTGTGTTTTTCTTGAATAAACAAAAGAAGGGGGAAAAAAGCAGATACATCGTCCTCTATTAGTTTTACAAACGCAAAACTCTGAAGTTAATTTGGTAATTAGCATTCCACACAACTCGCCTGGACACGTCTGCCAAAACATCCTCATGAGTCAGACCTTCAGCTTTCTGTGGCATGTCTCTTTATACACTGAATCTGGCTAAGAATAACACTGTCACAAGGTGAGGTTGTTTAACTGATGCTGCAAAAAAAACCAACCTCATTTCCCTACCCCTGGTCTAAAAAAATTTTACAAGGAAAATTGTTTCTTCATGATTAAGCAAGTCAGCTATAGGGGTTAGAGGACCAAAATAAATCATTCAGTGATGTGATTACTTTTGTATTTTATAAAAATTTGATTTGTTTGTATTTGAAGTGGTAAAATGTTGCAGTTCCTCTAGAATCCTGTCGACGGTGTGCTCTATATTATTATTCTCTGACTGAGAAAAAGCTGAAATTATGCAGTTTAGCTTTGAACTCTGACTGGGCCAATCTGACACATGAATATGCTTAAATCTAAACCCAACTAGGGTAGCTCTGGCTGCATGTTTAGGGTCATTGTCCTGCTGGATTATAATAATGTAACTATTATGAACCTCCATCCCAAGTTTTTTGCAGACTAACAGGTTTTCTTCCTAGATTACACTGTATTTAGCTTCATTCAACTTCCCATCAACTCTGACCAGCGTCCTGGTCAAAATCCAATGGTCTCATTGGATTTTAATTAGGAGCATCAGAGTGAAGGTGGCTGAATCCAAAAGCATGACAAACTTTCCAGATTTTTACTTGCAAAAAAAATTGGAAACTATTTATAATTTTCCATCCACTTCACAATTACATCCCACTTTGTGTTGGTCCATCACATCAAGTCCCAATAAAATACATTTACGTTTGTGGTTGTGACATGACAACATGTGAAAAAGTTCAAGATGTATAAATACTTTCGCAAGAGATTGAAGGCCTTACCTAAAAGAACCATTGTTTGCTTCTATTAGTTTTAAGGCACAATTTATTGCCCATAGATACCCAAGTTAATAAATCTAAAATTAATGCAGCCTTCAATATTCTGAAGATAAAAGTGAACGAGTTAGATGTGGGTGGAGCTCTGAGACTAACTGAGACTAGCCGAAATCCATTTACGGGGTGATGAACGATTGTTTTAATTAGGATCATATTCAATTATTGATAATTACCAGGTCAGAGTTTATGACAGAAATGTGTTATAATGTACACACGCAAGCCTCTGTTCCTGGATATAATGTGTTATAATGCTGAAGCTGTTTGGGGCAACAGCGTTGCTCCTGCTACACCACTAAATAGCGCTGTGTCCAAAACAAGACAGGCTAAAAACAAAACAAAACCCACAAAAACCAGACAGAGTGATTTCACTTGCAACATGCAGACTATTTGTTTAAATACCAGAAAGCCAAACAGAGCACTCAAGCAGAATGTGGACAAGGGCTTTAGTATCGTTTCACACCAAGTTCTTGTGAACTTTAATATGAATTCACAACGTTTATCAGCGTGAATAAGTGAAAATGCAAGCGCTCTCTTCATTCCATGCACACCTACAACACCACAAAAGAAACTGCATATTGCCATAACTTTGATTGACAGCAAGAACAAATGAGTTAAAAATGCAAAACCAGACATACTGATAGTGTCGTTTAAAACGGCACGATGCATTACACGCAAATAACATCAGATTAATGATGTACAAATGTGAAAGCTCAAGGAAAAGCTCTGTGAATTAAAAAAAAATAAAAAGACAAAAAAAAAGACAAAAAGCTGACGTTTTTGAAGTTTAGCCTTGTAAATGTTTGGACGTTATGTGGATGTTAGCTCCATTTTGATTAAGAGCTAGAGAGAAAGTTCATTTATAAAGCCAAAAATTATACTAAAGAATACTAATCCATTAGAAAATTATTTGTAATTTTAGTCAGTTGCTATAAGAGGTTATGATTGTTAAATTAGTCCTGAAGGAGAAAGTCAGTAGGTGAACAATATGTCATGTTTTTTTTGCTCTCACAGACTTATAATAATAATAGTAATAACAATAATAATAAAGAATGTGTTCGAGATTGGCATTTATAAGAATATTTTTTCTTCTTTTCCCTCCAGATTGTGTTACAATTCTGAGCAAACTTAGCAAATAATTTGGCACTCCCACAAAAGATGTTGCTCTGCCTGCCAATGTGTGAATAGTTTAGACTGCATCACTTGTAGGATTATAAAGGAACTGCAACATTTTACCTCAAAAATACAAACCAATATAAATTTAATTTGTATGAATTTTCTTCATACAAATGAACTGAGATGTATAACTGAACTGATGTTGTCTCTGCATAGTATTAGTAGTGTAATATCATTGTGAAAGGCAATCCATGGTACATTCACACAACGGCTTGTCAGCGTGCCGATTTTTTTCTTGGGGAAAAAATTTCCACTAATGATCGCTGATGCTGATTAAATCAACATCAGTCACAGATAAAATCCATTAAAAAAATAAATAAACAGTGACAGAGAACCACTGAGAGATAAATCAACTTCCTGATCTTACCACCAACTTACCATGTACAGAAGAAAGGGGAAGGCCAGAAGGAATATCCAGAGGTAGAGGTGGAAGCAGTTGGAGAACGTGCTCTGATGGGGGTCGACGTACCAGCCTCCGGTCAGTGACGCCCATACGCCCTGGCGCAAAATCTGTAGTGCTTGAGAGCCCATCGTTCCGGCAGCGATTCCTCCACGTAGCTCAAATCCTGTTAAAGTCTCTGCTTTGAGGCTTCCATCAGCAACGACTGCTCGACCTTCGTCAACTTATCAGACAGGGTTTTCCTGATCACTCTCATCAACCGATGGTGACGGTGACGATTAAAGCTCTGGGTCACATGCTTCTCTGTTTGACCTTTGACACTGGAAAGCGTGTTTCTTTGAAAGAAACCTTTGCCTGTGACCGACCCCAAGTCTGGTTTGAATTTTGTTTCTTTACAGCTATCCCAAAATAAAAAAAAAATCCTTTAATGAGGAAAAACATTCAAAGTAATGGAGAACTTGCAGGGTTGTGTGTAATAAAATTAAAGCCAGTGAAGATTTGCCTGTGAGATTCGGAACAAAATACAAAAGATATGTAAAAGTAAAAGAGCAGGACTGTTCTATAGGGGTTGTGTTCTCTTTAGTAACATGAAGCACAACTTCTTGATAATTTCTTGATAATCCTGAGATCTCCAGAATCTCCAGCTTTCAGAATAAAGCTGGAAACCTGGTCCATTTTACAAAAATATGCAACATTAACAAGACTTATGACATGATTTATTACAGCTTCAAATCTCAGGCACCAATCAAGTCTAGGCCGGAATAACATTAACCATCATTTCCATCACCTCATTCTAGCTAATCTAAACTAACCAACTAAACTCAACGACTAGTTAAACCTGTCGGATAATATATATATAAAAAAAAAGAATAATCTTAGCAAGCTAGTTCTGGGAGAGACGTTTAACGCAAAAAAGAGCTAGCTAGTCACTCCAGTACAGTGTCTTCATTTAGCATTGCTAGCTAGGCCACTTTCTCACAGACGGGGTTTGTTAGACACACACCTCGACAGCGTTAACCTCTCTCACACGCACCCACATCCAGCAACGACAAACCAGCATTGAATTGAACCTAAACACCCGGACATGACTCTACGCCTTATTATCAGCCTTTCTGCTTCACGAGCTAGCCAGTGAACGTCCCTCGGCTAACTAGCTAAACTGGCTCATCATTGTATTCTATAGAGCTAGCCAGGTTTCCCAATAGCCTGCTAAAGCCCTCGAGTCAGGCAAATTATCCGTGGAAATTAATATTTCTTCACACTTGCTGTCCGTTTTTTCAATCTCGTCCTTCGTCCCGGCGTTTAATAATTCCTTTTGGGTTTTTTTTATTTTTTAAAAAGCTCGTCTTTCACCCTGCTAAGTTCCACTGTCGAATTTGTCCATTCACACAGGTAGCAAAAAAGCCACTTACCGGAAGTGAACAAAGCGTAAAAATGATTGGCTGAGCCACCCATCCGTTTGGTCATATACGAGCGCTGATTGGTTGCTGCGCTCAGCGTGCGCTCCACAACTTGCTTCCTCTTTCAACAACTGATCGGGCACACGGTTGTTGCCAGATCCTCGAAATTGTCTCACAGTTCATAAATCTGAAAAGGGGGATCCAGGGCATAACTATCTACTTCTGTGTGCTTAAAATTGATCAAAGAAAATGTATTATACGCTGAAAATAATTGTTTGGATGTAAATACGCAATGTTGTCAGTAGCTTCCCATTTCTTTAACAACCATGTTAAGATGAAAGGATGTTACCGTTTTCCAGAGGGGTCTCACTATTGGTCTGCATCAAGCAAAGATAACAACTAAGGAGAATTTGCTGTTATTAGGTTAAGAACTGGCGGAATGGTGGATTAGTAGTTAGCCCCCACTAAAATTAACTCCGGTTTCATGCAAAGACATGCTAATCCTATATTTAGGATCGGCCTATATTTAGGCTACCCAGCAGTCCCAAATTGCTCATGTGTGAATGTTGACCGGAGGTCCTACCACGGTGGTAAAAATGGGAATCCACATTGGCCTCCACTCTCCCTAGTTGGACTATTGAGGTTCCTAGATGGATGGATGGAGACATACACTATATGGACAAAAGTATTTTGCTAAACCTGTTAATTATTGAATTCAGGTGCTTCAGTCAGGTCCCTTATCCTCTGTAAAGGGCAATCTGAATGCTTCAGCACACCAAGACACCTTGGACAATGCAATGCTATGCTTAATGCAACTATGTGGCAAGATTGGGGAAGGTCCTTTTCTATTTCAAGATTTCATGACTATGACCACTCTGAAGCTCGGTACAGAAGCATATATACTTCCCAACAGTGATTGATTGATGGTACTTCTCGTTGGTAACCTAGTGAACCAGTGTAAGGATATATTTATTAATGGAAAATTCAAAGCACTTTTATAAGTTGCTCTGGATAAGGGCATCTGCTTAAATCTGCAACTATAAATGTAAATGAGACTACAGCTGTGTCATAAGAGGGAGGGATGCACACTGGAGCAATGGAAAAAAGAGTCATGTGGTCTGAAGCGTTCGGGTTAACATTTTATTTCAGAGCAATGGCCAAGAGCTTGAAGCGATGCACTCATCAGGAACATGGCCTCTGTACAAGAATAAGGCAGTGATTAATACAAGCTGCTAGAAATTCATGCAAAGATGGATGGAAATAAATACTGTTACATTGCATAAGGATTTTGAAACTATGCCATGACAAATGCATGCTATAATCTAAGCTGAACACAATCCAACTAAAGAAAAGTGTGTAACTTTTTTTTTAACCAAGCTGTGTAATTTATTTCAAAGTGTCAAAATAAATGTATAATCATTTAGTCATGTAATCATCATTAAAAAAAAAGGACATGCAAACATTTGAACTATTGATTATTTAACAAAATCATATATGATACCACTGACCACATTATTACTATAGAGAAAGCAAAAGTCAATATTTTGGTATTCTTATTAGAATCCTAAACATTAATTAATTAATTAATTATTTTTTTATATAGTTGGTTTATATAACCACTTTATCATGGTCAGGGTCACATTAAAATTCAGGGCCTTGCGAACTGAAATACATTCTACATAGAAATCCCATTTCATAACAAAACATCATGATCTCACACACACACACACACACACACACACACACACACACACACACACACACACACACACACACACACACACACTTTTGTCTAAGAGCAATTTAAAGTCACCACAGCGCCAGTCATTTTTAACGAACCTGCGCTACATCATGGACATAGTTGCGAAGAGGAAATTAAACGATCCATTAAATAGAAGCTCTGGCATGCAACAATTTAAGATGCTGAACATGCAAATGAATTAACACAGCCACTAAATCACAGGCCTTAAGTGTTACCTATTCATCACTGTTCATGCATCATCGCAGGGGTTGTTTACTGTCTCAATTGTAAGTAATGTAATAGTTGTGCATCAGATAAATCAAGACTGGCTTGATTAGAGTCTAGACTGGCTGATATGAAAATAGTCTCACTCTCTCACTTATTCTCTACTCTGCTTATCCTCTACAGGGTCGCAGGCGGCCTGGAGCCTCTCCCAGGGGACTCTGAGCACAAGATGTGGGTGTTAGATTGAGTTTCAAGATGACACTTACCACCCTTGTGTTCTGAACGAGGAGAGACAGACGCACACATGATGTCTGAAGATCTTTGTTTATTATTAGCAAAGAAAGCATATTTAAGCTTTTGGCCAGGAGCTCTGTACAGCCCGTACATGCAAAGTCCATGCACACAGACCTAAGCTGGGAATCGAACCCTTTGACCCAGGATTTGCACCATCTACACCATCCTCTACCAAGAATAATAAAACACAATGAGACATGCTCTTATTAAAATATAATCAACGTAGTAACAGTAGCATTGGCTTCACGCAACCCTGATTATTGGTTACTTTTCTACAGCTTACCCCAGAGGTGTTCAGTAGGGATGAGGTCGAGGTCTTCCACTGGAGCCACGCCATGTCCTCATGAAGCTTGCTTTGTGTACAGAGCACGGTCATATTCCAAGCGAGAGGACATCCTGTACATTTGTGTGTCCTTGTAGGAGCAGTTTGGGGAAGAATCACTTATAGGTGTCCGCAAACTTTTGCCTGTATAGTGAGAATGATTACATCTGTGTTTTAAAAAAAAAAAGAAATTTATGTCCTATAACTAACGACAGATGTTAGATATTAGATTTAAATGTATATTCTGAACAGCAGAGGGCAGTCCGATCATTCTGTATCGTTTAGCACTGGGAGTCGTTTTCTTCAGAAGCTGATGTGCTCCGAAGCTGATTTCCCACAGAGCCATAACAAACCTACGATTTGCATTCTAGCTTTATAGCTGGATGTTCTGAATTTATATTCGATGTTGTGTCCCCTTTTCTTTAGGCTACGACTGTATTGAAACAGTGAAAGTGCCATCCTGAAAAACAGTTTCAATCCAAGCTTTACATGAGAGGATGAGGCATTATGCAAGATGGAAATTCAGCTTGTGACTCATCAGGCAAACAAAACAATCCTGGTACCAATGGCCAGGGAAGAGTTATAGGAGTGGTTCCAGTGGAAGTGGAAATAGGAACAAAAGCCGTCTGCCTTGTTGAGGCCGCGACCGACGGCTCTGCAGTGCGTTATTGCATCACTGTTTAGTACAGTGGTGTCTGTATTTATATAAATGTTTCTTCGCAGAGACCAAAGTTTAAATTTAAGGCTATGGATGTCGGTGCATTATTTACAGCAGGGTAAACAAAGTTTGTTTGCCTCAAGGTTTCAGAGGGAAAGGGAGACGCGGAGAATCTATTTCGGAAAGAAAGAAGAAGGAAAAAAAAGGAATCTAAAACGATTAGATGAATTCATGCAAGAAGACTACAGGCCAAAATATACAGCAAGATCAACAGGAAAATTGCTTGGAAAATAGGTTTTGCCATCAGCTTCTCGGTTTCAAGACTGGATTTTAAACATGCAGTACAGTTAAAATATATCAATCAAGAAGACGTGACATGTTTTAAAGACAATCCAAAAACAGTTCGAAGTATACAAGGTATACACTAAGGTATAGTAGACTGTCAAAGAGTTTTTTTGGGGCAATGGTGGGTCAAACGGTTGAGGCTGGGTTATTGATCGGGGGATTCGAGCCGCAGCACCGCCACTGTTCAGCCTTTGAGCAAGGTTAACCCTATCTGCTCCAGGGGGGTGCTGTAAGCTGGCTGACCCTGTTTCCTAACTGGGATATGCAAAAAAAGACATATGATTAAATGATCAAAGTTTTTTGGTTAACGCTAGTTCGATTCCCGGGTGATGCTGTAACCTCTCGCAGCCGGAGGTCTAGAGAGAGCTGATTGGCCGAGCTCTCTCAGAGGGGAGGGATGAGAGGTACATAGTGCTCCCACATTAATCACAGCCAGTCAGGGGCGTCTGTGAGCTCACGCAAGTAGCGCTGTCCTTCGAGTGTGTTACTCCGCCTTCAACGGTTCGGTCGGCTGGCGTCACATGGTTCGGAGGAAACCTCCCGGCTGAGTGGTAGTAGTAGCATTAATGTAGGAATTGGATACGACTAAATTAGGGAGAAAATCAGGGGAAAATCCCCCAAAAAAAAGTTTTTTGGTTGTAGATTAAAGGGTTAGTGGTTCGAAGCCCACCACCACAGGGTCCCTAGTGTTGGGCCCTTGAGCAAGGCCCTTAACCCCAACTGCAATAAACATATACAAAGCCACTGAGATTCAACGCTGATCCCAATTCCAAAGGAATGGGGTAGATTGTGACGGGAAGGTTACCTGGCGGTAGTTAAAGCTCGAAGCATTTTAGCCATTATAAGTTCAGCCGTTTTTTTTTTTTTTTTTAATAAACATATATAGGGCTCAGGATTTACAGTATAGAGTGACATATATGTTTTTTTTGTTGTTGTTGCAGAAAATAGGCAATATGATGAACTATATTTTGGCTCATTTTAATCAACTATCCAAATACAAGAAAATGTGTCACATGGATAAAGGAATAGCACAGATACACATGATCACATGTTTGTACAGTATGTTGTTGTTTTGGTTGTTTCTATGACCAGAAAATAACCATAATGAGACGCTCGTTTTGCGAGTTCAACATTTTTGCGACATCATTCCCATATTCTGGTAAAATATAAAAGTATGAAGTCTACCCAAATACACAGTTTGAAGTCTGAAGCCTCCCTATTCACACACACAGTGGCAAGGCTTCCATACTGTAGAAGCACATACAGTGTAATGGTTTAATCATCGTTGACCTACGCAATGTGTCTGTGCCGCTTGAGTTCTCACTCACTCATTCATTCACTCATCGTCTATACTGCTTTATCCTGTATACCAGGTCTCGGGGGGGCCTGGAGCCTGTCCCACGAGACTTAGGGCACGAGGCGGGGTACACCCTGGATGGGGTGCCAATCCATCGCAGGGCACACACACACACATACACATTCAAACACCTTTTTTTGGGGGGGGGGGGATTTTTCCCCGATTTTCTCCCTAATTTAGTCGTGTCCAATTCCTCCCCGTCACTACCGTTGGGGGCGGCGTAACACACTCGGAGGACAGCGCTATTCGCTCCCTCCGCTGCGCGAGGTCACAGACGCCCCTGACTGGCTGTAGAGTCGTGATTAATGTCGGAGCACTATGTACCTCTCATCCCTCCCCTCTGAGAGAGCTCGGCCAATCAGCTCTCTCTAGACCTCCGGCTGCCAGAGGTTACAGCATCACCCGGGATTCGAACTAGCGATCTCCGGATGATAGGGCGAGCGCTTTAACCACTCAAACACCTTTTTGGGAACGCCATCAGTCTATTCTGCATGTCTGCATGAGGAAACCCACCAAGCTTGGGGAGAACATGCACACAGAGGCGAACCCGGACCCTGGAGGTACAAGACTTGAGGTTTACGGGTTAAACCTGTTCCATCTTGTAGCGACTCCTGGAATGAAGGCACAAAATCTAAGCAAATAAAGTGTATTTTTGTATGGCTGATATCTAAACATTATACAATCAGGTTTTTCATAAGAATGAAGGAACATCTGTGAAAACGTGTTTTTTTTTCCCCTTGTCAATATTTTAATGAAAATGTAAATGCAATAAATTTTAATAACATGTCTTCTCTATTGCATTTTGTTTTGGGTTATGCACATTTTTTGTTGTTGCTCAAGCTGCAACACAAAGCAGTTTTATAGAATACTAGATGGAGATTTAGTGCGCGTCCCAGAGGTGAAGCTGGCAAGGGAAAGATGCTATAAGATGACATATGAAACCAAGCATGAGAGAAACAAGACTCAACGCTGAATCCGTTTATCCTCCGGGGTGACGCCGGATAGTGCGATTATAAATCACTGCTATTCTACAACGGTACTGTATACTGGCACATTGTCTTCAAGAGTCCTGGGATGAGAACAGTACAGTCATTATGACTGCAGCAGCAATGCATAGGGGAAATTAAAGACACATGTAAATGCAGTTGATATATTGATTTCCAAACACTGTTAGGAAATACACATTTAAAATGCTACTCGGTAAACATGTTCCAGGAAGAAAAATAAGGCTCAGCGATGTGCAAACAGCAGTATCAAAGCCAATATCTCATGAAAAAAATATCAATGCAGTGCCAAAACCAGAATAGCAGCATACACACATCAAGGCTTGGCAAGTTCAGGTGAAAAATACAAGAGTGTTATTTCACCTAATGGATAAGGACACGGAGTGGAGGAATATAAGCCTGGTGAATGTGAACATAACAACGCTACATAAATGGGACTCCCTCCTCCCTGTCCATGAAATGTCAGTTAAGTGAACTTCCCTCGACGAAATTCCTCCATTCGGAACACTTCCTCTGTACGTTACCTTGGTAACATAAGAACCTCGGGTACCTGTCGCTGCTGCTACTGTGGCAATTTCACAGCACTGACATGAAATAATGAAAATATATTGACACTGAAACTGATACGTTAGAAAACCTCCATCACTGAACTGTATATAACTAAATGTGATTCGATTCATTTTCAAGATGTACAATGTACAGCATACGTACTGCACACACACTCCAGGCAATCTGGGAGCACCAGTGACCTTAACCTTTGGGAGGAAACCAGAGTACCTGAAGGAAACCCATGAAGCACAGAGAGAACATAGAAACTCCACGCACGCAGTCCCGAGGCAGGAATCGAACCCGGACCCTGGAGGTGCAAGGTGACAGCGCTAACCACTACGCCACCGTGCTGCCATCTAGATATTATTATGTAATACAAGTATTATGTCATTTTTAATACTGATACATAGTGTACAGAATGAATGCCAGGTCTCCTACGAGCTCTATTTCTGTTGTACTCCAACGAGGCCCAGTGACTGATGGGTAATCTTGCTTGTCCACTTTGTTTACTCGTGCCCTAAACTGTTCACGGTTCCCTTTTTCACTAAGCAGTCTTATTCCCTACGGTTTGGTCTCTGCGCTACTAACCAGTCGGAACACATCCAAAGTCTGTCAGTGTTCGGAAATGTACTTCCTGACAGCCATTTTAGTTGTTGATTTAGATACTGACGTGACAGTAGATAGGTTTATAGTGGACTAGTGTAAGTACCTGCCGTTGAACAGGAAAAAAAATTGTAGAAGTAGTTCAAATTTAATAAATAGCTAAAAATATTTGATCATTCCAGGTTGAAGCCTGTATCCATGTCTGTCTATCTTTCTGTTTCTTATTAAAAGACTGAAATAACATTTTGTAATGTTGAGTATCTTATGCCTTGTTTACTCTAAGTTGCTGTTCGGTAATCGGTAAAGATTAAGTTCTGTCTTTAAACGATTCCAGCACTTTAAAACACCACTTCAGTGCTGTTATTTCAACAGTAATAAAAAATGAACAGTATCCCAGTAATCTCAGTAAAAATATTCAGTTTAGCTTTTCTAATTAGTATCTCTAGGTGCAGGCGTCTACATTGAGCAAGCAGCGCTCAGTAGCTTATTTTAAAGGACATTTTTAAATCTGGCACACAACTGTTCATCGCTTTTCATTTCACTCATGATGCCGGTTAAACTTCAGACAGACATCTAAACACTGCAAAAGTTTCATTAAATTCTGTCCAGCGGTCGGTTTAAGACGCGCCCACAGTGTGACGCATGAGCAGTGCGCTGTCAAAATCTCCGGCTTGGTTTGAAATCTGACACATAACTGCTCATAACTTCACTTCTACTCAACATTTTGACATCCCTTATGATGCAGGTTTTACTTCAGGCAAATACCTAAAGACTGGCGAAGTTTCATTAAATTCTGTCCAGACAGTTTTGTGTGATGCTGTGACAAAATGTGGCTGGACAGACATACAGACATACAGACATACTGTACAGACAGACATACAAACATGCAGAATTTTTTTTTTTGGGAGTCTGGTTTCAGGTCCTCCAATGTATGAAACATAAAAAAAGAGATTGAAAGAGTGAGTTCTGACTAATGTACAGACAAAACCTTTCCTTTATTTATATACAGTAGATATCTGGTGAGGTAATCCGCCGAGTTATGAGACTTGGGTATGAATGAAATGTTTGGAAGAGTTTAGAAATGTTTGTTCAGCATCATACTCGTGAAAAAGATTAGACTTTATTGCAAAACAAACATGCGACTCGGTTTAATATATGCTAAACTAAACTGTCTGGGGAATGATTTAGAATCCAGCAAAATCATTTTGTACATTAGATTAAAGCATATAATCAGGTTACCATGACAACACAATATAAACATTATTTTTTAACAAACCACACAAATGATATTTTCACAAGGCCAAAACTGGCCAGGACAAGTCGAAGTACATATAAGCAATAAACCTGGAACACTGAAAATCCATCTAGGCGAGACTGGAAGTGAGATCAAGATTGCACTTGAGTCATACAGCCTTAGTGTGAACAGCATTGTCCTGGCAGACAGGACGTCTCCAGATATCCACCAAGTACATTGAAAGAGCAATTTTATCTGAACATCAGCGATGACTGAATTCATCCCATTATGCCTGCCAATTCCAGCACTTTGAGCATAATAATATCCAGTGTCTCAGGGCATGTATCATCTCTGAATGGCTTTATGAACCTGACAGCGAATTGTCTCCCCTTCACTGCCCGGCACAGTGCCCTGATCTCAACCATTATTCCGCATATTTGGGGCAAGGTAAAACGAGCTAATCAACGAAAGACTGTGCATCTATCCAATTTACAGAAGTCATTTTCACATGGCATCACATTACCACACAGAATATCCAATATCTTGTAAATCCATGCCAAGCTGAGTTCATGCTGTTCCGAAGGCTGAACCCAATATTCTATCGGTACCTAATAAACTGGGAACTCAGTGTTCAGGAGTGTATTTCAAATACAAGGGTTGTTCATAACCCTTGAGCAAAAACACAAGCTATAACTCAAATTACAACTTCATTTTCCAAGTTATTGTGTGCGGAGGCTGACATAACCTCATAAATAACAAACAGCAACCGGAAAGCACATAAGAAAAAACATTAGGATTATGTTTTTCGATTTTCTTTACTGGTAATTAAACAACATCTTCCATGCAGAATTATTTCTATACCGATGAGTAAATTTCAAGCGGAAAAAGAAAATCGTGGTAAACAGTGGTACAGTGTTGAAGGATATACAGTACGTATGGGTAGAAATATGGTGCACAATGCAGGTTATACATTTTGTCCCCCCAGAATTTGGACACTACAAAATAGCTGCTTCCCATATTGTGGATTATACAGTAGCATATTGAATATTGACATTGAATTCGCGGCGGCACGGTGGTGTAGTGATTAGCACTGTCACCTTGCACCTCCAGGGTCTGGGTTCGATTCCCGGCCAGGCTCGATTCCCATGTCTGTGTGTATGGAGTTTGCATGTTCTCCCCGTGCTTGGTGGGTTTCCTCCAGGTACTCCGGTTTCCTCCCACAGTCCAAAGACAGCCAGATTAGTCTAATTGGTGTTCCCAAATTGCCTGTAGTGTGTCTACTATACAGTATGTGTGTGTGCCCTGAAATTGATAGGCACCCTGTTCAGGGTGTACCCTGCCTCATGCCCTAAACCTCCTGGGACAGGCTCCAGGCCCCCCCTGAACGCTGGGACGCTGAATACAGGATTAAGTGGGAGTGAGTGAGAGATTTTGAATTCATGCACATTCACGAGCATTTACCTCTGGAGGTGCGAGGCCACCAATACTCCACTGTAAGAGGAACTACACTGAAAAGTACTGTATACCACACCTGCCCCCATTTACAACGCCTGACCACAGTAATATCTGTTTTTTTTTGGAAATCCTTAACCTTTTATTATGGCATGCCTTCGCCATGGCAATGTATACAATTTCTCAATATTTATGTCCATCGAGCGATGCATTATTTTTAGGCCAAGGTCTTGTATTGATGATGGGAAAGTCAAACCCATTTATAAAAACTTCCAAAGTTGTTAAGGTCAGAAGTCTGAGGTAACCAATTCACTTGTCAAAATTTCTACTGTCATGTTTTTATGATTCAACGTAGCAATGATCTCTAATCATGATTATTCATGATTTTTTTTCAGCACTATCCTTCTAGGTTGGACAGTACTTAATCCAATTCCAGCAATTTCAACCATTTTCCTTAGTTGTTTTCTTTGCTTGATGCAGTAATATCTTTTCCATGATCACACTATTCATTTTGTCAGCTGCAACATATTTACATATTTACTCTTACATATTTGCTCATTTTAATGTAAACAATAACATTTTTGGTCAGACAGTGTACAGTAAGTCCTTGAATAAAGTAAAATATATGAGGTATATAAGAGGGAATAATAACAGAAGGAATGGCATCATGACACAATTGAATAATTATTAAAATTATCTATCTATCTATCTATCTATCTATCTATCTCTCTGTCTATCTATCTATCTATCTATCTATCTATCTATCTATCTATCTATCTATCTATCTACCTACCTACCTACCTACCTACCTATCTATCCAATTATGGATACAATTACAGATTGTTTTTTTTCCCCTTCTTTATACAGTTATGTTTATTCAGCACTCAGGATAGATATCAAAACATTTATTTAGAATGCTGGGTAATTGGTGACTCTGTAAACAGTAGAAAATTGGCAAAGAAACAATTTGTCTAGATCACACCTGCCTTCAGGCGTTCCAGCTGAAACGTCCACTTCTGTCCTGGATGTTTTTATTTATTTATTTATTTATTAAATAATTAAAAATTATATTCGCAAAAAAATTTAAGATCCACAAAACCAAAACAAATGCGAATGAACAGCAGTAAATGATTTGCATAAATATAACGAGATCAACAAAAGAATAAAAAGAGATGCACAGATATTCTAGTATTCCACATAATACAAATTGGTTGAGAAATCTGTTATTTGCATGGGGCATCTGCTTGACTTGTAGAGTTCTGAAAAAATACAGATGAGAATGGGTGTCCAAGCACGTGTGTTTCCTCCACTCAGTCCGCATTATACAATGAGGTTAGAGAACACACTTTCATCATTGATCGCATTATTACTGTTACTTATGATTGTTATATATGTTAGTCATATACAGTATACAGTATACTACCTGGCTTAAATTGAGAAATTTACCTTAGATTACTGTGAAAATTATTCCTCACGCTCCCAGAAACCCATTCCATCAGGGAAGAGAAGAAGAAGAAGAAGAAGAAGAAGAAGAAAACTCCACTGATGTGATGTGATATTCTGGTTATTCAGCCGACTTCATTTTATTGCCATATAACGTTACTGAGCTTAGACCTGACCAACCGAAGCAACATTAGATCATAACACTATGCATGATGGGTGCATCGTGACAACCTTTTCCCGTTGCTCCAAAGTCTAATCTTCCAACTTCACCAATGCATTTAAATGATCTCCAATCACAGATGTTTGTTGAACACTGATGGTTCAGCACTATCTTTCCAGATTTTTAATAATGTATTAAACACGTATTAACCTAATCCCAGTAATTTCAAAGATCCTTAATATTGGTTTCTTTACTTCTAGGTGTACTCTAGGTGCATCATTTGATTATTTTCCAAATATGCAATAAACATTTTTTCCATAACTTCCATCCTTGTACTATAAGTATTCATTTGTTAAAGCCTCTGATGCTTTATCTACAGTACATTGCACAGAATGCAAGTATGATATGTTTTGTATGCTTGGGAGGTCACAAGCTTCAGATTCTTAAATGTTTCTGATATACAGTACAGTAGTCATTGAATTCAAATGATGTCGATAGGATCACCAGGAATCACGGTGGGAAACATCTCAGACTCTCAGCTGCAAAGTCAGAACGATTCTACACGGGTAACTGTGTGCACTTTCGTACACTCACCACATGGGTTTCCTCTTCGTTCCTTAGTTTCCTCTACGTGTCCAAATAACATGCAGGTTGTTTCAGTATGAATTTTGTGATCTCCCACAGTTTCTTTTTTTTTTTTTTTTCACAATGGATAAATCAGCCTGCAGTTGTGTTTGTGTTGATGTCAGTATGCAATTCAGTATCAATAATGTGTTGCTTTAGTCTTAATAAAAATATAGCAAACCATATAGCATGTTGTTAAGTGAGTGTTATTTTGCAGTGAGTCAGTGATAGAAAATCAGTTCAAGGAAATTAAAGTGTTGTGTTCTGTTGCACACAAAACCTTTTATATTATAATGATATTTGAAGATGATGAGAAATACTATAACCCATGTAGAAATGTCAGTTTCTCGCATTGTCGGCCGTCTCCTCGACCTCCTCTAGTTTCACTTCTGTAGCTTCCTATTATAGTACAGGCACGCGCTGTCTGACATCCGTTTGTGCATCGTCTGACCATGTACAGTACAGTATGTCCTAAGAGTATAAAATAACAGCAGCTGAGGACTAAAGCAAGCAACAGACGGTTGCACTGCTAACTAATTTTTACAACAACTATAATATTCCATATAGCTTTGTTAAGTATATACTGTAATATGTTAAATAATAACATCCAAATCTCACAATGGACAAAGATATTTTATGGAACGTATAACGGATGTTAAGCAATGCACACCTGTAATTCAGTCATGCAGTAGCAGTAAGAGTGTAAACATGCTTTTTCTTGACATTCTCAACATTTTCCAAATATCCACTCAATGCATTTAGTTATTCTTATGGACAACCTTATGAGGGAAAAAGGGATTTATCACATCCTGCTGTCAAACTTTAATTTGTCAAACTTTTTGTTGTAAAAAAAAAAAAAAAAAAAACGTTCCTGATTTTTTTCTTTCTAAATTGTAAAACAATTCGAAACTATGCAATAATCTCAAAATCAAAAACAGTTGATCTTGACATGTCTCTGCTACTTATGCTCTGTACTGTAATCCCTAATGCTCAAAGTAATTAAACATATTGAGTACTATTACCTTGAACAATTACAATTAGTTCAAATTAATGGACCTTGATGAGTATTTAGAACTTTTTGGTATTTATGAGTTTGTAGAAATGACACTTTTCAAGTCAGCTGAACAAATTTGATATTTTTTTGATATTTTATAAAGTTCCACCAACTGAAAATCTTTCAGCCGAGCGACGTCATCAGTGCACATGTAAACTGCCCACATTGAATTGGTTTGATGAAGACGGTGGATTGGTAATAACATTTGTAAGACAGCACTGGTGGCTCAGTGGTAGGTGTTTCGCCTGCCATGCGAAAGGGCCGGGTTCGATTCCCAGCCACTGGATGAAGTGCCTATCCCAAGCCCAGATAATAATGGGAGGGTCGTGTTCAGAAGGGCATTTGACGTAAAAGCTTGTGACAAACCGCTTTGGCAACCCATTGCCAGGAGCAGACCAAAGACCAACAACAACTTATTTAATTTGCAACAACTAAGAAAAATTATAGTATGAGTTCGGCTACTCAGTCATGTCTAAGTAAAGAACGATTAATATGAATGAGTACGACAAACTCAAAAACTGATAGTTCTGTTGACTTAAAATTGGAAACATCATTACTTAAAAAATTTGATGTAACTGATTACCTTCGCCAACTTATTCGGGTTTACAGCGTGGAAAGTCTTCATAACGGCTCTAATTTAAGCTCCTGTTAACTGCTGATGACTCTTAATGAGCTTCTCCTCTGCAGCAGAGGTACGTTTTTTTCTCCTGCTTTCCCGGGTCTTCATTAAAAGGTCTTCATTAGAGGCAGTTTCATCATAGTGCTTGATGGGTTTGGCGAATTCACTTGACAATATTAGAACAACTAACCTATACACAGTCTATATATATTCAGGGTCTCCTGCATCTCACTTCATTGCAGCTTTCAAATCTTGGTCATATGAAGCAGAATTGTTCTGCAACTTTATCAGAAACTGTGTGGTGAGAGCTTGAAGTCTGGCTTGCAAAGCCTACCACTCGTGACCTTATGCCTTGTGTTTCTGAGTAATGAAAGTTAGTCAACAAGAGTGTTTTAAAACAGCCCTGGAACTCAGGAGATAGTTCAATCATGACTCACCAGCTTGGACCCTCTCAGCCTAACCGCAAATCTCACATCCACACTTTCACACCTCAGCTTGTGAAATTACTGTTTCAGAGGTGAACAGAAACTGCAGCAGTGATGATTAATGGCTAGAGAGGAGTGATGTATGGAAAACAAAAAAACACTTACAGTGACTCTGCAGTATTTAGCCCATTAGCACATTTACTGTACATTAAAATCTCATTGTGCATGTGGGCAAGCGCGTTGTTTCCACGACTTCAGTGAATTTTTTTTGAGGTTGATTAAAATGAATGGACAAATGATCTGGAACTAAGCCTGGTCTGCTTTAATAATGCTGCAGGTTTAAAATAAAATTATAGTCGATTTGCTTAATAATGAAGTATTGAAGTGTTGTCTTATTAAACAGGCTAGATATAATAGATGTGTCCCTTGAGACAGACGATTTAAAGGTCCCCTTGAAATACCTCTCAAATAATGCCATTTTTTCTTCCTTAGTTTTGCTCCTGTGTATGTAATTGGGCTATTGCTGAGCCATGTGCTACTACAGGAGAGCATACTGGAGCTGGGGAACATGCCAGGGGCGGAGCCCACCTTATATGAGGTCACAAATGTCTCAGAAATAGGAATTTCTTTTCTCATTATTTTTGTTTGTACATGCACAATGGAGACCCATTTGTATGTCTAAAAATAACAACAACAACAACAAAAAAGGTGATTTTTGCATAATAGAGTCCCTTCAATGCAGGAAGCAGTCCCTTCATATAACCACTCTGGAGAATTGTTGGGAGCAGAAAAGCATCTCAACACGTTGGACCTACAACAGTAAAAGGCCACGTTGGGTTTCACTTCTGTCAGACAGAAAAAGACAGTTTAAGCTGCAGTGGGATCAGACTCACCAATAATGACCTGTTGAACGTTGGAAAAACATTGTCTGGTTTGATAAATTCAGGCACGGAGATGCTAGGGTCGGAATTTGGCACTAACATCATAAATCAATGTACCCAACCTGGCTTGTGTCAACAGTCCACGCTGGTGGAGGTGGTACAGTATAAATCCCCACATTTTTTTGTCCCCTATAAATGTTGGCTTGGGATACGTTAAGCCTGTTAATACAATCAACCATTAGTGCATTTAATGGCCACAATTTACCTTCTAATATTTTCAGTATGATAATGCACCATGTCACAATGGGAAAGTTGCCTTGGTGATGTCTGTTGCTGTGGAAATATCTTTTGAACCACTATTATATGATACATGTGTGAAAAAAAAAAAAAAACAGATTCAGTGGAATATTTGATCATGTCTCATGTTCTTATAAGACATTTAATTCACTGACTTAAAAAAAAAATTTTTCATCCTCAAAGCTGATCTGGTGGAATGTTCTTCCTGAAACACCTGCAGCACGTGCTTGCAACCTGCCTAATGGGAAAGTAGCATTTATAGAAATATATTCTAATATCTATTTTTGTAGATCAAGTCAGGATGAGAGTTTCATAACTGCAGAAGTTCAAAGTCTTGTCCTCAGTTTGGAGCTGTAAAAGGAAATATGTAGAGACTGCGCTTTATATCGCCATTCTGTGGCCACAATTCCATCTATAGCACAAAAACAGATGATGAAACTAGGATGCAATAAAGTGCACGGCTCTACAGTTTTAAAACTTGCAAGCGGAACTGAAAGACATGCTGTCACTCAACATGTAAAAGGGCAAGTTGTATTAAATGCCTGTAATGTCTCAGCTAATATAAGACAAAAAGTGCAATTCGGACAGGACTCTGTTTGCTCAGGGACCTTTGGTAATCATTTGCAGTGATTTTATTTGCACCAGATCAGCCGTGTGTTTTTCTTCTTTTATCTATGAAAGAGTTACAGTCCAAATTGCACTGGCCAACAAGTATGTGGGAAGAAAGTTTTTCTTTTTAAAACATATTAACATGCTTCTGAACTGAGAAAAAAAAAAGCTTTGGAGGAGTTTCTCAACTACCTACTTGTTATGGGTCATATAACGTCTCTGCTTAAAACAAGTAATGTCGAGAGAATTTCCTGTTAACCTGCGAGACAGGATTGTGTCAAGTCAGAGAGCTGGGATAGGATACAAGAACGTTTCTGAAACACTGCAACTGTCCAAGAGAATGGTAGCCTCCATCATTCTCAGTTGGAAGAGATTTTGAAAAACTATCAGTCTTCCCAGATCTGGCTGCCAGGCCAAAGCATGTAATCTGGGAAACTAATGAGCTCCAGAGGTCCCCTGTGAAGATGGAAGAGCCTTAAAGAAGGACAACCATCATTACAGCAATCCGCCAGTCAGACCTCTACGTATGGTAGAGTGGCCAGACTGGAGCCATTCCTCACATGAGATCCTGCTGGGATTTTGCCAAAAAGCAACTGAAGAACTCTTAAACCATGAGAAGGAAAATCCGATGGCATAATCCCCCTAATGCTACGTGTGGAGGACATCAGGCACTGCATATAACCGCACTAATATCATCCATGAAGTGGTGGTGGCGGCATTGTGCGGTGGGGGATGTCCTTCTGCAACTAGGACTGCGAGGACTAGAAAGATTAGAGAGCCAAGTTGTCAGGCCCGGGCGATGGTTTACATTTCAACAAGTAGCTTCAGAACAACTCTGTGAAAGCCCTGAAATGGCCCGGCCAGAGTCCGGACCTGAACCCAATAGGGCATCTCTGGTTAGACCTGAAAATGGCAGTACCCGTCAAACCTGGTTGATCTTGAACTATTCTGGCAAGAAGATTAGAAGAAACTTCCAAAAGAAAGGTGTGCCAAGCTCGTAGCATCATTCGCAAGCAGACTGCAGACTGATGACAATAAAAAAATAAAAGCCACTTGGACTTTTGGGGGGAAATTCATTCAGATTATGAAAGCATAAACTTAAAATTTGAAGTAAAAATAGAACAAAAATCACCAAGGGACCAAGGAATGTTGGTTAACTAATGCTAAGGAATGCCAGATTTATTCCTAATCACTTGAAATAATCCTTACTGCAAGAACTTATCAATCAAAAGATCCAAGAATGGTTCAGTTCTGCTCATGTTGCAGGAACTGGGTCTGGTCTGACTTCACTCACTGGAATTTCTTTTCTGCAGTAAAGACATTTGAATCTTTATATAAATTTGAAAATTTATAATGATAATAACTATTTAACTAACTGAACACCCCGCTATCCAAACAAGAACAAAGCATGTATATACAGTAGGAGTAAGTATGAATATCGACCATAATGATGCTAAAGTCACCTTATCATATAGCAGAAATAGAATTCAAAAGAATAGAGTGATGTAGTTGAGCAGAAAGTATGCGGTGAAAGAAAACATCCGGGAAAACACAGATACTTAAAATCACAAAGTGTTTGTACTTTTCTCTTCTTCTTCTTCTACTTCTTCTTTTTAAAATGTTTTTGTGTTACTTTATTTGCAGTTTAGCTGTGAGAGATTTATCAGAAAAGAGACTACTGATTAAACTAGTCCCGATAAGGCTTTATATCTTTGCAGCCAGAGTCAGCTAATCATCAGCTATTGATTAACTGATCATCAGCAGGTGCGCAGACCTCTATAAAGGTTTCCTGGTCTGGGACATTCAAGTATGTGTTAACACAAGTTTGTCAATTTTCCCAAGAGTGGACGTCTCAGAACATTCACCTCAAGGTCAGACCGTGCAATGCTCAGTGAAATACAA
The DNA here is from genome assembly GCA_013621035.1 of Clarias magur. Lineage (NCBI taxonomy): Eukaryota > Metazoa > Chordata > Actinopteri > Siluriformes > Clariidae > Clarias > Clarias magur. The sequence goes on along the minus strand of QNUK01000009.1, from coordinate 1,264,612 downwards.
CAACAACAACAACAACAACAACAACAAAAATACCTAAGAGCTTCATCTCAGACCTAACAGGCCTCACTGATCATCTTAAATGTTAAAGTCTATGAAAGCACAATTAGAAGAAGACTGAAATCTCTTTTGCCTGAAAAGAACATGGAAGTACAATTGAGGTTTGCAAAGCTGCATCCAAATAAATGACAAGGCTTCTGGAACAACGTCCCACGAAGAGATGAGACAAAAGTGCCATGTTTGGTGAAAGCAGAAACACCTCATACCGACTGTCAATCACGGTAATGATTTGGGCTTTTTTGTTGTTGTTGTTGCAGCCATTGGACCTGAGCACCTTGCAGTCATTGAGTCAACCATGAACTCCTCTGTATATCAGAGTATTGTAGAGGAAAATGTGACGCCTTGTGTCTGACAGCGTCACATTTTCCTCAAGGTTTCCTCAAGAGTCAAGGTTCTGGAACCTGGTCAAAGTCTAGACCTGAACCCATTGAAATGCTGTGGTGGAACCTTAACACATCTGAGAATAATGAACTGAAGCAATGTTGTAAAAAGGAATGAGCTAAAACGATGCGAGAGACTGATGAAATCACAATGGAAATGATTACTTCAACTTATTGAATTATGGCTATTTAAGATTGCCCACTTCTTTTTGGCTTCATTTTTGTTCAATAAATAATGGCACGGTGAAAAAAAAAGGTTCCTACTGTTGCTCATCTGAGGTTGTAATCGACTAATACTGAGACCCACAATGATTTTTATATGATTTGATTTGTTTGTTTTTACACATAAAACGATAAAATTAAAAAAGAGGGTACAAGGCTGTCATTTTATTAACAACGTCAATCCTCCGAAGATTTATGCTTATTTGTGCCACGTTTGATTAACTGCCCTCTGTACCTGGTCTGTGATGTTTAGTGGATGCGCTGTGTTCTGCGTTATGTCTTCCATTTCAAAATGAAAAGTTCTTGGCATTACATAGAGCTTTTTTATTTCTAGAGAACCTTGATTGGAACTTTTTCTTCTTCTTTCAGGATTGTATTAATGATGTTTCTCCAGGAACAGCTGCATTTATTATATTGAGCCTTGCATGTTCTCTCTGGGCTTGGTGAGTTGTCTTGTCCTTTAGTCCAAAGACACACATTGCAGGCACTTGATGGACTCTTTCGAATAGCCCATAGTGTATAAGTGTGTGTGGGTGTTGGCACCGCCTTGTGCCCCGAGTTCCCTGTGAGAGGTTCGAGCAGAAGTGGATCATGAAAGAAGGCCTGGATATGGATTGATTTTCCACTTGCTTCAATATTATGGGATATTTTGTATAGATTCATAATCCCAATGAAATGAATTTCAGATGAAAACGTAGAAGAGTGTGTGTGTGTGTGTGTGTGTGTGTGTAATTGTGAAAATACTTATGCAATACTTAAGCCATCGTTTTGCAACATCAAAGAGAGAGACAGAGAGAGAGAGAGAGAGAAAGAGAGAGAGAGAGAGAGAGAGACCACACCAAACCAGAACTGTAAGAAGTATATAACCAAGTGTATTTTTTTTTTTACCTCTGTCAATGTACACATATTTAAATTCATCTCACAGGAACACTTTACAATAACATTAAGTAAGAATGGGAATATACTCTGAGTGTTCTATGTAAATAGCAATCATGTAAAAAAAAAAAAAAAATCAATACATTTTTGAACAATGTATTAGAAATAATAATAATAATAATAAAAAATTTGGGAAATATGGATAAATACTTTTTCCTGATGGAATTTAAAGAAAGTGAATAAAGATTCGCAAACATTTTGAATTTCATACGATTCCACGTTTGAAAAAAAAATCACCTCATGTGACTGGGATGATGGTTGTTGTGAAGACCACATTTTGCATGGACGGTAAGGATAACAGGCCTTTCCCGATGGCCGTTTTCGGTAAAATAATAATCATTGACTGTGAGAAATATCTAGACGTTACACCATTTTTTTCTCTTTTCAGGGATACGCCCTCGTTTAGATAGATATATATATATAAAAAAAACGTAGACTTTGTTGACTTGAGTTCCCGTAGCTCTATACAGAAATGCTTTTCATCAGAGCAGTCCTCGGTTGTCAGGTTACTTTTTTTCCCACTTCTTTCGCGACAGGGCATTAGGAGAGCCAGCGTTCTGACACGTGTACTGTTGAACGCTTCCTTTTCGTTTTTCTTTTTTCCACAGCGAGGATGCAAAGGAAAAAGTTCTCCACACACGACTTCCCTCTGAGCACTGTGCACTTCCCGCAGTCTCATTCGGTAGGCGTCAGATTCTAGTTTTTTGTTTCTTGAAGAGTAAAGGGGCAGAGAAAGATGTCTCAAAGTCTAGTTCAGTCTTTCTCATGCTAGAGGACGAACAGGGACGAAACACTCACGCGCACACGCATACGGACAAACCTGTATCCTGATGTAGTGTCAGCAATGTCCACAGAATCTTGTATTTACATAAATACAGTGTTTATTTATTTATTTATTTCTTTTCTTTTTTTAATTGATGCTAATTGCTCCAGCTCTCTTAGGTTGCTTTAGCCGAGATCTTTTGTTCATCCATGATGAGGTGGTGCTATGAATCCCTCCAGGAACGAGCCGAGAGTCGTCCGGGACGGAGACGACGACGACGATCAACTTAGCGATTCCATACCGAACAACGCTCTGAGCCGAAAGTTAAATGTGAATACGTCATGCATGGAACACCGATAAGTAGCCTAATAGATAATGAACATCTTAGCACCATGGAGAGAGAGTGAGTGAGAGAGAGAGAGAGGGAGAGAGAGACAGCGCTCAGCTCTTTCACACTTTTACGATAATCTTTCAACCTAACAATAGCAATACCATATTTTCTGGACCATAAGACACTGTTTTTTCCCCCCCCATATGGGAAGATATATTTAATAATCTGTGTATTTTTAAGCTAATTGTAATATCCGTATGTGTCTGAAAAGGTGATATGCTACAGTAGGTGCTAAAATATTGATATTGTGGTGATGGAGAATATTATCACCATCACCATCGAACAAAACCCACGAATACATAAATCACAGGGCTTCAACATTCAACCTGGATAGATTATAAGTGGTTCACAAGGACAGAACATTTCCAGGCTTGAAGGAGGGATTTATACTGGGAGATGACAAACAGTGGTAGCTCACTGGTTAACACCTTGGTCACAGGTTCGAACCCTAGCATCATCACCATGCAGTCATTTGTGCAAGGCCCTTAACCCTCAACAGCTTCAATATTTAATAAGACACTCTGGATGAGGGCGTCTCTCAAATGGCAGGAAGGTATATACAGTGGTACCTCGGCACACAAACGCCCTGTCTCATGAATTTTTCGCCTCATTAGCTTCGGCATATGAAGCATTTTTGGTATACAAGCGAACGAACCGAGCGGAACCGAACGCCGGATAAGCCGTGCATGCGTCCCGGAGCCGTTCAACCGGAGCAAGTTAAGAGCATGTTGTTTTTATGGATTTTTTTTTTTTTTTTAACTTTTTGTGAAGACATAGCACTATGGATCCCAAGAATGTTAGCAAGGAACGTTAGCAAAAAGAAAACGGAGCCACTTTCAGTTTTCATTTTTAAAGCAGCCGGTACCAAGAGGAATCATAAATTAAGGTTTTACTTCATTAATATGCATTTTTGAAATGTTTGGTTGTTTTTCTATACAAAAATATCATTGTAATGTTGGAATAATGCGTTTCACAATGCCTTAAGAACTCGGAACGGAGGACATGCCGAGGTACCGCTGTATAAACAACGAACTCCACTTTACTACTAGTGCAGTTTAGCTGATGTAAATATTGGGCATGCATCGATACCGATACTGGTGAACAGAAACTTAATATGAAGCCATATTCATAAAAGTGCTCTCATGTGAGCGTCTGATATCCCCTGATACTAGGTGACGTGGTGCATGTTGTATTAAAGAAGGCCATCGTTTAAGATTAATGTTGGAATCAAAGCAAAGCAGATCGATATCAGTAATCCGATGATGATGTTTAAACAGTATCTTTAACCCTTAGAAGGCCATAGATGCATAACGGTGTCCAGCCTGGAGGAAATCCACACCGTAGCCTCTAAACATGTCCCAGTAGTTTACACGTTGCTGATCGGCTGATGTCATGTAAATAAATGATCTCATGCGGGTATTCCGATATCGTATGGGATTCTATTGGAATTCCGTAGCCGAGGATATTTTAGGCAGAAAAGGGCGTCATACGTTTCTGTCGGTTTCAGTGTTCAGCAGATTTATGTTTACTGAAAGTGCTGAATGTGTAAAAAAAAAAAAAAAAAAAAATGTCACGTAGAAGTAAATGTTTCATTACAGCCAAAGCATAAGATGAATTATTGGGTGATTCTGACTCAGATTATGTTTTAGAGGCAGAGCTTTAGTGACAGTGATTCAGAGTCCGGTGAGAGCAGCAGCAGCAGCAGCAGTAGCGAAAAACGAATGTGAAAGTGAGCCATCGACATCGAGACAAAGTCATTACACAAGCTGTCGTGAAAAAAAGGATTCTGCATTCTACATTTAAAAGAAAAAGCTTGGTGGTCTGAAGGTGAATAACAATATAATAAGACCGTAATGGGGGTGGCACAGTGGCTTAATGGGTTAGCGCTGTCGCCTTGCAACAGCAGGGTCTGGGTTCGATTCCCGTCCTGGCCTGTGTGCCTGTGTTTGTTCTCCTTGCGCTTGGTGGGTTTCCTCCCACAGTCCGAAGACATGCAGGTGAGGCTATGTGGCATTCCTAAATGAAAGTGTGTGAGTGTGTGTGTGGCCTGCAATGGATTGGAATCTTGTCCAGGGTGTCTCCTGGGATAGGCTCCAGGCCCCCAGCGACCCTGTATACAGGATAAAGCGGTATAGGCGAAGAGTGAGTGAGTGGGCAGCTGACCTGAGCAAGCAGTGCATTGATTTCGCGACAATGGACTATTGAAGCAGGCGTGCAGAGAAACCGTCATAAGTGGTCAAGCATTGCAGTTCGTTGTAGTGTATTAACTTAGAGTTGCCTGAGAGTCACATTTCAGTTCCATTCAGGTGGACCACCTCCACTCTTATTCTATGTAAAGATACTGTTTAAATGCTATCACTGATATCTGCTTTTCAGAATTAGTACCAACACTTACTCGATCTGAAACAAATGGCATCGATGCATCCCGAAGAAAATGCAAGACCAAACTGCATGGCGCAGTAATGCTAGTATGAGACTATGAGGATTATGATTTTGTTTTTAAGATGAGGACATTGGAAATGGTTCCAGAAAATATGGTAAGACGTAGCAGTCAAAGGGTCACAATTACATATTAGCCTCTCGGCTACCACTTTCACCGTGTTTACAATTACATTTAAGATGCATAACAAGTCAGGTGAATCGTAGATAGATTTCCTTAAAGGACACATGCAGCTAATTAGCACTCTCGTTTCACTTACAGGTGGCCACAGCACATATTCGGAACTTTTTTTTTTTTCCCTTTTCTAATACCCTGTTACGAGGGGAAAATGTGGTCAAAGAAATATCGAGCGTAAAAGCTGCCGACCTGTTTTTTTCTTACCGAGCGCATAATTAAATATCTGAAAAAAAAAAAAAAAAAAAAAGGGAATTAACGGGAACATTTGCTTGCCTGATATTTCACATACTATTTACCACTCAGTGTGAATAATGACATCAGGGGTAATTACATTTTTTATATAGTTCAAATTGCAGGATATAATCGATTTTCACGTTAAAAATGAGCCAAAAGGATTCCGAAAGCAGCAGACACCGGAGAGGACTGCTGATGAGTTAGTGTTGTGTGAGTTCTCTCCCTTTCCATGGTGATTCATTAACCTCTAAAGATTCCTGCGCTCTGGAAACGGCAAATTTTAAATTGCGAAGAGAATGAATGGCATTTCATCATCTAGAATGTAATGGATGATCTCCTTGAGGCACAAAAGGGGATAAAATAAGGTTAAAATGGCGATGTACGACGACACCCGGGACACGGCCGCTCGCTTCCTTTATCATTAGTGGCTTCCCTCAACGCTCCCTCTTTCCAGATTTACCTTACTGCCTCTCAACCTTTTTTTTTTCCCGCAACTCCACCGAAGCTTTAAATGTTTGTGGATGAGAATGAAGAGGAGGTGATTTACGCTCTAAAATCATCAACCCACCATCTTTCTCTCTCTCTCTCTCTTTCTCTCTCACTCCTCTCTCAGACGTAATACTCCTTGTCTTTGTTTTTCTTCCCCTTCGCGACGGTCTTGGACATGGAGGCGGTCGTGCCCGGCGTCTTCTCTTTGACCACGGCGCCGTTGCTCTCGCTGCCGGAGCCGCGCCTCTGCTCGACCTGGTAGGATCCCTCGTCACGGTTGCGGTACTTGTACATGGCGTACAGGAGGATCAGGATGCAGAGGGCGGCCGCTGCGACGATACCCACCACCATTCCTGTGGTGCTGCTGGACTCGCGGATCACCTCCACCGCACCGGGGAGGCCCCTCTCTACGGAAGCCGAGGGCCGAGCTGTGGGCACACGGGGGAAATCGGGCGGGTAAGTTAGTCCCGGAGTGAGGCGGGAGGACGGGGCCGGGGGGAGGAGCACCTGGTCGCGGGTGTTCATTTTACCCGCGGGGATGTGGAGCGCGTCGGGGTGGGTTGTCGGGTCAGGGGGGGCCGGGTGAGCGTGAGGGCGATGGGCACCAGGCTTTTTGCCCACACCAGGTGGAGGAGGCAGCACTGTCCTATCAGTGACCATCGGGGAGTTTTTATAGAAGTCCTCGTCATCGGACTCGGTCATCTCCCCCGAGCCGAAGGCTGACACCTCCATGGGCTCGCCGCAGTCCTCCTGGTCTGGAGGGCACGGTGGCCTCGGCTCGGACAGAACCAGGGACTCTTTGGTGGTCTGGAGGGGGCTCAGGGATGTAGGGGGAGGGGGAATTGCAGGGTAATGAGGGGCCACTGACTGGGGGTCTTGGGTGTCCATGGTAATTATGGGCAACACTAATTCACCTCCTGTGGTGGACAATACAGAAAAAAAAAAAAGACAGTAAGGAGCCAGAATTAGTGTGCGAACAAGAAACCAGCACTTCAATCTCATTAACACGATTATCTAACAATAACATTCATAATAAGGAATAAATACTGACTAATCTAATCTTATCATATGTTCTTCAAATGTAGATTGTTAAAGATCAGATGCATGTGTAACAGCTTGAATAAACAATAAGCTTCTTCCTGGTTCCTCTTTGGTATTGCAAAATAACAAACCATGGAGTTTGAATCACTTACATCGACAAATAGGCCGGGTGATTTTTGCATGGGGAAAAAAAGCAAATTACACAAAAGAAAGCTGTGTAAGATGATCCCTTAAACATACAACTTTCCTCCCCCTTATATTAATCTCAACATCTTTTCGTTGCTCAACTCCTACAGCACATTTCGCCCGTCTAGTTACAAATATACTGTAGTTATAGATAAAGACATTAAAAGAATACAAATAAGATTCAGATCGATCGATAGTATTAGGGCGGGGAAAAGCTTATAAAGCTGGAAGCAAAATTTTGATCGATCTTCCAGCTGTTGGCTGCATTCAATTGTAAATGTATACATCAGAAAGACAAATCAATACGCTTCGGAGGCAGAGTCGCATGTCAATTTGTTATTAGCCAAGTTATTAAGTCAAGTCTATTCATGGCAGTAGTCTGATTGTGATATTATAGGATTTCAGTGATCCCAGTATAAAACGCTGGGATGTGCTACCAAATTCGCTGGAAAGAACGCGATCGGAGCGTTCTGACCGCAATGGACGCCTCTGCTGTACTGTAATCTCGTCACACATTAGTGTTTGAATTAGTGTTTAAGCAAAGCGTTCGCTTTGGATGGTGACTACGAGCAACCCCTTACACACACATACACACACATATACTGTACAGTACGCAGGATCTGGGTCTTTTTTTAAAAAAGCTAGTCTCGCTTAATGATTTACAGAGTTGATATTAAAGGGATCATTGCTGTCAACTCAACATTAATACAGAGGAAAAAGCAGAGCACTGATTGTTGAATTCAATTATGCAAAATAACACAATTCTGTAATGTAATAAATGCTGTACAGTGGGACGTCAGCATATGATATTTGGCATAAGAACAGACAGTTTGCAAGAAATTTTGCCTCGGGAAGAAAAAAAACAAAGCATTTTCAACATACGGTACAAGCGCCCGAACCGGACGCCGGGTCAGTCGCGCAAGCTCACAACCTGTTTTTCTCTTTGGAAAGCCAAGAGAAGCAGTGTTCACGAATTTCTTTGCGTTTCGTGCAAGATTCAAGAATGTTAGTAGAGACGCTAGCAAGAAGCAAAGACAGCCACAGATTCGTGCAGTGTTTTTTTTTTTTTTTTTTCAATCATAAATTAAGCTTAATTAAGTGAGGTTTAATGTCTATTCATTTTATATTTGACTTAATGTGCATGTCTTTTCTAAATGTTTTCCTCGTTTTTGTCGTCAGAAATATGATAATAGTGTCGGAAATTGGTAACATTGGTAATATTTTTGGCTGGAGCAGATTATACGCATTTACATGATTTCCTACGGGACAATGCATTGCGCAATACGACCTCGTCCCTGGGTCGGATTCAATCCGTGTGCCCATGTTCTGCCGTATAATACTATTTCTGCAATCGATTTACGGTACCTTCATAGTTATGAAAAAAAAAAAAAAGCTAGCAAACGAGCCTTTCCCTAAGAACCCTTGATCATCACACCTCACACTGTACGGCTAATAGCTGTGTAACGACACGTCGAAACGACTCAAGTGTGTGAGGATGTCTGACACGAAACACTCTAAATAGAAACTATAGTCAAGGGTTCTACTGTAGTTTTGGGTTTCTAGCTGTAGTCTGATGTGTTTGTCTTTAAGTATAATTCGTGTGTAACTAACCAGGTGTTAACGGCGCTTTTTTCTTCTTTATAAAGTGGGGGTGCTGAAGTAAATACCATGTGTTCTTAAAGCACCCTGAGAAGTGTGAGTTCTCTAGGTGACTATAACGCCGCACTGTAAAGACAGTGTTTTATATATAGATAAATCACACTTCTCAATCTGCTCGAGGAACATATGGTATTTACATCTTCCTCGGCGAGCTAGATAACAGTGTGACATTTTAGACTTTGTGTCTGTTTTTTTTTTTTTTTTTTTTTGCATTTATAGTGATGAACACGGATGTGTGAGGAGGAAAGCCTGGCTTTGCACAACAAGAAAAGTGTGGGTGACAGAATAAATCAGCAACAGAATAAGATGTTAATTTGATAAAGCTGATGCCTATCTGAATTAATGGGGTGGTTGTGTTATAGCAGGGGTGTCCAAATTTTTTTAATAGGGGCCAGATGGAGGAGAAATATGCAATCACTGCCCACAGTCTATCTGTAATATAGAAAAAAAAACAAAAAAAAACAACACAAAGCAGAATGTCTTCGTTCTAAATTCAGAGCTTTGATTTTAGTACGGCTAATATTCAGTACAACAGCACGCCCTCGAGTGTGAGATTGCTTTTATGGTTCTGCTTACACCATTTTATTATCAACAGATTATGATTTGTTCGGTACTTTAAGCAGTTATTTTGCTCCATGACTGGAGGAAGCAGTTTAACCGCGATCTGCGGAGCTGGCGACTGCCACGTAGCGACCAACAGCTGAAAAGTAGGTGAAAGTAGTTTTAAACGGTACTATGTAGCCCAAAGTTGAGGAGAATAAACCATGGAGATGAGGGACAGCTCTTATTCCCTTTAAGAATATGAGCTATCTGGGGCGTCCGAGTGGCGCAGCGGGAAAGTGCTCACCCAATTGTCCGGAGATCACGAGTTCGATCGCCGGAGGCCTAGAGGGAGCTGATTGGCCGAGCTCTCTCAGTGGGCAGGGATGAGAGGTACTTAGTGCTCTGACATTAATCACGGCTCTACAGCCAATCAGGGGAGTCTGTGATCTCGCGCAAGCGGAAGGAGCGGATAGCGCTCTCCTCCGAGCGTGTTACGTCGCCCCCAGCGTTTCGAAAAAGGTGCGGTCGGCTGGCGTCACCTGGTTCGGAGGAAACACGTGATAGTCTTCGGCTCGCCCGGCTGAGTGGTAGTATTAGCTGAATGTGGGAGCGCCCCCTAGTGACGGGGCAGGAATTGGACACGACTAAATTAGGGAGAAAATCCGAAAAAAAAGAGAACCTGAGCTAACTGCCGAGCTTAAATTCCAACTTGCGGTAAATGTAAAGCTATGTAGGATGTACAATCCCATGTTACACACACTAACTAAAGTAGCGCCCTTGATCTGGTTAGAGGGGGATTTGGGGATTCAGCCTAGTACTGGAAGCTAACGTAGTTCGCGTTAGCCGTGTGCAAAACACGGATGACTCGGATGCAATTCAATGAATTGATTCATTAGCCATTACTAAGGAATTAAAGTGTTGTTTGTTTAAGATGACAACATTATGCGATGAGATTTTTATGCTGAAAGAGCTTCCATGACTGGATTTGGGAGTGGATTTATGGCAGGCAGCGGCTCTCCACTCTTTCTAGTACAGTTAGTGTAATTAATTATGATTAATGGGATTATGAGAACACCTATGATACGAAGTGATCCATACAGGGTTAACACGTCCCAGTGCTGTTATACCCTACTGTATATCAGCACTCGTGGAATGCCTCTCACCCCATCACATTACTTGGAGCTAACTGTCGAGATTATATCCGTTTATAACATCAACTGATTATTAGTCAATTTTGATCAGCTGTGAGCCACAATGTTTTAAAGTTATTACAGGGCTTGGCTGTATTATGTAAAGTATATGCACCGCTAAGATCATATCAACACTGTTACTGTTTGCAAGATCAAAATTGTCTATTTGTTCCATTTTGTGTTACTGCAACGTGCAGTGTTTTAGTCCTTTTTACCTTCGATCCTTCACTCTTAACAGCGTCGGCAACTTCGGGTTTATGTTGAAAAAGCTTTGCGGATAGATGGCTAAACACTGTTGGCAGGTTCAAAATGCCCTGTAGGCTATAACGCGGACACCCCATTATTATAGCTACACGGTGTTTGTAACGAGGGTTTTGCTCTCGTGGCTGCGACTCTGGTGATATAACGCAGAGTTTCTGAAAGGAAACTTCAGATAGTCCATATTTTAGCTCTTTCTCTGCTAAATTTCTTGGTCCGTGTGCATAACAAACGACTGGATTGTTGAAATGCTGCTATATAAGACTTACATTTTATAGAAATGATGGCATATAATCAACGGTTTTGACAGCTGCCTGTTAAACGCATCAAAAATCTAGGCTGGTCCAAATGGCCTGCCATTTATTAGGAGATGTGCCGGGGCTGAAGTGTGTGTACCGAGTGCATCCGGATGCCTGTGCTCTTCTGAAGAGCCACAGTGCTGTAAACCTTTTCCCTGTGTTTACTCACCAGTCCCGGGCTCACACTCCTCCAGATCCTCGTCGTCGCTGGGGCACTCGGCCGACGCCACCAACAGGTCATCAGAGTTCTGAAATGTCAGCGCTATGTTAGTTGACCGCTCAGTCCATGGGTGTAAACAAGAGCGTTTTGTTTTATAAGGTCATTGTGTTATTAGTGCCCGGGTAGACTGTATAGCTGCAAAATGCCTCTGTTTACACATGTCACCATCAATACATTCATATTTATAGAATACAGAGCGATGCAGCCACGTGCGTTGTTTCCCAGATTGAGGTCGGGGGAGCAAATTATCATTCTGCACATGCACCTCATATTCATAAAACATGTAATTGGATCTGGGCTGTGACTGATTTTAATGCATCGGTTTGTTCGCTCCTATCAGGAGGTCATAACAATTTCGCCATCCACTTGGACGAGCACATCGTTGTTTATTGGGACATCATCTACGCCTAACAAGCCAGGCTTGGAGAGTAAGAGGATTCTTATCGATTGTGGCATTACTATTGCTATTTTTTCAGTCCCAACAATCATCCCTCAAGAAAATTCATACCAAAAACCTGAGAATAAATCCCGACTCGGCGTGGACTACGACCTTCCGTATTAGCAAAGCCCGTAAACAATAACAGCGGACGCTTATTCAATCAACAGCGCACCAGGCTGTAGGACACTCCTAGCCCTGAAGCGCGCCGCTGTTGCACGACAAGCTCCATTCCATAACTTGAAGGACGTTATCGTGACCTTCAATATAGTTCTCATTCATCAAGATAGTGCCTGCTTCAAGCTGAATATATGCAAATAGTCTCTCCTCATTCTGCACATGAATATTAGCATTTCAGCCATGACTGACATCCATTTATTGATCGAATTACCATGCAGACAGTCCGAACCAGTGCCGGCTAAAAAAGGTCTCTGGCTCCATGTGACTCCCAGCATGCACTGTGAGCAGTGGGGACATACAAACTCATCTGTTCCTAATCCAAATGCTTTCCTCGGTCAGTTCTAAGATATACGTTACCAAAATGAGTCGAAGTAAATAATCACAATTTACAGAGCTCCTTAGCTTTGATATCATTGAAACATCTGAAATGCTCCATTAAGCTCCAATTGTCCCTCTATTCTATTAACCCACCGAACCATCATTATGGAAATAAAGACAGACAGATACAGTAAGCTTTTAATTCTTCAAGCAACGCTTCACTCGATTACGACGGCATTTACACAATCGCATACGGAAAAAAGCAAAACCAAATCCAAACAAATAATCATCATCAAAGTGTGCATTACACTACAAAAGACTTTTCTGTGTTTTACGTCTTTTTTTTTTTTTTGTTGTTGCTACGAATGAAATGCCGAAATAAATTCGCTTTTGACTATGATTAAGTGCGCACGCGGTATTCTAAGCTCCTCATTAACAGACGCGCTGCAGCGTTAGCTTTGCCTGGCTGCATTTATTAAAGCATAATGAGGAACCCTCTTATCTGCGATTCTGCACAAACGCATTTGTGTTTAATAAGACAAGTTTATGAAGTGTGCTGAAATCGCTGGTTACATTCGTCTCGATACGTCTGTTTCGATTCTGACAAGCGCGCCAGAACTAATTCGCGACACAAGCACGAAGACAAACATGGAGTTCTCCCGACGGAGGACACTTAAACTGCTCTAATCCCGCGGGTGCGAACGGAATGTTGTCGACCGCATTTTAAACCCTCGGCTCTTTACCCGGGTCCATTTCGGAGCCTTAATCACGGCTGAATCGTACGTGGCGCTTCGGAGGCTTCTTTAAGTCCTATAAACTGAACCGGAGGTCGTTTAAAAGCTTTGCTAGAGTACGGTGCACGATATGGCAACGTTCCTTAATTCCTCTACCACTTCGACAAATTAGTCATTTAAACCCGCCCTGACCCTGGCCGGGATAAAGCAGATGATCGATGAAAGAACAAGGTATATGTGACACACGTTGCAGTACAAGATGCCGATAAACGCGGCCTTTCTTTGTCGCGAGACCTACAGAATGTGTCTGAACGTCTTATGTCACCTGCACGTGACACAAAGAACAAGCTTTCGTCGGATCCCACGGGATCTGATATACATCTCTACTAAAAATGATTTTAATTTACTCATCGTCTATACCGCTTTATCCTGTATAGACGGTACCTATATCCTGTATCCCACACTACAGGCAATTTGGGAACGCCAATTAGCCTAATCTGCATGTCTTTGAACTGTGCGAGGAGAAAAGCCGGAGGAAACCCATCAAGCACAGAGAGAACATCCAAAGCCCGTGCACACAGACTCCGAGGCGCAAATCGAACCCGGACCCTGGAGGTGCAATGCGACAGTGCTAACCACTAAGCCACCGTGTTGCTGATCTTAATTTAATGATCTAATCATGTTTATGGGGCAAAATCTGTTCACCAACAAAAAACATCATTAGAGAAGGAAACAATCCACAAATGAACCATGTTGCTTTTGAGACAATCTGTCACGTCCGGATCTACTGTGCGTCCAACAACCGCGACTGCTTGCGGTGGAACTCACCTAATATACTTGTTTTCCTGTTTCTCCTCCATTCCTCAGTCTACATGCCGTAAATAGCTCTATTGTCTGTTATTTGTGAAGGTTTGCCATCTTTCCAGCGTTGCAACTCTACTCGTTATTCTTCCTGCCGATTCCTACCCAGCTCTCCCCGTCATATGACAGCTGAAAACCCGAGACACTGAAGGCTTGAGCTATTGGTGGCATGACACACTCGAAGGATCTGCTCTCTTCCACATACGGTACACGGGTACTCGAACCATGGGAGGCTTCTCACAATATGAGAAACGTTCTTCTTCTGTTTGGCCAAAATCTTCGGTAAAATCAGATTTATAGATATCTTCGACTAAATGACAAAACCTCCTCCAAAGTTACATGTAATCCAGTACTAAATGTCTGGACAGGTTTGGATTTAGAACTATGAAATAACACATACGACATTAGATAATGAAGTAACAACAAAAACAACAGTCAGTTGTTTAAGGGATAGTTCTTGCAAGAACAGTACTGTCAAGTGCATTAGCAAAACCCATCAAGGACCTGGAGGACACTGGCTCTCATGAAGACCTTCCCAGGAGAGCAGGACTAAAACATACCTCTGCTGCAGAGGAGAAGTTCATAACTGTTGACTGTTCAAAGGAGATTATTTGATATTTGTGGATGCCATCAGTAAATGACGGTTCACATTTAAAATTTAAACGGACTTTTATCTCACTCTAAGATGGACGTGACTGTCCACTGAATCGGGACGCATGTGCATAGCGTTGTGTCTTCCATCTGGGTTGAAACACATCACGAGTTTGTGTGACCGCTTCTTTCGTTTCAAACGATGGATGTGGTTCCAGCAAAACCATGCTGTGGATTTCACTCTGGAGGATGGCAGCCAGTTAGTCAGCTGTATTTGCTTTAGTCCAGAAGAAGGAAGAAAGCCAGACGCCATGCTTTATCTGTTTTAGCTGCTATTGCTAGCACTGCTATAAAATCCCTGCGCTGTGGTGCAGAGACGGAAAAAAAAAAAAAAATCTCATGAAAACCGATCTGACCGAAGTTCTCCCTCAAGTCACATGACCACGTATCTAGGACAACATATGAAACTGACTCGGATCCAATCTGGAGAACATTAGATTTGTGTCCTAAAAGATTAGATCGGTCACATTAAGCTAGGAAAAAAAAAAAAAAAATTGAGCGACAAGTGAGTCGCTTCAGGCTGGTAATGTGAACGTTACTACTATCACTAAAGATGTAACATACAATTTATTAGCAAGAATGCTACAATAGGTTTCAATGTGGATCCTGCTTGCAACATTCTGTAGCTGCAACAAACAATGCACTATACAGTACAAACCTTCATACTGATCGTTATGAGCCTGGGAACTGAAGGAATATCTAAGTGGTATGAGTACTTTAGTAATATAAAGTGAAAACCCGTCAAGACTGTCTCATGCGTGTTAGCGTACGGCTGCATTAGCGCTCTCTCTCTCTCTCTCTCTCTCTCTCATTCTCTCCTTTTAATACACCCACCATATCGAGCACGGCACATGGAATTCATATTTCATCCACTAACCTGTCTCCTCCCTTGATAATATCTCTTGCAACTTCTCACCTCAACATCTCACTTATCAGTTTTGACATAAGTAAATTTTTTATCACCATCCTATCCGTATACACACAGACATCCGGATGAACGACAGCACATAATCCCATTTACATCTCTCCCATCTCTCACCTTTTTTCGGAAGCGAAGAGAGAAAGCAGCTGCGTATTGGGAGCCCCTCGGCACTAAGCCATCTCAATTTCATTCCCGTTTTGCGCTATGTTGCTTTTTATAAGCGATGAAGTCTGAATTAGTAGGATTCTTGGCATCCACGCACAGGCCTGCATCTGGGTCCGTCCGTGTTCACGTTCACTCTAATGCAAAGTGCCGTCTCTCATGGAGCCTGACAGTTCAGCTCAGAATGACACTGATTGTTATTGAGCGTACCCTTTATTCATATCAGTTCCCATCTCTTGATCAATGGTGTTGAATGGCGCATGAATAAACCCTCAGATGCTGGGAAGAATACCAAAGATCTGTGAACGCGCTCCTCTCCGAGCTGCCACATTACGGGAATTGACACAAAGGGAATGATGCCAGATATGACAATCAATAGGAGACGCATTAATGCCTCCCTGCGCCTGCAAGATGCAAGATGAAGCTGAGCAAGCTGTTTACATCAGCTAAGCGCAGAGACCGAATGCTTTAGTTCGGCAGACGTGCTGGAGGAACAACAACGGATACAATCCTGGCGCTGTGAGGAAGCATGCACAATGAAATTATCTGTAGCTAAGATTTAAACTGGCTACAAATTGGAAATAAGCAGCGCTTCAACTTGGCGGCAGAGAAATCGTACTTGAGCGCTGTTTATATGAATGCTTTAACTCGTGAACAGATGCTTGGATTTAAATAAGTTTGCTGTGCTGTCCAAATGTTGATTACTTTCCTATATTGGCTAACTATAATGGTGCCCGAATCATAAATGTTCATAAACACCATTTTTTTTTAACACGATACCAGCTCTGGCCCCTCAGGCACACCTCAGTGTGCTATGGTGTCTGGCACCAGGACGTTGGCAGCAGATCCTTTGGGAGCTCTGCGGTGCAGGTTGGGGCCTCCATGGATCAGACTTGAGGAAGTTGTGTTGTGCAGGATCAGCAGATAGCAGACCCTCGAGTGGATAGGGTTAAGTGTCTTGCTCAACGGCCAAAACTGGTGCTGGAGTCCTGGGGCTTGAACCCCTAACCGTCTGATCAGTAACCCAGACTCTTAACTATTTGAGCCACCACTGCTTAACAAACTTCTCCACAATCAATGTTAATTTGTTAATGTTACACCCAGTGTACCACATTGGCTCACCATATTCTGAGTTTAGCAGACATGGAGCTCGAGAGTGCCAACCCGGTCTCCGGGTGATGGTGACCATTGTATTTATTTCCATTCTTACAACCGTGGTAGGACCTCCAGTCAAGATTCATACACACATTCACACACTATGGGCAATTTTGGGAATCTGCATGTCCTTGGACAATGAGACGGTACAAAGTGCAAATTCCATGCACACAGACCCGGGACAGGAATCAAACCCAAACCTAATTCAGATTAGTGCTAACCACTTAGCCATTTATAAAATCAGTGTCAGAATTCTGATCCAGACCGACCCACACTTACTGAGCCAAAGGTCACAGTACAGTACTGAGACAAAACCGTCTGAGATTTGAGAGACCTGGTGAGGAGCAAAGACTCAAATGGGAAATCCATCCATCTGTATAACTACGTTATAGTTAATAGAAGTGAGATTAACAGGGATAATCAAATAGTATAGAAAAAGATCCAGGAGATAAGTCAGCGATCAATGCTAAAAGACTGTTAGGTCTGGAAGCGTTCTCTAGAAGGATTTGATTGTACTTCAGCAACAAACGTTCACAACAATAGTCTTGAAGATCTCACGCACTGCAAAAGGTTCAAAGAATGAATTCACTGTTTAAACAGTATGCAAATTTGCATGATATATACAGGAACTGGACAAAAGTCTTGAGCCAGACCACATTTCTTCATATTAAATTAAATGATGTAGATTAAATTAAATAATGGGAACAAATGCTTTACTGTGACAGGCTGCAAAGTGCTTAAAGATGCAGTTTAAAGATTGGTTGTTTATATAGCGGCGGCACAGTGGCTTGGTGGTTTGTATTGTCGCCTTGCATCTCAAGGATCTGGGTTTGATTCCCACCTTGGGAGCATGTTCTTCCCCTGCTTGGTGGGGTACTCTGGGCTCCTCCCACAGTCCAAAGGCATTCAGATTAGGCTCATTGTTCCTAAATTGCCATGAGTGTGTATGTGTGCGCCCTGTGATGAATCAGCACCCCATCCAGGGTGTACCATGTCTGGTGCCCTAGGTCTCCTGGGACCGATCGGCTCCAGGCTTTCTATGACCCTGTATGGGATAAAGTGGTCTAGACGAAGAGTAAGTGCTTATAGAGTGGTGCAGTGGTAACAAGCTCGTTCTATTGTCCGGAGATCACAAGTTCAAAGCCTCCCTAGGAGCATAAAGACAGCTGATTAGCCAAGCTCGCTCAGGGGGAGGGATGGGAGGCACTCTAGCCAATGATGGACATCTGGAAGTTTATGAATCAGATAGCGCTATGCTATGAGTGTATTATGCTGTTCCTGTATCACATGTTTTGAGCAAGCAGTTCGAACCCATGCAGAGGAAACACATGATAACCCTGAGTAGTAGTTGTTGCCTTGATGGGGGAGTGCCCTAATGACTGGTACAAAAAAGCCGTTTACGTAAAAACATCAGCAGCAACCTCACTTCCCCTATCGTCTGTTCCAACCACTCAGCACTCAGCATCACCAGTATACTAATCATCTGTCGTCATCTGCACCTGTTTCTCACTGGTCCATGCCTTATGTTTGAAGCTTTTCCATGTTGAACCTGGTCAGGTACAGGGACAGGACCGGGAATGAGAGACTGAAGTGTCTTTCAGGAAGCCTAGAGAACTTTTCCTCATGACTTTGTTTAAAAGATTCCAGACAGTCTAGCGCTTTTGGAAGCAAAATATGAAGAAATTAGGGCTGGCTCAAGACTTTTGCACAGTACTGGAATTTTTCATAAGCAAGATATTTTACATTTAAATGCGTAAATAGTGCTGGAGGTTGTGCTGAAATAATATCAATATCTTTTTCATGAATTAAAAAAATATTACACACTGACTGGCTGAGTTAATTGAAAACGTTTGTATAATACTGTATCATAAAAATGCATATATAATATATTATAATATTGTAGCATATGAAAGTAAAATTGAACACTGTATATCGAGGCCACGATTGCCAGGAGTTGTGAAAGTCCAAAAGTCGCAAATGGATCACCAGGGTGTTGACACTCTGTCCCTCACCTGTGTTATGCTGTCCTTGAGGCTGGGTGAGCGCTGTCTTCTAGTGGTGGTGGTGGCCATGGTGGTTGTGGTCTCCATAATGGTGGTGGACATGTCCATGGCGGCTGGAGGCGTTGCCGAAGTGGTCTCCGTGGCCATTACAGATGGCGCATCTCCCACCAAGCGCAGGTTGCCCTCCACTTTAACACTGGGGTCGCCCTCGGCTGCCAGCTTCAGCACCTGCAGCCCGTTGTAATACAGGCCTGAGATCTGACCCTGGAAAGGCCGGCCTTTATCTTGGCCTCCGATCTTAATGGCTGCCTGGCTGTTGAAGATAGTCAATTGCCGCCCTGCCGTGGTCCCCGAGAGGAAGCAAGGGAAGAGGGTGAAAGCCAGAGTGAGAGAAGAAGAGAAGGAAGAGAGGCAGAGCAGCAGCAAGACAGAAAGAAAGAAACATTAGTTCGGCTAAAAGGTAGGTTCTGCATATTTCATGACAGGGTCTTCCTGCATGAGCCGATAACACGCTGAGCATTTGGATTCCGCGATGGATATTTCCAGTTTCAATTGAATATAGATTTTTTTTACAGAGATTTGAGTTAAAGTGATATATAAATCATGAAGATAGCAATTAGCTACAAAGTCTGCAGTAGTTTAGCCGTCATGGAGGAACAATGGAAAAAATGGCATTTTAACGGAACACATCTGTATACATAATTATCTGTGCCTCATTAATAATAATAAAGATAATGAAAAGCATAAAATTGGAAAACCTTTTATGAATATGTAAAGTGTTTTTGGAAATGTTTTATTCAGAGGACTTGTTGTTGCTAATCTGCATTGATAAGTGTCATCTCTCCAATGCTAATGTGTTACCAGGGCATGAGGGGTTTCTTCCTCATCCTTAGGCCTCATGCGCAGACACAGACACACACACACACACACACACACACACACACACACACACACACACACACACACACACACACACACACACACACACACATCATTTATTCTCTAAGTGTTTGGTCCCCCTCAAATATCCACTTAGTTCTCTCACAACTTTTTGATTCCACTTGTTCTTGTGAAAATATTACCATGTTTTCTCCCTAATTTGCAGCTCGTCAGGCAGCTTACTGCTACCACGCGAGAGGCACCAACCTGAAAAGATAAAAGCTATCGGACGCTTCCCTACTGCAACTTTTCAAACTTCTTTGTCACTGTGATCGACAGGAAATAGAGTGTATCCCACCTTGTCCTCACTGACAGTACAGCAAATTTCGTTTTTTGGGCTCCCTGCCACAGCTGGCTGTGAATTAATACCTTTGATCTCTGGATGATAGATTTAAATGTTTTCTGTTGCACCATTTGGAAGCCAATTATATTTGAGTTTAAATAAAAAAGAGGTTTGGTAATAGAGTATCACATCAGTAAGCAGAGCCGGGGGAATTCATTTCATTATGTATTTAGTTACAGTGGTTGAAATCAAACAGCATTGAATTCAAAATGATAATATTTATTAGGTGTGTATAGTAATTATCCAATTTGACTGAATTTAATGAGTTTAATCCAAACCTAAAAAAAAGAGAAAAAAAAGAAGACGCGTACAATTAATGTCAAACTTGGACCTTTTGTCAGTTGAACGTACAATGATGCGTCACGCAAAACTGCCTGAACAGGATTGAATGCAACTTTGGCAGTACTTTGGTATTTGCCTGAAGTTATCTCCATGCTCCATAAATGAAACAAAAAATGAGGAGTAGAGTTGAAGTTTTATGCCAGATTAGAAACCGCAGGTTTACGCGTCAAACTGTCGGCGCGTCTCAAAGCGATCACCGGACAGAATTGAATGAAGATTTTGCAGTACTGCCTGAAGTTGAGCCATAAATTTAAGTAAACTGTTGGATTAAAGCGATGTAATGAACAGTCATGTGCCGGTTTTAATAAGCTACTTTATTTTAAAAAAGCTACTAATAAGCTACTTGTTAACACACACCTGCACCAAGAGATTAGAAAAGCTAAACTGCATATTTTTACTGGGATTCGTTCATATTTTCACAGGTGAAATACAGTAACAGCGCTGAAGTGGTACGAGATCATTTTAATGCGTTGGAGTCGTCTTTAAGACAAAACTTTAGAATCTTTATCAGATCTACTTGAGTTACGTGATATTACCGAACGTTTGGCCGACGACGGTAAAAGTACAACTTAGCATAAACGTGGCGTGTGGTGCATGGTGTCAAATTTTGTACTCAACCTTACAAAATTTGATTTCTTTGCATTGATAAGTTGTACAGAAAGACAGACAGACATGTTTGTAAGCCTTCAACCTGAAATAATAATATGACTGATTACATTAAAGCTAATTTCAGCGTATTTTTAGCTTTAACCTTTTAACTATTAACTCTTTCCCCCCTCAATGACGGATACTAACGCTATTAGTAAATATCCAAAAATACAGTGAGAAAGCCGTATTTAAATAGGTTGATAGAACTAATCCATACTGAAGAGGGGGGTTATTTCACAGTTGAAGGCATCCCTGGCTAAACAGATGGCAGAACCATCTGATGGAGAACCCCAGCGCGATCGGATCCGCAACAACCGTCTCATAAACGTATTGTTTTAGCGAGTGAGCGCTAAAGCAGCTTGACCAAGTGAGAGGAACAGCAAGAACACGGGCTGCTAATCACAAACAATCTTGATATAATTAGATTCCCCTAGCTTTGAATTGAAAATGATTTATTACAGGTGGTATAAGCCCAGGTAGATAGGAAAACAATCAAATTGTTCCACTAGAAAGATTCACTAGCTGCTAAACTTCAAAAGGACTTTTAAAAGGCGTAAAGGGATGGCTGATTGAGAAACACGCACTTGTTAGTGAATTCTGAGAGCCGGACTTGAGTTTCTACTTATTCCTGATGAACAGCCATACACAGAGTAATCTTCCACATTTGATTATGAAGTGGGCGGTTGTTCTGGCCTCGGAGAGAGCCTCTCCAGGACTAATGCGAGGTTGCCTTTCAATACGAGTAGGCTCTAGTTTTTAATAGCGAGATGGTAAATAATGGTAGAAACAGTGAACATGGGGAAGTCTAGGACTCATCAGGAGGATATTCATCTGGCAGCGTCAACAAATCAAGTTCCGGTCTTTGTATGGAACATAAATGGGTATGTCACTGTTCCTGATTAGCGAGCCACTAAAAACTGAGCTGTACTTAACTGTCGGCAGTCAGCCACGCATTGTGCATAGGGGCCTCGCGTAATCTACTGTTACTGAAGCGGCATGGAAAACAGAACTCCAATCAGTCCTGTACAATCACTTGCCACTGAAGTTACAGAGACTGTGTTTTTATTTATGATTTTCTTTATAAAGGCATGTCCCTAAATCTCGCACTCATCATCTACTGTATCTACCGCTTAATCCTGTATTCAGGGTCACGGGGGGCCTGGAGCCTATCCCAGGAGACTTAGGGCACAAGGCAGGGTACACACTGGACAGGGTGCCAATACATTGCAGGGCACAGACACACACACATGCACACACTCATTCACACACTACGGGCAATTTGGGAACGCCAATTAGCCTAACCTACATGTCTTTGGACTGTGGGAGGAAACCGGAGTACCCAGAGGAAACCCACCAAGCACGGGGAGAACATGCAAACTCCATGCACACAGAGACGGGAATCGAACCTAGCAGGAAATCGAACCCGGACCCTGGCGGTGCAAGGCGACAGTGCTAACCACTACACCACCGTGCCGCCGTCCCTGAATTAATATTGGGTTAATATCTCAAGTGCACAAACGTAAATATGGCCATAAATGTTTTTTTTTAACCACAATATGGTTACAATAAAAGTTGGCATAAATTGTGTAACTTGAGCTCTTTAATTAAATGAATCTGTTGTTAACATGTGATATTTTCAATGTGGCCAGTTGTTTGGTGGTGATGGGCAAAATCTTTTAGTCAGAGGTTCTCAGAGTGAAATCCTGGAACCCACACGGCTTCCTATAGCATACTGTATATGTAAAATAATAATACTTTTAATAATCCATTTTCCTATTTTCACCTAAATTTGCCCAATTCCAACACTCATGTGACAGCTACCAAACCAGAAGGAGTGAATACTAATTGATGATACATGTGAAGCCAGCTCACCAAATGCTTCTACTTCACAGGGCGGAGTTACTCTCTCAGAAGAACCCTCTTCTACAAACAGGCTCTCTCTCTCTCTCTCTCTCTCTCTCTCTCTCTCTCTATATATATATATATATATATAGAGAGAGAGAGAGACATGCTGTCTGTCATACATAGAGTGTGAGGCCATTGCGTCATAGTTGGCTATAGCATGGTCTGAAGGTTAACTTGTGACCTCCATGCTCATTCATTTGTCCCCAGTTCAATTAAAAACAAAATGAAAAATTAAATAATTGAGGTGTTTCCAACACTCCTGTTCACTCCTCGGTGCCTTTCAGTGGAGGTTTGCACTGTGCTCACTATCCATGAAGGGTGCATCACTTTATACAGTATGCCTTCCTTCTTATCATGATGATCCTATCACTC
Source organism: Clarias magur (assembly GCA_013621035.1). Taxonomy (NCBI): domain Eukaryota; kingdom Metazoa; phylum Chordata; class Actinopteri; order Siluriformes; family Clariidae; genus Clarias; species Clarias magur. The sequence continues at coordinate 1,241,156 of QNUK01000009.1, read as the reverse complement.
AGGAATAGGGTCAAAGTAGAATAATAATCAGATCACATGATCTTTTCACATGGCACTACAGTCCAATCTAGAACCAATTAAAACAAGTTCATCAGTGGTGCAAACAGTAAGGGCTCTGGGTTACTGATCAGAGGTTCAAGCCCCAGGACTGCCAAGCTGACACTGTAGGGCCCTTGAGCAAGGCCCCTTAACTATACAGTAGTGCTCTCACCCTTGCCCCCTAACTGGGACATGCTAAAATGTATTTCCCTGTACAGGCTACATTTATTTCATGCACAAGGTACATGTGACAAATAACTGAATCTTTATGCTTCTCTGTAAGCTTAAAACTAGTCTTAGATTTTATTATGGCCCTATACAGTAGCTGTATAGACCCATTCCTCTTAGTTTTTATCATTTACACTATTAAACACAGCTATGCTTTCTTTTTTTCTTTGCAATCCAGCTGTACAGCTAAAATAAACTGATCACTGCAGTAATCATCCAAAAAAAAAGGTTCTTCCGTATTTATTTATTTAACTAATGGCACTTTCTTGGGGCCGGAGGTGTATTAATGCATATTACAGTATTTAGTAATTTAGTGTGCAGAACTGGATGTGTAGAAATGAAAACATACAAATTATCCTCTGTACTCCAGACACTTTCTCATTTCTCACATGAATGAGATTTTTGCAGATTTTCCTGCCGGCGCGCCATCACACGTGACAAATCTCTGTACCTGTCACACACTCCCATAATAAACATATGCCTTTTAGTATCCAGTGTAGTTCATCTGTTCATGCATATTACTGTATGTAGTAGGTTACTGTGCAGGTTTTTATTTAGCCTTGGATGAAGTATCAGTTAGGGCAAATTATTTAGTAGTTTAGTTGGATTGGGAAATTTATCCCTGGATTTAGCCGAAGGATTTAATATCTATTAGAGGATACGATTGAGTAGTTTAGGGTGAGGAACAGGATTATGCCATTGCAGTGGATTTGCTCCATATCCTGTATGAGCGTTTTTTTTTTTTTTACAGGAGCTCCTGGAGTGACAGCTCAAACTGGCAACATCACAGTGAAACAAGGAATTAAGCATATGATCCACCTAGAAAGTCTACGAATGCACAACAATGCGCAACACTTATTTTAACAATCATGCTTTTTTTTTTTAGTCAGTGGAGTTTCTTTTTATCATTGCTGAGCTCAGACCTGACCAACTGAAGCAACCCCAGATCAGGGTCAATCTGGACTAATCAGATCACGGGACCTTTTCCAAGTCTAATCCAGAACCAATTAAAACAGGAGCATTGGTGGTGCACATGGTTACTGGCTATGGGTTACTGGGTTACTGATCAGAAGGTCAGAGGTTCAGGACCGGCAAGCTGCCACTGTTTGGACCCGATGTGGAAAAATGACTTTCGAGCTATGGAAAATTTCGCACTGATTCAGAATCACGTTTCTTTAAAGCCTTGAAGGTCAATCTGTAACTTTGCTGGTGTCTTTCCCGCACGACTGCACGAGCGCCTTCACTGTTTCACTCAAATCGTAGCAGGGTTTTGATTCTAATGAAAACTACACAAGGCTCTCAACCAGAGAGAATCAGTTAACTCAGTTCAAGCACCACACTTTCCCCTAGAAATGGACTTTTGTCCAAATCTTTTCCTTTGGCGATTTCTGTGCACAATTTTATGCAATTGTCCTTTACCTTCTAATTCAGTGGTCATTCACTATACTGTAAGTACCTGCATCGTGAGGCACTTGTACAGTACGAGTGCTTTTATCATGTGATTTCTGCAGTGTGACTGGTATTAAGATCATTTATCATGCACCATAAGCCCAGGTACAGTGGAAAGATCTTTGTTGCTCAGCGTACACACATCGGAGATGACACGACAGCCTCGAGGGCATGAATGGACCATTTGGGGGAGACCAAAGACTCTCTTATACAGAAACAGAACCCAGTGATGAGAATACATTTGTCTAAACTCTATCATCAAAAGCAACATTCAAACATTCATGCAGGATATCTTTACTAAAAAAATATGAGCGGGTATAAAGGTTTGTGTGTTACATGTTTAACGTGTATGTTAAAGGGACATAGATTTTTTTTTTTTTTTTTTTTTACGTATCTAGTTACTTGATTAAGGATTAATTAGATGTATTTAGTTCATTCATAGTTAGAAAAATGTTTAACCCTCTGAGTTATTGAGAAGAGATTATTGCTCTTAGTAGTTCAGGTTATGTTTTGTTATGTTATTGACCTATTTAAAACGAAACGCGAAATGGAATCTACAGTACCGTACAGTAGATACATACAGTCCTGCACGAGTAAGGCACGGGGCTCCACCCGGGCGAGTGCGTGATGTGAAACGGCAATGTCGTGTGTGTGCGTTTTCACTATTAATGGCAGTAATGTTAAATTGCACTGTAATTCTTTTAGCATTTGCTTTCAAATGAGATTGCCTGAAATACGCAGAAACAAAAAGGTCACGCTACGCTTACTGGGTGTTGCGCAGATGCGTTTATTCTACACTTAACATTTTGGTGGACGGCGTAGCCGTGAGAAACGTTTGCATACAGATGGCTTCGTTGTCATGAATGAAAAAGTCAAAATCGGTGAACTTTAAATTTGGTTTGTTTTTTTAATAGCCTTAGGTAGTCGGGTCGCGCGCGAGCTCCGAGCTCATTTCTGACATTTGCATAACGAGGATGTGTGTTTGATAAAAATAAATAAATAAATAAATAAATAAATAAAAAATACAAAACTGCCGTCATTTATCTGTAACTTTAAAAAAAAATTTTTTTTTACGAACAAATTATGCTTTAGATGTATTATGTGTATGTTGCACTCAAAGGGTTAAGACACATCAAACGTGGCTTCATCTCAACTTTACGTGCAGTTTCTCGCACGTTCTGTAAAATTGCATCCGTCCCTTTAACTACTCGGAACTGAAACTGGAGTGTTTAGGGCTTTTCTGTGTGTTAGGGATTTAAAAAAAATTTTTTTTTTAAGGAAATCATGTTTTTACGAAATAATGTTTGAGGTGTTGTAGGGAAGACAAAGAAGAGAACAACAGAGCATAGAAAGCAGCAGATTATTTGCAGACAGTTACTGGAGTTATGGGGTGTTGTTAAAGGGTTAGTCAGGGATTATGTTATGTACTGTATTAAATGTTAATCTCTGAAGCGGTGCAGTTCTCAGTTTAGGAAGGACAGTAGTGCCTTGAAGGAAAAATAGACCCCAGAAAAAAAAAAGAAAAAAAAAAAAACGGGCCAAGATATGACCCAGAGATGATCAATATAGTGGACAGGCTGAGTGGGCAGCTACAGTTACAATTCTGCTCACCAACGCGATCAAATTTGCACATGCCAATTCTGTCAACTTCAGGAAACTGCACCTCTTCCAGAGCCTTAATAAGTCATTAAGTCACTGTTTAATTCATTCATTTTTTTTACCTTTGTCGAGTAGCCACTCGTCAACTACCCGACCGAGTCTGTATGGGATTCTTTGCCTGGCTATAGCCAGCCGTTCATTATCAAAGTTGCCTTCAAAGAATTTAGAGAGACACATAGTTAGAGGTTAATATCTGGAAGTTCAAGTATCACAAGGTTAAAAAAAAAAACATGGCATCAAGATTAGCAAGTTTTTTCACGTTAGGAAGTGAACGAGCTTTAGGATTAACATTATGTTGGTTTAGATGGACTATCCTTAGTTATTAGACAGTTTTAGAAGCCTGAGACTATTTATAACAGTTTAAAATCTGGTTAGAATGGCATGGGAACATATTTAGTAGTAGTTTAAGATATAGTTTGATCATGTGGTTAATTGCATTGTAAAGTACTTTCATTGCAAGGGAAGGACAATTCAAACCAACCAAATACCTTCATAATGACATAAATGATCGTTTAGACATGCATTTTAACACCTACTATATTGCAGTGTTCAGGAAGACATTTCCACTTCTCGGGAACAGATTTTCATTTAAAGCCGCGCAATTATGTCCAAATAAGATACGCTAGACCGACATGTAATTATCCTAAGAAAGCTCCTGGTAATTGACTTTATGGCTTGGCTTTCGCAGATAAGACGAGATGTGCATCTCATGAGCGACTACGCTTTCCATTGTCCCTGTGTCTAAGAGACAGGGCTTGACGGGTCTTTTTATTGGGACTAACACGAGCTCTCGGTACGAGGCTTCCTTTGAGAGATTACAGCAATGTCAGCCTCGATTTCTCCAAATCTCCTTTAAAAAAAAAAAAAAAAAAAAAATATATATATATATATATATATATATATATATATATATATATATATATATATATATCATCTTAATTCACACATTGAAACTCCTATCGGTACCACAGAGTAATGGCGTCGCGAAAGAGATATAAAAGCTTACGTATTTAAGCTCAAAATATACCGTATTTGCTACGAAACAGCTTTTAGATGAATGATTAATAAATGGACAACAAATCCGTATCCATATCCGTTCCGTCCTTCCCACCGGTTATTAGCATTTCAATGAAACATAATGACCTAATCATTTCAAATATACCACTTGTATAATAAAGTCTGCACTAACCGACAGGACAATGCGTCGTGTTCGTACTGCGATGACCGTCTCATCACTCCTCGCACTAGCCTTCCTCCCCATACACTCTGAAAGAGGCTCAAACCTACCGCTTCCTTAATCCTGTTAGAAGCTCTCGTGTGTGACAAAGTCTCTGCTAAAACCTTCAAAGGAAACTTGAAATAGAAAATGCATCCATCGATGAGCAGGCGGGAAAAGAAAGCGAGAAAAGCTGGGCGAACCAATCAAACATTTACTGACGCATTTCAATAAAGGGTGCATGATAACGGAGCAGCAATAAAAAGCATTGCCTTAAAAGAGACACGAGTATACCATAGACGGCTTTAAATCTACCATCAGACGTCAATGATCTAATCCTCCATCTTAATTAGCGGAATTAACCTGGGCTGCTAAAAACACTGAGCGCTGTCGAGTTGGTTTTTCACGCAGGACTTTCTGCATCTTGGATCGGACACTACTTCACTCCTTAAAAACCTCCCTCAGTCCGAGTCCCAGCACAATAAAGCCGTTTTTTCGCCTTTAAGAAACGAAGCAAAATCTCAGACAGCGGGCAAACCTACGGTAGCTTTTTCGACCCGACGCATACGGGAGCCCAGCCTTTACTCTGTGGAGATGATAGGAAACAAGTGCATGGGGAGAGAAGCTGGAAACACCAAGTAGAGCACTTTTTGAATAGTTTCTCCCTCTTTGAGTTATGCTGCGATAAAAAAAAGGCCCTTAAGTCTGGCAGCAGGTCTGGTGTGCATCCGTGTATCCAGAGAGCAGATTGAAAATTGAGAATTGGGTGAGAGCAGGGGCAGGTTATTATAGGGAGAGAAAATGTCTTCCTGTGCAACATCAGCTATGAGAGGGATGTGAGTCCCTGCGCTCACAGTGTGGAAAGAGAGAGAGAGAGAGAGAGAGAGAGAGAGAGAGATTGCTTACTTTGTGTAAGTTTCTAAGTGCTGAAGGCTGGGGAACTGGAGAGGAAAAAGTACAGCTCCAAAGTAGCAACATCACAGCCCAATCAGATTCATACTTTTTTTTTTTTTTTTTTTTGGAATTAAAGGAAAAATCCACTTTTATATCAAGATTTATAATCATATTTGTGATCTTCATATTTGTGAGTTGAGCTTTTAAGTTAAAATGGTTTTAATTGACGATTCTAGTGGCGATAGTGATTAGCCCTGTGGCCTTGGAACTTGGCTTGCGGGTGTCCTCCTGGAACTCTGGTTTTCTTCAACAGTCCAAAGACATGCAGCGTAGGCTGATTACGTCCTCCAAATTTCCCATAGTGTAAGAGATTATGTGCTGTGCGATGGATTGGCACCCTGTTCAGGGCGTACCCCGTCCACTACCCCTTCCCGCGAGATAGCGAATGAGCGAGTGAGAATAGCTATTACCTCGTTCTTCTCGATGCCAATCGACTACCTGTCAATAAAGTACCACTGTCCTGCTTTAACAGAAAAGAGCAATGCAGCTGTGCTTTAGCCTTTTAGCATGTCCTGCTGATATTTACACTACACTTAAACCGATCAAGGTCCAGTGTTTCAGTTTTCATGCAAAAACTGCAATAAGCGCCATTATGTTTGTCATCCCATACCTCACTAACCACCTGATCCGAACTTCACTTTGAGCTGTAACTCGGTGCCATATACTGTGTATATGGATAAATCCGGATAAAAAAAAGAAAAAGTCACACACACTCTGATATTTCACCGGATGTTCCAAGATCTTGTATTGACGATGGGAAAGTCGGGCCGTTGCGTAAAGTCTTCTCCAGCACATCCCAAAGATTCTCAATGGGGTTTAAGGTCTGGACTTTATGGGAGTTAATCCACGTGTGAAAATGATGCCCCATGAACCATCGTTTCACAATTTCGAAACCTGGCATTCCCATCGGGGAAGGAAAAAATCCACTGATGGAAAAACCTGGTCGTTCGGGATGTTCAGGTTTGTCAGCTGAGCTCATTTTTTGGCCACATACCGTTGCAGAGCCTAGACGTGACCCAGTGAAGCAGATCATGACCCCACAGGCTTGTACGGTAGGCACTTCATCACTTCATCTGCTTCCACTCACATGATCAAAGATCACATGACTTTTTTTCTGTTGGTCCACAGTCCATTCTTTATGCTCCCTTGCAAATGGAAACCTTTTTCCTGATTAGCATCATTGTCGCATGGTTTTCTTAAGACTACACAGCTGTTTAGTCCCAAACCCTTGAGATCTTTCTTACTTTCGCTATTAAACATAGCTGTGATTTCTACTACTTTTTTTTTTTTAGTTTTTAAAATGATTAGATTTTACTAAGCGTTTAAGTGATCTCCCATCACTCCCATCGCGTTCAGGATCTTTTTCTTCCTCTAAGATGATGGTTCAGCACTATCATTCCAGGTTTTAATGATGCATTGGACAGTTCTTAAGCTAATGTTAGTAGTTTCAGCAATCTTTATTTGTAATCCATTTAATGGAAGGCGCTTAACGATTTGCTTAATAAGATTGAGGTGGTGACTTTTTTTTTTTTTTGCACTGTATCTGCCTTGAATTCTTTCAACTTGAACAACTTCTGCAGTGGTTTCTCATGAACATGAGCCTGAATGTTGGAGGAAAATGTAAGCGCTTGCTCTTGTTTTCAAGGCTACAGTAAATTCTGGCATCTGATTGCGTATTATGTTCGAGGCCCTTGACATTATCTTTGATTAAATTCGATTGTAACCGGATAATATGATGAAATAATAACTGTAATAAACAACATTATATCACAATACACTTTTCTGTGTCCATGTTATTTACAACTAATAACAGACTTTATGCGGATGCAGCTGATGTTCTGAACCTTTTACAATTGTCAGTTGTTAGAATGTGTTAAGCTTATTAAGATTATATAAAAAAAAAGTTGCCCAAACTATACTATAGTATGTTATGTTTTTAATATCGCCGACCCGATCAGTATACTGTACAGTAAGCAGACCACAAATATCTGAGAATCAAAATATTCAAGGTGGAATTTTCCTTTAAGAAGACAAACTTATTTTTGGCCTTTTTAGTTGCCACTAAAAAAGGAAAAGCTGCTTTGTGATTTCAAATTTGTCTGGAGGAAGGTATCCAGAAAACAGCAGCGGTGCAGAATCACTCCAAGGCTGCAAAGCAAAGCAAAGCAAAGCAAAGCAAAGCTGGCTGGCTGGCTGGCTACTGTAAATGATCCAAATTCATCCTGGGCTGAATATATTAAGCGCAGCAGCTTGGAGCGAAATGTGTCAATTTGCAATTGTTATTAGATTGTTCATGAGGTGGTTATTTAGGCCCTCCACTCGGTGAGTCAGAGCCTGGGAAGAATCTGAAGGCAAAATGGCACACTTGAAAAACTAATGACGTGCATTCACAAATATAAATCAATCTGCACTCTGGCACGAGGTAGGCTGGCCAATATGCTTCCAAACTGATGCCAAAGTCTTCAAACAGCATCCGTCAGATTTTTGAAGGACAAAAATGCACTCGGCGTGGTTTATTTTGAGAGGTGATAATTGCGCCTTTGGAGCTAGCTGGGCCACTCATCTTTCTTTATCTCTCTCTCTTTCTCCTTCTCTCTGACTCTCTGACTGCGTGCCCATGACTGTGCATGGTATTGTCCTCTCTCCAGCACGCAAACAACATATCACACTTCTCATGTCGGAGGTTCCCTCCCACAGTCTGTCATTTGCGGCAGGCAGCAGGGTTTTTTACCTGTCGGGTAGCGCTCGATGACGGGTTGGTTGTCCACCTGGAGGGTGGCATTACCCCCGCTGCGGGTGAAGCGCACTACGTGGTACTTGCCATCGCTCACGAGGACGGCCGGCTCGTCGATGGTGATGTCATCGGTGCCTACGTTGAAGATGACACAGATTTTTCCTTGCTCCTGTAAGAGAGGGGAAGAAATGCCATTCAGAACGAATGAAGAGAAATGCAAAGCGGTGCCGAGGTCACGTGCAGACTTGAAAGGGGAACATCTGTCTACCTGGTCATGCTGCACTAACTCACCCTTGGGAGAGCAATGCCCTATGTAATGCAGGTGGGAAATGAAGTGTGTCTCCATGTTTTACATTCATCACCCATCCCCCCCCCCCTCGCTCTCGCGTTCCCTCTCCCCTCCTCACCGGCATCTCCCTGACATGTATCAGTTCTGGCATTATCCTGCTGTTTCTGTTTTAGACTCATATCCAGCCTCTAGCAAACACAACCCGTGCTGTAAACCAGGCTGCCGCTGGGTGACGCTGCTGAGAGGCGAGAAGCTCAGGGCGGGGTTCGCCATGGCGCTATCTCTTGCTTGCTGCATCGGGGAATTGCAGGTCGCAGTGCTAATGTGGCAGGCTGCGGAAACAGAGAGAAAGCTCAGCTGTTTTACAGGCTTGTCATGACCCACTATATCCAACAGTCTGAGGCAGGTGGGAAGAAAGCCAGAGCTGGCATTCACAAACCAGCCCTATCTATCTGCTCGGACACAGCCGAGCCAGGCTGATCAAACTTCCGCCCACGTTCCAAGTTCGGATATAGCCCTCCTTCTCTTTGGCCTGAACTGTCAGCTTCTTATTTAGATGCTGATGCCTGACAAATATCAAATGCAACATATGATGAATATAAAGCATGTACTGGAGAATGAAGGACAGGGATAACAAGCGTCGGTGTCTAAGATCGCAACTGTTTACCATACAGATGAGGATGAATATTCAGTACCTTTAATTTAACATCTTCATACATCAAACAGATGTTGAAAAAAAAAAAATCCAAATGAGCCACAATCATTCGCTAATTCTGAAATTGTTATGAGACTCGCATGGCAAAGGATGCATTACCCTACATTCACACACGCGGGTGACAAGTCGCTCACAGGTATTTGTATCACCTGGATGTGCAGCAAAGGCTGTCACATGGCCTAATGTCACACCGTGTACAGTATACAGTACGAACATACAGTAGTAATAAGGTTGGGTGTTGCGTACAAAATATACTATCATGAAGTAGCACATGGTGAGATTTACAATAACATTTTTTAAAAACTTAAAAAAAAAATTTAAACCATGTTTCAAACTGTCAGGAAAGAAACGTGCAGACGATGCAGATGCAGACTTGATTTTAAAAACCATCGTAAAATACACAAGCGGTAAAAGGGACAGATCTTTTAACTGTTAAATGTGACCTGTGGGTATTGTAGTCCAGCAGCCCATGGCACTACCTTGACCGTTCAAAGTTCAAAACTAGAGGAAAACGTGTGATTAAATGATCTCTAGTTTATTCTGTTAAAAACCACAAGCGAAATAAAGATGTTGGATGTGCCTCTTTATATGTGGGCTATGTGGGCTAAAATCCAATCGGTTGCTTTTGAGATTGGCAGTAGGATGTAAAGTGTGGTTGCATAAGTTTAGTAGTAGGGCAATTTTCAATCAACAGTGTCACTCCACTGAACTGGTAAATAGGCGTTATTTTTATGAATGATGTTTGTAAGTGGTGCAGTGGGTAGGGTTGAGAGAGTAGTGAGAGGTCTTGTGCATAGTGTTGGCTGACACACTTATGCATTTATAAGTGTATATATATATATAACCGTCAATATTAACATGTTAACGTGATTTATTTAGAAATTTTAACGCATTACTATCTTTAAAAAAAGCTAATTAATCATATGACCAAGTTTGACCCTATTGGCTTCCCATAATCCCACCCCAGCTGTGTGCGATAATTTCATTATAAAATGTTTTTATAATAAAAAGTTTCATTTCTATTATAAAAACGTATCTCACGTTTCATTATAAAAAGCTTCTAGTTTGGATAAAACCAAAGTTGTGTGCTCGAGCTACCTTCAAGGGGAAATATTTTTACAAGAATACATTAAATGTCAGATGTGGGAGTGGTGGCTCAGGTGGCTAAGGCTTTAAGTTTTTTTCTCTTTTTTTTGGCTTTGATGATCTGGGTTTGAGCCCCGCTGTTGGTGGGATCGCCACACCTCATACTGCCCCGCCACTGCATGCAGTGCGCGTCCCATTTGAGAGATTTTAATTAGCAACATTTGTTCAATGTTAATGCTTTTAGATATTATAAACCTGCATGATCTGTTTCCTCTAACCAGTTTGTCATGCATTTCTTTATTCCAACATTGCACGTTTGTAATGCAAGTAATTCTGAGCATTTTAAAATTGGTATATTATGACTTGGATTATCTAGATAAATTTTTTAATCAATTAACTGCACTAATTTATATGCATAAATGAAATATAATCTTTATCTAACTGCAGAAATATATATATAGATATACACTCACTAGCTATTTCATTAGGTATACACCTTGCTAGTCCCCCATTTTTGGACACCATTTTGCTTTCAGAACTGCCATAATTCCACAAGGCATAGATTCAACAAGGTGCTGGTGCAACATGCCTTAGAGATCTTAGTCCTTAATGACACGGTGGCAGATTTGTGGGCTGCACATCCATGACGCTAATCTCCCGTTTCACCACATCCCAAAGGTGCTCTATTGGATCGTGATCTGGTGACTGTGGAGGCCATTTGGGAATAGTGAACTCATTGTCCCAAGGCTGGATGGATCCATGCTTTAATGTTGTTTATGCCATAGTCTGAAATCAGCATGTGAAAGGCACAGCAGAAATTGTCCAGGCTCATCAGGCCAGGCAACATTTTTCCAAAGTTCTATTGTTCACTTCTGGCGAGCCCATGTGAATTGTAGCATCAGTTCCCCATTTTTTCGTTGAAAGAAATAGCACCTGGTGTGTGGTTTTCTGCTTCTGTTGCCCTTCTGCTCCAAGGTTCGACATGTCGCGTATTCAGAAACGCTCTTCGGCATACATCGGATGTGACGAGATTTTATTGAAGTTACTGTTGCCTTTCTATCAGCTCGAAGCAGTCTATTCTCCTCTGACCTCTGAGGGCATTTTCACCCAGAGAGATGCTGCTCACTGGATATTTTCTCTTTTGCAGACCGTTCTCTGTAAACCCTAGAGACGCTTTTGTGTGAAAATCCCAGTAGATCAGCAGTTTCGGAAATACTCAGACAGGCCCGTCTGGCGCCAACAAGCGTACCTAGTTCAAAGTCACTTAAATTACCTTTTCGTCGCCATTCCGATGCTCGGTTTGAACGTCAGCAGCTCTCTCGACCATGCCTACATGCCCAAATGTGCCAAGTTGCTGCCATGTGATTGGCTGATTAAATATTTGAGTTAACAAGTAGTTGAACAGGTGGCACCTAATGAAGTGGCCGGTGAGTGTATGGCTACTTAGAGATGCAAATATATATTTACCCAAAGCATGCTTAAGGATTCCTTTTCCTTCAAAGTGTACTGGCTCCGGAGAGAGTGCTAGTGTAGAGCTTAATACTATCAGCTGGCACTCGGAGGATGGAATTCTGCCATGTGCTTCTTATCAGCCTCCTCTGCTTCCTCTCCTGCTTTCTGCTTGTCTAGCTTCCTCTCTGACAGGCTCTCTTCCAATAGGCTTGCTATCTTACTTGTAGATGACTCATTAGCCATCTGCTGAAACATGCCATGCACTGCTCAGAGCAAGGAAATCATTTCTGTTCGATGCTGGAATAGTCACATTTTGCTTTGAGATCCTGCATTCAGCTGTTGCATAGGATAGAGCATTATGTCAAAATCCTGCCCTAATGAGCTCCAACACTATTTCATATTTGGGGGTCATCATCAGACAGACGCCATCCAGCGCAACAGTATTTTATCGGATCAATAGGCTCACGATGGTGAGAAGGTCGGGTGGAGGTACAGTAAAGCTTGGGCCAGCCCTGCAAATCTGGAACCATATCCAAGAACAATAGCGCTTAATAGACCCTGAGCTGATTTAGGGGGTTTTGCGCATCTCCCGTGTGTGAGGCAGAGCTCCTGGTGGCAGCCAAGGGAAGAGTGGGGAGAATGAGTAATCTCTTCAGGGCAGCTGGTAACGAGCAGGCGGCGCTACGAGCCAGAGGAGAGATCGCCTGTCAACAGGCTGTCCCTGCAGGCTAGCGCACAAAACAACCAGCTCTAATCCCCAAATGCCAAACATCCTGCAAAACAAGTCTGACAGTCTGGGTTGTGGTGATGGCCAGGGGCTTTTGAGCATCGTAAGCGTCCTGCACACATGCTCTTTTCAATCACTGCTGACATTCAACGCTCCAAATCGGGTTTGTTTGCCTTCGTCTCTGTACGCAAGAAGCCATTTAGTGGAAACAATCAGTGTGGTTTATAATAAGTTAAGCATTATAGTCATGTTCTCAATACTGGACACAGGGATTCCTCTCATACGTTCTCTGGAGCTGTATTTATATTGCCGGGAACATTTCCAGCAACATAGAAACCTAAAGAAACAAGAGTCGATGTATTTTCCGATGAAAATAGATCGGATGGGCGACAGATCGATTAAAGTCTTTAGTGTTTAGTTCCTCCTCCAGAAAAGGTACTTTGTTGAGGGCCAGAAATGACTGTTGTAATGGACATTGCTTAGTGCTCAAACATTAGCTCGAACGAGAATGGCTTATCCTCTCATCTGGCATTCTAAAAAAAAAAAAACCCATCAGATTATATAATACTTTTATCTTTTATTAAATCAGACACAGTGTGTACAACTGATGTGTTAGTTTTGGCATGACGGCGAATGGAATGTTTCCACACCACTTTGCTTCCAGACCGGCGGAGAGTCAGACATGGTGCAACCAATTTATTAACATAGAAAAAGTATTAATAAAGAAGAAGCGTTTGCCTTTTTATTTATTTATTTATTTATTTATTTTTACATTTTGCTGTAAATTAATCGGCTGCTTCACGAATGCCTCACACAGTTTTCTTAATGTACAGCAGGTGGAAGCTGAATACAAGTGTTGTACTATACACCCGGAGTCCATGCATTGTGGAAATGATACACAGCGGGGGTCATGTTACAGACTAACAGGTTGATCAGGAGTCAGGAGTGTGCAGGTGTCATGTGAACACCTCTACTAGAAATATCTATTTCTAGTTTTAAAAAAAAAACATTTTTAAAAACGGAGATTTTTCAACTTAAATAATTTGCACCACATGACCTTGTATGAAGCCATGTAGAAGTCCGTCGGGTCTTGTCCAAAACCGCTGTTGCTGTATGTAACAGTCTTCTGACAGTCTGTGTTTCAGAGTTTTGTCCGTAGCAGCTGTGAGCTTCGTAGCTTCAGGCACCTCTGTTTGTTCACCTAATGAGTGTGTATGTACACGCATGTAAAAAGTCCAGTATGCAACATTAACACAGTACTGTATGCAAGTCCACTATTGCACCAACATCCTCATCAACAAAGCTGACGTCAAATAAAGTCGACTAGCACACAGACGAGGACAGCATCGGCACACAAGATGACGTTACAACAAGCCAAAATCTCCGTTTCCCCAGTCGGCACAACACCACTGAAAACACTCTCACTCACTCACTCACTCACTCACCATCTATACCGCTTAATCCTGTATTCAGGGTCACGGGGGGCCTGGAGCCTATCCAAGGAGACTTAGGGCACATGGCAGGGTACACCCTGGACAGGGTGCCAATGCATCGCAGGGCACAGACACACACACATACATACATACACACACTCACACACACACTACGGGCAATTTGAGAACGTCAATTAGCCTAACCTACATGTCTTTGGACTGTGGGAGGAAACCGGAGTACCCGGAGGAAACCCACCAAGCACGGAGAGAACATGCAAACTCCATGCACACAGAGACGAGAATCGAGCCTGGCCGGGGATCGAACCCGGACCCTGGCGGTGCAAGGCGACAGTGCTAACCACTACACCACCGTGCCGCCGCCACCACTGAAAACAGTGTTTTGAAAATTCTTCACTTTTGGATGGAGTTTTCCAACCGAAACTGTGTTTGCATGGGGACGAAAGGCTGAAACTGCACATAAAAATCTCCGTTTTTAAAAGTACCCGGCTGCATGTGGACATGGCTGCAGTCTCCCTCACATTTGCAATTTGATGATGTTATCCAAATTGCCTTCGATCTGTCCACACTGTCCTGTTCATGGCTAACGTGAGCTACAAAACCAACTAGCCTCTAACACAAGGCTGAAACCCCTGATAAGGGCACTACTTAATGTGTGGAACAAAGGATTGTACATGCTACATACATTTCCATTTAACGCTATTTGGGCTTTAACCCTGAAACCCCAGATGTTAGCTGATATTCTAGAGAAGAATAAGTGGAAATCTAAAGGAGATTTACAGGACTGTCCATCATCTCCAAGGTTTATTCTCCTCACCCTTTGATTACATAGTACTGGTACAAATTTTAAAAAGTTTAATCGACCTGTAGCCTTCCTGTTGTCAATGCTAGCCCTTCAGGTTGCAAAAGGATACGAGCTGGCGGCACAAAAAAACTGATTAAACAAACGGACACATCATAACCTGTTGATAATAAATGCTGTTGTAGAACTGTTGTATAAATGCAATATCTCACACGGCAATGACCCGTCTCATATTGTAGCTGTGCTGATTTTTAGCACAACAGCATGACCTTGAGCGTGACCTTGCTCAATTCTAGTTCTCCCTGCACACAAAACAGGCGATTTCACTAATTACAGTAGTTCGAGTCTATCTGGCTGAAGAGTTGTGCTAATTAAAATCGGATGGTTAATTTAATTTATTTATTAAATGGCTGGAACAAATATGTGGCAGGGCTTCCAGTTCCTGAAGCCAGGGTGTCCACCTCTGCACAAAAATGGCTCAAAACTGTGTACAGTAGTGTATTCGCAAGTGAATTATGAACTTCCGTGTCAAAGTTTCTATACATGATCTTCAAGAAGCAAAGGAAGCAGACGCCCTTTTTGACTCCCCGCCCAGCCGGACCCAGCAGGTTTTTGAAGAATAAAGGCTTTCAAACTAAATATTGATCACTGAATAGCAATTTCTGTTGCATAAAATTAAAAACTATTCTTATTATCTCGATTGTCGTTATGTGAGAATGTCATTATAACCCTGAATTTCGCTTTTGTCTCAAAACTTTTTTCATCACGAATGTACTGGACATTTGTCCCCCAGTGAATACCACTGCGAGTCTTCGTCATCTCATGAGCTGGAACCCGGCTAAACCTAGCCTGCAGGTCTCAGATTTGTCCCTACATTAAAGGTACGTCCTCTCTGCAATGAACTCGATCACATCTGCTCACTCCTCCTTGCCGTCACACATCTGCCCACTTGGTCGGGCTGTCGATTGGAAGTGGAGGAGTACATGCTAGATACAGACGAGATAAATCATGTGCTCTCTCCTCATCGATCTCCCTACAGTATCTATTTTTTTCTCTTTCTTTCTCCGTTCCTCCCTTCGTCATTTGATAGTTAGGCTAACTTTAAGGCTTTTCTAGAATAAATCACTATGTAAGGCATAGCATCAAAATGAAAGAAAACGAAAAAACCCAGATTATTTGATTATTTGATTACTGTTTTAAAATTCCGGCCAAAGGATAAAAAACAAACAAACAAAAAAAACATTATTGTCTGAAATAGCAGATACAAAATTAGGGTTGAAATAATCAGACCAAAGCCAGCCGGTACGTTACAGCCTATCATTCTTAACCAGCTTTAGGCATCACTTTGGAACCATATTTTGAAATGATTGATGAAATGGCCAGAAGAGGATTGTCCTCCACGAAACTATCAGAGATTATGTTGATTGACTGAGGTGAAACAAACAGCTTTTCGTCAAGGACTATTAGAAGATTTCGTACTGAGCAGCGTTTAAAATCGACTCTCCTATGCACGATTGGACTTCGAGGTGGTTTAAGCTATAAATGAAGTAAGCACCCTGTAGCTGGCAGATTAGATGCACTCTATCGAAACCAAAGTACAGTATGCAGACACCTGACCATACCATATATCTGTAGGATTTCTTCCCTAAAAATGCTGGAGGCACACAATTGTCCACAGAATTAAGACATCCTTTCACTGGAACTAAGATCCAGCTTTACAATGCCCTTGTGCACAAAGTGAGTTCCGTAAAGAGATCATTGGAAAGGTTAAGCTGGGCATGCACTACATGGCATTTGACAGGGTTTTGTTTAGGATTCAATTTTATACTAGATTGTACCATTAGCACAAGTTGTGGCTAGTTGGCATGGCAAGTTGGCACAGAAATCTGGAAGTGCATAAGGGGGACAGGCTAAAATCGGAAAGTGTGTAAGGAGAACAGATAGAGAACAGACTACTCCCGATATGAGTCGCAGTATATCGCATTGGTGAATATGGAACGTCAACAGCAACGGACATGACGGAGACGGAGAATCGTTCACTCCCCCAAGCTCGGGTCTTCATTTATTTATTCAGCATGTACTTCCTAATTCATTCAGTCATTCATTCATTCATTCATGCATACTCCCAGAATCTTTTCATATCATGAAAGCCGTGTGCAGAGGAACAGCTCAAGTGCAAGCCCTGGCCTCAAGCCCACTGAATACTATGGTAATCACTGAAATGCCAATTTTGTGCCAGCCGTTCATGCTGGACATCAGTGACTTGCCACTTGTGTCCTTGTGGGTGAATGGACAGAAACTCCCAAGGCCGATTTCCAAGAAAACCTTCACTGAATATAAAAAGCTCCTATAGTGGCAAAAGCAGACAAATCTGCAAATACTGTACATGGCCGTGGTTTTGGAAACCATATGTATGTTCAGTACTCAGGTCTTCATATAATTCCAGGGTGAGTGAAAAATTATTCACACTCAGGTTATATGAAAACTTATTTTATTACAATATAGCGCTTTCCATTCCATATCTGCAAACAAAGTTTGGACTGATACTCTAAGGAAGGTCAAAGTTAAGGTCAAAGAGAATCATTAGGGGTGAACAGACATGGATTCATCACTACGAACCTGAGATTAAACAGCAGTGTTTAATCGCGAAAACCTAGAAAAAGTTCAAAATTCAACCGTCAGATGGAAAATCAATGCTTACAGTTTTCTGGGATTCCTTAAGGGTCAGTATTGGGACATTATCAGGAAAAAGGTTCAACAGTGCTCATCACAGTGCTTATTAAATTCTGTAGCCATATAGAGTTGCAGAGAACTTTTGACTCATCCTTCTATTTGGCCATCTATTTTGGCGCATTGATGATGTTATTATTGTGGATAATGTATTCAGCTATTTTGGGCAAATAATAATCTGGAACAATAACCATTCTTCAATTTCTGTTCTGGCACAAAAACCGAATGACTAAAAAAGTACACATCCCTTTTTTTAAATTTATTTTTTGTTGTTGCTGTGATTGTAAACTACGAGCGATTTCAGATATGCTAATATTAATATTACACATCTCATTTCAAGATTAGATGCATTTGGGTGGGCTTTCGCATGCATTCTATGTTTATTGCTCTCAAAGCATCTCCAGGGCTACTTAACATGTCCTTGAATTTCCTATTAATGTTACAAGTGGATGCATAATTGCTTTGAAGCACCATTAAAGCCCTATACAGAATGAATTATGATTTCTGAATGGGCGTATTTCAGGCACAAATGCTGTATCTGCCCTTATCTTTATACTCCTCTCTGCAAAAAAACCGAGCTCGTGTTAAAATCAAAGCTGATCTGATTTAATAATGCGGCACAGCCGGGTTTCTGGTTTAAGCTCTAAAGTTGATGGTGTTTGGCAGAAAATAGATTGCAGATTTCTGCAAGCACAATAACGCTCATTAGGCGTCTCGCACCTAATCTGACTGAAATAATCAGCCTGCACATAGGCAGCGGCAAACACAAAGCGACAGTCATTGCCACACTCGTATGCAGCCATTTGCCACGGCCGCCTTTCAATTTAGCCGCTTGCCATTATTTTTGGGGGACGATTTTCGTTTAAGGAATTCCTCTTCTGTGGGGGAAAACGTTTGAAATGTCTCCATTGTCCTGCTTCTTAAATATGTAAAAAGATGTGAGCGAATGTAGCTGTTGCAAGATGGGAGCATGACATTCTTTTCAACATGAAAGCAGACACAGATGGGAAAAAGAGAAGAAGACATTTCAATTGTCATGAAGTTTTTATTATAGGCACACATTATGTCTTGCAGCATAGGGTCTGCATTTAAAAGTCTGACAAGCATTCATGTTCTGTGCTCTTCTCATGAAGAAGCCTCGCGTTCATTAAAATTATTATTTTTTTTTTTGTGTTAAAGCCGAGAGGTAAGATTATAATGATGAGAGCTGCTGATAGTATTAATGGGATGTTTCTTAGGCTATCTAATAAGAGACAGCCGTCTGGGTTGGAACATGGAAACAGCACTGATTAAAGACAAATATATCTTTCCAGGTCACGAGCGAGGGTTGCCCAGAGAGGCTGAGATTTAGTTGGGCACCCACCAAGTTCACCTGCCTGTTTGCTCACAAACGCTGCATGCTAATAAGTCACAGCACACGACCTTCACACTTAATCAGAGCCCGAGGGCAGGCCTGGACAGCCAAGGCTCGTTCAATAGCTCCTCCCAATCCCCCCTGCACTAATATACATTGTGCTTAAAATAGCTAGCATTAAACTTATTACATGCCAAGACAATTAGACAATTAAACTCCTACACCATTAAGAGCTTCTCTGATGATGCTGATGATACTGATGATTCAGGACTTCCTGATGGTGGAGCACTGAAGCCAGAGAGCCCTGAGCAGGAATCAGGTGGCTGATCTCGACTTGCAACAAAACATTTCCCTTTACATTGCAAGTAGGACAGAGCCCGGATTTATATTCTTGGTCTTGCTCCTGATTGGTTCCCTTCTTCGTTTTCTTCTTGTGGTTAAGCTGTCTGCCAAATTATACTCCCATGTGACTCTGCATCATGCATACCAATGGACTGTGCTGTGCGCAAGTGGGAAAACCTACACGTAAATGGCCGCATTCTGGTCACATGGATGAGCATTAGGGAGGAGCAATAATCACCTCAATTTTAATGACTGTCTAGACATTCCAGTGGCAACAGCAGTGATGGATCTGCGCTTTAAATTGCCGAGCTATGCTCCTTTGACCCTTCTATAGCAAATTTAGTGGCTCACTTAACTAAGGCGGTACAAATGCTGGAATTTATTGAAGAAAGGTAGGACCAGGTTTAAGTAAAGCGTTTTCTCATATTAGATTCTGAGCCAAGCCTGAAGAAACAGCTTGGGATGAGTCTAGCCTGAAGGTGTAGCAAGCGTTCTGTCAATGCACCTGCAGTTTTTAATAAAAAAAACAAAAGTTTGAGAAGAGTGGCTGGGGAGAGGTGCGTGCGCAGTTAAAATAGTCACTAAAACATGTATACATGTCCACACATACACCCACACACATGTTATTGACCTAACTACTAAAATACATATTCTAATGGGAAACATATTAAGCAAGGGCTATATACTGTATAAAAGTGTCCTGACAATTCAGGTGTTTCAATCAGGTCTCGTAACCCCAGTGAGGAGCAATCTTAAAGCTTCAGCATACCAAGACATCTTGGACAATGCTACGCTTCCAACAACAGTTTGGGGCAGGCCTCTTTCTTTTTTTTTTTTTTTTTTTGGATTTTTCCCCGATTTTCTCCCAAATTTAGTCGTGTCCAATTCCTCCCCGTCACTAGGGGGCTCCCACATTAAGGCTACTACTACCACTCAGCCGGGAGGGCCGAAGACTATCACGTGTTTCCTCCGAACCACGTGACGCCAGCCGACCGCATCTTTTCGAACTGCTCGCTCGCGCACCGTTGGGGGCGGCGTAACACACTCGGAGGACAGCGCTATCCGCTCCCTCCGCTGCGCGAGCTCACAGACGCCCCTGACTGGCTGTAGAGCCGTGATTAATGTCGGAGCACTATGTACCTCTCATCCCTCCCCTCTGAGAGAGCTCGGCCAATCAGCTCTCTCTAGACCTCCGGCTGCGAGAGGTTACAGCACCACCCGGGATTCGAACTAGCGATCTCCGGATGATAGGGCGAGCGCTTTAACCACTGCGCCACTCGGAGGGCCGGCCCCTTTCTATTCCAACAAGCAAACCCTAAAAAAAACATGGTTTGATGAGTTCGGTGTGGAAGAACTTGACTGGCCCTAACACAGAGCCCTGCGACCTCAATCCCATCGAGCACCTTTGGGATGAACTGGAACTGAGATTGCGGGAAGACAGGCCTTCTCGTCCCACATCAGTGCCTGACCTCATAACTGCTCTACAGAATAAACGGGCAAAAATTCCCAGAGAAACAATCCAAAATCTTGTGGACAGCCTTCCAAGAAGCCTGGAAGCTGTCAGGGGTCCAGCTCCATATTGACGTATATGTATTTGGATACAACGTCATTGCAGGACTGTCCGAATACTTTTGCAGATTTAAAACCTGTAGAATAATATACAGTACTGAAATGTACTGCAGTGGGAATTTTCTTTTAAATATTTCGATTCGTGGAGATTTGAAAAGCAAGTTCTTAAGGTCTCACATACAGGCAAAAAAATAATGTTTGACTTTATGTAAAAGGAACCAAATTTTACAGTATATACAAAGTTTTTCATTATACAAATTGGTTCCAAATATTGTTCTCATAATAATATATTTAATGCACTTGAGCTTCTGCACTGACTCTGCTGCAACTTTTGTTCACTTTTAACAAGGTGTCAAGTCACCTTCTAGTTTGCCCTCATGGTTTTCTTAACGCATACCGTGCAGCTCTGCAGTCATGCCACAGGCGAAACACTCCTTCCCCAAAGGCGCTTCATCTCATATTCAGAGCACAGTGTGCGGTGACTCCAGGTTAGCACCTGACAGTAGGCCCTGCATATCGGACAACCATAAATCATCTACGGCTGCAGCTCGGTGGACTGTGAACCCAACAAACACATACAACTTATTTTCACCCCGGCTGTTGCTGATCTGCTGATTCTGAGCAGGGACTATAGAAACGACCTGGCCTCCGAGTTTGGAGGAATATAATATGGGAGTGAAGAAGGTTGCATTAGCACTGTGGAATATACCGCTAGACCAGAGCTTTTCAGCTCAGCTATTGTCTACATGGAAAAATATCAGATGTATACCAATCTCTTTCCCTGCTTTTGTGTCTGTACTATACTGACAAAAGATATCTGTATCAACAAACATTATACAGATGTGAAGCTTAACAGTAATAACCAGAGGTAGAAGATAACTAATAACATTTGCATCTTTACTTTACTTAAGTACATATTTCACATGTCTGTACTTCACTTGAGTAGGTTTGTACATTCTACAGCAAACATCTGTACTTTCTACTTCACTACATTTCTGCATGGTGTTGCGTTATCCAACCCCACTGGTGCCATTTGCTGACTGTTATGCATAATTGCATGATTTGCCTTCCACTTAGGAAACTTTTAATCCTGTAGCAGGTGTTTAAAAACAGACGCGGGGATGATTGCAGAGAATTTTTATTGATTGCATGTACTTTTCTACTTTCATTCAACCAGATAAGCAAATGTCTACCTTAACCTTCTACCTTTACTGAACATTTGACCTAGTGTACAGTACAGGCCAAAAGTTTGGACACACGTTCTTATTCAAAGAGGTTGAATTTGTTTTATGGCAAGAAAAAAGCAGCTAAGTAAAGAAAAACGAGCGGCCATCATTACTTTAAGAAATGAAGGTCAGTCAGTCCGAAAAATTGGGAAAACTTTGAAAGTGTCCCCAAGTGCAGTCACAAAAACCATTAAGCGCTACAAAGAAACTGGCTCACATGCGGACCGGCCCAGGAAAGGAAGACCGAGAGTCACCTCTGCTGCGGAGGAGAAGTTCATCCCAGTCACCAGCCTCAGAAATCGCAGGTTAACAGCAGCTCAGATCAGAGAGCAGGTCAATGCCACACAGAGTTCTAGCAGCAGACACATCTCTAGAACAACTGTTAAGAGGAGACTGTGTGAATCAGGCCTTCATGGTAGAAGATCTGCTAGGAAACCACTGCTAAGGACAGGCAACAAGCAGAAGAGACGCGTTTGGGCTAAAGAACACAATAAAGAAAACTCTTTGAATGAGAAGGTGTGTCCAAACTTTTGGTCTGTACTGTATATAAATCTTTATTTAAATATAGAATTTGTGTACATTGCCTACCTCTGGTTATAACTATTCCAAAATAGAAGGCTTTTCGAGAATAGTTATTAAAATATGACACATGAAGCAGATGTTTTTCTCTCAATCACTGTTTCACACTTACAGGTTTAGTCAAAGATAAATTTAGCGAGAGATCTTCACTGCATAACATTAATTTAGGGCTGTACAACTGACATTTGATATGTGGCATCAGTTTCTGACTTAATGGAATAAGGAAATAATACTGAACCTACTGTAACATCTCACTGTCTTCTCTCTACTCTCTCTCTAATAATCTGTAAAGCACCTGAAAAACTGCCGTTGCAGTGTTTACAAAGAGTGGTGCAGAAAGACGGCACACTATAACACAAGGCACATGGACACACAAGGCATATGGGCTGTAACATTAAATGATCACAACAGCTTCTACTCTATCCGGATATCCTGAAATCTAAAGCCACAGACACAGCCGGACTGAAACTAGACTGTTGGTGATTGGGGAAATATTACATTGAAGTTTGACAAGGCTGTATATCTAATGTAGTGGCTCAGGAGGTTGAGGTTCTATGTTACTAATCAGAGGGTCAGGGGTTTGAGCCACCACCAGGTCATCATTGGGTTCTTGGACAGCAACCTTAACTTGTGCAATACCGGTCCCAAGCCCAGTTAGACAACAGGAGGGGGCCTGCGAGTGGCGCAGTGGTAAAGTGCTCGCCCATTCATCCGGGGATCGAACTCGCTGTTGTTGATGCTGTAACCTCTCACAGCCTAGAGAGAGCTGATTGGCCGAGCTCTCTCAGAGGGGAGGGATGAGAGGTACTTGGTGCTCCCACGTTAATCACGGCTCTACAGCCAATCAGGGGCGTCCGTGAGCTCACGCAAGCGGAAGGAGCGGATAGCGCTGTCCTCCGAGTGTGTTACGCCGCCCCCAACGGTTCGTGAGGGAGCGGTTTGAAAAGATGCGGTAGGCTGGAGTCACGTGGTTCGGAGGAAACACGTGATAGTCTCTGGCCCTCCCGGCTGAATGCTAGTAGTAGCCTTAATGTAGGAGCCCCCTAGTGACAGGGAGGAATTGGACACGACTAAATTAGGGAGAAAATCTAGAAAAAAAAAAAAAAAAAAGAAAACAGGAGGGTTGCGTCAGGAAGGATATCCGGACTAATACCTGTGCCAGATGTTTTGATCAAATGATCTGATGTGACAACCCATCTATATGCAGGTTTTTTTTGTTGAGCAAAGTTCTTTTCATTGAGACCAGGGTTCACATCATGGTCAGGGCATCAACTTGCTTGCAGAAAGAAAGCAGCAAAAATATTGAGGTGTCCAAGAATGTATCTGCAGGAACGTGGTGCCCAAGGGTGAATTTGCCAAGGGTTGACAGATAAACCATAAATACTCTTAATAAACACGGATTTGAGTTCGTATTTTCAACACTTTGTTTGGATCAGTTTTTTTTTTTTCCCAATGCCAGGTAGTGAACAATAGTCCAACACCATGGTGTCCAAATATCCATAATGCTGCCAAATTTACGTTGCCACACAATTTTGACAACCAAAAAATTCCTAAAGGGTTGTTACTATAGTTCACGTTCTCTTTCACTGACCTGGAAAAGAAAAAAACCATTAGTATTCTGGCTTGTAAGTGCCATTGCTAGTCCAGCCGATGTTAAAGTCAGCTGGATCTTCATCAGAGGTACTGAGGGGATGACATGGCCTCATTTACTAAACCGGGTGGACAGCTGGTATCTTCCCACATTTCTTTTTTTAGTATTTATGTAGCTGCAATATATATATATATATATATATATATATATATATATAGCAGTCTAATTTGTAGTTTATGCCAAGCTAATGTCAACACAATATCATATTTTGTTGAGCCATGTGCATTTAATCAATTAATATGTTTAAAGTGTCCGATCCAAAGGACTGTGTTTCCTTTGCCCTCAAAACAACCTCCATTTTGTGTCATAGATTCCATAAGATGTTGGAAACACTTAATTAAGATTGTGGCCCATGTTGACTTGACAGCCTCATGCAACTGATGCAGATTTTTCAAACAAATTTTCATGCAGTGACTCAAAGATGTTCACTCAGAGGTGTTCTACTGGAGATTCAGATCCAGTTACGGGGAAGGGCCCTGGAAAACTCATTGTCATGTTCATGAAATCAGTTGTCATTGTGACATGGTGCAATCTCATGCTGTTTACATCAATCCAGTAGATGAGGAGGCAAATTGTGGCAATGAAGGGATGCGCGTCGTCAGCAACAATGCTCAGATAGTCTGTGGCAGGCAAGCGATGATTGATCGGTATTAACAGTCCCGAAGGGTGCCGCAAAAACATCCCCCATACCGTTTCATCATCGCCGCCAGCCTGAACTGTCTTAACACCGTTCACACACCTGCTGCCCATTGGATGTTTTAAAATAAACTCCCGAGACTATTGTGTGTGAAAATCCCAGAGAGATCAGCGGTTATAGAAACTCAGACCAGCCCATCTGGCACGAGCGATCATCCTCAGTCAAAATACGCAGATTTTTCCCAACTATTCTAATGGTAACCCTAAGCTGCTGGGCCATCTCTGCATGATTTTATCCATTTCATTGCTGCCACACGATTGGCTGATGAGAGAACCGCATGAATGGGCATGTATACAACCATTCCACATGTGCTCAGGGAGTGTATTGTGGAATGCATGATTAGACTGGCAAGGGATTGAGTGATTAAACATATATAAAATCCACCAGTTGCCTTTATCTTCATAACAGAGCACAGGATGGTAGGTTGGATCATGGTCAGTAATCAAATGTGCATTAGGCAGCTCAATAAGGGTTGAGGAGTCATATCTCAAGGAAAGATCGATGTCTAACTGGTATATGCTGCGTCCTAAAAGAAAAACACATTATCTTGATTTGTTTACAAAATAATAATGGAATAAATTGTGAAGGACTCACAAATCTTAGGCTGCCCTCGGCACCATCAAACAAGCACACGGCTGATAAAAACACGGCACACGTTTTTGTAAAAATGACCTGACAAATGCAGAGGATTTGTAAAAGCAGATTAAAATGCCTCATAGGATTGTTAAAATGGTTATTTCACCGGCAACACAAACTTAGCCAGAGATGTGCAAATGGATTCTACCAGTGTAAGTAATCTGTAGTACCCATACTCCAGGCACAAAAAGACAATGCCCGATGAGTATCGCTCTATCTACTGTACTTACCCGAAGAATAAACAGAAAAATGGCAAAAGATGAAAATATAAAAAGGAAGGCTTTTAGGAAGATGCTAATGAAAAAAGGCTCGTTCCTCCTTCTAGGTTCACCATTAAAAGCTGCACATTTTTATCAAAGCAAATTTATGAACTAATTGATATCTCTTGCAATCATAAGGAAACAAGTGCTTCACAGAAATGACCATCTCATCATGACACATAAAAAAAATAAATAAATAAATAAATCACACTACGTAGCTAAAAACACATCATTTCCGCAATACCAGACATAGGGACCAGGGGCGACTTGTCCACAGTAATGGCTAAAAGTAGTAAGGCAACATATGCCATGTATTAGTTCTCTCTGTGTTTCTCGGTCATCTGAGCCACCATTTTTCAGCAAGAGGGAAATGGATGCCACATGGCAAAATCTGTGAGAAACTGGCTTTGTGACAATTGCATTCAGCTTTTGAGCAATGGCCTGGCTCATCTCCAGACCTAAACCCAATAGAAACCTCTTGGACAATGGTGAAGATGGGAGTCACAGTAGAGAAACCATCTTCTATTAGATGCTTTTCATCTTCATTACCATACTGTATGGATTGAGAGAGTGACACCGGAGTACTGCAGACATCCTTCTGACTCTGTACCCAGCCAGATCCAGCAGGTTTTGAAGAATGAAGGACTTCATACTGAATATTGATTGTTGTAGAGCAATTATGTTTGATAAAATTGTAAATATTAAAACATTAAATTTCGACTACAAGAAGCGGTAGTAGCGGCTCCAAGGGTCAGGAATCATTTTGGGGTAGTTTTATGCCAATTAGAAAAAAATTGAAATACTTAATGGCCACCAAGTTGTGCTTTTATACCACTCACTCATCATCTCTACCGCTTAATCCTGTATTCAGGGACACGAGGGCCTGGAGTCTATCCCAGGAGACTTAGGGCACATAGCAGGGTACACCCTGGACAGGGTGCCAATCTATTGCAGGGCACAGACACATACACTCACTATGGGCAATTTGGGAATGCCAATTAGCCTAATCTACATGTCTTTGG
This sequence comes from Clarias magur, assembly GCA_013621035.1. Lineage (NCBI taxonomy): Eukaryota > Metazoa > Chordata > Actinopteri > Siluriformes > Clariidae > Clarias > Clarias magur. The sequence continues at coordinate 1,214,289 of QNUK01000009.1, read as the reverse complement.
ACTGTGGGAGAAAACCCGGAGGAAACCCACCAAGCACGGGGAGAACATGCAAACTCCATGCACACAGAGACGGGAATCGAGCCTGGCCGGGGATCGAACCCGGACCCTGGCGGTGCAAGACGACAGTGCTAACCACTACACCACCGTGCCGCCTTGCTTTTATACCAATTAATACAAATTTTACTGATTACAGAGGGGTGTTCAAGTCAAAAGAGGACCAGAAATGTTTTCATGAATGAAGGCATAAAACGGATTAATATTTAAAGAAGACTAAAAGCACAGTATGGTGATGAGACTCTTAGCCGCAGTAGAACGTTTAAATGGTGCAAACATTTTAAAGAATGTTGAACATATGTGAATGACAATCCTGGTCGAGGTGGCACTGGGCCCACTGCACTTGTTCACACGAACACTTAGCGAGTGGAGCTCCTGATCCTTGAAGATCGATGGATATCTTGCGGCAAGCTAGTGGAAGAGACACATCTTCTGACTGTACGCACATCCTTTCACAAACACCACTTGGCCAGCAAGTTATTGCCACATCTCCCGGACTTTATTTCCACAAGGGAGTTCCTGGGAGGCCAGCGTTTTCAGATGTGAAGCGTATCATGGCTACCGCGTAAGGAGAACATTTCTACCTTGACAAATGCATTAGTGTTGCAGGGTTGTTATATCGAGAAATTAAGATAGTGTTCTCGTATTTATGATGTTTAAAATGACGTCATTATTAACCTTAAATCAGTGGGGTCACATACTATTGCTGGAAGATACTACCTGAATCAGTGACAAATTTTGTTTCCCACAAATTATAACTAATGTATGGTTAATTTAATTAGCTTCTGCAAAAGGACAAATTGGAACTGCAATAAAAATTTAATTACTAATTATATGACACATGTAATTAATAAGGCTTCGTTAATCAAAGCAATCAGCATAAAAGCTCACGAGTGTAACATTTTCTGAATCCCATTTTACCATCTGAGAGATTTTATGTGCTTTCTTTTGTCTGAATTTTTTTTCCTTAATCATTCCCACCTGTCTAGCAGCTCTCCGGCATCAAACAACCGCTTCCAACCAGGGAGGGCAAACTTTATCACATGCATCTGAAACCAGACGAACTGCTGGTCATGCCATATCAGCTTGTGGCGATACATACTTGGAGGAAAGTAACATCTGCTACTGTGTGCTCAAAGATGGTTGTGATATTTCGATATTGGAGAGCAAGCACTGTCTGCGACCCATCTCCTTCTGAGAGCACAGACAATTTTGCTCCCTAAGACTCCCATCTGGCTGAAGCATCACCCTGTGCACAGGACTACGTTGGTGATCTGTAATTAGATTATTATTATTGTACCAGGCCGTCTTGTACTTGATAGCCAAGTACACACCACCAGCGCTTCACTGCCCATGATTTAATAAAACTTCAAATATGCCTAAATACACATTACCTGTATTGGCAAATTACAGCAATGAGGAATATTGGAGAACTCAAACAAGACAGTATAATAAGAATATGGATATTAGAGTGCGTAATGATGTTGGCATCTGAGGTGTGAATTGGCTGTAATTTTTAAATATAGGTCAGTGTTAATGTAGTAAGCCGGGTTAGCACTATGGCCTTGCACCTCCAGGGTCCGGGTTCGACTGCTGCCTCGTTTGCATGTTCTCCCCGTGCTTGGTCGGTTTCCTCCAGGTTCTTCGGTTTCCTTCCACAATTCAAACACATACAGATTAGTCTAATTAGTGTTCCCGAATTGCCCGTAATGTGTGAAATGAGTGTGTGAGTGTATGTGTGTGTCCCGCGTTGGATTTAGCGTTCATACTGTAGTTTCTAGTTACGATTTCCGTGTTCGTTTTTGTCACGTGACTCTGAACTGACTCTGCACCGACAGTGGCGGAAAACAGATGCTCGGAAAATGTAATACCTGCCCTACGGTCATGTGAATTTGTGTTTATTAAACTTGTTAAAAGAGAGAGATACTGTAGAGAGAGAGAGAAGACATGCAAATTTCTGATTCTGATTTGTAACACAATCCTTCATAACATTTCAGTAAATTGGCCTACGCAATTTTCGAGGTTTACTCTATTAATTCTTCCGCGTATTAGATTTGTTCTCTTGTTGAGCCCTCGCATTCCCATTGCATTATAAGCATAGATAAGAGTTGCTCAAGGGATTGAGAAAATTGCTGAGTCAATGTGCAGCGCTTTCAAGATGGAGCCCACTGTTTCAGGAACAGGTGCTCCTTTAATTATGAGGCAAGGCACCACCATTTGACAGATTTTCCCTCCGTTTTTAATCATGGCACATCTGTCCAGGGGATACACACTGCTAAAAAGACTGATTTCCCCTGAGGAGAGGCCCCCCCAACCCTTTGCATCTGTTCCTCGGCCTAAAGTGCTCCACAATAAGTCAAATGTGAGATGGATGCCCTCAGCCTGAGGCAGGATGGGGGAGTTCAGCACTGTAGAACCTCCAAGCGCAGCAATATTTCAAGGCAAATGGTAACTTTTGTAGCTGTTCTGCGGTCAGCAGTGCACAAGATGTGCAAGTATGGAAGCGGGCTACTGCGTATAATATGAAGATCTGGCTCATCACAACGGACTTTTGACTGAGAGCCAGGATAAAAAAAAAAACATCTATTAAAACCCCTGGGATATTTATCGTCCATTTGTCCAAAGGCGACACATCCAACAGTCTCCTGAAAGATGGGAGTCTATGGGCAATGTAATACTGGAGCCCAAGAATTGGTCTAATACAAATGGCTGTCTGGAGCAATCACCTCTGTCACTGTTGAGAGCAGGGCATGGGAGTCAAGACTCAAATGATCAATTGGCTTATTAATCAAACCCAGATTGAGATAAATCCACTGGGCAAGATATTTCAGCTACTTAATTTCACATTCAGAAATCTGTTTCTGGCCTAGAGTCATGTTCGACAGATTCTCACAAGGACTTTGCCTTGAATCAAAAAGTTCTAGACGCCTTAATTTCATTGCATTCATCATCTCCGTTCCCAACACTGACTCGAAAGTTGTGCAGATTTCAGAGCACCCAATAGACCTACTGTAAATCAACCAATCAGCTATCAAATGAGAGGTCTTCGTAAAATATTAAACAGTGCAGAGAATGGGGTACCCCAGGACCAGGGTAGGGAATCTATGATCTACACCCCTCCTGCAGCTCAGCACAGCTTAGCTGCGGCACCTCTCACCCAATACTTGCTTATACTGAACAAACTCAGCCACACAGATCAGAGAGCTCTATTAATCCATCAGCTCCCTCCCCCCTCCCCTTCCTGACAAGTAGGGTGGCGAACCCCCACGGCACCTTCATTCCAAAATGCCTGTGAGATGATGGAGGCTAGAGTCTCAGTAAAGATCGATACACAGCCACCCTGGAATACCAAACCACTCTGCTGCTCATTACTGGCAGTGAGAGCGGCTGGTCTGCTGATGGCACCGCCTCATTCATCAGCCCACGCCTTCCTGCAGGTCTCAGACTCCGTGGGCGAGAATGTGGAGCCGAGCATCATCAGCCTGGAAGCGGGTAGTGCTAGAGGCATGGACAGTGCAGGTCCGCTATGACAGGACATGAACAAATGCAAGTCCGGCACGGGAGGTAGAACACCTTAAAGGTTGTATTTCCCCGGGGTGTGTGTCATGTTCTCGTCGAACCCATGTCATTGCTGTACTTATGACCGAATGAGTAATGTGTCCTTGCTTTTAATTTCTAAAGCAAAGCAAAGCAAATACTTCTGCACGAAGGACAAGTATTGAGGAGAAATCTGTGCTGATGGTAAAAGCAGGGGCGAACCATATTGTAACCCGCGTTTTATGCCTCGCCATAAACTTTACAGACTTGCTTTTATTTACAACAGACCTTCATACATTATACACGCCAAATGACAGGTGCTTGATGGTGTGAAAATCAATGTTAAGCGATGCCCTTGTGTAGAGCGGGAATAAGCTCCGGGGCTTGGACTGCATCTAACAGAAAGACATTTCGCAGATGAGCCATCAAAACAGCCATCTGACAGAGCTCACACAAACCCACCCTTTCAGCACTAGAATCCACCATTGTTGAGTTTAAAGACGGCAACAAGCGAGGGGGATGCTCTGAAAACAAACGCCACTCTGTGTATGGCCAAGCAGCTGCTGTCAGACTGTTTATTCCTGGACTGCTAAGGAGGCTTCAAATGTTAAAGCCTACGTCTTCATTTCTTATCTTATAGATAATGCACATTTTTTCTTTTTAACCTCACCTGAAATATTATCACAGGAAAAAAGAGCCATTTTCCAACATGATCCCATCACAGGTCTATGCTGTGCTATTTTAGCCGTTATCACGTTTTTACTGTTACTATATTCATGTTCTTTACACTACGAAGATGAATGTTCTCACCAGGCACCTCTAATCTTTCCTATGAGCTGTGCTATCGCTTCATCTTATCTGGGGCAAATGACAAAGCTTATTTGCACAGCTTGAGATCAGAATATGGCCTCAATGAAGCTTCATAATTTTTTACAGTGCCTGAAATGAATAACTCAACTTGAGATTTTATCCTACTTTATTGCCACTGAGGTTTTATTTCAGGTGTCCCAAGGGTTCCCGAACCGCAAGGAACATCTGTAGAAGTGGCATGCTCACGACTTGACTCGAGTTCCCAGGTGACAAATCCACCAAGGCAGAACAAATGAACCAAAGCTTCTAATCACATACCGTACAGAAATACACAGCTTTAAGCTTCGATGCTTGAACTAATGCCAGTGACGATGAGAGGTGGGGGGTAACGGAGTACATGTACGCCATTGCTGTATCTTACATATCTGTATCTGTACTTTACTTGAGGAGTTTTTATTAGAGGATACTTTTTACGTTTACTCTGCATATAAGTACAGCCAGTGTCTGTACTTCTACTTAACTATATTTCTGCATGGGGTTGTTTGTCTAAACAAAGTTGTTGTTGGTCTTTCGGCTGCTCAAATCGAAGGATAGCTATCCATAGGGTTTTTTTTCTTTTCTTTTCCTGATACCCTTCATGATGCAACACTGCCATTTTATCCGGGCTTGGGACTGGCTCTGCATCCAGCGGCTGGAGTTTGGGTACTGGGTGGGAATTAAACCCAGGACTTTTGAATGGCAGGTGAGAAACCTACCACAGAGCCACCGATGCCCTGATCATCACCTATATACAGTGGCGTGTTGTATTTGAAGTGAGGACACCTGCTGACTATTATAAGTAAATGCATGACTTGCCTTTCCTTCGAGACACACCTAATAATGTAATAAGAGGTAAAGAGGAGGTAAAGAGAGATATAGACAAAGAGAGAGAGAGCGAGAGGTAGTTTTTTTCACTCTGAAAAAGTCTACTGTAAGCTAAGGCAAGCCCAGTACGTTTGATATATATATATATATATATAGTCAAGTCAATTTAAAGGTGAATACTTTGCACTTTTACTCAAATACACTAGTAAATAGATGGCTTATACTTTTACTTAGGTAATATTTTCCCTGGGGAATCGATACCTTTAATCAAGTACAATTTTTTTCTACTTTACCCCCCACTTGTGATAATAAGCCAAAGTTATCGGTTCACATGTAACTGGCCATTCAATGTATTCATCTTATCGTGACCTAATCCTTCAACAGAACAGCCGGGGTAGAGTCTTTAAACACAGGTTACATTTTGGTACTCACTATGTGTAGCTGGAGGAAGTCTCCCAGGCCCTGTGTGCTTTCCACCTGCACCAGGATGGCATCTTTCAACTGAGTGCTAAAACCAACGGCCAGCCGGTCCGCTCTCGTGCTTGGCCGCTCATTTGGTGCCCATGTGTATGTGATGAGAGCGCCTCCTTTCCCAAATATATATGTGGTCCCAGCTGGCAGAAAGAAATGAAGAAAGAGAGATTGATTAAGCATTTGGTGAAAGGTTAAACAAGTAGTGTTGGGAAAAAAAAAAAAAACTAATTTAACAAAGAAAAGGTGTCAGGTTGAATGATAAAGTGATCAGCCAAGCCAAGATTTTCACATTCACTTTGTGCAGAAATTTAAATGATAATGATATATATATATATATATATATATATATATATATATATATATATATAAAATCCTCCAATTTGTTTCACTGTGCATTAGGCACTTTGGCTCATCTTTGGCACAAAATATTACATCTGAAGCAAACAAACCACAGCCTGCAGTGTCAAATAAGGGGATGTCATCCTCTGCTGACTTGTAGCTTAACAGCCCCGTTGCTCATGAAAGCCATGATCATGTTCTAATCAAACTTTATCCTAGTTTCTGACCTTTTGCTGGGCTGCCTGTGCAGTCAAGCGCTAATATGGAACAGGGTTTGGGCTGTGTGGCTGAGACACACTGGTGTTGAGGCACATGAGTATGTGACAGGGAAATAATACCAGGCTACAAAGAGCAAGAGTGATGGGTGGCCCACCCTGTGTAGCACAAAGCTCAGAAGTCTGTGTTGCTAGGTTAAGGTAAGGACTCTCTCAAATTACCCCAAACCATAATGTGACATGCATACAAGTTTTGAAAAAAAATAAAAAATAAAAAAATAAAAAATAAAACTGGGAACTGTACTTTCATGAATTGAATGTCATGTAGGTCTTACAAGAACGTTTTTGAACTGGACCAGAATCATTATACAAAACGTCAAGAATTTGCAACACAAGTTTTTGGTTTTCCGGAATCAACACGGGGTCGAATTTACACATAAAGGGCCAAGAATAGACATACTGCACATCTAATGTTTGGGTAACGTTTGGTGCCATAGGATGTTTTACCTTCTGGTGCTTTTGGAAGCCAATCAACAAGATTCTGGCAGAATTCTGTTTGGGTATTTGGCCACTCTTCGTAGTTGAAATAGCAGTGTTTAGTTAAATTAGTTGAATTTCTGGCAATGATATGACTTTTTAAAATCTTTTTTTTTTTTTATCTGGTTGCTACATAATCCATTCCACAAACAGCTTTAATGTGTGCACCTGGCCATGTTGCCATGTCGGACCTCTCAGTTTCCAGCTTATGATACATCCAGCTTATCCACGCAGCCGACTGCAAACTTTACTCAAGCTTGAAGGTGTAGCTTCATTAGCATGGCAGACGTTCAGTCCCTGGTGATGGACATGAGCAGTTAAGTCAAGCTGTGGTTATACAGTAGCTCGACCATTTAATTGGACTTCTGTCCTTGTCCCATTATACACGCACAGCAGGGGAACCAATGTACTGTATGTTTGACTCAGCAACACTAGATACAGTAGCAATATGCTCCCTTTCAGCTTGTTAGTATTGTATTACTGGTTGACCTACTGTATTATGTCACACGCCAAAATACTCAAACTAATTAGCTAGTGGCAAACTGGTACCAGATGAAAACATGGACAACTTTACAGCTTTGTACATTTTGTACATAATGTATGCTTTACCTTTTGTACAAATGAGAGGCACGCTATCCCTTGGTTTTATGGTGTTATTTGAAAGCAAACACCACTGTATTGGTAGGGGTTTCCACCGCCCTTACACCTTTGGTGGACTTCGAGGTCAAAGCCTGGAGCGGAAACTGTAGAGCAAGAGCATAGCGCCTAGGCAGATTCCCGTGTCTGACCAAGTTACAGTAAATGTGCAAGGACTCCAAACCACATCTCATGTAAACACACTGAGCGAGGCTGGTGGTCCTGCAGGTTCCAGTTCAGACCTGTGTCCTGCCAGTTCCTGGGTTGTTCCTGACCATGCAAACCAATTTTTTTTTCTCTGCCGACTGTGACAGTTTGGGTCCCGACCCTGACAAAGTGGCTTCAGCTTCCAATCACTTGTAATTACATACAATTGTTTGAACTGATCTTGGAATCTGCAGTTGTTTACAAATGGCTCCTTTCCTTACTTGTGTAAAACGACCATCCTCTTTCTCATATCTGGTCTTTTTTCTAAAGAATGACCTGTTAGAAATGATTGCAAGCCCAATATTTCCATGACATTCAGGTTCATGCTTATTGCATGTTATAAGGAAAGTATGTCTCAAAATGTGATTGAATTAAAAGCGAAATCATCTGGGGTAATTTTTATTCTGGGAAGTTAACTTAAAGGTGGCATTAAGGTTTGCATGTAAGTATGATTATAAATATTTGATTACAGTACACGCCAGTAAAGTATAAATAGAATAAAGTAGACAGTAAATACAGTTACTCAAATATTTTCCACCCCTGCATGGATAGGACAGCGATATTTAGTGAACAATGCATGGAAACCCACAGATGCCTAGAAAGCACCATGATTTAAAAAAAAAACCCAAACATCAATTCTGCTGTCATTCAGCTTCGTGTTCAGCTTCTCATTGTGTGTTTTAAGTTCCATGTTTTTGGAATTCGTTTCATGTAAACCCTTCTCTATTGTTTTGCTGCCAGTTGGCAGGTGAAATAATACACCTCCTTTTTATCTGTCCGAGTCTAGATGTAGCCTATTTTGCGTACATTTCCTGTAAAGCACTTTACGCTCTGTTAAACATGTGAGCTCGGCTGCATTATCGAATCGAACCTGAGAGCCGGATTCTGACACCACCTGTCTTCCCTGGCGCCTGTGGCGGTATAAACGAGCTAAACAGAATAGGTGAGGGGAATGTAATTAGCTGATCTGGTGAGACTGGCTGTGGGAGACAATGTTGCGCACCTGCTCCTAGAATCCACAGCTAACTTGTTGCTAGCACTGGGGCGTGTAAGGGTCCCCAGGGAGCGGACACCTGTTAGCAACACGTGGGCACGGAGTGCGCAATGGGCCCGAAACCTGAATGCCTCGGAGATAACAGGCAGGGCGAAGTGCAGACCGTGGAGAACAGACAAGGACAGTCCGCCCTCGAACGGAGAGATTTAACCTGAAATGGCACGGCGCGGAACAAAAGTTAAGCACCGCAATCCTGTCCTACAGAGTTTCACTGGTGGAAAAAGCATTGATTTCCTCACAAATGAAACTGAATGATGGGTCTGTTTATTTGGCAAATGTCAGGAGTTGGCCTTTATCTTATATGGTATTAAGGCAGCTATAAAGCGATCGATATCTCCATCAATTCTCATCTAACAATGTAGTCATTTAGCACATCTATTCAGACTTCATTCGCCCTTGAGGTTGATAAATGAACTTACTGTTTCTTAATCGTGAGCTCTTTCAAAGTTCAGCCTCCTCGGCTGTTATTTTTGAGCTTATAAAGTTTATAAAGTTTCCGAATGCACTCTTCCGTTCCCACGTCTGCAAGGTTAAAGAAATGAAATGCATATTGTTCAGGTAAGCTTGCAGTTCGGAGAGAAAATAATAGGACAATTCCAATTTAACAAAACACCTGATAGACGTGCGGAGGCATGCTTATAATATTTATATAAAAGTGATGCTTTAATGAATAGCGGCCCTGTCTCAGAGGCGAACGTTCATGTTCCTGAAGTGCCCCTATTTTATTTTAGGCGAGCTAAACTGGTATTGTACAACAGTTGGAGAAATGTTGCAGTGCAATAGAAATCACTATATGTTGTTATTTGGAAAGAAAAAAAAAGGGAATGCATTTGACTTTGTATCAGAATGCAACCCACATTGTACAGTAGTCACTGATTACTTCCCTGTAAAAGCAAAAGCATACCTCGGTGTGATTTATCGCTGACGCTATGCACAAATCTGTTTAGCCACACCGTCTTTACAGGAAAGACAAGTCAACAAAGATAACATAATTAAAAACAAATGAGGCGATTCGAGTCAGGGCCGTCAGGCATGAGCCCTGGAGAACCAAAAAAAAAAAAAAAAAAGGCTGCCGTTTGGCATCTCATTCAGCTCATCAGCTAATTAGCGAAGCCCGCATTTTGAACCTGCATTTTGGTATGAGGAAGGAAAAAAGAAAAACACATCTCTGTGTGTCTGTAGCTATGATTGACAAACTAAAAAAAAAAAAAAAAAAACCCTGATTTGTTCATTTTTGCTACTTGTTTGCAAATTCTGTAGACTCGGTCAATAGAACGAGGCCATGACTATTGTATAAGTAGTAAAGCCTTGGCTGACAGGTTAAGGATTTGTAAATGGTATTTAATTCGCCCAAGAGCAAATAATAAACACCGTCCACATAAACCTATTTGGAAAGGAAAAGACCTCTCAGGCACAAAAAAAAAAAAAAAAAAAAAAAAAAAATTCCATTTTCTTGCTTCACTTGCTTGCTGCGAGTGAGGTAAGAAAAAAAAAAAAGAAGCCTTGAGCTTTGAGTAAGATAAGGTATACCGGTTTACTTTTTCTGGCTTGCTACATTCCCTCAGCTTGCGTGCCAATCACACAGTAACTTTCCTAAAGCTTTTCGTGCAATTTGACAGAGGTAATGCTTTTCCCCCCCTGCTGGGTAATACTGGTTTATAGAAAACACACCTATTACAAGACAGGCGATGAGACGAGGGTCACTCTGGATGATCAAATACACACCACTTTGTTAACTATGATTATATTTTGTCTCTCTTGAAATAAACGAATGCTTCTCAAACTTGTCATCACTGAGCATAACCCATGAAGCTTATTGGTACCACAGTACATTAGAACACCATGATTCCGACCCGTTCCACTAAGGATCCCCTCGTTAGGCTGATTTACTTTCCCCTTTTGCCACAGGTCCAAAAATTAAATAAGAGATGGTAATCAAGCAAAGAAATATGAGCTCGACTTTCCTATTTGATTTCCGTGTAAGCCGGAGCCTTTAGGGCTTCAGCGAGACTGAATCAGACCCATCAGATAAGGCCTGCATATAGACTGATACTGGGGGATTTGGTGACCACACAGGTTATTTACTGTGTGCTGCCTGCCTCTCACTGGGGGATATTGGACTCATGGCCAGTCGAGCATGTCTGTATACTGGCTCAGTTCTTTTCCCAGACACACATCTAGTGTCGGCCATCAAAGGCAGCCGCTTATAAAGCAACATAAAAGAGGAGTGCAGTGAGAACCTATCCTGCCGTTCCCATCACCCTGAGAATCATCACTGCACGAGGCTCGGTCGTGCCCTCACACACAGTCAGGGGGCTTTACATTACATCAAAGTTAAATACTACAGATTAAAGAGCATACATTATCCAGAAGTGCTCAATAAAGGGGGAAAAAAAAAAAAAACGGCTCAGGTTATCCATATATCAGGAGGTTTATGGATTGCGTTACCATCCATGATTTGTACGAAGATACTTTCACTTTCCCCCTCTGTGAGCGAGCCAGAGTTGAAGCTGAGTATTGCCACAGATTTTAAACATTTGTACTGGTCCTACTTTACTGTATCTACTACCAATGGATGTTGCTGCAGAGGAATTCTGGAAATCTCTGATAATAAGATACAGTATTGTGCAAAAGTTTTGACCCACCCCTGATGTCTTTATATTTTGCCAGACTTTGTTTTTTTTTTTTAATGTAGTGCTCCAGGCGTACTGAAGGACTTTTTTGCCTCCCACCTGACCAGATCCAGAGGAATTTTTAAAATAATTTTTTGTTAAGCCACACAGTAGCCTATGACTCAATCAGGCATTAAAACGGCATCTGGTTGGAACAACTGAATCTATTAATTCATTATTTCATTTATTCTCTCAATTTAACTTTATTAGAGGGCTCAAGGAATTCCACTTTGCCTCTCTGTCTGCCTTCTTTAAAATGTCTAATCCCAATCTAGCAAACTGTGAGTTCCATACATGTTACACTTTGACCAATTTCGATGAATAGGCGGGGTACACCCTGGATCGCAGGAAACACACACATACACATACAGACACTTACAGCTCATTCACACACTACGGGCATTTTAGTAGCGCCAGGTGGCCTAATCTGCAGGTTTTTGGACTGTGGGAGGAAACCGGAGTGCCTGGAGGGAACCTTGGAATAACATGCAAACTCCATGCACACAGACCGTGCGGCGGGAATCAAACCTGAACCCTGGAGGTGCAAGGTGACAGTGCTAACCACTCAGTGCTAAGTCATTGTGAGTGCCTAAAATCGAATTACTGTACATAATCAGTGATTATTTCAGCCTCAAATCCTAGAACATGACTTGTGGCTACTATATGCAAAGGAGAACCTCATTTCAGTTTAGGAAAGCCCATATTTTTGTATCTCTACTATACATAATAGAAAATAGACAATACTCCCACACACATATACATACACATACACAAAAATCAAATAAATGAGTGAGTGATGAGACCAGTGTTTAAATTTCACTTGAACCTTAGACGATGTGACAGACCCCAATGTGGATGATGCTGAACGTCAATAATAACTCATTTCCCACTGTAGTTTGGCAGTAATCTTGTTTTTCCATAAGTAGACTGGGTTATACTGTACATATATACAGTAGCCAGGGTGGCTCTTTGCGTAACCACCTTTAAAAAGCTATTGAAGCACTTTACTTGTGTTTGCACCATGCATAAAAGAACCTTCAGCAAAGTCTGCATTTTCACAACCATACTATACGTAATAGAAAAGCAATGTTAAGATCTGATTATGTGAAGAATTTTCCGAGGCTGACGCACATTTTGCTCGTAAGTGGACGCTGCATGAGAGGAATGATTCAGAACAAAGTTCATTCAGTGCCATGTTTCATACCCTTTGTCAGCAACTGCAAACACATGCGTCTGTCCCTGAGCCGTGAGCGAATATAATGCGGCTTAACACACAAATACACCTGAATAAGAATCGCCTTCTCGATATCAGCTTCAAAACGGACTTTTATACATTTCTTTATTTATCTAACAGAAAATGGAGCGTAAAAAATCCCAATGAGTTCGAGCTGTTTAGGATTCATTGCAGTGACTCTCATGTTTCTGAATGCAAGCAACATAATATTGACTCCTTCTCAGAATTCCCTGGACGCCGTCGTATATTAACCTCCTACATTTCTCCGGATAAAGCACTTTGGATAAACCACTTCCTACATCATTGGAATATGTCTTAAGACTCAGTATGTCAGCTTTCACCTCCAGGGTGACATCAAAAGTTTCAAATGCATGTTGTAAACCAAGATACAAGCAGGTCGTATAGAAAGTGGAAAATAACGGCGAGGCAAAAACGGAGAGGTTTTAGATCAAAAAATGACCCAGATGATGATTTTTTTTAGTTTCAGGTTTCCCCAACTGTAAATAGGATTGATTTTGCCGGTTAGCTGAGCCATTGACCTTCAGTCCTATTATATAGGAGAAAAGCTTGTATAGAAAGATCCTATAATGTATATTGGAGAGAAAATGATCAACACTGTGATGGCGTGATGCTGTGATTACACCGAAGCTGATTACTTTTCAATAGTACCATATCTATTATCTTACTTACACCAAATAGGTTTCTGTGATTGAGTCATTACTGCAGAAACAATAATGTATTAGAACTAATACAGTCGTATAACCATGTGATTGAACTGTCAGTGTTGGCGTTATAAAAAATGAATCAACACCTTCTACAATCTGATAAAAGAGGTCATGGGGGCATGGAGCCTATCCCGGGAGACTTAGGGCAAGCGGTGCGTAGAGTAGCCAAAAATTGTACTCAAGTAAGAGTAGCTGTACTTTAACGTGATATTACTCAAGTAGAAGTAAAAAGTGATCATCCAAAATATTACTCAAGTAAGAGTAAAAAAGAATTCGCTGAAAACATTCAACTCAAGTACTGAGTAACTGTTTCATCATAATGTTAGATTTAATTAATTAATTAATTAATAAATAAAAAAAAATTATGTAAGCAGCCTGACAAAATGACGAAATAATGTACAAATTCCGACATTTCAAAATAATACAATTTTAATCGTTACAAATGAGCAAATTAAGGAACAAGAAACACAAATTTCTAAATCTCACTTTTTCCCCTAACATACAGTAAAGCTTTTGAAATAAATACCTACTGTAGGTAACATATGTACTGTATGTTTGAACAGCGTAGACTATTTCCACTGTATGATATACTGTATATTCAGTTGCCCTCCAAATGGCTCAGCAGGCTCAGAGAACATGTGTCTCACTTAACCATGAACTGGGTCCTGGGACAAATGTAAGAAACTTTCTGTAGATGCAGTAAAACTACTCAGAGAAGTAAAGTTACTGAAGTAAATGTAACGAGGTAAATGTAAATCATTACTACCCACCTCTGCTTGCCTCTGGCAAACGGTGGGGTCCATTGTCCAATCCAAATGACCATTGTTAAAAGAGCTATATAAATTAAATTGAATTGACTGTGGGAGGAAACCCGGAGGAAAACCGCCAAGCTGTCACGAATTGGGTTCGAGGCATAGATGCAGAGGTCCCAGGTTTTTAAAGGAAACGATGTATTTATTTGAACAGAAACAGGGAAATCAAACAAACAGAATATACTTTAATTATAAAACAAACCAAAACACGAACTAAACTGGACAGACATTTAGCAAGGTTAAGTCAACAGATGCAGGACAAATAACTAAACTCAAAACACTCTATTTATAAAGAAAGTAATGATCAACTCGGTTCAGGTGAGCGCCCACGTCACCTGACCGAGGTGCAAACTGGGAAATGAAGTAAAACGAAACAAAATTACAACACAAAGTCACAGGGCGCTTTGGCGCCCTCTAGAGGTTATCCCTGACATAACCCCGCCCTCAAAGGGCGCAACTCCGGGGCGCCACAGGAGGTCCCGGGCATCTCGCCCAGGGTACAATGTCTGCCCCTCTCACCCAGAGGCTGGCTCACAAAGTCACAGGACAACCCTGGACGTGCTAAGCACTAAACCACCAAAGGAGATATCCTAAAACTGGATTTATATGTTTACTTAATTGAGCGGATATTTAATACAGCTGTAAATGGAACCACATCCGCACCAGTCTTATACCCCTAGGTCGTACTGAAGCATATGTAGAGCTGTCTGATTGTTTTTTTCCTTTTCAGCTGACAAGTCTTCATGTTACATATTGTTCAAATGTCTCCCCCCCCTCTCTTTCACCAGAAGCCTGTCAGTTCTGTATGTCTGTTTGCCGTGAAGCCCTGCAAGGAACAACAGCTGTCTGTGCAAACTTCACACACCTCCATCAGTGTACCGAGTTCAACCGAAGACGTCATGTCTCGTTAGACGACGATAACATTCGCAATTAATTTGTACTTCAGCATCAAACTTCTGCAGCGAGTTGAAAAAAAAAGAAGACAAAATCAGTCTTAGATCAAACATAATGATAAGCAATTAGCAGGATCTTATGAGGAACCAGGCTCAGCGTGAACATATGCCGAATAAACACGAGCACAGTGGGCATTCCTGCAGCCTAGATTCTTCTGCCCTGGAACAATAGCGTGTATCTTTACATTGTTTAGCCTCAAGTGTTTTGACTGACCTAATTCCACGGGCAAAGCTTTGATACACATATGAGTTTGTACCCACCAGGGCTCCTTCATAAGCTCATAAGCACACCCTTTCCCGTTCCTCAATCCTCTGCAGTGTCACAGCTTCATATATCTCAATATCTCTATTCATCCCACCAGCACAGGCGCTCCAAAAAAAAAAAAAAAACACCCCAAAAACACCAACCTCGCAGCCTTTCATTAAGAAGACGGTAGCTCGCATTTGAATTTAACAAGCTCCTCTGACTATTTGGGGGGTGGTGGGGAACCCTCTGCAAGATCTCCCTAAAAGCATTTTTGAACCGTCTTCATAAACTTAAGCAGTCACTCCATTCTTCATACATTGTGATTCATTATTTGATAGATCCCCTTCCTGAATGTTATTTCTCGCAGTGTGTGCATTATGAGAGTTGTGCATAAAATGGGGAGAACGTGTTCAGAAGGAAAGCGAGAAGGAAAAAAAAAACAACTAAGCTGACTCGTTTTAGAGACGCATTTATCAAGAATGAAAAAATTGAGACATTTGGCTGCACATTACACCTGCTCTTCAGACAAAAACCCTCAGTTCCTGTCATTGTCTTTTTTCGGTTAAAAAAAAAAAAAAAAAGAAAAGAAAAGAAATGTTTTTTCTTTTTCTATGGAAAATATACATTTGACAGAATTGATTCGAGAAGCAATATATTATGCTTCTCATAGTTCAGCTCAGATTTTGTGTGGCCCTGGGAAATCATTCGAAGGGTGATATTTTGACACGTATACTACAGTATGTCGAGATAGATAGACAGACAGACGGACAGACAACCTGCACACGCTTTTCACTGGATGCCTTTCCTGACGCAACCGGCCCAAATGTATCCGGATTGGCACTCGGAGTGCACTGACTCATTCAACACTTCGTTGGCTGTGCTTGGCTCATTGATGGTGGGCTGTGGCAGGACCTGTGCCACGTTAGCCGCTAGTCCACCAAATAACACTATATACTGCACAATGTTCAGCCATAACATTAGAATACAAAACTACTCCCAGTGACTTGTAAGTTCCCCTTGTGCAGGATAAACTTCTCTGGTCCTCAGGCATGACTCCACAAGGCCTCTGGTGGTATGCTGCGGTGTCTGGCATGAGGTCCTTGTCAGTGGATCCTTTGGGTACTGTGGGTTGCTGGGTGGGGCCTCTGTGAATCATACAGTACTTGTTTGTTCAGAGCATTCCATGGGTGCTCGTTCAGACTGAGATCTGGGAAACTTGAACTCTTTTCTTGCTCTTATACAGCAGGCTGTGGTGCACTGGGTGTTCTGGTGCCTTTCTCTTATGGCCAACATTAACATTCCTCTGCGATTTGTCTCTGCAAGGTCCTGGAAAGGGTGAAGTCTGATTTCTGTGTCCTTTACTGTGTCCTTCCCAGGCAGTCCCATAAGCCCTTAACTGTTTAATGTCCTGTTGCTATTATTAATTTATTAGTTTCCATAATAAAGGGGATTTCTTTCTTTCTTTCTTTCCATCCATGCATCCATCCATCCGGCAGCACGGTGGCTTAGCGGTTAGAACAGTCGACTTGCACCTCCATGGTCCGGGTTTGATTTCTGCCTCGGGACTCTGTGTGCAAAGAGCTCTTCCTGTGCTTGGTGGGTTTCTTCTGGGTACTCCGGTTTCCTCCCACAGTCCAAAGACGTGAAGATTAGGCTAACTGGCGTTCCCAAATTACCTGTCGTGTTTGAAGGTGGGTGTGACTGTTGACCAGAGGTCACCATTGGCCGTAGTTGTCCCTAGTTGGACTACAGGGGTTTCTAGATGGATGTACATGTATGGATGGATGCCTGTCTACCTGCCTGTCTTTAGGTTTAACCTCTTTTTATAGGTCTTGTTTATCTTTACTTATTTACCCCTGTAATTACTATAGCGTTTAGCTTAATTAGTTTTAGGATTCGCTGGGTTTGAATTCAAACACTACGACAGAGACGTTTCCCTCTGTATTCTTACATGCATATACAATATGGAGCATGTAGCATTCTGTTAAATAACAATTCCATTTCCACTGTATGTAAAAACCCGGCATTGGTATTAGTGATGAAAGCTAAGATTAATCTAAAAAAAAAAGAAGAAGAAAAAGCTCCTTATTTCCCTGGTGAATGTGAATTGATTGACTTATCCACATACACGATTCAGTATTCAAATGGGGAAAAAAGCCCTGCTTTAAATGACAAATAATGGCAGGCTATCCATATAGACCAGGGGGACATGGAAGAGGGGGCATTACAATCACAAACCTACAATTCAAATCCCCTCTAAAGGGTTCTAGAGATGTCAGCTCAATAATGTTCCAGTGGTTCGACAAGGCTCTCTGGCAGATAACCCTGAAAGTCGCAGTAATTACCACTGACAACCATGCAGGAAACTGAAGAGGCTGAGAAAGAGGATACAGAACAAAGAACAGAAAGAGAGAGAGAGAGGAAGATTGATAGATAGCTGAATAAATCCTGCTAAAGCTAGAAAGTATCTTACTACACTGCTTCTATTAAAAAAAAAACTTCCTGCTTTGTATTATTTCATGCCTTTTGTTGGTTTATAGGGGTGTCTGCTGGTATAGTCTATATTTTTAGACAAATAATATGGAGTAATATGTCGGGAAATTGACAGCTCAGTATTACAGCAGGAAGAAATCCTGAATCTGTAAACTGAATTAATAATACATTTCTGTTCATTTATGAAAGTCAGTATAAGCAAAAATAGCACACGAGCACATACAGTATGCAGCTTATAAATGCCGTTCTCAAGTTAAAATTGAGTTTTGCACGCGAAATGAGATTTTTTGTTTTTACCCCTTGTTGGGTTGATATTGCAGATTAAGCAACACGTTCGATCAGTCTGGTACAACACAATTTGTATCGCGGTATACGGACGAATTTTCGCCCTAAGAACGGAAATTTTGCAAGAATATTGCACGCCTCCGCATATGGACCATGTTCTGCATACGATCGAGCGAACCGAGTCGACCCGACTGCCGGGTGAGTTGCGTGATCCCGGAGTGCTTCAAAACTGCTGTGCATCAGTGGAAAGCCAAGCAAAAGCGAGTTTACATATTTTTGTTCAAGATTTAGTGAAGACATAGCAAGAATGTTAGCAAGGACGATAGCAAAAAGCAAAGTGAGCCACTTTCAGTTTTGTTTTTAAAGCAGCTGGTGCCAATGAAATCAAAGTTAAGTGAGGTTTAATGTCTATTTGTTTCATATTTAATTCACGTACATGTCTTTTCTAAATGTGTTGATTGTTTTCATAGGCAAAAAAATATGAGTATCGTTTTGGAAATGGCTAATATTGGTAATACTTTTGAGTGGCTGGAACGGATTATCTGCTTTGACATTATTTCCTATGGGAAAATGCGTTTCGCAATACGATATTTCGTCTTAAGAATTCCTATGTCACTGTAATAGAATACTTAGGATATAGTTACTGTAGGTACAGAGATCTGAGCATATAAACAATGAACTGATTAATGATGATTTTTAAAAAAGAAATGTAGAGAATTAAGAATCAAATACAAAATAACATGAAAACAGAAATAAAAGTTTAATTCAGCTGATGCTTAAACAAACTTAAGAAACTGTAAGTGATGCCGTTTTATGGCCTTCTATAAAGAAAGAAGGACCTGAATTAATGTGAAAGAGAAATCTATGGAACAGGCAAGTGTTATGTAAAGAATAAATGAAGTGTTATGTAAAGGCAATAAGCATGATGATGGGGTGGTGTTACAGTATGTGATGCGACATACAGTACAGTAAGGCAGAGATATATGATTCAAGGTAATCTTAATAATGATTCAAGGTAACTTTAACTCTGCTTGATGTCGCATCACATACAGTAACACAGGATATGTTTCCGGCAATAAGATGTTTTAGCTTAACAAATAGCATTTAACAAGTTATAATGATGTGCAATATTCAGAAAACATTTATTTCCTGTTACTATATAATGTTACAAAGGCTATAAAACGAAGAAAATCAATTTCTCCTCAACATCTCTCCTATTACGGAAAGGAAATACCACCAACAGAGACTCCATCTGTAAATGTTAAATAAATCCACATGATAAAATCAGAATCATTCAACGAGAATTCTATGCAGGTTCTATAGGAGTCTTCTATACTAATAAGCAAAATTCTGTAGTGTACCTGAGCCAGGGGTTCAGCTGGAGTGTGACTTTTGTATTTCTAATTTGCATTTTAATACAGACTGTTTTTCTTGAAGAAGGTAGCTGCGTCTTCTTCTTTTTTCCCACCCACTTAGTTTTGAAACCATGATCTCAAAAATGATTAACTGAAAAGGTTGCATTATTATTATTATTATTATTATTATTATCCGAAGTTACTGTACAACAATCATCCATTTTATTAGACTGCCCATCTAGCAGAGAACAGTATCTAACATGGTTTAGTGGCACAACAAACATCCATTAACATTTGCCAAACCACAAGCCCAGAGAGGTTGACCTGTAGTCCCAATCAGTCCATCCACCTGGAGCTATGCTGAGTCTAATCTGAACTGATTACCTGAAGTGATGCAGACAGCAAGCTGAAGGAGGTGCTCGAGAAAACACTTCCTAATCTTCATTAAGACCTTGGCAGCACCGAGGGAAAGCAGTGTGCAGAGAACAACCGCTCTGCTCCAAAATGGCAGTCGGGAAGGCACATAGTAGCTCTCAGCAATCAACATGAGAATGTACAGTACAAGTCTATGTTTGTGATAATTAAGGAGTTTGAGTATGTGCTGGCAAATGATCCTGCCCTCTTTCAGAGTGTAAATCTGCCCATCCATATTTCAGCGAAAGCCTGCCAAGCTTGAAGGTGCTATTTGTTTCAGCTGAAGTTGCGTTTTTCCGCCTCGCTGTGTTGCTTAAGTGGGTCAGCCAAAACATCCCCACCTCTCACTCACTCTCTCGCTCGAGCTCTCTTTCAATACATAACTAATTGCGTGCCCTACCGCTGTTTCTTACACAGGGCTTCAAATGTGCTGATGTGCATGTGTCTATCCTCCATCATCATGAATAATTCCCCTTTCGCTGGGATCTTGAGCTCGCTGTGACAGCAAGCGTGGAGACTCTTTTTTTTTTTGCAGCAGAGGACTAAGATTTCCTCTGCTGTTTGGTCATACTGTAGGCTTTAGTTTTGTGTCTCAAC
Organism: Clarias magur; assembly: GCA_013621035.1. NCBI lineage: Eukaryota > Metazoa > Chordata > Actinopteri > Siluriformes > Clariidae > Clarias > Clarias magur. The sequence goes on along the minus strand of QNUK01000009.1, from coordinate 1,193,775 downwards.
AATCCCAGGCTGCCTTTAGGAGCAGTGGTGGATCAAATGGCTAAAGATGAGGTCTACTGATTGGAGGGTTGGGGTTCAAGCCCCAGCACCGCCAAGTTGCCACTTTAGGAGCAGTGGTGGATCAAATGGCTGAGGATGAGGTCTACTGATTGGAGGGTTGTGGTTCAAGCCCCAGCACCGCCAAGTTGCCACTTTAGGAGCAGTGGTGGATCAAATGGCTGAGGATGAGGTCTACTGATTGGAGGGTTGGGGTTCAAGCCCCAGCACCGCCAAGTTGCCACTTTAGGAGCAGTGGTGGATCAAATGGCTGAGGATGAGGTCTACTGATTGGAGGGTTGTGGTTCAAGCCCCAGCACCGCCAAGTTGCCACTTTAGGAGCAGTGGTGGATCAAATGGCTGAGGATGAGGTCTACTGATTGTTGGGTTGGGGTTCAAGCCCCAGCACCGCCAAGTTGCCACTTTAGCAGCAGTGGTGGATCAAATGGCTAAGGATGAGGTCTACTGATTGGAGGGTTGGGGTTCAAGCCCCAGCACCGCCAAGTTGCCACTTTAGGAGCAATGGTGGCTCAAATGGCTAAGGATGAGGTCTACTGATTGGAGGGTTGGGGTTCAAACCCAAACACTGCCATGTTGTAACTATTGAGGCCATGTGCAAGGCCCTTCACACTATCTGCTCCAGGTGCTGTATCCTGGTTTACCCTATGCTCTGATAATCATACTTACGCTAAAGTCTCCATGACTGTTATATTCATAATAGGAGACCAGTATTTAAAGAAACAGTCAACTTAGCATACGCAGCATGGAAGCTCATGTCCATTGCTCTGTGCGGTGCTATTCTTTGACAGAGGACACTATGTCCATGCTATATCCACTTTTTTCCCCCAGGCTGATAATGATCTAGCAGATAAATGAGCATGTTCTACTCTGGCCTCGGTTGCACCTGAATCCCTAAGAAATGTTGATCCATATTATGTATGGTTTTGTTCTCAGGGTTGCCTTCGTTATTTTCAGTCTGACGAGAATCCCGACTGTCTCTCACCACTCAAAGCTGTGATATAGTCGGATTTCACTCTAGAGACCTCCATGCCAAGGCTGATGTTAGCTTCACAGTGATATAGAGCAGGGCTGGTTAATTTCTTTCCTTGTAATATACAGGATAACGTAATTAAAGTCCTACACATGGAAATTGATATGATTAAAGAATTATTAAGATGTGATCCCCCCCCCCCCCCAGTGCTATTAGCACTAAAAGCATCCCTCACTATGGCAAGATGTGATTCATTGCCACACAGTGCAGGTGGCAGAGTTTGTGCCCTTGTCCTGCCGCGCCAATGCCTTCAGACCAGGCTTTGAATGCTGTGACCTCACCCGAGGTCCCATCCACTAGTTGTTTAATTTAGGTGTAACATTAGCATGTTATTTTCAAGCACCGGCGATTTCCCCTTTACAATGCCGTGTTTTGTCTGGTCGTATTGTTCCTTGCAGGCACAATTACGGCTGCTGAAAAGGCCTGTTGTCCCAGGGGTAGCTTCCGTCCGACCTCTGTGGTCAGAGGACGTGCTATACTGTTAAAATACCCACCAGGGAGCAGCGTGCTCAGACACTGAGAGGTCAGTGAGATGAAAAATAGAGCGACAGGACCATGCAATTATGCAGGCGTCATCTGCGAGCGTTATAAAGATGCTCCCTGCAACGCTGTGTACGGATAAAACGACAGGCACTTCACTAAAGTGGAGCTTCCCGGTGCGAGGGAAACATTACCGGCTAGTCTGAAATCCGTCCTAGAAAAAAAAAAAAAATGTCACAAGGACCCAATCTGCCTTGATACTTGCAGGCTTTGTCTTTGCCTTCTGAATGAGAGAGCCAATTTAGGACCAAAGGCCTTTCACAGTGCGATGCCAAAATGATCTTGCTCTCTTACCCACGCCTGAAGTGGGCTAAAGATGAAAATGGTAGGTTTCACATGGGCAGCCTGTCTCTCTTCCTCTTTAAGCTCTGTGTGAAATGGGATTTTGCTTTTCTTCACTTCTGACATAGCCGGGCTTTTTCCGTTCCACTCCTCCAGGCTGAAAGCAGCTGAATGGACTAAAACATTTAGGACTCCTTGTAGGGATTAAACATATAGTTTACACATGCATGATTTATATACTAAAGGATGGGGGGTATTAAATTATGACTACGCAAACTCTCAAGGGGTGGTTAAGCACCTTATATTGGGGAACTGCTTGCATGACAACAACAGCTTAATTGCCTCGGAACAACATCTGTCCCACATTTTCCTATTATAAATATTCAGACCGTGTCTTTGGAAATGGCTGATTTAAAATGCATGAATTAACGGGAAGGGCTACTAACTCTGTAGACTTAAGTGCCATGGGCTATTGGGCAATCAATGAAGAGGAGGTCTTACCTGATGTCTTTTCTTCCGAAACCATACAAAACCACAATTTGTGTGCAATGACTTACGCTGCTGTTTTTGTTCATTGGACTGTATGAATAAAATACACAGAATGCTAATCGACCAGGAATACACACTGTATGAGGACATGCCAAAAGTTTGTAATAGATCCACACTCTCACAACAAAAGAACATCGCTTAATACATACTGTAGATACCTTGCTTAGACTGGCTCGTCAGTGAAATGCATAATAATGACGCAAGTCTTCAGCAATCCTTCAAAATTCCGGGAAACCCACAGACCCACGTAACGGTAAAGGGAAATGATCTATCTTCTTAAAAACTAATGCAATATACCTGCATCCCACTTGCTATGGGAATGACTCCAAAAATCTTCTTTTGTGATGTATGATAAAGTCATTTGTACTGCCCCAACACTTCCATGCTCTCAGTATTGTAAGGTTCTAACTACTGTATGTGAAGCATGAGGTAGAGACTTATAATACTACGGTTCTTGCACATGTTTGTAGTTGTCTTTACTTGTATACCCATTGATCAGAACCTGCTATTTCAGTGATATCATTGCGTTTTACACTGTATTTGGAGGACCCGTAACATTTCTGCGTGTCTGTACAATAAGTATGTCCGGCAAGATTTGTTCACAGCATTATGGAAAAACCGGCTGGACAGAATTTAACAAAACCTCGGCAGTACAGTACTTCGGTATTTACTCACTCACTCACTTACTCTCACTCATCATCTATCCCGCTTAATCCTGTATTCAGGCTCGCAGGGGCCTGGAGCCTATCCAATGCCAATTAGCTTAATCTGAGTGTCTTTGGACTGTGGGAGGAAACCGGAGTACCCGAAGGAAACCCACAAAACACGGGGAGAACATGCAAACTCCATGCACACAGAGACGGGACTCGAGTCTGGCTGGGAATCGAACCCGGACCCTGGAGGTGCAATGCGACAGCGACATCGGTCTCGAAGTCCTGAAGTTAAACCTGCACCATAAATGAAATGAAAATCAGTCAGTAGCAGTTATGTGCCGGATTAAAAACCGACAGCCTAGTGCGCATGCGTCAAACTGTCGGTGCGTCTTAAATATACTACTAGACAGAATTGAATGAAAAATTGGCAGTAGGCATTTGCAGGAAGCTTAACCTGCGCCATAAGTGAGATCAAACGTTGCATAAAAGCGACGTGATGTGTCGGATTTCATATTGTACAGTACGTTGGAAATAATAACATCACGGATCACCTTAAATCTGATCAGCTTATTTTCAGCGTTAAACTTTTAACTAAGCTTTATACTCTTTTCCCATCAGCAACAGGAAACTTCCGCTAGTTTTCCATATTTATTTCAATATCAGATTGTATTACTCTGACATTGCGGCCTGTTGCTTTCTACATTTGCCTCCTACCAGGAAAATTCACAGTCCAGCCACGACATGCATACATACATACACTACCCGACACAATGCAGCAAAATTGCTTTTCTTTTTTAAAAAGTTGGACAAAGCAAGAGGTTGCTTTTCAAGTGTTCAATCACAAGAGGAAGTTCTGTATCTGATAAAAGCCGCACTTTGCAAAGCCTGAAAACAAATAATCAGAGTGCTCTCCGCTATTGTAAAGTCTTTTTTTTTTTTTTTTTTTTTTTTTGGACAATATGTGAGTCAGGATTAAATCTCTTGGATGAGAATGTGGTGGTAGAGGAGAGTAGATAAAAGAGCCAGTACAGGATTTAGTCATAACTCATGAGGGAATATAAAATCATGGTGCAGTTGTTCTTTCAGCAACGGACTCGCTTTTCTTTTTTTTTTTGTCTTGTGCACTTATAGGCTCGTAGGCTCATTCCCAATTATTTGTCTACTTGATCTTTTTATTTTATTTCAAAATCAGCTGAATTCTTTGCACTGTGATTTTAGAAACGCACTGCAAGCTTGTCTTTCTATGTAGCTACTGTCCATAGCATAAAGCTTAATTATTGAGCATTTTAGATTGTGAGGAAGGTAAAAGCTATCAGGTATAATGTATGCAATGTATAATTTTTCCAATGTGAAACGGGATCTGCATAAAAGTTTTATAATAAATAAAAGAATAAAAAGTCCAAGGTGGACTAAATAAATGTGTTAAATATGAGATGCGGTTGTAAATGCCCAGTACTGTTTTAGGGTCCTGCTGTGCCACCTGGGCAGCTCCTTGGGATATGACTAGGTATGCGGTATGCTGTGGTGTTTGGCACCAGCATGTTGGCAGAGGATCCTTTGGGTGCTGTGGGTTGCGGGGTGGGTACAGTAAATCAGACGTTTGTCCGGAACAATTCCGTGCAATCCGATTGTGATTTGGGGTGTTGAAGGTTGGGTCGGTGGCCCTGGGCTCGTGCCTTTCTGTAGTGATCATCATTGATTTTTTTTTTTCTTTTTTCTTTTTTCTGTCGCATTGGCTTTTCAGACTGGACAGCCGAGTCTTTGGTCCCCCATGGGAACGGGTGAACCTTGGGTGCTCAGAATTCTGCGAGAAACATCGTTAATGTATTACAGTTCTGTGGTGTTAATGTTACAGTATGACTCATAGGTGTATACTGTGAACATGACTAAAAATAGAGTTGAAGATGGAAATAAAAAATAAAAAAAAACACACACAGTATGGCTATACAATTAAAAATATGACCTGGGATAAAAATACACAGTCGTACATAAAGGTTATAGTTATTTTTAGTGCTGGAATGAATCCATTATACTTATTACGACCTTAATTGAGTGAAAAAGTGAGGCTGCTCTTCAGAGATGACTGGGTATTACGATGACAGAAAGAAGACAGCGAGAGCTCGGCTCCCGGTTGTGTTTGGTGTAATTTTCACCTACATCCGTGTCGAGAGACGTGTGTGAAAGGGAAGCAACGTGGAACCCAGGATGGCTTTAAGCAGCACTGAGTACTTCCAGGGCTTATTCCCAAACCTCTCATGCTGAAATAAAAGCACGAGGCACAAAGCGTAATTCCGATTTTTAAAAAAATTCACAGCTGGAAAGCTACCAGACGTAGACATGAAAAGAGCTCAGACAATTTGTTCCCTCTCAACAGAGCCAATGTTTTTACATATTTGTTCCTGCATTCCAACTAAAATAGAGCGTTTAAGTCTTTTCCGTGTCCATTACGTTATCTCAAAAAGGTCAGCAGTACTGCACCTGTATCGATGAGACCAAACGTGCACACTATGTAATGCAAATTATTATTATTATCTATAATATCCATCCTGAATATGGATCATGATTTGGATTTCAACACAAAGTGGATGGGGCATAAACGAAACCCTTGGAAACACTTGAAAAGCAGAAAGGTAGAAATGCCAAGGCGTAATGAGATGATGGGATTTTCCAAGCAATTTAGGTGTTTTTTTGTTTTTTTTTCCCCTCTAAAATATAAATAAACTAGAAGGCAAAATCAAACCCTTAGAGTTTAATGAAACTCATAGTTTCCCAGAGTAGAGGTCTGCTGAATATCTGGCTCAGACTGCAGGAAAGGCTTCCCACTGTGCAGTAAATGACGAAGCGTGAAGCTCAGGAAAGGCTGGGAAGCATTGCTAACAGCACGTCTTTGCTGCCAAAGCACCTGCAGTGGCCGGCTGTGCTGAGATGCAGGGAGGAAGTGAGCAGTGGACAGACAGAAGAGTAGATCAAGATGTTGTGATGGTGGTGGTTGTAGTGGCGGGGTTTAGTCGATAGTAAACAAATGATTTGAAGCGGTTGAAGATAAAGCATGATGGCAGGATGGTTGTGGCAGAAGGTAGGACTAACCTTGGCATGTAAAGAGGAGGCTACCAGCCGTTTCTAGCAGTTCTGATGCTTGAAATGAAAGATCGAGGAAACCACCAAGCACAGGAAGGACGTGCAAACTACAGTACATGCACACAGGTCGGAAAATCGAACCCGGACCCTGGACGTGCACGGCGACAGTGCTAACCGCTAAGTAACTGCCGCCCATAAAACAAACTAACAAACAAAAGCATCATATAAGCATTTGTTTGCTTGCTTGCTTTATTTATTTATTTATTTTTAACTACCAGAAAGCACTAAAACCCTCATGCTATATCTGCACAGGTGGGTATCCGAGGACACTTGGCATCTAATAAGTGTCAGTCTCTAAAGTGGTTGAAAGTGCAGCACTTAAGCAAGATGCTATGAGGCTTCTGCGACAGACATGACAGGCTCGTTAATTTGCTTCACTTCGCTACGGGTAATGACTTTCCTGATTTACGGTAGAGCTGGTTCCCCTCGTCTTGTCACCAGTGAATGCCAAATGATGTTGCTATTTCTAATTAGCTTCTCGCATTTGGAATAGATTATATCAGGCAGTGGTGGAGAGACCGGGGCCGAGCCGCAACCCTGTCGCCCTCTTCCTTCCTTTTTTCCTACCAGTTACAGTATCTCTAGCTCATATCTGATCTGAAGGAGATCCTGGTTTGTGCCTAGAGACTGCAGGAGAACAGTCAGTAAAGTTTGAAATGAGCTAATGGATGATGTAATGGATGTAACGCATGAGCTCCCAACAGCTGGCATGCAGCTACAATCCTGTGCTCGAAATTACTTTCGGGGACGTACAGTACTTTTGATGCTTTGCATAAGGCTCGGATTGGTTTCTGCTGCTGCAGTCTAAAAAAGAACACGGGACTAGTTTTATTGTACATAATGTAGTCGTATAGACCGTAAATGCTCAAAAGGTATTAAAACAGCAACTTGGAGAACAAACGAATGGGCCAAGTAGTCAATCCTTTAATGCGACATATACGTAGGGTTAAGATTAAGGTTAGTGCAGGGGTTAGATACCAGCTTTTGCTAGATCACAGGGTGCATCACAAATACAGTAGGCGATTAGTCTTAGTCTAAACTAAACAAGTACAGTACATCCAATATCCAATACATTTATCTATTTTAAAGTAAGATAATGAAGATAGCAATAGTGAGTACAATCCATCTATTCAATTTCTGAGACATTTCCTGTGTAGGATGTCCGGAGTCTAAAGCCTATCCTAAAAAAAAAATACATTTAATGCACTCTAAGGTGAGATACACCCTGGCTGGAGTGCCAATACATTGCAGGCACACACACACACACACACACACACACACACACACACACACACACACACACACACACACACACACACACACACTCACATTCATACACTAAGGGTAATTAAAAACACCTGTCGACCTACAACACATATCTGTAGGAAATACTGTTAGAGGAAACCAAAAAAACCCAGAGGAAACCCATGAAGAATGAGAAAACCATGCAAAGATCAGGGGCGAGATTAGAACCCCCAACCCTGGACGGGCAAGTCAACAGTACTAACCATGACACCAATTTTTTGCAGAAGTGGAAAAGTTTGTAACTGTATAAAACTTTACATACTGTATACTTGACGTTATTTGGTGGAAGCGAACACTGGTGGAGTGGGTAGCACTGCTGTACACAGTTAGACAGTTAGATCCTGACCTTTTAGGAGGTTACTGGCTGTGTGGACTATCACATGTTCTCCCCATGGTCATCTAGGTGGGCCTGTTGTTTCTTGGCATCTCACCCAGGGTGTGTTTCTGCGAAAGATGTCGTCTAAAAGTCGACCCCCGGTCCTCCCCCCCCCACAATCCCCCCCCCCCTCCCAATCACGATTTCTCACCCACTGTAGGCTCCTAGCTGCAGTGCAAGAAGGCTGCTGGTGGTAATCATACAGCCTTTCTGACCCATGTGAGGAAAAACAGACATAGTGCAGATGTTACATTTCCCCAGACACAGCTGCCTGCTCACTTTACCCAGCATGCCTAAGGCAAAGTGGTATGGAGCTGGGGATTCTAAACAGCAGCCTTTTTTCTGTGTCCGGGTGGGCTTCTCCACTCCGCGCCAGGAATACCTCACCCCGATAGTCTCTCATCCGTCGCCATTCACATTCACAATCCTGCTGCCATCTTATCAAACTCTCCCCGGCCACACAGCGGGCTGCCCCTTGAAAACACAATGCGCCACAACACTGGGAAAAAGCTTCAGGCTGAGCTCTAGTCACAGCGCTCAGAGGCCAGCACTGCTCCTATCGGGCCATCAATTAAGCTCTGTGCTAATTGGATTAAAAATCACAGAAGGCAAATGAAAGATGAATTAGGAGGCTGTTCATAAAAGGCATCCTCTGATCTAAATGGTGGGAGATGGTGATTGTTTGGACAAGGATTACGCTGTAAGACATGGGGAGAGAGAGAGACAGAGAGAGGCTGGAGAGACTGGCTGAGGGTGAAGACGGATAAAGAAAAAAAAAAGGAAAACGGAGGAGGAGGAGAGACAGAGCCTGTGGCTGATGCTGCAGTGTGTGGAAGGCTCATTGACATGGGTAGGATGTCTCTATGAGAGAAAATAATTGTCCATCTGGGGACTAAGCGAAGCTTCAAAGGTGAGAGGTCCATGAAGGACCGCTTTGGTAAACATGAGTGAGGCAACAGTGATATTGATAATTCTCTTTCTGTTGCTTTGACACCCGTTTCACTCTGTCTATCTTTCTCTCCTTCTCAAATACAAACAACCAAGTGGGCTGATAATGAGCTCTGAGTCTGCACAGTGATTATAAAGTAAAAGGAATACTGTCCAGTTTTCTGTCCAGTATTCCCTTTCTGGAAGATGCATATTTCACCTGATAACATTTTTCGTCTTCTTTGTTCCCAGTACTCTGTTCGCTGCAAAAGATGGCGGCACGGTGGATTAGTGGTTAGCACAGTCGCCGGGTTCCAGGTTCCGGGTTCCGGGTTCGAGTACCGCCTCGGGTCTGTGTGCATGGAGTTTGCATGTTCTGCCCATGTTTGATGGGTTTCCTCCGGGTACTCCGGTTTCCTCCAGCAGTCCAAAGATCTGCAGATTAAGCTAACTGGTGTTCCCGAATTCTTTGCAGTGTGTGAATGAGCATGTGAGCTTGTGTAAGCATAATGCATAAACCACCCATGCTGATAAGCAGGCGAATAAAGCAGAATTCGGGGGGAAAAAAATAAATAAATAATTTACTCCCACCACGCAGAAACATCAGCGGCAGCCAGGCTTCCGGAACACTGTCTCACCCTTCAGCGGTGAAGTGTATACGAGAAAACTTAATTTCAGATTCATAACAAAACAGCCCCCAGACATGAAGAACTTCTGCATTCCCAAGGTAAATGTAATTCATTTAGAGATGCTCTTATTTTAAGAAGAAGGCGACAGCGCTAAAATCTCAACAAATATTTACCAAAAAAAAAAAGTATAACAGATACAAGCAGAGCAATTGTCCTGCAGGTGACGGGTATACAGTAGCATGCAGCTCACGGATTGGCAGTGAAGCTGCGCAGCTCCACTGCAGAATACAAATCAATTTAGCTTTCGCTGCAAGTCTGCAATCAGCATAAGGTTACCGCCGGTCTTGCAGCTCGAAATAAAAATCGCATCAAAGAGCATGGCCGAAGTAAGGTCATGTGGACACGCAGGCCTGGCCTTACCTACAGTATAAGCTGGGGGATGAGGGGACGAAGGATGACAGGACATAGGGAGAAAGAATGAAATGTGTATATATATACAGTTATACCAGCATGCTCTTTAAACATTTATTCCCCACTCCATCCTTCTGTCTTGATAAATGACAAGCCTGGGTAAGAATATAAAAACGTTCTCCTGAACAAACCAGGTCTCACTCCAGCAGGCTGCACAGGCATCATGGAGCTTCAGGCACCACGCTGCTGCATGATGAAGGCCTCTGTGGAAGCGCCTCTGACAGCTTTTGTTTATGTTTCACTGAGCTCGCGAGTTGTTCAAAAATAACGTCTGCATAATGTATAAAAACGAATAGAACCGGGCGGAGAACGGCTGTTGAAAAGATCTAACAAGCGAAGACAAAATGAACGCCCGAACCCAGGTGGATAGCTCGCCACTGTTCATATAGTATGCCAAATGAAGGTCAAATGGAGGACCTTTCCAATTCGCCGCCTTTTATTGGCCATCAGATGGAATTCCGAGACAACATAAACCTCAATTTCGGTCTTGCCGCCACCACTGAAGGCTCACCACTACTGTTTATGATGAACCCACTTGTCCAACAGTATATATTCATGATGAGCAGATGGTAACAGGTTTTTTCGTCTCCTTTCAGTGCCCACTTACAGCACCACTGGGATGGATAATTAAACAGCATATTAACTGTTGCGGAAATGTACATTCGAATTTTTCGAGGCTGTTACGGAAACCCGTCGATTCTTGTAAAGCAAGTACACACAGTACAGTACACACACTCTCTTTGGTGTGTAGAAACTGGTAAATCATGGAGCGTTATAAGCTAGTGCAAAGTAATCAATAAAAATCATACTCATATGTGCTTACTACATATAGACAATCCATATTTGTTTTAAAAGCTTTCCCGTCGAGAGAGAAAGAGTAGTTGGGTTTAGACTTCGGATTGGTTGGATTTTGATCCCCCACTCAACTTAAATAACAGTGTATATTGATGGCGAGGCCCCTGAAGCACTGGATTTAGCATACGTTCATAATTTCTTCCAAAAAAAAAAAAAAAAAAAAAGCAATAGCTCATAAATGTCTGACATATAATCATTTAGTGCTTAAAGGGCAAAGGTAACGTCATCTTAATTAGCTATTCCCAATGCTCCCCCCCCCCCCCCCCCCAAAAAAAAAAAAAAAAAAAAAAAAAAAAAAATCAGGCACAAGTGATTAACTATTAAATTATGAACTATTAAACGTCACGCCTAATTGATTGACATGTCACAACTTATGTCTCTGAGGGGCAATAAGTCAACATAGAGGTGGCAGATTAGTCCGATCGTGTCAATGTGAGCGTAAGTGATCAATGTGGCTAAATGCTACATTACAATACCCCTACGAATCGGAGTTTCCCCTAAGGCTCGTCAAATAAATAAATAAACAAATAAATTAATAAATAAATTGGTGCCATCAGTTAGGTCCGTTCAGTGTTTCCGGTGCTTAAGTGAAGATGTTACAGGTTTAGCGGAACAGGTTTGGAGCTGACGTGTATGTCCTCTGCCCGGCAGAAATCCGTGCTAGAGATATGACAGGTAAAACCCTACACTTATTTTTTTACCGCTGGGGAGCCAAGTGGCACTTCTGCTCCTCTTACTTTATAAGGCCCCCATAGGCTTTGTAAGCTCCTCATGATGCTATCGGAATTATACTGCAATGCTAGAATAAGCGTTGAACCAAACTCTTAATACGACTCCAGATTCCTTTTGAGGATACTGCATATTTACTGCTGACTCCACCAGCGCTGCACACACACACCCGCTGAACGTCCATAGGGATGTGGAAATCTTTAAATGCAGATGGCCAAGCTGAGCCCGAAGACCGAAGCCACACTAAATCAAGCTGTGGTAATAAATGACCCCCCTCACATGCAGTACAATGGCCGTGTGTGTGTGTGTGTGTGTGTGTGTGTATAATGTGGCTCTAAAAACCAAACTAGACTAAATAAAATCCAGCGATTCCTGAGTGTAATTACTGCTATCGAATTCCATTTGACTACAAATTCCAACCATTCATTAAGTCAAGAACCCGGTTACCGGTGACTACGGTTGAGTAAACCTTCCCCAGAGGGGAGAAGCAGAAAAGAAACCATTGATTAAGCAAGAGTCGAACAATGCACCTGCAGGACTTTAGATAATAGTTCGCCTGCTGAAAGACCTAACTGTATAGTCGATGATTGGGTGCACACCCCAAAACACTGGAACTGCTACATAATGCAGCATAATTTAATTTGCCTTTATTTATGCAACACTTTCCGCAATAGACACATACAGTACCTACAAATCAGTAGTAGAGAGATTTGCATGTAGATTTAGACATCTAATGGGCAAGCCAGAGGCAAGTATTAAAGCAAGGAAACTGTATTAAATGACCTTGAACAGAGCCAGACGCAAGGAGTGACTCCAGACTTACGGGGTGACACCAGATAGTAGGGTCCAACATTAATGGTGTTACAGAACGTTTACATGCACAGTTAAGTTAAGCTTTGGTTATAGCTCGACTGGGCCATTTAATTGGATTCCTGTCCTTATCCCACTATATACAGTAGGAGGTGAGATGCCCCCTCTCTCAGCCTGTTAGTGTTGCATGCACGCTTGACCTTTTCCATGTTGGCTAGCAGAAAACATGCCAAAAGCATAGACAACTTTACAATGCTGTATGTCCTTTGTGTTTATGGCGAGACAAATGCATCGTCTCTTTGCTTTTCCGTACACTTGGTTCATCTGTCAACAAGCTTTCGTAATTCCTCATAAAGCCACGAATGCACCACTGTCTTCACTTCTTCATCAGGAGTGAATCTATGTCCTTGTAGCACTGCTTTCAGGGGACCGAACAGTTGAGAGTCAGATGGAGCGAGATCAGGACGATAGGGAGGATGCTCTAACACCTCAAAACCTTTGCAGAGCGTCAACAGTTTGCACAGACGTGTGGAGATGTGCATTGTCATGCAAGCAGTCCTCTGCATTTGATACGGAGTTTTGGCTTTAGGCCTTCAATCGGCATCTCGCTGGGACCACTTTGGTTGGCAATTCAGGATGTTTCTGTCCCGTACTCTGCCGTTTCCTCTCAGACTCCTAGTGATGCATCCATGTCGCGTCACCAGTAACGAATTTCATTTGGTCCAAATTTTGTCTGCAGATATCCAAAAATGAATCACTGCACTGCTGCTCTTCTTTCATGAAAGTCACAAGTGGGGTGGTACATTTTTGCCCCAGATGAACTGATGTAACACGTTCACACCTGCACAGCGATGTCATGGGGAGACAGTAGCCTTTAACAGAAAGCGCTGATAAGAGTGTGGCCAAGAGCTGGTGATCCTTACAGGGTTTTTTTTTTCTTTCTTCACAATCTTCACTTTTGCCAGATCCTCCAACCCGTCTCCTCTTTCTACTCATCTTCTCCGCTTTTGATTGCTCTGCTTTGGATCTGTTTGAGTTGAGCCCTGCGCGTGTTGTTCGCCTGATCGATTGACCTGCCCACTGTTTGTGATTACAGCCTGCAGATTTACATTTGTTTAATAAAGAGCTTGTGATTAAATCCAACCTCGTCCACTTCACAAGGATCTACAGGAGGTTCCGATAGACGTGCAAGCTTTTCCTTGGCATAAAAGTAAGAAAAACGTCAGCACATACCGCAGTCTCAAAAGTATTGTCTTTAAACCATCTTCATTGCTGAAATACTCTACATAGCTACATACATAGCTATACACACAGTCACAGCACTACTAATGAAGTGCATTTTCGAGTACATGCATTTCAAGATTAAAACTTTTAGTGAAGGGCGAACAGAATGGAGCCACCTTTTTTTTTTTTTTTTTAACAAATCCAGCTGCCTTTAAAATGTTTTTTTTATTATGCTAGAATTTAGAAATGGTTATTTAAGGGCAAAAAAAAAAAAAAAAAAAAGCAGGTTCAGGTTCAAGAGCACAGCCTCATTTGAGCACTGAGCAGTCCAGCTGTGAGACATATGGCCTCTCCAACTCGGAGGTCCAAATTAAATCTAAACCTATTGTCCGATGGCAGCTTGTAGCTGAAGAGACTACAGAGAGAAACACAATTAACACCCGTCTTATTAGGTTAGGCTCTCCAGCTAACTGGGACACTGCAGGGTACTTCTTCAGCACCACAGAGGGACTTACAACCACTTGGGCAAAGAGATCGAATTTTTCCAGCAGAACCGTGTCTCCTCCTCTGACAGCTCTGCTTTGATGTTTGCCGAAAAAAGGGAAGTGAAGGGATGATCCGTGGATTTTGTATTATATATCAAGTGGGTGTTGCTAGATAAGCTGGAAGGGTAATTTTTTTGATGCTTTGTTCTTAAACATGTTCATAGCAATGGGTTTTTACTGCAATTTCACACACACACACACACACACACACACACACACACACACACACACACACACACACACACACACACACATATTAATCTTTGAGTATTGAAGAATATTTTGAGCGCAAGATGTTTACCTGTAAGAGGTTTATGAACATAGTAAGGGGGCAAGTTATTGCGTAATACATTTCATTTGTTCCATCCGTTACTCACAGGCTTTGCTCACATTACCAGGTTGAAGTGACACAAATCTGCTTAATGTGACACATCTCACATTCGAACATAAAAATCTCATGTTTCCTACTGAGAAACTTTTATATCAGATGAACGAAAGCATCCTATAGATACTGTATCAGTCACCTCAGCCAGTGCGGTCCGCGCGCGAAGAACATCAATAGCCATAGTGGTGATTATACTTGGTGGAAAGATACGGAAACGGCTCATCTTAATTACAAGTTCTGGCTCAGTCTTGTCTGCAGAATGAAGACATAATATGCAAGGTGGCTGGAAAGTAAGTAGGCATTAAAAATTGATAATGAAGTTCATATTTCTAATCCAGATCTATTGAAACAAATTGTGCATGTACTTTATTACACGGGAAAGCGGAAAGCAAATCTTGAAATCTCAACGCAGGCACCGGTGAAATCAACCAGTTGTCTCAAACGACCGCGGATGGAATGCACAGCCTGACCATTTTTTTTTTATTGTCTCCGGACGTAGTCTTGCAGTTCTCACACTCACACTGTCCCGGCACAAGTACAGTACAATCGATGTGGGAAATCCTTTTTACTATTGTCTGTTTAGAGACTGTTCTCATCATGACCCCAGTAATACTTCAAGTTCAACAACCATTACAAGTTGCCTAGTTAATTTTCACCCACCCATTATACTGGAAGTGTCCTACTGTATAAATCAGGGATGTCTGGATGTTGGTCCGTCCAACAAAGCACCTCAGCGTACTGAACTTAAACATTACAAAAACTGTAATGTTTAGGCAGCAGAACAGACCTACTATGTAATACTCACTCATTCTCTTTCATTCATTTTCTATACGGCTTATATCATGATGCATGGCAGGCTACACCTTGCCATCCATCGCAGGGCACTGGAACCCACACTTACACACGATGTGCAACTTGGAACTGCCAATCACAGGAGGACTCGGAGGAAGGAACCCATCGAATCACGGGGAGAACATGCAAACTACATGCACACAGCCTCTTCAACCCTTGAAATGCGAGGTCACAGTGCTAACTACAACGTAACGGTGACACCTTTTTCTTTGTTGTTTTTTTCTTTTTCAAAAACGTCATAGTCAACTGTGTAGTGGTTGGCACTGTCGCCTTGCACCTCCAGGGTCCGTTCAATCACTCCTCCCTTCAATCATTTCTTGATTCCCGGCCAGACTCGATTCCCTTCTCTGTGGGCATGGGTTCCCTCCGGGTACTCCGGTTTCCTCCCAAAGACCTGTAGATTAGACGAACTGGCATTCCCAAATTGCCCGTAGTGTGTGCCCTGCAATGGATTGGCACCCTGTCCAGTGTATACCCTGTCTCCTCCTGAGTGACCCTGAATACACATGAACCACAGGACAAAGCGGTAGAGACGATGAGCGAACGTGAGTGAGTGAGTGAGTGAGTGAGCGTTTAACAAACCATTATTTTTTTTTTTTTCTTTGAACCGTGAACCATTTGTAACATCCATTTCTATCAAAGATTTATCTGAAGGCTATGTTCACAGTTCCAGCTACTTGTTAAAATTAGACCTGACCTGGACCTTCAATAAGAAAGCCCAACACTTCTTTCATGAGAACAAACAAAACAAACAGTAACACAGGAGGATGTGCTTTCAACATGGTGGCCCTTGTAGCACTGTGTGTCCCACATCTAATGTCCAATTCACCCCCGCAGCAATGTCCTTACACCGTTCATAATCTTTTTATGATGAGTGTTTTAGGTCCACACATAACTCATTCCAATTTCACAAGACCTGGGATGCCCGACACAGGCCTGGTAGTGCCACAATTTCACTGGAGTGTTAGGTGAAGACAGCGGTATCCAGTATGTAAAGGGACCCAGGGGGAGTCATGTGCTACTGTATGACAATGTCCCTTCTGGTTCGGACACCTCCAGCTTGTCAACGTATGGAACTGTCAGATCTCATGTACTTTATCATGCGGACCGGTAAAGTGGTGCCCCGGAGAGTGTGTCCCAATAGTCCGGAGCTCAGACGGAGTGAGAGAGACAGAGTTATTGAAAGGAAAGCGCCAAACAGCGTGACCTTGTCTCTTTCAGAGAAGTGCTGCTGGGGCAGGATTCAGTCAGCCTCCCATTTGCGCATACCGAACACAAACCTCAATCGATTACGATCGAAGTAGGTCATGTTCCAGTACCCATCTCTCTACACCCTCTTTCTTGCTTTTATGTTTCTCTAGCCTGCCTCATGCATTCTCTCTCTGTCTCTCTCTCCTCTCATGTTCCACTCCTTCCTCCCTTCAATCATTTCTCACATTACAGCATGAAGCATGCCTACTCCAGGGCACTAAAAACATACATTGGTGGATCTACAAGCCAGTTAAAAAGCAGAAGAAAAAAAAAACACAATTTGAAGCCTGAATAAAATGGTTGCAAAAATGGTTGCAGATGATCTCCTTTTACATTTCCCTCCAGCACTCATTTCCCATCATGAATTAATAAACACTGCATCCAACAATAAAAGGCTCACCTAAACACCCTGAGCATTAGAAGCAAAGTGCAGACACCACCACCACCACCACCACCACTCTGTAATTGTAATTCTGTGATTGGGCCACTACAATGCTACATGCCCAATTTTGACAGACCATAATTCAGCCCTGAAGTGGTTTAAGTGGGCAAACAGAGAATGAATTGCTGCGTACTTCAAACCAATTGGTTGCAATTATGTTATTCCAATGCAGGCAATAAACAGAAGTGCAATTTAATATTTTCTTTTTGTCATGGATAAATCTCATGTCACACACACACACACACACACACACACACACACACACACACACACACACACAAAAAAAAAAAGCACATCAGTACATCAAGTATTCGGTATTATGATGCAATTTGATCATTTTTAGCACAATGTCCCAAGACCTACTATTAAGAAGAACAAAAAAAAACAAAAAAAAAAATCACAATATGTTGCTTTTCAATAATGTAATTATACCAGTACAATTGCGTCACATTAAAAGTGGATAGAATGAACTGTATTGTGTGGCTTCTGGCCATTAAAGTTAAAACACCCTTTAGTCATTGCTCGTTCATCTATAATGTATACAAGATTGTGAGGGGCCTGGAGCCTATCCCAGGAGACTCAGGGCACGCCCTAGACAGGGTGCGAGTCCATCGCAGGACACACCCACACAGTACACTCTCTCACACGCTACAGGCAATTCGGGAATGCCGATTAGCCTAATGTGGGAGGAAACCAGAGCGCCAGAGGGAAATGCACCAAGCACGGGGAGAAGATCTACGCGAACTCTACGCACACAGAGCCGAGGTGGGAATCGAACCCAGAGCCTGGAGGTGCAAGGTGACAGCGCTAACCACTAATCCACCAATCCATTTAGTCATTAGTATAGTGTGCACCAAAAAAGATGATGAAATGAACAATCTTGCCTTGTTGTCATCTCCTGAAAGAAACGAACATACCCATGGTACAGTATGCGTAATGTAAGTGTTTGAAGTGTATGTGCACCATCTCGCTGTAGACAGTATTCACACCGTTCATGCAGATTCTCAACCCGGATTCCCGGAACAATGAACAATGGTTGCTGCAGACTCCTTGAACAAGTCGGCATCTGGTGGTGTGATGGGGCGGGTAGGGGAAGGAATTGTTCTGTCCCCATTCACGACCACTCCCATATGAGCGAAAATAATACCCAACTATTAATTAATCCTCTTTCCTCCATCCCATTTCCAGAGACCCATTTCCAACAAGCACAACGGCTGGAGCTATCGACAAACGCATATGAGCGTTGGAGACGCGCGAGTTTCAGTACCGTATATATTCTGGCGCGTACCGTACTTCGGGGGAAACCTTACATTTAAGGGTACCTACATTGTGCCTATATACTATTTCTTTAAAACAATGCATTAACCTTCAAAAAGCCATGGGAAATGTATGAAATTATGTCTAACATGGTGATATTAGAGGATTTAGAGGTCACTTGCCTTTACAGTACACACGAGAGAAACGGGAAAAGCACTGCTCTTAGTTTGTTTTTGTGTGAATAAAAGGTATCTTGAAGACACTTTGCAAAATTGTAGAAGGACTGACAACAAAATAACCGGCAGAGAAAAACTGTTCTCAGAAATATCTAAATCAAACATCTGTCTTTTATGAATATGTTATAAAGGCACAAAGTACAATAGATACCAAAGTACGTTCAGTGTTACTGCAGTAAAGAACAAACAGAGGCATTCCGTTAAAATCATTGCCCTAGTCTGAGAATGTATATTTGCCTACCTATATATAAATATAACCTTATTAAGTATACAACTATTATTATAAGAAATACCTAAAAGATCTGCAATATAAATGATGAAATAATTATATATGGTGAAGAGAAATAGAGGTCCCCAGGCTTCCTGTCTATTTTGTATATTTTATTGCTGCACTATTATTATTTCGTACATTAGCCGCTACATTGTAGTGCTGTCCCTTCTAATAACACATATCAAGGCAATTGAAGTGCTCCATATACACTTCCTGGCTACTTCATTAGGAACGCCCGTACACCTTGTCATTCATTATGTTCACATTAAACATAATGACAGGGGCATGCTTTCGGTACCAGACGGGTCGGTTTGAGTATTTTTCTCTCCGTCTCTACAGTATCACCACTTTTCCTGTAGATGGGGTACACCGTGGACAGGGTGCCAATCCATCACAGTGCACAAGCATGCACATGCACATGCACATGCACACTACGGGCAGTTTGGAAATGCCAATTGGAAACCATGCATGTCTTGGGGCTGTGGAAAAAGAAACCCGAGGTTGGGCTCGGACCCCCGATCCTGGAGGTGCGAGGACACAGTGCTAACCACTATACCACAGTTCCTCTTAAGTATTCCAGAAAATGTAAAAAAAATACACAATGCCATTAAAAAAAAAAAAAAAAAAGTTTTATTTTGCTATGATATCTGTGATAGTAAGCAATTCAGCAAGATCTCTGCAGAGCCGTGAAGTAAATTATAGAGCTGATGCGCATGTTCCATTGAAAATCCATTTCAGTCTGGAGAACCAAACACAGAGGTCCGGCTAAGATCAATCCCATTAACACTCATTTACAGGGACTAAAACTGCACCACGAGTTACTGTAAGTTGATTTCATTTCACTACTTTTGTTTTGTTTTGTTTTGTTTTGTTTTTTATATAAAAAACTGAGCACATCCAAGTCAGGCAATCAGTCAGGAATTGGCAATATGCATGTGTGATCTTTGAACACAGCCATTAGTGCTGCAGTTCCTCAGGCATGGTGATGGCAGGATGCTACAGTAGTCACAAGCTTTAGCTTTAGAGTAGCTTAGGCATTTTGGGCTGTGCGCTCAAGCATTGGTATTCTGTTCCCAGTTCCCCCTCAAGTGAAGCGGAATCACGATGAAAAGAACTCTCATCGTTCTTGGCAACGATCACAGTTAGGTAAGAGCCAGCTCTCCAGCTATTCTGGTGACAATAACACATTTTGAGTATGGTCAAAGTATTGCTTTATCTTGAGATATAAAGTGATGCTTCACACCCAGTGCTCCCTATACCCCTCAAAGATACATGTTGTTTTAGGAAAGATTCTCAGCTGTCTAAGATGGATGGATGGATGGATGGATGGATGGCAGTAATAAGACAGTCATGAAATAATCAAAAGACAGGTTGATAAATTGCACACCGTATCTATATCTTAAATATAATCAGTAGACACACTGTAAATGTGAGAGTGTCAGGGTTAACTAGTTTTTTTTGTTTTGGACTCCGTTTCCCAGAATGCACCTCGGTCAGGTGATGGGAGCACTCACCTGGAACGAGGTGGCTCGTTAGTTTCTTTATAAATAGTCTTGTTCAGTTTTTGTCTCGCGTCTGTGTTGATGGACTGTTTTGGGTTATGCTCAGTCTCTGGTTTAGTTTATTCTTGTTTAGTGCTTGTGTGGATTTGTGTCCTGCACTTATGCCTCGCCGTGACAGAGAGCTGACCAAAGTTACAATGCGAAAATAGACAAATACATATTATACTATATAATATACTACTAATATAAATATAATATATATAGAAGCATATAAGTCATAAATAATGAAAACAGAATAAATGTACAGTATAACAATGAGTGAAATGAAGTGGGATGCAATTGTACAATTGTATTTATGACAAAGTAACAGTGCAAATACAGTAGTAATAACTGTCAATTGATTGGGTCTATGTGTACTGGCATAATACTGTATGTAATACTTGAGTGAGCAGACCCTGAAGCTAAAAGATGAGCGAGTTATGTGGGCAGCACCGTGATGTACTGTGTATAGCAGAAGAGCCGAAAGCCTAAATTTCCCAGTCCACATTCCCATGCCCCTGTAAAGATGTGATGAAAAGCCAAATATCTCCGGGGACAAAGGATTTCCTGAGTCTGTCAGTTAAGCAGCTTTGCGACATAAGTCTTCCAATGAGCACGCTCTTCTGTTCGGAAATATAGGATTGTAGGTCATGGCGTTAGTCGAAATGTCTCACTACTCACCGAAGTACTGCAGCTTCTTCAGTCTGAGAACGTTTGGATAGGGAGCCCAAATACTTTATATAGTCGAAGGCAGTTGCTCAAATGACCTGAATAGGCTTGTTGTGACTGTCACACTGTAATGACTCTCCTTCTTCTCTTACATTCTCTACTGTCCAGCTAACAAGTCTGGTTGAGCAACGGCCCTGGACTATACTGTATTTTTGGAATCCGTAACCAAGATTAATCTGAAGAAGCCACGGTACTTGGATGACTAGTGAAACATTTGGAACCAACAACTAAAGGTCCAGCTGCCATGACTCAATTTTCAGTAAGGGTATTATTAATTATGCACTTAATTAAGGTTATTTTAATGAACTCTTCTAAGAAGTTAATGAATCATGAGAGTTTTATGCTTGGAGGCACAAAGACCATATGCTTCCCCTGTTGCTGTCCGTGCTGAAAATATACATCACACCCGACTGACCAATGCGACCTACAACCTATACCGTATATATACAGTACAGTATGTACGTATACAGTACACACGCTCACACACATTATGACCAGCCGCCAAATATGGAGCAGGTCCTTCCTTTTTTGCCACCAAAACAGTAAAGATTTCTATTGGAACCAGCATTAACTTTTCCTAAATTTGGGCTAAAGTAGCTCTTCTATTGGATTACACCAAGCCATCCTTAACTTGCCATGTGCACCGATGCCTGAACTCTTCACGAGCCTGTTGCCAGTTCACCAGTTTTCCTTCCTTGGATTACTTTTGGTATGTCCTGAGCACGGCAGCCTGGGGACATCACACAAGACTCCCAGTTTTGGAGTTGTTCTGGACGAGTCCTCCTGCCATCACAATTTGTTCCTTTTCAAAGTTACTCAAATCCTTATACCCTTTCTTTCTACAGTACTTCCAACACATCAACTTCAGGAAAAAGAGATCACTTGCTGCTTAATATATCCCACCCACGTCCTGACACAATTGTAACGAGAGTCTTGTGGTGTGATGTTTTCAGGCTACAGTGTTCAGGACGTACTAAAAGTCATCCAAAAAGAAAAAAAAAACCAGTGAATTTGCACATGGGGTGCGAAGGCTGGCCAGTGTAGTCCGCAGAGCTAGCGTAGCCTAAAATGAGCAAAAGGTTAATGCTGGTTGTGATAGAAAGGTTTAAGGTGAAAGGTTTCATCACAAAGAGGGACGTACTCACTATTAGGCAGGTGGTCATAATGATATGGCTGATAACCATAACTGTAGCCAAAGACATGACTTTTCAGCCTCACTCAATAGTGTGGCCACATGGATGAGACAGTGTGGCATGTTTCTCCTTGGAAAACATTTCAGCTCTAAAACAATAAAACCCTTTTTTCCCCCTCTTCTCTGACAGGTCTATTAGTCCTGTGCTCTGTAGTGTTGTTGGACCAAATCCCTGGAATATTAGGAACTATAGAGCAAAAATGAACCTAGTGACAATTATGGCACTGTATAGTACAGTGACTGATAGCAGGATAAAAGTCTGTAAACGATTTTAGTCAAAGTGCACCAGTTAACCTGGTAATGTCAATTCGCTTACAACTCATATCTTTGGACTGTGGGAGGAAACCAGAGTACCAGAAAAAACACGCAGACTCCAAGCGAGACGGCACCCGAACTCGAGACGGGACTCGGCCCAAGCGAGACGGGACTCGAACCCTCGACCCTTGTTAAAGACCGTCCGACTTTAACACGGAATTGAACTAAGACGCACACCATGGCCAGACAAACCAATAATCAAGAAACCACTCTCAGCGCCAAACAACAGGACTCGCATGATATGACTTTATCACAAGACGGAGAAATAGAGGGTTATAAATAGACAAACAGATTACTGATTTATGAAGGAACACAGAGACACCATCAGGTAACGAGAATGACTGGTCAATAGGGGAGACAAAACAGAAGCTGGAATGAACGCATATAGACATAACAAACAAATGAACATACAGTACCGTGACCTCAAAAACGAAATAAACAAGAACGATACTTGTTGCACTGGGAAACCAGCCAAGCTCCTGAATAAGGGGATTCGAGATAATCGATAGGTAGCAGGTCACTTTGTATTTTATTTTTCCAGGAACAAGTCATATATTTTAATGCAAATCGTGGTGATCTCGTTCTCTCATTGTACCTCTCATATCTGAAATGCTGGACCCAACACTCTTTCTGTGGCTGTCAGGTCATGCTGCAACACTCCATTAACAATCAAACTATTTGAATTGATATATTGCATATGCTAATAAAAAAAAATGCATGCCTTTTTTTCTTCTTTTCTTGTATGGCCAGTGCATTGCTACCTGTTTAGGCGATCCTTTACCGACATGAAAATACTGCATCTAGCAAAAATAGCCTCTGTTTCAGACAGGCAGCTGGGACACACCGTACAGTACCTATGGACTCTATATTTCCTCTGCTGCCCCCTTGCAGTCTTTTCACTTTTTCCTCTTCGTCTGGCACGTCTGAACATACAATCAGTGACAATTAGTGTAAGGATCCAGCTCTTACAAAAAAAAAAAGCAGCAAGGTGGACTACAGGGAGACGACAATTACACTGTGCTCACTTCTAGTCTGACTGTAAGATTAGCAGTTCTTCACAAAGAAGAGCAAGACATTAAAGCTTTGATTGACAGCCCAGGGCAACACAGTGCGTCTGGTGCTTTTTCCTGCTTCATATAAAAAAGAGAGAAGCGCTCAGTGATTGACAGTGTGTTTGCGCTGGTCTCCCTTGTGCTCGCTGAGAAGATGAGAGAACAACGCCTGGATCGTAGCCTCCTCTTCACTCCATTGCTTTCACTAGCGCTCAGAATATGGGCCAGTGAAGCGGTTCTTTTTTATTTATTTATTTCTTTGACTACATAATGGTGATATGTTGCTTAATATGTCGAACCTCCGTCTCGCACTGAGCCAGTCTACCTTCGCCTTGCCTGACCCTGCAAGTCTTCTGAAAAAAGTGTTCTTCCCACCATTTTCTCCAACAGTAACAAAGAACGTGTGTCAGCACTGGATCTTTCTTTGTATAGTACGCGACTGTTGGCTGATCTCTTCCCCACTATCAGTCCATCACAATCTCCGGCATGATCTCGAACAAGCCATGCTATGATAAGTAAATGGAGCTCGACGTATCGCTCACTTTAGCGCGGAGGGAACCTGATACGGATCTAAATACAGTAAATCACTGCAGAAACGCAGTGGAGCTCATTTTATTTTCCGGAAACGGCCCGGAGGTGATGAGGCGAGGTTAGAGTTGAAGATCGTATCGACTAGAATAGAGTGGGAAGGTGGTGAGATGAAGCCTCCTAGGTCGCCTCTTCCGTCTTCCTCCTCATATCTCTTTGCCTTCATCTCTCTCTCTCTTCCTAGCAGGCCTCATTCACTCTTTTCACAACCTTCATCCTTGGATCTCTCACTCTCAATGCATTTGGCTGATTGGTATCTTATCTTTAATCTCCATTTTCCTCTCCGCTGTGCTCCCTAGAGCAGCATGGGTTTGGTTTTCTGATTTAAAAAAAAAAAAAAAAAAAAAAACCTCAATATTCTGCTCAGCTTGCAGCCATGTCTTTTTTTTTTCCTACTCTTTCTAACTTCTTTGAAGCTTGTATCTGGAACCCTTAAGGTCATGATGGAGGAGAGATTGGGCGAGACAAAAAGAGGGCAAAACTGGAGTGCGATAAGTTGTGAATACCCCACGCTGGTCTTGCAGCATTACCACCTGCCTTGTAGTAAAAGAACTCTCAAGCCTCTTTTTCCAAAAGGTTAAAGGAACCCTGGAAACAGAACTGTGTGTTTCGGTAGGGGTGCAGCTATTGGGCACCTTTCATAATCTCCAAAAAAAGAGTGCATCACTTTGTAACTGTTTAGCTGCTGGATTTATTTCTTTTTTTTTCCCCTTACACCAATGCTCTTCATCAACATTTTGCATCTGATACTAGTTTCGCTTCCAGCCTAGAGACGAGATGTCTAATTAACGCCTTCTCGCAGTCGCCATTTCCATAATACATTTCCTATACCACAGTGGAGGTCCTGTAGAGTGCGCTCAAGTGCTGAGCCTGCCACTGCTGATTGCACAATGGAGTTTATCTGATGTGACACACCAAGCCAGGGTTTGGCCCACCAAGTTGCATTCTGGGCAATTGAGAACATTGCTGAGGAGTTAAATCAGCTCTCATGGGAGAGTGAACACGGAAAGGGATGAGGTGTACTGTAGGAAGAGGGGTAGAAAACAGACGATGCATCCAGAAATGCCGAGAGAAAGGCGTAGGAGCTGAGTAGAAAGCCGGTCAGATAATGTTTAGAGCTAACAAAGCCGTATCTTGACAGGAGCTGTCCACGAGCATGCTGTCGAAACATGGCATATGGTCACCAGGGCTGTTTTAAATCCCTTTTGCAAAGCTGACGCAGGGGAGCTGGTGAAGTGAAGGAATATCTACACAGGAATATGATTTGATTTTATGTCATTTTGCTTCGGGTCGTCACTTCACTCGAATTTTCCCCCCTGATCTTATCACAATGACTACTGACATTTAAGTTTTTTTAATGGACTCAGGTTACCTTTCTACTGCAACTTAACACTTTGAATCACGCTGGACTGCATGGTCTTTTATTCGCGTGTCTTCGAGCAGATAAACAGCGGTCGCATTGAGTGCTCGGCATTTTCTCTGCAGAAGCCGTGATTATTGACATTCCATCTGGGAGGTTGATTTTTTCGAGAAATATTATATATTAGTGTACAGTAAATACTTGCTAGTAAAAGAAACGGGTGCATCGCACTCTTTGTCGGAGAAAATAGGGTGTATACATTGCTGGGTTGTTCTGCGATGGAAGAAAGTGGAGAGACAGATTTTCTTTTCCATTGGTTTTCTTTGAACAGTTAAAGTTCAGACGGTCAACTTGGCACGAAATGATCTGCCACCAGGAGCAAATTCTTTTTCAGTCATAGTAACTCCTTTCGCAATTGTGCTGAGCAAAAAAAAAAAAAAATAAAATATATATATAAAATAAGAATCTAAGGCAAAACTAGGTACCTGATCTTTTTCTAATCTTCATCTGTCTTGTGGATACTGGCTCTATACATCCCAGCCAAGGAGTAGTAGAAGTATATTCTAAACATTAAAAAAAAAAAAAACTAATAGAAAAGATTCACAGCTGAACAAGAATCCACTGCGAGGTCCCATAAAAAGGTTTCTTCCCCAAAACAAAGATATACTGTGAATTGAAATTGCCTGTGTGCCAGGTTAAAGGTAAGCACAAAACACCAATGAAACTGCCAGAGCACACACCATAAACGTCTTCACGCCGAGCACAAAACAGCAGAGCTCGCTCGGAACCAGCCCACGTGTTGTTTTTGAAAGTGCAAGCACTGGCATCACATATAGGGTAAGCACATGAAATAATAATGCTGCTGCCATAAATTATGTAGTGCTAATGCTTGTGAGCCACAAGGGGGGTATGCCTTTTAGAGGATGTGTAACGTGCTTCCAGTTCCCTACAGAGATTGTGTAACAGCCAGGTTGGAAATAGACCCTCACCTTGAATCAGTAGCAGCAGCGATTGCCAAGTCTTTTTTTAATTATTTTTTATTATTATTATTATTGCATTTTATTTCAAGTTTGATAATAAACTGGTTAAATGTTAACATAAGTTTAATGACTGGTGACTGGTTATTGTACAGAGCTTGAAAATACTGTACAACTATTATTAATATTTAATAGTTATATAGTATATAACTCCTATTTATAGTTTTTATTTATAAATGATATGTTGGGGACATGGTTGTCGGGGATCCGGGTTGCTGATTGGATGGTCGAGGGTTCAACCCCTTAGTCGCTGTGTCATTGCAGTTGATCCTGTTAACCCTACTCCGCATACAACCCCGCCACTGCATGCAGTCTGGTTCCAAGCCCAATTAGAAAATGGGAGCGTTGCTACTGTACAGGAAAGGCATCATGAGTACACCCTGTACCAGCGGCTCAATGGATCCGACCTACTGTCCACTAGGATAAAAAATGGACAAAGGGCAAGAAAAAAGCAGGACGTCATGCTCTCCACCCCAGTCACAGAGCTTCATGGTGCTACCCTTGCTCTGTGCTTAAACGCCTTACAATCATGATAGTGACATTGTTATTCAGACATCAGATCCAACTGCGGACTTAATTGCTCTTGAGAAGTTATTCGGGAGTGACACACACACACACACACACACACACATGGAGGAGTCTGTCTAAAACAGGAGCGTGCCACAGTTCTGCATGACTCTGACCATCGACCAGTATTAAGTCCACTGTCACTGTCTGACAGTTTGAAGCAGCAACACTGATTAATTAATAATATCTTCCATTTATAGTGAATGAAAGGATTTTTTTTTTAATATCAGATGAGACATCATTTTATTCAGAGACATTGCTTATCTCAAGGACTAAATTATTCACAGATAGAACTATGATTTGTTTCCTATTAATTGACTGTATTTTCATTTATACTGTACATCTGCATCTTTTTATCCTTTCTCTATTGATTTTATATTGCATCATATTATATTTGAACAGAAGAGAAAAAAAAAAGAAATCAATGTCTTTGTTCAGTTTTTTGTGTGTGTGTGTGTGTGTGTGGAATAAAGTTATGTGCAGCAGTCCTGACACTATTGGAAACACTCGGACGCTTCTACTCAAGGAAATTCTGCCAATCTCTGAGGCGTGAAGTGAACTGCATGTACTGTAGGTGATTTGCATAATCCAAATGACACACCCAGGAAACTGCGTTTAACCCATCTCTGAATACACCTAACCCCGTAACTTCCAAAGTCAAATTGCTGACTCTAAATGTTACCCACGGGTATGAAGCTCATATGTAAGTTATAACCAACTAAATGTGGAGTTTTCATGAGTCTCAATCACTGTTGCTGATTCTTTGAACGATTCTTCAGTTCTCAACTTAAAGGGATAGGTCAGGTCTGTCTTAAATCAAAATCAAGGTGCATATAAGTACATAACAATAGGTATGAGTTGGTACGAATTTTCCCCCTTTACATAGCGACCGTGACTTTTGTCACATGGAACAGGATTACAATGTAAGTAATTGGGACCAAATTTTCCCCAACCCTTGTACCATGCACAAAGTTCACCTGAGGCACTTTCTTTGACCAGAAGTAGCCATGTGGCTAGTTCCAGTTGTTTTCCAGTTATTACTAAATTTGGCCCCAGTTACCTACATTTGCTTTACTTACTTACTTCCATTCTGGGGAACAAACCTCATGGATGTGAGCATAGAAGAGCAATTTATAACAACCAAGACCTTCCATACTGTATTTATATGCACATCAAAAAAACACTTGACATAAAGCATCTTAATAAAGTGCATCTTTTTATTTTCATGATATATGTTTAGCTATTTTTTTTTTTTTTATCTTGATCTGACATATAAAACATACATTTTTTGTGGTATGAAGGGAATCGGTGACAAGATTCACTCACACTCACACACACTCGCATCAGAAACTGCGGTAAACACCAATAACTAGAGTGAACGCAGAAATAAAACCCAGATTAGTCATCTGGGATGCGGAACCTCTGTCTTTGCTAAGAAACACTTATGTGCCTAAGAGTGTCATGTTTATTTTCCCTTTTCGCTCCATCTCTGGAGACTTTGTCTCTTAATGGTGCTGCTAGCACTCACACTCTTACAAAAGGTCTGGCTTTTTCACTATGGACACAGACAGAGCAGGCAGTATAATCAGAGGTTTTCTCTTTACTCCACTGTCAAATTATATTATCACTAGATTCAAAGCAACATTTTAGGATGAATTACATGTTTGTAACAGATAGGGTACGATCCTGCAGCATTTGTTCATGTATAATTCATTAGAAATTGCTCTGGAGAAATGGCTTGTAATTTGTATTAGAAAGCCCTTGTGCTGTTTCTATTAGCAATTTTGGAATAGTGACATTATTTTACTTGACTATCTGGGACGCTGCGGAAAAAAATTCTAAGGTAAAAAATTTCAGCTAGAAATTAACTGACGAGCGAGCAGATTTCAAGTCCCTGGACACATCAATGAGAAAGTGGAACTTTGTTGACATGGCAGTTATAAACAGGTGCTTAATAAGCATTTACAGGTTTAATGGTTTGTAATAAGGGAATTACTCCCAGCGGACAGGGTGCTAAAAGAAAGAAAGAATGAAAAAAAATCAACAAGGTAGTTGGGCGATGCCTTTAGGTGCCTTTATATACTGTATATAATATATAACATGATATATTAAAAAACAATATATAATAAAAAACAACTGCTGCTCTTGATAATATACAATATGTATACACACTATGTATAAATGCTATGGATAATACACTATGTATAAATGTCCAATACAGTGGAACCTTGGATTACGAGCATAATTTGTTCCAGAAGCGGGCTCGTATTCCAAAACACTTGTAAAGCAGATCAAATCTTCCCATAAGAAATAATGAAAACTCAAATAATTTGTTCCACAGCCCAAAAAAATAAATACAGAAAAATAATTAATACAATATTTAAAGTAAAAATAAATCAAATTAACCTGCACTTTACCCTTAACAAAAGTTAAAATAAATCCCAACAGATAAGTGTTTCCGTTTGTGTGTGCAGGCGCCGTGTATTTGTGTGTGTTTGTGTGTGTGTGTGTGTGTGTGTGTGTGTGTGTGTGTGTTTGTGTGTGTGTGTGTGGAATTAGCCCCTTCCCTCGCCTTGTCGTACACAGTAAGACTCCTCCTCCCTCCCTCCACCTCGCTTTTTAAGTTTGACAACAAACACGCACACAACGGAAACACTGTTTTAACGGGGAAAAAAGAAATCTCTCTAATGACACTCATGTGAGCGCAGACTAATGGAATCACTGCTGTAAAGTAAAAAAAACAAAAAACAAATGAACCAGCACTTTACCTTTGAAAAGAATCACGACAGAGCAGAGTTTCTGTGTAGACCAGAGTGTGTGTGTCTGTGTGAAGCCGGGGAAGGGGGTGTAAAGGCGAGAGAGTGTGTGTCGGTGTGTGTGTGTGTCGGTGTCAAAAAACCAAGACATGCTCGTTTTTCAAGTCAAAATTGATTAAAAATCTTTGCTCGTCTTGCGGAACACTCGTAAACCGACTTACTCGCAATCCGAGGTTCCACTGTATATCTTATTATAACAACTATAAACAGTCATTCCCTAACTAGACTTTCTCTTCTTCGTGCCTATAAACAGGTCATGGTAATGAAAAAATATAAAATGTAAATGTCATTGTTCTGAAAACTTGATAGAAAGACAGAAATAACAGCTTTGCTTAACAGCTTTTGCTTTTCTAAATAAACATATTCATTGAAAACGTCACTAATTCTTATCAATAGTTACACATTTTTATGTTCTGTTTATAAGAGGCCTTGTTGCCATGGAAACAAGGGTGTCTAAGAATAAGACAGGCTTCCGCATGTTCATTCGTGGTTCTCATTCCAAAATTGTGGAAAATGTATGACATTCGCAGAAGAATCCAGTAGGGCTTGTTGCGGGTAAAAACCTACTGTAAATGAATAAATAAATAAATAAATAAATACAATGAAATAGAAAATACTGTAGAATGTGCTTGAAAATGAGAATTGTCGTAGTTCATACATTATTCAAGGTTGAAGTGTAGCAATATGTAAGTGGTTTGTTAGTAGACTTCCTAGATGGTTCTTGCCTCTTCATAATGGATCGTAGGATGCGAAAGGAAAACAAAAATGCTGACTTATCTGTTTAGAGTTGACCTGTCCCTAATGGAGTGCTCGTAAAAACCTCTCATATACAGTACAGTACAGTAGGGAGGGGGTGAAAGGGGTGAATTAACTAAAATAAACCCAACCCTCTGAAGTAGAGGACTAAACTGTATGCTGAAACAGACACTACTGTACATCCAACCTTGTGCACTAAACTCGTAGTAAAGCAGTAGTTGGAATGGGAATGACCAGGGACCAGCATATATAACATATTTCTCACGATGCCAACAGCAGGTGCCAATATACATATATATATATATATATATATATTTTTTTTAATAGATTCTGGATATATAAATTGCTATACTCAAGAATGGTGAGATGTTACTGAATCGACCCTTCCATCTTAAGTAGGTAATACGCTGTAATAGATAAAGTAATACACTGCATACGGTTAAGTTCAAACTGTGATGTGAAGTAGGTACTTTGTAACAATGGGTACGGGAAGCATGATAGTTCTTAGACAGTTCAGCATGGTTTGTAGTTGAATCCTAGGTAACCCTTAAACACATCTTAACATTTTGCAAGTAATGTAGAGTCAATTAGTGATAAGTGACTTCAAGAAGAGTCAAGAATCTCAACTGGGGAAAATTCAGCATGTTCTGCCGAAAAGTTCAGGGATGTGGGAAACCCTCTAAGAATCATATTAATTTCTCTGTGCAATTCAGTGTCATTGATTATTTTGTGTAAATTTATGTCATGATCCACATTAGGGCCTTTTCTAGTAGACTACAAAAAACTGAAAAATTTCAAGTGGATGAATATTTGTTCAAGGCAATGTGAACTATAGTGTTATTAGCAGGAAATGGTAAAATATATCACCCTCGCACCACCAGGGTCTGGGTCCGATTCCCACCTCAGGTCTGTGTGCATGGCGTGATCTTCCCATGTTTGGTGGGTTTCCTCCCACAGTCAAAAGACATGCAGATAAGGCTAAATTTCCCATAGTGTGTGCCCTGTGATGGACTGGCACCCTGTCAATTTATCTCTGCATGCAAAACATCTCCTGTATCATTAAAAAAAATATCCAGAATGCACCTTTATCGTAACCCTAGCCGTAGTGTAGTAGCTTCAGGGTAATCTTGTACTGTATTTATTAGCCCCCCCCCCCCCCCCCCCCCCCCCCCATATCTGGTCTTTTCTGGTTCTTGTACCTAGGTTGCACCAACTCTCTCTCTCTCTCTCTCTCTCTCTCTCTATCTATCTGCTGCAGAGCTGTCTGCCTGTCATCGGTCCTATGTAGAACTCTCAGAGCGAGTCTCTTCCCCATACGCTCATGCACGAACTTTCATTCTCAAGGCTATTTACCTGTTTCTGCAATAGTGCATCGAGATAAATGAGGTGTGTATTTGTGTGTAAGGGAAAGATATGGAAAGATAGAGGAGCTCAGAACTCCAGAAGAAAGAGGCTTGTGCTGTCAGAGCGATGCAGCAGCAACACAAACAGGGCTCGAGTCATCCTGGTTGTTTGTGTCAACCTCCAAATCCCTTGTGAGGAGACAGAGGCAGGGCGGGAGGGGCGCACATCTCCCTTTCTTTCCGAGGGAGAGTGGCAGGGACGTAGGGGCAGCTGGCTGAAATGGCACCGCTCTAAAGACCGCCTTTGTGAGGAAACAACAGCTCGCACAGCGTGTCTTGTTGTAGAAGAGGAAAGAATAGGGGGCAAACTACCTAGACATTTTCCTCCACAAAGGATCGTGAATGTAAATAAGGATTATGGCTGTAAATAATGATGTAAGCAGCATGGTGGCTTAGTGCTTAGCACTGTCATCTTGCACCACCAGGGTCTGGGTTCGATTCCCACCTCAGGTCTGTGTGCATGGCGTGATCTTCCCATGTTTGGTGGGTTTCCTCCCACAGTCAAAAGGCATGCAGATAAGGCTACATTTCCCGTAGTGTGTGCCCTGTGATGGACCGGCACCCTGTCCAGGATGTGCCCCGCCAAGTCTCCTGGGATAGGCTCCAGGCCCCCTGTGACCCTGAATACAGGATTAAGCGGTATAGATGATGAGTGTAATGTTATCATGTTTGACTACAACCACTGACTCAACATATATTTACGTTTTGAATTGCCCCTACACAAGACACATAACACATCATTATCTGCTTCAACGTACTGTATTTCCCGTAATACACTCTCTGTCACAACTCTGCTCCAGGATCAGTCACGTGACCAAGTTCTACAGTATAATGAACTTGAAAACACTTGCACAGCTTCTCATGTCTTGAACTTGAACCTGAACTTTCATTAACTCATAGCGAGGTCTTACTCCTAGCGACGGTATCACGGCTCCTGTCGATTTGTACGCTCAATCAGAACACGAACTTTGTTCATTTCCTGGCCTCCGGTTTTGTCTGACTGTCTAACTGTTCTTTTTTAATGTAGTTTTGTGAATTTGCCCTCCCTGTTTGCCTGCTCCGTGGCTCCTGCTTTTGCATATAACTCTCAGGGTGATTCCTGGGAAAATAAACGTAATCGACTCGTCAAATCAAACAAGAGCAGGTTAAAAAAAACAAAAAAAAAAAACGGTAATGTCCAAAAGTCTTGAGCCACTCGTCATTAAAAAAATGGCTGTTTACTGTATGTACCGACCTCGGCAGCAACCTTATCTCCCCTCTCGTCTGTTCCAACCACTGTGTGGCTTAACAAACAAAACACATTCCTCTGAAACAGGATTTGTACAGTGACTGGACTGGAAATAAGAGCCAAAAAAAAAAAAAAAAAACATCCTACAAAAAAATCTGACGCCTTAGAAGCAAAATATCAAGAGTTGCTCAAGACTTTTCTCTACCTCTGTTGCTAGTCTCTGGTATGTGTGTAATGCATTTCTAGCAAGTAATGCACTGTACTTTCTGCAACAAGCCACAACAGAGCATCGGCTATAAACACCAACATGGCTCACGTTTTGGAAACTAGTCCCTGGATCACGTCCGGCTTTTTCCACAGTAATACTTTGCAGTGTTCGCGTCTGGATCTCAGAACAGGCTGATAACTCCTGGTCTGTGGCTTCATCCATGAACAAAACAACTACAGTAGTATTTAAAGGAAGAATGATTGATCTACTATTAATGCCTTCCTCCATAACGACTAGTAGAGGGAAACCTGAAATTGAAAACCTACTTGCAAATACTCGACTTGTAATTGCAGATTAATTATTTGCTTGAATGCCTGGTTGAAAATGTCATCTTTTCTTTTTTTTCTTTTTCGACCAGGTTATGCTGGTCCTGCTCAGGGTCACAGTGGACCCAGAGCCTAAAAATAGACCATCCACTGACAAGCATGTTGTAGAGCCCAGAAGAAACCAATGAGCCAGTGAGTACTGTACATGCGAAGCTCCACCCAGACTGCCATGCATATGATTCAGTGACAGTTTAGCTGAATATATACAAATATTTGTTATGTACTGTACAAAAAGAATTTGAAGAGCTTCAAACGAAAGAGTTTTAATTAACGAAAACGGAAGAGTCTTAATTGATGGAACGACAGAGGTTTTAACCTCACATCGTTCTGCACAGCATTAAAGGTAGAGTTAGTGATTCTGGAGAAAGACTGTCGATGCACACGTTTCGCTAAATTCAGCCAATATGTCTGCACGGTCCACTGGCTCTCATTTCAGTGTGCGGACTGAAAAAAAAAAAAAAAAAATCTGGTGCTTGTACAGGCTCTGTAAATGCGAAATAAACAAAATGGTAGAACCGCACTACATAATGCTGATCCAGTCAGTCAGTGACGTGGAGATCAGATGGTCAGTGAAAGATGCACCCATAGATTTGGAAACATGCTAAAGTGCATATCCGATAAACAGCCAAAGAAGATAGGAGCTATCGGATAAACAGGCAAAGATGAGAATTTCTGATGGGTACCATTATAGTTTTGCTGTTTTACACAACCAGTAGATCAGTATTGCGTTGCACTCCTTGGTAGTGTTTAGCTACTGTAGCATTCAGGTATATGTGTGTATCATGTAGCATTAAATTACTCACTCATGGATACGGGTAAAGAATTATGCAATCATGGCATTCTTTAAATGATCTGAATTAAGTTTATTTGAGCTTCAAAACCTTGTGTGACCAACTCGAGCTTGGTTTCTGGCTGAGCGCCGGTTACTCGGCACATATAACGCACGGGCCGTTTTTTTGTTAATCCCTTTACGTGGGGCAGCGATACAGACACCATAGTATTGTTTAAAAATGAAGCTCTGTCAGCGCTGTGATCCGAAAGTGCTAGTAGCCTGCCAACGTTACATTAATTCCCAGCTGGCGTTTAGCCAAAGATGTAATGAGCAGCTTTTAACGCAGGATGTTTAAAAATTTAGGTGAAGATTTCATTTCTAGCATTTATTTTAAGAATCAGTTTATTCTAGGGCGG
Organism: Clarias magur; assembly: GCA_013621035.1. Classification (NCBI taxonomy): domain Eukaryota; kingdom Metazoa; phylum Chordata; class Actinopteri; order Siluriformes; family Clariidae; genus Clarias; species Clarias magur. The sequence continues at coordinate 1,158,595 of QNUK01000009.1, read as the reverse complement.
CACGGTGGTGTAGTGGTTAGCACCGCCGCCTTGCACCTCGAGGGTCCGGGTTCGATCCCCGGCCAGGCTCGATTCCCGTCTCTGTGTGCATGGAGTTTGCATGTCCTCCCCGTGCTTGGTGGGTTTCCTCCGGGTACTCCGGTTTCCTCCCACAGTCCAAAGACATGCAGGTTAGGCTAATTGGCGTTCCCAAATTGCCCGTAGTGTGTGAATGTATGTGTCCGTGCCCTGCGACGGACTGGCACCCTGTCCAGGGTGTACCCTGACATGTACCCTAAGTCCCTTGGGATAGGCTCCGGGCCCCAAGTGACCCTGAATACAGGATTAAGCGGTATAGAGGATGAGTGAGTTTATTCCAGAATAATATAATACAACTGATTGGATACTAGTTAGTTAGTGTGCTTTCATATCATTGATTTAATGAGGCTGTATATTAATATTAACCAGCTACAGTAGCTCAGGCATTAGTGTTCGTTGCCTTGGCAACGCACGTCCACGATTATCGCAGGTGGAACCGCTGAAGGAGCAGTGAACGGCAACGATGCATTTGTTTAAGCTTCCGAGCTCAAATATCAACAGTCTTTCTCCAGATTCAATTACTAAACCTTTAACTACAGAGTCACAGTAGCTTTTGGCTCCTCACTGTGTCAGTGGAGAGCTGCTGATACGGGTTTTATGTGGATACATAGTCAAGCACCGCTGCAGCAATACACAGAGGTAAACTGTGAATAGAATGCACACTCCGATATAAATCTTTACCGCGCTCTGGGTTTGTTTACAGCAATTTCCTATCTGCTGTTCCGAGCCTAGAGTGAATTGGACATAAATAAATTGCATTGCAAAAACGAAGCTTCTCGCTATAGATAGATGTCATTAACAGGCACGGATGGAAAAATAAAAAAACGAGTGGTTATTCGTGTTACTGTAGCCTGGCCAGTGTCTTATGGCCGTTTCCACCCACAGTACTTATTTAACGCTTTTTTTTTTTTTTTCCCCTTCTGCACTATTCTTTGTAAACTCAAGAGACTTTTCCGTACTCATACCAGACCATCTGGCACCAACAAACCATGCAACACTACAAGTCACTGATGTTCTGATGTTTCTAAAGTGAGTTAATTTAACGTCCATATGTTTTCAATTTTCCAGGCCTGTCAAGGAACGCCAAAGGCAACTTGCCGTTTAAATCTACAACCAAGAATTGATATGTCAACGAAAGGGGTTAGCGCATAATAGCCTTAATCCGAAATGAGACGGAAGAAGGGGCGGATTTAGGACACTGGATCGTTCTGTAATCATGCTTTTAGACCGGGAGGGGAAGCACATTCCCTTATACCGCCCTACAAATCGAGTCCTGAATAGCAGATCAATTCATCTTATGACAATCAGAGCAGTCTAATCGTTTATAGTCCGTACGAGGTAATGACTTTCCTAATAATATTTGTCGTATAGCATTCCCTTAAAGGGCCTCACTTAGACTTAATGATATAAATAGGCAGACAACATGAATGCATCAGCGGCGAGACAGTGCTAGTCATATCACACAGCCATGAACAGAACAGATAAATATCTACTGGGTGTGAAGGTTTTGACTGAGGCTGCCATTCACACCGCTAAAATTAGCAGAGGCGATGTTGTACCGAACATCTTGAAACTAGGTTGTGGCATTTTAATGCCTGACAATGTCGAGTGATTAATTTTAGGTAGGAGCAGTGGAGTACCTGACGGATCAATCTTACGTCTATGGCCGGAAATACACAGAGGAGGTAAAAAAAAAAAAGCAATTCTGTTCCTTTAGGCTGTTCAAGAGGGAGGGGGGGTAAACACATGGTACATGATACAGTACTTAGCGTTGCAGGATGTTGGTTTGAATGTATTACAAATAGTGTTAAATTTGTGCTTTTCGGGACGACCGAAAGTAAACATGTACTGCATGTGAAGCAGTTGATAGGTAAACTCATCAAATGTGTCTAGTGTTGGAAAACAGCCACAAATATCTTTTTCAAAATAAATACAGTTCATATAGTACGTCAGCACCTAAACACGATTGCATGAAACATGTGGAAATACTTTAGAATTTTTAATAAATGCCTTGGCGGCTAGGTGGCACGGTGGTGTAGTGGTTATCACTGTCGCCTTGGACCTCCAGGGTCCGGGTTCGATTTCCCGTCTCCGTGCGCATGGAGTTTGCATGTTCTCCCCGTGCTTGGTGGGTTTCCTCCGGGTACCCCGGTTTCCTCCCACAGTCCAAAGACATGTAGGTTAGGCTAATTGGCGTTCCCAAATTGGCTGTTGTATGTGAGTGTGTGTGCCCTGCGATGGATTGGCACCCTGTCCAGGGTGTTCCCCGCCTTGTGCACATAGGCTCCAGGTCCCCGCGACCCTGAATACAGGATTAGGCGATATATCTTGGCGGCTTGGTGACTTAGTGGTTAGCACTGTTGCCTTGTCTCTCCAGGCTCCGGTTGAATTCCCACCCGATTCCGTGTGCATGAAGGTTGAATGTTCTCCCCGTGCTTGGTGGGTTTCCGGTAAACAAATAAATAAATAAATATGGGCAAACATCCTCTTAATGCTATCATTTGTCCAGGTATTTTGCTATTAATATTTTGCTTTTTAATCAAATCGCACAGCCCTACCTAGTCATATGCTATGGACAGTACTGTGCAAAAGCTCACTTCATCATATTTTGCTTCCAAAGTGGCAGACGTTCTATTTTTTTATGTAGTCTTGACGAAGAGTTGTCCAGGCTTCCTGAAGGACTTTCTTGGCTCTCATTTTTGGCACTTCCAGTCACGTCCCTGTACCCGACCAGCTTCAGAGGAATGTTTCTGGCGTGTTAAGCCACACAGTGACCTATGAATCATTCAAGTATACACATAAAAAAAAAAAAGATCTAACTTAAGGACCTAACTGGTGATGCTGAATGCTGAGTGGTTGGAACAGACGGCAGGGGAAATGAGGCCGCTGCTGTGGTTGTTACATACATTTTTAAATGGGACCATCAGGCAGTTTGCAGCCGGTCGCAGTAAAACCTTTGTCCCCATTTCTTTATTTTAATCAACATTTCAAATAATAGGAAGGAATGAGTTATGGCTCAAAACCTTTGAACAGTACTATACATCATATTTCTTTGGACGGTGGGAGGAAACCGGAGTACCCAGAGGAAACCCGCCAAGTACAGGGAGGAAATGTAAACGGCAGAGTTTTAAAAGGTGCAAGGCGACAATGCTATCAACTAAGCCACTATGCCACCACAACCCTAGCTTAGAAATAAAACTTTTACTGCCGGTTAAATTCTAACCAACGAAGAAAGAATTCCAGAGGGTTTCTGCAGTGGAACTGGTTTCAAAGGGAGTACCATTTCCACAAATAAACCAACCATGTCACCAACCTGGTTATTTAGCAGGAAAAGTCCTTATAGACAATATTTCAATTTGAAATGATTAAAAAGCCATTTGTCAGGCCTCATTTTATGGAGTCCAGGAAGGCGACAAAGAGTCTTCTTAAATAAGGAACATCAATAACATCAGTTTTTCTCCCAGCCTTACCGTGACACAGAGAAGAAAAAACACTACATTCCTCTGGGGTATTTCAGGAGGGCTGGGGGCACATGGACAAACAACCAAACCTCACTCTGTATGATGCATATTTCACCCAGGGGTGAGGGAGCTGGAAAAAAAAAAAAAAACCTCTGCGGTTCAGGTGGGGATGGTTACTGCAGCAACGTGCCAGTCCAAAGCACGGAGTGCAGGCTTGTTTGGAAGTGCCCTTCAAAACCTCTCGGAAAAAACACATGAGTCTGATGCGTGATGCACATGAGCATCGATTGAGCTGAACTCTAACGCCGGCGTGAAAGAATTAGGACAGGAGTGAATTGATGCTTCCAGATTATTCTGTGTATTAACACACCGTACAGTAAGCTATAGGAGACTCAGACTCGTCTCACTCTCTAATGGTTGCTAGGTTACAAACTGGGACGTGGCTTGACACATACTAAGGGGCTGCTGCTGATTTCATCAGTCTCCCATCTGCACAATATGAGATGCATCTCTCTCTCTCTCTTTTTTTTTTTTTTTACTTGTTCCTGCTTCACAAAGAAGAGGAAAGTTTTTAATTTGAGAGTCGCGATCATTCTTTGGATGATTTTAGACTCGTTTTCAAGCAGCGTTTCCTTAAACATCAGAGAACTGTTTAAATCAGTCCCGCCTCCTCGCTTCACACTGGTTTGAACTATTTATGAAAAACAACATCGGCAAATGTAATCAGTCAGGCTGAACTACTTTACCCATGCATGTGCTGGCGTGGCGCGCAGGTCTGTATTACCGACATCCTAAACCATTAACTCTAATTTGCAAACACCATGCAAAAATATCCTGCAGAGCGCCCGGCCTCAGCAGTAACGGGCAATCTGAGACCATGCTTCTCTCTTAATGAGCAAGGAAGGGCTTCTGCGCACATGTCTCTTTCTTTCTAACTTTCCCGAACTTCAAACACGTCAGCCTGCTTTCCCAGATTTCTTCCACTATCCAAGCACCTGTTTTTAAAGGAAAACTTCACCCTGGAAATATGCTGACATTAAATAGTGAAATCATATCATATCCTTAGTGATTTTTGTGGTTTTTACGTGAATATGTGCGACAACGATCTGACTAACGTCTAAAAAAAGAGACAGAGCTTCTTTTCTTATCTCGTGATTTTCCAGTGATGTTAAACACCGTGTGAATGAGAAAGCCAGTATAAATCAAGTGGAGATGCTGGTGCTCAAACTGCAGTGCCAGTTTATACAGAGATGTGTTTATTTATGGCATAGACTTGGCTCGGCCTAGTTACTGGTCTAAGAGATGACAAGCACCATGGCATTGATGGCGCTATTGGAATGCACGTTGAAGGATTTGGGAGCTGAAGCGTTCCTGAACAGAATACAGATGAGCAGGGCAACGAACCGCATCGTTATTCTCATGTAGGGATGAACAACAGGTTTAATCTGTCACTATCACCACTGTTATACGGTATTCTGGGTAATACAGGAGAATGGACAGCTGTCAGGGTTGAGGGTTCGATTCCCGCCTCGGGTTTGTGTGCGTGGATGGTTTCCCTCTGGGTACTCAGGTTTCCTCCCAGAGAGATATAGATTTATCGGTGTTTCCAAATTGCCGATAGTGTGTGTGTGTGTGTGTGTGTGTGTGCCCTGCGATAGATTGGCCGCCTGTCCAGGGTGTACCCCACCTCGTGCCCAAGTCTCCTGGGATAGGCTCCAGGCTTCCTGTGACCCTGAATAAATGGATGAAGACATTTTTTTTTCTTTTTTTCTGTGTGTATTTGAACTTCATTCTGTTTTGTATTTCTGTGTGTACGTATGTTTGAAAGCACTGACACTTTAGAACTGAATAACCCATACCGAGACGAGCAGCGTCTAATGTAGCCATCGTCCATCCGTAGGGCCGCTGTCGTGATTGCTCTCGAGTACGGACAATATTGCTGTTTGTCCACCGGTCAAATGAAAGCACGGAATTAATCTGACCAACACAGCGGCATTTTCATGCCGGAGCGATAATGGAGCTGAAAGACGTCTGCGCGCTTTTCCAACACCACAGGTTCATTCATTACCCGCAGAGGGATTTCAGAGAATTCTTGAATAAAGTGGTTAACGTGCTAAACCAAAGCAAATGTGTCACAAATGAATCACGCCTGTATGGCTCTTTCTAGAAGAGAACATTTAGACTGCAGATAAAACTGTAGATTTAATGTTTTTCTTTTCCTTTTCCTTTTTTTTTAATGTGCCTTACAAAAGTCTTAAGCAGTCTTAAGAGTAAAAAAAAAAAAAAACGATGGCTTTGTCGAAAGTGATAAATAAAAGTATTGAGGTATTAATTAAAATTAAATTACTTCCTTGTTCAGTAAACCATGAAAACGAATAAAAAAATTTTTTTTTGTAAAAAAGGAACCAAATCACAATTAGCCTTTCCAAGGAAAATGTGAAAATTGTTTTTCGCAGTAACCTCACCAAAAACAATGATTATTCCTGAGAAAATGAATTCATATTTAATCTAAGAAACGTGTAATATCGATGATCGCTCGGACGTTTGGAAGATTCGGTTTTCTGCCATGCAGCTGGTCTCATTGCAAGAGATGCCTGATGACACAGCAGTGATTTCTTTATTTATTTTTTATATTTCCTCATTGAATAAGATTTGACCATTCAATCTGCACATTTTGACTTGGCCCAGGTTTTAACACCAGATGCCCTTCCTGATGCAACCCTCTCCGTTTTTATCTGCATCAAACGGTTGGATTTGGGCCACTGGATATAAAACACGGGTCTTTTGCAAGACAGACAGGAAGTCTTCCACTGACCTCCAGCCACTAAAGCCAGCAGTGCAACGAACTACAGTATAAACCTGTCAAATTAGACATTTAATTAAACTTCGGAAGACTCTTTCTGTTATCTATTAAGATAAGGGAAGTGTTTATACTGTAGCTGCTGTGATTTATCCTGCACACCTGTAACTCAAAACTGCTAAACATTTAGATTTTGTTAAGAAATTCAAAACTGAAATAGTCGATGAATCCCTGTAGTATATATAAGAGGAATAACTCTCTCCCCTCTCGCCTTGTTGTGAATAATTCCCCTCCTCTTATAACACATCCAAAAGGTTTTTACTCGTTACAACGGAGTGGCCAGACCTCACGGTAGAAATGAAAGCATGTCTATGTAAAGCGCTGTTACCCTGTATTACATCATGATGGTTATTATCATTATATTTATTCCCACCATTATGCCAGCCTATGATTTACATTTCCTTCAAATTATAGTACTGAAGCTCAGCTCCGCTTTCCATTCAGTTCTCTCCCCTGAGACCCTCAATTTAATCCTGGTTACTGCAATCACGAATGACTTGTTACTTCCAAAAGCCTAATGTTTAGCCCAATTAGGAAAATGTGATTAACGCGCTCCTTCAAACACAATAACGGAGTTGGTCTTCTAGTGCAGTGCGTCTTAAGTTCCGTATAGTACATTCGCATTCGTATATAGTCAAGTGAACACCGCGGCCTTTACAACAAGCTCTAGGAAAGAAACCACTGCAAAATGAACAGTTTCTTGGGTTTGACGTTTTTTTTTTTTTAATGGGTTTTGTGTTATTTTATAAACTCCTGATTTGACCAAATACCAAATAAACTGATTGCTATTTACGGTATTTTTTTGCAACAGAAATAAAAGCAACATCAAGTTTTAAACCATATGGTACTAATGTTTTAACTAAGCAACGCTCGGAAATGATTTTGATGGAACAACCCATCACAGCTTTCATGTGTCTTGGCATGCTCTCCACCAGTCTTCCGCATTGCTGTGGGCAAATTTATACCACCCTTGATGCAAAGAATTCAAGCAGCTCAGCTTTGTTTGAGGGCTTGGTGACCATCCAACTCCCTCTTAAACACATTCCAGACGTTTTTAATGGCGTTCAGATCTGGAGATTGGGTTGGCCATGACAGGGTCTTGATCTATTGATTGACCTGGCTGTGCGGCATGGATCATGACCTTTTGGGAAGAAAAAAAACAATCCTCAGATTTGGGGAACAGAGTCAGAGCAAACGATCTTCCAGGATAATGTTGTACGTGGATTGATTCAGGCGTCCTTCACAAAGATAAATCTGCCCAATTTCAATTCCACCCGTGGTCATCACCGATCCTCCTCCACATTTCACAGTTGGTGCAAGACACTTGGCATTGGCCAAAGCTGAAAATCGGACTCATCAGCGATGATGACTTTTTCTCCAGATCTTTCTACTCCAATCCCTTCTCATAAAATCTCAGCCTCGATCTTCTTTGCATCTCAATGATGACCGGCTCTTTTTCTGGCTCTCCATGACTTCAGCGCTGCCCCCAGGAGCCTGCTTCAAACCATCCTCACTTCAACCCAGCTTCAGGTTGCCACTGTGTTTGAAGGTCACTTGATATCATCCTACAGTTTTTTGAGTGACATTTGAATGAGTTTGCAGTGATCCCTGCCAGTAGAGATTCATTTTCGCCCTCTGCCAGTTTGTAGCTTTGTTGTTCGCGCTGTCTGGCTGCTTGACCTTGTTCTTGCTTACTGCTGTCTTTGAAATTTTAAGGATGAAGCAACCTGACACTCACCGTATCCCTGTGCCAATAAAGTAAGGATTTAACCCTTCTTTCCCCTCTCACTCAAAAGCTTTCATTTCAAGTCTTTTGGCATGGTCAATGGTTATTTTATAAAAAATACAATTACCTTTGAGGTACTCCTTTTTTTTTTTTCTTCTTCCATCCTGCCGCTCATATTGCCAGAGGAGGGTGATAATAACAGCAGTATTTTTTTAATGCTTTTTTTCAATGAATAAGATTTGACCATCAAATCTGCTCATTTTCACTTGGCACCGTTTTCATGCCAGATGCCCTTCCTGACTCAAACCTCTAATTTTATGTGCTAACTATCAACCTGTCAAATTACATGCCTTGCACATTAACAACAAAGTTATTATGATTCTTTCACCGCTCTTTCACATTTATTTAAATGCACCAAATGTCAAGTTAACAAACCTAACAGTTTGTTTAGTAAAGCTACAGTTACTCAAATAATCACTTTTTACAACCATGGTGAGTAGAAAAGCATCTCAGAATGCATGAAATCTCTGGGGTGGATGTTTTTTTTTCTTTTCGAAAATGGAAGAAGGCCATGGCAAGAACAATAATCTGAGGCTACACTGGGCACAAACACCCGGACTGAAAAGCTAAGACCTGGAGGTGAGGAGTAGCTCAGTGGTTAAGGGATTTTGATCACGACTATTGATCAGACGTTGGCAGGTTCAAACCTAGCAACACCAAGCTGCCGCTGTTGAACCCTAAAGAAAGTGGTAAACCTAAGAAGTCTCATACTGTATAAGATTATACCGTGATTACAGTCACGCAAATGTCTCGTTGCTGTCACTGATAGGTCTGAAGAAATGTCTCCAAAAAAAAAAAAAAAAAACAGAAAGAAAGCTCTTTTGCAACCATGATGAATATGAACAGTAGTGGAAAAGCAAAAAGAAAGCGATAAGCTGAGGAATTGTAAAATTGCACAAGACCTTTGTCTTTCTGGTGCGTCTGCAATTTCTTTTCTCTGACAGGGAAAAAAAAAAAAAAAAAATAAAAAAAAAAAAAAAAGAACTCATGTTTTTCTGCAGGCATTCCATCCTGATGATTACATCTAGTCTGGGGAAAAAATAGATCAGTAAACTACAGTACATATTCTCCAGAATATAGTGTGAGAAATGGAGGGAACAGAAGTGAATTTATACTGTTCAGATCTGAGTGAGTGGGCTCTTAAACTGGCTGAAATTAGGCTGAAGAACTATACAGAATGAAAAAATCATGCGAGCAGCTGAGAGGCACAAATCCTAACCCTGCCATGTGGAGGAGCCATAAAAGCAGCGCAACAACAACAACAACAACAACAACGCATCTTAAGTCATTGTGTCAATGCAGCAAAGTGCACAGGAAACACTTTGGTGTGTAAAAATGCCTATAAATGAAAAATCCGAGTTAAACTAGGAGAGCTGCATTGGAAGACTGGCTAGGACAATGACACAGCTCTAGCTTCAGTACATTTCTATTATTGTTAAATATTTGATTGAGGACACTGCCTCTAATTGGCTTCATGCCTTTTTATTAACAGCATTTAGTAAGAATATTTGTATACATGATGACTGATAGATGGGCGGCGGAGTGGCTAGCACTGTCGCCTTGCACCTCAAAGGTCTGGGTTCGATTCCCGCCTTGGATGGAGTCATCATGTCCTCCCCGTGCGTGGTGGGTTTTTCTCAGGGTGCTCCGGTTTCCACCCACAGTCCAAAGACATGCTGATTGGCTTAGTTGCTACAGGAGTAGTGTGTTAAAGAATGTGTATGTGTGCCCTGCGATGGATTAGCATTCTGCCTCATGCCCTATCTCACCTAGGATAGAATCCAAGCCCCTGCGCGAGTGAGTGAGTGAGTGACTAATATTTGTCTTTAACTCAATTTGCCAAATTTCTTTCCTCAGGCACAAAAGGTTGTTCATACTGTAGCTAAACTTTGTTACGTCAAAAATCATTATACATACTCTTGTTTTTTTTCGCAGGTTTTAAACTTTCATTAGAACTTGTTTTGTAAGTGCCATGATGCAATTCCTGGTAATATTTACGCTACGACACTCAAGAGACGTGTGATCGCTTTCTTTTAAATTGACGTAAGATAAAAATGTGTTTTGTGTGTGGGAAGCTGTTACATTCACAATGTCTGGGCACATTTACTATTTCACGATCTGGGATTTCTGAGCTCTGTGTAAGCGTTGTGTGTGAATGGAAGAACAGGGACGATCAGATATGATCCGATATGGTGCAAAAATTGTACTATGTCACGGCGCTATAGCCAGGAAGCAAAGTGAAGCTCCAGTACAACTGGTGGAGGAGGGGTCTGACGATGCTGTGAAGTGAAAACGTTTTTGTATTATTTTTGAATGTTTGTCAATCAGCTTTCTGTACAATTCAATTCAAAATGTTTTTCTTGTTCAAATTTGCGGTCAGTGAAAACACAATTAAAGCATGAGTATTGCTATCTATTCCAAATAAGAATAATAATAAGAATAATAATAAAATCATATTTACATTGCAGCGAACACAACTGAAGGATGCTTTATCCATTTGGAACAAACTGTCGGAGGTGGAGTTATAGCGTTCTGCCAGATAATAGTAGATTTACACTGATCTAAGCAAAACAACAGCGTGTGACTCTGAGAAAAACCATGCACAAAATATTCTCTAACAGCTCATACAGGAATACTTCGTTCTCCTCTCGAAATAAATGAATAAATACAATTTCTCAGCTGCCAAAATAGCAATATTGCAGATATTTTACGGTTAAACTGCTCATTTATTTATTTGTACGCAGCTTCGTGGGTTAATGTGTTTAGATATAGAAACGGTTTAATGTTCTATTTACTGCACATCTATTATTTAAGGCAAAATGCGAAAGCGAAAGTGCTCCATTCACATCTTAATACGGACGATTTCAGCCTCGTGCAGTGGTCACCTCGGACACAAATAACGTCGGCCTGGTATAAAAAGGCCTTTCACTCAAAATGGAAGAGGAGGCGGAACGGAGAAGCAGGATTCACATGCCACAAACCTAACGATCTTTTTGAAAGGTAGTAACACCAACTTCTTACTCTTTACTAGTCCAGTCATTTTTTATGATTCACACCAGAGTTGTAGCATAGCGACCTCCTGCATTTCACACACACACACATGCACACACTCACACACACCACTGCACAGCATGCATGGCCTCACATCTCACAGTGCTGAAATACTGGGTAAAATCTAAGCCTATCTCCAAGACAGACCGGTATCTAAGAAGAAGAAAGAAAAAAAAAAGGGTTTCATGCGTGCAAAGAATTTTTTTAAAATTCTAAAATAAATTCCTTTTTTTTCCTTTCCTATTAAAGATGTATGTTCGGTTGTAAAGACCAGTTCAAAGCCCAGCACTGCCATGCCATTCAAAGTGACGCTTCGCAGCGTGTTTGTACATGTAAACATCCGAACTCCATTCCATGACCATAAAAATGTCAAGCACAAAAACCCTCAACGAAACATGAACACATTTTTAAAAATGTAAATAAAACAGAAGAGGGGCACTGCAGGAGTGAATAACATCATGGAAATGAAAGGAACAGTGGATTTGACAATTACTCTGTACCACCTGACTGTTGATATTATTACAGTACATCTCGCGTTGCCACCGCAGGTCACAGGCGCCCTACAGTGATTGTATGTTTCCATATTAAGAGTCAATAGCGGTCTATATAACACTTCATACATTTTAATGCAATTTACCACAACGATCGAGAACAATATCAGATACTGTCACAACATCCTTAGTGTAGAGCACTCACGCTTGGCAGCATCATCAAGGCTCATTCCAACATATGTTTACAATGATAATATGTTGGCAAACTAAAAGATTTAAATTTATTTATACAAAGACTATATATATATATATATGTATATATATATATATATATATATATATATATATATATATGTAAAATGCATACAAAAAGAAAAATATATAGGCTTATATAGAAAATGCTTAGACTTCACAGTATTAAATAAAATAAAACAAATTAATAAAAAATGCACTCATAAAAAAACAAACAAAATTTTTTAAAATTAAAATGACTATAAAATAATAGGTTCAGATTCTGGGTTGCTGATCGGAGAGTCAGGGGTTCGAGCCCTGTGGAAGGATGGAATTCTTTTTTTTCTTTTTGGGAATAACTTGTGGATCGAATGATCTAATGTTCCGACCCAGCAGAAGGGGAAAATAAATAAATAAATAAATAAATAAATAAAAACACTTTTTTTTCGAAATCCGTTATTCTAATTCTAATGATCTAATTCTTATCAATAGTGTGAAGTTTATGCTGATATTTTAGGAATTGAAAGGAAGAAATTAGACATTTCAATAAACACAATTTCCTGTGTTTCCATCCTAATGAAGGTGAAACCTCCTTGAAAGTGTGATGCGATACGATAGACGTTATATTTATATCCGCAGACAGATTGTTTTAGCTCTACATACAGTACAGTAACACTCAGGCAGAAATGAAAACCTACTTTTGTTGCTACAATAAGCATTGGATAATGATGTGGTCATGAATGGAGAGAAAGAAAAAAAACCACACTAAATAACCACATCACTGTTTTTATTATCATAGTAGAAATGATATAAATGCAACTTATACTGTATTCTTTATTCTTTATATAAAGAATAAAGAATCCGGACCAAGTGTACAGTATGATGTCTTGTTTTTTCGTTTTTTTTTTTTCCCGCCCTGTTTTCCCGCAATGTGAATGAACGCTCAGTCTGGATCGGGAGAACGATGCTCACCCAGTTCTCATGTAAAAATAATCCTCTTTCTCTACTGGAGTCAGGGATGCAGCCAAAAGCGGCAGTGAGTCCCCCTCGTGAGTAAGAATGAATCACACTTATTCCACCAGTATTATCACTGCTGCTGTTGCTCGCTGTGCACTCGTTTATCTGTGAAATTGTGTAATCCTTAGAGAGATTGCCAAGAATAATTTTATTATCTCTCTAAATAGCAAAATGAGCTGTAACCGGTTCTTGTAAAGCTCGGAGCCTTCGTCCTGCCAAATGTCGTTTAAAAATAAACGGAGAACACTTTCGCACACATAACTACGCGGTATATGATTTTTTACATTTTATTGATATATATATATATATATATATATTTTTTTTTCAATCAAAAGACCTTTTTAAATCAGAAGAACCTTCAGCTTCGGTTTGTCTGCGATTATACGGTGAAGGATGTGCCACGACGGCACTTTCCCAGCTAACACCATGCAGAACAAAGACACAACACATATACAGTAATGGCTGTGGATGTTCCAGCAGGAGACGTCTGATGGTCCAGCTTTGTGTCTTGATAGCGGTGTGTCTGCGTGCATGTTATGCAGCTATAAGCGAGGACGGCATGCTGAGCTGTTCTTTACTCTGTCCTAGGAGACGTGTGTAGGTGGATTGCGCAAATCAGACCTAAAGACTAAGACGGGGGATGAACACCTTTTTCAATGCTGCTTCTGATGCCCAACACACGCACACACACACACGCACACACGCACACACACACACACACGCACACGCACACACACACACACACAGTCGTCCTGTCGTTATCCACTGATTACCCGACACTACTAAATTCAGATTTCAAGTACTCTTCAGCACTCACGTATTTCCCGAAGGTTAAAACAATATTTTTAAAAGCACATTTAAAAATGAATAAAGTCTATCAAAATAAAGATGTCTTTCACGTGTACAGTGCATGTATTTCATGTATTTTATTAAATCAGATTGTTATACTATACAGTAATTTGTATAGTGTCCTCTATAGTGGATCCTCGTGTCATGACGGTTCACATTCATAATTATATGTGACCTTTATCTGACTCTAATGTGGACACGTCTGTCCTCTGAAATGGCACGCATGTACACATCGATATTCGCTCGCACCATCTGGGCTTGAACATGTCATGAGTTTGTGCGACCACTCATTCATTCCAAAGTAAGTATGCGATATTAGCAAAACTTCTGCTATGGAGGAGGACAAGCAGTTAGTCGGGTGTCTTTGCTGACGTCCAGAAGAAGGAAGAATGCATCGCTCTAACTGTTTTAGCATTATAACTCAAGTCACATGACCGCGCATAAGGTCTATGACCACCTATGAAACTGAGGGTGTCTGATCGGCTTTAAACTGTCAAGGTTTAAACATTTAGGGTTGGAACAAGCCATCCTGTCACTTCACTAATCACGTCACTACAATCCAAGAAAGTCTGTAAAAATCTTTGTTTTTTTGTTTGTTTGTTTTTTTCCCAAATGAACCGCCTTCAACAAAATAATTGACGTAAATGTATGTAAATTATGCAAGGAAGGATCGCAGAGTCCCGGTAGATGATTTGAATGGGTTTTTGATCAGAAGCAAAGCCTACAGACTTACAGGTGTGTGACACCCACACTAATGATGCCCCAAATGAAAATCCAAAACTTCATTGGCTCTGTGAGTGAATGAGTCAGAAGCTACGCTTACATACAGTAGACAATATTTCTTCAATCTGACTGAGATCATTTTGATTATCAATAATAACTTAACTGTGTTACATAAACGCTGATCTGATAAGAGGTGCATGCGTTGGTGGTTCAGTGGTAGAATTCTCGTCTGCCATGCGGGAGGCGCGGGTTCGATTCCCGGCCAATGCAACTCGTGGTTTAGGGCAGCGGTGGCTCAGAGGGCTAAGGCACGGAGTTACTGATCGGAAGGTCGGCGGTTCGATTTCCAGCTCAGCCAGGTTGCCATAGTAGGGCCCTTGAGCAAAGCCCTTAACCCGAACTGCTCCAGGGGCGCTGTACCATGGCTGACCCCAGTTATGCTGGGATATGCGAAGAAGGAATTTCACTGTGCTGTAATGTATATGTGACAAAATAAATGGCTTTACTTTACTTTATACAAAGTGCTGGGCGATGTGAAGCGTTTCATCTGCGATAAAGATGGCAGAATAAAATTAAGACTTTTACTTTTGTCTTTAACTTTGAAGTCAGGTAAGGCTTTGCATTTTCCAAATAAATGCCACCTTCTGTATTATGATTGGTTAGATGCCTAACTACCGTACATGTGAAATATGTGCCAATGGATGAGAGTCAGGAGTAAAGACTGCTGGGAGAGAGCTGTTCTTATCGGCAATAGAGGCAAATTCTTCCTTCCAGAAACGCGTCATGTCTCTTGATGTCCAAACATGTCAAACATGTGCAGAAGAAATATTTTTATTCCAATAAAAGAAAAAAAGATCAGATCAAGTGTTTACATGGTTAATATTTACCTATTGAACGCATTATGAAAAGTTTTCACAGTGTCTCTGTCTCCTTCTTGTTGAAAATTAATTCTGATCGGGCCGGATCGGGTCACACTGTTCCGACTGAGGTGTCTGTTTATTTTTGCTCTCATTTGGCTGTTATTCAGATAAATAGTGGAACATTAGGATCAGGATAAATGAATAAGTGAAGCTAAAAAAAAGTTACGCGGAATTTTGCATTTACTTATCCAGAGCGACTTACATTTGATCTCATTATACATCTGCGCAGGTGAGGGTTAAACCAACTGTGGTGACTTGGTGGTGCTGGGGTTCGAACCCGGGACTTTCCGATCAGAAGTCCGGTGCCTTAACCACTGACTGTCCTGCCACGTCTGCTTTAGCAACGCGCCAGCGCAAAATCAAGGGATGTAATGATGAAATGGAGTGAGTGAGAATAAGAGAATGTGTGAGTGCATACATAACTGAATCACTCAGGAAGAGCTACATAGGGGAGTGAGCAAAAGAGAGTGAATCAATGACATGGGAATAAGAGAGGGAATGAGCGAGTGAGTGAAAGAGTGCACGAGCAAATGACTGAATGAATAATGGATGAGCGTAAGTAAGTAAGTAAGTAAGTACAGTAAGTGACCGAGTAAAGGAGTAAGTGAGAGAATGACGGAACAAGTGGATGAGTGAGTAAATGAATGAAGGAGCAAGTGAAGAAGTGAGAATGCATTATAATGCATTTAGCTCCTTTAAAAGCAATCTGTCTTATATAATTGAAACAGTTATTACAAAAAAAAAAAAAGGGACTATTGACTGCTATTTGGTAGCTGTGAGATATGTAAGATTGTAAAATGTCCGCTAAAACAAAAAGAGTCAAACTGCTTACTGTGGTCTTTATAGGCTAATAGCCTTAAAGAGAATCACATTAGCTGGATGTTTTTAAGACCCTGCTATCATTACACACCAGATCCAATTAAAAACCATATGACTTGCATCCTTTATTGCACCACGTTCCTCATATAAAAAAAAAGAAAGAAAGAAAAAAAAAGTAGCTTGTTAATTTCCCTAAACTGATTAAAACAACACGTTTCAACAAAATATCACAAAACAAGTGTTAGCTAATTATCATTTTTTAAAAGAATTGCTTCTTTGGTCAATAGCATAAAACTAACAACTCTAATTGGATACATTTATTTCAGATGGAGTGTGAAGTGTGGGTCATAAAATTGAATAATTAGTATTAGTACGAATATATAAATAATTCTGCACATTATTAAAAGATAATAAAAAAAAGTAGTCTGACAGATTTACTGTACAGATAAGCTTCAATTCACTGCTAAAGGACAGTTTAGCCAGGATTGATCGGGATCTTACTGCTCTTATATAAAGATGCGCCCAGGCACCAAGAGTGTGATTTCACCCCTCACAGCTCACACCACTGATCTGCAGCTTTACTCAGACCTCTGGTTGCAATCCTAGGCAAAGACCGCATGCCTGAGTTCCTTCTCTCTCTGCTCCGTGTCACATTCAGAGCCGACGTCCCCGAGGGTAATCAGCGAGGGGGCTCATCGACAACTTTATGCCTGCAAATGTACCTACAATGTGCTACTAATGCTGTAGACATAATGAGCATTTAGGGGCTCTTCTTATCCAGTGCTTACAGCACACACCTTGAAATTGCCTGCTAGATATAATCTAGGGCCGGGTAATGTGGGAGTATAGGTGGGAGATGAAATGCTGATACTGCCGATGCTATTTTGGTACCTTTTCTTAAAGAGGTTAGCAGAAAGAAGAAACAAAAACAGTGACTTCGGTATCACAAGGTTCTATCTTGGCGAGGAGCTGTTTTGAGTTTCAATTCTCCAGCTAGAAAAACATATAAATGCAACTTCGTATCGATACTCTGAACATTCTCGAGACAGTTACGAGGTACATTTCCGAGGCCAAACAGATAAACCCTTATGTGACGGCAGGCCTTCAGACATCTGCCAGCCCTTCGCTCGACCAAGGAGAAGAGAACACAACGCGCATGCATTCAGCACCTCGGACAGCTCCGCTGCTCACACGGGAGGGGCGGGGCGCCTTAACTCACCGTGGCTGGCAGCGCATTATTATCCACCGTCCTGGTGTCATCAGCGCCCTATAAAACGACTGCCAAACGTCAGTCTGCTGAGTAGTACATTCTGGGTGCATGACTCACGGCTCTGCTCTCTTTTCGCTCCCTCCAAGTGTTCTGGAGATTCCCCAAAAATGGGGCAAACAGCTGAGAAGGGGCCCTCGCTGAACCCGGTCTGTGGATTGAAGACCCATGGATGGCATCTTTTGCAACAGCTCACCTAATTCTCACTTCACCAGCCTCTACACCGAGTTACTCACCCTAACCCTTTTTCATCTTACGCTTTAATAAAAGTACACTTTATTCCTCACCCTGCTGTTCCCACATCTGTGTTCTGGCCTACGCTGTCACAACACTTTACACCATATTATTCTGTAAGATCAAATGTTATTTTGTATAATAAGGCTCCGTGTGAGTGTTTCTCATGATCACTTAATCTCATCAAATTATTAACAAATGGGACGAATGAATACGTTTGGAGTCTATCAAAACAGCATTATAAACAGTAAGATAATAATAATAAAAAAACAATATCTTAGTATGTGAAAATATTTTGCACATGGTTAAACGTCTAATTTTCTATGAGGTAATTATATAACACAATGATTCAGGCTGCTTTAGATACATTTACATACAATACTTCACGCTGTAAATGTTTCCAATCTATTGGGAGATCATTTAAAATCTTTATACAAAAAAAATAAAAATAAAAAATCTGAATTATGATGGCCTTAATCGTTCAATTAACTTTAATAAAACTTTTACACGTAAGGTTAATAAGAATATAATTAATAATAAACTGACTTTAATACGATATGGGTTTAACAATCAGGTATTTGGTTCACTGTAAGTTTATAATCTTAGAATTAAATTGCTAGATTAAACCGATTTCATTCAAGATCTGATCGTGCACTCATGGGATGCACCGGACAAAGTAGTCTGATCCACGGAGACCACAACCCACAGCACCCAAAGGACCTGTTTCCAGTGTCCTGATGCCAAACACCACAGCACACCCTCAGAGGTTTTACAGAGCCACACCCTGAGGGGGACGCACACAATACTCTGCATAAAGTTTAGTGCTGTAATATTACGCCTAATCGTGTGATTTTATACCATGTATTAATTACTGTAGTAATTTACTTCCTATTATTCTCATGAATCAAATGAAGATCAATTATGGGTAAAATGAGTTCGCAAACGATGGTGTGACAATTTCCTCTTTTGCTTTCTCTATTAAGCAAATCCGTATTATGAATATCACTTCAACTATTAAAAAATATTGTACGTGGTCTTATTTTCAAAGTCCCATTGATATTAACAATGCTGTTTCTGCCATTTCTCAAAAAAAAAGAAAAGAAAAAAAGAACAAATCTCTCCATTTATTTACCTACAATCAGACCTTGATTACTTTGAAAGAGAATCACTCAGTGGAACAATAAAAATCAAGAAATAAAGCAAACATTTATTGATTTTTGTTTTTCTTACATTTTTTTTTTTTTACATTCCTAAATGATATATCTGTAATAGTAGGGTTTGGGGTCTCATCATTCTTAAAGTTGATAATGTCCACTTAAAAATCAGTAACCCCTAGGAAAACTTTAAGAGAAAAAAATGATGAGGTTTATATGATTAACTACATTTTGACCAGAAAGAATTTTATAATACGGAGGTCACAAAATGTTTATCATAGGTCCAGCAAGCAAAAGGATTGATTCTATTCGAGAGGTGAAGAGGGCAGACCCTTGACCTCAGGGTCAAACAGAAAACAATTTAGTCTCTTGCTCAGTCTCTTGCTCCTGTCCCAACAGCATTCACAATCCTCCATGTATTCATTGGTTGATTGCCAAAGCAGATGTCACATTCCACTTCAAAGCGACAGTCCAGATTGTTTTTTATTTTGATAAAAATAAAAGATGCATTTTTTTCTTCTTAAGGTCTATATTGTGGAAAACGCTCAAATGCCCAACAGTAGAGTTCAGAGAATACAAAGGTCATGGTTAAGTGTTCCCTCATTACAGCTCCTCATTCAAGTCTCTGTGAGCAAACAATGAGGCAGTCAGACATAACGCACCATTTTCTCCCGCCGATCAATTACTCCTGTTTCTTTCTTCTGCCACCCCCTGAGCGGTGGACGCAACGAGCCCAGCTTGGCAGCAGTAATAGGATGCGCCTTTCTCTAGCATGAGCCGACACAGATAATGTCTAATCTATAGCGTGCTCACTGCTCGGCAACAAGGGTGGATCCCGCTGCGCCAATGTAGCCTCCATCCATCATGGCCACGGAGCCTGGCGTTAGGGGAGAGAGTGGCACAGTGCCCAGTATAGATCACACCGTGTCCTTCAAGGCTTGGGAAGGACTGGTGTGTGATGAGGACAGTGAATGAGAGGGGGGTGGGGGGGGATGGGTGCACACCTGCTTTGTATGGTTATGGCCGGGAGAATGCAAATTTGCATGCACAGGGTGGCATGAGCGAACAAACAGGACCTGCTGCTTGTCAAACATCTCACCAGCATCAGCACATGGACCACTGGGTATTAGTGGGAGGGAGGGGCTACAGTACTCCAGCAAACAAAATGGTGACACATAGTGAGAGGGAGAGAGAGTGAGACAGAACATGACAGAGACAGAGATATGATGCAGGCGGATGCACACGGATGCGCCAGAGATTGCGGTGAAAAGTCAGCAGAACATAGATGGATCGGCAGGTCAGGAGGAGGTCAGGATGCGCACAACTCGCCTGAAAAGCTGCTCTCAGTGGTCACAGCGGAACAAAAAGCCAGAGATTGAAGGAAGTCAGAGTACAGATATTCAGGGTTTCTAGGTTATTAACGAGCAAAACAATACACGGGTCAAAGGGCGAGGTGGAGATCGTTCCACAAGTGTCAAGTAGAAATACTGCAGCACTGCTTATAATGTATGTACTAACGCCTGAATTATTTAAATAGGTTCTCATGACCACACATTTTGGTCCAACATGAATCATGAGATTGAAGTTTCTGGCAGACAAACTATATATCTATTGCATTGTATCCATACGATCTCATCGCACATCTGAGCAGTTGAGGGTGGACGGCCTTCGTCAAGAGCCCAGTAGTGGCAACAGGGTGGTGCTGGGGTTGTAACTGGATATTGATATTCCGATCAGTAGTCCAGAATTTTAATCACTGAGATACTCATCGCTATATACAAAGCCTCAGAGATAGCCCGTAACAGACAAAAGTCATTAAACAGTTATTTTAAGCGATTAGAAACTACAAACATCTGATTTCATTCTGCCACCTTACAATTCCACTTGATCTTTCGAACGTGCACGTGTTATTATTCGCACTGTTGTTGAAATCAAACATCACAATATCGTAGAAGCAGTTGGTGAAATGATGATGATTTCTGGTTGGTAATGATTGCACCCCAAAGACACATACTGCACACAACCTTGTTAGCTCGATTAGATTCGTTAATGACAGCCTTTCCAATCAGGGGAAAGACTGCCGGATAATGATGGAATAAACGGATGGATGTATTCACAGTTTGATAACTGGTTATACTTTTTTCACAATTTATTATTATTTTTTTTGCATTAGAAGATGCAGCTGTGATTGATACAGCAGCCGTTCTCCCAGTGACTACTGTTACGGTCAGTGAGAGAAACACAGAAGTGAAATATCTAAAAAAAAAAAAAAAAAAAAAAGGGAAGTCATGTTACACCACCAGTGCATTTAAAAAAAAATCATTTTTGTAGCGACAAACAGATGACTTATTAAAAATCCAGAGAAGTAAAGTGGTCGGTAACAACACAAGACAGACCGTCGAATTGAATTACTGGCGGGACAAAATTATTGGCACCCTTCTCAAGAACGAATTGAATACCATGAAATTTGTGACATTCCAAACCAGACAGTACGCATTACTGTACAATTGCATTGTTTTTAGTTTGACACATTATTATTATTATTATTATTATTATTATTATTATGCTTACTATAATGCTGTCTGTTCCCTGCAAACCCGAAAACGTATGTAAAATTATTAGCATACAATTTAAAAATACAAAAATAGAGTAAGCGCCATGTGGTGTTAGAGGTATGCTAATACACCTTGATATATCTTATATAAACACTCAATGTTTTTTTTTTTGACCCCCATTAACTTTGATGTGATGTGTGAGAAAAGTGATTCCTCATGCTCCCAGAATTACACTTTCCCAGTTGGAGTCTGTAATATGCCCGTACCTTTAGGAAGGACAGAATCCATTGCTAGGACATCCTGGTCATTCAGTACTGACTTAATACAGTACTGACTTCATTTCAATGTCATATAACGTTGCTAAGCCTAGACCTGACCACCTGAAGCAACTTCGGGTCATAACGCTGCCTCCAGAGGCTTGTACAGGAGGCACTGCGAATGACGGGTACATCGCTTCATGCGCTTCCATTCAAACCCTGATGCATTCATCCCTCTGGAATAGACTCAATCTGGACTCATCAGACCACATGACCACATGACCCCCAATCGTTATGCTCTTTAACATAAGAAAACATTCTGTTCTGATTCCTCTGACCAACAAGTGGCCACACAGCTGTTTAGGCTCTGCACTGTGTGTGTGTGTGTGTGTGTGTGTGTATGGAAATGCTATTACTTTCACTATTAAACATAGACGTGATATCTGCTGGCAATATTAAAAGATGCAGCTTCACTAAGAATTTAACTCATATCTGATCACGGTCAAATTTCAGACTGCATTCCTTCTTTGAAGGTAACATTTCAGCACTTCAGTATCTTTCCAGGTTTTAATAATGCATTGGTCAGGTCTTTAGCCCAATATTCTCGTCACTCCAGTATTTTCTTTGCTTATTTAACGTATTTAACTTTTAATTTTCATTTCATTTGCTTGTTTATTTTTTATATCCATTACCCACATGTCAGCAGCCAGCTGTCTTTTTTTTGTTGTTGCTTTGTTTATTTATTTTATTTATTTTTTACATTTTACATTTTATTTTGCATGCGTTCGGTCTCGTATCTGTTAAACACAGCGAGCAGATTTTTGGAAATTGACAATACTGACAACAAATGGAAAAAAAAAAAATCCACATTTTAAAGGATGGCAATCTGTTTGCTTTGATTTGAAATATGTTGACGATTTTTCAAGGTATTCGTCTTCTTTTTATAGGAATATATTAGTAATTCTGGATATTTCCGAAAAACAACAACAACAACAACAACAACAACAACAACAAAAAACAACATGCCTCGTGCGCAGCTTTGAGAGAGATACAGTAGACAGCAACCCCGATCCGGATAAAGCAGTAGCTAAAAATGAACGACTTAACATTTAAGTCACATGATACGTAATGGATACATAGCCTGTGGCTGTCGGATGGAGAGTATCTATGATTGATGAGGCGTTTGTCACATGATGTAAATGTCAGAACTGTGATTGACACCAGGCGTGACACACATTTCCTCCACTTCAAATCAAATCCCTTCAGGTTCCTTCAGATCTCAAAGACCACCCTGATACCTCTAATCTGCATATCAATTCCATCAATTTCCTGCCACTCGGTGGAATGCTGTGTGTGTGTGTGTGTGTGTGTGTGTGTGTGTGTGTGTGTGAAGGGTGCACACTGATTGAATTTGGCCAATTGGTCAATAAGGGCGAATGGTTTGAAGGCTGCTTCTTTTTGTATTACATGTTTAAAGATAGTCGCCTGGTATCCTATGAATTGCACGGATTAAACATTTATCTCATGCATACTGAAAGGGATATTGTCCGAAACCGATCCAAATGGACCAACAGAATAATTTGATGGGCATGATTTATAAAATAACAGGGATTATTATCTGCTTTCTGCAGCTGGGGACAATCTATATTACAACATAATTAAATGAACAAGTCAAATTGAAAGGCTCCACACTGTATCAGCTTGCGATTGAATCTGTCATTTGTGTAACCTTTAGCCTTTCTTTCTTTCCTTTATGTTTCTTTCTTTCTTTCCTTGTCATTCTTCTTTCTTTCTTTCTTTCTTTCTTTCTTTCTTTCTTTCTTTCTTTCTTTCTTTCTTTCTTTCTTTCTTTCTTTCTTTCTTTCTTTCTTTCTTTCTTTCTTTCTTTCTTTCTTTCTTTCTTTCACAGACGAGCCACTGTGGAAATCCCTGCGTCAAGGTGACAATTGCAAATCCAATCAACAAAGGGAGACTGAAAAGGAAGACATGGCCTTGATAGCCTGCTTACTATGCAGAGTCACATCCTTTCTGTAATGCGAAGGCTTATCTTATGTCGAAATGCACCATTCAACATCCACGCCAACAAAGAGCTGTCCAAAGGGAGAGACACGTGAATACTACAGCACTACAGTATATACAGTACAGTACCATCCTCCTTTTTCTCTCAAGCTCCACATGGTCAACAGCATCAACAAAACTTCCACTGACCCCATCCCGCTAAAGGGCATCTGTTTGAGAGCTTGCAGGGATGAAAGCGGTTCTTTAATTATTTATTTAGCAAGTTTAATCAAAAGCTGTTCACCGAATAATCCCTGTGTGTGTTGAAAGCCCTGGTTAAATATCCACAGTCTAGATAGATTCCCATTCCCATCAGGAATGCTGCTGTGCCATTTGGATGTTTCCACTGTAGAATGGCATGTGATTCCAAAAACAGCTATAGTGTCTACTGGTAGAGAGAGAGAGAGAGAGAGAGAGAGAGAGAGAGAGAGAGAGAGAGAGAGAGAGAACCCAGACTGCATGGACTATTTAGCAAATGCTGTTAAATTCGGCAGCAACTTCTCCATGTAAACGTCTTTGCAACTTTTCTCCCTTGCATACAGTACATTACATGACACAATTATATTCTATGTTAGTTTTTCTATTAAAAATGTTTTTTATATGGAATTACAGTAAATATTCCCAATGGGATATTTCCTAGGGATCCAGCATCATACAGTAGGCCAACCTTTATACAGTACACACAGAAGCCAGGTGGGAATTCGTCATTACTACGTATATTATTTAGGAAATCTTGGAAACTCTGGTCAACATAAATCAGTTTCCTTTTTATTTATGGCCAATTATTTTTACTGAGATTGCCCAAAGTAAATTATTTTTATTGGGGGGAAAGCTTGTAAAAATCAATACGTTCTCAGTCAATGGGGTGTTGGTTTCATTAAAAAAAAAAAAAAAATTATTTGATTAAAGGAGTGGTAAGTCCACAGTGTTTGTTGCTATGGATTGCTTTACTTTTATAATTATTGTTTATTCAGCAGACTAATAGCTTTTGGAAATACCGAATATTACACAGCACTTTTCAGTGAAATTTAATATACATACTTCTGTAATCTTGCCAAGCAGCCATGAATGATGCGTTTGGTAACAAGGGTGAACAACCACTCTCAAAGGCTTTGGGAAATCTCAAAAGATTCTGGAGATCCTCCAATTAAAAAAAAAAAAAAAAAACATTTTTTTTTTTTTACAGTGGATGCAGAACTGGCAACATTCACATGATCCACAGCCAAATCTCCTCGTGATGAAGAAGACGATCAGGTCAAATCGTACTGTATCTCTAATGTTCCAAATAAGGTTTCCTTACATAAATAGTCCTGGACACACACACTAATAGAGAAAAACAAAAACAAAGGGTTTGTCCATATAAGTATATATATATATATATATCTGGAAGCTGATGAGCTGATGCTGGCTATGCAGCAAATGACAGAGCTGTATTTGGAAACAGGCTGTCAAGTCTATTCATCAGATTCCATGCACTGATATAAAATATGGCAAGGATAGCTGCTCTTCAAATCTGTCTCTCTAGCAGATCTGCTGCAAAGCAATATAAAGCTTGAGACCCCTCCCAACTTGATCTATAAAGAGTGGAAGACCAAAGCATGCGTGCAGGTTGCATGGAGTGCTGCAGAACACCATGATGCCAATCATGGCTGCAAACATTAATGTAAGAAGTGACCTCGATAGTAAGGACGCAATAGCAAGAGTCACATCAGTGTGGGCAAAAGATGGCATGGACAAGACATGGCATGAGAACTTACCGTGGCCCCCTCTAGTAAGGAAGGGCATCCTGTTAATGGCGATGGGTACAGTCCCGTGCTTGTTATGGAAGTGGTGGACGTGATGTGTGGTGCTCAGGCTGGAAGACACACGAGCATTGGCTGTTCTGTCTGGCAACGAGACAAGCAGGACCAGAGATAATGCCAACCTCCACCAGGTGCCTAGGCCCATCAAGCCTGTTCCTCCAAACTCCCAGCCCAGAAGCAGCACCTCCAACTTGGGGCAGGAAGTACCACACCAGGCCCTACCACCTCCCATCTGTCCCAGCTGCTGCACAGGAGACATCTCAGAGAGGGAAGCCCATGTCGGCCATTATCCACAGGACAGGTAAACAACTCAGCAAAAATAACACACACACACACACATACACACACACTCAAAAAAAAAAAAAAAAAAAAGAGAAGCCTTTAAGGCTTTTGTGGTAGGTTTCCAAACAGCTAAAAAAACATTGGAAAAAAAAAAAAAAAAAAGCCCAGCTCCCCAGTCTCTTTTAAGTCTTCCTTGAAAATCCAATGGGGAAAAAAAAAAGATCTGTTGCTGTTCTACTTGGCCAGTGTTTCTTGGTTCAATTCCCGATTATATAAAAAAAAGGCAAAGCAAATTAGAGCAGGTTTTTTTTCTGCAAATAAACAAAACAGTGCAATCTTACCGGAAACATCTGTAAAGACAATTCCCACAGGCGTTCACGTGAAACCTACAACAGCCGATACGGATGCATCAGAAGGTTCAAAATCGGCTTAATTGAGCAAAGAGAAAGTGCTCCAGGTGACTCTCTCTCTCTCTCTCTCTCTCTCCCTCTCTCTCTTTCCGCGTTCTCTTTCTTCCAGCCCCAGGTAGAGCTTACGCTCTGTTAAGACCACTCTCCCTCAGAGGGCGGCCCCTCCACTGCAGAGGAAGTGATAAGAAACATCCCAGGAGAAAAGGATAGATTATTAAAAAAAAAAAAAAAAGATGCCAAGAAAGAAAGAACGGCAAAGAAAGCTATGAAAGGAGAAAAACGATATGGGATGATAAAGAAGGGCAGCAGGAGGACGAACTCCGATGGAGAGAAAAAGCGGCGGAGGGAGAGAGAGAGATCTGCTGCAGCGCGGCAGTGGGAAAAATCAGTAAATAAATAAATAAATTCAAGCTCCCCATGAGTCCTAGAATGCGCTGGTGGCTGAAATAACACTCCTCCTTGAAGCGCTCACCTTCCAGACCATGAGCCGTAGCAGGAGAGCGAGTGAGGAGAGAAGCGACGGAGCATTCACCGCAAGCAGCCAAGAGTCTCTCTCTCTCTCTCTCTCTCTCTCACACCAGTCTCTTCTCTCTCAGCCGCTGACGCGCACTCTGTATTGATTAGCACCGCTTTCCATCCCCCTCGCTTCTCTCCTTCCTGTTCCCCGCTCTCTCTATCCTCTCTTCTCCTCTCCTAGAAACGGACACACTCCCCAAGACGCTGATGATTCCCAGAGGACAGGCGAGGAAAGATGGCAGGGAAAACTGCTTGCTGATGTTCTACGGCTTTTTTTCCCCCCCCCACAGGCTAATTAGACTCGAAAACTGTCAGATAACGCATCTTCCTTTCCTCCAACGTGAATCCTAGATGGATGTAAAAGCAGGATAGCCAGGACTGTGAGCAGAGAGCAGAGAAATGCTGACTCTTGGCTGTTCTCCATGAACGTGCAGACCAGGACACAGAGTCCTCCTTCTAAAACCATAGGCAATGACTATCACAGCATGAGAGAGAGAGAGAGAGAGAGAGAGAGAAAAGGGGAAAGAGAGCAGCGTAGTGTGTCTGTGAGAGAGAGAGAGAGAGAAGGGAGGGAGGTGGAGGAGGCAGGCAACGCAGCGCATAAGCACACAGGCAGACATAGAGACAAGCCGAAAGGAAAAAAAAAAAAAAAGTATTAGATACAAGGGCTCGCAAACACCCATGCCAACAAATCAGAGCTAATGTTGACTCACCGTAGCGTCTGTAAAGACACTAAGACTGTAGTGTAGCGCGTCCAGATTTAGCAGAACTGTGACGGATGAAATCAGTCTCTAAGGAATTTTTGGAGGGAACGAAATCAAAAAGATTTCGCAGGTCGTTCAGTTTTACCGTATGCACGTGGAGCTGGAAGCTTTCACAAAGACATCCTCTGCATCGTTTGGTTCTCCTTGATGAAAGAATAATTTACACCAGACCTGATAGAAAGAAGGCTCACTTTTCTTTCTTTCTTTCTTTCTTTCTTTCTTTTTTTTTTTTTTGCTCTTCAGTTATCTCAATTCCTGACGCCACAGTGCAAAAGCGTTTGTGATTAGTTCTCTTAGCAAGGGCTTGTCATATTCCAAAAGAGCTGTCCCTGCTATTGAGAGCAGGGTGCTAAAATGCAAAAAGAGTCAAGAATTGTGAAAGAGAGATTAAAAGAGGGAGTACAAAGGCAGCAGAATAGAAAGGAAGACTGACTCTGTGCAACCCCATACATCAGATAAATCAACCAGGATAGAGATCTCAGTTAGGATTGCCTCACTGGTTGAAAAAAAAAAAAGGCAAGAACAGAATGGAGGCAGTGCCACCTTTCATGATGACAGGAGGGGAGAAGCGGGCCATTACTCAGCCACAGAGAGAGAAATAGGGGAGCGGACCGTCGCTAGCGAGCCAAGGCTGATTGAGGAGTGGTGCACATGAGAGGGGAGAGGCGACTCCTTTTCACGGCATACAGTACGCAACCACACAGCGTAAATCCTGGCTGGCAGGCATGGATAGCGGCTGCAGTTAGCCACAAAGTTAAAATGAACATGAAGTTCCACTCATCGAGATTGACCCCCCCCCCCCCTGCAGGTTAAGGAGAGTGGGGGCAGCTGCACATCTCTCTCGCGCGAGTCTAATCGATTCTCATTCCTCTTCACAACAAGTGCCTGAGACTTACAAAAGATAACCTTGAGACCAGGTGAAATGTCTTGCATGGCTTCGAACATTATCTGGCCAGTAGAGGAGAACAACAGATAAACAGGATTTTGATCCCCACCCCATTAGTCACCTGATGAATTCAAGACGGTTTTTGAAAGGAAGTAAGCGGAGCTCGTTCTGATTAACGCCTCAACGATACACTAACCCTAACCCTAACCCTAAGTGCCTCTATCTGCCTTCTTCCTCATACTGTACAGTACGTTATCTCACATTCACACACTCACAAATTTGTGCAGTGATTTCCCGCATTCTTTCATATTCACTCAGCCATATGTTACAGCTGCTGAGCTAGAGTAGGAATAAACTGTAAAAGTAAGGAATAAATAAGTAAGGTTACGTGACATGATGCAGAACGCAAAGCCAACACCGTGAAAAATGTCTCATGTTTTATGCTACTGTATATTTCTAGTTATTATGACTGACCAACTAAGGGAAGAAACCAGAGTACCCGAAGGAAACCCACCAGGGCATGCGGAGAACATACAAACTCCACTTACGCAGACCAGAGGCAGGAATCGAACCCTCGGCCCTGGAGGTGCAAGGCCACAGTGCTAACCACTATGACGGTGTGCCACACGAATAGATTAGAATAGAGTACACTTTTATTGTGCTTAAACTCGGACTATTAAATTAGATGCAATCCGACACAAAGTAAAACAATGACACAAAATGCTAACGACACATATAACCCGAAACCTATGAAAGACTGTAGAACACTGTAAAAGCATTATGCCTTGCAATGATTATTGCTCAGTAATATTGCATTTACTCTATTAGTTCATATTGCACACATTTCTAACCTTCAGCGGTGCTGCACCACAGTATGTTTTAGTACTGTTTTTAGAATTACTCGGACATGGCGGCATTCAGTGCAATAATGGCACTGGGACAGAAGCTATTTTTCAGACTGTTTGCTCATGATTGAACAGTTCTATAACGTCTAACAGAGGGCAGCAGTTCAAACAGGTCGTGACCTGAGCTATTAAGGATGCTGGAGATTTTCCCAAGGCAGCAGGATCCTCCCGAGAATGGAGAGGATGGCCAATGATTTTCTGCATGGTAGTGACGACCCTATGGAGTATTTTCTTTTCCCTCACAGCGCACCTAGCAAACCTCACGGAGATGCAATAGGTCAGCACGCTACTGATGATGGAGCAGTGGTGGAAGGACACTAGCAATTTCTCCTCTAAGTTGTTCTCCATGAGGATCCTCAGGAGGTAAAGCCATTGCTGTTCCTTTCTTGCCAGTCCTGATGCGTTTGCTCCAGGTCAGGCGTTCAATACAGGTGTCCAGCCCAGGCACCGAAAGTCTGCCACCTTTCCCACACAGTTCCCATTGATGTACAGTATATTGGTCAGATCGGTTGCTTCTGCAGTGAATAATGAGTTCCTTGGTTTTTGTGGTGTTGAGGATCAGGCTGCTATTGCTAACCATCTCCCCCAGGGATGAGTCTGACCATGATTGTGTTGTCCACAAACCTGATGATCGAATTCCTAAGACAAGTGGTGGTGCTGGTCAAAGGTGAAGAGAGTATAGAGCCGGGGGTTCGGTACGAAAACCTGCGGTACGCCTGTACTAAGGCTAAGGCCTAAGGAGAGGTGCTGGCTGACTCTCTTCAGGCAATCCATCAGGAAGTCTTTTATACAGAGGCAGATGGAATACGACAGTCCCAGGTCACTCAATTTAGATATCAGTCTCTGCGGGATGATCGTGTTAAAAGCAGAGCCGAGTCTGGTGTAGCTCCCCTGCTGCTTGCGATGGGTCAGAGTTAAGTGGATAGCTGTAGCTACTACATCGTTTGTACGGCAATTTGCAACTCTATATGCAAACTGATATGAGTTTAATGTGAATGGAAGGCAGTTTATAATAGAACTCCAGACCAGCTTCTCAAAATACTTCATAATAAGAGGACAGAGAGAGAGAGAGAGAGAGAGACACTGGACGGTAGTCATTTCGGCTGTTTATGGCAGTCTTATTGGCCGCGGGATGATTATTGATGACTTCAGACTGAGTGGAACAGTGGCCTGGGATAAGGACAGATTGGCAGACCCCATGAAGACTCCACCCCTGCACAGTCTTACCAAACCCTTCCAGATACACCAGGTCATCAGGGCTGGTAGCTTAACTCGGATTAAAAGTGTATGCCCCAAAATACTCATATTTCTCCACTGTTTTCTCCACTCAAAGCAGGTGAAGAAGTAGTTCAGCTCCTCGGCCACGGTTGTGTCACCATCGACAGCTGTGAGGTTTCTGGATTTACAGTTGGTTAAATGTTGAACACCTCGCTCCAGGGCTTCTGGTTGGGATGAACTACAATGAAAATACAAGGGTGTCTGCTCACGCTTCAAGAGCGGTATATGTCCAGAGTTAAGAAAAGCCATCTTCTCCTTCAACTTTTGCTTGCTGGTCGGTGCTACTGAGGCCTGAACACCAGGGCGACTTGCCAAAAGAACAGTTTCTTCCCCCAAGCAATGTACCTCATGAACAGTTAAATATTCCCCCACTGTGCAATAAAAATATGTGCAATATTAATATGTGCAATGCCGTGCAATGCCACTGATATTTATTTGATAATACCTCACTTTTTTGTTGTCGTCTCTGGAACCTTTTTTGTCACCAAAACAAATTCCTTGTATGTGCAAATGTCCTTGGCAATAACGATCTTTCTGATTCTGAAATATCAATACTAACCTTGATGTAGCTTGTATGGTTACGGTGTATTCTCTTAAATCCAGATGCCCAAAAAATGTTCCAGTTCGATCCTACCAAAGCACTCCTGCAGCTGATGAGGGGCCGCTTCAGGCCATATTTTAGCAGTCTTTGTTATAGTAAGAGCTTTTTTCCTGGGGGGAGTGTATGTTGGTGCCAGAAGTTGCCTGGCATGTGGTCAAACAGGCCAAAGTGAGGGACACCTGTGTATAATGTTTGATGTTGTGTAACAATGTCAAACCTCTTATTCAAGCGTTTTCTAACGTTAACTAACTAGATGGAACAGGACTTTGGTAGAAAATAAACAACACATACTGTAAATCTTTGATGCGATTATAATTATACTTTAGTTGATGTTGTGCAAAATCTACAAAACAAGTTAGTTAGTTAGTTATAACTTCTGAATAAAACTTCTAAAAATCTAAAATGACAGCGTTACCCCTGATTGTTAGAATTTCAGAAGACGTCATCATATCAATGATTTCCTTTTCTTTTGAGGAGCGGTAGCACCATGTTATGTCCTGCTTTAGGTTATAATACAGACCTTTGTTTTTAATTTTAGGCTGCACTGCTGTCACCCTGCATTAATCAACAGGCCTACGGAATACAGACTGTAGGAAACTGGAGCGGCGATAACCACAGAGAGTAATGAAGGCAGGCAAATTACAGAGGTGGTCATTTATAAGAGTTGCTGTCCATTGTCAGGTCAACAGATCGGGGACACCCACCACAGCTCCGAAGCTATCTTCATGAGGGTTGTCTCAGATGAAAGGCTAGTATTAATCAATCTGCCAGCCCGGGGGTGGCTCGTCACGATAGGACCGATGGTATCTGCGTGAACTGGGACGTTGTGCTAGGTGTCCCTGAGTTTAACCATCTGTTGCCTGGCAGCCTTTACTGCTGGCCATCTTTTCTCTCCACAACCCGCCAAATGACTTGTCCCCAGAGTTCAAACAGCATGCAGAGAACAAGATGGAAAACCCACAAGGGGTGCGGTGGTGCTTTCAACAACTTCCACATTAAAGCAGGTTAATGTTAAATCCCATTTTTTATTCCAAACTTACAACGCATAGGCTGAAATTCAATTTTATAACAGCTAACCTCGCATAACATCCTGGGCTCTTGTAGATCTTTTTTTTTTTTTTTTTTTTCCCCGTTTAGTAATTTATTTTTTTGTCCCGCACATTTTCAAGCGCTGTGTCATTTGTGAGGAAAACCAACAACCTAATGCGGTAAGTAAAAGAGGAAAAGACATATTCTTTGTTCACTGGCGTCCTACGCTTTCCCAACCAAAACATTGGTGCAGTGGCCTCCGGGGATGAAGCGGTCGCATTAATAATGGCAGTTTTGGCATAATTACTCTTGATGCCTGCCTTCTCTGGAACTAATGGCCTGCGGTTGAGATATCTGCTTGATTTAATTCGCCTTATAACTACGGCAGCTCACATTGCTGTTAAGGGGCGCAAAGAGGAAGTGGCATGTTCAGGGCAAATACACGCTACACTGTGACAACCAGAAGACTCTCTGGAGCAAATCGAGAGCTTGAGGTTAACTCCATTCTCCTTAAAGTCATAATAATTTCTAGCTAAGGTTCAGCCACACCATCGTGGGATGTTAATAATATTTCTTAGATATATGGAAATTCGATTTTTTTTTTTTTGAATGGAAGTAGAGAAATAAATGAAGACATTTTAAAGTACATCTGGATACTAAATTTATAATTAAATGTCGGTTTAAATTACAGATGTGGGAAAATTGATACATCGACATCTGCCATAGATGCTATAATTAAACAAATTAACCTTCACACCTCCACAGATGTTCTTCTAACAGCAGGAATTGTTGAACTCTATATAGAACCAATCCAAACGCCATGTCTGCCTCAATCAATCCTCAATTGTCTCTAAGGAATAACAATCATGAATAGGTTTTTTTCTCATATGTTTATAGGTGTCTGGCTGTAAACTGGGGCCGTGTGCAAGTCAACAGCTTGATAACAATCCTAAAGGGATTCCAGAGAAAAGGGACATGACAGAACTCACAGTGTCGTCTATGCAAAGAATGATTAGATGAATTCAATTTCCCCATGGCTTGAATGGTGGACAATGATCCCATCTTATTGATCATTCATTAAAAGAGCCAGGAGTTGTCTGGTACAAAAGAAAAAAAAAAATGCTTGGGCCCACATGTGCCAAAGCTTCTTCCATATGGTGCTTAGGTGGCCAAGGTTGTCCCATCAATCATCATGGGTGGTACAAGAGGAAGAAAAGTTTGTATGCCTGTATGTGTGTGTGTGTGTAAAACGAGATCCAGGTGCTACCGGAAAGCAAACTCAACCATCTGTGACAGAAATACTTCTTACTATTACATGAACTGTGGAGTCCCAGCTGTTCAAAAGCCAAGCCTCTGAATGCGTGGCTGTAATTCTGACGCACACTGACCTTGATTTTAGTTTCTCAACACAACCCAGAATATAAAATATTTAAAAATAAATAAATAAATAAATAAAAGTCTGCATTTCTGTCCTTGTCAGACGAACGCAACAAACCCGTTAATAAGAGACAGTTTCTGAAGTTCTGAAGTAAATTCTTTGCAATTAGTTGACACCTTAAAAAACTATTCGCGGGAACACAATTAGCACCAAAGGAGCTTGAAATCTCTGAGTTTTAGTCAGCCTTTGCTCTAGCGGTTCCCATTAAGGATACAATTCAGGGTAGTAATGCCATCTGCAGTCAAAACGCACACTCTATGATCCTCTTAAACAGCGGTGTGTGTATACTGCCTGCATCAGGTTACTCATCATTTCCCCTGGATGTGGCTACACATTACTGAATTACTGTCTTATAAATGAGACTGATAAGCATGCGTTCTGTTTTAAAGCTGTAAAAAGGCAATGCATGAAGCCTTCACAAAGGAGCCTACTGTATATTATGGAAAAGGAGGGAAAAGTCGGAGTCGTTCAGCGTCGCTGTCACATATCAATTGGTGCTGAAATAGTTACTGAAATGAATGTTAATGTAGAATATTACATAGCTGCTAATAAAA
This sequence comes from Clarias magur, assembly GCA_013621035.1. Classification (NCBI taxonomy): domain Eukaryota; kingdom Metazoa; phylum Chordata; class Actinopteri; order Siluriformes; family Clariidae; genus Clarias; species Clarias magur. The sequence goes on along the minus strand of QNUK01000009.1, from coordinate 1,124,319 downwards.
TGGTGTAAAGTGCCGGCTGATGATAACAGAGAATTATTAAAATAAACAAAATATTTCACAAAATATAAACGAAACATCATATACTGTATGTGGAACCTTTGTATACGAACTTTAAGCATGGGAAGCATTTTTCGGACGAACCGAGCCGGGCCGAATGCGGTTCAGTTCAAAAACTGTTTGCATCAGTGGAAAGCCGAGCGAAACCGGGTTTACATATTTTTTGTGGGCTTTTTTTTTTTTGCATTTGGTGCAAGATTTAGTAAAGACATACTGTAGCACCATGGATCCCGAGAATGCTGGCGGAATCATAAATTATGGTTGAAGTGAAGTTTATTTGATTTACTTTATTTCATACAGGTGTGATCCACTGTATGGCCATTTAAAGAAAACTAAAATATAAATAAATAATATATATACATAATAAATAATATATATATACACTCACCTAAAGGATTATTACAAACACCTGTTCAATTTCTCATTAATGCAATTATCTAATCAACCAATCACATGGCAGTTGCTTCAATGCATTTAGGGGTGTGGTCCTGGTCAAGACAATCTCTCAATGGGAAAGAAAGGTGATTTAAGCAATTTTGGGCGTGGCATGGTTGTTGGTGCCAGATGGGCCGGTCTGAGTATTTCACAAAGTGCTCAGTTACTGGGATTTTCACACACAACCATTTCTAGGGTTTACAAAGAATGGTGTGAAAAGGGAAAAACATCCAGTATGCGGCAGTCCTGTGGGCGAAAATGCCTTGTTGATGCTAGAGGTCAGAGGAGAATGGGCGAGTGATTCAAGCCGATAGAAGAGCAACTTTGACTGAAATAACCACTCGTTACAACCGAGGTATGCAGCAAAGCATTTGTGAAGCAACAACACGGACAACCTTGAGGCGGATGGGCTACAACTGCAGAAGACCCCACCGGGTACCACTCATCTCCACTACAAATAGGAAAAACAGGCTACAATTTACACAAGCTCACCAAAATTGGACAGTTGAAGACTGGAAAAATGTTGCCTGGTCTGATAAGTCTGGATTTCTGTTGAGACATTCAAATGGTAGAGTCAGAATTTGGCGTAAACAGAATGAGAACAGGCTGGTGGTGGTGGTGTAATGGTGTGGGGGATCTTTTCTTGGCACACTTTAGGCCCCTTAGTGCCAATTGGGCATCGTTTAAATGCCACGGCCTACCTGGGCATTGTTTCTGACCATGTCCATCCCTTTATCACCACCATGTACCCATCCTCTGATGGCTACTTCCAGCAGGATAATGCACCATGTCACAAAGCTCGAATCATTTCAAATTGGTTTCTTGAACATGACAATGAGTTCACTGTACTAAAATGGCCCCAACAGTCACCAGATCTCAACCCAATAGAGCATCTTTGGGATGTGGTGGAACGGGAGCTTCGTGCCCTGGATGTGCATCCCACAAATCTCCATCAACTGCAAGATGCTCTCCTGTCAATATGGGCCAACGTTTCTAAAGAATGCTTTCAGTACCTTGTTGAATCAATGTCACGTAGAATTAAGGCAGTTCTGAAGGCGAAAGGGGGGCAAACACCGTATTAGTATGGTGTTCCTAATAATCCTTTAGGTGAGTGTATATATATATATATATATATATACACAAAAGCAGCCATGGACCTAAAGCTATAGAAACCAGCAAAATCGATTGATGCAGCAAACATATCTTAAACGCTCAGGATTTGTAATTCAGCTACTGGCTAAACCTTTAAACAAATTACGAAAATCACTCTGAGCAATGCACTTTGAAACACGCGCACGGAATGACTTCATAAATCACACCTTACTACAGCGCAGGTCCGGACCTAACACACATTATTTTGGTACTTCTCCCAGCAATATGAACAAATACTAATGGCCACATTTATCACGGCATTTTTGATGATTGTGTTTGTCATGGTTATCTCTGTCACTTAGCGAATGCATTGTATCCTGCTAATAGCTGGTTCAAAGGCGTCTGAATAATTGCAAGTGAAAAACAAAGTCTTGGAAGTGAATGACAAAAAATTAAAGCTATCAAAATATTAAGTTGCCATTTATCATAATTAAATGTAATCTCCAGACAGAAAATCATCTCAATTAACGTCAGAGCAGCTGAGCGGATTGAAGCCGAGGCTGCTTGTGTGCCTTGTGTTTCCTCCAGGTGCGGCGTGCACCTCCTGCGCTTTTATTTGTGTGTGTTTTCGTGAGTGTGTGCGCACCCTGCAGAGATGTAAGCGTGTGAAAGTGGGGGAGTATGGCATATTTAGGCGGAGGCGGAGGCTGCATGTGGGTGGGCCTGTCAGGCAGGATCGAGCGCAGTGAAGGTATTTTGAATTGAGATTTTTTTTTTCTCTCTCTCTTTCTTTTTTTTTTTTCCCGCATGAAACGTCTGGTCATGTGACAGTAAAGTGACGAACACACGCTGATGCAGTCGCTGACAGCCTTGCCCACAATTCACAGCATTGCGCATGTTTTATAAAGACATACTGTATAGTAATGTCACCTTGGCCATAAAATACTTTCAATCAATAATGCATTAATTGAAAACAGTACCAAAATAAAAAAACCAAATATGCTGCAAAACAGCAAAAAAGTCCATAGGGTGGATTGGATTTGGACCCGATCCAGCTCCTCTTACATGGGAGGAGTTGAGAAAACGTCCAGGTGGTGGAGTGTGTGCTTCAACCTAGACAAGTGTGTTGTCTTGTTTTGTGTTGTACAGCATCAGGGTTAAGGTTAGGTTTAGTGGATCCAAGTCCACCACTTGGACGATTCCAACAAAAGTTCCTTTGCCTGCATAAAATCACAGGGGTACTTATGGCAAATTATGTCGAAGAGGTCCAGCTGGCAGAAGAAAAAAAAAAAAAAAAAGTTAAGAACCCTTGCTCCAGCAGAACAAGAACCATTAAGAAGCCGAGTGCTAAAACAAACTCTAAAACACGAAAGCCTCATTAAAAATTTAAAATAGTACTGCTACTGGTTAGAGAGTAACCATGGTGGATGGTGACCTCAGGTAACCGGCCTATCCATCTCTGGAACAGGGTGTGCTTAAGACCGATCATGTCGCCATTCTTAATCGGTCAAAGCAGATCAATGCTAATGCTAACAGGCCTGAGAGAGTGATGAGCAGTGCAGGCTAACAGAGAGCCTATTCATCAAACACCTGCGGTGGCCCTCTTGCCAGTTCGGGCCCTCCCTCAGGGTCAGGACTGGGCATGTGATAGATGCCTTTCATATGCTCTGCCCACTCCTCGGCACACACATATAGCCCGTGGCCTTCAGAAGCAGGAACTCGTTTAAACATCGCCGGTAACGTGTCTGCATATAAACACACCAGGGAGACCTTTATTAAGCAAGAAAGCGATGCAATTATACATTCATTGGCCTCTTTATTGTACCTGTGCTCATTCATGCAATGTTAACAGTAGACGGGCTGCGACTTTTTTATTTTTATTTTATTTTTCTTCCCCAGGAAGAAAATACCAGGCATTGTCATGGACAGCATGTTGTAAACACGGAATAGTTTTTTGGTGAATGTAAAACTCGTTTTAGGTTAGAGCAGTCAGAGGAGAATAGGCAGTCTCGTTCAAGGCTACACGAGCTCAAATAAGCATTCAGACACCCACGGTGAGCTGAAGAAAATCTCTGAACGTACAACCCTGAGGTGGATGGGCTACACCAACAGAAGACCAGACTGTATCATATCCTGCCAAAAACAGAAATCTGCAGCTACGGTGAGCACAGGCTCAGAAAAAAATGGATTGGAAAAACACCAGGCGTTGATCAGGTGTTGATCACGTTCTGTCCACATTCTGATATTTACTATAAACATATAAAATATAGCTCTTGACCTGCACGATATACCGTACAGCAAGGGTTGCTCTGCTGCTACACGATTGGCTGATTGGATGGCTGCATGAATGGGCATGAAGTTCCATTAAAGTGCCTGGGGAGCGTATATCCTGTGCAGTACTGGATAGATAATTCACCGACTACCCCGCATCTACAGGACTCTCCGCTTTCCGTGCTGCAGTGTGCGGGATGCTGCTCCTGCAGCGTCAGCTTTCTGTACGTCTCTCATTTCCTGCCCGTGTCCTCTCTGGCTCAAACCTGATCCCAGTTAGGGCTATCATTACCCCGCCTTGATCCAACACTGCGTACTGAGACCCACCGTCCTCCCATACAACCCACTCAAGCCAATGATCTAAGACAGTTTATTAACCAGGGCATGGCTGTCAAAAGCAGTGAGAGTCAACACCCCATAATCGTGTTCTGCGTTGGCGGGGTATAAACGGATGCTCCATGGGCTACACCCTAAGGCTTCTCAGCCTACGCTAACCTGCTGCCACCGTACATCAGCTCGCTGTCCATCTGTCAGCAGAGTAAACAAGTGGGGGATGTAGGCATGGCCCGTTCTGGCCCCTGCAGCCCAGAGTAAACATAGTAGCGTCGGACACAATGCTAGCGGGCACCGTGAATCATCTCACTTGGCACAAGCAAACAAACAAATTAGCTTTCCAGTGAGAGGTGGCCAGGCTCTCCACAGCCACCGTGTGTACCTGTGGAGCAAGCGGAAATGAAAAGGACGGGAACGGCCGAGCTGCAGCGTCAAATGGGACGAGGATGTCAACAGGGGTGCTGCAACGAGGTGGGAAGTGAGCAACTGGCCAGGTGTTCTTATAACGTCTCAAAACTGATCCGTTCGGTCAACAGCGAGTCAGAGACGCAAAATCTGTAGTGATGGGAACGATATTTTTAGTTCTCGCTGCATGGACGACTTACATTACAGCCTTGTACAATTAATGAATAATAGATTTACTGTACTTGCAAGACCGGGAAAATAAATAAATAAATAAATAAATAAATAAATAAATAAATCTAAACCCAGACCACAGTCAAATGTAAACAGAAGGATATTACAGGGCTATTGATGCATTTATTTTTATTTGTATGGTTTCTATAGTAACAGGGGCATGTTTTGGCAGAGACTCGGAATAGTTTGAAATATTCAAAACTTTGTAAGAGAAAATTGACAAGGCATGAAGCAGCAAATCCCTTTACAACATGCTGTTATACTGTAGGAGCATGATCAACCTCAGGCACCACACCACCTCATCATCGATTCATTCCCTAAGATAGCACACCGCCTACGTGTTTAATTACTTACAAAGGCATTCGCCTTTCTTGTTAACCCGAAAAGCCATGACCTAAGAGGGAGGGTATCTCACCGCCATATAACTATAAGCCAATCATGGCAGCTGGGATTAGTTTACATAAGCATTACACACACACACACACAAAAAAAGCCATTCCTTAGCTGTCATAAATCTGTCATAAAAATATCTGTTTATGAGGATATATTATATTATATTATATTATATTATATTATATTATATTATATTATATTATATTATATTATATTATATTATATTATGACATTAGATTACAGTGTCAAACATCAAAAGCAGACTCACAGTCATTTAGAGCCAAAAAGTAAATATAGACATAAACCTGTGACTACAGTCATTGCATTGCCGAAAAGGGTTTTGCATAAAAACACACAAAACTTATCAATTTAATCTGACTTTATTTCCGCGTATTACCACTGTTAATGAACCTTCACTCTTTACAGTAGCAGAGTTATACACCAGGTTTTCATCTCAATGTTGCCACCAAGTGTTGAGTTCATCAGACACCACAAAACTATATTTTTTTGATATTCTCACCCTTGTTGAGAGTAATTATTTTTATTATAGGTATTTTTTACACAATTCAGCTTATCATCGGACTCATTATATGATCACCAAGTCACTCAGCAAAGCACCGAGCTACAGTACAGTAGACGGTCAGATCTGATGTTATCGGGGAGGGAAAAACTCCATACTGTAGATGTCATAACCTGGTGATACGGTACATTCAGGTCGTCAGCTGACTTCATTTTACTGCCACATAACAATGCCGAGCCTGGACCTGAGCAACTGAAGCAACCCCAGATCATTACACTACCTCCAGATGATGAGTGCATCGCTTCATGTGTTTCTCTTGTTGCCCTGATAACACAGGTCATCCGACCACACAAGCTTCTTCCCTTGGCTCCAAAGTGCAATCTTTATTATATTGCTACATATGCTTTTTTTTTTTTTCTGATGAGTCCCACTGACAATCGGTTTTCTTATGGACATGCAGATACGGTGAGGTTGGTGCTCTCAATTTCACTATTAGACATATAGCCCTGGTTTTTACTGATGATTTCTTAGCTCAGTGTTTAAGTATGGAGCCCTTAAAGGGACATGAGTGAGGGAAAAAATATTATAGTATAATAAAAAAGTGCCTATATAAAAAAGTTACAAGCACAAATGTTTAAAATACTTCACACGGTACTTGCAACAATGGCTAAAATGCACTGACGTACAGTACCTGCCCTTTCTGTATTTTGGCGATGAAAGACTGATGTCATGTCCCTTTAAGTGATCTCCATTCGTGATTTCTTTCTTCAACGTTCACGGATTCAGCACTATGCTTCCAGCTCCTTCCAGCTAATGTGTTGAATGGTTCTGAATCCAGTTCCAGTAATTTCCTATCTCCTTAGTTGTTTTCTTTGCTTGGTGCAGCCCAAGATTTTTTAACCTTCTGAAATGGCAACTGTTTTTGTTTGTTTGTTTGTTTTTGGCCAAGCAGTGCATAACAGTCCTTTAATTTGTTTGTGGCAAGATGTTCGAGATCTTCTGCCAGACTGTTTGTACCAACGATGTCCTCTTTGTGCAAAAAATCATGCTTTGGACAATGCATCACATCCCCTCTATGCTCTTTGGGTCAAACAGCATATCACCTTCAGCTAAAGACTCTGCCCTGTTGTAGCAAGGAATGATGCAGGAGGTCGTTCTTACCAACACGTGCTTGTCCGGTAGAACAATTCGTCACTTTGCCAGGACGTTATATTCTGCTTCCAAGAAGAGGCTCGTTGGACATATGTTATATTTTTTGTGCTGGGTTGCCTCCTGCTCACTGCACTGAAACTACTCATTATATCATTGCACTGTATAACCGTGGTCGCTCTGCTGATCACAACTATGCTGCTACACACGCATGGTTCTCTAATTGCTGTTTTGCACCATTAATTACACTAATCATCCGTCTTCCTTGGGGATAATACTCAAGCACTGCACTGGCACTTTTATATCAACCAGAGAACCTGTGTGGTACTGTATATAAACCTATATGCTCGGGTCTATAAGCGTTTGTACAACGACCAAATTTATTTTATAAAAATAAATGTGCGCCCTGCAATGGACATACATCCTGTCCAGGGGGTACCCCGTCTCCTGCTTAAAGTCTCCTGGGATTGGCTCCATGCCTCTGCGACCCTGTACAGTATAAGCAGTATAAAAGGTGAATGAATGAATGAATGAATAAATAAATAAATTAGTGAAAGGAATTACAGTCATTTGTACAGTCTCTCCTTTTTAATGGGCACAAAAGTAACTGAGCAACAATCTGACAATCTGTTTCTGAGTTATTTCATCACAAACTAGAGAGATGCTCTGTCACTTATTCCAGCTGTTGAATCTGGCCAATACAAATGAATGAGGTCATAACAGATTTCGGACTGGCCAAATGAAAAGAAGAGAAAAAATAACTCAGATAAGCTCAGATTCAGTTGTGCAAGCACTGCATAACTGATAGAACAGCGCTTCGGATGCAAGTACAGATGCATAATAGAAGAAGTACTGAAAAAGCAACCCAAGGCAAAGAAATTGAATGTTGTTAAAGGGCAGAGTCAGTCACCTGACCTCAACCCAATCAAGCATGCTTTACCCTTATTTAACACAAACCTGGAGGCAGAAAGACCCACACAAAGGCGGCAACTGAAGCGGCGGCAGTAAAGATCACGCCACGCAGCTCCGCAGTATATGATAATGCCCATGGGTTCCAGACTTCAGGCAGTCATTAATAGAAAGTAATAAAAATAATCCTCATATTTATAATGATGTTATACCAGTTTGTCCAGTGACTTTTGAGTCTTTTAAAAACAGTTAATATCACTCACTCACTCACTCACTCACTCATATATACCTCTTAATCCTGTATTCAGGGTCACAGGGGGCCTGGAGCCTATCCCAGGAGACTTAGGGCACAAGGCGGGGTACTCCCTGGACAGGGTGCCAATCCATCGCAGGGCACACACACACACACATACACTCACTACGGGCCATTTGGTAACGCCAATTAACCTAACCTACATGTCTTTGGACCGTGGGAGGAAACCGGAGCACCCGGAGGAAACCCACCAAGCACGGGGAGAACATGCAAACTCCATGCACACAGAGACGGGAATCGAACCCGGACCCTGGAGGTGCAAGGCGACACTGCTAACCACTACTACTGTCTCACTATCCAAATACCTATGGACCTGAAGTAAGTATTAACAGTTACACTACTTTGACGGTGATATTATAAAACGCATGTTATTGTCAGTACAAGTTCATACCATTGAGATGAAACCTTCAGTAATGAGATTTATTATATTACTCAGCTTGACGTTCATGTTAAAGGACAAACCCGCACATAAAATATAACTGCACTGTGTGACTGTTTAAACCACTCAAGGACGTTTCCTATTGAAGAATCCATATGTGGCTGATGATATAAGAAGTGTTCAAGTCCCTAAATAACCCACCATGTAATCCTTCATGTTTCTTAGACAAATAGATGCAAATGACTGTGACGTTTAAGCCCCAGACTCTCCAGGCGCATTACATTCTCTTTAGAAATTCTCTAGCTGAAGGGCTTGCCGCGCTCTCTTCAGTTTAAATCAACACCTCGTCACAGTCCATGAACAGTCTGATTGCCAGGTAATTATTATGCTCCCAAATTAGATTTGACCACATTGAAAGTAAATTAAGTAATCATGCATTAACAGGGTCTCATCCAATGGGAAGGCTGTTCACACACATTAGTATGATGGCAAAGACGTAAAGGTAAGTTAAAAACTCAAGAGTTGGCCTGGTTACTCGCTACATAAATTGCTATAGGCTTATTAGCTCAAACTGCTCAAAGGCTTCAAGGATACAAAGATTGCTGGTGTAAAAAACATGTGCGAATATGTGCATATACTATACTGCATGGGCTTTTGGAATTGTATAGTTATCGCAGACATACTTTAACTGACTAGTAAATATTTTTATTTATTTATTTTTTTTTACTTTTCCCCGATTTTCTCCTTAACTTAATTTTCGTGTCCAATTCCTCCCCGTCACTAGGGGGCTCCCACATTAAGGCTACTACTACCACTCAGACTATCACATGTTTCCTAGGAACTACGCGACGCCAGCCGGCCGCATCTTTTCGAACTGCTACCTCACGCACAGTTGATGGCAGCGTAACACACTCGGAGGACAGCGCTATCCGCTCCTGATTGGCTGTAGAGTCCTGATTAATGTGGGAGCACCAAGTACCTCTCATCCCTCCCCTCTGAGAGAGCTCGGCCAATTAGCTCTCTCTAGACCTCCGGCTGCGAGAGGTTACAGCCTCACCCGGGAATCGAACTCGCGATCTCCGGATGATAGGGCGAGCGCTTCATCACTGTGCCACTAGGGGGCCCCCTGACCAGTAAATTTTAAAACGCAATTGCACATTCATCAGCACACATTACAAAATCTACAGCACCATATAGTGAATTTTGAAATGAAGTCAAGTTTTTTATGTGTTACTGTAAAGTGCGCAGAATGAAGGTGTGCGATCAGTAGATTTCAAAATGTCAAAATTTGAGCGACAGTGACCACATCAGGAAGTGGAAAGAATGCCAAATCATGACTGAGCCCAATATCCAACTAAATAATAAAACTTAATAAAAATTTCAACCAGGAAGCAACTCTAATGGTGTTTCATCCAGTTGAGGACGTTTCCTTATCAAGTAATTCTATTTCAAATTATTCAGCTTTCCCGAAATGATGATTTTCTTATTACCATGGTAACCTTGGTTTTATATTCTCAGCACATTCACATCTCAGATGCCAACAGCTATGAAAAGCTTTTAATTCAGATAACATTAAACACTCATGTCTGGATCCTTTTTCTTAGCTTTTATATCATATTTGGAGCAGATTTTTTTATTTTTTTTTCCCTAAAGGTCTCTTTGCTTTAAACTGGCATTTTTCTTGACATCTGATAATTCACGTGTGGCAAGTTTTATTTATAGAATGTGTATTAAAATTTTATTTGCCATGGACACTGAGAAAGAAATTATGATTTTGAGGGTGCAATAAAAGATATCCGTATACAGCATGACAAGCACACATATTAGCGTAGTGCATAACTGACCTGTCACTGTTTACACAAGAGAAAAGAAATAGAAAGAAAGAGAAATATTGAGAAAAAAATCAAGAGAAATAGAAGAACAGTAACAGAACTCACGTAACCCATCCATCCTCCTCCTTAATGTCATGGAGCGTCACTTTAAAAGCACTTCAGAGTTTTATTATTAAGCACTCTTTTAATTTGTGTGTGTGTGTGTGTGTGTGTGTGTGTGTGTGTGTGTGTGTGTGTGTGTGTGTGTGTGTGTGTGTTCTTAATACAAGGAAATTGACCACACACTTAATCACTGGCGTGCCTTCGTTTCCGCATGGCTCCGCGCTAATATGGCAATATGACGCTCTTCTATTAATTTACCTATACTCCCTACGAAGTGTCCAAGCCCTGCATCCGCATCAGGTGAAAAATACTGTAGCGTTTCCGCAGAACGTTCGGTGCAGAAATGATTTAGTGTTGCGTCTGTGCACTTGGCATTAATGATGATAATTTCATTTGGGTTGGTCACAAAGTGATTAAACATCAGAAAAACAAGATCACAGGAAAAAAAAAAAAAAGACGTCATTTCGGATAAAGTCACAGCTCCACTCCTCGCAGCCACCCACAACCTCCTACACATGCAGCCAATAAAGGACGATGATGCTCATGGGTGGCTGGATTCCACAAACACTGTATTTACTTCAGGTACTCTCCTACTCATATTCTCAGCAGTGCAGCCAATAAATTAGTGGCTCTGAACTGGACCGTTTCCTGGCTCTCCCAATCCAATATTGAGAAGCTGAAAGGCGAAGGATTTCTCTCTGTAAATGTGCTCGAGCCGCCACAGCCTGTGGCTTATTATGCTGTTATGAGTCCATTCCGAGTAAAGCTCATGCTGTTAAAGTGATTTAGCAGGATGGCTTTGGCAGAGCTAAAAGGAAACAATACAGCTCTGCACCAGCAGTGGACAGCTGCACTTGGCCTGCTGCTGCTCCGCAGCCGTGATGGAGCTGCAACCGGACGCGGCCATGAGCTGTTAGCTGTTATTTAACTGACGGTACTGTAACTAAAAAAAAAAAAAAAAAGAAAGAAAAAAAAAGCTCAGTGCATTTATAAACAGCGCGCACCGATCTGGAAACCTGATCGAGTAGATCGGTAGCTCTGTATAGCACAGTGCCGCTATCACTGTTCCCCCAGAAAGGCCTACGTAGAAATTATATCTGATATAAATACAGCACTCTGATTCTGTAGTTCCTCAATCTCAGCTAGATCACTCTCACTCATTGACCGTCTATCCCACTTTATCCTGTACGCAGGGTCACGGGAGGCCTGGAGCCTATCCCGGGAGACCCTGGACAGGATGCCAATCCATCGCAGGGAACACACCCAAACGCAAATTTGCCTGAACACCATGTCTTGAGAATCCAGAGGAAACCCACCGAGCACGGGAATTACACGCAAACTCCATGCACACACACCCGAGGTGGGAATCAAACTTGGAACATGGACGTGCGAGGCAACGTGGCTAACCACTGTGCCACTGTGGCGCCCTCAGCTACCGTACATCCCTCCAGATTCTAATTTTAATTTACGATGCTTTTGCTACTGTAAGAACGGTATGGTCCAGGTGTTGGATTAGTGACCAGAGCTTCCCAATTTCAAACCGTACTGCCCACTGTTGGACCCTTGAATAAGACAAAACTAGCCCGCAACTTTATATCTGTATAATGAGATCAAAATGTAAGTCACTCTGGATAAGGGAAGGGGTTTGGCGATTGCAGTAAGCGGAATTTTTTTGTACAGTATCTTTTAAAACTTATTATCTTTTCATTAGTATTTTAAAACCTTAACATGTCGAAATGTCCTCATGTTTGTGTTTCCTTCTGGCTCTCCCTTTTAGTTATGCTGCTATAGTTAGTCCTGCCGGAGTCCCTGCTTGCACTTTGCACTAATATACATTCACCTTATACATGTTGACTGTGACCATAACTAACTGCCATGTCTCCTTATTTTCTGTTCTCTCCTTTTCTGCTCTCTCCTCTCTCCCTCTCTCCTTTCCCTCTCCCTGTCTCTCTGTCGAGCTATACATGTTCGCTCCTGAGTTGCCAGTGATCCAGACCCCTCTGCCCTCTGGAGCCGTCTAACCCGTCCTGGAGTCCTGCTTCTGGTTGGAGATCCCGTCGCATGGATGCCCCGTGTGGTCTGCCTGGATTCGTATGGTAGCTGGGGATGGTTTCCATTAAGACTGTCCTATCATCGATTGATGCTCTGGGGACCTGTGACTTCAGTTGTTCGATAGCTCAGGACTGGAATCTCCTACAGTCTACCTGAGCCTCCAGGAACAAACTGGACTCCTTTTAATTTAAATTTTAACACATCTCCTGTTACACTGAACTTCCAGTACACATTATTATGCTGATCAATCCCTGCTATCCGTTATCACCCAGATGAGGATGGGTTCCCCGTTGAGTCCGGTTCCTCTCAAGGTTTCTTCCTATTACCATCTCAGGGAGTTTTTCCTTGCCACCGTCGCCCTCGACTCGCTCATCAGGGACAATCTTATCATTTTGATTCATACACATTGCATAAAAACTTACTTCTTTGTATTGTGTAAAGCTGCTTTGCGACAATGTCGATTGTTAAAAGCGCTATATAAATAAAATTGAATTGAATTTAAATTCATTTGGACACTGCAAGCATGATATTTTAGGAAGTATTAAGAAATATCTTGAAAATGGAAAAAAAAAAATCTATAATGAGACTATAAATCAAATATAACATTATTCAACCTGTTTGTCAGGTTTCTTTAAACTACTGTACTCTTTTGGTACAGTTTATGCTGTACAGGGACACGGGGTGTGCCGGCCTGGAGTCTATCCCAGGGCACGAGGTACACTCTGGACATGGTGCCAATACATCGCAGGCACACATACACTATGGGTGATTTGGGAACGCCAATTAACCTCATCTTTGGACTGTAGCAGGAAATCCACCAAGCATGGGGAGAACATGCAAACTCCACACACACACACACACACACACACACACACACACACACACACACACACACACACACACACACACACACACACACACACACACACACCTGCGGCATGAAACAAACAATCATTCCTGGATGTGCGAGACCACAGTGCTATCCACTACGCCACTGTGCTGCCCTTTCTACGAATACTGTATATGTTAATAGTTGGAGACACTGTTAAACTGGAAATGAGTGAGAATATCTAGAAATAGGTTTAATGATCACATAAACGCCTTACTGCAATCTTAAAACTTTCCCTACAGTAGAATGGCATTTTTTTTTCCTTCCCAAAAAAGTTTAATAAAAACCCCATTGCACATAACTGACTAGAGAGAGAGAGAGAGAGAGAGAGAGAGAGAGAGAGAGAGAGAGCAAAATGAAAACGACAGAGGGGGGAAAAGAAGAGACGTTATCTGTTCATCTGCACAAAGCATGACCAAACATAAAGAGATAAAACATCCGGAGTCCGCTTTCACGCGGCGAAAAATAGCCGTCACACACCAAGCAGAGATCCATACTGCTGCACGCTCCACACTGTTATTAACTGGCCTAGTGGAATGCACTTTTGTATTAACGCAGTCAAGTGCACTCAGAGTGTGTGCTCGGTTATTACTATATTGAGCAGGATTTACACTGAGCAATTTCAGCCATTTCAATACGATCTTTGCCGAATTCTACAGTATAACCGAGTGGGGGATAACGTGTTCGGCCTCCCGGATTACGCGGCGAAGATCATTTAAATAAAGAACTGCAATTAAATAAACTCACGCGGTCCTAAAGGAAACATCGAAATGGGGAAATTTCGGAAATCGCAAGTTGGACTCCTGACGATGTAACAGCCAGGGCTCTCTCTCTCTCTGTTGGGGTGACGGGTCACTCGCTCTTTCCTTGTCAGTCACGAAAGCGCCAGCTAATCTTTGATCCGCTTTCATTCAAGCGTGTCATAGCCCTTTGGGAGAACTGTGTATTCTCCAAAATGTAAATACGTAAATACACATATTTTCCTCCCCAATATACAGAGAGCTGTCCAAAGTTCTGAATCCATAGACATGTTCCCTTGATTATGAATTCAGATTATTAAAAAAGTTTTTTTTTAAATTTTTTTTAGAGAAGACAAGATCAAACAGAAACACTTGATTTCTTTCTGTATGGACATCTGACGGCAGTAGTTTATGAGGATTGGCCCCAAAACATCATTGTTTCTAATGAATTAAGAAATGGCTGACGTTTTTTCAAAGTCGGTTGGTGACTATTATGTAAATTGTAATTTATGTACATTTGTGCCTATGGATCCAGACTCTGTACACCAGGACTCCTCAACCTGGAGAGCCAGTACATCACAGTTTGTAATTCACCAACACAGTAATGATCAACTGGGTTTGAGCAGAAGAATCACCAAACTTGGCCCTGCTGGATATCCTGTACTGTACGGTCCAGTAGGTTACATAAACACAAATATTTGTGCACGCTTGAAGTACTAAGTGTTCTTTTCTTTCCCACATCTGTTAGCGCATTTTGTTTTCGTCTTCGCATTTCCACTGTCATATTTATAGCTAGGGGATTTTTATTAATCCTGTGACTCCTGTTGGTGGCTCTTAGATGAGGGTCACACTGAAATTTTAATCAAACATTTTCTCACTGCAGTCTCGGTAATAAACGTACCAAACTGTACTTTTCCCTTGTCACTGAAGCGATACCCCTAGTGTGTTCCTTTTTCATTAAAAATAGGAATGTAGTCTATCTTAAAAAAAATAAATAAATAAATAAAAAAAAAATTGTTTTCAATTTATACTGAAATGGCAAGGGCAATTATTTTCTTTTCGTCCACTATATGCTGTACACTAAGGACATCAGGGTCTCAGATGAAAAGATGATTATGAAACAATAGATCAGGTTTATTTCTTGATATTCATATCAAGGTGTATGAAACAACCCAGATCGCACCAACTCCTCCGGTACTTTTGGACGAGACTATAATTAGACCTAGCACCGATGTCCCTTAAAATCTACACCGTAAATGACTTTTTAGGTAGAAGATACACGATAACGGTACACGATAAAGAATGTATCATTAATAGGATCATCCCAATGACAAGTAAAAGTACACTTTTGTTGTTTCTGAGAGTTTGCCAGAAATTTGTCATCAGCTGTCTTTGGTCGTAATGACGCCAACTTGGCTGCCAGTGAACATGTCCCATTATCCGTTCTGAGACCGTGGATCTCAAACTGCCACCAAATTTCCTTTCACAACATGCATTTTTTATCTGTGAAAACAAATTCAAAATGGTGCAGGGGTAGCTACGGGGGTTAAGGCTCTGGGTGGTGCCCCTTGAGCAAGACCCTTAACCCTGTCTGCCCCGTATCAAAGCGCTTCGGCTTTGCCTCAGTATGTTCTCCTACGTCGCGCCTGTCAGCCTCGGACAGCCATTTTTGAATTTTCTGTGTGAATTTCACCTTCAAGTCGTGTTAAATTGGCCCTCTTCAGGAAATGCTTGCTGAATTGTCGGGTAGCACTTCACCTAGAGTGTCACAGCAACGAACTCTGAACGCAGCACCTAGACACAATATTAACCTGCTTTATTTAACAAGATCCGAGGCTGGCTTTAAGTGTGAGAGGGAGTTAGTAAGGTGTTATTATGGTACACTGATGACTGACAGAATGCGAACGCCATCGTACTGTAATGGTGCTCAAAAGGGCATACGGCTCTTAGGAAGTGTTTAGCATGAGCAGTATGCGGTAGAGGTGTAGGACTGAATATGCATTACTTGACTCAGAAGGAACAGATAATGCATCCTAAAGAATATGCAGTACTGTGTAAAAGTCTTTGGCACACTGCTTTTTTACTACAAACTTTCCAAAGTATATTTTTTTGTTGTTTTAGGAATTTATTATCGAGTTATCGTTTATCGAAATGTTTTTCATTTTTGATTTTAAAACATCAGTATTCCACAATAAAATTACAGGTTACAAAAAAATAATAATAAAAATGTATGCCAGGAAAGAACAAAGAACATTATATACTGTAAGCAAACACTTTTCCGACAAAAAAACTAAACAAAACGAAAGCTGCTGTGTTTTGCACACAATAGTCAAAGTCCTAGAAGAACTGTGGGTAGTTGTTCTACAGGATGCTCAGTAAAATGTAGTAGCTAATTTCCTTGTAAAACTGCACAAGTTGTACCTGAGACTACAGGGTCCTCCAGACCAAATAGACTTTGCATTAATAATTAAATAATAATTACATCTTTGGTCTAGGGCATTTAATATTTTCTGCCATCAGAAACTGTACTGTATATTGGATTACATTACACGGGCCAGACTTCCCTCCCCATGTGCACCAGTGAGCCTTGGCTGCCCATGACCCTTTTGTCAGTTCACCAGTTTTAATTCCTGGCACCTCTTTTGGTCAGTTTATACCACTGAACCTGACCTGTAGTTTTGGAGTTGCTCTGACCCTGTACACTAGCCATCATAATCTTTCCCTTGTCACTCAAAGTCACTTTTGTTTGTTATTTTGTTTTTCAGTTTTGTTTTTCAGTTTCGTAATTTTGTTTTTAAATTTGTTATTTGTTTTTTTTCTTTTTTCTTGTTTATTTTTCACTTTTGTTATTTTGTTTTTCAGTTTTTTTTTGTTTTTAAATTTGTTATTTTGTTTTTTCATTTTTCTTGTTTGTTTTTCACTTTTGTTTTTCATTTAAAAATTTTTTTTTTGTTTTTAAATTTGTTATTTTGTTTTTACATTATTCTTGTTTGTTTTTCACTTTTGTTATTTTGTTTTTCAGTTTTTTTTGTTTTTAAATTTGTTATTTTGTTTTTTCATTTTTCTTGTTTGTTTTTCACTTTTGTTTTTCATTTTTACATTTTTTTTTTGTTTTTAAATTTGTTATTTTGTTTTTACATTATTCTTGTTTGTTTTTCACTTTTGTTATTTTGTTTTTCAGTTTTTTTTGTTTTTAAATTTGTTATTTTGTTTTTTCATTTTTCTTGTTTGTTTTTCACTTTTGTTATTTTGTTTTGCACTTAACATATGCCTCCATAACATATGCATCATGTTTGGTAACTATTGATATGATGACATTATATTTGTGTTTTTGGAAGGAGTCTCCAGTGTCAGCAATCTGTAACGGTAAATTAGAAGTAAATCTGCAGCTAGGTTTACCATCACTTGAAATTCCTCAGGTTTTGGGGGTTAAAAAAAAATATATATATAATTAACTTCTACTGGTCATGGCTAGAGGACTGGGTTAAAGCAATTGCAAAACTCCAGCTCTTGTGAGGTGTTCCCAGGCTGCAGTGGTCAGGACATGTGGTCAGTGAATTGGCGACAGGGTCATAGGTGGCCAAGGCTCATTGATGCACGTGGGGAGTGACGGCTGGCCAATAGAAGTGCTGTTGTAGCTCAAATTGCTTAAAACGCTGGTTTCTTTAGAAAGGTGTCACAGGTGACACAGGTCATAACTGGTTTGGTGGCAAAAGGTGGGACCTACTCAATATTAAGCTGACCCGGGTGTGTGAATAAGAAACCAAAAGCATCACGGGAGCTTGTTGTACGGGCTGCACAAAATTCCCACTTTAACGACAACTCAAAAAGATTTAACAGTAGTCCAAAATGTTTAGACATAGGGCAGAGTACACAAACTTTTCTTCTTTGTCTTTTCTTTGTTGCACATTTCTGATTTACTGCGTCTTTAATGCACATTTCTTATTTACTGTGTCTGTCTGGAGTGCGCACGCTGTCAACCCTGAAGAAATACTAGTGAAACTTCGATAGCTTGGCATTAATAAGAAGATATAAAGCTTGGCATGAAGTCCCACAGGATATTTGTTTTGGGAGTTAAATAAAAATTATGATTTCTGAACGAAAAATGACTTCCTTTACCACCAGCAATGTCGTTATACTGATAGAAACCACTCGATCATGAGCTCAAAACAGGGTCCACCAAGCACACACACGCATACAAATTAGAGGCAATCTGGAAGGAGGGCAACCGGGGACACCTACCAAGTGCATCCGAGCTCTACATATACACAGAACAGCGGTGCGATTGTGACAGTGCTAACCGCTAAGCCATTGCGCCGCCCTACCAAATGTTTATAAAGACATATACAGTGGAGCCTCGGATCGCGAGTAACACGGTTTACGAGTGTTCCACAAGAAGAACAAAGATTTTTAATAAATTTTGATTTGAAAAACAAACAAGTTTTGGTTTACGAGTGCCGAGTATCATGTCTCATGCATGCGCTAAGGTGCTGGTTCATTTGTTGTGTTTTTGTTTTTTTTACTTTACCACAGTTATTCCGTTAGTATGCGCTCACGGCAGGTCAGAGAGATTTCTTTTTTTCCCAGTTAAAACGGTGTTTCCGCTGTGTTTATGTGTGTGTGTGTGTTTGTTGTGAAACTTAAAAAGTGATTCCGTTAGTATGCGCTCACGCCAGTGACAGAGAGATTTCTTTTTTTCCTGTTAAAGCAGTGTGTCCGTTGTGTGTGTGTGTGTGTGTAAAAAGTGAGGTGGGGAGAGGGGGGAGGAGTGTTACTGTGTAAAACGAGGCGAGGGAAGGGGCTAATTCCACACACACACACACACACACACACACACACACACACACACACACACACATGGCGCCTTTATTTAGCATCTGTCGGGATTTATTTGTACTTTTTTAAAGGTAAAGTGCAGGTTCATTTGTTTTATTTTCACTTTATAGATTGTATTAATTATTTTTATGTATTTATTTTTTTGGGCTGTGGAACGAATAATTTGAGTTTTCATTATTTCTTATGGGAAAATTATGATTTGGTTTACAAGTGTTTTGGAACACAAACAAATTATGGAACAAATTATGCTCGTAATCCAAGGCTCCACTGTAATAGCATTGCAGTGCTAGTGGGCAGCACGCAAGATGTTTCACAGCTTGAACTTTGCTAACAACATCAAACCCATAAGCCATGAGGATAGGTTCTTGACTTTTTAAAATAAAAGCTTACTCATCTGATTCACTGACATCTGAGGGGAGGAAGATTGCACATTCCCAGGCTTCTTGACTATGATTGCATTTGACATCTAGCACAGACTACTGACCCTCACATCAGCTAGCTATTTTTTCTAAAAGACTACATGGCGCTGATTCTTCCTCAGTTGTCTATGCTGTCAAAGCTATGATATATGGCCCGCTTTCGCATATTTCTATTACATCATGCTTCCCTGCCCAAGCCGTATCCTGACTGTAAGCATAGCCTGTAAAATCCTGGCATGAGACTTCAGAAGAATAACTAGAGACCCTGAAGAATAGATTAAGACTTCAAGGAGCTGATATTCCGCCTGACACGTGTTCAACACTCAAGGTGTCGAGATGTGTGTTGTGTGCCTTTGCGCTTTGTTAAGCACACGCTGATGTAGCGGCAGGGGGGCTCGCCGAGCTGTGAGGTGTGGGCGTGTGCGTATGTGTGAGTGTGTGTGTGTGTGTGTGTGTGTGTTAGAGAGTGTGTCTGTTTGTTATTTGGCCACAAGGAGGAACATATGTTTGTGTCACACTCACTACTGCATGCTCATACCCCAAACTGTGCCATGCTTGACCACGCGCTATATGTGACTCAACACTAAGGATTTCATGGCCAATTGAGCGCACTTCCCCCCCACCCCAGAAAAAAAGGGCCACACAGACACACACGCGAACAACGTAACATATTCTTCTGCCGTACATTCAACACGAACTGCAAAAGAAACTGCATGTATGATATATGCATACATTATGCACCATCACATTATTTTGTGAGAAGTGCAAAACAAATAACCGAAAACTAAATAACAAATTCAAAAACAAATTTATTTTGTTTTAAGTTTTATTATTTTGTTTTTGAATTTGTTTTTTTTTTTTGTTTTCAATTTTATTATTTTGTTTTGAATTTTTTTTTTTTTTTTTATTAAAATTTTTTTTTAATTTTTTAATTTTGTTTCTGGTTTTGTTATTTTGTTTTTTTTAATTTGTTCCTTTGTTTTTGGTTTGTTAATTTGTTTAATTTCATTTTTGTTTTTGTTATTTTGTTGTTCAGTTTTTTTTTTCTTTTCGGTTTTTCAATTTTCTAATTTAGTTTTGCACTTCTCTGCCACCATAACATATGCATCATGTTTGTTAACTATTGATATGATGAAATTATATATGTGTTTTTGGAAGGAGTCTCCAGTGTCAGCAATCTGTAACGGTAAATTAGATGTAAATCTGCAGCTAGGTTTACCATCACTTGAAATTCCTCAGGTTTTGGAGTAAAAAATAAAAAATAAAAAATATATATATTTTGTGTGTGTGTATATATATATATATATATATATATATATATATATATATATATATATATACTAAAACTTTAACTAAAAAGGGACTTCTGACTGAATGACTGGTCTTAGCTGTTATAACATGGCAGCTGCAATGACGCATTACACCAATATGTCAATTTCTGTAGAGTGTGTCGATGCATCGTGACGTTTACTTTCGCCCCGGTTTGTTGCCACCAAGTTTTGGGGATACTTGGGACTGTATCACCAAAAATTCAAACCTGATCTTTCAGACATTAACATGTGGTAACATGTTAAAAAAAACCCCAACTGAATAGAATAGTGCACTGCACACATCACTGTGATGGCTCACCACGGTGCACACACACATACATACACAAAAAGGTGCACGCGTGCACACACACACAGCAGAGGCATTTCAAACGGAATCACCACGCTTCTCTCTGACCTCAATATAACGCGTGTATGAGAGTGAGTGTTGGTGGGCGGCAGTGCCTGGGAGTCTCTGCGCTCTTATCGGCCGTGTTTCATACAAGAACTTCAATGAAAAAATCTCCAGAGCAGAAGCTAACGGCTAACCTGGCAGGCAGTGCTGCTTTCCAGAGCATCGGTGAGTTGTAAAACAGTTTGTTTACGCATGGAGAGAATTTTAAAACTAAGTGACATAGAGTTCGAGTTTGAAATCGCTGCTTCCTACATATAGTTCAAGTTAAAATGAGTGATAAATGCATGAGCCTTTCTGAGAGGAATGTACAGATTTATACAGTAAAACATGACTGATTTTATTCTGTGGGATTTATTTATTTATTTATTTATTTATTTATTTATTTATTTTCGGTCCCATGAAGAGATTAAACTGTGTGCAAGTTTTTTTTAAATTTTTTTTCCTATGAAACTTTTATGCACATGTCCACTGGATTTATTAATTCATGGCATTTTGTCTTTGTATTGTAAAATGAATATTTTTTATGAAAATATGAATAATTTGAATAAATGGACAAACAATTAAACATCAAATGTATAACTATTATTTACTGGAAAGTTGTTAAAAGGAAAAACCAGAACCTGCAACCAGAAAAACAGAATCTCTAGAGTAACCATGAAAAATAATCTTTAGATCAATAGAAAAAATAATTGACAGGTATTTAATAAAAAAAAGGAAAAATTACAGTAGGTGCAGCTGTTTTTAATATAACATAATTATGAACTTGCCTAAAGGGTATCATGAGTAATCTTTTAATGAATAAAAATTGTATTGATTGTAATTATTGGCAAATTGTTGAAATATAAGATGAATAATACAATTTTGTCACGGCCACTTGAGTTTTTCATCCATCTACAGTATGCGTCTATCCATCCATCCATTCATCTATGTTTTATATTGCTCATTATATCGCTCAGGGGGCCTGGAGCCTGTCCAAGGAAACTCAGCACACAAGGCGAGGGAGAAGCTGGATAAGGTGCCAAACTACTGTATAGTAGGGCATAAGCAAACAACCAATCATACATTTGGGGTTATTTAGAATTCCCAGTTAGCTTACACTGTAATTTATTAAGTATTTGTACTGTTGGAGGAAACCGGAGAAACCAGAGGAAACCCACCGATAACAAGGAGACCATGCAAGAGATTTCAACTAAGCCACTGTGAAGTGATGTTTTATTCCTTGCACATCCTCCACACCTATTTAGACGCAAATTTTATAAGATTTCCTAAAACCTAACCATATAAAATCCAGTAGCGGCTCTAGCAAAATAGAATTGTATTTCTATTTCCTATTTCATAGTTCCTACAGTATATTGTAGTTCCTATATTATACAGTATTTCCTTTATATACTGTAGTTCCTATATATAATTCTTAGTTATGGTGTATAAATACCTACAGTAATTATAACATAAAAAAGTTTTAGCAGTAAATGTAGCTATACAATGCTGCTGAAAGGTCCAATTCAAACTTCTTTCTTTCTTCAATAATTTATAGTTAAATCACCACCTCTGCTGATTATTGCCACAGACCAAACAGGATGATACCGAATAGCAATTCAATACAGAAATCTCAATCTTTGTTGAACGTATTAACTGCTCTCTCTCTCTTTCTCTCAGATCCAAATGGAGCTCTAAATGAGTGCTTTGTTAAATTCAGGCACACTTAGAGAGTAAAACCATTAAATTTACAGATAGGCTCCAATAAAAACAAATAGTTTCGGGTGTAAAACCTGAGCTGCATTTAAAGCCGTTACAACATTCTGAATATATGCAAACCTGTAAGTGCATCGGGAGAATTCAATTCTTTATTAATGTGGTTTGAAATTATTACCACACTGCAGCCATTGTTTTGTCAGCGTAAAGCTCTAGTCTTTTGGCATGTTGCCTAGCAACCAAACCTTACTCTTATCAGACTACATAGCATGGAGGAAGTAACGTCATTACAAATTAGGGTGGCAAATTTCGCACATTCTTCTTAACCGGTTGTTAAACATATTAATGTTCAATAATTAAAGATTTATTTATCACTAAT
This sequence comes from Clarias magur, assembly GCA_013621035.1. Classification (NCBI taxonomy): domain Eukaryota; kingdom Metazoa; phylum Chordata; class Actinopteri; order Siluriformes; family Clariidae; genus Clarias; species Clarias magur. The sequence continues at coordinate 1,101,169 of QNUK01000009.1, read as the reverse complement.
TGTAACAAAATGTGCATTTCTTCCTCACAATAGAACACAGTCCCAGCAAAATAGTTACGTTATAAAAAAAAAAAAAAGGGGTCTGTGTAAAATACTGCATTGTTTCTGGCCTTAGTCAAAAACAAAGCTGACAAATATACAATCTGCAATGTTGCGTATACAAATTAAATACGCATGTGAACTACGGAGAAATATTACGCAAAATTAACGCTTATTCGGTACAGGGTTGTGGGGGGCCTGGAGCCTATCATAGGGGACTTTGGGCACAAACAGAGTGCCAATCCATCACAGTGGAAACACTCTCACACACACACACACACACACACACACACACACACACACACACACACACACACACACACACACTATAGGCAATTTACCTTAACCTGTCTATCTTTGGGCTGTGGGAGGTAACCGGAATCCCCAGTTAGAACGCGCACACAGACCTGAGACGGGAATTGAACCATCGACCCTGTGGGTGTAAAGCTAGTGTGGGTTTTTTTTTTTGTGTGTGTGTGTGTGTGTGTGCGTGTGTGTGTGTGTGTGTTTGTCCATTGAGTAGATGTGACCCAACAGCTAGATCAGTCCTTATTTTTCCTCAGTTTCTACAACACGTAGTATAATTCTTTAATCCCAACAATTCATACAGTATGACCTCCAGGGCAAGAACCTGCAACTCAACAATGAACCCTTATTTCAAGATGATGATCAAGGTCATTTTCCTTTGACCGCATTTTCTGCACATTACTGTAGTTAACTCCGGGTCATTGCGTTCATGCCCGCTAACGGGTCACGCTGCTCATTAGCCGAACAAAATAGGAAGCCTTGACATTTGCCTGCCCACACAGTAATATCCCTGTCGCTCATAAACACACACATCCGCACACACACACACACACACACACACACACACACACACACACACACACACACATAGACAGACACTTCCCTCTGGTCTGTCTGTGATCTCTTTGCCTTGAGCAGTATTTTCACTTCATAATGCCTGCATTAAGATCATTATGGCTGTAAGTCAAAGAAGAAGGAGACGAGGGAACGCCGAACACAGGAAATCGTCTTCTTTTCTTCCCTGGCTGACCCTGAACGGAGCATTGAGATGAATTCAAATGATGGACTTTAAAAGATTTTTCTTTTCTTTTCTTTTCTTTTCTTTTCTTTTCTTTTCTTCTAAACCATTTTCCTGTGGGAAGTGGTTCAGGGTCTCTGTCAAATATCCATACTATTAGACAGGACTCAGACACCAGAAGTCCCTTCAATTAGCTGTCGAAATGCAGAGAGTTCCGCCCAACGGTTTCAACTCGTCTTAGGAGAATGGTTAAGACTGGGCTTCCCAGTTGCCAGAGCGCTGTCAGGTGATAAGAGAGGAGAGGACAGAGGCAGACAGGCTGATTAGAGAGCCACGGCTACAGCAAACACACAGCAATAATGAACCTGTTTACCAGGATGGGAAGAGCGAGAGAGGGGTGAGAGAGAGAGGGGGGCATGGTGAGGGCTCTGTCTTCAGGCAAACGGAGAGGCGTGTGACTGCGCCCACATTTCTGCAATAACACAGCTCACCTCAGACCCAGCGCAGTGTGAGGAGACGAGCCACAGGGAGACTGATGAAATCGACCATAAACAAGTACACAACAGTAAGCCACCCCGCACCAGCAGCATGAGACCGTCGCAAACATACTTAAAAAGGAGAAAGAAAAAACACACACACACACACACACCCACGCAGGCAGACACAGCCTTACCTTCTGTGTTGGCCGCAGCTGATCATTTACAATTAATGTTTTGTCGCATTCTACATAATTATGCATTTATCAGGGCGACACCGCTTTTTTCCCCCCCAGACGGCGGACATGTTTGTTAAATAATCCTCGATATTACGTATGAACAAATCAGTGAGGTCTCAAGACATGTATATAAATAAACCATATTCACGGAAATGATTCTGTCAGATGTATTTTATTTTATATACTTTAACTACGTATTCAATTACAAAATACAAATGTCCCTTAAATGTCATGTTACATTAAAGTATTCATTCATTTCCCGGGTCTCAAAATAGCATCAACTTTTCTATATGGTTGAATGATAACGTGCGCAATTTAGGCTTTATAAGGTCATAAAGCTGACATTTAAGTACCGTATACATACAAGTCAGTATATAGCAGGAAATAGGAAGCTATATGAAATGAGATCTAAAGGTTTATACTGTATATACTGCATGATGACCAGATACTTATGCTGATTGCTATCCTACAAAAGGACTTGAATACATTCCAATTTTCACATTTTTAAAGGGGACTATATTCATCTCTGTATGCACAATTGGGTGCATTATTGTGCATTTTCTTGCTCTTCTCTCTCTTTTCTCTCTCTTTTCTTTCTTTTTCTTTTTTTTTTTTTTTTTTTGATTTGTCTTTTTCTCATGCTGTTCACACAGTGTTCCTGAGGAAAAAAGGTGCTAAACCCCTCCTCTGTCTCAGGGCTCAGCTCAACCCGGGGGTCACCAGTTTAGATTTCTTCTTTTTTTTTTTCTTTTTTTCTGGCTGAAGCAGAAAATTCATTTCAGCTCTCCCAAACCTTGAACATGTGTGTGTGTGTATCTACTGTGCGTGTTAAACATTTCACATTGGACTGTTTATTTTAACGAGGGACAATTCCAAAGCTGGTTTTGTGAAAATATTGAAGGTGTGGAACCTAATACCTACTATTGTAAAGCTATTGTTTGTTCAGCTTGTTTGCCGAATTTCGGCACGCTGTGAACTTAATATCACTAACTGTAGCTTGTTTTGGCTCGCGCGGATATATGAGTGTTATTTGATTTGATTTCAGGGCTATAAAAATGTACAGGTGCCTTAGTGGTTAGTGGCTTGCTTCAAATAAACACATACAGTATAACCAGTACGACCGGAGCGGAGACGCTGACACCGTTCTGTCAAAGGCAGCATTAACCCTTTTCAGCAATCTGACACTTTCGAGACTCGTGTAAAAGTGCTGCTGATGTTGGTGTTGACTTATTAATATCGCTACACTTTCGAACACTTTGGACACTCAAACCCCTTTCCATATTCCATATTTCCATACAATTCCTCGTCCCATTCCCCCCCGATCTTACACCACCTGATGACTCCTGTACTTGTGCGGAATGTTAAAGGATGTTAATACGGTTCGTCTTTTTATTCAATACTGTAGCGCATACTGTACAGTATTTGGTTGAAGTCACTAGAACACCTTTTTATCATGCGAGAGACGCGTTACTAGAAGCTCATGTAAACCTTCCCAAATGGAAAGGTCAGCCTTTTTTTAGTACTGGAGCCTCTCAAGCAGCCTGATGTCAATCATTGCAGTCTGCCACGGCACTAATTACTGCATTAGTATTTAAAGATTAGAGAGACCAGGCCATAAAAGTCTATTGTGTGTCATCCAACAGTGCCACCCAGAGACCACCCTGCCATTCTTTCGCTGTCTCCACATTTCTGTATATCCTTCTCTCTCTCTCTCTCTCTCTCTCTCTCTCTCTCTCTCTCTCTTTCTGTACAAGTGTGTAGGCTCACTAATGGTCCACTCTAATCCCCCATTTGTAATAATGATCAAAAAGCAATCACACCAGCAGGGATAAACACAGCTAAAACAAAGCCAACTATCAATCATCACATGCCGGCCATCAGCATTCCTGCGAACACACAGTCCATCAACATGCCATACATGTGGGTGTACGCGCGGAGGAGCCTGTCTGCGCGACAGAGAGCGGAAAAAAGAAAAATCGAGTGCAAGTGCTGAACTAACACGCGCGTTGTTTTGAAAAGATGCTGTCTACGGAGCGCTTCACCGGGCTCCACACATGAGAGGGTTATTAAATGAGAACAAAAGCGGAGCCGACTGCCGCCAAACGATGCACTGAACCCCTCGCGCAAGAAGCGGCCAAAGAAGATTGATCTGACGCGGCAGAAAAACCTAGATTCGAACCAGGAACGACAAGAGTCTCACTGTCTCATAAAGGCAATTACGTTTGTTCATTTATCCCGCTGCTTTCATTACCACCACCGATGTATTGCTTTTGTCAAGCTCCCCTCCAAAAGAGCTGCGGAGATAATGGCGCTCTCGCTCCGCTGGGAGATGGAGAAAACACAAGAAGACGACAATGGTGTTGTTAAGTCACTTAAGTCGTGTCTGAAATCCAAACGAATCCCGAAAGCGCTGTCACGTCTAATCGTCTGTTCGCCGGCGCAAAATTGATACTTTTGGGGTTTTTTTTGTTTTTTTTTCCGGTTGCCGTTCGGATTGTTTTGGTTTCATAATGCGCGGAATTAAACAAGCCACCAAAGTTAAAAATATGTCGCATGATGAGAAGGTGCACTCGTGAAAATCTTTCGTTCATTGTTCAGATGGTAAACGGTAAACGAACCGTCGTCGAGTGCGTAAAGCAATCACAAAAAAACAAAACAAAAAAAAAACTACAGAAATATCAAGCATAACACATTTCTTTTCTTTGTAACACATTACTACAGCCCTACAGCTTTGTCTATTGGTTCGTTTTGTGCCTAATGGAACAACTCAGCATATTAAAAAAATAAATAAATAAAAATCACCCAAATGACATGGCAGGTTTGGCACTTCCTGCATTTTGGGTTCAGAGCTCTCAATGGAATGAAAGGAGGAAATTACAGAGTTCGATCAGAGCAAGACTGAGACGCTCAGATGTCGCGCAGATGCTCAGACGCCACAACTGAATATGACTAGCGTGCTCATGTTTGCCTAAACAAACTCATCATCGAACCCGGACCCTGGCGGTGCAAGGCGACGGTGCTAACCACTACAGGGGGGGGGGTTACAACGTAGTGAAATTAGCTCTATGCTTGGGTGTCAATTACAGTAGCTTATGACAGCAAAGAAGTCTTCTTAATGACGAAGAGATCCAACAACAGACAGTCGTTCAAATGGGAGCCATTCTTCTTCTTCTTCTTGTTTGAGGAAGCAGTGTGATGTCACCCGAACTCTGGGGATGTCACAAGAGTGTGTAAAAAGCTCGAATTAACTGCAAAGTTTAAGTTTCCTACGTGTAAAGTCAAGTGAGACCAAGTCACGCAAGAAAGTCAGAAAACCCACGCCTTAAAAGTAGGACACGAGTCCAGAACTTGGGCACTACTTCACTCTAAACAGGGCAGTCTGACGTGCCAGGGAGTGCGCCACAGGAGAGCTAGGAGTCGAAATACGCATTTCATTGGGCACTAAATCCAAGCGTTAAGCATATTCTGATCGGAACAGCTCTGCAGGCAATGACTGAGCGCAACCACATGCTGAATTCTGCTTAACCCTACTGACTAATGCGCACCTCCCAAACTCACCACCCTCGTAAATTGGAAAGCTAAAATTGCACACTTCCTTTTTAATCCTTCATGATTTTCACATTTCGCTCCCATTGGCTTCACTTGGGAGGAAGAATACTGCAGAAAAATCCTTGATGATGTCTAATTTCACGAGCAAGGGAAGAAATCAATAATAGCTAGCGGTCGATTAAAATAAATAAATAAATAAATAAATAAATAAATAAATAAAGTAAATGGCGGGTTTTAAAGGGAAATACAATCATTCGAACCAGCTTACTAGTTCCATTGTGACCGTAATAGCACAGCAATAACAATAGTAGACAATTAAGGCAACTCCTTTTTTTTTTTTTTTTTTTCATACCAGATTCTCCCAGTTTAAATATTTGGCCAATCCTATCATTGATCATGAATCCTATCATTATTATAGCACATAGAGTCAGTATGATTTTGACATGAAAGTGAGAGTAATTCCTTCCATTCTACTCACACAGCATGCTTTTAAATGGTGCAACAAACTAACCCGTTATAATGAGAACATTTAAACCCGTAAGAACATTTACTATAGTATGACTTTTATACCTCCATAGTGTACTATTGTAAACAATCGTATTGTACATAACATAATATATGTTTATTACATTACTATGGTAGGCACCTATAGGACTTTATAGAGTACCAGGGTACAGAGTATGGCACTTCCCCGGGTACGATGGTGTGTGCCACAATACTTTGATGAATACCGTGGTACTATGAACTACAAAAAGTTCAGCAAGTATCTAATATGGCATGTTTATACGTACTGTACTATATTATATACTGGATGTTAATGCATACTCTCGGTATCAGTACAGAGAGAACCACATTACTATATGTAATATTACAGTTTCCGAGTTTTGATATACACTAAGGCATTTAATTAATGTTGCATACCAACAATACAATGATAGAATACAATTCCAAAAGTACCACACTGGTACATAAATATGTAACACCTGCACACCACGGGCAATTTGGGAACGCCAGTTAGCCTAATCTGCATGTCCTTGGACTATGGGAGGAAACCCACCAAGCACGGGGAGAACATGCACACAGACTCGAGGCGGGAATCGAACCCTGACCGTGGAGGTGCAAGGCAACAGTGCTAAAACTACGAGGCCACCGCGCCACTTTCTTAAAGGAATCAGAATTCCAATAGAATTACCCCTTCAAGATTAGAAATCTGACATCTTAATCTGATTAATTCTGCACATATTTAGAGAAAAAGCTCTTCTAAAGTGTTTTACTATTCCTACAGCGACAACTTAACAATGATTACATTTACAGTCATTCGTAAAAATGAAATAGTTTGGAATAGTTTCCTCATTGCTTCCATTATAGCAGCTATAAACAGTCACACCTTCACTTTCCTCTCTCTCAACTTTTTTAATACAATGAAACCCCCTCAAAAACTAAAGTGTGAACACTTTAAATAACGTCATGTTTTTAAAAATGAAAAAAAAATGTTTGAATCCATTTATTATTAGATTTAGGTTTTGCATGGCATCTGACGTACCCGTGAGAGCTGTTACTATAGAAACAATAACAATAGAACAACTGCTTCGATCCTTGTGTTACTGGAAAAACGAATCAATATTTTCTGACCAGTCAGTTTTGAGAATTCACTTCACGATCCTTTATGCATACACGGTAGTGACAGCATCTCGGGTGGCAAGATTTCTCATTCTGTCACATTCTTTCCCCTCTCTTTCCTGTCTGGCATTTCTGTTCCCTGCTGGTGGAGCCGCCCTCCCAGCTCTGGATCAGGTAGGGCCACAGGGGAACCCCATGATGTAGTTACACCATGAATATTTCAAATTCATACACAACAAACAACAACGACAAAAAAAAAAAAAAAAAAAAAAAAAAAAAAAGGGAAATGCCATACCAGGGGCCAAGTCTGAGAGCAGGAATGAGTCACGGCGCTACAGTATGTGAGCTTTTACAGCGCATGCGGGTGTCGTACGCAGAACAGGTATTACGCGTGTGAGTGATGGGAAGAAAATGGGTTTCTGAGCTCATGACATGTATATGTACATTCAATAGGCAGGTGCATGAGAGAGAGAGACAACCGCGGGGAGGGAAAGTTCAGCAGAACAACTGGAGGATGAAAGAGAGATGTGGCGGAGAAAGAAAGAAAGAAAGAACGAAAGAAAGATGAAGAGGGAGGGTGAGGCGAGGAGACGGAATGAGAGAGAATGTGTGGAAGATGATCCATTAGAGAGTGCAGGGGCGCAGTGCAGAGCACAGAGGCTGGGGCCGGGCCAAGGCTCTTTAGCATGCAGGCCATGCGCAGGCCGGGCTCAGCTTGAGCTACACAGAGTCGCCACGACCCCCGTCCCCTCCTTCATTCGCGCAGCCCTCTGAACTCACGCGGAAGGGAAATTCCGTATCCACGACATTAATAACGCATATTTCAGATATCTCCTTTACAAACGATCCAGCAGGTGGAGATGTATTAGAGTCGATTACATCAGCCAGGAAAACAACGCATGAGCTGTTCTTTTATTCAGATGAATGCAACACCCATGCACACACACACACACACACACACACACAGACGCCTCCACATCGCTCATGCTATCTCAGCAAAAAAAAAAAAAGGAATAAAAGAAGAAGAAAAAGAAGAGATGCACAGCAATCAGTCACACGGTGATCGGAGAAAGTGTCGGACTTCCTTCTCTAGACAGCGGTGGGAGAGAGATAGCAGCGGCATACAAGCGATGCTGCCACTGATCTGCTTGCAGAGCCACAAGCCCGGCAGAAACACAAGATGGATGAACGAGGGGGGGAGGCATTTAAATGCAGGCGCGTTGGGGAGGGGGCTGACGCCAACAAAGTTTCTAAATGAATCCCACTGCGGCACTTAAGGGAACAATGGGGTGCATTTTCTACTTTTTTTGGTTTGATTTCGTGCCAATTTTCTACCAATTTACTCACTGCGAATTCCCAAGTCATTATCTTGCAGTGCTTTCGCACCTATTAGTGTGTTTGCCGAGGCCAAACCTGAGTGAAACTGATACTGAGAGTGAAAGTTTTATCGTTTGGCTGCAAACCTATGCATCAAGGTTCAATCCATTGCAGAGGTGTAAAGCGTACGAGGGTGAGTCAGAAATTATCCGCACTCTGGTTATGCTTAAAAAGTCTATCGGCCTCATCGGCACTCTCTGTTCAAGTCACTGTCGTACAGTACCTGGTGCCGAAACAACTCAAAGGAAGGTCATGAACATATGTGTTTGGATATCTGTGAACAAAATACTCTAAGGAAGGTGGAAAGGTCTCCGAGACAAGACATGAGACACGAGGCCGACATCCGCAGACCAAGAAAACGTTCAAAAGTCAACACTTGCAGTTTTCTGGGATTCTCAAGAGCTCTAGTACTGGAACGTTGTCAGGAAAAAGGTTCAACGTCCGAGGTTCAGTGCTCAGTGTTGAAGAGCCGAACCCTAAACTTCGGATTAAGTGCGGAGGAATGCTATCCGAGGGCACTGTGATCTTGCATGACGACACACACTTCTGTCCACACTCTCGACACTCTGCAGAAACTTTGTTTTGAAGTGTTAAAGCGTCCTCCGCATAGTCCTGGTCTCGCTACATTAGACTTTCTTTTGTTTCATCCCCAGAAAGAGTTTATGCAGAAAAATGATACTTTTTTGACTCACCCTCATATATCATGAAATCCCAGAAATCAACTTACTGTATTCGTATTATTTACATTTACATTTAAGCATTTGGCAGACACTCTTACCCAGAGCGACTTACAGCACAAAAGTGCTTTTCCATCATTGGATAGATCCTTACACTGAGTTACTAGGTTAGTAACTAACCTACTGTATTAACCTGGTTGGGGGGATTAGGCCAAGTACTGAAGACATCTAGATCTAGACGTTCATTTCACCACTTGGGTACCAGAACAGAAAAGAGTCAAGATGCAAATCTTCCTTGAGCCCTAAGAGATGGTCGGACTGGCTGAGGATCAGAGGGAACGTGGTGCGGTGCGAGGTGCGACTAGAGCTGAGAGGTAAGTGGCTGCTGGGTAAATTTTTGGCTTTTGTAGGCAAGCATCAAGGTTTCAGAGATCTTGGGAAGGTGGATGACGAGACGTGCAGTTGCGTTCTGAATGAGTGGACAGAGGACGACCTGGGCTTTTTTCCTCGGCTTTAAGCAGATAGAGACCACAAGACTGGTTACAATTGTATACAATTGACTGTCTTGTGGTTTTATTTGTATGATAAGGTGTACTATTTCTGTTTTTTTTTTTTTAGTTTTTTACACACAAACGTTAAAAGCTGATTTTGATTTCGCTTAAGCACAAAACAAACGGCACTGAGAAATGAATTCCATTCCATGCTGATGAAAAATAAAACGATGCTTGCTAACTATGTTCAAAGTCTACAGACAGACAGAATTTTAACTCAATTATCTGAATCCATTATATTTGTGGTATAACCTAGATTTGATCATTTATACAGCTTATATAATATTTAGTGGTAAAATTATCCAATGTATCCACTTGTCCTTTAATTACCTAATGATAGCTGATGAAAGTCATATTTAGAGGGGGAAAAAAAGTTGTTAAAATATTTTTACACAATATTTTGGTGATACAGTTATTATCTGTCTTAGAAATGGGCCTTAGTGACACCTATAGCAGGTCTCCCAGACAACAATGTGTTGGAAAGCCAACAACCATCACGCAAAGTTTCCCAACAGTGTTTGTCTGATGGTAGCGCTGATCAGTGACCTAGTGAACCACTCGTGTACTCGCTCATCATTACCGCTTTATCATGTATACAGGGTCACGGGGGGGCCCTGCAGCCTGTCCCAGGACACTTAAGACACGAGGCGGGGTACACCTTGGGCACACACACACTACGAGTGTGGAACACACACTAGTTTGGGAACACCAATTAGCCTAATCTGCAGCTCTTTGGACTGTGGAGGAAACCTGAGTACCCGGAGGAAACCCACTCAGCATGGGGAGAACATGCACAGAGAACCAAGACTGGAATCAAACTCGGACCCTGGAGGTGCAAGGCAACAGTGCTAACCACTTAGCCACTGTGCCGCCACCAGTGAACCAGAGTAAAAGCACTGTAAGTAGCTCTAGAAAAGGGTGTCTGTAAATGCTGCACATGTACTATGATTTTTAAGTCATTTTTAAGAGGTAGGACGAAAAGCCTGGTGTCACAATTAAAAAGATGATCCCCTCATTCTTACTCCGTCACAGAATCCTCATTTAAATATTCTAAAAATAGCATTCTTCCCTTTTTTTCTTCTCAGGAGCTTCTCGTTAACAAATTCACAACGGCCCTACAGCACCCCAGCAACGGGACATGATACAGTATGATAATAAACTTGGTATCAAAATGGAGCTTATCGAAACCAGAAATATGAAAGTACAGTATGCGTGACTCATATCCCCCAAAATGCAACTTAATCCCTGATTTATTCACATAGAGGTCAAGGGTGAAGAAGCCCAAAAAAAAAAAAAATTTAATCCTGATTTTTTTTTTTATTGCTTCGTATGTTGTTTTAAAGAAGCGATAAATGTAGAATCTGCAATATGGTGACAGAAAGTGTGTTTGGTCCTTGCTGTAATGGTCGATGCCAATTCCAAGCCAATTTAAATGGACGTGGCCGGCTAGTGAACATGTATTCATTTACTCTTCCATTTGCCAGAATGCTTTACTTACTTACTGTGCTACAGAGGGGCCAACATGCTGCTAAGGAAATCCTAGCAAACAAACACAAAACAGCATTTTACCTAATTTATGAAATATATCACAGTATCCCAAGGACCACAGGACCTCAGAACCATCAGCCACTGCACACTGCAGGTCATCTGAACCGCGCTGATCACTCGTCCTAGAACATATTTGTACAGTGTCTGTTGTTGAAAAATCTACACTAGATTCATGTTTATTGCACACTCAAAATGTTTATGCCGGAGATTTTTATGTCTATTTTACTAAAGTAATTAAGTTTTGCAATGTTCCAAATGATATTTAATGAGTTTAACTCATTAGTAGTTAGCACTGTCGCCATGCACCTTCAGGGTCCGGGTTCGATTCCCGGCCAGGTTCGATTCCCATCTCTTTGTGCATTGAGTTTGTATGTTCTCTCCATGCTTGGTGGGTTTCCTCTGGGTACTCCAGTCCAAAGACATTAGGCTAATTGGGGTTTCCAAATTGCCTGTAGTGTGCGAATGAGTGTGTGAGTGTGTGTATGTGTGTGTGCCCTATGATGGATTGGACCCCTGTCCAGGCCTCCCGTGACCCTGAATACAAGATAAAGCGGTATAGAAGATGAGTGAGTGAGTTTAACCCAAGAGCCACCCTTCTGTTCTGAAAAATCTGTATAATGCTAAAGTGCCAAAACATGCATTTCATTAAATGATCACTAGGGGGATACACCCTGGACGAGGTGGCAATCCATCACAGGTCTCCATAGACCCCAGTGTTAAACAAAAAATTTTTTTTTAGCAACTCATGAGGTCATGTTAAGTGATAAAAATATGCGCAATTGGGTGGTGGGTGTGGCCATTTGATTGACAGCTGCACGTCAGGTGTCAAAACGCTAGCTGTTTAGTTGCATCGTTGTAGTTTAACTTGCCACAAGAAACGTATTTGACGAATTGACACGGGATGATGAGTTCAATCAAATGCAAAGTACCGCTAGTATATAAATCAACATTAGCCACCTTAGCATTTTGGCTAAGCTAAAGGAAAAGCTAGCTAGCTAGCTTGCGGTAAGTACTGTAGGTGTGTTGGAAGCAGCAGCCAGGCTCCATTACGGCCATTTGCCTACTTATGGTTAAACCAAGGTGGGATCGACTCTTACCAAGATGTTCCGAGCTCGCGCGGTTGAGCTACAAAACCTCTGGATGATTATTTAGGTTATACCATAGAGGACAAAGCAGATCTTATACACTCTATTGTATAACCTTAAATGAATACTGTATGTCAATTTTATCATTTTTTATTTTCGTTCTTCATAATGTACATCCAGTATTTAACTTCAGTTGAAATTCCGCCCTTAATTTAAATCTGGTGATACATGCATCCTTTTTTGCCACCGCATCCTCGTCTACTTTGCATGTGTGTAGGATTTTAACGCCACAGTCTTTGCCCTGGCATCCGTCTCCAAACTTTAGATGCTGAAAGAAGAGTTTGAACGATGACCCAGACCACAAACCACCCTGAGCTTTCCTTATTGAATGGTTTGTCAAGACAGAAATGTTCAAATAAAGACATCACCTTCCGCTATAGACCAAAACGCCCCGATGCTGCCTTCTTGTGTTCTGTTGACTCGTGAGTTCGCAGGTCAAAGTTCGCCCAGATAAAGTCTGCACAAAAATAAGTGCTAAAGGAAATAAATGCACATCTTTCACATGCTGTGTCCTTTCACCTTCAGGGAATTGGCTTCTCTGTCTTTGGTCGGAACACTGCTTTATCTGAAGTGTCTCTAGCATAACTGGAGCAAGAGATCAGGAATCCCAAATGCTGTGGCTAAACTGTTGCCACCATCAAAGGAAATGCATTTGGGGCACTCTACTGAATAGTTTACACAACATACACAGAAGGAAATGTAGAAATGCTGAAAAAGACAATCATATCACCTCGTCCTACGAGACTGCCATACTATCGGATATCCTCGAGAACCGCGATGACCCTCGCGTCCCTGTGCGAAGGTTTCCATGTGAGCAGATGAGTCTGCGCGAGAGATCGAGGTGGTGATGGCATCATTAATCGTTTGTTACATTCCGCGGGCTGCATTGATTTAGATTATTGCTTTAAAGGACAGCAGGGTCAATGTGCTTCTGCGGGTCACTGATAACCAGAGCGGCATCTGCACTACAAGCCGATGTCAGATAAGCTGTTAATATTTAAGGGGGGAGCAAAAGGGAGCGCACGATGGAACCGGAGAGCCCACACAGTTCCTACACTAGCGGATCGAAATCCATTTAATGCCAGCAATAGGCCTGCTCAGGTGTGAAATTTGCAAAGTGGGAAAGATGCAATACTCATGTTTTACATGATCCTATTGTCTGCCGAGCATAGAAGAATAACGACAAATTAATGAAAAAAAGAAGAAAAAAAGCACTCCTTCATCACCTTTGAAAAAAAAAAATGAAACGATTCTATACCCACAGTCGACATAGTCCAGCTATTTTATTTAATTATTTAAATATATTTAAGTGCTTATTCTTATTTACAGGCATGCAAGAATAAACAAGAACAGCAGTGACATTATTGCCGTGCAACACCAGAATTAAACGCCTTGCTCAAGGCCAGTAGTCAAAGCAAAGGCACTGTAATTAAACTCTACGGTTCTCCCTCGGCACCTTAAGCAAAACCCTTTAATATACACTCCTAAATAAATACAGGTGGCTTTTTTTTATCATGCACAACAACACACAAATGAAATATACACAATGTGTATACAGGAATGAAATGGAATACATTAAACTATTGTGGTAAAAAAAAAAAAAAAAATTCAATCAAGTATCTAGAGAAACATACAGTACGGTACATTCTGGGTGTTGTGGACAAACCTTTCTGCTGTAAGAATGTACAGTATGTAACCTCAGTCCACTGATCCACTGAAGCTGATGATGTGGCACAATGAGACACAATGCATGAAATCATGCACATCAGGTCAAACTGTTCACATTAGATAGCACAAAGGGGGAAAAATGTGATCTTGGTGACTTGGTGACCACAGCATGGTTCGATTGGAGCTTTTCAGAAATGGGTAGTTTTGTAGAATTTGCTGAATTACTGGTGGGAACAACAACGACGACGCCAACGAAAGCATGCTACTGTACTTCGATTCTCCAGTTCTAAAGGGCTTTGTTGATGAGAAGGGTCAAATGAAAATGGCCAGCTGATAAGAAGTCTACAGAAACTCAAATCATCCCTCTTCGCAATCGTGGTGAAGAAAAGAAGCACCTCGAACCTTGAGATGAATTGGTGCCAACATCGGGTTCAGTTCTTGTCAGCCAATGAACCCGAAGCTACAAAACAAATATAATCATTTGTAACTAACCTCAACAGGGCTATATTAGTTTTCCCATCAGCTCATAATGAGATATGTTCTTTTTTTTTTAACTGTATAATTTTTGTATCCTTTGATAAAAAGGCATTTATGGAATATAAGAACGAGCACTGGGATACGTTAATAATCCTGTAATATTTATGATGGCATCTGAAAAGCTGATTTTGAACTGTAGCAAAGTTTTTTTTAATTATTATTATTATTATTATTATTATTTATTACTAAGTCATTAATGGAGATAAGCGTAAAACATACTATAATATAATAATACGATTATTAAGGGTTAATAGAAAATTGGACAAGATTTGTCCTCTTGCTGATTGATATCCAGGCGAGGAAGTAACAAACTATGAGAGGTGTTCAAGTCAAACTGAGACTTTTGATTGTGCAGAACAACAGAACACAGAGTCATTATTAGACTGCCTGCTTTATGTTTGAAATGCTGGCCTCCCAGGAACACCCTTAACACCCAAAAACGGTTGGACGAGGTCAGGGCTGTACGGGGACGTGGCGATAACTCCCAGCCGAGTTCTTGTAATGTGCAACTGGTGGTGGTGGTGGATGATTGCGGAGGATGGTGGATGATGTGGAGAGTTCCCACAGACATTGGACTTTGTCTCTTCCGTGAGTTGGCGTCAAGTTATCAGTCGATCTTCTAAGATCAGGTGTCCCACTTGCTCATTGTTCACAGGAACGGCCGCGCTGAGCCACCTCGGGTGAGATCATCATTCATGGATATATGCTGTATATGGGCTGCCTTAAAACATTTGCATGTTTTACAAAACACAAAGCTTTCAGATTCCAGGATTTTAGCAAGATCTGCTAATGAAAATGAGACACCAGATTGTGAAAGTACCAGGATGATGACCCAATCACGGCACAAGGCAGATGATACAGTCATAGAGCAGGGTAGTTAACAATTACGAAACTTGTCAGGGTTTACTCTATAACCTAGCACGATGAGAAAAGGCAAAATGATAAACAGAGTCCATATCTGGCAAATCGAGGTACACGTTATTATTCTTCACGCTCTTGCCTTGTCAAAAGCATGTGACCGCATGGATCCATTCTGCCTTACAGTACGTCTACAGCTCAGGCTGTTCATTGTGGTTGTGGAATAGTGTGAACAAATGATTGTTTCCCTGCCACACATTGTTTGAATCCAACAGTATTGTTGCTGACCATGTGCATCTTGTATGACAAGGACTGTTCCATCTTATAATGGCGACATTTAGGATGATCACGTGCCGAGGCATCTAAGAGTGCTGCTTCCAAGAGCATGTGTTTAATGTCCTTCAGGGTCTCCAACAGAGCATGCTGATGGCGGATCTGTAGTAGGAACATGCAGCCGACAAATCTGTCCCAATTACACCATGCAGTCTTGTCAATATGGAGCAGAATCAGAAGGAGAAAAAGCAATGTTTACAATACCTTGTGCAGTCAATGCTATGAGCAGCATATTGCTTGTAGTTTAGGTCAAACCAGGACCTGCGATGAGATTTCTTGTAAGTGAAGGCGTAAAAAACGATTGACACGAAGACTTGAAGCACAGTACGACGATGAGACTCTTAGCCGTACCAGTGAATGGTGCAAACGTCTTAAAGAAGGCCGTACGTCTGGGACTGATGATCCCGGGTGAGGTGTCTCAGACCACACTGTAGTCATTCAGTTAAACATTTACCAAGTGTTACATCTCACACTTGAAAAGAGATGCACCTGTCTGTAGGAACCGCACACGCAACCATCATGAACACCACTTACAGTATATTTCAGGAGTTATTGCGACATCCTCCATACAGTCTTAACCTCGCTCCAAGCCATTTCCACATGGTTGAGCCATTAAAGGAGTTCCTGGGAGGCCAGCGTTTCCGATCTGAAGCAGGCAGTCCGATCATGGCTGAGAAATCCTGATGGTATCCAAGCACTAGTGAGACGCTGGGATGAGTGCATTAGTGTAGCAGGGGATTATATACTGTATAGAGAAATAAAGAGAGTTTTTACTTTTACTCTTACTGTTATTCTACACAACATTCAACATTCCCGGTTTGACTTGAACGCCCTTGTACATTATGCAACAACAAAAAAATATAATTTGTTATAATTGTAATAAATATAGAAATGTGGTAAAATAACTATTTAAACTATTTTCCCTTTAGGGTCATTTTATTGATCATGAGCTGATTATAGAAAAGTCTGTACTGGTTTCTGGGCTGTTTTTTTTTTTTTTCCCTCACAGATCTGGCAACCCTGATGAGAGCCGCGATCGTTAAACTTAATACTCGGAATTTTTGTTTTTGGTTGAAATGCACGATGCTGAAAAATATTGTAATTCGTCTCATGAACACACTCTTTTTTTTTTTTTCCTTACCCTTTAGCACTTCCATAGTGAATTCATATGGGACCTCGGTGAAAACATTTGCGCTGTAGTTTCTTCATTCTGAATTATGCAACAGTGCATAAATTTGCATTAGGATTCACAAAAGAAAATCTGGAAGGTTTAATCTTTTTTACATACAGTATATACATATATTATTTCCATGATGACTCAAATCATTTACCTTATATGAATCGTACTTGCGCTCGGCCACTGGTGACCCGAGACGATACAACCTTGTTTGTACACGGGGGTTGTTTTTCAAGGTGTGTTTATTTCGTCTCTCATTAGATGCGATGTTTGTCAGCATTGCATGCAAATCCTTTTGTGCGGAGAGGAAAAAAAAAAAAAAACATATTATTTGTGCGGCAACCGGATTTGGAATGTATTTGTTCTGCTGTCTGGGTCGGTTATAAGTAATTCCCGCAACGATACGCTGCCATATGTACGCACACAGACGAATTGTTCTACATTGCAAATGATATGTCATTTAGACGTAATGTTTGACACGGATGGGAAACTCGGTTACACAATTAAGCGATTATTAGGTACGCTCACCCGAGCTAGAGCCATTGACCATTATAATAGCAGCCGTTGTATACACGGCGTGCATTGTGTAGCATGGGTACTTGAAAAAACACTGAGGCGGATGTAGTGGAAGCACGCAGACGGAATGAATTTATGTCTCCACAAGACTATGCTGATTCTTTTTCTTTTGCTTTAATGCACTTTGGTTTCACGCTGCATGAGGTAAAGGTGCGCAAGACCACTTAGCGGTTTTTTAATCCCGTTCATGCTCGCTCTGCAAGGAATTCCTCCCACAGATATTTGTGTTGTAATGTCATCGAAAGCTAAATAAAATTGAAATAAAATCCTTGTACTGTGTCAGAGTAAATTCCGTTGTAAGCTTTCAGAGCTGCAGGTTGCTCAGCATTATCCGGTCTCATTTAGCTAGTTTAGAGCCTGATCTAAACTCGTTTTTCGGGTACTGCCGAGGCTGGAGACGAACATGGCAGGAAAAACCTCCTGCGCGCTGCTATAGACATTGTAGTTATTGATTTTGGTCGCGACCTGTGCATCCTAAAACACACTGAAGCAGGTCATTTAAAGTGCATTCTTTATTGCACGAGTAAACCAGCCTAAAAATAGCAATCTTATGAAACAGCTTACAAAAATCTATGACTAATATAATAATAATATAATATAATATAATATAAAAATGCATAGCCAAGTAAACCATATTTTTGCACTTGTCTTTTTATCATAGCATGCAACTGTATCATAAGAATTTTCCTGTATGCACAATTTGTCAGTGTAAAGAGAAATCCACTGCTCTGATATTATAGTAATCTGCTGGACCGTTCTCATTGGCGTTGGCAATAAGTTGACATCCTTCTATGTCAATGCTTTCATCACTCAGTCAGGATGCAAAGGTGGGGGGTTATGTTTTCAAAGACCTTGTGAGAAACCTTACCCTTTTACACTCAGGGGTTGCCAGCAGGTTCTGCGAGCTCCGATCGGTCGATATTAATGATAGTGACATTTAATGGAAAGGTAGCTGATGGTGGGAGACGCGGCTTTTATGACTCTCTTGGTCTCCGTCAAAGAGGAAAGATAACAGGCACGGGGAATGGCGTTGAATGAGAAAGTGCTTTATTGCTGTTGTGAGAGCTTTCACTCAAACTGCACTTGT
This sequence comes from Clarias magur, assembly GCA_013621035.1. Lineage (NCBI taxonomy): Eukaryota > Metazoa > Chordata > Actinopteri > Siluriformes > Clariidae > Clarias > Clarias magur. The sequence goes on along the minus strand of QNUK01000009.1, from coordinate 1,082,667 downwards.
TTCATGGTAATAAAAGACACCCTTCACAAGAATCAAGCGTCTCCAGGTGAAGGAAGTGCGTGTAGATCAGGAGGTGAGGGTAGGACTGGCAAAGCATGCACCAAAAAAGAGGAGAAATGAGAAACGGTCTATGTATCATCAACACACTGAAACCGAGCTAAAATCAG